>JAEIFK010000682.1:4187500-5522500 GCA_018901825.1 Drosophila funebris
CAGTAAAAGAAAGAAGCAGCTAAAATGTAGCTAATGGCAATACACTAAATAACATTGCTACTCTCTTCATCCTTCTGCAGTCTGTAGCCGTCTAATGTGTAGCCAGACACAGAGTTTAAAGCAGCCAATAAATTATTAATAGCCCTGGCATTGATTGGAAAAGTTTTCAAATATGTTGCCACTTTTCTACACGAATAATTTGAGAGCATTTTCAAAAACACCACACACAAGCACACACACACACACAAAAGCACACACACAAGCACACACGCACAGCTACTCACAAGGACATCAGTAGTTGGAGTGGAGTTGAGGGCATGGCACTTGGTTTATTATTAAAGTCAAGTTTCGGGTTTCCAGCTTATTTACTCGCAACTATGCAACTGGGGCCCCCCCCTTCATCAGTTTCCCCCTACCCCTACCCCAGTCACCACATCTGCTTTGGCTGTCTTGTAAATATTTACTTGTTTATGCTGTGGCAATTTACTTTTTGCAATATTATTTGATAGCCAACTCAATCGTTACATGGCAACTGCATTAGTTCTCCACAGATCGTAGAAAATATTTTTGAATTTAATTTGTTTGCTTTACGGTTTTATCGGTTTGGAGCCAGGCGAAGCAGGGCAAGGGCGAGCGGGTTGGCAGCCATAAGCTTTAATTTATAACTGCTACACTGACCAGGGCAATTAGAAGTAAAAAGCATACGCTTTCCACCTGCACAACCTGCACAACCTGCACAACTGTACAACTGTTCAACTCTACAACTGTACAACTGCACGTATACTGAATATTGCGCATACGCCGCATTGTGCCGCCTTCAGCTGTATACAAGCCCCATGCTTGCTGCGTATGTGCTTTGGCCGCAAGAATTATACGTTTGCACGAGCTTGGCTTAGTGCGAGCCAGCAGCAATCCAAAGAGACAGAGAGAGAGAGAGAGAAAGACAGACAGAGAGAGAGAGAGAGAGAGAGAACTATAAACTATGCACTGTCAGAGCCCCTGCAGACATGTCAAATGCGAGTGGCATTATAAATTTAATGCCATTTATTGGCGGTGCCACACTCAAAGGACATCCCTGAATCCAGCAACAAGGAGCGCGAATGGGTTTCCACATATCTGCCATGATTAGACTACACTCCAGTCCCATGTGTGCCCCATTCAGACCTTCAGGCCCATCCAAGTGGTCTACAAAGTTGCCTTCCATATGCGACAGCTGTGGATTTAGTCACAAGTTTTTCCGAGTCACTTCTTGAACTTCAAGATGGCGCCCACAACTCAACAGCACAAATTGTTCTTTTGCTATTGTTTGCTGCTGTTGTTGTTGTTGTTGTTGTTGTTGTTGTTGTTCTACTGCCACTTGCCTGTTCTTATTGTTGTGTTGTGACTTTACAACAAATTGCATACAAAAATGGTTGCAATTTGCATTCGACTCAGAGAGAGAGTGAGAGGGAGAGAGGGGGAGCAACTGAGACAAGACGTTGCCGCCTTTATTTTGGCATGTGTCGCACATTCATCGTCTTTGGCTTTCTCTACTTTTAGCTACACTCTAATCGCGGGCATTTGCCCGTTGTCAATGAGTTTGTAGTCAAAATGATATGAGAAATTGCCATGGTAGAACTGTAATACTTTCTCCAAATTGAGCTGGAATTGTAGGCAACAGAAACTGCTGTTTCATGCTGCAGAGTATCAGCAGTTTGGCATACCCAACATTATATAGCTCTATTCTTTTTTGTTCATTTCTTGTTTAAGCATTTGCAGTATTGACACTTGCGTGGCGAATACAAATGCCCGCATGACAAGCAATGCCAGCATCCAGGAACCAGCCGCCATTCCCCATCAATCCCTATGCCAGCCTGTAGTCTGCTCCTTCGGCGCTGTAAGTTGTTCGGCAACAACCCTGTGTCACATGTCAGCTTTCATCTGTCATGTTGCGTCCGTTGGCGCAACTCTTTCGCCGGGGTGGGGGGAGGGGGGGGGTTAGAGAGGAAGGAGTGGCGCAATAGAAATATTATCTACGTATGTCCTTGAGCATTGAGACAGCATGGCCAAGTAGTCGACACAGGTTTGACATTTGGTTGCTGGCGTCGTCGTGTCGCCGTGTCGCCGTGTCGCGTCGCATTTGCCGTAGTTAATTATTAGCGCTTTTTAGTCCATTATCTGGTTCGAATCTGGCGCAGTCAATTGTAATGCAATTAGCGCACCATCGTGTCGACCAGATGTCCCCAACTTTCCATCACTCAACACCCTTCTACCCCCTCTCTTGTCATGGATGACGTATGACCATTAAATAAGGACACGTGCGCGCCTTGCTGCCTGGCTGCTTGCTTGTCTGCTTGTCTGCCTGTCAATCGTCCTTTTCCTGCTGTGTAGCGTGTAGAGAGCGATGTTTTCATATGAAGCACAACTAAAACAATTTCTCTTAACAACAGCAACAACAACAGCAACAACAGCACCAAATGAACACGAACAACAATCCCCCATTTGTCAGAGCACACACACAAAAAGTGTTTAATTGTATTACAACTACAAAAGAGACCAATTTTTTGTTGTTGTTGTTGTTTTTTTTCAAAAGAGTTTTGAGGCTGTTATTTAATTTGGCAATATTTCGATATGCCCTGCCCAAAAGTGTCAATCGGGTATGCTTAACTGCGTAGAGTAAATGTAAATAGATAAAGTCTAGACGAAATAATAATAATCGTAATAATAAAATATATATTATAATGCTATAATATATGTCTAGATATTTTCTATTTCTACTCTCCCAGTTAGATTGAGTTAATCAGGCTTCGTTAAGTAAGTAATTTATGCTTCTAATTAGCTGACCACCACTGTACAGTCTACAAATATAAATATACATAATTTCGAACAAAGAATTACTGTTTTATACCCTGTAAGCAATCAACAAAAGTGCTGGCAAAATTAACATAGTAAGGTAATTCATAACATGACGAATTTCAATACCCTATAATTGTTTAGTATATCAAATTATGTAAACAGAGTTTGCAGTTACTAAAAGAATGCAGAAAAATAAAATAAATTATAATAAAAAATGTATATTTAATTATAAATAAATATAATTGGTAATAAAAATGTATATTTAAATATAAAATAAAATAAATTATAATAAAAAATGTATATTTAAATATAAATTATAATAAACAATGTATATTTAAATACGAATAAATATAAATTATAATACAAAAAAAAAATTAAATTTAAATTAGAAATGTATAAATAAATATAAAATAAATTAAAATATAATAAATATAAATTAAAATAAATTATAATAAAAAATTTATATTTAAATATAAATTAAATCAAATTTTAAATAAATATAAATTATAATTTTAATTTAAAAATAAAAATTTTAAAATAAATGTTAAATTAATAAAATAAAATCAATTCATTTTCAATGAAATACAATAATTAAAAACATGTAATTTCACAATTTAATGAGTTGGAGTAATGAGTAACTGTTAGTCTAGCAAAGCCGAGAGTTTTGCTTATTTTGTAGTACTTATTGTGCTATAAAAATTGTTGTTGCTGTTGCTGCTGCTGCTGTTGCTGCTGCTGCTGTTGATGCACATAAATCTTAACGGGGTAGGTGATGGGAAAGCATTGCAACCACAGCAGCGCCAGAGCACCACCTCAGTTGCCCAGCTTGGTTAACAAAGCTTGACACTTATCAAATTCAACCAGCGCTTATAACTGGGCTGCGGTTTCGAGCGCAATAAAAAGCGGAATAGCTGGCAAATAAAAAAGAGTAAAAGAGTAAAAGAGGCAAAAAAAAAAGGACAGTAGCAAACAATTATTGTCAAACGCAGACTGTGGTACATCACACACACACAACACACAACACACACACACACATACTCAAGTGTATAGCTGTGCATGTGTGAATGAGACACATTCACATTTTAGAGAGTTTCACGTTGACAGCAAAGGCCATAGCCAAGTCGTACCCTATTCCCATGCCTATTCCCATGTCCATCCCCCCTTCCCCATCCCCTCTCCAGCCAGGCAACCTCTTCTTCTTTTAGTGTCGCATAATTTCTCCGGTCCGGTATTAGTTTTACGTTTATTATACTCCAAAACGTAGTGGTAGTTACAGTTACCCCCAGCTATTTTCACAAATGCTTACGCCGGATTAGAGCGAAGGGAACTAGGGTAGCGGGAGCGGGTATGGGGCAAGGGACACAGTCGTTCTTCGTAGCGCTGATATCATTAACTTATTGCATTTTCATGGCATACATTTATGTTAACACACGCCCCAACGCCCAACGTGGCGCTCTTGGCCATATTTATGCATAAGATCAGGATGGAGTCGTAGTCGTAGTCGGAGTCGGAGTCGGAGAAGGGACACAAACTGCTCATCTATCAAATGGCAGCAGGCGTTGTATATGCCACGCCTCTAAGCTGCGTAGCTACCTTTGTTAGCTAAGGAAGGGGGAGGGTGGGAGGGTAGGGAATATTATTTATGCACGTAACTAGTTTATCATGTTGTACTGCTGCTTGAGGTCACTTAGTTTTTGCCACGACTGTAGCCAGGCGTCTCGACAGCCGCATGACGACACTGTGCAACATGATAATGATGTTAATGAAGACTGATGCAGTTGCTGATGGGCAATTGGATGTGTGTTAGGCATTAGCATAGTTAATTGGCAAGAGCTAAAGAGCCGCACTTATACTATATACGCGTGCATCTCTTATACGCGACTCTTATACGCTGCTGCAGCAATTGCTGAATTGCGTGTTCGAATTTCGAAATTGAAATTGAAATTGAAATGGAAATAGAAGAGACAGGCAACAGGACGAACCCTAATGGACAGTGACAGTTGAGAGACAACTCTGTTGCTGTTGCTGACCGTGAAAACGAACAGCAACAAGCAACTCTAGCAACAATGGTAACAACTCGTATACCAGGCCTAGTCTTTCCCTTTTTGTGCGAGTTCAGCTCGGAGCATGGCTTTCTGGCCTCTGTCGCCGCATAACCCTAATCAAATCCAGCCAAGCATAAAGTCCACTTTGGTGCCTCATCAAAATCACTTTATGCTAATGGACACACATTTGCATAATTTCCAAGGAGTCTTCCCAACACCAGCCTACCCCCCCCCCCCACAACGAATCCCAAATCAAAACAAAAAACAAAACAAAACAAAAATATTTATTTCATTTGGCAACTTTAGGCATAATTCGCGTAAGCTACAACAATTCTTTTGTGATTGTCGCTTAAAAAACTATTATTGACATGTGAATTTATTGTTAACGGACATGTGCTGTTGCCCCCCACCTTCCCACTGATTCCCTCTGCTCTCACCCAGTTGCGCTGCCTGTGTTTGTTTGCCATATTTCAATGCTGCTCGCTGGGTTTACCTGCCCGGCGGAAACTGTTGGTTATACGCTCAAGTTCCGGTAATTATTTGATATAGGCCAACCTCGCTGTATGTACATCTGTGTGTGTGTGTGTGTGAACATGTTCGTGTGTATATGCCATTTGGTTATACTACATAGTTGTTGTTCCAACTTGTTCATTTGGTCACGTAATGCATAAAAACCTGTTACGCTTTATGCTGTCGTGTGACAGAGAGAGGAAGAGAGAGAGGGAGAGAGAGTGGGAGTGAGAGGGAGAGCCTGATTTATTCATACATTCATTGATTCATGCATATATGTGAATACCTATATGTATGTATATATATCCAGTTGTAGCTCTAGTGCCATCAAAGTGAAGCTGCCAGTTCAATTAGTGAACTCTCAAGCCTAAGCATGCTAGATTCTCATCCTCATCCCCATCCTTATCCTTGCCCTGCTGCTGCTGCTGCTGCTGCTGCTGCTGTTGTTGCTTCTGTTCCTGTTTAGCGCTGCTCTTGCTAGGTAGCCGCCGCAATTAGAAATGATTTATGCCCAGCCATCAAGTACGCCTCCAGCTCCGGCATCCACTGTCAATTGCAGTCAAAGTATTTTTATGAGTTTCTCCTGCTTTGACTTTGGCAATGAAGTCATCTGAAATCTGCGGCTTGTCGTCATCATAAAAGCTGTCCCACTCTCTCCCACTCTCTCTCTCTCTCTCTCTCTCTCTCTCTCAGCCTTCTGTCTGCCTTTTAGGGGGCGCCTCCTTTTTTATGGCTTTTAATTTGATATGCGCATTTACATAAACAGCTCATTTAGTTAATACAAGCAGTGGACACATCATTTTGGACAATGACTCATTCTCTTAGCCAGGCTCATACACTGCTACACTCATTTATGCATTCATTCATTCATTCATTTTATTCACCCACTGATTGATTGACTGACTGAGTGTCTGTCTGTCCGACTGTCTAGTTGTCTGAGTGTTTGCCAGGCAATCGATACTTGAAATTGTCTGACAGCATAAATTAACAGCTTATTCTAACGGCACACACACACACACACATGCGCACAGTTATAGACAACTCAGTGGCAATTAATAATTGCACAGGTGCTGCACACACACACACACACACACACACACACACACACACACACATACCAGATGTGGCCCAATTGGTGCAACAGGAATCCATTTGCACTGATTGCCTTGTGGTGCTACAGCAGGTGTTGTTGTCAATGCCAAGAAGGGGTTGTCAAGGTGGCTGGGGGGGTTGTCAAGTTGTCAAGCAGTAGCAGTAGATGTAAGCAAAGGGAAGGGGGGTATAGGAGAGTGGAGAGGGGGGGAAGTGTGAGTAATGCGTTTGCACTGCACTAAATCCCGAAAGTTGGCTTGCCGGCTGAATGCCAACTAATTACCGCATATTTAAAGGCTAAATGTGGCTAATGTGGCATGCTACATGTTTGTTGCATCTACATATGTACATTCTTTCACCTGGATAATACAAAACCACTCGACATGCATTTCTCACTTGTGCACAACGCAAATCGGCAATTGCATCAACGTCACAAGTCAAGTGGCAAAGTGGTAAGTGGCAATGTGGCAAGTGGCAAGCAGCGAGTGGCAATTGGCAAGTGGCTCACAACTAACTGAATATGCAATGAGGCTGAAGCCAGAAAGCCAAAAGCCAAAGGCAGAATCTACAACTCAAACTACAACAATTGTTGATATTTGGTTGTTGTTGCTGTTGCTGTTGTTGTTGCTGTTGTAGTTGCTGTTGTTGTTGTTGCTGTTGGTGTTGTTGCTGTTGTTGTTGTTGCAGTTTCGTTATCATTAGCAAATAGTAAATTGCTTACAAATACGAAGCAATTATCAAACATAAATGGCAAAAATTATTAACTACACTTTGTATGTGCATATGTGTGTGTGTGTGGGTGTATGTGTGTGTGTGTCTGTGTGCGTGTGTATGATGTAATTGCCATCATTGTGTGCAATTGATTGCAGCTTGGCCGAGGGGCGCCAATATAAACAAACCAATTAAGGGCCAAGTGCAGAGACCCAATCACAACAACAACAACAGCAACAACAATAACTAGAAGAACATGTGTCTCTGCAGGGGAGGGAACGGCCTTAATGGGTGGTGGTGGTGGTGGTGGGGGGATGGGAACTTGACAGAACCTCTGCGGGGAGGCTGGGTCAGCGCGCAGGTCACACAAATGGCAGGCAATGAAAATCAGAGCAAATGGAGCCAATTGTTTTATGAACTTATTGCTCGCTCTTTTATCTTTCAGCCGAGACAAGGAGACAGCGAGACGAGAGACAGGGCCAGCAAGAAGTGGCAGAGGAGCAGGAGATGGAAGAGGAGAACAAGATGGAGTAGGAGCAGCAGGAGCAGGAGAAGCTGGCCAAACAGCGCAAAAACACAAAACACACTCAAAATGCTGATGCTGCAAGAAATGGCAAATACGAGAGCAAATACATGTGCGAGTGTATATAATACATACATTGTCAAAGCGTGTGTGTCGCTGTGGAGCCTAGCAGCATGGAAACAGTGAGAGTGGGAGAGAGAGGGGGAGAGAGGCAGACGGCAGTATTGTTGTTGGTTGAAGCGTAAAATGTATTGCAAACAAATTGTCAAGTATTTTTGTGGCTTACATCTTGGTTGGAGCTCTGCTTGCTACACAGCTCTTCAGCGCCAGCTTCTCAACTCTCCAACTCTCCAGCGCTCCATCTCTTCATCACTGTCTCTCCCGCTGGAAAAGTCCACTCAGCTGCGCCGCGGGTTGCTTGCCCAGACATTGGTTGGCTTAAGCACAGCTGGGCATCTGCCATCCAAATGGTTGTCGCTTGACAGTCGAACTGACTTTTGGCATGTGCTTAAGTATGTGTATTCATATGTACACACACACACACATATGTGCGTGTGTGTGTATGTGTTCAGCTCTTGCAGTTAACGAAATTGTTAGACAAATTATAAGCAGTTCAATTCAGCATGCAAGTGCTTGCTTGCCTGTTTTGGGCCAACAGGTTGTCAACTTGTCCACTTGCAAATTCAAAGTTTTCACTTTTAATTAGCCTTGCGTTTAATTAACTTAAATTTAATTAATTAACTTACATTAAATTAGCTTAAATTTAATGCGGAACTAATGCTATTTTTATACAAAGCTTACAAATAATAACAATTATTTAGAATATATCTATAAAATATATGAACAAACACAGTCTGATCTAAGCCCTCTCATATTGACACATTCGCTGTATTAGCCAAAACTTAATGAGCGCATCGACATTATTGTCACGAGTGTCAATTAGGGAAATCCGAGCTTATTTCGAATGTTTAAATAAATATATTTTAGGCAGTTTAAACAAATTGATATTAAAGCTTAATTGGGCACAACAGATATATAAATTATATTTACATTATATTATTATTACTAAATTATTATAATTACTATATATTATATTAAATATTATTATAATAATAAATAAATATTTTAGGCAAATTAATCAAATTTATATTAAAGCTGAGTTGGACAACTGAAATATTAATTATATTAAAATAATATTATCATTCGTATATTATTATTATTATTACTATTACAGTTCTATATTATGAATTTCTAAATAATAAATAAATATTTTAGGCAAATTAAACAAATTGATATTTAAGCTTCGATGGAACAAAAGAAATATAAATTATTTAGAAAATTATATTATTATTATTACTATATAAATACTATTACTAATACTATTACTGTTACTAATTATTAAATTATATTATATATTAACATAATAATAAATAAAAAAAAAAAAAAAAAAAAAAATTTTACTATATTATTTAATTATATTATATATTATATTAAATTAAATTATATTTATAAAATTCTAATATATATTTCTAATTTAATATTATTATTATATTATGTGATAAATTATATTTATAATATTCTAATATAGTAATATTATTAATATTATTATTAAATATTAAAATTAAATATTAATATACATTATAAATTATATTAATTATAATCCAATATATATTTCTAATATTTATTTTTATAATATAGCAAATGCTTAGCAAACTAAAAGCATTCTCAAATAATCGTTGTATGTCACAAAAGTCGCTTAAACTAACGTTAGTAGCAACTACCTATCGATAGGCAGTGACTTGCTATAATTTAAATCCATTAATTAATTAATAAGACTGCCTCGAATACTCATATTGCTTATACGCCAGGTGTGCATGTCAAGTATTCACACAAAAAGTTCGCTCTGCTTAATTATTTTGAGTATCACGCTGTCTCTATCTGCAACTCTCTCTCTCTCTCTGTCTGTGGGTGTGTGCTTTTGGCACGCGGCTAATCAAACTTTAAATAGAATTTTGCAACACAACTTTGGCTGCCGCTCCCCCTCACCACGTTTCCCAACCGTCCCCCGCAAGTTGTCCTGCTTGCAACACGTACATATCAGAAATGTTTTACAAAGTGAAAATGCATGAAACGTGTGTGTGCTTTCCCCTGCTCCCTCTACCCCCCCTTGCAACCATCTTTGTGCACTGTCTTCATTCCGTTAACTTGGTTACTTCCTGTTGTTGTTGCTGTTGTTGCCTTGGCTGTTGCTTGTTGTTTGTTTTCCACAAAAGAGCATTTTGTATCTGACGCTGTGAGGTGCCGCCTGCCACATTGTGCCAAAGTTGTTGGCCAAATGTTTTCGCTGCAGTTTCGAGTTGCACGAAGTCGAACTGCAACTTGCAACTTGCAACTGGCAACTGGCAACAATTGCAAATGGCGACACATTGCAGACATTTGCAACACTTGCACTGCGTTTGCTGCTGCCACAATTGTTAGCCAAGTTACAGGCGAACGTAGCGTCGCGACGTTGCCACAAATAGTACAACGCGCGCTTCAATTGCTTGCCACATGCCGCATGCCGCATGCCGCTTACTAGCTGGTGTTGAAAAGCGGCTCATAAACAGTAAGCCGCTTAGAAAATGCACAAGCGCCGACACATCGACAACTGTCTATGTGGGCCAGGCAGCGTGACAGTCAAGCGTGGGGCAAGCGGGGCAGACGCCATGTCGTGGCATGGCATACTTTACGCTTTATTTCAATTTATAAGTAAACCCTTTTTAATGCCAAATCCCTTAAGTCTGCCCGCCCCGCCAAGCCCCACCCCTGCCACGCCTCGCCTACGCCCTACGCTCCTTTGCAGTCCACACAGTCTGTTGCAGCAATATTTATTTTAAAGCAAATAAGTTCATAAATATGTGCCAGCGTCTGTCTAAGCACATCCCTAGAGCCACGTGCGGCATGCGGCATGCGGCAGTCGTCGGCGATTACAGCTCGCTGCAGAGCAGCACTTGCAGCGTGCCACATTCGCCACTCTACGCTCTGATATTAAAGAGCGTCTACTTGGTGCTACTAATTGCCAGCGTTTGTCTCTACATTCACATGGCCCAAAGCCTCAAGGTGCCACACTGCCTCTCCTACTCACTAGTTCTCCATCTCTCCCTCTCTCTCTCTCTGTGTCTCTTTGTATTGCACATTCCTACAATACTTTCAGCTGTGATGCTGCAGCAAACTTAAGACATTGAGACACTGAGACACTGAATTGGCCATAAATCATTCTATTCACATAATTTCCTTCATGCTTAGTGTAGGCGACGCACTGTGCCAATAAAGTAATTTGTATAAACAATATAATTCATTGTCGCCTCTCATTTATCATAGCCAGAGAGGGTGATGAAGAGACGAGCGTGGGAGGGGGGAGATATAGACGGAGACGTAACCCTTTTCCTCGTGGGGCAAATAATCAAGCGCATCTCTTATTTATGCCATCGATGATGACGACGAAGCTGATGATGATGATTGCCAACTTGACAACTGTCAACTGTCAGCAACAACAACAGACCGAGTTGGATATACAGTTACTGAGAAAGAGACAGAGACAGAGATACAGAGAGACGGGAACAGAGTGTGTGTCGCTGAAAAATTGTTAAGCATTTGTTTTGACAGCGCGTTTTGACAATACAAAGCAGACAAATAACACGGCGTTGTAATGGAGGCGCCATCAGCAACTAGGTGTAAACGCAGCTGGGAGGCAGCAGCAGCAGCTACACGACAACAGCCAACAATGTGGAGAAGTGTTGGGAGAGGGGGGAACATAGGAGGAACAGAGGAAGGGGCACAACATCAAGATGGTAAATTAATTGTGTCCTGTGACGTGTGTAGCAGGCGAACGAAGTGAATGAAGCAAATGTAAAGTTACTAGGCAGACAGACTGAGAGAGTGAGACAAAGACACAGTGAGAGAGAGAGACAGAGAGAGGGAGAGACAGCAGTCTCTATCAGCCGTGTTCGCCTTTCTCATTACACAGCCAAACTTGAACATTTCTACGAATTTCCTACTCCATGTGATATATTGTTTGTGGCAAACAGTTTTTTGATTGTTGGCAATTGCTTGTGCAGGGTTGCCAACAGCCCCAAAAAGGCAACTTCCGCTTACACTTACACAACGCTTTTAGAGTTTCACAACTTTGCCAATGCTATATCATAATAGATTTGTTTTTAATTTAGTTTTTTTATTCAAGTTTTTACAACTTATCGAGGCCATTAAAGAGTGCAGCATTTCAAACATGAATTCCGTTTGCATCCGATCTGGAAATTTAGCATTTATAATAAGTATAGTAATAGTAATAATAAGTTAATAATTTCAAGCACTTCTTTGATTTTGTTAAGATTATAAATCTTATTGTTATATTGTCTGCGTTCTGTTGACTTTCCCTCTGTCTCTCTCTATCTGTCTATCTATCTGTCTCTATATCTTTCGCTCATTCTTTCTCCCTCTCTTTCCTTCCCTCTCTCCTTCTCAGCCCTTCTCCCTCTACATCTACCTTTCCATCTACCCCTCCCTCTCTTTCGTTCCCTCTATCCTTCCCGTTCCATCCCTCCTATCTTTCCTTCCCTCTCTTTGCTTCCATTTCTTTCCATCCCTCTCTTCTCTACCCTTTCTTTCCTTCCCTCTCTCCTTCTCCGCCCTTCTCCCTCTACCTCTATGTCTCCATCCCTTTCCTTCCCTGTATCCATTCCTCTACTTCCCACCCATCTTTCCTTCCCTTCAATCTTTCCTTCCCTCTCTATCCTTCCCACTCTCCGCCCTTCTCCCTCTACCCCTACCTCTCCATCTAACTCTCCTTCTCCTTCCTTCTCTCTTTTTCCTTCCCTCTCTTTCCTTTCCTGTCTCCTTCTCCGCCCTTTTCCCTCTGCGTCTACCACTTCGTCTAGCCTTCCCTCCTATCTTTAATTCCCTCTCTTCCCTTCCTTATCTACTCGACCTTCGCCCTCTCCCACTCCCCCTTCATCTACCAATCCATCTACCTCTACCTCTACCTCTGCATGTCCCGCTATCTCTCCCTCTACCTCTATCTCTACCTTTCCATCTACCTCTCTTTCTCTTTCCTTCCCTCTCCTTCCCTCTCCTTCCCTTTCCTTCCCTTTCCTTCCCTTCTATCTTTAGTTCTCTCTCTTTCCTTCCCTCTCATTCATTCCCTCTCATTCATTCACTCTCTTTCCTTCGCTTTCTCCTCCACCCTTTTCCCTCTCTCTCTCTACCTCTACCTCTACCTCTACCTCTACCTCTACCTCTACCTCTACCTCTACCTCTACCTCTCCCGCTGCCACTTCCTCTCACTCACAGAACTCCAGCTAAACACACCTTCCTTTATATCAACTAAATGTCTGACTATCTTACTAACACATAAGCTAATTTGTATAAGCAAACTAAATGAAGAGTATCTCTGTGAAAATTTCCATTTATACTTTTCATTTCACTTGAAAGAGCAAACGTTTTTCACTCTACTAACAAATATATATGAAAATGGGAATTGAGAGAGAGAGAGATAAAAAGCGGAAAGATACTTAACAGAAGGTGAACAACACTGCGTATACTTCACTTGCCAAGTTATCGCAATGTCGTCGAGGCAATGAGAGGTAACTAGATGGGGCCATGGGAAGAGGAGGAGTAACAGTATGAAGGGCGGAAAGGGGAAAGGGAAGGGCAAGGTTAAAGGTAAAGGGAAAGGGAGACAGGAGTCATGTCATGTTTGCGCAAATTTCAATTTGTATATTACCTCATATCGTTGCAGTATTGAAACGTATTTCTAACGCAGCGCAGGTGTGTCTGTGTGTGTGTGGGTGTGTGTGGGTGTGTGCGTATGCAAGCAGACATTGCAATTTATGGAAACAGCAGGCGGCATGCGGCATGCGTGGCAGCCACGCGTTGCAGGAACGCTAGAAGAATATGCTACAAATTTGCTTTATTTAACATGGCAACAACAATGAAAAGAATAAAGTTGAAAAGTTTTTACAGCCACTGTAACTACTGCTGCTGCTGTTGCTGTTGTTGTTGTTGCAAAGTGTGTGTGGCAGGGTATGTCATGTGCGTATTGGCTGGCAGCAGCCACTTGTTGTTGCTGCTACTGTTCTTCTGATGCATTGCATTGTCAGACAAAGTATGTAATGCGCTTTCATATGATTTTCTTTCAGCTGGCAGGCGAGCAGTCTCTCTCTCTCTCTCTCTCTCTCTTTCCTTCACTATCTCTATCTCCCTCTATCTACACACTCACAGAGTTAGTGAACTTTTGCCACGTATGCATAACTTGATGTGATGCGCTGTCTTCTGCTTCATCGCTGCTTCGCTCTGTCTCTCGCATCTTCTATCTCCAACGCTCACTATCTGTACCGCTGTCCCTGTGCCTGTCCCTGTCCCTGTCCCCTCATTTGCACAGCCGCAATCCGCCAAGCCAGAAACGCTTTAAGGCTTCAGCTCTGGCTTAAATTGTTTTTCGGCCAAACAAGATGCACGAGCTGCCTTCGCCAGCATTGACCAACAGCAATTTGTTGTGCAATTTGCAGCGAAAGGCGAAAAGCGAAAGCAGAAGGCGGCAACAAACAGTAACTGTACACATATATATATACTGTATGTGTCTGTGTGTGTGTGTGTGTCAGGGCCACGCTGACTGACAGCGGCGGGGACAATGTGTCCTTATTATTGTCGTAATTATCTGCGGAGCGTGTTGCGAGCATGAAGCAAATGTAAATATAATAAAAATAAAAGCAGTTAAATGAACAAATTGAGTTGAGTCCGAGCCAAAGGGCGATGTTGCAACATCGCAGCGAGGCGACGCGTCGCCAGCAGCCGTCAACTTGCCTCTGGGGTGCAAACATGAGCGTACCGCCAGACGACAGACGACAGGCGACAGACGACAATTGTGGCAGCTTGCCATGGCCATTGTTGTTGTTGTTGTTGTTTCTGCTCTTGTTACTGCCACTGCTACTACTGTTGTTGTTGTTGTTGCTGTTGCTGTTGCTGTTGCTGCTGTTGTTGTTGTCTTTATTCTGCTATTTTTTGTGTTTTAATTGCGTTTTTATACTTTTTAATTCTTTTGCCCCATTCATATGTGCAGTGACCGTATTGCCGACAGTCAAAGCCATTGCAATGGGCACACACACACACACACACACATGCACACACATGCACACACGCACATACACACCTCGTGCACCACGTGACGTATGCGTAATGCGCGCAATGATATCTGCTGCTGGCAGCAATTGTAACCACTCACAAGAACCAGAGACAGCAACAGCAGCAGAACCAGAGACAGAGACAGCAACAGATGCAGAGACACAAACAGCGGCAGCTTTAAGCCTTGCACCTGCCGTTTTGTTGCAGTTGCAGTTGCAGTTGCAGTTACAGTTACAGCTGCACATTGCACTTGCTGCAGCTTTGCACATTGCCACGCATGTGGCATGCCTGTAATGAGTTATAAATGCTTCATGTGTTTGCCAACGGCTTTGGCTATTTATGGTCAGCTTTGTGGATATGTCACAAAATTTAATTAGAGATCGCACACGGCTATCATCCGTGCGCCAGGCTGCCACATGCCCCCCAGGTTACCCACCTCCCCGCATTCCATTCATTGCAGCTTAACGCACAGCGCCAGCTGCTGTTGTTGCTGTTGTTGCTGTTGCTGTTGCTGTTGGTGATGATGCCTTATTTTATTTGCCACATTTATCAGCTGAAACCGCAAACGAGCAGATGTTGGTAAGGGGGGCGTAGCGTGGGCGGGGGGCGCATGCTAACAGGTGCCGCAGAATATTTTATGAAACATTTATAACTCAATAATCCTGTTGAGTTGATTTTAACCAATAATTGATTATTGTTTCCGCTGCTCGATGTCGCTGTTGTTGCTCTGCTCCACCTCCCTCCTCCTCCTCCTGTTGTTGCTGTAAAATTCAGCAATAAATTTATAAATTCATTGCAACAACGCAATTTATTTGCGTTTGTTTTTTGCTTTCTTTTTTGTGGCGACACTTAAAAAGTTTTTGCGAAATTTACTACAAAATTTAATAAGAGATAAATTTAATAGTACTTGCCACGCTTGCCACTTGCTACTTACCGCTTGCCATGCTTGCCACTTGCCACTTGCAACTTGCCACACAGCAGACCCTTGTGCTTGCAACCGTATATAACCCAACTGAACTCAAACTCAAAATTTATGCAAATTCTGTGGCTGCTTTTTCTACAGACTACGGCTGTCTAGGCCTCTGTTCCGTGCTCGTAGTTCCTATGAATATTAATGAGAGCAACACATGGAAATTAGAAGCAGACACTGTGCATGTGTGTGTGTGAGTGTGTGGCAAGTCAAACAATTGCTGGGCAAATTATGTATTTCAACATGATTTCAAAAATCAAAATGCGAACAAAGTTTTTGTTGCCGCAACAGCAATGGAGGCAGCAGCAGCAGCAGCAGCAGCAGAGGCAGCAGCAGGGGGAGAAAGGAGAGAAGAGGAGAGGCGAGGCGAGGCGAGGCGACGCAGCCAACCAACAATAATAAGACAGCAGCTGGCTGACTCCAAAGGTGTTGGACCAATGAATATATGTACAATGAATATATATGTATGAGTGTGTGTGAGTGTGTGTATGAGTGTGTGTATGAGTGTGTCTGTGTGTGTGGAGTATATTTATGGCCCAGCTAGCTGGCAATTTGTGGCGTGTATAAATTTTAAGCAGTGGAAATTAATGATACGCCTGAAAGTAGGCAACAAATATTATATCTCTCGCTCTAGCTCACTATATCGCTCTCTCTCGCACTCGCTCTCTCTGCGCTCGACTGGGCAGGACAATGCTGGGCATTTGCAAGTTGTTGTTGTTGTTGTTGTTGTTGTTGTGTCAGCTTATGTATATAATTAACAAAAATCATGAACAGCAACAACAGTTAATGTGCCACAAAGTGAAATGAGATGAAAATTACGGCACCTACACACACACACACACACCTACACTTATACACACAGTACGTGTTCTCATTGCTCTTGTTGTTCTTGTTGTTGTAACAAACACATTATAAACTTTTACCGACACTTAAACATCGCTTACATGCATCAGCAACACACACACACACACACTCCCAGACACACACTCCCACACACACACACAGAGAGATGGCATGCTATGCAAGATTGCAACTCGCCAAAGTGTAAAAACACAGCACAAAGTGTGGCAAGGTGCAAAGCAGATAGACAGCTATGCACATAATACACAAAACGAAGGTCGTGGCAAAGCCAAGAAATGTTAGACAATTTGTGTGTTGTGGCACACTCTCGTCAGCTTGCAGCATGCTGCTTGCAACCAAATGCGCGATTAAAGGGATTCTGATTACAGAGAGTTGCAGAGAGATGATTGTTGCACGTCTGCAGGCGATTGACATGTGCAACACACTGCATTACATATATTTTCATATTAATAAGATGGGAGCAACACTGGACTGGACTGGACTAGACTGCACAGTGCATAGATCGATATAGTATTGTTGTCTTTAATCAACAATAAAACATAACAAAAGAATGTATGAAAAACAAGAAGAAGAAGGTGTATAATAATATGAATATGAAAATGGATGCAGCTAAGTTCGTTTGCTCATATTCACATTCAAGTGTTAAACATTTGCTGCTAACTGGGTAATTGTAATTGTAATTGTTTTATATTTATAAATTATAAATTATAAATTATTATAAATATATCATGATAAAACAAGAACTATACTCGCTCAATGTGCTGCAAATTAAATAAAGCGAATTATTTGTAGTTTTCACATTGAATCACTCAAATAACTCTGAGCTACTCTAAATGAAGTCTCATTCTCTTAGAGTTATTTAAAGTGAGAAGCCATAGAAAACTGGTAATTGCATATGCTATGAGTTCTGCTAAATACATGTATGTGTATGTGACTTGTCGCGAAAAGCAGAAAGCAGCAAGTCGAGTGTAAAGTTGCTCTATATTTAGCTTATTACTATAGCTATTCTCTAGATATTGCATTGAAGTTTAGCATACATAATATAACATAAAACACTCTTTATATCAATCGAAAAACTATTAATTATATAAGTTTAATAATTCCTATTACTTATTATATTTATTCATTTATTAATTAATACAAACTAAATCAAAGTTAATTAACGTGAATGACTCGCAACGCGCAGCCAAAGAGAGAGCGAGACAGAGTTGCCAGCGGAGTTGGGCACTGCTACGCTCATTTGGCGTTGCCACTTAAGAATCTGTGCTAGCGCCACCTAGCAGCCATTAGTTGTAGCTCAGGAACTGCAAAATGCTGCAAAGATTCGATCAACTGCCGCTAGTTTGCACTGTTTAGCTGACAAGCAGAAGTGTATTGTGAATAATTGATGCTGTCTAGTGAATAGTGAGCAGTGAATAGTGAATAGTGAATAGTGAATAGTGAGTGTCAATGCCACAAATGTGCGCTTACAGATATCAATTTTAAATAGTCAAAGTAATATGTAGCTTTAATTTGCATATGACATTGACGTTGGACATGTTGCAGATAGAGATTTCTATGGCCAAACCAAATGGGAAAAGTCAGCTGCACAATTTGGCTTGGGTTATTGGTAGTAGTTTGGCAAAAGTTGTGGGGGATTAGCTTAGCCCAATTTTGGACTCGAGCCGAACAAAAGGCTGAAAACATGCAATCTTTTATTTAATGAGTGAGAGTCAACAGCTCAACTTGAAGCTGACACTTTGGCCGCAGTTGTCGCTGCCAATGACTGCTTTATTGAGTGGGTGGTGAAGGGGGAAACGGAGGGGGAGGCAGAGGCAGAGGCGGAGGAGGAGGAGGAAAGGAGCATAGAAGCTGAGGCACTGAAAATAGAGGAAAAGCAGTCAGCCATGCAAAAGTCAGACACACACACACACCACGCACACATGAATGAGTTATTAAGCCATGTTTGCGCTTGTCTCCGACTCCGATTGCGCTGTCTCTATCGCTATCTCTATCTCTGTCTCTATCTCTGTCTCTATCTCTATATCTATCTCTCTCTCTCTGTCTCTGTCTCCTGCTCTGCTGTGTGTGACACACATTCATTGGAAAATATTTGCAGACTGAACAGTGAGAGCTGAGCTGTCTTTGAGGCGTGATTTGGAAACTTTTCAAATATGTTGGCCATTGCCACTTTTTGGTATAACCAGTGTGTCTATATAAGTGTGACTATGTGTGTGTTGGTTGTTAAGCTATCTTGACCAGGCTGTCTACGCCTGTGATCTCTTTGGCTAGACATTTGCAGTCATTTGATTGGAAAGCTCGCTGAAGCAGAAACAGACATCAGGCAGAGACGAGTCCTCTGCCATATGTCCTTCTGATTTATAGTATGCAATGCCATCACCTATGCGATGACTGACAGTCTGATTTTGTGCCCACATTGTCAGGCAATTGCTGTAAATGTGCATACAGTTTAGGCCAACCAGGCCAGACTGTGTTGGCCTTTGTCGTGGTCAGAAAGATACTCGTACTGCAAATAGGTCTAAGCACGTCTAACCAAATATTCAATGCTCACCACAAATTAGTTTTCAATGGCAACTCTTGCTCTCCTGCTCACTGTCTCTCTCTCTCTCTCTCTCTCTCTCTCTCTCTCTCTCTCTGTGTTTGTGCGGATTTTGATAGCAGACTTCATAGGATTTTGGCCACTTGATGCGGTTGCCAATGGCGAACCATGGTTATCATTGCCAACATAAATAAATTCGCTTTTAACTGGACATTTTCATTGGCAGACCCGCCCTCCCTCTGCAACTCCTGCTGCTGCCCCACTCCATTAACAACAACAACAACAACAACAACTACAATATTAATTTATGTATGCATTTATTTCGTTTACACTTCGTCTTATTTGTTTTTGTATTTACTGTTGCTCCCAGCAGCTGCGCAAAAAAATTAACAAAGCAGAAATTAATACCATAAATATACACACATGACTACATAAATAAATATTTATTAAATATTTGCAATACATATATTGTAGTATTTACATAAACTTTATATGAAAAACTTAAACTTATTTGCATTTCGACAATTTTTTCTAAAGAAAGAAAACTTTTTGCCGACGTAACGAAAGTGAAAATCTTTGCATTTCCACCAAAAGTTTTCTGTGCCATGGTTGTGCAAGAATATAGAACCTTTAAGAACCTTTCAATCAATATGTTTATTTTCTTATAATTGAAATCTTTAAAGCATTGATGATGATTGTTTGAATCAGCTGGCAAACGAATGAGGAGCGCATCTTCAGCCAATCTACACACTCTGCACTTACAGAGTAATAATATTATTTTGTTGCTTAGGTTCCCGCATAGTTCATATTGAATATAATGCTATATAAAATGCCCTTTATTTAAAAAATATACAAATTAGTTTAAACCATCTGAAATTTGCAGTGCAATCGCTAGGAATGAACCTAGTTAACTGCACAGCTAGCGCCACCTAGCGAGCAGTAGCTGGCAACATGCGTATTTATAAGCTTAGGCAAATGTATTGATATGCGGCGCCTATCAAAACTGAGCAGAAGCGTAGTTTTTAGTCGAGCAGACTCCACTGCAATGCACACACATAGATATATAGAGTGTGTATATTTCATTTATGGAATTATAAAATTAGCTATCAGATTTCTATGCCTCATGGCTAACAGAATTTCCATTTGCACACAGCTGCTCGCAAATTTAACAACTGGCCCATTTGGCTGTTCTTGACCATGGTCAATGCTCTAGCTGCTTTAACTGTGCTCTAGCTGTGTTGGTCAGCACAATTCTCTCGCTTGCCCACATATTTTGTTTACGTTTTGTTGGACGCGGCGAGCACATAATTTATTTTAGCCAAGATGTCCTTGCTGTGCTGCTCCTGTGTGTGTGTGTGTGTGTGGGTGTGTGTGGGTGTGTGTGTGTGCCTCATTGCTGCCTGTCAGCGCCGCTGAGATAAGCTGACTACAAGAAATATGGGAGAAACACGCCGTCTGCTCCCCCTAACACTCCCCATTCCCTCCACTTCCCTCACTCCGTCGAATGTTCAATGTGCTCGGCGCTCTGCCACACGAATGTGCGAATAATGAGGCAGCGTGGAAAGCAGGAGAGCAGGAAATGGAAGGCGTAGCGAATTGGCGGAGCAGCGAGCAAGCGAGGAAGCGGAGAGAGCAACAAGACATAAATAAAATGATGGCGGTCTTTAATTGGTCACGCCGGCAACACAAGCAACACAAGCAACACAAACAACACATACAGCCCAACACAACACTACACAACACAACAACACACTGTGAAGAGTGGCGTTGAAACTGTGACCAGATAGTGGACCAATTGTTGTTGTTGTTGCTGTTGTTGCTGTTGTTGCTGTTGCTGCTGCTCGCCAGCGAGGTTAATATGTGCGACTGATTTATGTTGCCAGCAGCAGCAGCAGCAGCAGCAAGTTGAGTGGACTCCTCCAACTCAGAGGCTCTCATAGCTTGGACTGCTACTACGACTGCGACTACGACTCCGTCTACAACTGCGACTACGACTCAGTCTGCGATTGTGAGCCGGATTCTGATTTTGATTCTGATTGGGATTCGGATTCGGACGTGGCAAGTTGCGCTAACGCTTTTGCCGGCGCCAAGCGCACGCAGCACATCCTTCATCCTTCATCAGAAAGCGCTCACATGCGCCGCTCCCTCCGCCCTCCGCCCTCCTCGCTCCTCTGCTGCTCCACTGCCTCTGCTCCCTTTGCCTTCGTCTCGTCCAGTCTCCTGCTCGTCCAGCTTGCGTGGCGCTCGGCGCATTATAAATGATTTTAATAATTTGAAACGATTTGTTTAGTTCTGCATCAAGTCGGATAAACGTCGATGATTAATTAGCAAGCCGCGCTAGCATGGGCAAGCCAGGCAAGCAGGACGACGAAGGATAACAGTGTTGCCATGTGCCAAGGCGCCTCCATTACATAAGCATGTTTTGTATTTTGCCATTTTTATCGCTTAGCCATTAAATTGGCGGCTTCGTTTGCTGCAAGACATTTGCCTATGGAGCAGAAGCAGCAGCAGCAGCAGCAGGAGGAGCAGCAGCAGCAGCAGGAGATCGAGCAGGACACAGGACACAGGACAGAGAAACAGGAGCAGGAGCACGTCTGCCGTTGTTGTTTTTCCTGTCAGTGAACGATGTAAGGAAGGGAAGAGGGACGGGTAGGAAAGGGGGGCAGCCGTTAATCAACTTTCCGTTTTGTTCGCGCATCTTAGCCCAAAGCGAAAATTAATTGCTCCCCCCAGGCTTCCCCGCAGACAGCCCCGCAGACAGTTCCCCCCTTTGCTTTTTTGTCCAACAACAAGACTCGAGTTGTGATTCTCGCGTTAGTTAATTGATAAATGGCCCAAACGGCTCGGCTGAGTGCTGAGTGTTTATGCCAAAACAAGAGTGCGTGCATATGTGAACAGAATTGTGTTTGTGTAGTATGTAAATTGCTAATAAATCCTTTTGCGGGGTTCATCATAACTGATTTGTAATTCGTTGTATAACAAATTACGAACAATAACAGTACCACAACAGTAACGGGTATTGCACTGTCGCGTACACTCGACTGTTGGAGTCAGCAAATTTCTACTGATTCTCTAAACGTTTCAAAACAAAGAACAACTTGGATTAGTAATTAACTTTGTAATTAATAACAATTAAAAATAATTAGTAATTAGCTAATAGTATTCATAATTAGTTAGTAACTATAATAAATAGTTAATAACTAATTTTAAATATTATTCTTTATATATTTATGCGGCTAAATAAAGAACTTCGCTTAGTTTTCTTTGCTTTAGCATACAACAATTATTTAAGTAAGCTTAACTATTTAATAATAATAAATGTGTAATCAATAACTATGACAAATAAATGATAATTATATTACTATTAATTATTAATAAATACATGAGTATACTATAAGTGTAGCCAAACATTTATTCAATTTACCTCTCAAGTTTCTTGTAATTATAAATTAATTACAAAGACTTAAGAAATCTTTTAAATTAATAACATTTCGCAGGCAAATGCATAAACTATTTGTAGTATTTAATAATTGCAAAATATTTCAGTTTTTTCATAGTGATTGCAATGGTGCTGTAAATAAATAAATGTTTGAAAATTAATTATTTAAACAATTTAACAACGAGTCGAGTCGAGTCGAGTCGAGTTGAGTTGAGTTGAGCTGAGTTGAAAAGCAATTTATGCAAATGTAAATCTAAATATTTGCATTGAAATGTGCACGAAATCAAATGGAAATTCTTATTGTATGTGTGTGTGGCTGTGTGTGTGTGTGTGTGTGTGTGTGTGTATAGAGTGTGTAAATATGCGTATGTATTGCTTTCAGTTAACCGCATTTCCCAGACATGCATGGCTCGGTGAAGCCCCGGAATGCTTAATCCTGCGAGTGTTGCCTTAGTGTGTTGCCTGCTGTGTTGGCCATTTGTTTGCAAGTGTTGCTTGCATTAATCCTGGCTAAACTGCGTAGCTTTTAATTACCAAAGAGACAGGCAGTGAGAGACAAAGAGAGAGAGAGAGAGAGAGACAGAGAGAGTGAGGGTGTGTGCCACATGATACCTGCCGCAATTTATCCATCTCATTGGCAATTTGTCAATGCGTCAGTTATTGACACATTTAATTCATAATTGTCAGCATTATGTGTTGGACAAATTTAAAGCCATAAATTGAAATATAAAGAGTTATAAATTTGCTGGCGTCGCTGCCGCTGCCTCTGCCACTGCGACTGCCTGCAGCGAAATAAGAACAAATTTATTATTCAAGTGGAGTTTTTTTTGTGTTGCGTTGTGTTGTGTTGTGTTGTGCTGTGTTGTGTTATATTGTAATGCATTTCGACAGCCGACCATAAATCATAATGCAAGACAAATACTTTAATATTTGTTAATAAACAATTTGCATATTATTTGTGCACATTGATTATTGACGGTCTAACGAACGCATCGCTTTGGGCCATGCAACAAAAAAAAGTCAAGCGCATTCGCATTCGCATTCGCATTTATTAATATTCTTATTACATTTAAATCATTTCATTTAAATATATTTAATAATATAGCGCAGCTTAAGCCTCGCTCTCTGTGTGTGTGTGTGTGTGTGTGTGTGTGTGTGTTTGCCCTTTGTCTGTTAAGGTAATATATACATACATTTATATTGAAATGAATGAAGCTAATTAAAATCGCCATTCATTGCCAATGCCAAATCGAAGTGCCTCATTAAGCTGCCCCCTACCTCCCCCTCTATCCTTCTCCCGCAATCTCATTCTCATCATGCAGCTTCTCTCCGCTCTCCGGTCTCTCCGCTGCTCCTGCTTCAGTTGAAGCGCATGACAAAGCCATTTAATTAATTGGAAAAATCAAGAGTTTCAATTACGTGGCATGCATTGCAAAACTCACTGTTAGAAATCTATGTATATGCAAACACACACACACACACTCACACACACTCACACACATTCGATTTGGAACGCATGTCTTCAGAGTGCGAGCGAGAGCGAGAGTGCGATAGAGAGAGATAGAGAGAGACAGACGTATGAGCGTCTGCTGGAGAATATTCGAAACATTTCATTGACAGGCAAAGGAAAGAGAAATGTTAATTGTCCCCCTTTGCATACATCGAAGATATCATACATGCCTCACATACTTCCACATATTTCAACATACAGTGTTCACTCGCTTTAAT
Source organism: Drosophila funebris (assembly GCA_018901825.1). NCBI lineage: Eukaryota > Metazoa > Arthropoda > Insecta > Diptera > Drosophilidae > Drosophila > Drosophila funebris. Next base: position 4,211,909 of record JAEIFK010000682.1, read on the forward strand.
GCCATTTAATGACAAAGTGAACATTTTATATAGTTTTTTCTTTATTTATATTTAAATAGTTTACCAATCTATTTAAATTAATTAATTATTGTGATGATTAAATTTAAAAGTTAGCAGTAAATAATTTATAATACAACATATAATTAATATTGAACATTAAGATTATTTAGACATATATTATTTATATTATATATTATATTAGTAAGGAAATACCTGCAAAAGTAGAATCTCGTCTGACTACAGGGTTTCACGCAGGCCAGTCTTCCCCTCGCTGTTCAGTCTTCCTCTTATAATATCTACCTGTCTCCTTCTTTGGTCCATCCTTCTTTGTATCTCTTTCTCTCTGGCTTTCCTTTACTCTGTCTCTCTCTATTTCATTAACTCTCACAGCTTCTATCTCTTTCTTTCTCTCTCTCTCTATGTCGCCCTTCATGATCTCTCTCTGCTTCTCTCTCTGCTTCTCTCTCTGCTTCTCTCTCTGCTTCTCTCTCTGCTTCTCTCTCTATCATTCTCTCTCCCCCTCTCTCCCTATCTCTCTCCCTCTCTCTCCCTCTCTTCTTTCTCTCCCTCTCTCACTTTCTCTCTATCTCTATCTCTCTCTTCACCTTTCTCTCTCTGCTTCTCTCTCTCCCTCTCTCTTTCACTCTCACTCTCTCTCTATCTCTGCTTCTCTCTCTTCCTCTCTCTCTCTCTCTCTCTCTCTCTCTCTCTCCCTCTCTCTTTCACTCTCACTCTCTCTCTCTATCTCTGCTTCTCTCTCTTCCTCTCTCTCTCTCTCTCCCTCTCTCTCTCTCTCACTCTCTCTCTCACTCTCTCTCTATCTCTCCCCCTCTCTCTTTCTCTACCTCTCTCACTCTCTCTCTCTCTCTCCCCCCTCTCTCACCCTTTCTCTCTCAATCTCTCTCTCTACTCTATCTCTGCTTGTCTCTCTTCCTCTCTCTCTTCTTTCTCTCCCTCTCTCCCTCTCTCACTCTCTCTCTCCCCCTCTCTCTCTCTCCCTCTCTCTCTCTCTCTCCCTCTCTTTCACTCCTCCAGCACATTCTCTGCTCGTTAATCGAATTTAAATCACATCTCTTGCATATTTCTTAATGAGTATTCACTGTACTTCATGCATACGTAGCATAGATAAAATATTTACAACATGTGCCCCCGATGAGTGCTCGGATGACTCAAACGGATTCACATGCAATGCAATTCAATTCGATTAGTTTGAGTGCATTTGAATGAATCGATCGATCGCGTTAATCACTTTTCTTGCACTCACAAGCACTCACTCACACTCACAGCAGACACTCACAAACACTCAGACAAGCTGCTCACTTGATCCAGTTGATTGAGCATGGCGTACACATTTATGTCATTACTTAGGATAATTGTATATACCACGCCCCCTGCCAGCTGCCCTTGTGACCCCCTTACGACACATGCAGTGGCTGCACCCATGTATTTTGTCACAGGTAAAATTAATTAATAGTCACACCTGCAAGATGACTGATTGTTGTCTTGCAGCAACAAAAACAATGAAAAAAGAGGACATTCTGCATGTAAGGATGTGTAGTATTATGTCAGCGCAGGTCGATGGGCGTGGCAAGTGCAGGTGTTGATTAAGTTGAATGTGAATGTGAATGTGAAACGAATTAACGCCAATTCCATTTACTTGTCACTCTTATCAGTCCAGCAGGAAGGAGCAGGACAGCAGCAAGGGGGGGAGGGGGGATGTATAAATCTTCTTAGCTCGCAAATAAAGTATTCTAACACTTTTTTCATTATTGTTTAGTTATTGTTTTCTGTTTTAGCCCTGTTTATTTGCCAGCTTCTTCTTTCCTTATTTTTTTTTTTTTTTTTTTTTTTGCTTTTTGCATATTTTGCCCAAGTTTAGCAAGAGCAAAAGAGAGAGAGAGCGAGTAGGGTGTCGTGGCTGGCTGTTCGAAGGGGGGTGTGCGGAGCGTATTGGAACAAATGCCCGAAGCAGAGTTATAAATTTATTGCTGAACTTTGAAATACCACGGCCGCAGCTACTTCCTTTCCTCAGCTGCGTTTAAAGCAAAACTTCTGCATCTCTGTATTTTTCGCAATTATCCTTGAAAATGCAGCGTGAAGTCGAGAGCAACGTTTGTTGGAGCGTGTTGAAAGCTGCTAACGGAAATGTGTTTGCGGTGCTGCTGCGAGGAGGATAGAGCGGCAAACCGGGAGCTCAGAGCTGAGAGCTGGAAGCGTGGAGCAGTTGACACCAACGCGTTTGGCCAAAACTAAAGCTGAGGCTAAGACGAGTTGCGTTGACTGGGCCAAAAGCTGCGAATAATTTATTAGTTGCGTAGAGAAATCATTTATTTGTTGGTTTTCTCTTACACTTGCAACAGCATCTGCGCTTTCCCTTCTGCCCTACAGCATCCAGAAATAGAAGAAATGTGTCGAAAAAAAATGAATTAATGCACAGTTTGAGCTGCTTACAGCACAGTTTTGTGGTCATTCGTTCGTCAGGTTGAGGTTCGTGCATTAGCTACAGTTTAGGTAGTATTGTTGCAAACTTTTACCGCTGAGCAACTGAACGATAAGTGTGACCACATAATTTTGCATAGTTTTGTTGGCATTGTCAACCAATAGGTTGCTGAATTAACTCAAGCCTTAGCTACTGTTTGAGTACCATTGTGTCAAGCTAAATCCAGCACAGTTTGATTTAATGTATTCAGCAATCGGTTTGTGGATTAGCTTAAGCCTTAGCTACAGTTTGAGTAGCATTGTGACAAAGGGAACGTCGAATAGGTCGAAATATGCCAGAGGATAAGTGAAATTGAGGTAAACTGAGTAAGGATTGAGTTAGTTAACCAGGTAATTATGTTTAAAAATATGATTGTTGTATGTAGTTGCGTGCTTCATTGTCAGCCCTTAATAACAGGCCGAATGTATATTATATTCAGCAAGCTACGTAATATAGCAATTGAACTGTATAAGAGTGACATAAGTGTTTGTAATTTCAGTTTCCTGTTAGTTTTAGCACAAAATGAACGACTAAGCTGCTGGATTCATTCGAAGGTGTCAAGCTCAGCTGAGTAGTTAAGATAAAGAGTTGTTACTTAATGACTAAGAGTCGTTGTAGCAAACTGAACGACTGAACGACGTCATGATTCATTCGGCGGTGCAAGACTCAGCTAAGTAGTTAAGTTAAGAGAGCGACTTAACGACACTACATCTAGATACATTGCTTGGTTTAAAACTCAGCTGTGTAGTTAAGTTAAGAGTTGTGATTTTATTCAAATACGTACACTTCACATTTACAATATGACGAGAATTGCAACAAAGGTTAAGAGTCCCTAAATATCTAAGTACCGCTCTTTTTTTTTTTGTTTGGCTGGACCGAATTCAACCTCAGATCCAGTTCAGACTGCAGTGCATGTATTTTATTATTTTATATTTATAAGCGGCTTTGCGTTGATTAGAAATATGTTTTGATTCGGATTGATTACGATTAGCAACTAGGAGTAGTTAAATATTAACATCAGAGCACCTCCTTCTCTTTCTCCTTCTCCTTCTCCCTTTCCTTCCTCTTGATCGTGTTCACTTTGTTTTGGCGCTGCGTAAATTCGACGTGGATAACAGCGACCTGGTTGGAGGTGGACGCTCATCAATGTGGTAGCCATTATAACGACGAGTTGGCGCCTCGTTCTTTCGCCCCAACCGACTCAGCGTGCTCGCACTGGTGGCTCCATTATGTGGTGGCGGTTTCCTTGGCAGCGTGGAGACCTAAGAGCCATGAATATGTAGGCATTTCATACATTTAGTAAGGCAGCTTGCTCAAGATTACTTACGCGCTTGTTCTGTTCTTGGGAATAGTTGATCTCGTAGCCCTCGCTGATGTGCTTGGGCTTCCAGGGCGCCAGCATGGACACGGAACGCGAGACGGTGCGCGTCATAGGCTGCAATGGCGGTTTGCCCATGCCAGATCCCTTGGCAGATCCCGCTCCACCGCCCCGGCGCACATCGTCGCGCGACATGGAACGACGGCGCAAATTGTATGGCTGTGGAATATCACCCACCGTGGTGGCATGCAGGTAAACCACGCTCCGTTGGCTGTGCAGGCTAGATTCCCCCTCGGTGCCAGAGCTCTCAGCGGGATAGCGCTCACGTTCTCTGCAAGCAACAATGTTGTTATAAACGGAATCCCAAACGGAATCTCTATCCCCTCCACTTACTTGCCATAGCCGCCATCTACCATTGTGTTGGACTGCAATCCCCGGCGGTCGGCACTACGCGCCGGCTTGGGCGGCCCCAGCAAAGGTCGATCCTCAAAGCGTTGTGGCTTCTCCGCAGATCGTTCCAGGGACATGGCACGTTGGCCAGCGCCACGCTTGTGCCGCTCCGCAGGCTCCGGCTCCGAGCCACTCTCCGATATGTCCTGCAGCTCACGGGAACGCGAGTAGTGGCGTCTCTTGCGGAAGTCAACCTCATCATTGCCATGCTCCAAGTGCTGCATGGAGCTGGCACGCTGCCGAGCTGCGGCTGTGGTGGCCTGAGCCGCCAGACTGTGACGATAATCCCGCGACGGAGGCGGCGGACTGCGGTCCAGATTGTAAGCGCTCTGTGAGTGCTTTGAGTGAGCCAGAAGTGGACGTCGTCTGTGATTGAGAATAATCAAAGGAAGTCAAGGTTTATCATTTGTTGGCTTGGAAATTGGGGGGGGAAACACTTACCTGGGCACGCTGGTGGCCTTTGATATTGTTGGCGGATTCGAGTCCAAGTCTGTGTCTCCAAAGAAACGCAAATTCTTGGCAGGCGCTGCGGAAGTATTGCGCTTGCTCCGCTTCAGACTGGAGGTGGCCTCGCTGTGTCCATTGACAGACACATTCAGCTGATGCAATAAGTGATTGATTAGTTATTGAATGTATGATGTATGATGTATGATGTATGATGTATGATGTATGATGTATGATGTATGATGTATGATGTATGATGTATGATGTATGATGTATGATGTATGATGTATGATGTATGATGTATGATGTATGATGTATGATGTATGATGTATGATGTATGATGTATGATGTATGATGTATGATGTATGATGTATGATGTATGATGTATGATGTATGATGTATGATGTAAGATGTAAGATGTAAGATGTAAGATGTAAGATGTAAGATGTAAGATGTAAGATGTAAGATGTAAGATGTAAGATGTAAGATGTAAGATGTAAGATGTAAGATGTAAGATGTAAGATGTAAGATGTAAGATGTAAGATGTAAGATGTAAGATGTAAGATGTAAGATGTAAGATGTAAGATGTAAGATGTAAGATGTAAGATGTAAGATGTAAGATGTAAGATGTAAGATGTAAGATGTAAGATGTAAGATGTAAGATGTAAGATGTAAGATGTAAGATGTAAGATGTAAGATGTAAGATGTAAGATGTAAGATGTAAGATGTAAGATGTAAGATGTAAGATGTAAGATGTAAGATGTAAGATGTAAGATGTAAGATGTAAGATGTAAGATGTAAGATGTAAGATGTAAGATGTAAGATGTAAGATGTAAGATGTAAGATGTAAGATGTAAGATGTAAGATGTAAGATGTAAGATGTAAGATGTAAGATGTAAGATGTAAGATGTAAGATGTAAGATGTATGATGTATAATGAATAATGTATGTATATGATGTATGGACTTACTTGCTCCTTGGGATTGCTTTTGGCACGCCGATCCAGCGACTTGAACCAACTAGTCTTCTCGGCCTTGACTGGCGTCTCCTTGTGATCCTTCAGATCCTTCTGCTTCTTGGGCGGCTTCTCTGTAGAGCCGCGCTTTAGCAGCAATGGACTAGCTTTCGGTGTGGATAGACGGCGTCGCATTGAGATGTCCATTGTCTGTGATTGCAAGAGAATTTGGAATTTGTTTTAGTTTCGCTCACGTCTCGGGCTAAAAGGGGTCAAAGGTTGGCATTGCACAAGTGGCGGCAGCGGCGGCAACAGCGGCAACAGCAATAGCAACAGGTTGCTTGTTGATGTTGATGCCAACAATGTGGGGCAGGTGGCCTTTGCACGAGCCTTGCCACAACTCATGCCTGTCTAATGAGTGGCTGTGGCTGTGGCACAATCAGCTGCACAAGCTGCGGTTGTGGGGGCGCAACAACAGCAACAGCTCAGCTCAGCTCACGTTGCAAGCAAACTTGTTTTTGCCATTTGCGAATGGAGAATTGAGTATTCACTCGCTTTTGGCCAGCCCGTTGGCCCAATGAGACTTTGGCCCACTTGTGGTTGATATTATTAGTCTACAAATGCGAATGCGAGTGCTGCCCTCAATGTATACGTATTTAATTTTAGTGCTTTGATTTGCATTTGTATTTGTTCTCATTGTTATTGCGACTAACAAACACTAACAAGCTAACACTAACCTACTGCTAACAACTGCCAAATGGAATGTCAAGCTGGCTAAAAGCGTTGCCAAAGTGGCACCAACAATTTGACGATTACGCACCCACAAAAATTATAATTAAATATTCAAATATCGCCGCTTTGAGCCGCCTTCGAGTTTAGTTTATGGCCCAAGTTGAAGCCATAAATTAGCCAACAACATTATTGTTGGCCCAATACAATTTGTTCTCTCTGTTCTCTCTCTCTCTCTCTCTGTCTCTTCCTCTGTTGCTCTGCTGCTTTTTTTGGCCATGTAGAATGGAATCTTCGAAAATGAATGCCAGCACTTTACGCTTCTTTGAAACATTTCTTTTATTTGTTCCTGCATTTTTTAATATTTTTTATGATTTTATTTGTATTTTATTGGGCGATTTTAAGCATCTTGTGTATTTTTTATGGCCATCGGGCATGAGCATGAATAATGGCCGCATATTGTCCAAATCGTTTACCACCAAACAGACTTTGATCAGCACGCAAAGCATTTTGACAACGGTCCAAACAGACGCACACACACACACACACACACACACAAACACAGAGAGTCGGGGCCACACCTTTCAATAAGCCAACAATCGAATTGACGCCTCGCCCCCGCAGAAGAACAATGCTCCTGCAGGATGGAATTCTGTCTGGCATCACAGTGAAATCGTTGATTCGTTGTTTCGTTTAATTCGCTTATTGCCACATCGAAGCGTGGCAAGGTATGTTCTCTGCATGTTGCAGCAACATCCGCTTAGAACAAACCGCTGTCAGACATCCTCTTGGCCCAGTGCGAGTAAAGCCTACAAATCCGCTCAAGCATTGCAAATTAGCAACAGCAGCGAGTACTTTGGCTAATGGATTGCGCAATGGCTGAAACACCTCGGCACAGTAGCCTAAAAATCACTTTGCAATGCAATTTAGCGTGTCTATGTATGTGTGTGCATGTGTGTTTGTGCCTGTGTTTGTGTGTGTGTGTGTGTAAATTTAATCAATTTCTCATACGCCCCGTTGGCCAACGCAATGCGTCGCGTTTGTCAGCTTTCCTAATTTTGCGAGCACACAAACAGAGAGAGACAAAGAGAGAGAGAGAGAGAGAGAACAACAAACAGACAAGTTGTCAGTTTGACAGACAGACAAACAGAGAGACGCACAAACTGACAAACTGTCTCAGTGACAGCTGGCTGCGTGGGTCTCCCCTTCTTGTTGCTTTTGTTCTAGCTTAAACGTTCAGCCTCAACGCCTCGTCGCTGCCTCGTCGCTGCCTCGTTTGAATCGTTGCCAGCTTGAATTTGCAACTCTATTTGGCCAACGCCGTCCGTTTATTGTTTAAACACAAATTCAAGCATTCTTTATGACGGCTACGTCTTGATTTGAATACCCTGCATACATGTGGTTTGTGCAAAAGGGTATGAACTTGACTGTCAACATAATCATTAAATTATAAATGACTTAATAAATAAATAAGTAAATAAGTAAATCAATAAATAAATATATAATAAATAAATAGATAAAAAAAAAAATAAATGAATTAATTAATAAGTAAATAAAATAAAATAAATAAATAAGCAAACAAATAAATAAATAAATAAATACATAAAAAGATAAATAGATAAATAGATAAATAGATAAATAGATAAATAGATAAATAGATAAATAGATAAATAGATAAATAGATAAATAGATAAATAGATAAATAGATAAATAGATAAATAGATAAATAGATAAATAGATAAATAGATAAATAGATAAATAGATAAATAGATAAATAGATAAATAGATAAATAGATAAATAGATAAATAGATAAATAGATAAATAGATAAATAGATAAATAGATAAATAGATAAATAGATAAATAGATAAATAGATAAATAGATAAATAGATAAATAGATAAATAGATAAATAGATAAATAGATAAATAGATAAATAGATAAATAGATAAATAGATAAATAGATAAATAGATAAATAGATAAATAGATAAATAGATAAATAGATAAATAGATAAATAGATAAATAGATAAATAGATAAATAGATAAATAGATAAATAGATAAATAGATAAATAGATAAATAGATAAATAGATAAATAGATAAATAGATAAATAGATAAATAGATAAATAGATAAATAGATAAATAGATAAATAGATAAATAGATAAATAGATAAATAGATAAATAGATAAATAGATAAATAGATAAATAGATAAATAGATAAATAGATAAATAGATAAATAGATAAATAGATAAATAGATAAATAGATAAATAGATAAATAGATAAATAGATAAATAGATAAATAGATAAATAGATAAATAGATAAATAGATAAATAGATAAATAGATAAATAGATAAATAGATAAATAGATAAATAGATAAATAGATAAATAGATAAATAGATAAATAGATAAATAGATAAATAGATAAATAGATAAATAGATAAATAGATAAATAGATAAATAGATAAATAGATAAATAGATAAATAGATAAATAGATAAATAGATAAATAGATAAATAGATAAATAGATAAATAGATAAATAGATAAATAGATAAATAGATAAATAGATAAATAAATAAATAAATAAATAAATAAATAAATAAATAAATAAATAAATAAATAAATAAATAAATAAATAAATAAATAAATAAATAAATAAATAAATAAATAAATAAATAAATAAATAAGTAAATAATTAAATAAATAATAAAATAAATAAATAAATAAACAAAACCCAAGGGAAGCAGCGACTGAGACCCAAGCAGGCAGCAGCATGACTAAACAAACAACTGAATAAGCAGATTGATTACGCACTGCATAAAACTGCTTGCCAAGCAAGCAGGAGCCTAAGGAAAGCAGCAGACTGACTGCGCACTACTTGCAGCACAGTACAACATTAAACAGAAAGGAAAGCAGCAGCAGACGGACAAGCAAGAGAAGCAGAGCCACAGTGTTATGATTTCAAATAACATTTACAGGGCAACTGCCAGTCGGGCAGTGGCAAGTGGTTCTAGTCTGGCTATGGATTCGATTTGATATGGCGCGCTCTTGGAGACGTGTCTCTAAGAGGCCGAGTCCGACATCTTGACATGTTGTCGTTGCACCATTTTCGGCACAACCTGGACGCCCACTTGGACTCTGTCACTGTCAGTGGCAGTGAGCAGGAAGTAGGCGCCTTGGAAATATGGGAATGAAGTAAAGAACAGAAAAAAGAGAGAAGAAAAGAAACAATTGCAAAATTCGCACGTAGCGCGTAGAGTTTCGGGGGCGGCTTTCAGAGCGAGAGAGAGAGAGAGAATGGGGGGGGATATGTGTGTGTGGCACAGACGCATCGCCGCAAGTCTTGATTAATATGAAATTAATAACCAAATCTGCGAGTTTAAGCAGAAGCAGAAGCACGGCAGCTGACCCAAAAGTGGTCAATGAACTCTTGGTAAAAACGCCATTAATTGGCAATTAAGATGAGAAGAAACTGAGTTGGAAATAGACTAGTTACCTTTGGTTCGCGTGAGGTGTCTTCGGTTAGTGCGTGATGTTCGCGATACCGTGAACGCATCTCCTCCTCCCGGACCATGTAGCGCTCCTTGTTCTTATCCTTCTCCTCCTTCTCCCTCTCCTTTGCCTTATCCTTATCCTTGTCGCGTCGACTGAGCGTGCTGCTATTGCCATTGGTTAGACGCGATGACTGTGCATCTTTCTTGCTGCTGGACACATTGCTGGCACTGCTACGACCACTGCCACCATGGCTGCCACTGCCTGTGCCCGTTCCGGTTCCCGTTCCCGTGAACAGCTGCTTCACCTTCTCGAAGCCACCCAGTTTCTTGTTGCGCTTCAATGTGTTGGACTCCTCGCTCTGCTTCAACTGTGAATGCTGTTCACGGCGCCGCAACGTGCTCATCGACACCGGATACTTGTCCAGATGCGGATCGAAGTGGGAGCCATCGTCAATGGAGCGCTCTCGGTAGACATAACTCTGTTCGCGACGCAGACGTCTCTGCTGCTCCAACTGTTGCAGCTGCTGGGCGCTCTCACGACGCTCCTTGCGCAAAAAGGACTCGCTGGCCTTCATATCGTCCTGGGCAGTGCGTTTGCGCCATCTGTAAATGTATTCATTAATTGTAATTAATTTATTCAAGAAGAACCCTTCATTCCTTAAATAATCTTAGCGCCTAGGGCAGGACATCTCTCACCTTGTGGTTAGGTCGCCATTAAAGGACTCCTTGCGAAAATCATTCTCAATGCCTGAATCGCCCTTATCGAAGCTGCGCTGCTGCAGCTTATCGCGCTTCAGGCTGCTCTGCCAATAGTCCTGTTGCTGGGACAACCTACCGCGCTCTGCATTGCGCAGTTCTGGTGAGGATCTATACTGATCCGTGCCCGTCAGCTGCGAGTCGAGGCTCTTCGGCTCTTGCTCCTGATGCTCCACCGAATTGTAATCACGATCGTGACGATCACGTGGCGAGGAGCCGAGTCGCTCACGATGCCGCGATTCACGGACCTGTCCATCCTTCTGGGTCTCCCGCACATAAGTCTCCTTAACACCGCCATGTCCGTCATCATAGTACTTGGTGTGACGGTAGCGAGAACTCTTCTCCATCTTGGGCAATGTGGTCACGGCGGCATCTGGCACGTCCACATGAGAGCGGACTGCATTGCGATGGTAGCGTTCCTCTGTGGCCAGCTCTTGTTCTCGTTCCCTCTCCCTCTCCCTTTCCCTTTCCCTCTCCCGTTCCAGCTCCCTGTCCCTCTCTGGACTGTAGTACTCACGCATTCTCTCCGGCTCTTGTCTGGTATTGTGCTGCCGCTCCAATGTGGCAACTTCGCCAAAACGACGAGTTAGAATGCGATTCTCCAGCTGCGCCCGCCTGTAACCCAACTCATCTAGATACGGAGCTGGACTGACGCTCCTTATGACTGGAACAATTGGTGGCTCTGAACGACGCTCCCTCTCCCTCTCACGTTCTCGCTCCCGTTCTCGCTCCCGTTCTCGTTCTCGTTGCGAGAACTCATCCTCGTAGTAGACCTTGCGGGTTTCGAAGCCCAGTCCCTCATCCTCATCGCTGAGATTGCGTGGACTCAGCTGCTGCCAGGGCGAATGCGAATGGGAGCTGACTATTCGCGGTGTAGTTGTGGTTGTTATTGTGGTTCCTCCGTTTGGTATGGGAGAGTAGCTATTCTGGTTGTGTGGACTATGCAGGGATCTGTCGGTGGCCCTTGGTGGCCTTGCCGGTGCATAGTCACGCTGTGGAGTTCGTGAATCTCTACCAGCTGAACGAGGGGGCTCATCGCTATGATCAAGCTGGGCATAGGTGATGCCCTCATTGGGACGGATGTAGGAGAAAGCCGGCTGGCTAATGACCGGTTGGGGGGAAAATCGCTCCATAGAAAGCCGTTTCACCAGGCCGTTGACAGTGCGACCCTTGGTCAGCGGCAATCTCTCCGCGGGCAGCTGTGAACTGTGCATGTTCTCGCTGGACTTGGACTTTAGGGTTTCAATGCGATCACGAATTCCAGCCGAAATGGATGATGAGTGGCCTGTGCCGACGCCTGATGGTTGCTGTAGCAGCGGCCCGTCTACCACCGCCTGGGAACGACTCCGAGAGAGCAATTCAGTTAATCCCTGCTCGCTCTCATGCTTCTCACGCACAGTAACAGCATCCGATTTGCGTCTCTCGCGCTCCCGAAAGTAATCCTGCTCAAAGTAATCCTCCCGCTGCGATTGCTCAATAATGGGTGTCAACTGTGGCTTCACAGTGCTCGGATTAGGTTCGTTTCTCTTGGTCAGACGACTCTTGGCGTCCTTGTGGCCACTGCCGACATCACTTTTACTGCGCACTAAACGTCGACCGCCGCCGTCCTCAAAGCGTGGATCCCTGTCCAACTGATTGACATTCGTATCGCTCTTACGGCTAAACAGGCCAAAGATCGAGGGTCGCTTGGCAGGTTTCTTGGCAGCCGCGTCGCTCACACTACGTGCCACTGGTTTGCCCTTCTTGCGTCGCGTTGGCAGCGAATGGAAGCGTTGCGAATCACTTGATGGCACACTCTGACGCTTCTGTTTGACACGAAATGTGGGTATATTATCCCCGTTAGCTGCCTTGCTCTGATGCTGACCCGCCTGGGCGATGACTAGGGCTGCCTCCTTGCGTATATCCTCTGGATCGATGTCTGGCGGCAGTTGATGGTAACCTTGTGGTAAGCCCCCAATGGGCTGTAGGTTTGTCGTTTCGTAGTCGTACTCCGATGGCTCGTTGGCACGCTTGGCTAACAGACAGACAGACAGATGGAGAGAAAGATACAAATAAGTTGAGTAAGCAAAACAAGAAACAAATAAATGTAAAATTAAATTAATTTACGAAATTGTAATTATTACAACTCTTAATACACTTAACGCTTGTCTTAATGTCAACAAATTAAAAAGCAGCAATAATAAGCCAAGAGAAAGACACAGAGATTAGTTATAATCAGAACCAGTTCTCATTCATGTAATGACAATTAGCACATTTGCCATCTCTCTCTCAACCGCTCTCTCCCGCTCTCTCACTCTCTTGACCCAACGATGATGTAATTGTGTATCTTTCTGCCACAAAACTAAACTTCAAAGTGTGAATTGGGAACAGCTGCCTGCTAAATAAGGCAGCTGGATGTTGGACCAGACCTATTGCTGCTTCATTGTGCTACTCACAATGGATTTGGCATTAGCCCACGTTTCGCTTCTATGGAGCCGTGTAGTCTGTAATCGGGCGCTGTAAGCGCTAATGGCCATTGAAGAGAGACTCTTGGCCAAGTAGAGGAACGAACAACGGTTGGCCTGGCCTGGCCTGGTCTGGCTTCTATTCGATGATCATAAAGATTCTTCTTCCACTTCCTCACTTGTTCATAATCATTATTATTTAATACCCCGAAAACAAAAAACGTGCCGCGCTATCTCAAGCAGCACAGCCAAAGTGATCATCATGAACAAAACAAGATTGCTGACCAGCTGAACACCAAACAACAACAATAACAACAACCACAACAACAACAAATACAACAGCATCTGAAACGTGCGTGTTCTTTGATAGCTTTTTCTTCAACTTCGTGTTTCTCCTCTTTGTTGTTGTTGTTGTTGTCGTTTCTGTGTGCCTCTTGGCGACTCATCAACTCAACAAGCGCGCCCCAAACGGGAGCAATCACAACACAGTACGCACGAGATTACGCATCTTGACACTCAGCACTTGTTAAGCGATAGAACAAGTTGCAAACGCACACAAGCAAACAGACTCACGCAAGTTCGTTGCCTAAGTCATTTGTTTTACATGCATGGCAATTGTACTGACCTTGACTGCGCCTCTTAGCCAAGCACTGGCCGCTGGTAACTGACAACGGGCAACTGGCAACTGGCAACGGGCAACTGGCAACTGGCCACTGGCAACTATAACTGCAGCTCTTCAATCTCTTGCCACGCCCATTACAATCGCTGGTCAAAGTATGAAAGTTATTCGGAACTGTGACTAATTCTATATTTCTTATTTGAATAGAATGAATAATGACAAGCTGGGCGTGGCATGTGTCAAATGGCCATCACAATCCATTAAAGCAAACACCATTCAAGCGGGAAGTTTACGAATTTACGAAGAAAGAATGAAACACATTCATGAATAACATTCGTTACATCTACATCCAGTTGTAAGTTTTAGCCTGAGCTGCGTGCTTGGCCTAAATAACTATCCAAATACTTAGCGAAAGTTATAAGATTATCATGCATGATTAACAAAGATTAGACTTCAAAATGATGAGCTTTCTACTAAAAGAACTCTAAGCTATGATTTCTGAGACTTGTAATCGTGTAATGACAAGTTGCATGTCAAGATATCTGTATACAGTGACTTCTCGTAAGATCTCCCATCTTACGCTTCTTAGATCAGGCATTAAATCGAACAGACTTGTTATTAGATAGACCTTGTATCTCAGACCTCAACACAAGGTCAATTTGAGATCTTAAACTGCTACAAATTGAATTACTTCAACAGACTTTGCTGTGCAAGAACTTCACTATAAACATCTATTAATTAACTAAGTAATTAGTTAAGTTTCAAGTTTAGTTTAATTATGACAGTTAATAAATGTATTTAAAAATAACAGTTCCGTCTGCACAAAAGATATCTTTCGATTGAGTTAAGCACATTCAAGTTGCTTTAGCTAATAGAATCATTAAGTGAGTTTAAAGCTCCGCTTTGTCTCTTAAGCTGTTAAGCTGTAGATACAAATCTCTTGATAATGATGGTAGCTGTTGATAAACCACTCAAGAAAGAGCAACCACAATTCCACTGTGTGGTTATTTGGTTTACCCATTGCGAATTGCGAATTGCGAATGGAGATCGCAACTTGCCAAAATGATGAGATGCGATCAACTGTCAAGCTAAATGTGTCAAGGTAAAATGTGGTTGTGCACACACATGCACACTTGCAGCACACAGCACACGCACTGGCAGTCGACATGCGAGGTTGTGGTTACTCGAGACGAATGCCCATCGCATTGTGTTGTTGTTTAGCTTGAGGTGGTGGCTGCTTTTGAGGCAACAGCAACAGGAAAACATAAATTGCAACTAAGCGACAGTTGTTGCCGCCTGCCACACGCGGCTGCCAGTGAAACTGAAGTCAATGTCAAATAACAGTAAATGCCTCTGCCCCTTGCCACATTCTCAGCGATCTTAACAATGATCTGACTTTGACTCTGACTCTGTCTCTGACTCTGAGGCTGAGACTGAGTCGCTGGCTGACTCCGCTTTGGTTTCGACAACTGCAGCTATGATTGATTGCGAACAGCTTGTTGAGAGCCCAAAAACAACAGCAGCAACAGCAACAACAGCAGCCACAACATCAACAATAACGAGAGCAACAACACCACGCAAAAGGCGCTGAAAGGCATTCATTAATTTAATCATCGATCCACTTAATGAATTCGTACCATGGCCAACGGGCTCTATGATTTGTATGCCCATGCCAAATGACTCCGAACGCTTCCCCAATGACTCCCAATGACTTTGAATGAGCAATGGAAAAATGCCTACGGCAGTTCCAGTTGTGCGAAATGCAACAACAACAATGTTTGAGAAAGACTTTCGGCGCATTTGCGATAAACAATCTGATCCAATTTCTCAGCCTTCGCCAAATTGCAAACTGGTCTGAGGCGCTACTTGGGCGCCTGTTCCGGTTCTGCATGCCTTCTGTTATAGGGTATACTCAGGGTATTTAAGATATTCAACAAGGCAAACATAAAGACATAAAAACTATATACAAATCTAGCTGAATTGGATCACTAAATGCTTTGGCAAGCTAGTTAAAGATTGATTGAATAATACTTTAAAATATATATTCTACAAATTACAACAAGATTTTCATCCAGTAATGAAGTTCATGTAGCAGAAACTTATTTAGGAAGCATTCCATCTTCTCTTTGCCGTGGCATGCTAAAATATTGGCATTGCTGTGGCTATTGTGGTTGCTGTGGGTTCTGTGATGCTTCCAACAGACTCGGAAACGGCTTTCACTGGCCTCCGTTTCCGGCAAAACCAAAGAGTTGCCTAGGTTTGCATGTGGCTGCCACATTAAGAGCAACCTCAAGACTCGAACATGATTCATATCAATCGCACCTAAAACCTGTCAAGTGTCCAGATAACTGGCTATTAGGGCTGTTGCGTCTCTTGCTCGGCCACGCTCTGCCTCTCCACCCGCATTATGTGTCCACTACTGGTCTAAGTTCAATCGGGCAGCGCTAATGAACCAAGCGTGTGGACAGAGATAGAGATGGAGATGGAGACGGAGAAGGAGACGGCAATGCGAAAGGCAAATGGGCAGTGGCATGCCAGTGCCAAAGATCTTGAGGCTCATGGCCGTTCGACTGCGGCATGCCACAGCGGCAGTGCGGCGCGCCTTTGGGGCATTTCAATTAACCTGCGCACTTTCGATTTCATTGGGCCCAGCCTAGGCCTGGGCCAGGTCTTAAGTCTGCCGCAGCGACTGCGACTGCGACTGCGACTGGGACTGGGCCTGTCGAAGGCTTTAGCTTTATCTAGGCGGGTCCCAGTGCAGCAATTCCAATGCTAAACGATCGCGCACTCATTCCAGAATTGAAATAATTGAATGCCCTTGTGCGCTTATCGTTGTCCAGAGCGTTTCCAGATGGTAACTGAGCTAACTGAGGGTTCCACAGGCTTCCCAGGGTGTCTAGGCCAGCCTCCTAATCACATCAAAAGCCAAAGCCGCAGCCGTAGCCGCAGCAGCAGCCGCAGCGCGTTGCGTCCTTGAAGGCAAATGCCAAGCGGGCAACCAGCCAAGCAGCCAAGCAGCCAAACAGGCAGCCAGCCAAGTACTCGAATGTGACAAGTATGTAAATAAGCGAGTTGTATTGACATGCGCCTGCTTGATCCTGCCTCTCCCGCCTCTAGATGTTGCCTCAAAATCGTGCTACTCGCTGGGTCCAATTAAAATAGCTGCTATGCACTTGAGTTGCTGCTGTTGTTGTTGTTAGTGTTGTTGTTGGTGTCTTAGCTGATCTCCAATGACTTTCAAAACAAATACAAATAGAAACTTTCGCTAAAGAATGGACGCGGTTCATTCGCGCTAGTCGAGGCATTAACGAAAGACTTAAGCGACAAACTTGTTTTTCCGCACACACAGCAGCTGTCAACATCACATTAAGTGAGAGCAAACACCAACAACAACAACAAACAAACACTGAACACAGCGGAATGAACACACAAAAGACACACACAGTCACAGTGCCAAAAACTTTGCTAAAAATAATCTCAGACTCATTTCAATACACATTGTCGATAAACAAATGACGCAATCTTTGCAATTCAATGCGAGATTCAGGCTAACTGCCGTCTGGAGTTGGCCAAAAGGAAAAGACGGAGAGAGAGAGAGAGAGAATTCTCGAGTTGCTTGATTGAACCAAAAACTAAAAAACTGATCGACAACTCCATTTGCTCGCAACTCCCTACACTTCCCGTTCACTTCAATTGTTGGTGCCTAAACACACTTCAAAATAATAAACACGTAAACACAGCACAACACAACACACACACACACACACACACACATTTAATAACTGCCGAACGCGACAACAACAACCAATGCCAAGCAGGCTAAGAACCTGACTGAGGCACACAGAGTGTGTGCCTTGGCCAACAACGACGGAAAGGCGAGCAGCGGCCAGTTAACAAGCTGATGGCAAAAGGGGGTTGCTGGCGAAGAGGAGAGGAGAGTGAGGGAGAGAGGAGGCGAGGAGAGACCAAGCTGCTGCCTACGCCAATGTCACAAAAGCAAAAATAGTGCGAATTGGTGGGCAGGCGATGCCAAAAATGAGACTTACTTATTAATTAAGTTTCTTTTGGTCTGACTGTCAGTTGTTGTTGCTGTTGTTGGCGCAATGAAGCACTATAAAACAGAATATGCAAATTATAAAATTATGAACAAATATATAAAGAAAATAAAAAAAAAAAACATAAATGGCATTTTAATGGTGGCGATGGCGTGCGCGGGCAGCCCCAAAGATCATCGTCGTTGTCGTTGTCGTAGTCGTTGTCGTTACCCCCTCTTGCTCCCTAGCCCTGCGGTTCCACTTGCGGCTCCGACTACAATCAAGTTTGACAAATTCGAGCAAGGCAATTCCATGTGAAACATTCGTTGTTGGAGCAACACAAACAAAGCCATCAGCCATCAGCAGCAAGTAGATGCCAACAAATGCAAAGAGTCGACTAGAAGTTACCCTGTGTTGCATGCAGCTGCTTGTAGAGAGACTTACAGCAACTAATGAATTAGTCTGCTCTTCAAATACTTTTAAATATACTCTAATATATATTTAAATAGTTCTTAAGAACATATTTATAAACTTAGTTAATATAATGTAGTAAAATATATGACAAATTCCTTCATATTGCTACTAACTTAATTACTGAGCCATTTCCTACTTGAGCTAAGTCAAGTCAAGTCAAATATACTCTACATTGTGCAGTTCATTGGCAGAGGCCACTTAAGAAACTAATCAAATTCAAAGCTGGCCACAAATTAAAAAAAAACACAGCAAGCGAACGGTGCAAAAAAATAAAAATGCACGAGTCGGAAACGGAATGGCAATTTCATAATGATGCTTACGCTTTATTTAGATGCCAAACAATTAAATTAATTAATTAAAACTAGAAGAGCTCATTAAAATACGTATTATGCATTTAAGATACAATTCAAATACAAATACAGTGGCAAGCGGAGCAAACAATTGCCTCGCTCATTTGATTACATTGTATTGTATTAAAGTGCGAATCAACATATTGCGCAATCACAGCTGGTGGTGCTGTTGTGCACCACATATGCCAACAGCACAACCACAATTAAAGAGTGACAAACGCAGCTCTCTTGTACGGAGATACATTCTCTTAGCTCATGCATAAATTATGTGAATTATGTCATCAAATGCGTGAAGGGGAATATATCTTGACTCTAGAGTCAGGCACAACTGTGCATCAATTAGATGTAGATGGCAATTAAAGCAAATACAGTGGACTCTGGCAATATATAGAAGTACTTCCAACGTATTCTACTGCGATTGCAACGCTGAGAACTGCAGTGTTCTCATTAACCAGTGACTACTGTGCAATGTAGTAGTAACAGCTGCTGCTGCTGCTGCCAATCTCGCATTGCTCCCTTGTCTGTCCACACTTGTCCGCCTGCCAATCTGCAAGTGCAGCATGAAGACGTTCGCCTAAACAGCTGCAGCAGCAACAACAACGACAACAACAACAACAATAACAACAACAATAATAACAACAACAATCATAACAACAACAACAACTACTACATCTGTCAGCTGGCAGCCTTTGGCGCTCAGTTTCATTACAGCGCAACTTGTTTTAGCCAAATTTGTCGCTTCGCAAGGTTGCCCGCGTACAGTACAAACACACAGAGTTAAGCTCATTTTCATACTCACACTCATGCTCATATTCATATTCATATTCATAGTCTCGCATTCGTAAGATCATCAACCAAGTCTTATGCGTAAAGACTTGCAAAATGTGCTGAAATTAGTCGTTTTGTACTTGGACCTCAAATGAAATGTTGTTTTGGCCTACAGGCGTATGATTTTCTTTGTAGACACACTTAGTTATACACGAGTGTACACTAGCATGTGTGTGAATGTGTGGCGCATCTTGAACCAAAATTAAATTACCATTTTATGTATGTTTTCTCGCATAATTGCCTCAATTTGCATGTGAACAACAAAGTCATTTAAAGCATTATTAAAGTAAACATATGTATATCTATATATATATCTATATATATATATATATGCACAATCGTTAGACTTTAAACGATGGCGCCTTGGCCGTTTTGAGATAGGACTTTAAGACATTAAGTCTTATTTTTGGAAATAAATCAAACTTAAATGCCTCATCAAACTCTAAAAAAAGACGAAGCAACTGAAACGATTTTGCAATCGCAACTGTTTGTTGTTCGCTTGTGGGAAGTTTGCTAATATTTTATAGACTATAATTGTATAAAGCTTCAATTAACAGTAACATAAGTAAATATTGAAATAATTAAGGCTCATTAAATTAAGTTAACATATAGAGATCTCTACAAATCTTGAATAGAAATAGTTTAAATTTGAATCATGCTAATCATTTAGAGCTTCAAATAGTAAGGCTTTTCCACACTTCTGTTACATATATACTAATTCATATAACTGCCAATTTAAACAAGCTTAAATACAGCGCATAATAAGACAAAAACAAGTTAACAAAATTTGTGCAACAGTTAACGTTAATTACAAGCAAAATGAGAACTTAACGCCATATTGGAGTGCAGCTGTGAGCTGTGCAGTCGAGAACTTGGCTTGGCCATAAGGGAATTCAAGTCGCCCAAAAACAAAAGACTTAAGCAACGAACGCGGCATGCCAATTACAAAAGCAAGCTGCTGCTGCTGTGCATATGGTCAGCGTCAGAGGAGAAGGAGGAGGAGTAGAAGGTGGAGGAGGAGTCCAATAGCCTACAGACGCATCTATTAAAGGCAGCTAAATAATTTACATTTGTGCCGCTTTTGTCATAATCAATTTTTAATTTCTTCATTTCAGACAGTCGCCATAAATTCCATCCCAGCTTTGGTATAAATCGCATTGCCCTGCAATTAAATGCGGTCGCTGTGACTAGCGATTGTTTCTCTTCTAGCTGCTGCTGTTGCTGTTTGTTGTTGTTGTTGTTGTTGTTGTTGTTGTTGTTGTTGTTGTTGTTGTTGTTGTTGTTGTTGTTGTGGCTTATGCTGTCGCTGCTGCCAGACATAATCATAACAATAATAATGTAGTCGACTCTGGAGACAAACAGACAGCTGCTGCTGCAGCAGCCTCAGTCTCAGTCTTAGCCTGATACACTCGTGTGTGTATATATACATACATTTAATGCGAGTGCCACTGATGAGTTTTTGCCTCTGTCTCTGCCTCCCCATTACCCTTTTACCTTTCACGTTTCCCTGCCTAGCTGTTGTGCCTCTCCTAGCGACCCCATCGACTCATGTGCAAAGTGATACTTTAGTTTTAACAGTCAGACGCAGCAGCAGCAGCAGCAGCAGAGAGTGTGGCCGTGTTGTCTCTACTTTAGAGCTTGTAATGCCTTATAAAATATATCTACTTATTTAAAATAGTTATCTTTCTGTGTATGCTATACGTGCGTGTCTCTCTCTCTATGTGTATGTGTGTGTGTGTGTGTGTGTGTGAGTGCTCTGAAGCTCTCAAGGTAAACTACATTTTATTGTTGAGGCGGCATTGTTACGAGCATTGCTTTTGGCATTCGTTCTGGCTTATTCGCCCACTTCTCACTCGCTCTGTTTATACTTATAGAATTATTGTATATATATAAATATAAATAAATACACATATATATATATATACATATTCGCACATCTGTATGTGTGAAGAATCGCAAATTGGCAGCTCACTTGCATATAATCAATATATCAAATCAGACACTCGTCAAAAACAATGCTAAGAATTATGCAATTTAACGATACACTGAGCAAAAATACAGATCAATAACATATCATAGATTGATTGGCAATTAAATAAAGCATTCAATTTCAATTCTAGCGGATCCTAACAACATCAACACAATTGAGAACTCTAGTTCAATCTGATACAGCTGTTAGTTTAACACTTTAAGGGAATCATTAATCTATACATTAGGCAGCTATGCATCTACTTTGTTTATATACATAATGACAGAGAAGGAGACAGATAATGAGAAAGTTTATATGTATTGTTATGTATTTGCTGATGTACAATGTATGTTTGCATCGATTTCTCTCGGTGCAGCCAATTGTCATTTGCTGTGCTGTTTGCTGTGTGCTTCGCAGCTGCCTTTGGGGCAACACGACCGTTTTGGCAACAGCACGAAGGTGATTCGCTTGCCAAGATCTCTGACCATCTTAGAACCCAACAGTCGAACAATCGCTTGTGACTGCGACTGCCCAGTTAATTAGTTTGTTGAATTATGTAGTCATTTCGTTGATCATGTTGGAGGGGGCAGGCAGCGTGGGATGTTAGCGACATTGATTGTCCAAAATTAGCGTGTATATGTATGTATAAGTGTGTGTGTGTGTGTGTGTGTGTGTGTGTTGCACACATATTAGGCAGTGACAAAGGTATTTAATCTTCGCTTAAACGAAATTTACTTTTGTTTCTCACTATTTATGCAATTTTTCGATTATTAATTGCATTCAGACTTCCTAATGACACAACTCACAAAATTACTTGACGTCAGCATTTATATGCTTTAATTCGACTCAAATAATAATCATATAAATCGAATAACTAAACATTTGTGATGTTAACGTTGCTTGCATCGAAACAGCATTGAAATGTGGAGTAAATAAAATGCAAAATAAAAGTAATTTTGATAAAGTTAAGAACAAATTTATAAGCTTTTGTGGCAACGAATTGGCACTGTAATTTATATAAATTGCTTAAATTTTGTTAATGACAAATTCTAATTTATGTGTGTTTTGTTCAGCAAGTTGTATGTAACTTCTGTTAACTTCTGAAGTTATATGAATGTATATGTATGCGTGTGTGAGTGTGTGAGTATGTTTATGCATATATGTGAGTGTGTGTGTGTGTGTTGTGGTTATTTTGAGGTTATATTCCTTAGCACAACACACTGACCTATGCGCTTCACATGAACATCTCGATTGAAGCTGACACGTGGTCCGCCATTCGTTGTTGTTGCTGTTGTTGCTGTTGTTGCTCCTGGCAAATGCTGTGGTTGCGCTGGCATTTTGACTGGCATCGGAACTGTTGTGGTTGTTGTTGTTGTTGTTGTTGATGGCTTGCCTGCTTTATATTGTTGATCGCTTTTCGCTTATTTTCACTTGGCTTGGAAAAATGATTAAGCTGCTGTTCCTGGCATTTTGTTCAGTCGCATAAACCTAAGGTAAACTCTTTGTATATTTTTATATATCTATTATTTAGTTTTGAGGCTGTCAAATATGGGTCGAACTGCAATGCGAAATAAGAAAAAAAAGAAGACAAGTCGCAAAGTCAAATCACGTGCTAATTTGCAATTATTTTGTATTATGGTTATGGTTTGGTTTTATTTTATTATTATTATTATTATTGTGTTTCTTTTTTGTGTGTTTGAGTCAGCTTGTTAGACTTTTCACCTGATTAGACGCGACCTCGTTAAGTTGTTGGTTAAATTGTGTTGGGTTAACTAAGTTAAGTAAATCAGCTGTTGCTCTTTTTACTGCTATTGCGCTTTATTAATGGCCACTTCACATGCCAGCGAAAGTGTTATTAAAATTAAATCAAAGTTTCAAAGTTTAGCTCAACCCAGCAAGATACAAATACAACAGACAGAGATACAGCCACAGCTACTGATACAGCTACAGATACAGATTCAATTGTATCTCTCGTCAAACAAACAAAGAGTTTTGTATGCCACGCGTAATGGCATTTGCCGACAACGCAATAAACCATAAGAAATTAGAAACGAAAGACAACAACAGCTGGAACAACAACAACAATGTAACCAAGCGGCAGTGAAAAGTATAATTGCCAATTAATAAAAAGCCAATGACTCTGAATGTGAATCGGTATCCGAAACTGAATCCGAATCTGAATGTGAATCTCAAACTGAATCCAACTTGGAATCAAGTGGCAGAGGGTTAGACAAACAGCTAGAAGAAGAAGGAGTAGGAGTAGGAGTAGAGGGAGAGGAAGAGGAAGAGGAAGGGCAGCAGCTTGAAGTGGGCAGAGCGAATCAAGTTAGCTTTGCGCTATGCTCGTTAACCTGAGCAACAACGTAGACAACATGAGGGTGTCTGTCTGCATACGCGATTTAATTCGCCTTTTGCCATTGTCACATGCGAACGAATTCGAATTGGGCATGCGAATGAGTATGTGAGTGAGTGTTTACTTTTTGGTGAGTGAGTGGAGCGAATGCCAAAGCGAAATACAATAAGCGAATGGCGAAAGAACTAACTTCACATCAACTATGCTACACCAGCCACAATTCTGACTCCAACTCTGACTTCTGCTGCTCCTCATCCTGCTGCTGCTCTCAAACGACATTTGGGTGTGTCCTGCAGCAACAACAAAAAAATGTTGATTGTGATTAAGCAAACGCGATAATGTAAGTATTCATATTTGAATACGAGTACACAAACAATGCATGCTGCCTTGAGGATATGCCGCACACACACACAGACACACACAGCGCGCACACACACACAACTGCTGGCTGCAAGTGCGCTAAGCAGGCGCAGCCAATGAGTATCCACTTAAGCAGAGTTGGTGGGGGGGGGGACGCAAACACACAGTCTTAGTTGTGTTGTTGTGCCCCACTGCTGTTGCCGCAGACACGCACCCACCCAAACCGCAGGAGCGCGCTGTAATGTCTAGAAATTGCATGCCCATTATGGCACCTGGACAGTGCCGAGTCCAGGTCCAAGTCCGAGGCAGAGACAGCGTCGGAGTCGTAGTCGTAGTCGGAGTCCAAGTGCAACTACAACTCGGCCAAGTTCCAGAGACTGCGTTTGCCCCATTGCCCCCGCTGCTCATTCACTTACTGGCTTACTTACAGACAGGACAGCTTTCCACTCTAACAAGCACACACACACACACACACACACTCACACAGGCAGACAGTAAGAGGCAATTGTCCGACTAGACATCAATGGCGACGGCGTCTCAGCCATCGCTAGAGTATGGTGGCTGGGGTTTTGGGGGGGGATTTTGCAGGGAAAGCGCTGCAAGCTGCCAATAAAAATCCTTTACCATATAATTTGAGTACACATGCGTGCGCTCCGCACCAGCGACTGACGTTGATGGGAAGCTGACTAGTCAGCATGGACACAACGAGAGGTCCGAAAGGTTCTGAGGTCCCCTTACTGGTCGCTGCCACTGACGATGCCGCTGCCGCTGCCGCTGTCGCTGTCGATGGCTGATGTCGATTGCTGCGCGTTGATTGCGCCATGAACGTGATTTGTTTGTAAACACGCATTATTAAGGTGTAATAAACATAAAATTTGTAGCGCTTCGTAGCTGCCTGCGCAATGGAGACAACACACACACACACACACACACACGTGCATTTACACTCATTCAAAGCGTGAAGTAGACAGAGAGAGGGAGAGAGAGAGACATACATAAATGTACATACACACACGTTCAATTAAATAGCTTTGGCAAATGCAATTTGACAACTAATTTCAATGGCATACGTCAAATGACAATTGTGTAGTGTGTAACTAAATTAGCAACAAATTATTAAAAATTATACAAATTATATAAAACTACTCCTAAAACTCAGTAAATTATCACTCAAGCACAGCTCCGTTTTTTGGCAGCTTGCGGACTTTGCATGCGACACAGTTTCGTTAGGTTCGTTAAGTTCAGAGTGGCAGAGCAGCGAGAGAGCGCATGTTTCGCTCTCTGAACGACAGCGTTGTTGTGTTTACAGTTGCACTGCAGAATATGTATATTTTTCATTTCAATTTGCTCTCTCTCTCTCTCTCTCTGTCTAGCTGTGTCAAAACGTCTTCGAAAGAACACAATAATGAGTCTGAACTTGAACTTTAACATTGCGAATGGCAGGCAGGCAGAGCGAAAACACAATCAAGAAGCATAATGATAGGCAACTGCCCAGCCCAGTCCAGGCTTAGTACACTCCCCCTGCACGCAGACGGGCCCCCCGCCCCTTAAACAGCCGTGTCAAGTGAAACCAAAAGTGCGGCAACGCAAACGCAAACGCAAACAAACAACGCGTTCGCCCACTTTGCGTGTGTTCTCAGCGCCAGCAGCATTGACCTCTGGGTTCAGGTTGAGAATAAAAGCAACAACGAATCAACAAACAGAAATTGAGTCGGTCTAAGCCAAGTTGAAGCCAAGTCGTCTGAGCCACGTCGCAATGTAGCAACGCAGCAGCCGGACGTTGGCTGAAGTGAAAATGAAGGTGTAGTCCAATTTGTAAGTATGGCCAAGCCCCAGGCGTACAGCAGCCGCCGACGTCGTCGTCGTCGCCGTCGCCGTTGTTAAAGTTATGCAAAGCTTGGACCAAAGATGCTGCCTGGTCTCACTGGTCTCACTGGACTCTCTGGACTCTGACTCTACTCCCGCTGGACAACGTTTGCCGACTCGAGCGCATTTTTCCATGCGTGCCGCCTTTTGCTTTGTTGCTTTGTTGGTGGCGCTCTGCTGCTGTCGATGCTGATGCCGCTGTTGCTGCTGTTGTTGTTGTTGCTATTGATGTTGCTGTTGCTGTTGCTGCTACGTCCATTTGCCGACTTGGCAAATACTTAATTGCATTTCGATATCTATGCTCAGGCATCTGTGAGTGGATGCCGCACTGGGCTCAATTCCTCTCAGTAGACATAGACAGGCACTTGGACGCGCAGACAGCCAAGGAGCGCTAAAGCGCACTCGACCCGATCTTTGTGTACAGCGCACAGTCGCACAGCCGCACAGACGGCGACGTTCCAAACAACCGTCCAGCCAATGTCCATGTGTCCAAGCCACACATTTTCGATTTTTACAACTAAATTCCCCTGATTCATGAGCTTTACTAAAGAAATTAGTAATTGCTACTCCCATTTAGAGCCATATTGCATATCTGTGCGCGCATCTTTGGAGCAGCGACAACGATGACACAGCGACTTCTCTCTCTGTCCTCTCGCTATCTGCTTCTCTATCTTTATCTCTCTCTCTCTCTTCTGCGGCATTCTAATGCCGTGCACATCCGTTTCGACGCCCACACACATATACATACATATGTATATGTATATTCAAAGGTATATGTATACCAATGCCAGCTCATTATACCCTGTAATCGAGCATGTACTGAAACAGGTATGCGCTTTCCACTTTTGAAGGAACTATAAGACAAGCTTGCTTCGCTGCTACTGCACAAGTTTGTATAAATATACATGTTCTAATTACAGGGTATTTGTTAGGTCAAACAAAGCTAAAGGAACAGCGAGCAGTAACATAGTTGTTAAGATATTTATGTGTACAGCGTATTCATTAGTTACACAAAAGTGCAATTCTAATATGGCTGCAGGGTATCTGGCAGTCGTGCACTCGTTGTTGGTTTACTGTTTCATTTGAGTTCATCTCGCATCCGTTCGCTTATTGTTTGTCATCGTTTTGTTTGCTGCTGGGCTGTTGATGGACGGCCGTCAATCTTGCCATCAGTCGCAGTGCCCCCAACTTCAGCTGTTCAGCTGTTCAACTGCCCCCCCCCACATCCCTTCCCCACTCACGCAAACACACTCTCTCCGCTCACCCCTTTCCCCTTTCCCTGTGATC
This sequence comes from Drosophila funebris, assembly GCA_018901825.1. Lineage (NCBI taxonomy): Eukaryota > Metazoa > Arthropoda > Insecta > Diptera > Drosophilidae > Drosophila > Drosophila funebris. The sequence goes on from JAEIFK010000682.1 coordinate 4,239,120, forward strand.
GCATTGTGCTTGAGCACGCTGTCATTTTCACGCTTTGTTAGCTAACTAAACTGTATCTTGAAGTCCAGCGTCTAGGAAGCGTCACGTTTTTGTTGTTTTTGTTTTTTTCCTCTCTCATCTTTTATTTTGCTCTTTTATTATTTATGACTACATATTTAGTTTATTATGTATGTTAGAAGGTTAATCTCTGCGGCATTACATTGCAACTTTAGCGCCTTTGTGGCAATTTCTTTACCTTCGCTTCATACTTGGACTATGCATGCTTGTGCTTCTGCTTGTGCTTGTACATACACCCCGCGTCACTTGCATAGAAACAGTGGGAAAGTGTAATTCGTTGAGGAAGCTTGGCTGAGATATGTATAAGACTTTAAAGCTGCGGAATTGACTTTCTTTTATAAGTTAACAATAAATTGTAGTATGTTATTCAAGTTGATATTATTATTAACAAAATAATTGATATGAATAATAAATATATTTTTTATCATTAATTACAAATTAAACCGAAACGCACATAATATCAGTTTGATAAGTTGGCAATCTTTTCGATATATATTTAGTTATCTGTTTAGTTATCGATAACAGTATGCAGACAAAAGTGCCGCAGTTTGAAATAGTTGCCAATTGCTGCTTAATAAACTCTTGGCATATATTTGGGTCTACAATTAATGTTATTTGAAATTGTCTGCTTGCAACTCTGTAAGTAATTTTGATGAGAAATGTAAATCAATTTTTTTGTTTAATGGCTAATGGGATGATTAATGTGAGTCTCGACTGGAGCTGCTGCACAGCGGGACAGTGTGGACTACACAAATTTCACTTTTTCGAATTCATAATACAATAATTAACCCAGAGAGTAGTATCTATAGCGTTCAAGATTGAGGGTGTGTGTGTGTGAGTGTGTGCGTGTGTGTGTGTGTGCGTGTGTGTGTTGTCTACCGCTGTGCCATTTTTCCATGTCACAGTTGCCGACTGTGCGACTTTTAACCTGCACGGAAATCAATTAGGCACCATATCGAAACGATACACACACACAACACACACACACACACGCACGCGTATACATGCAATTTAGGTTTGCCAAAAAAAAAAAAAAAAAGAAGAGAAAATAAAGTAAAAAGCGATCGATCATCGAGCGGCAAAGTTGAAGCTCAAAATGATAGCCAATAAAGCGAACGCTGAGTTGAGTTGAGTTGAGTTGAGTTGAGTTGAGCCCTTGATTGGGCTGAAGCTTGGTTGCTTCAGTGAATTTCGAAAATGTATTTTTATTTATCAATTAAATGAATCGAAAATTGTGCGCAATTACTGGGCAAATATGAGCTAAGTTGGCTAAGTTGGATTGCCACAATGCCGCGAGGTTAGCACGATGAGCAGGTTTCGATTTCGGTTACGGTTACGGTTACGACGGTTGCATCTTCCATCCAGCCTGTCAACGTTTCCGGCAAGCTGGCTTTGAAGGTGCCAAAGGTCAGCAGCGAAAACGAATCGGCACTTGGCACTCATGCAACGTGCAACGTGCAATGTACAAGCGTACAACATGCAACAACTAACAACAACTAACAGCTAACAGCTAACAGCATGCAACATGCAGTGGGAAAAAGGGCGCCTAGCATGCGATGCGATGCGATTGCCTTCTTTGGGTCTCTGGTACAAGTCATAATCAACGTTGTGTGTTGCATGCCCCATCTTCCGCCTTGCATAAGTCACACCGAACCAAGAGTTTCACTTTTGTCGTCGTTGTTGTTGTTGTTGTTGGTTTGTATTGCCAAATCTGTCGCTGCCGGGTAATTAATGCCAATATGGGCTAGCGGTAGCGACGATCGTATTACGACTAACCTCTAATTTATGCAAATTATTGCAGACATCGCCAGTCCAATTATTGATAGATCTAACGCGATTTCATTTCATTTGATTTCATTTGATTTGCTATGATGGATAGAAAGGCAAAGCTATTGGGACATCCAAGTGTCCAACTGGTATTATAATAGCTCCAAGCTCCAATGATGTATCACATTGACAAGCATTTCAAACAGTTTGTCAAATTGTTGATAGATTCAACGCTGTTTGAGTGGATGCATTGAAAGGCAAAGCTACTCAGACATAGGTTTAAATGGATGAGTTTATTGCATAGCAGTTCAGTTTGTACAGCCTTGATAACATATCAGTTGAGTTATTGTAGGAACCAACTTGGTTGCACTTGAATGGATTGAATTGATAGGCAGTCAAAGTATAAAAGTAAATTACGATATGCTGAATTGTTTAGATTAGATTAGAAGTGTTCATTCATCAGCAGCTTGCATAGTTTCTTGTGTTTTGGAATGTAAATAGCATTGCAAACATCTTCATTCAGTTATTGATAAAGTGGTATATCATTTCATTATCATTTGATTTGTTGGAAAGCAAGACAAAGGCATTGGCACATATGTATCTGATATTATAATACTCCCAAGCATTTCAAACAGATGCCTTAACTAAAGTTTCTATTTAAAGCTTGAGGCTGCAATCAAATTGTTAATAGATTCAACTCAGTTTGTTTGGATGCATTGAAAGGCAAAGCATCCTGAATTGATTAGATGAGTTGAGTTTATTGCATAGCTATTCAATTTGTACAGCAATGCAAACAAATCAAATGAATAATTAATGAATTCAATGTGGTTTCAATTAATTTGATTTGAGGACTTTGGCAACAGGAATTAAAATAGCTTCAAGTGAATAATGGGGCTGTGTGAAAGGCTAGTCAAGTGTAGTTCGAAATGGAAAGTGTTTGCTGAAGTCGTAATGCAATTATTAAAGAATTCAAATCAGTTTTATATGATTACTGGCAAAGCAAAGCTACAGATGTAGCTGCAAGTAAATAGATGAAAGTTGTTAATCCGATTCCAAACAATAATTAATAAATCAAGCTCAAAGGCAAACTGAAGCACACATGTATAAAACTTATAGCTGACATTATAATGTTATCAAAATGTTTGGATTCATTGATATGCACTTCGAACAGTTTAGCCAAGTGTTATTGACCGCAAAGATACGAATTCAAATTTCGAACTTGGTATGGTAAATGGGTAAATGGGAATGGGAATGGGAATTTGAATTCAAAGCAGGCAGCATTTGCCGTTTGTCGTCTGAAGGGTAATTGGGCTGACTCAGTTGCAACATTAAGTTTATTGCTTTTATTATATTGAGCACATTGAGCAATGCACGTTCCGCATTGCCGGGCATTATGAAAGCGTCACACATTTAGCTGCCCTCTCTGATTGCAATTTGGCCAAAAAAAAAACTGACGAAAGCAGCTTGATAAGAGCTCGGTCATTCCAGGCAATGTGAACTGCCATCATCATAAACATGATCATCAGCATCGTTTCGAGTAGCTGCCATAAATGGACTGAGGTTTCAGTGCAGTCAATGTCAACACAAAACCTGATGATGATTACGCGTTTGTCTCTTGGCCAATGACATCACACGATTGCCCACACACACTTATCGATCGATAGCTATGTATAAAAGAGAAGATATATATAAATTTTGTAGGCCAGAGGAACAGAGAAATTTGTGGCTTTTGTGGAGTTGTTTGGCAGACGCAGTTCTTGGAAATTCATAATTGGCTCGAGATGAAAGCTAAGCAGTTTCAGTCCCCCCCCAAAAAACTATTGGCCAATACATCAAATTAATGACTTCATTGAAAGCATTTTCGGTTAACAACATGCACGCCCCAAATATTCAATTCGGAGACAAAAGGAGCAATCTATTCGACAGTGCAGATACCCTGTACCCTGTCTATTCTGCTGATTGTTGTGTTCTATCTGTTTAGATATGTCTGCAGTTCTTTGAGTTAATGTTTTTATGCAAAAAGTTGACAAACGAATCATAGAAAAATGCATAATTATAATGTTAATCAAACGATTTGATGTCTTGCAGTTGCTACACACAATGAGTAGGCTGTGTGTGTGTGTATGTGTGTGTGTTATAAATCTGAGCTGTATGTTCCCAGGGCGTCGTATTGCAGCCAAATGTTTGCACCTGCCAATGCTAACGGCGTCACTTGACACCTGATACTCAAAAAGCCAAAGGGAGGCCAGGTGAGCTGAGTTGATAATGTGCGCGATTATGAATATGATTCGCAAGCCTAATTGAGCTTTTATCGAGTATTCAAGTCGAGTATTCACTTCCGCATATGCTTTGTTAAGTGTCAAATGCTGTTTACCGTTTAATTGACCGATCTCAACTTCCGCTCGACAAAAAAAAAAAAAGCACTCAATGCCAGCAGCCCCAGCGATTGTCTGCCTATCAATTGAGTCCGTGTGTGTGTGTGTGAGTGTGGCCTATTTGATTTACAAATCAAACGCGACCAACTTAACCAATTTGTTAACTGTTACCTCCTTCCCTTTGCCCGCCTTAAACAAGCAAACATGCTTCAGTCAACAATAAGTCAACAAGTCGTTGGCTTTCAGGCCGACTGAATAATATTCACACACTCACAACGCACTCACACTCACACTCACACTCATACGCACACTCACTGGCGATTACGCCATTTGAAAGAGACTTTTGGCTTTTACGATTAGACGTCTTTGATTTTGATTTTGAATTTGATTTTGAGTTGAAGTCTGGTTGCCCCGTGGGGCAATTAAAGGTGCACGATGCGAAAGTGAATGTTGTATGCTCCCCCCCATGCCTCCCTAACCTGTTCGATTAGGTAAGGTCAACTTACGCATTCATTAACAACTTTATTCAACATTTTTCTTCTTTTGGACAAATAACAAAAGACACACTAAATGCCAGTCAGCTATGCCAATTTGTTTAACAGCAACAAATGTATTTACAATTCGCAATTACTAACAAAATATTTAACAAAATATATATACATAAATACACAATATACAATGTACAATGGGGAAGTTACAAATTTGGTGAACTTTTGAGTAAGTTATGAGTACTCGAAACGCTGCTAAATGAGTCAAAATGTGTAGCCTACAACAGCAGTTGTCGTTGTTGTTGACGACGTTGTTGTTGTTGTTGCCGCAATGTTGCATGCATTAAAACAAATCATCCTTGACGCATGCACACCAAAAACGGCAGCCTGCCCAAAACAACAACAACAACAACAGACACAATATAAAAACAAGGAATAAAAAACGAAACAAGCCGTAGGACTGCATACAAGGCAAGGCTGTACACCATTTTTGGCCATATCAACAAAAAGCTGCTTCTTATTATATTTTGGTTTTGGTTTTTGCTTCTTTTTTTTTTTTTTCGTTTTTGTTTTTTTGGAGAATTTTCAATTTTGTGCTGTGCTGCTTTGCTGCTGTCGCTGTTGAATCTCTCGGCCTGGGCACAGGTTCCTTTTGAAAAATTGTCGATTATTTCCAGACGTCGACGTCGACGGCCCCAAAAAGTCGCAACTTTCGAAAGTTTTTTTTTTTTTTTTTTTTTTTGTTTTTAATGAGCAACAAAATGTGTGTGCGTCGAGTTAATTTGCCGCAGCGTTTGAAGGCAGAGCAACAGCAACAAGAGGAACAGCAACAGGAACAGGCTTTAGCTTCATCTCCAGTCTGAGCAACACAACGAGCTGCTGTGGAGCAAAACGAGGTGTTTAGCCGAACGAAAACACCTACACAATGGCACTCAGTCACACACAAACACACACACACATACACACACACACACACAGAGAGAAACTCAACTTACATGCAGTTCAGGGACTCAGCAAATTGGCCTTATGACGTCACTTGGCATTGGCATTGAACTGAAGCTGTGCTGGCTGTGCTGTGCAGCTGTAGTTGTGACTCTTTTTGTATAACCAGTATTGTAAACTATATACTCAGAAGGTGCAACATGTGGTGGCATAGAGAGATGTCTTTAAGTTAAGCAGTGGCAAGTAGTATATGCTACGCAACCTAATTGGTTACAAATGCGCCAAAGTTTGATAAAAAAAATAAATAGAAAATATAAATAGAAAATATAAATCTGCATTTATGCTGCTTTCCCTAACGGCGCCACAGTAGAAAAGGTCTTGATATATGCATCGAGTGTGAAGGATAAAAGCTGGACAACGCCAGGATATCGCCGAGGACAACCAAGCAGACCTGAGCACGCCGCACAGCTGGCAAACTGAAGAAACGCACAACCGAACGACGCCAGCCCACTAAATCCATTGAGTTCTGCTGCTCCACAGGCGTTACAAGTTCCATGTTTCTGAACTTTTATAAACCAGGATTATTTAATATATAATTTGTATTTTTTTTTTTTAGAACTTTCACGAGTCGCAGACAAATGTTGAATGTTTGATTAAGTCGTAGTTTGCTTGCTTTGTTATTTTGAAAGTTCTAAAGTTCTAACGATCGAATCAGTTTCGAAATTAGTTATGTATATATCTGTAATCTGTTTAATTTCACATTTAACGCAAATGCATAAATTAATAGAGAAAAAAATTCCCAATCGAAATAAACAGCAAATTTATGGACATTGTGCGAATTCTACATTTTTTCAATCACATTTGCAATGCAAATTGAAGACTAAGAACTCAAATCGATATCATTTGGCTAATTTACATACACTTACAGAGGGTAACATAAGCAAACTTTGCTAAATATATAATATATATATATATCTGCTAAAGGTATTATAGCTGAAGTAAGTCTAATTTCTAGAGAGCAGCTTTAATCATTCAGCTACAAATAATGCAGAAGAGTATCAAATCATCAGCGTCTGCTGTTTTGTTTGTTGCATTGGCCAGAACAGCTCAACTCATTCTACGAACTGTTGCATATTGAGAAACTGTAATGAAATCACGCCCATAACTGTCGACAGATTTCCAAAGTTTTGCTGTAAACTTTCACTAAAAACATAGAGATTTATACAAATGTATTGCATTGTAAGACCTTCAGAACTCTATTTCCGTTTGAGGGATCCAAAAAACACAACTCACAATAACAAAAGATGGGGGCATAAATATTGTGTGTGTGTTGTGCTGCTTTCAGCTCTCCATTTCGATGCGAATTATCAACAACGTCATCATCATCATCATCATCATCATCATTATTATTATTATTATCATCTAACAAAGGCAGAGTTAGAGGAGTTTTTATTAACATTATAATTGGTTATTAATTTGCATCCAAATTCAAAGCACTCGCCGAGCATTGAGCACGGAAACTCGTAACTCATAGATATATATATATGTATTATATATATATGTTTTTTATTAATGCTGCCAAATGCCAAAATGAAACGAAAGAAAGCAAGAAAGTAGTTAATATAAACCATTGAGCAACTTTAACCCAGCAAATTACTTCAATTAACTGTTTTACAAAGACTGTATCCAAAATGAGGTTACAGTTCAATTTGAGCTATTAATCAGTTTCGGTTTGAGTTAGAATTATATATATATTTTAGTTTCAGTTACAGGTATGACTCACAAATGTGAGTCTACTTTCAACAATGCGTTGGTAGTCGACCCACCTACACACATGCATATGTATCTGTGTAACTGGAACAGCTCTAATGTTATTCTAGGGCCATTAAAGCTAAAATTCAGCTAAAGATTAAAGATATTCTTGCTTTGAATTTGAATTATTCAAAACAACGGAAGAGTAAACCGCTCTAAAGTTAAGTTCTTAGTACAGATACAGATGTATATATATATATATATATATATATTATTTATTTTCTATTTAGTTTTGGTTTTAATAATTCTACTCCTTTGATTATAAGAGTGAGAGAGAGAGAGAGAGAGTGAAAGCGTTAACGCGTCAGAATTTTAGCAGAAGCTCTACGTTTGCTCCAATAATATTTACACTTTTTAATGAGCTTTCGTGGGGTTGTGGGGGGAACTCACCTTCTAAACTTGCAATTTGCGCAGTTCTAATTGCAATGCTTTGTTGTTTGTTGTTATTGCAGTTGCTTTTACTGCTGCTGTTGTTGCTGCTTCTTGTTGTTGTTGTTATTGTTGTGGCAACAACTTGTTACACTTGCCGACAGTTCAAGTGTTGTTCGAACGTTCGACGCTTCGCGGCTGCACATCAATTTTTAATTAGTAACACACACACACATTCAAATTTATACACACATACAGTTGCAAATGTATATATATATATATATCTATATAGAATGCGAGCAGTCGTTGTTAAAGGTTTTCTTAATTTTTAATTTTATTGTAATAACGTTAAGACGCAGTCGCAAAATTACCAAAAATCGTTTGCACAATTTAAGCAAAAATTTATCACGATTTGAGAGGTTTTTTTTTAAATTTATATTTCTTATTTTTATTTAACTTTTTGCACTGCGCACAAAGTCGTTTGTTTGTTTGTGTTGTTGTTTTTTTTTCCTCTTTTGAATATTTGTGTGGGTTGAGTGCAGTTGAATGGACGTGTTGTTGGTCGGGGGGACTGCGGGGCTATGCAGGTGGGGTATCGATCGCGTACGCAGTGAATTAAAAGGGGAATTCGAGTGAGAAACAGAAACTGACAATGCCTGTGTATTAACTGTTTCCTAATTGCGGGATGGGTGGGGGCGTTTGATGCAGCTGACCAGTTCGTTCGTATATTAATCGTTGTCAATTTGAATAACAAATCACTCGGCACACACACACACACATACACAGACGAAAGTTAACACGGCGCTGTGGGTTCAACCAGGTGAACACCGTCACGTCTAAAAGCCGACTGAAGCAAACAAAGCAAGCGAATCAACTCAAAGCTGGCACGATCTGTCGCGATCTCTGCCTCGTGAGCGTCAAAGCTCGTCGCTGGTGAGAGCTTAATGAGCTAAGCCGAAGCAGGCGACAGGTAGCCGGCATTTCTTTGCTCTCACATGCTAACGCGCTCTCTTGCTTGTGCTCTCTGAGAGAGAGAGAGAGAGTGCGAGAGACATGTGCAAGTTTGTCTTCAAAGTCTTTTGCTTTGAATTAAATCAAGTCAAAGTTGTTAGCAGTCATATTGTTGCTAGAAGTTGTTCAGTTGTTTGCATGCTGCTGTTGTTGATGATGATGATGATGCCGATGTAAACAAGTGAAACCAGCTCGCCCAAACATTCTTAGGATAGTTGCCAAGTTGTATCTTCGTTTAGACATTTCGAGAGTTGGCGCATTGCAGGAAAATATGGAAATATTCAACTGGCCACTGGCATGCTCAACACTAGTTGCAGACTACCACACAACACAAGACAACAGCACACCACACCCCAGCTCATCAATCAAGATCTTTGGCTATGTTATAATCGTTGTCAAGGTTCCATCAGAAGTCGCTTCACTAATTAATACGTCTCGTAGATGTAGATACAAGAACGCTAATCCCAAGCCAAATGGAATTGTTCTGGCAAGTGTCATAAACATAGCATATCATCTATCTGAATGTATGTACGAATGTACATACATATGTATTATTTATATTGGCGGTTCAGCAGGTAGCAAAAGCATAAGCCGAAATCAAATAATTCACACAAAATATTTCCACACACTTCAATTTGAATATCACAGTAATTAATCAAAATATAAAAATCTGAGAAATAAGCATACAAATACAAATAAATCATCAATCGTCATCGTCTTCAACGGTCAAGAAACTATAAAGCACCAAGTTGCCAGCCCACGTCCCACGTCCACTCCAACTCTGTTACCCTTGCCTCTCCGCGCCGTTCTCACCCTCTAGTTGCACTGCCAAGGAACCCATTTAACTTTAATAAAGTTGTCAACGCACGAATATGTCGTGAGAAGCATTCACTTTTATACATACGTATGTATCTCTTCGATGGTCGAGGTGACAGATCCAAGTACTCGGCTCCAAGATTCGCTTTGGCATTTCTCCTGATGTCTGTGAGAGTACTCATAATAAGGGTATCACAATAGCTTGGCTTGCGGTTGAGAAAACTTTGGAAATCCCTTGAGCTTTCGCCCATTTACTGTTAATCATACATAATGAAAGCTTTTCCACGAAGACGAAGCCTAACAAATGCAGAAGCGCAGCTTTTGTGCGCAAATAATTTCTCTATAAACTTTTCACATTCAGTTGTTTTTCTTGTTGTGCGCTGCAAAGATTGCGTCCGGTTTTTCTTCAAGGACGCATCAATGTGAATGCAAATTAAAATATATTTGTGATAAATGTGATGAGATATCTTACAAAATAATAATCAAATTAATAATATTCGATTCAAATGTAAATGTCAATCGCTCCCCTGCAAGTTGCTAACCTGTCACGCAATCACAATCACCAACGTGATTGTGTCTGTAGCGCCACCTTATATGAATGCCAAGAGTGTCATCATCTTCTCAAACCATAAATGAAAAACCCAACACACGTGCATTCACCTATGTATAAGAATAGCAACAAAAGCTTGGCCCGCAAGTGACAGGCATTAAAACCAGAGCTTTCATCCCGTTTTGTGTCAACAGCTGATTTCTATCAATAGCTCAAGGGGTTTCCCTCTCCCCAAACAACAACTGAAGTTCATGGTCAACAACTGTCTCCGGAGGTTTTGTTAGTGATTTGAAATGGCATTAATACGCTGCTGCTTCGAGCCACCAGAACTGCCTGAGTTCTTCGATAGTTTTGTACAGAAATGTACCGACCCCAGCTGTAAGTATTCGTTAAATGCAAACAATCTACAAATTATAAATAAACATATAAAGATACAAATATAATAGCATTTGCATATTTAAACTAAATAAAACGTTCAGTGTGGAGCACCGCTGTTAGGTGTGGAGCAGGGGCAATCGCTGCCAACTTCATGTTGTGCTGCCAGACCGGCAAATGCAACAGGGTGGCAGCTTCATACCAGTTAAAAGAGAATAACAAAGTTCGGACATACAAAGTCCCATCAGCAACACAGTTTTATCGCAGCGTTTATTATCTAACGCCGCGATAAAAATAAAAGTAGCAAATAGCAACTTGTGAACAAGCATGTCTGGTGAGTTGTTAGGTGAAAATACAAATCGAGCAAGCGATTATATGACCTCGACCTCAAATTGGAAAGAATGACGCCAGCCAATCGATCAAAACGATGACTACACCAACAGTACAAAGAAGTTGTGTGGGGGGGATAGGTGAAGATATGTCACAAAGGAGAATCTACAAAAGCACATTTAAGCCCGCGAAACGAATATCACTCAAAGCAGGTCAATTCGTATATAACATAAAAACGATTATGACGATAAGATAAAACCGTAAACGACTTGGAAAATGGTTGTCGCACCCACTCATCGCAGTTAAATTGAAAACTGCGACTGCTACGGCGACGCCAACTGCGACTGCGAGACTCTCCCGCTGGGAGTAACAGTCGGCGCTATTTACTAATTGTAAAAGAAGGGAGAAACACAAGTTCTCAACCACAACCACAAAACTGCAATGAGGCAGACAGAGCGACGACGTCGTCATGTTTACATATCGCTGTATACACGCTTGTCTGCCCAATCCATCTAAGAGTTGTGCCTTTCCGTGTGCTCTTCTAGGTTGCTGTGGCTGCTGTTCCGCTCTGCGACCGCGCTATAAGCGCTTGGTGGACAACATTTTTCCAGTCAACCCGGAGGATGGCCTAGTCAAGTCCAACATGGAGAAGCTGACGTTTTATTCGCTCAGCTCACCAGATAAGCTGGATAGGATTGGTGAATATCTCTACCAGAAAGCCACCAAGGACATCAATCGCAAGCGTTACAAGTAAGCAAAATCTGCCAAATGTTTTGGCGAATCTTTCTAATTTCATTCCATTCATTGCTCTTTTGCAGGCTGGCTGAGATCGCCATGGAGGCCATGGATCTGTTACTGCAGGCCTGTCATGCGCAGACAACGTTGAATCTGTTTGTTGAATCATTTCTGCGAATGGTGCAAAAGTTGCTGGAGGATTCGAATCCGAATTTAAAAATAATGGCTACAAACTCGGTAGGATATGCTCTAATCTAATGCTCAACCCAAGCTAATCCTCCTTTTCTACTTCTGCAGTTCGTAAAGTTCGCCAACATTAACGAGGATACGCCCAGTTATCATCGACGTTACGACTTCTTTATCTCAAAGTTCTCGTCCATGTGTCACAGCGACAGCCAGGATCTGCGTGACAGCCTTAGGTTGGCGGGCATTAAGGGATTACAGGGTGTCATACGCAAAACGGTGTCCGACGATCTTGTCGAGAATATTTGGGAGGCCCAGCACATGGAGAAGATTGTGCCATCGCTGCTGTTCAACATGCAGGTGAGTCAAGTCCATTCGAATAGGCCATGCGAATATGCAACAGTTAACGTATTCACTTTCAATTGGCGGATCAAGCATGAATGAATGCTACGAAAGACTTTTGAACTAATTTCGTTATTTTGTTATTTTCGTATATTTTTGTTAATGCATACGATACGTAACTCTCAACCCAATATAACATAACAACAAACACAAAACAACAATAACGAAACGATAACCAAAACCATAACGAACATAATCAACATGATAAAGTTTTGTGTAAACGTTATATTTGTGAAGAAAAATTTACTGGCGGTAATTGAATATTCCAATAACATTTCAACCATAATATTACATAAGTATTATTAACTAAATGCATAATTATATTAGTTAATTATTTATAGATGTATACTTTGCAAGTTAAACAATACAATACTAATACTTCTCTCTTACCACAATGCAGTCTGGCGACTTGACACCCGTTGAGGATGCCACCAATGTGACGCCGCCTGTGCTGGCTGAGGAAGTGCTTCGTGAGCTGGTGGGACGTGCCTCATTTGGCCACATTCGCAGCGTGTTGAAGCCCCTCTTGACGTAAGCATCTCAAGTGCATCTCGATGTATTTATAAACTTGATTTATTTCACATCTCACAGTCATTTGGATCGCCATGAGTTGTGGGTGCCGAACACCTTTGCTATTCACACATTCCGCATTGTGATGATCTCGATACAGCCGCAATATTCGTATACTGTTGTGGAGACGCTGATGCAGCATTTGGACAACAATTTCAAGTCATCGCCAAAGACACGCACCTCGCTGGCGGTGGTGCTATCGAAGATAATCGCCATTGCTGCCGGAGAGAGCGTTGGCCCATCGGCCTTGGACATTATTAACAATCTGTTGACCCACCTGCGCACTAGCGTAAGCACAACCACTGAAATAACCACTGAAGAGTCTCAGTACCAGGAGGCATTGATAAATGCACTCGGCGAGTTTGCTAATCATCATCCAGACTACCAGAAGATTGAAATCATGTTGTTTATCATGAACACAGTCCCCGATTTATCCAAGAAGAGCAAGGGCGATCAGATGCTGCAGAATATATTGCTGAAATCATTGCTCAAGGTGGGCAATCAATATAGTACGGTCTCGTTTGAGAAAGCCTTTCCCGCATCCTTCCTGCAACCGCTGCTGCGAATGGCACGCGCTCCACACGATCCGACCAGGATGATTGTTATGCAGATACTGCAGGCGTTGCTCGATCGCCATCAAAACGAGCAGGTGCTCAGCAGTGTCAGTGTGAAGCCGTATCCGGCTCTCTCCCAGGAGCCACCCTCACGTTCCGACATCATCTTTACGCACAAGTATGGCGCGAACATCATGCAAGCCATTATCGATAGCATGGCATTGTCGGATCGAGTTGATGCTCTATCCGCCAGCTACAATACGGCTGCTCTGCTCATTGTGGAGATGTCCTGCAGCGAAACAGTGCAGGAGTTCTTGTTGTTCATCTTAGGGTAAGAACGAATGAGTTCCAATTATTATTTGTATCTCACATTAATTTTTGTAGCATACAACAAGTGGCGAGTACCTTGGATACTCTGGGTGCCGTTCACAGATGCAACTTGCATGCGATATCTATTGCCCTTCTCGTGCTAATCTCACGTGTCAGTGGCATCAACAATCTGCTCGAATATGCGCAAAAGATTATCGAGGCACGACGCGATGAGGCAACCTACTATTTGCCACCCTTGATGGATCCCAAAAAGGTGTCAACGAAGAGCTTGAACCTATCGTTGCCCCATCTGGCCATCGACAAGTTGGCGCTTGGCGAATGCATGCAAAACGCCGGCATGGATGCTCAACGTCTCAATACGGGAGCACCGTATATGCTTAATCAAACTGACAATCCAGGACATCGTCATTCCTGGGTGGATTCAGTTAGCGCACACATGACGCAACGCAATAGTTCTGCCGACTTGACCGTCTACAATGGCGACGTGGACAGCGTAAACAGCTCGCCGGGCATCTGCAAGAAGATCCTAGCGCCCGAGTACAACTTTGATGCCATGAAACGCGCCCTGGCCGAGCCCACAGAGGCGGCGAAGCGTGAACAACGCGAGAGGCAAATGCAAATTGTACGTACCTTCCGTGAAGGCGAATTTGATGACCTTATGCGACGCACCGAACCGAAGGTAAGACCTGCATAGCTTATCATTCTTATCTCCAGTCTGAGACTAATGCTCCCATCTCTTCTATGTGCAGCACGATCTCATTCAAAATCGCCTCAATGAGCTATTCAACTCGCTGGCCGTGGAGAGACAGATAACGCAAAGCGACAACAAGACAGCCCAGCTTCAGACCAACAATAGTGAGAAGCCCGTCTACGAGACAAAGTTCCCAGAGCTATTCTACTATTAAAGGCAACTATCAACCGCAACCTAGATAATGGTTATATGCATACATATAAATTGTGTATTAAATATATAGTATATACTAGTTATATTATTAGCTAAATTGTGTGTACGTTAAGGGCAGGGTCAATTTTATGAGAATTTTTGTTATTCTATGCGCTGATAATTCAATTGTTAAACAACTAATTAAATATATTCGTTGAACTTATATAACTAAATTGAAACTTGCATTTTTAATACGTATGACAAACGGAAAAGGGAAACTTATTGCGGTTAAGTTAATTAATAAAAACAACAACTGTATCTAACAGGGCTGTAAATTAATACTCAATCTAACTCTGCAGTCTGTAAGCTTTCAAAGAAATTACTCGACTGCAGTACAAACTACTATGTACTACTATTTTTACCACTATTTCTACTACTATTTTTACCACTGTTTCTACTACTATTTCTACTACCTTTTCTACTACTATTTCTACTACCTTTTCTACTACTATTTCTACACTATTTCTACTACTATTTCTACACTACTTCTACTACTATTTCGACACTATTTATCCTACTATTTCTACTACTATTTCTTCTATTATTTCTACTACTATTTCTACTACTATTCATACTATTATTTCTACACTACTTCTACTACTATTTCTACTACTATTTTTACCACTGTTTCTACTACTATTTCTACTACTATTTCTACTACTTTTTCTACTACTATTTCTACCACCTTTTCTACTACTATTTCTAATACTATTTGTACTACTGTTTCTACTACCTTATTTACTACTATTTCTACTACTTTTTCTACTACTATTTCTACTACTATTTGTACTACTATTTCTACTACTTTTTCTACTACTATTTCTACTACTATTTCTACCACCTTTTCTACTACTATTTCTACTACTATTTGTACTACTGATTCTACTACCTTTTTTACTACTATTTCTACTACTTTTTCTACTACTATTTCTACTACTATTTTTACCACTATTTCTACTACTATTTCTACTACTATTTCTACTACTATTTTTACCACTGTTTCTACTACTATTTCTACTACTATTTCTACTACTATTTCTACTACTTTTTCTACTACTATTTTTACTACTTTTTCTACTACTATTTCTACTACTATTTCTACACTACTTCTACTACTATTTCTACACTACTTCTACTACTATTTCTACTACTATTTCTACACTATTTCTCCTACTATTTCAACTACTATTTCTACTACTATTTCTATTACTATTTCTGCTACTACTATTTCTACTACTATTTCTGCTACTATTTCTGCTACTATTTCTACTATTATTTCTACTACTATTTCTACTACTATTTCTACTACTATTTCTACTACTATTTCTACTACTATTTCTACTACTATTTCTACTACTATTTCTACTACTATTTCTACTACTATTTCTACTACTATTTCTACTACTATTTCTACTACTTTTTCTACTACTATTTCTACTACTATTTCTACTACTATTTCTATTACTATTTCTACTACTATTTCTACTACTATTTCTACTACTATTTCTACTACTATTTCTACTAACTTTTCTACTACTATTTCTACTACCTTTTCTACTACTATTTCTACTACCTTTTCTACCACTATTTCTACTACTATTTCAACTTCTATTTCTACTATTATTTCTGCTACTATTTCTACTACTATTTCTACCAATATTTCTGCTACTATTTCTACTACTATTTCTACTACTATTTCTACTACCTTTTCTACTACTATTTCTACTACCTTTTCTACTACTATTTCTACTACCTTTTCTACTACTATTTCTACTACCTTTTCTACTACTATTTCTACTACTATTTCTACTACTATTTCTACTACCTTTTCTACTACTATTTCTACTACTATTTCTACTACTATTTCTACTACCTTTTCTACTACTATTTCTACTACTATTTCTACTACTATTTCTACTACTATTTCTACTACCTTTTTTACTACTATTTCTACTACTATTTGTACTACTATTTCTACTACTATTTCTACTACCCTTTCTACTACTATTTGTACTACTATTTCTACTACTATTTCTACTACCCTTTCTACTACTATTTGTACTACTGTTTCTACTACCTTTTTTACTACTATTTGTACTACTATTTCTACTACTAGCGTGCTCTCCGATTAAACTCTCTCTCACTTTCTCTCTAGTGTTCAATTTATTCGTTGACATCCACAACACAATCCACACTTGCAAACACAGTTCTGCAAGTGCAAATGCAAACGACAACAAATTAGAATCCATTTCAAATAGAAACACACTTGTTTGATTCATTTTATATAAATTCACACATTTAATAATAATTTAAATAGATTACTTGAAATGCAATGTGTTTATTTGGGACACGTTTAGATAAGTTCAATGATGTAAGCAATTGTTATTGGTAAGTCGAATAGGTTTTTAGTACGATTGCTTAACTTTATGGCTTAGATCTGAGTCTGTACATATATATAAATAAGAAATATATATGTATGCATGTTTATTTGTATGTGTAACATGCGATGTGTGCAATTAAATTAAATGATCGATCCGTGTTCACATTAATTCCTACCAGATAATGTAAAAATATTACAAAAATATATATATAATAGAAAGATCTTGCAGATCGCAGCGATATCTGCGATACACGATGAAAATAATGTACAATTATATATGTTGCAATTATATATAGCTGCAGTTAGTAGTAGGAGTTGTTAACTATATATATATAGATAGTATATATAATTATTTTATTTATATAATATAGATTTAATGTGGAGAACGAATGTACAACTACATAAAACGGAGCTCGTGTCGAGGCGAGTCCTTGAACATAACGAAGGTGTATTGTGCCAGGATTGTTTTGAGTATATTAAGAACGCGCTCAGCACGCCACGTCGCGACATAATGCCTCACCATCACTTGTCATAACTGGATTGTTGCGGGCCCAACTGAAGCGTCCAGCTGGTCGCAGTCCAGCTCCCATTGTTGGTGAGGAGGGCGTTGACGCCTCCGATTCGCCGCCCACACAGACAGCCGAGTCATCAGCACTGGCCGGTGTCAATGATCTTTCACAGTTTGCACCAATCTCTGAGATGGGAATGGCTGCCGCTGACAGTGCCGACTCTTCACTCTGAGGAACGATCTCCTTAAAGCTCTGGTTGGGCGGCATCACGACAAGCATGTTTATAGAGATGAGCAGGGGATGCACCAACTTGGGATCGAGCACCATCAATGAAACCTCCTCATTCTTCTCCAGGCTCAGGGTTGTGATCTCCGATGTCTGTGTAAATACGGGTTGGCGTTGTGCATTGATTGATGTCACCGTGGTCCGTATCATGAACTTTCGTCTCGTCTGCAGACTGAGCACACGCTCGTGCTCATGGCGATGGTGACGTCGTATGTTCAATCGGCGGGAGTCCATGATGAGTATGAGATCCATTCCATAGTTGAAGCCCGTCCAGCGCCACTTCTGATAGCCGGGCTCAAGTAACAGGCGACCACAACGCATGCAATTCTCAAAGAACTGCTCATTGTCCAGCTGCTGTGGGCTACCATCTTCCTGGCCGTGATCAATCCGCAATAATGCGTCCCAGTGACTGTGAATGTGCTTGTATAGCCACTCCTTGGGTATGATGTTGTCATTGAATATGATCTTCAGATCCATATAGTGATTAGTCAGGTACTGCGTACGAAGCTTTTGGAAAACCCGTATATATGGCTGTCCCTCAGGCGTTGCCAAAAATGAGCGATCCTCCATTCGGCTGGCGAAATATGTCCACTGCACAACATCCACGCTGGGTGTGTGCGTCTCCACGCCAGCATTCGCCAGCCGCTCTTGCGTCTTTTGTGCCTCGGCACGCTGTACAGGATCGTCGGGATCATAACGGGGATGCAACTGCAGGAACATCCATGTCCGGAGCAGAGTATACAATGAGAATTCTGTTTGCATCACATACAAATCGTGGCTGGCAGTGAGTGCGCTCATTAAATCAATGGAGATGTGCCGCAACAGATTTGGATGCTTATTGTAAATGCTGAGTAGATTGATTTGGAACCATTGAAATGTTGATTTCTTCACCCCAATCACACCATACTGACAGGCAGCCTCATAGTACTGTATGGCAGTTTCGGCATTGATCGTGTCCACCATCACCTCGGCACACTTGTCAATGATCCCATCCAAATGAAAGAGTGTGGCCGTCGCTAGCACGGGTATCACATCTTTGGCATCTATCTCTATCTCGTCCGAATACATGGAACCGAACACAGCGTCCAGGCTATCCACATTGATCCGATCGTCCAATATCTTAATGTGCACAAAATTCTGTTTTGCCTCCTTCCACGAACCGTTGAACATGGTGTAAAAGTAGGGACTCTGGCTGAGATAAACCTTATGCAGATGCCACACCTTGTCTAATGCCATGACAGCGACATCCGAATTCTTTTGCTCCTTGAACAAAGCCTGGTAAATATATTGTGTTGTCGTCAACAGTTTCTTTCTGCAAATAAAATTAAGATTACTTTTATGGTTGTTTCATCGTAAACTGAAGATTACCCACTTTTTGGGTGACTTGCTATCCAATTGCGTCCGATCACGATCCTCCTGCGATGCATTTGAATCCGTGCTGCGTCTGCGCTTGCGCCGATTACCAAACACCTCCGCCACATTGCCCGGCAGAGCAACGATTTGGCCCATGATCGTAATGTTCTCTGTATCTGTTTCTCTCTCTGTCTTTGTATCTGACTTTGTATCTGTCTCTGTCTTTGTCTCTGTCGTCTAAGCCTGCGCCTACTTGTCTAAAAAAATCTAAAAATAAAATATAGAGGAAATAAATTAAAGTATATTTACTAGCGAAACGATAAGATATAATGAGATTACACTCCTTAGCTCTTATCGATTTCTAGGGATGGCAGAGGACTTTACGTTAATTTTGGAAGGGGCACAACTAAATGCGTTGACAGGTTGCGTGGCAAGTTGACCCAGTTTAGGGCTGCCATCAATAGGCCCGTCTTAATGGGGCAAAAGGCAAAAACCAGTTGTTACTGTTGCCTGTTTTGTTGTGGCAACTTTTGAGTGGGTGGCCTCCCACACTGAAAGCTTTCGAAAGTCTGTTCCATCGTGCTTGCAGTTAATGCACTGCCACACAGAGAGCGAGCGAGCGATTGAGGAGAGGGCGAGGGTGAGTGGAAGGTGGGATGGTCAACAGATGATGTCATCAGTGTGAAGCCTTCAATGGGGAGACCCATTATTATTAATAGAACCAACTTCAAATGCGACCGCCTTCCCAACTAACAAGACACACGCACACACATATATCACATTTGTTTATGTTTAAGCCATCAATTGTTGCTACTTGTTGTAAGCGTGTCAAGGCCGTTGCCATAAAACGATGAACGCAATCTTTGATTTTGTTTTGTTTACAACATACTTCAGTACGTTTAGCATCAAATTACGCACTCATTTACATCATATACAAATACGTTGTATACACACACACACACATACACATACTATACAAGCAAACACATAGAAACAAAGTTTGTTTTGGTGCGGCGCAGTTTCGGCTCTCAAAACCTGTTTGGGCACACTTTTCTTATAAGACCAAAACAAGAAATTCGATTGCAACGTCTGACAATTACGTCACAACGCAATGTCAAAGAGAGAAAGAGGAGAGAGAGAGAGAGAGAGAGAGAGAGAGCAACAGTCAGAGAGCAACAGCGTGTGAGCGCGCAATTGTTGTTACATTCAATGCTAAGATGATATCACGAATCTACTGCAGCTGTTCCAGTCACTAATCGGGAAGTATGTTTAAAATAATTAATAAATCTAAAAAATGAGCAAAAAAATTACTGTTGCCCATGTAGTTACGGCCAAGTAACGTGAGTGATCGTCTAAGAAGCCAACAAGCACGGGCTGAGTTTCGAACCGCCGTCCACACGCTGCGAGCCGCACACGAAAAACAAAACATTTAGACAGATGCGCCACCCTCAACATGTTGTAGTTGTGTGCCAAGTGTGTACTTAGGCAGATAAGCATGTATGTGCGCTCATATTATATGTCTTGATAAATAGTTTAATTTTATAACTATATACAAACATTTATGTAGAATGGCACCTTTAGGTTCAGCGAACTTGCTAGACAACAAGACACGATACTCACGAACAGCTGTGGGATCCACAGACGAAGGCCTGATTGGCAAAGGCAAAGGCACGTTAAGTCTACCAAATTTACTGTTGTGCGGCACTGATAGCGCTGGAGTATATATGTATGTACATATATATATTTATAAACATGCAGTCATACATACCTACATTTATAAACTTTTTAAGACTTTCCGAAATAGCGTCGTCGAGTCGGAAATGGTTGTGGGGACGCTTGTCAACAAATATATCCCCTACCTCTGCCCATGTCCACACCCCATTCCCAATTATTACTCTCAGCTCCGCGCTCTCATTCTCTATCTCTCTCACATGCAAAGAATTTAGGTAACTGACTGCAATGGATGCTGTTTCTCACTATAAATAGCAAACAGAAGTAAATTTGGGAGCATGTGGGTGAGAACTGAATAACACAACGAAATACAACGACGCAGTTATAATCAGTCCTCTTCAAAGGGGGGAGGAGTGAGGTTTTGGTCTGTCTCAGTATTGGTGAGTGCGTGGTGCATATAGAGACAGAGCGAATGGACAGAGAGAAATAACATCAACAAAACAAGAGCGAAAAACGGAAAATGCAACGTCGGAACAAGGTACACATACGCGAATAAGAAGCGAACTGATAAAACAAATGAAAAGGAATGTAAGAATGCACACTTACTGTAAATTTGCAATTATAGTTTTTATGTAACTCAAAGTAAATTTATAGACAATTGTATATTTGCACCTTTATCCTATTACTAATTATTTTAAAAACACATTTACTACAAGTGTACTATTTGATTTGCATTGAAACTTTTGATTTCTTTCTTAAGACAACAGCTTTTCGCGCTCCGTACACGACAACCGCTCCGCACCGTGGTTCTCAGACAACTCTCTCTCAGGAGTGCACTGTGCACCACAAACAGAGCGTATCAACAACAACAGCTGCTCAACTGTTAAAAAAAAATGTTATTCTTAACATAAATGTTAATGATTACAGTTATTTTGCTATTAATATCACATTGCAACATTAACATTATCCACTTAGGATTAACAATATTGAGAATATTCGATTTAAATTCTGTAAACAATAATACTGTTCAAATTTAATTCAATTTAATATTTTCATTTCAAATTATCGTTCCTAAACAGAGTTGTCAATAAACTATCGATAAGTTGGCAGCTATCGATGTAATAGACGCCCATCCTTATCTTTTTTGACATTCACTGCGATTTTATTTGAATACTGAAAAATAATTAAAGTAAGTAAATAATATACAATATCAGCATGAAGGTAACTCCAAAGAAATCACAACGTGGAGCAAGCGGTGAACCCTCACTTCGCCTGCGTGAAACGCGCAAAGAAGAACCAAAGGAGGACAATGAAGGCCCCCTGCCAATGCTTCACATAGACGACGACATAGAATCTGAACTACCGATACGGGGACGTCCCTCCAAGAAACTTCTACTGCAAAAGCAGCAACAACGCGCCCAGTACAATGTTAAGCTGCAGCCAGAGATGAAAACCGTTGCAGCAGCTTCCGTATCAGCCGGTGCAGGTCGATCCAAAGCCAAGCGTTCACTATATAAAAAGGGATCCAATAACGGCGCATCGCTAAAGTCTCACAGCGAATCCTACGTAATGCGTCTGTTTGAACGCAGCTTGGACCTGTCCAAATACAAAGGATAAGACGCCACTGTATCCCATATGTCGCGCCTGGATGGCGAACCAGCCACGCAATCCCAATGTGGCCGTTTATAACACAGATGGCAGCACACCGAGTGCCAAACGAGAGGATGACGGCGAAGAGATGCTGGCCAAGCTGTTAAGTGGCGAACTAAAAGTCGTCAAGCAGATGCCTCAACCCCGTAAAACAGATCTGACGCATGTTCCACCTCGCCTGCACCTGAGCCAAGACGACAAACTGAAAGGTGCCAGCAAAGATGAACTACTTGCTGCAAATGTGAAGCAGTGGAAGCAAATCCGTCAGAGCTGGCTGAAGCATGCGCAGAAATACCAGCGCGAGCGATACGAGATAATTGACCAGATAATGAATGCTGTATGCAAGCGAGAATAAAAATAAAATCTATGCAAATGTTCACTTGAATAAATGTTTATTTGTATGCGTAGATAATGCGATTTCCTTTTTCAATAATCTGTGTGTTGGCAATTAAATCTAATTTTATCGACCAGATCGGCCACTTTCTTTTGAATATATTTAAAATGCTGTTGGATTGTTCTTGTTTGGTTCTGTTCCAATTGCCGGAGCGCGCCCGGTTGTTGTTCTTGTTGATGATGATAATGTATGCGATAGTGCGCGCGCGTGTGTGTGTGTGTGTGTATTGCACAGCCAATTGCAGCTGCACAATGTTCTCACGCACACGAACATGCACACACACACATTCCCAAACACAGATACAGTCTTGCGCTCCAGCGTTCTGCTGCTCTCGGCCATTTATTCGACCTTGAGCAACTCAACATCGAAAGTCAAGGTAGCATTGGGGGGGAATGACACCGGGATGACCACGGCTGCCATAGGCATAGTCAGGTGAGCAGATCAGCTTGGCCCGTTGGCCAACACTCAGCTGAGCAACGCCCTCATCCCAACCGCGAATAACTTCTCCCTTGCCGATGGTGAACTTGAATGGCTTGTTGCGGTCGCGCGACGAATCGAACTATACAAAAATATCCATGTTAGTGTAATTTATCAACAAATACACATGTATATATTAAGTTAATTAATTTATTTGTACCTTGGTTCCGTCGTCCAAAGTTCCAGTGTAGTGCACCGAGACCTTTTGTCCATTCTTGGGAAAAGTGCTACCTGTAAAACGAATGCGCGTGAGTGTGATACACACATATCCAAGTATATAGAAATGTATATAGAGAAACAAATAATTTTCCATCAAGTGCCGCAAATATTAGGTTAAGCAAAATTGATATTTAGGCAAAATGTTGAGAATATTATATTATTCCACTCACCATCGCCAGCAGAAATTGGAACTACTTGTACGCCCATTTTATACGTTTTTTATTATTTAAATCGGGTGGCTAATGAAAAAAACTAGCACGTTTTTTCGTCGCGTCGACCAGAAAAATTAGAGATGACAAGCAAGTCTGAAATTTTTCCATAGGCTATCGTAATTCCTTTTTAGTGTGTCAAACTACCGATATATAAAAATCTGTGTATCGAACTATCGATCATCACAATTTTTAAGCACGAAATGGCGCGTAAATGTAATTTAGTTTATTAATCTTCAATTTGAACACCTTTATCGTTTATGAATATATTCTTATCGTTTAATGTTCGCTGACCACTCTTCAAATAATCCAAGAGTAACTTGTATTCTATTGATATCGACCGCGATGATGCATATTGATTTCTATTAAAGCTGTTATCCACGGTATACATGCAACTAACGTAAAATTTCTTGCAGATTCTCCGCAAACGGCCAAGCAAATTCATATAATAGGTATATTTGCGTTGGGGTGCGTCTGGTTCAAGATCAAGCCAATAGAATTCACAGAGAGAATCAACGGCAATCAGGCTAATCCTCCCGTTATCGAGCAGCATATATTGGTCCAGAGCTTTGATTGCCATTTCAAGTTGAACGGATGAAAAGCAATTAATAATTTCCAAAGAGTCCATACACTTTACGATCTTGTCTTCCAACTCAGTTTTGGTAGCATTTGGATTAGAATTCTCAAGAACGTCTTTGATAAATCTTCCGAACAACTTAGCATCAATTTTATTGCTAACATTCAGAAATATCACATCACATCTTGTAAGACACTGCGAAACAAGCTGCATTAATAGAAGCGTTTTTCCGCTCTTTCGCACGCCAGAAATTTCAACAAGCGACGACGGCACTGGGCCGCCATTTGTGAATATACTTGGATTCAAATCCGAAATAATTGGGCGCTGTGAACCCAATTGTTGCAAATAGAGAGTAGCTGCGCTAGTGATATCCATTAATTGTATTAATTACAAAACTATACACTACAGTCAAAATATGTGAGACAGGGATGTTATGCGCGAATATAAATTAGTGCTAGAAAACGTACAATGTGACATAGGGTTGCCCATAGTTTGAAATATTTAGTACTGACAATGTGTATTTATTGAAAAGAGGGACAATCGCCTATTAAAAGATACAAGTTTAATAAAATATAAGAATTACAACGAAATTAATGTTGATACTTTTCATAAGAAACTTGAATTAGCTGAGGAATAAACAAATGTGCCAGCGGCTTGGCAACTCTGTTTGTATAGCATAACCGATACCATTGCACACATGTAGTTTATTTTTAAGTCGAAACTGTATCACAATTGCTAACTGCGTCCTGTGCCTGCCGCGTTATGCAGGATGCCCCGGAGCCTGAGCCAAGCAGCAGCAGCGGCAAACCGACGACCAAGACAGATGAGGATGCCCCAGCGAACGGAATTCAAGAGTGTTCCATCTGCGGCAGATCCAAATCCTTGTCATCCGTAATGGACTTGAGTGCCAACCATGTAATGCAGCGACGACTCAGCAGGGACTGGAAGTTGCCGGTATGTCGTGGTGTATTTCCCAATTGCGGTTTATCAATCATTTAATTTACAGGCAGATATCATTAATACAACACTTCAAGCGATATGCGTGGAGTGCGTTTGCAAGCTGAACATGCACTCAGAAGTCACGCGGTCGCTAATGCAACGATTGCAACGTCTGACAAAAACAAACGGATCAGCAAAGGAGGCAGAGCATGAGAGCAGGCAATGCAGTCCTCCCATTGCTGACGCGGAGGTGTCCACAACAGGAGGACCATTACCTCAAGAGGATACCGTTGATGGGGCTGACGTGGCTTCGGCAACAACCAGTTCATCATGCTCGGTGCTGCAGGCGTACTCGGCCCAACCACCAGAATCTCCAACTGCCACGGAATCGGGAGGCATGCACAATAATAATGGCAACGCTTTAGACGGCTGGAAGTGGCGGACACGGCTCGTCTGTCAGCACTGTGAACGAGCTTACTTTCGCAAGGATCACTATACGCTACACGTACGTCGCTGCTGGCGTCGACGAACGCAACGGCATCGCAAGTGTCGTGTGCTCAATGAAGCCGGCAAAGATGATGATCTCGTCACTGAGGAGGATTATAACGATCGGACGTTGACACAGGCGCCACGTCATTCCCGTACCTTTCAATGTAAGAACTGTGAAAAGGAATTCGCAGGAGTTGTTGCCTTGCGACAACATCAACGCACCATACACCAATCCCAGCACCGGTGTAGCCTGTGTGAAGCTGAATTTAGCACGAAATACGAGTGGGAGCTGCACTATACCATATGCAGTGCCAAGCAGGAGGCAAGTACTCCCATCTAGTGATAAACTGAATACACATTAACATCTTTATTATCCATTTTTCAGGCCCTACAAATGGAGGAACCCGCTATCACGCGTTCAACACGTTCGCGCTCTAGATCGCGTGCCTGTTCCTTGGCTTGGTATAACAATGAGGATGATGAAGATGAAGAGGAGGATGAGGAGCAGGAGCAGGATGACGATGCAACCTCAGTGGCCGATACGATGTACACGAGACGAATGAACTTCACCGGTGACTGGATAGTTAACCACAGTCGGAGTAACAGCAACAGCGCCATAAATCTGACAATGCTCTATGATGATTACGTGCTGGAAGAGTCACAGATAACGACTGACAAGGAGTATGGTATGATGGCCAAGTGCTCTTAATGCGCTTTATCTCTGCTAACATTTCACATGCCACAGATCTCTATTTGCTGGATCTGCTGAAGACACAGGTGCAGCTGAAAGCGTTCTCCTGCTTTGTGCCCAATTGCTGCTATCAGACGGACACGTTGGTGGATCTAATGAAGCACGACTACATGCAGCATTGGAAGATGAGCTGGTTCTACTGCCACAAATGCGGCGATGTCTTCACCAGCAAGTGAGAAATAATGATCCCCAACATATATATTAGGAATCTTGGTTTTCTATTATATGTTTTCTTGTTTAGGGTCTTTCTGGACTATCATTTGCATCGGCAAAACCGCGGCTTCTACATATGCCACAAGTGCCACGATGAGTTTGAGTTCCAGCATCAATTGGATCGACATCAGGTGCTGCACAGCAAGGGCATCAATTATCATTGCAACTATTGTCGCCTGGAATTTCTGAGCGAGGCAAAACTGTTGGCCCACTGCGAGCATGAGCGTCACAGTCCCAACGATGAGCCGCCATTAATATGCATTGATCATGCCCTGTCCATAAGCAATCCCGTGCCCAAGGAGCCCATCAAAGTGCGACAGTATACAATGCGAGTGCTGGACATACCGCACATACCCTGGCACTCCAATCGACCCATGCATCTGCCACAGCACAAGCCCTTTCGCTTTGCCATCGGCATCTGCGAGTTCGACAGTCGCAATCCCCCCAATTGCGTTGGTTGCCTATAGAGCTCTTCTTTTAGATACTATTCTGTATTCTGTATTTTGTATTGTGTATTCCTTGTTCCATATTCCTGTATAGTTAGTTTGATTTTTAATTTATTATTATTTAAATTCAATAGCAAAAGTCTGATGCGTGTTTGTGTCTCCCTAGATATATATATATGTACACATCTATTTTTCTATTCGAATTGTATAATAAATGTGAGCTTACTACTGTTAAACCAATTGCTTGTCTATCTCTTGGCCAAGAGAAATTATGGGGTCAACTGGGGCTAGGGGAAAGTGGAAATAAGACAAACATTAATCCACATATATTCATATATATTTATATATATATATAATTCATATATATCTTCAGTCAATTTATTTAACATTACCGAAAATGTGTTATATAAATGATAATTCATTGTACATGCAAGTATAAGAGAGTTGTTGCTTTAATTAACGCTAAATTTTTAATAACGGCAAAATACTTAGTTTGCATTTGATTAATTTATGTACAAAAAGTAGATTTTACTTAAACAAGAATTGTATAACAAATGAATTAACGTTAACGTTACAAATAGTTTACATGTATGTGTGTGTATGTGTGTAGTAGATGTGTGTATAAGACTTAAGTGTTATACTGCTTATGCTAGGTACTTAGTTAAATAGAGCCTATTGCATTGCCCCCAGCGCATGTTTGTTTGATTTTTGCATTAATTGTTTGCATTATTAATTATTAATTACTAATTACAATTTAATTACAATTCAATTAAGCTTACAACTAATTAATTACTTAATTCATTTTGTACGCATTTATTTGTATGAACGGGTCTAACTGTTATACGGTGTAGGTGTGTGTGTGTGTGTGTTACAAATGAGTCGGTGTCAGTCTTATAAAATTCAACCCAGGACATTGTTTACTTCATATCTTTTGCATTTGTTTAAAATGTA
Source organism: Drosophila funebris (assembly GCA_018901825.1). Classification (NCBI taxonomy): domain Eukaryota; kingdom Metazoa; phylum Arthropoda; class Insecta; order Diptera; family Drosophilidae; genus Drosophila; species Drosophila funebris. Next base: position 4,267,242 of record JAEIFK010000682.1, read on the forward strand.
ACAAAAAAAATTAATTAAAAATTAATAATAATAACTATTAAAATATATACCAATTGATTTTTGAGCTATTTGAGGTAGTTTCGTTTCCATGCGCAGCTCAAACACGCATATTCGCGTTTAGCGTCTTCATATTTCTATTCATATTTCTATTCATATTCATATTCATATTCATATTCATACTCATATTCATACTCATATTTAGTTATTCAGAAATCATAAACTAATTAATTTTTTAAACAAATCACTGGCATTTACAAAGTATTGCTAACTTGTTGCTGATCTCCTATCGATCTACTACGTTTATACTGAGCCTCTTTTGCTCTGCCACGCCCACTATCCTTCAGTCTTATGTGAGTGTACAGTTGTCATTACGCTTCAATAGATTTTCCAATCAACGAACTATTCTATGTGTATGTGTGGAGGATCTATCTGTGGGTGCCCCTAAGGTCTAACCTAACCTAACCTAACCTCAACTATAACTAGAACCTAACCTCAAAATGTAATTCTATTCGTTTTGTTTTTCTTTTTAGGCACAAAGTGATGCTGACAACAATAATTCTTAGTTTTTTATTTCTTTGTGTTTTTAATGTTTTCTTTTGATTTTTCTTTTCTTTTCTTTCTTACTTTCTTCCCTCTTTCTTACTGTCTTGAAGTGCAGCCCCCCAGGCTTGATAGGGGGTAGATATTTCGGGGAATATCGAATGGGGGGAGGGTGTTTTATTAAAGCTTCACTACCGCTAATCGATGCCGGAGCATGTCGATGAGGAGAACACAACAGATAAGTTTGCACGTTGTACGCCGAACCAGAACAAAATTAAGGATTAGGATGCAAGGATTTATACACAAGGTGGATCGAGTATGCATTGTTGGCCTAGTATATGGAATCATGGCTATCGGTTGCATATTGCCAGGCCATCGTTAGCATCAATCAGTCGGTGCGGGCTTGCGCCTCATCGCTGCCAAGCAGCTCCCGCTTCATGCCCATCCCCAATCCCAGTCCCAGTGCAGCTGCAGCTGGTGATGCTACCTCATTGTAGTCATCCAGCTCATGCTCCTGCTCCTGCTCCTGCTCTGGCTCTGGCTCCGGTTCCAGCTCGTGCGATTCCTTGCCATTGGTGGAGACGGATGTAGAGTTGGAGGAGTGCATGATGACGCTGGCGCTTTCCATGGGAGATGCGGCACGTGGCGGAGGTGGCGAGTAGGGCGACTCTGGACGCTCTTTGCGTTGCAACGATAGATCCTCCACTTGATCATGATCATCCTCATCGTCCGCATCGCGTTCCTCCTCAACGGCCTCGCGTTTAATCATCGCCTGGCCGTGCTTCTCCAGCGCCGCCTCCTGCTCGCCATAATGGACAGGCGAACGTGCTGCATGATGGCCATTGGAACCCGGCGGACTGTTGGACATGCGATTGGCTGCCGCATGAGCCGCGGCTGCCAAAGCCATGGCATGGAGCGCCTCTCGGCCAGCGATGTCACCGCCACGATTCTCCAATGCCTGCTGCAGGAAGGCGTGGTCCAACAGAGCGGCAGCCGAGTGTGGAATCGTTGGCGTCATGCCATGACCATGATGACCATGCCCCGATCCCTGTCCATGCCCATGCCCGTGTCCATGTTCCTTCGGGTCATGTTTCAGCTCCGTCTGTCCATAGTTATGAGCAGCTGCAGCCGCCGCAGCTGCAGCGGAATAGGGGAACGCTGCCGAAGATTCCACGCCACCAACGCCAGGGGGACTACGCTTTGGGGTGCGATGTGTGCCACGTCCCGTGGTGATGTTCAGCTTGCGCACCTTGTCATAGAGCGTACGACTGGGCAGTCCGAACTTCCGGCTTGCCTGGAGAGCGCTCATCCCCTCGCGGACACATTGGATGGCGCACATCATGTCCGCCCGGGTGTATTGTTTGTAACGCTTCCATTCCGGCTTCTTGCCGCTGCCCTGGCCGCCAGTCTCCTCATCAAAGGAACGATCCGTGTGGGGCGACAGCGGCTCCTTATCGCCGCCATAGTCGGAGCCATTGAAACTGTGGCTGCCAGCGCCAGCTGCACTTCCGCTGCCGCTGCCGCTGCCAAGTTGCAGCTGATGAGGATGCTGATGCTGGTGCTGATGGGTTGGTGTCTTCTCTGCCGAGTTCTTGACACCCGGCAGCATTAGAGGATTAGGCTGTGATGAGTCTGCCGGATTCGCTTGAGCAAGCACATTGCGTAAAATGGGCGTGTCCCGTGTGTTGTTGAGCAACATGCTCGAGATGGCCGATAGCTTCTTGCGTTTCAGCGGATTCATATCGGCCGCCGACTCGTAAACTGAATTCAACATGGCGGCAGCGGCGGCGGAGGGGGGAAAGTGGCCACTGTCCAGCCTCGCCGGCGGCAGCAGCATGTGGTGTGGAGTGTGTAGGAGTTAGAGGTGCCTCGCCAGCGGGTATGTGGGCATTGATGTTGAGGGGACCGCCACTGGAGGCGGGAAAACTCGTATATGGCGGCTGATAGGCACCAAATGGTGGCGGAGGCGGCGAGCAGCTGCTCGAGATGGCGGCACTGGGTGAAATATGGGTGGATGTTGAGATCACGGAGGAGGAATTATGCTGTCCATAGGCACCATCGGATCCACCATTAAGTGGCTTGCCCCCAGAACTGGAGGTGGGCTGATGCTGGTGCTGATGCTGATGCTGATGATGATGATGTCCAGCTGGAATGCTACCTTGGAACTGATGATTCTGTGAACGCTCCTCGCCAGCTGAGCTGACTGCGATTGCTTTGTGATTGAACTTCATGAGGTTATCGTAGAGACCCTTGACCTGCAGCACCTTGGCGGTGCGCAAGATCTCCGGCTCCTGGCTCTTGGTCACCGTCGTCTCGCCCGTGTACATATATTGCAGCAGGGCGGCAATCTCGAATCCCTTCACACCCGGCAATATGATGCTGCACTGATCCTGCGGCACATCCTGCAAAATGGCCTGAAAGTATGGCGAATTGGCGGCGAGGACAACGCGATGTGCCTTAAACTGTTCATCATCAACGACCAGGGTGCAGTCCACATAGCTGCCCACCTCATGCAGAGCATGCAGAATCTGCACAAGATTCGTCTGATGGTTATTCCAGCGCAGACAATACGTCTGCCCCTCGCTGCTGGCCACAGGCGTCGGTCCGCCCATCTCGTCCAGCCTCAGTTGCTGGCTATGATTGTGACTCTCTCGGGGATGGGGATGAGGATTGTGGCTGTGACTGTGGCTATTGTGACGATGGCGCTGTCGATGCGCTGAGCTGAGCAGGTGCTCCTGCTCCGTCTCCTCGTCCGGTGCGGTATCGCTGCTGCTGTTGTAGGCGCTGTTCAGGCTCGTGAACGCGGCGCTCAACAGGGTCGGCGAGTATGAGGCGAGATGCTTCCTGACCTTGAGCGCCAGCTTAAGGCTTACAGTTCACCAGTTACCTGCGTGCGTTAAACCGGAAAATAAACAAAATAAACAACAGATACGTTTCAAATTAGTTTCAAGATTTCGATTTGAATAAACGAATCCTCGATGTGAGAGATTTGCACAGATTTGTATTTCGGAAATGCCAAATAGCCCCAAAAGCGAATTTCGCACGGGTTGCTACAATCTACGAGAATTGGCAAAATGGGGAGGGGAGCAACAAATGCAAAGCGGGGGAGTGCGAAGTGGGGGAAAGTGCAATAGGTAGTAGTAACATAGTAGTAGGTAGTAGATTAAAGGGAGTAGCGAGTGGATGCAAGCAGAGGAAGGAAAGAAGGAAAGAGAGGAAGGAGGGGGGAGTAGGGAGTAGGGAGGGAGCACAGAGGATACGGTAGTAGGAGGAACATAGGAGTGGGTACTAGGAAAAAGGCAGCAGCGAGTGGGCGGAAATTTGCTTACGGATAGAGGAACAGGGTGGAAAGACTAAGGAGTGGAGTGCATATAAAAGAGGAGTAGGAGTAGGAGTAGGGGAAGGAGTTGGTAGTAGATAAAATAGGAGTAGAAAAGAGGTGCAAGCTAAGGAATTAGGCAAAGGAAGGGGAGGCAATGGGAAGGTAAGAAGGTAAAGCGTCAAAAAGAGCAGTAGAAAAGAGTAGTAGATGTAGCATAAAGGGAAAAGGAACAAGAGGCGAGGGAGTTGCCATAATATATGCTATATATATGAAACAGATTCATAAACTCCTGTTTGTACATATGTTCGCCCCCGCGGCAGCAGTTGAAACAGTAGTAAGCAGACGACAGTGGAGCACATTCAAATGGTAGTAGAATGAAGAAATCGGCGTAGTATTTTGTATGGTTTCCAAACACTCATGCCCCGCTCCCGCTTTAGCATAAAACATTGCAGATTTGCGTCTTAGCATTGCTCTTCCCACATGAACTCATTATGCGAAGCTCCCCTCCCTTCCTACCCCCTCTTCCCATCGACTACAACTGCTCCGGCAGGTGTGCAAAAATATTTGTGTATTCGGGGATGGTTGCTCGCACTACTCCTACTCTCATTCAGTCTCTCCCTCCCACTCTCTCTCTCTGTCTCTTTGCTTTTTATCTGCCCCCCCATCCTGACGCCCCCCACTCTCCGCCCATCTATCAAGCAAATTTCCTGAGCCATTTCATTGCAAAACTTTTTTCCGTTGGTTTTTTGGCGGAAAATCTTGGTTGTTTTTTGTACATTTTCATTTTCATTTTATTTTTGTATTTTTTTGTCTTTAAATTTATACTCAACGCCCACCCTGCCCAAGTTTTATGCGCCATAAAAAAGTGAAAGCGCCTTTTAGAATGAGACGGCATATTAGAGGATCGAGGAGCGGAGCGGTGAAGGGAAGGGGGAAGGGTACGGGGACGGGGACGGGGGGTGACGGCGTCGTGTGGTAGTGGGAGGGTGGCACAGAAAATACGCGGAAATACCAACAAAAAAAAAATGGGGGAAAAAAATGCAAACATCCCTCGGAAAAACGTGTGCGCGTATTTTTCCGGCTGCTTTTCGCGCGTTTTACTTTACATATTTTTTGTTTTCTTGTTTTTTTTTTTTTTTACTGGAAAATGGAAAGCAACGGTTCATACACACACGCGCACGCACAACCCAAAAGCGAAACTTGCAATAATTTTGCTTTACAGAGTTTTCATTCATTTTTTTTTTCAGTATGCGTATGCTTGGCTCGTTTTTCCTGTTTTTCCTTGGCTTTTGGGAGCAGGAGTAGCACACAAGGGTGTGCGTGTGTGTGCGTGTGTGCGTTGCGGCTGCTCTTAACACACGCCCCGCCCGCTGCAAGACTCGAATTTCAGTTAAAAACTCGTTAAAATTACTTCTTTTTTTTTTTGTTGCAGCCTCAAGTGGTCAACATATGTTGACCCTATGAGAGGAAAAAGGTTGAAATGCTGACCATGTGCGGCATATGTTGCACATGCCACATGCAACGCCATGTGTTGCCGAGCGTTGCAAAGCGTTGCTGCCAATAAGCGTTGCATTCGTGGAAATCTAACGATCGCTTACCAACAGGTACGCCCCTCTGACCCCACCAGACGAAAGTGATCCCACAAATAAATAATAAAAAAAAAAAAATTGCCAGGATAATGGCAAACGAACAAGAGGAAAACGTCAAAGGGAACAAAAGAAAGAAGCAGCAGTAGGAGTAGCAGTTGGAAATGGGAATGGGAATGGGGAAGGCAAACAAATGAACGTCATTGTCTGCAGTTGAAGTGCGGAAAATGCGCAAGACATTGTCTGCCCGAATGGTTTCCCATTGTCTGCGGCGCAATCGGATAATGGGCAAAAAACGTGCAACCTGCCGTGCGATGATCACAATGATCCCTATTCACAATAGCCGTGTGCGCCTGCCTTTTGCGCAAGCGGAGCAGGTAGACAGGCAGAAGGAGAAGGAGAAAGAGCAGCAACAGCAACAGCAGCAGCAGCAGAAGAAGAAGAAGAAGTAGCACAATTGACGCGCATAATGGGATCATAATGGAATCGGATCAACGCCTCGAATCACATCAAAACTCTTATACGGCGAATTGAATGTTAGAGGCCGAGCGATCGCTAAAAGCGCTTAGCAAAGCGCGCGAGCTTTCGGTTTGCGAGCTTTTTGGCATTTAACAGCCGCAGCACGTTAACATTGGCCGCCATTTTGTTGAAAGTCGAAAATTGAGAATGATAAGCGAAACGTCATTGAAACGAATGCACTTGGAAACCGGTTTGGGATTTTCCAGTTTTTATTTTTATTTTTTGGTGGATTTTTTTATTGTTTTTTGTGCCCTTTTTTTGTCGTTGTTGTTGTGCGCGCTGTTTATTAATTTTTTACACGTATTACAACGTTTAATTGCGAAATATTGTATTGAAAAATATACAAAAAAAAAAATGTAAAATCATTTTTTTTTTTTTTTTTTGCAAAACATATAAAAAGAATTTTTGAAAATATATATTTTTAATGAAAATTGCTTACCACAAAATAATGTAAATGCCGCAGCTGCACCTGCACAATTGACGTTGATATCAATTGCAAATGCACTTCAATTGAATTGTAAATTATTCAAAATGTTAATTATTTATTTTGCTGTTTTGTTTTTGTTGGTTAAGCGTTGTTTGTTGCTTTTTGTTTGTCGCCAATTATTTCCATTTGCGTTGAGTTCTGTTCTGTTTTTTATTTGGTTGTTTGTTGTTGCTGTTGTTGTTGTTGTTTCTTTGACTCTCACAAGCTCTTACAACGTACAATAAGAAAATTTGCAGATTTCTTTCGTTTTTTTTTTCTTTCTTTTTTGTTGTTTGCTAATAAGTTTCTAATTAACAATGTTGTGTTAATTGTTGTTTAATAATACGAATCACACACGCACAAAAATGACACCAAAAAATCCAACAATTTGCTGCTTGCAGTTTATCCAAGTGTTGTCTTAAATTATATTTCTTATATATTAATTGTGTTGTTGTATTTTTGCTTTTTTTTTTGTAGTTTGTTGTTGTTGAAGTGCTCAGAAGAAGAAGAACTGCGAGACGTACGGTTTGCGTTTTTTTTTTTTGTTTTGTCTTTTCTTTTTGAGTTTTGCGTGGCACGTTGTTGCAGATTCGAGCGCTCAAACTTGAATAAAACTGCCACGGCGCTCGTGTGCAGCAAGTCATTGAAAACAAAATTTCCCGAGCGAGACAGCGCGCACATTTTTCACGCACACAGTGTAACTCTCGCACACACAGACGCGCAAACACAGTCGCAGTCGCGCAGGGGAACTCTAGCAAAGGAAAAGCCACAAAACTGTGCTACGCTCCCAGTCAACCCTCTTGCTGTCTCTTTCTGCATTACGCTAACGTCGCAGTCGCCGCTACAGTCGCAGTCGCAGCAGTCACCGCAGTCGCTGTCGCTGTCCCAGCAGACATTGCAGTCTGCAGCTGTGTACGTTTTTGCGCTGCGCTGCTGTGTCTCTGTGTGGGTGAGTCTTGCATATGGCGACTGCTGCTCTTGCTGCGATTGGCACCCAAGAGAGCCATATGTAAGTGCATGTGTGTATGTGTATCTGTGTGTGAGTGCCTGTGCGTGCATGCGTGTATATATATACTTTCTGATATTTGTTTGTGTAAGTTTATGCTCTTTTTGGCGTAAATACATAAAAAAAATGTGGCGGCTGCATTTTTTTTTCAAATTGCCCAACTGGCTGCAGGTTGTGAGTGAATGAGTGTGTGTGAGACTGCGTACAGTATGTAGTAAAAAAAAACTGGTTACCCCGTAGCCCGCAAGCAAGATACCCCTTTTGCCATTAGCCTCAACTTCAGTTATTTTGATCATCACTGAAATTTATTCAGAGCCCATTGCTAATTATACAAGCTAAGAGCATAAAACGTTTAGTAGGTAAAAAAGAAGAAGAGTACGGGAGAGGAATAAGAAGGGGAAGGAGAGATACGAAGCACAATTTATTGGCATTTCGCCTAAGTTATGCAAATTTGTTTGTCCCTTGTCCCTTAAGACGACCTTCAGCAATCAATATCCGATGAATGCAATTGATGCATTTTTTATTTATATTTTGAGGGTCGCCTGCAAATTTGCATATGCTTAAGACGATTTCTTTTGCTTGCATATTTTTTTCTGTTTTCTTCTCTTTGTATTATTTACAGTTATGCAAATGAGTTGCCCTTGACAGTTGTGTAACGGTCAAAAATTGCAGAAGGGGTTGGGCCGATGACGTCACAAATGCAACTAAGCAAAAATCATAGTTGTTATATTAATTCAACTATGCACAAGTATGAATGCCTATGTACGTGCATATGCCTGCGTGTGTATGTGTGTTTGTGTATTTGTATGTGTGTATGCCTATACATGCAGTTTGAAGCGAACCGCGAATCGCTGACTCGCCTCACACTCACACATATGCGCACATGCAGCATCCGCAATAGTCGCATGTGCAACTGTTGTCGTCTCGCTTGCACACATGCGTATGGCATATGACAATAGTTTTTTTAATTTATTTTCGCGGCATTTGTTGCACATTTAGTTAAACAATTTAATTGCTACGCATGTAGTTAGTTTAGAGGTATGTATCTGTACCTGCAACCGACTGTTGCGCTTTGCTGCTGTTGTATTTAATTGTGCATCATTAATTTTCTGTGGCTGTTGCACTGTGGACGCCTTCACTGGCGCTGTTTTTGTGGTCGACTTTATTTTTTTTGTTTGTTACTTGCTTGAATCATTAATCATGCCCGAGAAATTAAGGTCAACCGCATTCAACAGCCCATTTCGACTGCATTATTTTTTTTTTGGCAGTCTCGTGTGTATGCAAGTATTTCAACTATTATTTATGTGCTTTTTCTGGCCGACAAGCAGCTAAATCTAAGGGCTAACAAAACTAGTTCGCAAGTGCATTCACCTCCCCCAGCTGCCACCCGCTGATAATACAACAAATAAATAATAAAAAAAAGACTAAGACATTTAAACTCAGCACAACGAAGTTTAAATACATTATCATTGATACTATATATAGTACATATGTATATATAAACGATAAAAGATAATAATAATAACAATAAAAATGTTTAATAAATTCAAAATAAGTATACACAAATTATTATTGCTCAAAATTATAATATAGTTGTATTTAAAACTCTATAAATAACAATAAATAAAACATATATAATAGCAAATACTTTTTGCAAGGCCTTTAACTATCTGTTATTAGTTACAATATAGTTTCAGAGCTGCTCTTACTTTGACTATGAATCTATATTTCATTTATGCTATTGCAGTTGACATTTTGCATATTAAATACACAAATAATGCTTAAAAATTGTATTAAAATAATATTAAATATCTAGAAATATTATAAAATATTGAAGCTGCTTGACATAATCCATGAGAATTTCGTAGTACCCGCTGATAGAGTATGCATACAAGTACAAGTCGAAATAAGTAAAAAGTTGCAGCAAAGTCTTGCCCCACATAATCTGCGGCATATTGTTTATGAGCTCGTGTGTGTGCAGGGTCTTCTCTCTAATCTTATCAGCATTTGCCTCACCAGTTGCAGTTGCCGTCACAGTGAAAGTTTTTATTTTCAATTTTCTTGCAGTTGCGTTGCAGTTTATTGTGTGTGTGTGTGTGTGTGTGTGTGTGTGCGTTTCGGCGATTCATTAATCGGTAATCGGTTATTGTTAATCGTCCGGCAACTGTACCGCCTTCAAACACGTTGCACATGTGTGTGAAAGGTTGACTCAATCAACTTGTAGAAATTCCATAAATGTTATAATCCTCAATGGTATTTGCTGACTTTTTGACTCTTGTTTTTGCTATGGCCACAATCCACAAATGAAGCTATTTTGTGGCACAGCTAAGCGGCATGGCTCATTATGTGAGATTAGCCCATGGAAATCCGCACATAATCCAACCACACAGACAGTCAATGAAGCTGTCCTATTGAGCTGGCAGGTAGTTAGTCTATGGACAATTGATAATTGCATTGCCATAAGTTGACCTTGGGGTCTTTGGTCTGTGTGTGTGTGTGTGTGCACAGCACAAACGTTCAACTCCAACAGCCCACAAAATTGCATTGTTCTCAATTGTTCATCAATTTGGTTTATCAATTTGCGATTATCGCATGTGAAAAACTGTGGACTTAGCCGGAAATGCACTCACAGTTATCGCCATTTCAATTTGCTTTGAAAAACATGGAAAACATTTTCGCGATAAGTTTTTATCAGCTTTTGGGGGGGTTTTCTTTGTTCTCGGCATATGGCAAATGTCAATAGCGAAAAACATTCGAGGAAACCGTTCACAATGTTTTATGATCGCTTTTTGGTAAAGGGTTTTCGGTTGTTGGTTATTGGTTTTTGGGTTTATGTTTTTATTATTGAAGGTTTTTGCGAAAAACATGCGAAAATTGTTCGCTGGAAAAAGTGTATGCGGTTTTATGGCCGCAACTCTAACCCTTTTGTCGGTCTGCTCTGGCTCATTAACATTGACCGAAAGGATGCGATTTTCTGGGAAAATGCGCTAAGACTGCGCTGCTTGCCTGCAACATCAGCTTCATTATCATCCACTGACGTTAGCTCAATCAATGTCGTCCCGAAACTCTGCATAAAATAAATATTTCACATTTGTCAAACACAAACATGAAACAAGAAAAGTGTATGCAAAAAAAAAAAAGGAAAAAAGGAAGAAGGAAAACAGTGTTAACCCTGTTAACCCTTTGCGAGTTCGGCCCGTCTACCTGTGAGCAGTTGACAAGACGGCGTTGGCCTAAACGCAGCTCACCACTGGCTTTCAAGTGCCGAACTTTGATGTTGCAAGCGGCATGGTCAAAAAAAAAAGTTCCTTAAATATAGCCAATACAAAGGGCAATTAGCGCTCAGTTCCGACAAATGGACCAGCGACTATTTACACAGGCTCTCAATCTCTGCAGATTCTCGGCTCGGGCCAATGAAACAGAAGCCGCCGTGCCGGCTCGACAATCGGGCTAACAGACAATCGGACAATCGGACAATGGGCGTCCTACAGTGCACAGGTTAACGACGTTCGTTCGTTCCGGCCAACATCAGGACATGTGTTGACCCGTTGGCCATAAAAATCCACTCGACAAAACTCTTATTTCGCAACATGGTGCTAATGGATGCCGGCAGACTTGAGAGCATTGCATTAGGCAAGGATATGGCAGGATTTCTATAGGAATTGCATAATATTTATAGTGTGTTGAGGAGTTGCAGTGGGTAATTTGAGATAATCTTAGTTATTTATTATTTATAAATTAAGTTTAGTTATATTTAGAGCATTAGCGAACAATTCTAGGCTCTGCCACACCTCCTTCTAGCTGTTACATACCTTAATATAACTCTCTACAGGGTATAATAGGCATAACGTTTAAAAGATGCAGAGTATCTTAAGTATAGCACAAAATATTGTATTCTAACAATATAAATTATGATTTTAGCAGATTTTAAAACAGATTTGTTTTCATTTAAGCAGAATATAAATTTCTTAAATTTAAATTATTAATGAAATATACATATATATGCATATTATATATATATATATATATATATATATATATATACTATATATATTTATCATCAGTTCGTTGCACAGTTGGCATATCATACTGTATTCCCCCTTCCTCGTTTATCACGTCTAACAAATGTTTACACAAAATTCGTCTGACGGAAGGGCAAAAATACGAAATATCTAACAAATATTTATTTATAATGTGTGTGTGTGTGTGCGAGTGTGTGTGTACAAAGCAACAGCCAAAAAACAAACAAAACTGCAGACAACGAACAAAATTAATAAAAATGCAACAAGACAAGAAATACGAAATGTGTGGAGTGGAGAGAGGAAAGCAACAAAAGCAACAACGACAACAACGACAACAACACGGCAAGCGGAGGAATTGAAAATGCTGGAAATTTATCGCGCGCGTCATTTGCTGCAACTCGATGGGTCTCTGTGTGTGTGTGTGTTGTTGGTGTGTGCGTTTTTAGTATGGAAAGCAGCACGTAGGCATAGAACAAGCGCTGCGACGCGACGCGTCAAAGTCGTCGTGTTGGCGGCAACAGAGGCAGGTCCGGTGTAGTGTAGAGGGAGCGGGGCGCTCATTCGCGCTACGCATGGGTCATTGCACTTTTGCAACGCAAGCAACGCGTGCACGCACACAGACACAGCCATGCATATGTAGATACTAAACATACAGATACCAGATACAGCTACACGATACAGATACAGATACAGATACAAAGATACATAGATAGCAATAGGCAACATTCGACGAGAATTTTACTAAAAAATAGACGTACGAAAAATTAGGCGAAAGCAAACAGCAAGAGAGTGGCAGAGCGAGAGAGCTAGAGAGAGAGAGAGAGCGAGAGCGAGAGGGAGGCGGAGGCCAGCACAAATATTGAAACACAGACACAGCTACAGCTACAAATGCATGTGCATGTGCATGTAACAGAAGGGGGAACCGGGGGGACACTCGCGAAGGCATTGCAAACGAAACAGCAGCGAACGCGACAGCGACTTTGACTTCGACTGCGACTGCGACTGCGCCAACAACTTTGACTTTGCATTGGCCGCCATTTTGTTGGAATGAGCGCGTTAATTTCGCCTGCATTTACTCTCACGCACACACATGCACTTTCTAAAAATAGCGCCCACGCCGGCAACTGGCATTGCCATTGCATTTATAGCACAACTTCTCTGCCCCTGTTACTGCCCCTGCCTCTTGGCCCTTGGCCCTTGGCAATGCCATTTGTGCCGCCAACGCCACTCGAGTGTTGCAGTTGTTGCTGTTGCTGTTGCTATTGCAGTTTGCTGCACATGTGGAAAATGTGAAAAACTAAAGTACAGCAAACTGAGCAACGGCAGCGGAGCGGCGCATGGGGTGCGTTTTTCATGTTTTCACCAAAAACTTCCAAAAAAAAAAAAAACAAGACAACAACACGCACATTTCCCAGCATTTATTTTTAGCAATTTGAATTTGAACGAAATTTCAAGTCGAGCATAATGTGAATTTATAAGGCTTGCTCACAGAGGGGGAACGGGGGCGGGAATGTCATTTTCAATTATGTGTACATACGTATATATGTATGTATATAGTATTTAAGTAAACTCCTACCTTTTTCCGTTTTGTAACTGTTTCCGTTCAGGCCAATAAACGTACGTATTCACATAGAGAAATGCACATACATGTTTGTATATAAACTATATTATTCTTAATTTTTTTTTTTATATTCAACTTTAAGCTTGCACATTTTTGCAAAGTGATTTCTCATTTTCGTTACTTTTTTGTGGCCACGTGTCACACAATTCTCACTTTATAAATTTGCACGATTCAACATTTTTTGTTATTTTTTTTTTTTTGATGACAAAACTCGCGACGATTTGGCCAATTGGTGGTGCACGCGTTGCGGCCATTATGCAAAATGGTTAAAGAACATTTGATATTCTGCCCGAGAGCGACACACAAGCAGAGGTTACAAGCTTGCGAGCTGCTTACAAGCTTTTTCATTTATGTATGTTTCTCGCATTTTATTGTTCTATTCTTTTTTCTCTTTTATTTTTTGCGTTTTTGCTTTTTGTTTTTTTTTATTCTTTCGGCTGTATGTGGCATGTAAGTCCGGGCGGCATCTGTTGCGAAAGATCGACGTGCACTGACCTTGGTGTCCACATAAAATTACCAAGGGTCTGAGGTATGGGGTATATTGTCTGGGGTATGGGTCGTACTGTCTGCCTGCCGGCCGACTGATTCTGTTTCTGGATTTCAAATTCTGAAACTAATTCTGAGCAGAGCGTCGGAGAGGCAGCAAAAGCTCTTTTTATTTATTTTTTGTGTGACCACATACATACATACATGCATAAGTGTTATATACTATTTGCTTATGTACAAAACACACACATACTCTGGCATCCACTGAGTCATGGAATTGAGCAAAATAACAACGAATAAAGCGGGAACAACACTTTCGTACTAGAAAAGAACTGAAATTTATACATTACAACAACTATGTGAGTGGTGAGAAGAGCGGAGCAGTGGAGAGGAGGTGAGTGTTGGAAATAGGGTGGGGAGGGGAGGGGGGAGACAAAAGCTCTAGAGCAGCATAAAATTATCAGGCGGCCCTTTGCCGGAGAACGATTAGATTCACGCTCTCCGATTCTACGAAACCAAAGTATTTTGCAAATAACAAAAATAAAACTACCACAACAACAACAACAAAATGAAAGACAACAGAAAATATGGAAAAACAAGAACCGCCATTTGGTCGGCTTGTTTATCTGTAGAACTTTTCAGGGTCACTTAATTATTACACAATTTTTGTTTACAGCGAAAAATATAGCAGACGAGGCAGTAGAAAAAGCAGCGCAGAACTGAAAAATGTTTGTTACTGGCAAAAACAAAATAAAAATAATAAATTGTAAACATGTTTGTGTATTTGTGTGTGTGTATGACAGCAGTTCTGTTGCTTACAACGAAAACAAATTTCATTAATTTTGTTGTTTTGGTCGCGGCTGTGCCAGGGCCACTAAAACGATTGTCAGTGTGTGTGCGTGTGTGTGTGTGTGTGTGTGTGTGTGTGTGTATGTTTATGTCTGTTGGAAGTCTTGGAAATATTCGTTTGTAAATACGGAAGGTCTTTTTTTTTCAATGCTAGCTAAGACACACACATGTAAATGTAATTGCTTATCTATCTGTGAATAATGTAGATCAAGGCTTTGGTTTTTGGCAGATCAAATAATACTTAAAAAGCATTGACCAATTTTAATGACATTTCTTTCTATGACAGCAACAAGTTACGTCAACAGACGAACGTGGGGCGTGTTATGTACTACAATAGGCCAGAAAGCCCGTTAAAAAGCTAACGCCAGCAACAAGAACAACATGAACAGAAAGCAGACGGGCGCGGCACGGCGCCGTCCCTAAACTTGAACTTGAAATACTGCGAAAACAAAATTCAAGAGCAAAATGCCGGCAAAAAAAACGCAAAAAACATGTCGAAAACAATAACAAGTGTGCGTTTCGACTAGCAAATTCGACTTTAATATACCCTGTACGCAGTCCAAGCAAGCGTTAGCTAATAACTGTAATGTAATGAACACTGCAATGATCTATGAAATACTTAACTATTCGAAATAAAAGATACATAATTTCTTTTTATCCATTTGCCTATTTGAGAAAGCATATTAAAGAATTTGACAACTCATTTGAATGCAAGTCCTCCCTAACGTTTGTGGCTTATAGGGTATAGTAAATAACAGCTCTCTCTCTATCTTTCTCTTTGCTCGTTTCGTTTCCACATAGCCGAACAGCGCCGACAATTCCCGAAGCTTTTTAATGCAAAATTGCGATTCGGCTCTTCACTCGCGAATTTGCCAACCGACCAATCAGCTTTACTGGGGAGCCGAAAGCTGTCGCTATGTGTTTCGCTTGCTTTGCTTATTTTTGGCACTGATAAGTCGCCATTTTCGCGCAAAAACAACGCATAAGCTGACGACGCCAGCGAAAAACTGCTAAACTGAACTGAAGAGAGGGAACTTATTTTATTCTATCTTCTCTGGCGTCGTTCTTTCTATTTACTATTTAGTATTTCGCGTGCGTGTTGATTAAGTAAATTGTCAGAGACACGTGGTTCGCTGGCGGCTAGAGACAAGACTCAATAGAGCTTTCAGAGGAGCGTGTATTGCTTATCGTGTATAGATTAAGCTCAGCTCGCATTGCAGGTTAGATTGTTACATATGTACATACAAACATACATAACCTTATAACATTTGTATGTGCTTAGAATATATGTACATATATTAGACCTGCAATAAAATATTTTATTATTTAAGATAATTTATTGCAATAAAAGATTTAATTATTATATTTATCTTTCAATTATGTCAAACACAATGAAATTTATTTACTATTTTACTGTACTATTTTTAAATATACTGCTTTTGCCTCTGCTGATGTTCAACATGTTTGCCAATATTTTAACAGATTTCTGGCATTTAGCTTTTCTAGGGCTTTTCATTAACAGCGAGGTTCTTGTCTTAGCTCGCGGATCTTATACGCCATAAGCTTATTGAATATCGCATGATGTGAAACCACAACAATTGATCCGATCATATGCCGATTGGCCCCATCTATTTATTTCTGAATGTCTATTATCCCTCTTGTTTGTTCACACAACCTGCTGGAATTCAGCTGCTGCTGCTCATGGACTGACTTGCAACATGTTCCCTAATTTCGGAACAACTGGCAACATCAAATCGTGTGACTTTTTCATGTGATTCTTTTTACTTCAAATCAATAAGTTAACTTTTCCCAGGGTTTTTTGCCGAGACGCGTCCCGCATATCTACAGATGTACATTGGTGTATACGCGTGTGTGTGTGTACGTATGTGTATCCTGTTGCTCGCGTCCTGCACGCATACCCTTACCCATACCCATACCCATACCCTAAACTCCTCCGCCATCGCCCCTGCAACAGAAGCAGCAATCAATTTGTGCATTCGCTTTGGTTTTTCCTCTCTCAGTCTGTGCAACGTTTATCCTTTCTTGTGTGCCATAATTTCTCGTCATTCTTTTGGTTTCCTATTGTTGTTGATGTCGTTATTGTTATTGTTGTTGTTGTTGCTGTTGTATTCCTGTTGCTATTGCTGGGTTATTGAACTATTGATTCCAATGAATTTATTGTTCAATCCGACTATGCACAGGTGATCATTTCAGGTGATATTTAGTTGCGACAAGTGATCGGTTTCTGCATCTGCACTAATCGCATTAATCTACACCTTTAGCAAGCTCACAGCCAGGGTATCCACGTAAGCAAGTAAGTACTTACTACGTTGTGGATGCAATAGTTTGGATTCTACCTGTGTTAGTTCCCCTATTGCACTTCTCACAGAACAGTTTGTTTAAGAAATTTTCACACATATTTCATTCTCATCTGCCAACTACTAAGTCAACAATTGCACGGCAGGTATTGCAGTAACAGCAGCAACAGCAGCAACAGCAGCAACAGCAGCTCACTGTTTGGTCAAGAAACGTGTGCGTGTGTGTGTGTACGTGGAGATTCTTTTGGGCCAAGTTTTCTTCTCAACAGGCGCAAATTATTTTGACAAGTGGCCGAAAAATTGTCTTGTATTGTTCAAAATGTGTATGCACAGTACTCGTAGAAGCAGAAACAACAACAGCAACAGCAACAATAACAACACCGACTGCTTCGACGTATGAGGCATAGAGATGATTCAAAAAGAAGAAGAAGATGCTGTTTTTTGAGTGGCAGCGGCTATTAAGACTGAGACACAGACTCGAGAGTGGCCTGAGAGACGACATTGTGTCTCTGCTATTGAATAAATATTGCGGCCCATTAATTACAATTTGAGTACCACACACGCTCACACTCAACGTCACACTCACACTCGCATTAATAATCATTTGACGTTTTATCATTGTCTCTTTTTGCGATTGCCGGCAAATGCAGTTGTAAGCAATCAATTTGCATTCCGTTAACTCTCTTCCCTCTACTTGAAATGCAGCCAAATAATTCTCTTCCTAGTGCTTAATTTGCAAGAACAACGCTTCATTGCTCTCTTTGTCTTTGATTGACAGCAAGCCAAACCAACAACAACTAATTTGCATTTCTTCATCTGTCTCTTTACTACTCTTTACTATCGCTCTCTAACATGCGCTGCTCAACTCTGCGCTCAATTCGTCAACATAGAACTGGAACGGCAAATGGAATTAGATCTTGTGTAATACACAGATGGTTTATCATGCAAAATCCAAGATTACAATTATAGATGCCAGAGTGATTGTTTATAGCGCTCATAGTCATTGTTTACTGTACTTGTGGTACAGTCGTCAAACAGTTTTGTGTGTTATGCCTGTATAGCCGGAAATCGCCAGCAATTGCACGTTTCGGTCTTCAGTGCGTGTCTTTCAAAATGTGTTTTTCTATTTCTATTTTTTTAAGTTTGTTGGAAATGCAGCAACAACAACAACAAGAACGCAAACATCAACGCTGCGACTGTAGAATAACAAATAATTAGCATTAACCACGCAATTGAGTGCAGCAGTGCAGCGGTGCAGCAGCGCAGCGCAGCGATGAGAAGAGAAGTTGAAATGTTTGGCGGCGAAAACGGCGATTTGAGTGCAATGTGCAGTCACACACATGCATATGTACATGCACACACGCACTTATCGACGCACAGACGAAGCAGCAGAAAACAGACGTGGCCGCCAATCAAGCAAACAAAAACAACAACAACAGCAAGAGCAGCAGCAGCAGCAGCAAAGGCAACAGAGATAATACATTTTTGGAAATGTCAACAAAACGAAGAACGAAAACAAATTGTGTAAAAGTAAAGAAAATGCCAATGTTGGGCCAGAGCGACAGATAGAGAGTAAGGAAGAGAGAGAAAGAGAGAGACAGAGAGAGAGCGAGCTCCCTCGCTGTACGTGGGCGCAGCGCTCTGCGTTTGACTTGATCAGCGGACGCCATCTTAGCACTGGAAGGGCAATTGGTAAAAAGGCAAACAGACAAATGTAAGTATGTGTATGTGTGTGTGTGTGTGTGTGTGAGTATCTGTATCTGCTTGTTGTATGCGCGTTATTGCTGCTTGCTCCATGCCGCATGTGGCGCGATGGCGGCCCTACGCCAACATTAAATGAAGTTTGTGCTGGTATTCGTATTCATTGGGTGCATGTGGCACGTCGCCAGCCTGTGAGGGGCATTCAAATTACAAATCAATTGCATAATTGCCAACATACCATATACGCATACACTACATGTCTTATTGCCTGTGTCTAATTTAGCCACAAAAGGTCAACAAGTCAGAACAATAGCCATGACTGACACACGTTCAGGTCCAAGCAAAGGCAGACAGATCCTGCAAATAAAGGAAAACCAAATGAAAGTGAAACGCTGAAATGCCTATCAATAGAGTCAAGGCAAGGAGTGAGTGAAAGAGATAGAGAGAGAGAGAGAGCGAGAGATAGGTAGACAGGGACCTGGGGATAAACAGAGTAGTCCGAGTCCGAGTTCGAGTCCAAGTCTCGAGCCTTGCAAACAAAAGACAAAGCAGCAAGCGACTGACACACGCAGCTAAAGTAGAGTGAGGAGAATGAAACAAAAAGAAGATGATGGAGAAGAAGCAGAGGCTAAAGAATGGCACACACACACACACAACCAACAAGAAAATGCGACAATTTCAAACATATTTCAAGTCAAAATTGTCAGCTACATATCCTTTGTAATAGGATCCTTTTTTCCAGATCCTTGCGCGTGTGAAGCGCGACGAGTGCGCGTTTTCTGACATCTCGCATTTGTTGTTGTTTATGCTGGTGTCGCTGTCGCGTAAAATACAAAAAAAATATGTATAAATGTACATAAAAAACGAAAACCAAACTGAAAACTATCCCTCGCCCTCGGCATTGTGGCGTCTAATTTATGCCAAATATGAGACCCTTGATGGGATCATTGTAGACGCACAATGACAACAACTCTTGGACGCAGAACCCAAGCCCGATCCCTTGCACACAAGTGCGGCCAAGAAAAGCCGCATGAAAAGCAAGAAAGGTGGAAAAACTTGCGAGAGTCTTGCTGATGTTTACTTGACGCCTCCTTTTTTTTTTTTTTTTATTTTTTTGGCATAACAACATAAACAATCGCACTCCATGCCACAAAAAAGGCGCAGTCTACAGCCTTGGGGTGGTCGACTGCTGTTGCAGCTCAGCTTTTCCGCTTCAACCCTCGACTCGGAACTTGGACAGGTCGATGGAACAGCAGCAGAAGAAGAAAAATAAAAAAGAAAACACAAAAAAATTTGCATGCTGCCGCTGCAAAATTAACAGATACAGAAAAAAACATAACTACATGCCACACGTGACGCACTCCACATTTAACGAGCAGTAATGTCTGCGAGCTAGGTGAGGCAAGCAGAGTGGGGGGGAGCGGAGAGAGGTGGTGAAGAGGCGAGCAGAGAGGGTAGCAGAGGTAGTCAATGTGTTTGGGGTGTTTCGATAAGTACTTTACGAGGCACAACCCTCGTTTTGCGGATTTTTTTATGGTTTGTGCCCAAAACGTAGGCAACACAACATCAAAGTTCATATTTACAATTCGCTTGGGTGGTAGACACAACGACACAACGGTGGTTGTTGCTTTACTTCAGTTTGCAGTTCGCAGTTCGCAGTTCGCAGTTCTCAGTTTCTCAGTTTTCCACCTTCCCAGTCTCACACACCCAGTTGCAGTCGCAATTCCTGTTCCTGTTCCTGTTCCTATTCCTGTTTCCTGTTATTCTCCCCTCTCTCGCTTATCAAACCATTCGCATTGGCTGGCAATTGCAATTTTATTTGCGCTGTTGTCTGTTCAATCGCCTTTTTGGCAAATCGCATTGGCGATTTCGCAAGCTTGTGGCTTGTGTGCGAAGGTCTCAGGGTTGAAATCGACACCCTACTCAGCCTGGTGGTGGAAACGCTAACGGTAGGAGGAGCTGTGCGAAAACTTGTTGCAAAAAATGGCGAATAGCTTTGACTTTGCATAGTCTTGACAGGTCTTTGCAGTCTGTTGTGGCCAGTAAATTGATGGCACAGCATTAACTGCACTGCAATTACTATTTCAATTTGATTGAACATCAATTTTAGACTGATTTGCATGCTAGAATGAGTTCTAGCATGCTGAAATACTTATTTAAGTTGATTAAACAACTGGAACAACGATTGAAGCTTTGTTAAGCAACTGGGCTACTAAATTGAACTGCTTTCATTGAACAGCAGCAGTTCTTTCAATTTGATTGAACGCCTAGAACAGCAACAGTTCTTTCAATTTGATTGAACGCCTAGAACAGCAGTCGAAGCTTGCAATGCTTTCCAAGGTAGTTGCGCTTTTAGATTGAACTGCATTCATTGAACAGCAGCAGTTCTTTCAATTTGTTTGAACGCCTAGAACAGCAACAGTTCTTTCAATTTGATTGAACGCCTAGAACAGCAGTCGAAGCTTGCAATGCTTTCCAAGGTAGTTGCGCTTTTAGATTGAACTGCATTCATTGAATAACAACAGTTCTTTCAACTAGAACAGCAGTTGAAGCTTGCAAAGTACTTAATCAACTACTCAGGTTGAACTGCATTCAGTCCACAGCATTACGACTTTCTGCCTAATTAATTAGCAGTAAATACAATTTATAACTTTGACTTAATTACTTGCAAAGCTGCGCAGTTCAATTGAACAGCCGTGATTGAACAGTCATTGCCATTTCAATTCGATTGAACAGTAATGCATAGAAAAATGTACATTCAATAATTGCAGGCCAAGCGCATAAATGCCAAATTTACTTTCGCTGCAATGCCGAAACCTTTGAGACCAACAACAATTTGCATAATATTTGGAACCTTTTAAGGATCTTAAGGAACATGGGGATCGCCCTATGCTTAAGGTTGACGCATATGCAAATTGATGAAATCAATCGAGAGCTGAATCGAATATCGATCAAAAATTGATTTGCTGCCTGGTGCGCAGAAACCCAAACAGACTATTGACTATTGAATGCTGCACCCTGGCATCCTGGCCAGGCGATCCGCTACCCGTTTAACCCGAAAAGTGAGCAATATTGTGAGTTGCTGCCTCTCAAGGCGTTGAGGAGCGTGAGAAAGTTTTCTCAATGTTTTTGCACGCATAATTTACATAATTTTGCCTGGCCAAATGCTAAACAAGGAAATAAATTGCATCCCATTTTCAATTTCCTATTTTCCTATTCCTATTTCGATGTTATGCAAATTAGCTAATGTTGTTGTCCCTGTTCAACCCCCTGCCAGCAGCTTGCCAGCTTGCTGTGACACTCTCTCGCTCTCGCTCTCTCTCACTGTGCCGCTCTCACACACTCAGTCACTCACTCGCTCTCTGTGGCGCCGTCCACTGTGCGCATAATTAACCCCTGTTGTGTGATTGTCTGTGTGTTGTGTGTTGTGTGCTGTGTGTCTCGTCTCTGTGGCATTTCCTTTTCTACATATGCACATTTTCCTATTTTCCTATTTTCACTTTCGTTTTATGGTTTTACGTTTTCGCAAGTCGTCGCACCTTATGCAAATTAGGATCGCATCTCTGATCACTCTCTCCTCTCTCTCTCTCTCTCTCTCTCTCTCTCTCTCTCGCTCTCTCTCTCTCTCTGCACCCTTTTTTGCCAAGTGAAAATGTTGTGAAATTATGCAAATTTGTCTTAATGAAAAACCCCTTCTTCTTGGCTCACCAAGAGATCTTCGCATGATCTTTTGGCAACGCTCTAATTTCCTAGCCAAGTCTGCGGTGTCAGGTACACAGGTAACCCAGGCGCAGCTTCATCAATTTTTTTTGCCGAGCGTGAGAAACACTTTTGGCATTTGCATAATTTTTCCTGTTCGGGAAAAACTCCTATAAATTCGCTTTTCTCGTTGTCTCTAATACGTGATCGTTGCATAGACAGCGGAGATGGGTTTGTTTGTTTGTTTTTTTCCCCCATTTCCTTTGATTAAAAGTGCCAATGACTCTGCACGTCGCTGCCTTGCACTTTATTTGATGATTATGATTATGGAAATTGCGAATCTGTTTAGGCCGAGTCCATGGCATTGCCGGCAGCGTCACTATCGCTGGAGGAGTCGCTGCTGTCGCTGCTCGAGTCGCTGTCGCTGCTGCTTGAGTCGCTGTCACTGGAGTCGCTATCGCTGCTGCTGTTTGCCTCCAATCCCTGCTTGACGGAGCCGCCATCAGCAGTCGCTAGCGATCCGGTGCTCTTGCCGGGTCCAGCTTTTGCCTCGATGCGTGATCTCTTCTTGGCCTGCACCGTGGATCGAATGCGCATGCGATGTGTGTATTTGCGTCGATTGCCATTAAGCACTTGATTGATATTGCGCAATCGATTCTCCAGATTGCGCTGCAGATCCTCCTTTTCGGCGGGTTTCATGTTGCGTAGATTGAGCTTGGTATGCGGATGCATGGCCTTCTTCATGAGATGCAATGTCTCAGCGCCAAAGTTCTTGATATCGAACCATTGCAGGTCACAGCTCTCGGTGTTAATATCCTCCGTCTGGGCGATTATGTGCATTATTTCGATCTTCGTGCTTAGCGGCAGCATCACGAACTGTTGCTGGATGGCACGACGTTCCACCTCGCTGAAATGCTCCACGTCCGTATCCTTGCTATCGGGTGAGCCATGCACAAATGTGTCCATCGTTGGGTTTACCTTCTGTGGACATTCCTCCCGTCGTACCTTTGTCCGCATCTTCTGTTTCTTCCCCTTATTCCCCTCTCCCCCTGCGTATTTCTCCTCTCTGGTTAGGCGACAAGTGTATAGTTTGTTTCGTAATCTCTCAATTGTAGCATCAAGTCCATTTATCAGGCTGTTCTCCCATCTGGTCTGGGGATTGTACGGTTCCCTCAAGCTGCCCTCCGCCTTCTTGGTCTCATAGATTAGCTCATTTAGTTGCTTATTAATTGGCTGATACGAGATGTTGTCCAGGGATTCGTAAAATGTATGCTCATATATTCGTTTCGCTTGGTTCTGGTAGTGCAGGAAGATGCCATCCACGTGCAGATGGAATTCCTCGATGGTCTTGAACTGATGCTTGCTCAGCTTCTTGGACAGCGCAATCCATTTGTCCTTGAAGAAGTCTCGCACCTCCCCATCCACCCGCTCTACATATTCGTTCTGCAGCTTCTTCAAGTCCTCTCGACACTGTTGCTCCGTGACTGTGGACGCCTTCTCCTTCTCGGGGGGCTACGCAACGCTCGAGGATCTTTGTAACTGGGCACCTCTTCGCCCTGGGGCATTTGCGCGAGAATCTTGAGAAAGAACTTCTCCAGCTTTTGGCCATTGCGATAGACCGTATCCATGGGCAGATTAAATGTGTAACAGTTGCTGATGACCAGCCTAAAGTCCATGATTAGCTCATCCACGCTATGATAGAATCGATTCTGTACCCTCTTGATGATGGTGCCCACGTCCATGGGCCTCTGTATGATGGTATAGTATGTGGGCACCTGTAGGGCCTCCGTGTCCACCGGCTGCATAAAGTCAGGGGCAAATGCTTTTGTGGGCAACTCATCGAGCAAATACTTTTTCATATAGTGCAACTTGTTGGTGTGGGTGCCACACATGCCAGGGGGTGGTAATACCTCTGGCTGGACACGATTTGGTAGCTTAAGTTTGATCATTAGAGCCTTGACAGCGGTAACGGTAGCGGTTGCGGGAGGGGGAATGGATGGAAGGGGAGAAGTCAATCGAATTCATATGGGAGAGCAACTGCATCACTGCATAACTCACCATTTCGAATTGATTCTGGAAAGTTTGCTCGATAGATACAGTTACAGCTATCAGAAATCTTTCCAAATGCTTTTGATATTCAATTGATTTCTATCCATTTGACTTTTGGCTCCGGATTTCAGCTACATATTATTCTCTCGTCACATTTTGACAGGATTGCCAATAACTACTCTGCAGTGTTGCTTAGCTATGCCAATTGCCAGCCAGTGTTGTGTAATGCCAATGATGTGGATGTGTTATAAATAGATGGGAAACTAGAGTAACAATGGCACTTCAAAGAGGAAGCAACCACCAGTCGTTCTGTCGTTCTGTCGTTCAGTCGCCCAGTCATCCTGCTATCCTGTTTTCCTGTCGGGCAGGAGCTTTTTGTCAGCTCCAACCGCCCTTGTCTAATATATTTTGCACCACTTCACACAGGCAGGCTGCCATCAACTTGTCCTTTGTACCGCCACACCGCTCCAAATGCGGCAATGGGACATAAAAACTGTTTTTTGCAATTTACATTAACATTTTTATCACCCTCACCCTCAGCCCCCCCCCCATCCTTAAAAACCTCCCACTCCCACTACCACATCCATATATCCTGTACGAAAGCAGAACAACATGCTTTTCCTATTTACATATACACACACATACACATACACTTAGACCCCATCCGACCATCCGACTCCGATTACCCTCACATGTAAAGCGCCCAGTTCATCATCATCATCATCATCTGCCTTTGCCTTTGCTTCTGCGTCTTTTTGCGACACTTAATTACACACGCATACGCTTCATTCCACTTTGCTAGTGGTTACGCAACTCCCCATCCCGCACCCTGCCGCATCATCCGCAGCCCAACAGGCCTTGTCCCGTCCTGATCCACAGTCCAGGGGGAGGGACACAATTCGCTCGCTTTAAGCAGGCACAAAAAAGGAATTTTCTACATCTTTAGCATAGCCATAAGCAACAGTTACAGGGTATAAGTAAGTTGATTCTGTCCGTCTGATCATCTGTCCGTTCGTCCGTCCGTTTGAACACCTAGATCTCAGAGACTATAAGAGCTAGTTTATGATAGAGTAGAGCACTTCATTGAGCTTGATAGGCTGCAATACGCTGGCATTTGTTGTTACAAACTACCCTTGAAGTTAGCATGCACACTTTCATCAATTACAGGGTATACACGAAACTATGACGATAATTAAATAATGCAGCGACGACAAGTGCATGAACGACAACAATGTACAGTCACTGCAAATTCGTTGCTCTTTAATGCACACACACGCACACACGCACACACACACACACACACATAGGGAGAGCGACTGTTGGCAATCAGAAATGCCAAGAACGTAACGCCGCATTGCGTGGCAGGTAGAAGAAGAAGTCACCTCGTCTCGCCTCGCCGTCCCAGTTGAAGGTGTCAATTGTTGCCTTATCATGCCGACCCCTGGCCAGAAGTGTCTACAATCGTCCCACGTCCCACGACCCCTACCCACGACATCCCTTGGACTGACCCTGACCCTGATCCGTCCACTGTCTACTGTCTACTGTCTGCTGTCTACAGTCTATTATTTCTTTAGTTAATTTTTTATCTCTGACGACGATTAATGCGAATAAATTTTATAGACGAAAATGAAAATGTGCAGTCCCTTTTGTTGTGCGTGTGTGCGTCTGTGTGTGTGTGCGTCTGTGTGTGTGTGTGTTTTCTTTTCGTCCCTTTTTGGCCAGTGTTATTCTTTTGACTTTGACTTTGTGACTTGTTCTTTGTTGCATGCAGCAAGCATGTGACTTGCTGGGCACCTGCAACATCGCAACGACCATTTCCCATTTTCCATTTTCTGTTTTCTGCTTTTCTGTTGCGCGATCTTGCCACGCAGTTTGATGAGGGAATTGAAGGAAGGGGGGAATTGCCACTCTGGCGCTGACTCAGCATCCAAGCGAGACAGCGGAGATTACGGAGATCAGAGGGTTTTACTTCTACCCCCACATTAAGCAGGGCTCGCTGTTGCAACAGTGCAACAGTGCAACAGGCTGACTCGCTGACTCTAGCTGACTGTGGCTGACAGGTACAGGCTGTCCTCGTAATAGACGAAAACTGGTTTGTAGCTACCCTCGTTGTGTTGCCGCGACACTTGCCTCCTTTCCCCTTCCCCCACTCCAAACATAACTCTCTACTCTCTCGACCATTGTTTGGCAATGTGTTAACCTTAAGCGATTTCTGGCTGGGATTGCTTTGAGCCACATTGTTAGGCACTGTGACTTTTTCGGTTTTGTTTTTCTCTCTTCCGAGGGATCGTCGATTCAGCGAGCCAGCGAGCCAGCGATCTATCGATCTATGATTTTGTTTTTGATATAAATTTATGCCCATTGCCATTGTGTGGCACTGTGGGAACGCCGCGAATCCTGCGCCTTTGTGCACTTCGATCAGCGATCGCCGAAACGCAGCATGCAACATAATGATGCAGGTTCCATTATCTACCCTTGGGATACGCTTTCTATCAATTGTAAGAGTCTTGGCTGCACGATAATAGCACTCCCACAACTTACATATACAACACACACCCAAGCACACACACACACACACACACACACACACAGTCACATATGCGCGCAGTTTTATGGCTTTGCTTCCGGAATTTCGGAATGGCGGAATAAAAAGCTACGAGTGAGGAACGTAGAGCACTGAGACTCGTGCTCACGACTCCGCTGCATTTGTTGCATTTTATGCAGATACAGTAGTCGCTCGATAGGCAGAAACGCTTTCAAAATATACATATATAAACAGATTCATATTCAATTCGAGCAATGTTTATGGATGGTATTTGTATTTAGTACCTACAGTAGTCGCTCGAAAATAAAAACCTTTGCAAAATGATTTAGAAAGTGAAAATATATTTATAGAAAATAAACATATAGAAAAAATATAAATATAAAGAAAAATAAATATAAAAATAATATATAAATTAAAATAATAAAATATAAATATTATATTAAATAGAGCATACAAATTTATTAATTTCTTATACTTATTTATTTTATTTATTTTTTTATTTATTTTATTTTCTAAAATTATTTTTTTTATTTTCTTTGTTTTCATATTTTGTTTTTTATTTAAATCAAATTTAATATATTTTATAATAAAACAAATAACGAACTTATTTTCACAATTAGTGACTATATTATAAGTCATTAAATATAGTAATTAATGCTGATAAATATATAAATATATAAAGAAAAAATATAAATATAAAAAAAAATTAAATATAAAAATATAATATAATAAAAAATATGTACTATAAATAAATGTAAAATATAAATATAATAATTATTTATCTAAATAGAATTCTCGATATAGATTTAATTAATCTCTTATATTCATTATTTTATGTTTAGTTATTTTGTTTTATTCAAATCAAATTAAATATATTTTATAATAAACCAAATTACGAACGTTATTAAATATTGTAATTAATGCCGATAAATATATAAATAAATATAAAAAATAAATATAAATGAATTTTATATTTTTTAAATATGAATAAATTGCTCAACGGAAGCGTTCTGCATTGCGATAGTTCACTGTACAAGTGTGCGTAAACAAGCGCATTGCGAGTCGCGAGTCGCGAGTCTCACACGAGAGTCAATGACCCGATTGCATGGCCGGGGGTACGAATTGGGATCGGGATCGGGTTCGGGGTCGGGGTCGAGGAGTGATAAACATGCTGCCGAAACATGGGATAGACGAAATGTTGCAATTGCAATTCAGATAGAACTTTTGGGATGTGGCGCCCGCATCTTTGTCAATAAAAGAAAATTGATTGAGAAATTGTGAAAATGAATTTCTGAAAGGGGAGGGTGGCGGTACAACGGGACAACGGACAAGGGACAGGGGACACGGACCATTGTGGAAAGCGCCACAATTAAATAGCAAACAAATTTCTGCCAATTATTTGACATTAATTATGAAACATCAACAGCAATGAGGGCCACACATCCATGAGCTGGACCTCTTAATCCCTCTCAAGTTGAACAAAACACAAGCACACCCGCTGATCAGCTGATCAGCAACGTCAGCAACTGGGATGGGATGCGTTGGCCCAAAAAAGGGTTTGTTGACGCATTGTTTACCTTGCAGTCGTCCTGTCAACAAGAAATGTGAATAAGAAGCAAAGATGCTGGTGCTAGATTGCATATCTTATGCTAGAAGTTCCAATCGAATTTCGATTAAGTCGGTTTTGCATTTCGATTCAACGTGGTTGTCTGCTTCTTCTTCGCTTCAATCTTGTTCCCAACCTAATTAAAAATGCTTCGGGGCAGACTCATATGCATTTATGTATAAATCTGTCAAGCGTGCCTCGGCTGGGGCGCTAAAAACCCACGAAAATGCCTCACAAGTCATTGACTTTTCGAAGGGGGGGGGAATAAGGTATCTGCATCTGCGGTGCAATGGCCGGTGACGCCGCCATCGCCATTGCCATCGCCATCATCAGAAAACTGCCGGTCCAAAACGCCAATCGACCAAGACGCTAACACTGCCCTGCCCCTGCCCACATAACGCCCCCTTACCCCTTGCCCCTTCGCTCGTTGCTCCCCCTACCCTTGCTCATGCTGCTCAGAGCAAGTTTTGCGTCGCGGCCAAGTCAGGCAATTAAGCCATGAGAGCGACTGAGGTCGAATCTCTAAACTGACGTTGAGTCCGGCTCTGGCGAGGCGCGGCTTTGGCTTGACTTGACTTGGCTTGGCTTGGCTTGGCAATGCAATCAAAGAAGGTACAAGCAAAGCAAAAACCTCAAAAATGAAACATTTTTCAAAATAACAAAAAAAAAAAAAAAAAGAAAAACGCATTTAAACGAACCTAAAAATCGAGTTTAATGCGCAAAGCGCTTCAAAATGTGCGGCTACCTGTCCCTGTCCCTGTCCCAGTCCCAGTCCCAATCCCAGTGCCGTCCGGCCCAGCATCAAGATCATTACAGAGCCCCCCCCCAATCCAAGATACAGACGCAAAAAAGAAAATCAGAAATACAAAAAAAAAACAACTAAAGAGTCGGACAAGTCGTGAAAATGTTTTTCTAAAGTCAAAGTCAGAAAATGCTCAACGTCTGAAGACTCGCACAGATTTCGTATCTGGGATTACACATTTAATGCATTTGCTGTGACCTGACCTCGTCGTCGTTGTTGTTGTTGTTGTTGTTGTTGTTGTTGGGAACCCTTCGATTAGTGCTGCGCCAAAAGGGGAATTGATACGAATATTCTATGTGGATTGTCTGATTGTCAACTTGTAGGCGGGTCCGAAAGAGTCGTCCAGAAGAAGAGTTCTTTGCTCTCCTTTGCATTGCGATCTGCAGTGCGAGATAAATGTGTTTCTTTGGTCCACGAAATCTTGGCTAGAATAAACCTGTTTTTATGGCCAAAAAGCCAACGTAGCAAACAATGAAAATGAAATGCATAAACGTAAATCTAACAGCAGGTAGTCCACGCCTCGTTGATGTTACCTGCAGATCGTTGCTTGCATTATTATGGCTCAAAAAAGATGGCGAGACGCAACATTATGACTTTAACAAAAGGAGTATAAAATATAAAAAAAACTCTGGTCAACAAAAGGCGTCGACGGCGACAATCAGTTACTCAATTTCTGTTTGAATTTCTAAATTCTGCATTCTGCGCTCAAATTACGTCGCAGTTTGTTTATCCTGGCTGCTGCGTCATTATGGCAATTGAGGTTAGGTTTATGCAATTGAGGTTAGGTTTATGCACATGATAATTGAGAAGGGTTCGCTTACGCTTGAATGCCAGCGTGGGCGATCCTCTTACAATTTCCCAAAGCATCTGTGAAAAGGGTTGCCAAACTGACAGACAATCAGCCGGGAGAGACAGATCACAGATTGATGAACTGATGAACTGATTGTTTGTGTGGATATGTATGCACTTGTGTGTTTGTGGATATGCAAACATTTGCATGATCCCATTCAAAAGGTGTGGTTCACTTCTCTGTGTGTTGTGTGTGAAAATTGCAGTTTCTAAAGCGAAACCAGCAGAATTTTCTTCTTTTTGTTTGGCAATTTTCCCAATTGAGTTTTCCGCTTTTTATACATGTGGTAGCTGCCGTCTGTGTCAATTGGCCTTGCTGCGGGTCAAAGGTTTTGCCTTTAGATACAAATTAACAATTGCCAATCGCTGTAGCTAAAAACCGCGGGCGATTTTCTTCATTCATTGTTTTCCTCCTCTCTTATTTTTTGCATTCTTGATAAATTGCGCGATAAGCGCAAAAATCTTTGGGAAACATAGTAGTATGTGTGTGTATGTGTGTATGTGGGTGTGTGGGTAACTGGCATTGCCAAGCGAAAGCTGAAAATGCCTCATTCCTCATTACTCACACCACCACACCCCAACCCACAAGTCCCCCTCCCACCCACAGACTTCACACACGTTAGGAACCCGTTGCCATTGCCGTTTCATTTGTGCAGCTCGAAAATTATTGCTGCTGTTGTAATTTTTTGTATCCGTCATTGCTTCAGCGTGTTCAATGCACCAACAACAACATTTACAACAATCCACACCAACACCAGCATGAGCACTTATCGCAAAACAACAACAACGGCAACAATAGTATATCAGAAATGCATAGACAACACCGAAAAAGTTCATTGACTTTTTGCATGCGACTGAAGAAACGTACAATATTTTGGTGCGTTCGCTGTTGCGCTGCTGGTCCAAAAAAAAAAAGAAAAAAGTTTAAAAAAAATAAATAAATATGGCTGCCCAGCAGCGCAGCGTGCACAAAAGAGCAAACTCCAAAGAAAGCAACAGCAAAAGCAACAAAAATTCATATTAAAGTGAAAATGAGCGATAACAACGCAAACACACAAACACACACACACACACGCATACTTATACAAACCCACTCGCACTCATAGACCCATGCACACTTACACAAACACTCATGGCAGCAGCGCCATCAAAACAAGCCCCCCCCCCCGTCCCTTTTGACTCTGCTGCCCCCTCTATCCAACAGCGATCGACAAGTTCAGAAAAAACTGCAAGCGAATGCGGCTTTAATGCGCTGCGTCCGGCTCTCTGCTTCTCTCTCTGCTGACGCAGTATCTGCCTTTGCCATTGTGACGATCGGCCTCGTGAGTGTGAAGAGAACGGCCCGATGGAGCTCACATAGTTCACACATACGCTCACACACACATGTGTTTATTCATTAGTATTGCAGTGGGGCAATATATTGCAAGGCCTCAGTCAACTGTCGTCGTACCACAGTAAATGCTCTCAAATGTTGACGCAATCCATTTACTCTCTTGGCATGTTCTTAGTTTTTCAAATTAATATGATAATATTAAATATTGCAAAACTAATGTATATGTCTGAATATGTTAATTCATCCACATAAATTTATATGTGCGAATAATATGAGTTCTTGCTGCAATCAATCTTGCTGCCATTCTAGATACTTTAGTACCAAAACAGATACTTTTTTGCTCGTTTAAGCGAGCTTAACGTTACAAAAAGTTTATTATTAACATATTAATACTGAATTTAACATAAACAAATATATGGTACTTTTAATTTAAATTAGTTCATTATTTTATAAGTACTGCTTGCAAACAATTTAATAAAGTGGCAAGGCTGCAATTTGTTGGAGAAGGGGAATTTTCAATCAGTTGAACAGGGGAAATTATTAAGGAATTTTGCCGGTACATTATAGTGCATACCACTGGGAGCGGGCATATATTTGGCAATTTCCCTGAGAACATTCAAATGTAGTGCATACTTTTAGGATGAACTTAAATTAGTTTGCATGTGGCGCAATTTTTAAATTTTCTAATTTCCTTTTTTTGATTTGTTGTTTATTAAAAGAAACTGCTGCCGTCTAGAAATCTGTTAATTACTGTACAGCACGATTCTGCTGCCCTGTTACACAATTTATGCACAAAGTTAATAAAGCTCTGTACAGGGTAAAATTAGTTCAGACAAAACTGGAATGTGCCCGGCACTGTGTCCTGCTGACCCACACGCCGATTGGAGTCCCCGTTGCCATGGCAAAGCAACAAAGACCAAACAAAAGACAACACAACATTGGGTAACAGTTTGGTTTAATGTACAATTGCTTTTTGCCTATTTTAGGATTAAAATTAAGGATTTTGGTTGACTTTTGTACAGAAATGTTATGGTTTACTCATAGCTCTGCTTTGCTCTGCTTCACCTGGGCAACTTTGGTCAACTTGGGGACGCGGAAAACTTCCAGAATGTTGAGCTTAAGTTGCAATTCCAACTTTTTGGCGGCTGTAACCTTGCCGGCCTTGAGACGGAGTAAACGCTTGGTCTCCTCCTCGACAAACACGTAGCCATGTTCATTGATTTTCCGCATAT
Organism: Drosophila funebris; assembly: GCA_018901825.1. Taxonomy (NCBI): domain Eukaryota; kingdom Metazoa; phylum Arthropoda; class Insecta; order Diptera; family Drosophilidae; genus Drosophila; species Drosophila funebris. The sequence goes on from JAEIFK010000682.1 coordinate 4,299,793, forward strand.
ACACGATATACACCTTGGCATTCTGCTGCTCCTCGGCGTGGCTGAGTTTCTGCTGCTCGGCAATCATCTTCTGGATCAGGGCCAGCTGCTGATCATTCTCCTTGTTGGCATAGTTCTTGAGGGCAACATTGAACTGCTTCAGGCAGCCATCACGTCCAATATAGAGCGGTGTGTTGTTGCTAACAAATCCCTTTAGATTGTCCAGCGTCACATCCAGATGGGCTGGGAACTGGATATAATCATCGACGCTGCCTTTGAAGAGGAAAATACCCGGAAATTGCTTCTCATCCACCTTGAAGCGTTCACCTAGCGCCTTATTCTCCAGTTCGCCATAGTCTTTGATGCCAACGGTGGCCACCAGCAGCTCCCCGGTTGCCTTGTGTGCCGCCTTGGAGAACTCGGCGAATGCCTCATGCTTCTCGCCATAGGGAAACGCGATATCCAGCTTAACCAAGGCATAGGGAAACCGCACAATCGTCTTGTCAAAGTTGATCTCATCCAGATCCACACAGCCGCCGCAAGAGATGGCCCAGCCAAGTTGGGCATGAATTGCGGCCAACAGCATTGTCAACAACAGCTTCATCATGTTCTTTTAGTTTGTAGTTTTCTTCTTTTTTCTTTTGAACAACAACAACAACAAGTTGACCCTAACCTGGCGACGCTGGCTGAGAGACTGAGAGCAAAGTTTTCGCTTAGCTCAACAAGAACTGTTTGGTTGCTATAGCCACGCGGCTTTTAGCCTGGCTCTTATGCTGACTCTGGCTCTGGCTCTGGTTCTGCGCTCACAGAGAGCGAGTGCGAGAGCAAGAGCGAGTGAGAGAGTGACAGCGAGAGCGGCATAGAACGGAAGAGAGCGCAGCGTTCTCGATCGAGTTGAACGACTTTTGAACACGTCAGTAGAAGCCGTTGGCTGTGTTGTTGTTGCGTCTTGTCGTTTTTTATTCTCTCTTCTGGCCAGCCTTCTACTTATGTAATGCCACAGTCAGAAATATAAACGTATTTACGCTTCGCATTTGGCTTTAACTCGAATATGTTTCAAAATATTCATGATAATTTGATTATAATTGCAAATGCCGTTTGCGATTGATAGAAATATGATTTGGTTCAGCTTCAGTTGCAATATCATTTCAAGCCGACGCACCGATTAGCCATCTCACTGTTCTTTTGGCCAATGAGGCGTGCCACAAATTGTGGTGCGTAATTTCGGCGTTGTCATTGCTGAATGTCATTAAAGCACACACACACACACACGCACACACATGGCAACTGACAGGGAAAGGGACAAGAACAGGGACAGGGGCAGGGACAGGGACAGTGAACGGAAGTTGTAATTTGCAATTGGCCGAAAGAAAAGCGGCCGAAATGAAAACACCTGCATAGCACTCGGAGATGGCAGTTGTAATTGCCTGGTGAGGGGGGCGGGGGGTTAGAGGAGGGGTTGGTAAATCAACTAAGCCCATTATGACGATTGCCTAGCTTGAGTAGGAGGGGGGTTGAAGGAAAACAAGCATTTGCCACAATTTTCATTAGACTCAAATTGAAATTTTCCGAACAACAGCAGTATGACCTCGTTCCTGTTCCCGTTACCCCATTCTCCATTCCCCTAGCTCCTTGCCCCTTCCCTTTCCCCTTCCCCTTCCTCTACCCCTTCTCCTTCCACCATCCAACTGATAATGGACATTTTCGGCAATTGTCAATTAATAATTCATGTGCGCGGTACACACATGCCATGGAACTAACCCCTCCTTCCTCCCCCCGCCTTGCTGCGTGGCCGCCCACTTTTCCACCTGCTCTGGCTTGTTGGTCATTCAGTTGCGGTTTCATTTTATTCATTTGCGGCTCACGGACCAATTGACCAAACGGACATGGCACGCAATTCGGGAAAAGCATTTTGGGCTTCACACGATCGATACGTGTATTCTATGTGCGACTATTAAATTATCTTTTGATGGCTGGGCGTAACCCCAAAAGGGGAAGTGAGGGGAGCGGGAGGAGCGGTCAAAGGCGTACTTCTCAATGCGCAATATCACGAATATTCGTATTGGTTGCCTCTACCATGTGTGCTCTATATCCCGCTTTGGGTTTAGGGGGTTGGGGGGTTCGGCATCCGTGGCCAAATCTTGAACTGCCCATGCGTACCCATGTACCATGTAGCGTCAACTGTCAGCCAAACAATGGCCATGAAATAGACATTGGTAATGGGCATTGTTAGGCCCATTAGTATTGGACATGTTGGGGCAATAGTACTATTTGATTTGGACTGGCGAAAAAGGCGAACCAAAATACCAACTAGAACTCAGCAGTTGGTTGTGTCTATAGACAAAGTTCCCAGTTTGCCTGTGCGCTGTCGCCTGTTTGCGCTTCATACATTATGCAACACTGGTCAGGCAATTTGTTAAGTACACCCAAAGTAAAGGACATGTCCCCAAACTGCGCTAAAACGCATAATTTCACTGTGTGTGCTGCCAGTTAGCAGTTGGCTTGTCTTTTCCCCCTTTTCCCCATTTTCCCTTTGTTTCCCCCCTTTGCATTGCCACTCTATACCCTGCCGCGATGAGCCTTTTATTTTTAACACCCCAACGCGTCATTGTTATCCTTCAGGCTAATTGCCAACGCAACTGAAAATCCTCCTGACATTTCATTGCCACATCAACTACAAGTTTTACATGATAGTTTGGCCTAACGAGCTGCTGCCCTTAAAAATAACTATTTATGTTAACACACTTACTTGTCGTATTATTAGTTGTATTTTGCTTTTTAAAATAGATCACAGTGTTGAGCTACTACTGAAGGGTCCTCTGAGTTCCTTAGCCTGACGCATTTGCCAAAGGTTACACAACTGCAACTTAGGCTGCAGCAAGTGACGACTGTGGTATACCCTGTGTTATGTCTGTGGTATGACAACTGTCAGTTGTATGTAAGCTTAAAGAACTGTTAAATACCCTAAGCTACCCTGCAAGCAGTGGGAGTTTAAATAGAGGTACTTACTGACTAAGACAAATAGAAGTTCGTTCAAAAATAACTTGCAAGTTAATAATACATTCCTAATGTGTTGTAATAGCTTCTTTCCACTACAAAGTTGTTTTATTATTATATTATTATTTTTATTACTATATTTAATATAATTCGCAGAATTACTCACAATTGTTTATTATTCAGAAAGCAATCAAAGCTGTGTAAAGGCAGTAGAAAGTGCATTAACTTGAAAGTGACAAAAGTATATAAAGAAACTAAGTTTAAACTGAAGTTTATACTAAGTTTAATAGGTATTTCTTTAATATTTTGATTTACAAATCAATTTTCTGTATTTTAATATACAATTATGTGCTTAGAGCTTTCTAATCTCTGACAATTATGCAATTTCTTAGAATAGATGCGAAAGAAGAACTTTGTCAGTGTATGCGCTATAATTAGATCAATCTAAATCAGCTATAAGCTATCTACCTGCAAGTGTGAATCACCCTTTATGCCATTAGTTAAGGGGTATTAAATTGTAAGTGTTCCCTTTGTATGCGCACATGTGGAGCATTAATAATATAAATTGTGCGGCTATTACGTACGCTGTATGGCTTGAGAGGGGGGCAGTTAGAGAAGGGCAGAAGGAGAAGAAGGGGTAGTTGGGCGCAGGGGTAGCTGCACAATAACTAATAACACAATGACCTTTATTATGCGAAATGGAAATGACCAACATGTGTCCTATCTATCTTCTGGACTGGGTCACTCAATCGACATTACGTTGATTTGATAAGCGCGCAAATTTCCATGCGTGCAATCTAACTGAGAGATCAAATGATTGCCACATTGTATTCTTTAGTTTCTCCTTGTTTTTTTTTATTATACTATATTGTCTTCCTTTTTTCGTTTTACCAATACGCAGTTAATCGTTTCAGCTGCGTCATAGCCAAGTTGGACATTGGGCTTCAATTATATTTCTTTGTATACCCTATGCACCAAAAAGGGGTTGTTATAACCGTGTGCGAGTGTATGTGCTATAAGCTATTTAAAATATATATATATAAATATATATATATATAAGCAACAGTTTATTATTTACAATATATTTATTTATATTTTATTTGTATTTATTTATTTGTCAGTAAATTTAAACAGCTCCAAAGCCACATTTATGCTGTAGGAACATATACAAAACAAGGTCTATGGCATATGCTAGATATGTTGAAAATTTGATAACAATCGGTTGATAAACACACGTTTTTTTCAAAAGAATTCGTTTAGCTTAGCCTGAAATGTGCAAAGCAGCATTAGCGCCATCTAGCGTTTGTCGTTTGCAGCGCAATCGCTGCTTAGACTAGTAGATATGTATATACATGTATATATCAATGTGTGTGTGCGTATATATGTATATATATATAGCAGAGTGAACCAGTTAGGGTATCCTGTAGTCGCGCAGCTGTTTCCCTACATTTTTGGCAGCAAGCAACTAATTATGTGTGGCGGGAGGAGCAGAGGTGGACACATTTCCCGGCCTGGCCATGAATTTTTCATGTTACACGTATGCCAAAGCATGCAACTGATAATTTTGGATATAGAGCACATCTATGTGTGGGAACAGGTTGGGATTGGCTTTGTTGCCCACTCTCTGTGTGAGAATATGAGAAGCGACGGCCACTTGTAAAATGGAAACTCATCAATGTTTTATGCACTGGCATAATTCCATAAATGGGCCATGAAAGTAACCAGCTGAAACGATCCCACACCACACCACAGCACAACACCCCAACCGATCCGTCCCGTCCCGTCCCATTCCTCACCATATGCTGGCTTAGTCCTTTGTGTACTGTGTGTGGTCCTTTCGTTACGATTCGACAATAATTCGCATGCCCAAATCCAGAATAACCAAAGTTCTAACCAAACTGGCTCAGATCATAATTGGTATTTATTGAAAATGCGTTTGCTGTTAACCCATTGCGACCTTTAACCCCCTGACAACACACGTCTCGCTTGGCGGCGTTGGAAATTGACTTTTTAACTGGACGCAACGAGCTGCTGTGCGTGTGTGTGTGTGTGTGTGTTTATCGCTTTTCATTTGCATTTATTGCCATTTTTATATGGCCCAAATATCATCTTTGGCAATTGAAAGTGTTTAGCGCAAATTCGTTTTCAATATTTGTGCTTTTGTGTCTGTGCAGCCCAAATAAACCCCAAATCGAGTTAACCAAAACCATTTACTGTGTGGTCAGTTTAGGCCGTTTATTGGCTCTCAATTTGATTGCAAAATATATTCTCTATTGTTTTTTTTTTTTCTTTCGTTCTTTCTTTTTATGCGAATTGCGTGCTGTGCATACGAGAGAAGGTGAGCGAACTGAGAAGAGAGAGAGAGAGAGCAGAGAAAGTGCCAGAAACAGCTGGAGAGTGCGGAGGGAAACTTGAGAATAGCTGAGATTAATATTTGTATCGTTCTCTTTCACTTCATATATATATATATATATTTAATTAATTACTCTTATTTAATCTCTAACTCTAACTTTAAACAATTAAATTTATAATTATATTCTGCCTGAATATCTATTTAGTTTTCACAATGTCATGCTAGTCTGAATATTAAAAGCAAAAGCAAGGGTATTTTATGCTTCGGCATGTTTCAGATAACCCAACGTTCTTGTTAGACATGCCGAAGCTTTGATACCCTGGCTTTGCTTTTAATTTTGCTGGAACGTTTGGGTACGTTTGCTATATGATATATGTGCGATTGAAGCCAAAGTTCCAACGGAAGTGTATGAAGTATTCCAATATATATTATCTAAAAGATTGAAATATATATTATCTTATGCCGCTTAAAGGTTGATTCCTATAGAAGTTGTTTGATATAGCAATCCGATCCAGTTGGAGTGCAGCTGTACATGAGCTGCAACAAGTTGCTGCCACTGATAGACTTGTTTATATATTCTATAACCTAGAATATATATATAATATATAATAATATAATATAAAACAAGCGGATCAGTCGAGCGCGCGCGACAGTTTAATACCCTGTGCAGTTTTCTAAATTAAGTATATTGATTATTATAGAAGTAAGAATATACTAACGACACTTTATATAGTCTTGTGTCGCAGGCGTTCGCTGTCTCGCTCGCACACATGTGCCGCGTGCAAAGCAACATTTCTTTTCTGATTATCTTTCTTAGTTATAGACCGATCTTAATGAAACTTTCAGGACTGTTTTAATATGATATTCTTTACGCACATGCTAAGTTAGCAGAGTCTACTCTGAGAATTACGGTCATAAAGAGTCTATAATGTTTTAAAGCGTTACACATTTCAGCTAAAGTCTATAATACTCTTTGCAAGAGATCTTATACAAAGAACTGCTGAATTTTCCACACATTTCTTAGCATTTCAACAAATTAATAAACAACTTGAGCTTGGCTAACAATACTCTAGCTGATTAGGAAGTAAAAGACTATAAAAAGAACTTTGAAATAGAAAGTGAAATGGAAATGCAAATGGAAAATGAAGGTAAAGTCCAAGTTGTTGCCTGATTAATGATTCTGGTGCATAATTACGAGTTTGGTCGTTAATTACGCTGATTCAATATTTGTTGAGGAGTCAAATCAAATATTCCCCATATGCTAAAGTCCTAAACAAGTTGAAAGTCCTCAGTGCTTAGTCCTTGGTTTTTAGGCTACTTTCACTGTCAATCAAATGGCTGGGGAATGGGCGCTAATGATAATTCCTTAAGCGTTTGAGCAGCCAAAAGACCATTTGCCGGTTAACGGAAAATGCCATTAGAATATGGTCTAGTAATTAGCCAAAATGGGCCAACAATTGACACATGTGTGGCAAGTGGTAAGTGGCAAGTAAGCAGGAGTAAGCAGGAGTAAAGAGGAGCAAGGTGTAAGGGGAACAGAAGTAAGCGTAGTTCCGATCAGCAGCTATCAGCAGGGCTATCTTCAAGTGAGTCTCAGTTCATTTCATTTCAAAGGGGCAATGTGGCGTATAACAGTTTGTGTGGCAACTTTGCCCCCGCCGCATGCGTCGACCTCATTCGGGAGCGTTAACTTCCAATGTGCCCAAGCCAAGTTGGGGAAGCGTTGCGGGGAAACGTTTGTTTACAAACAATTGCAAAACGTTGCGGAGACAGAGAGAGAGAGCGTGAGAGAGAGAGAGAGAGAGAGAGAGAGAGAGAGAGAGGTATGAGAGAGAGGGGGAGAGAGAGCGCGCAAACACAAGCAACGTCCGGCTGCATTATTGTGGCGAGAAACGCATGCAAATATTTTTAATAATTGCCTCCTCTCCACTTGTTGCTGATTGCAAAAGCGCCTCATGTGGCATGCGGCATGCGGCATGTGGCATGTGGCACATTCGAAATGGCAATTACTTAGTCCCGTGGGCGGACGGGACAGTTGGATTGCTCAGACAGACATGCAAATTGCCGTTTCACGATACGAATAACCCGCCTTCCTCCCCCCCCAGCCCAGCCTAGCACTATTCCTCCTCTCACTGCTCTCACTGCTCTCCCCTTGCACCCTTGAGTGGCATGTTTTAGTCTATGTTTTGTGTGCCTCATGACATTTTGCATTGCAGCGCTTAACATTCTTTTTCGCTTTCCCCACCGCCCCTAGCACCTTCCCCCCCCTGCTCTTGTCAATGCCATCACGCCCTCTAGTTGCATTTGGGCTTTTGTTTTATAACATTTTAGCGCAAAAGGCCATCAAATCTAATTGGCAACGTGGCGAGTCGCGACAATGTTCAAGTCTCAAATTGCCGGTCTGCGTTTTGATTTTTTGCATTGATTTCATTTCAACTGCTGGGAATGTGTATGAGTAAATATTATTAACTAATTTTAATTAGAAATGATTCACTTGCCTTCGTCTCTGACAAGTGTCAAGTGAAGCATTTGACAATTTATTGAAGAAGCTTTTCTATTCGTACAAATGTTTATAACTTTATGCATTAACTATGATGTTGGCTATCAAATTGATCATATGCAGCTAGAATATTTACTTTACTATATTAATTAATTACATTTAATAATTTAACAGAAGAATACATTAGATTATTATATGGATCTTGCTTTGTAATTTCTTAGTATTCATTATTTTTTTGACTTAACAAATATTTTGTTTCCAATTTACCATATCAAAGTTACTTAATTATTATTTATTTAATTATTTAATTCTATGAGTTACAGTATTTAAAACTTAATGTCTTAACAAAGATGTTTCTCTGAAATTTAACATATTCCACTTATAACATTTATTTATTTATTTTGTTTTTATTTATTTATTTATTTAACGTCGCCTAATGGCAGAGAAGTTGAAAGGATTCATTTATTTATAATAAAGGTTACAATTATTCAATGAGATTAATTTACTATATTTAATAATTACATTTAACAATTTAACAGCAGAAAACCATATATTATTATATGGATCTTAGACTACATATAATTAAATGAACTATAAATTACAGTATTCATAACTTTATGTACTAATAAATATTATTTTTTAAATTTATCATATCAAAGTATTATAATTGTGTAATTCACTTAGTCTAGACTAACTTTCTATAAAGAAAGCATTTTTAATTTTATGTAACTATAAGTTATAGTATTTATAACTTAATGTCTTAACAAAGATGTTGCTATCAAGTTTACTATTTCCCAGTTATAACATTCAGCAAGTTTACTAAGTTTACTTTTAACAATAATCAGAGTATATTAACAACTAATGTTGCTAATTAATAGTTACATATTTTAGCAGTTATAATGAATTGTTCACTCAACAATTGAATTGACTTGAATTAGCATAAATAAATAAATGTCAAATCTGCTGTTAAGCCAATTTGCTTTTGGCTGTTAAACTATTTAATGATTTGGTTTATTGGTATTATTTATGCAATACTATTATTAAATGGCAGCTGCTCTTTAATTATTATTATGGTTTTTGTTGTTGTTGTTGTTGTTGTATTGAATTAAATTTAACTGCATTTATAGCTCACATTTGTGAAATGGTTTTGGCTAATGGCTTTGGCTTTCGCTTGATTGAAAAGTAAGTCAAGAATTCTTGTTATTAAATTGAATCCAATGCCATTGATTGTTGCAGTGTGGCAAGGCACTCGATTGTCCATCCAAGTTGCACGTTGCAAGTTGTGGCAATGTGGCAAAGGGGTCGAGCTTAATGGCAGAGCCTACAAACTTGATGCACGAGTTGGCCACAAGTTTTGTTGGCCTTTGTGAAATTTTAGACTGACCTCAACAACAACATGCAATATGCAGGACTTTCAAAAAAAAAAAGAAAAGGAAAACAAAAACAAAAACAATAACAACAACAACGACAACAATAACAACAACAGCAGCAAGAAAAACAATAACAAAAATATTCGCAAGAGGATATTTCCACGCGCGTTTAAAAATGCATGAGCTGAAAGCACTCAATGCGGTCGGTTATCGTGTCCAGGTTGCACCCCACTGCCGTCCCCTTTGTTCCTGCCCCAAAGGGGAGCAATTGGTGGGGAAGGGAGGCAGCGCAGCGAGTCAGGCGGTAGTCAGAGGTGGCAGAGCAAAGGGAATGCGGTTAGCCGTTTGCAATTCTTAACAGGAAGGCAGCTGGTCTAACTGACTAACTGACTGACTAAGTGACTGACTAACTGACTGACTAACTGACTGTCTGCATAACTGACTGACTGCCTGACTGACTGATTGACTGTTGAACTGTTGAACTGCTGGCTTGAGCAAGCGCTGGTTGCACGTTTGTTTGGCGCGGTTTTATATCTAAACTATGAATCAATGCATTAGTCAGTCACCTTGTACGCTCCACTTTAATTACTACTTTTTACGCTGTCTTCCCCTCTCTGCCCCTCTCTGTTGCACACCATCGCTGCCTCACTCTTTTCTAATTTAATCGTCTGCTGACATTTTTATTTTCCTCTTTTTTTTTTTTTTTTTTGCATGTTGTGGCCACAATTTAAAAATTGCATAGAACACAAATACATTGTAGAAAAAACTGGGGTGAACCAGGAATTTCTGCCATGGAACGTAATATTATTAACAGCCAACCAACGTCACCACTCCACACTCCTCGACCTGCCTTAAACCCACCATAAATATTGCATTACAATAATTTGCCTAGTTGCCTGGCTGTGTAGTTGCAACTTGTCGCGCACATTGCACATTGAAATTGCGAATTGGATTTCATGTTAATGCAAAGTTCTTATCGCAGCGCATGTCCTGGTTGACGTTGCAACTTGAGAGTGTAGTGGCAACAGAGGGGGGGAGTAGCTGCAGCGCAAACATGGTGGAAATGGCTGCCAATGTGTTCATTTGTTTTCCATTTGCAACGCGTTTTTCTTTTTCATTATTTTTTGCTAGTAATTTCATTTAATTGCAATAATGCAAAAGAGTTCGCGGGTTTGAGTGTTGCGATTAGCGATGGATGCACTCATCGCATAAATGAATAACAACTAGTGAGTAGTGTGTACATTTAGGTATTGTTTTTATTTTTTATTCAGAATGCAATTGTGGTTTACAATTTAATATTTAATATATAATATATACTTTCTTTCTTTTCTTATTAGATTTTCTTTTGTTTTGTAATTAAACTTTTGCTTTTGCACATTCAATATATACTTTAGGACATAATAATTAAAAGGTAGCTTTTCATTATTTTGCATATTGTTTAAACAACAGTTTTGTAATATATATAAAAAAATAATAAACATACAAAGTACAAAATACAAAATACAAAGTACAAAATAGAAAATAGAAAATACAAATGGATGCAATTACTCCAAGACGTTATGGATAGCTCTATAGCTCGTTCTCTATACAGAATTATTGAACTTGTAGTCATGTGTGTGTGTGTGTGTAGTGTAGTGTAGTGTATGTAGTTAGTTTAAGTGGTGTACTGCAAGTGCTGTGTGTGTTTTGTGTGTGTGTGTGTGTGTGTGTGTGTGTGTGAAGCTATGTTGTGTTTCATTTCGTGCTTAAATTTCCTTCTTTTATAATTATAAACTCTACTGCGTTTGCTGTTGTATTTCAATCTTCTCGACTGTCATGTCCGGATTCATGGCCGTCGCTTCCTGCAAATGAAAATGGGGATTGTGTAAGTCAATTTGTTTTGATATCATACAAGTTGAGAGCTCTGCAAACTTACTTGTATTGCCTCAGCCAGAGCTTTGTCATGATCGATTGGATCGCCATCAGATTGAATGGTTATCTTCTGCTCCACACGAGTCTCAACAATGCCATCGCGTTCGGTTTTGTACTGTTTAGTCCGAAGAGAAAAGTTATTGGCTTATAGTAATGCTTATATATACGCTAACTATATATATATATATATATACTCTATATACTGCAACCCAGTTGAAACAAGAGACTGATGCATGTGGAATTTACAGTGGAAGAGCGCAGACGTTTACAGGAAATTCGAATTTGTTTGCAAACTCCTACCTCAGAGTTACTTACTTCCCACAATTTGTTTATGGTTATGTTGTTAGATTATCGGGTTCGTAGCACTCTCGGCTTGTACTTACGGTAATCGTTTCCACGGTGCGGGTCTTACTGCTCACGGTTTGGGTAGAGATGATCTCACCATGTCCTGAATAGCCGGGCGTATCCTCGCCGAGCACCACTCGGGTGCTCTCAACGTGTGGCCCGGTGGCTGTGGTTGCAGTTGTTGCATAAAGCGGAGATTTCTACAGATGGAAGAGTGACAGAGGATTGAGATTAGTTTACAACAGTTTACAATCTTCCGTTAACGAAGGGCGAAGACTTGCAGAGTGAGAGATAGTGGGAAGGGGGATAACAAACCTGATTGTCAGTGCGTATCACGCTGGTGCCATCGTATGGCCCATCGATGGGTGTGCCGGAATCGCCAGAGCTTGTCGATGACACACTGTCGCGTCTCTGATACTACGCGGATGCCAACAACAATAACAACAACAATAAATAATAATTAAAAAAAAAAAACACATTTGCAAAAAGAAAAAAGAAAAGAAAATATATATAAATTGGAAAATGAAAATGAATTCATGCATTAAATGATATAAGTGCAGTCATGCAAAGATCGGTTGGAGGCTCTTGCTCTTTACCTGATCGCCACTGGTGACTGTTGCCGTCGTCTTCACCTCCTGGGTGACAACACGCTGCTGTTGATTGTTGGGATCTAGGGTGCGTGTGGTTGCCACAGTCTTCTCCTCCAGCTGTTCCGTCTTAGCATTCTTGCCCAGATCCTCGTGCGTGGTGGCTGTGCGGGTGGTGACTGCGGTTGCTGTGACATACGCGCCGCTTAGATCAGTGGGTGTTGCATCAGCCTAGGTGGGTATTTGGGGGCGGCGTGTGGATAACAGTGGTAACATCGTGTGGTTAGTGCGCAATTAACAAACAATTTACACAACAAATAACAACAATTATAGCAATAGGCAATTCGAATAGAAATGAAAAGTTAAATTGAACTCAAATCAATTGAGAGAAAGAGCGCGAGACAGACAGCGAAAGCGAAAGCGAGACAGACTTAGAGTGTGTGAGACATTGCGCCTTGTGTGTTGTGTTGTGATCTAACCTTGTGTTCCTGTGTCGAATAAGTCACCTCACCGGTGCCCAGATTCCGCACCTCCTCCTCCACGTTGTGTGTAACACCGCCATCGTTCTTGGTCAGCACCTGTTTCGTTGTCGTCTTCACCACGGTGGGTGTACTGACGGCTTTGCCCACCAGCGTTTTGCTGTTGGTCACACCCGATTGATTTGATGGACTTTGGAGTATATCTTGTACCTGATCGCTGGCATACTGTTGGGTCATATCATCATCCGAGCTGCCCTCGGAGTCGCGACGCAGCGCACCCTTGCCGATGTGCTTGACACCGTCAAAGAATTGCTGGCGTGTGATCGGCACCGTCTCTGTGGTTGTCTGCACTTGGGCCTGTTTGCCAAAGTGCGATGGATCGATTTGGGCATAGTTGAGTATCAATTTGCCCGTAACTGGATCCGTAACGGCCGTCGCTGGATCAATGTCACCCGTATTGGGATCAATGTCGCCATATTCACTCTTTATCCGTCCCGTCACCGGATCAATTTCCCCGGTCAATGTCATCGTGTGGGTCACTGTGGTGCGGGCGCCGGCGAAACGTGGATCATTGGGATCGACCTGTACAATTTCACCAGTTACGGGATCAATCATATTGTAAACATAAACGGTTTTGTTGAAGAACTTAAGAACGCGCCCAGACACCGGATCGATCTCGCATGTCTCTGGATCGATCTCCTCTGGTCGGCCACGTTCATCCGTTTTCGTTATTAACAAAATTCGCACGATCACAATCTTGCCAGTCTTGGGATCAACGCGAGCCAGCTTGGTGTACACCTCACCGGACTCGGGATCCACTTGGGTGGCAGCATAAAGCGGTTCACCGGTGGCCTTATCCACTTCTCCGGTCGCTGTATAGATCTTACCGGACGATGGCTCAATCTTGATGGTGTTGGGATCGAGCTTGGTCTGTTTCTTGATCTCATTGGTCTTGGGGTCAAGGTAGCCATAGATGGTGATGACATAGCCCGTCTTGGGATCAACGCTGCTGGAAATGAACTGTTGCTCCTTCGTGCTCGGATCGCTGGCACCAGTTGGCACCCAGATCTGGTTCGATTTCGGATCAACAATAATATCCTTATCCTTGGCAGCGCTGACCTGAGCAATAGGCGCCTTTGTTGCCGGATCGACGCGTTGCTGAACGATGCGCAGTGAAATGATTCTTGCATAATCCTTGTCGGGTTTGTTGTTCTTCGGATTGATCTGATTCTTTAGCACGATCTGTCCGGTGGCTGGCTCAATCTTAATGTCCCGGGTCACCGTCTTGCCCGACTTGGGATCCGTGAATGTGATCGTGTGCTTCACCAAATCAATTTGTCCGTATTTCGTATCGATCTTGCCCTGCTTGGGATCAAACTGTCCGCCCGAGGTCTCAACCTGAGCTGTCTTCGGATCGATAATGTTCTTCTTCGAATCGAATTTGCCGGCCAAGGATGTTACCTCAACAATCGGATCAATTTGCTGGCCAACCTCGATAATGCGCCCTTGATTGGGATCAATCTTGTTCGTCTTGGGATCAATGATGCCCAGTATGGTGATCTGACCAGTGCCCGGATCAACCTTAACATTCTTGGTAACCACAATTTTGCCAGATTTCGGATCGATCGCCTTCAGTTCACCAGTGCGTGTATTTATCTCACCATATTTCGTATCCAACAGTCCTGTGTCCAGGTTCAACACACCCAAGGAACGTTCGACATCACCGTTAACAGTATCGATCTTGCCTGTGGCGGGATCAATGCGACTGGTGATGACAGTGAGCTCAACAACGGGATTATCTTGTGGCGTGATGCATACGATCTGACCCAAAGATTCATCAATACGTCCTGTTTTCGGATCTGAAACGCCGGAAACCAAATGCAAATTTCCCGTCTTCGGATCCACATCGCCCTGGAACAATTCCTTTTTGCCCGTCTTCGTATTCAATGCCTCCAAAGTGCCAGACTTGGGATCAATTACACCATACTTGGTATCGATGCGACCGGTGGTGGGATCCAAGATGCCCGTGGAGTGCTCAATGGTGCCATTCTCGGCATCGATGCGTTTGGTAGCGGGATCGAATTTGGAGGTAATCACCATGATCTTAACACGCTTCTTCTTGGGCTTAGCAGCAGCGGCAGCGGCAGCAGCAGCAGCAGCAGCACCTGCTGCAGCACCAGCGGACCCAGGCAGACCAGCTCCAGTTCCAGCTGCAACTTTCGCAGTTGAATCGGGTTTAGTGGCACCGGGTGCCACGCCCACATAGCCGGGTTCTCTGTTGTAGCGTTGCGATTCAAGGAAGTCGGCTGTGGGATCCGTGATCGGCTTATAACTGCCCGGAGCACCCGAGGAGTAGCCTGTTCCCTGACCGGATCCCTTGGTAGGTGAGTATGATCTCTTCTGGGCTTCGCTCAGAGGCACGGCAGCGGCATCGACAGCGCTACCCTGTAGCTTGGCACGTGTGGTGGGCGACAGGTTGCCATCCTGTAGGAGTTTGGCCCTCGATTTGGGTGACAATTGGCCGCGGTTCAGCTTGTCCTGTGTGCGAGGCGACAATTGGCCCGACTTGATCTTCTCGGCAGTCTCCTTCAGGGCATTCTCATTGCCTGGCGCATAGTTGAAGGCCAAGCCGATCTTCTTTTGCTGCGATGTCGGCGATAGTTGCTCCTGACCATCGGGACCTAGTTGTTTGCCACTATTAGGATCCTGGTCATAACGGAAGCCGCCGGGAGTATACGATTTGCGTGTTGGACTGCTGGCATTGCCATCGGCATCCACGGCATATTCATAGGGACGGGTAACGCCCGGTGTGGCTGAGCCACGACTTCCAGCATTGCGATTGCCATCGTTTGGTTCCTTATCCTGCTCACCAAGACCCGATGTAACGACCAAGCCAAGACGACCCATTTCCTTATCCTTGGACTTATCTTTGCCCTCCTTGGACGGTGAACCGCTCTTGCTCTTCCGACCCGACGAGAATATGCCAACACCCTGTTTTCCCGATCATGTTCGCCAATCATCAAAAATCAAAATCATCGGATCAAAATAGAAGAAAACATAAAAAGAAAAAAAGAAGAATTGGAGGGGGGAAATACAAAATTAAAAGAAAATTCAACTTATAAGGAATTTTTGTATGGATTCAATCGATTAATTAACTACAAACTAACATTACTTAGGAGTTGAACTTAGGTGTGAACTTGGGGTGTCTCGGGAAGGTTATTAATTGGGATTTGTATTTACACGAACTCGGACGCAATCAGTGCGATCATTTCTTACATTACTTATCGAATCTTAAAGTTAGAATCAAAATATATTGATAGCTTATAACTAAATAGCTAATTGATCAACTTACACGTCTGCCCGACTTGTCAGATTTATTGGAATCGTTCAGATTGTCGTTGCCTGTTGAATAACGATAAAATATTGATTAGAAATATATATGCAATAGCAGATATAGATATATAATGTATAATAAAATATTAAATGAATGATTATTAATTAACTATTTATCTAAAATCGTATCTTGTAATTATTGTAATATTATAATAAAATATATAAATAAAAACAAATTATAGTAATAATAATAATATACAAGTAAATAAATATTAATAAATAAATATCCATAAATATTTAAATATAAGCAAATATTTATATATAAATAATTATAGATGTAAATAAAAATATATTAATAAATAAGTTTTGATAAATCAATATTAATTAATATATATAAATAAATTAATAAATATGAGCAAATAAATATAAAATAAGAAATATAAATAAATAAAATTATATAAAAATAAATAACTAGATCTAAGTAAATAAATCTAAAATAAGCAAAATATATATAAATAAATAAAAATGTATAGTTAAGTAAATAAATATATATAAATAGATTAATATAAATAAACAAATAATAAATAAATAAAAACAAGTAAATTAATTTAAATGTGTAAATAAATAAATATATATAAGTAAATATAAAAAAATAATTAAATATAAACAAATATATATTAATAAATAAATATAGATTAATCTATATTAATTAATATATATAAATAAATAGATTAATCTATATTAATTAATATATATAAATAAATATATATACAAATAAATAGCTTAATATAATAAATATATATAAATAAGTAAATATAAATATATATAAGTAAACAAATAAATATATATAAGTAAATAATTGTATATAAATAAAAAAATATAAATAAACAAATAATAAAAATAAATAAATAAATACCAAATCTATATTTGAACTTGATCGGACAACGAAAGAAGCTACATTTTCCACCTCAGGAGGTGTTTTTAATGCCTCACCATTTGTGGCAGCGCCGGCGGCGGCAGTGGCAGCGGCAGCAGCAGCAGCTGCTGCTTTAGCCGCCTTCTCTGCCTTCTCGCGCTCCTTTTGTTCCCTCTTTTCCTGTTCCCTGCGCTCCTTTTCCTCCTTCTCCTTTAGTTTCTTTTCACGCAATTTAGCCTCCTTCTCCTCATCCTAATTGGAAGTAGAAATGCATTTAATTCACAGCTGACAATTGAAGACACAAAGAGGACATAAGGATGTTCTGGACATAAAAGCTTACAAATACAAATACATGCAATAAAATGAACAGTTAAAGGATGTAGAGTGTGTGTGTGTGTGTGTGTGAGAGTTCTACAAGCATCAAAAGTTATAATAAATGAATAAATATTAATGAATGCAGTTTTCAAGTGGAATAATTTAATATTTGTTGTTCTTTTAGTATTGGCCAATGAATGTTTTGTGTTGACTGTACATGTGATTAGCTTAGGTATTTAGTTATGCAGGACATTCGTTAGATATTTACAACAATATTCCTTTAATAATATGTATGTTTGAGGTGTACGACACTGAGAGCTCAATTTAAACTAAACAGAATAACAGATAAAATTGATATCAAGTCAAAATAGTCAGGATAGTTTAAGCATTGTATGTGAATCAGACGCAATGTTTACAAAATTTATAATAATATAGAGCAGCGATAAGGACAGAAGAGAATAGCAACGAAATTGAATTGTATTCATTTCATTTTGTACACAAATATTACCATAAAGTAGAAGTCCTCGTTCATGGGCTACCAGGGATCAATGATGTAATCAAAATAAAAAATATATGTAGTCAGGCATAAGATAAATAAATCAATTAAAAATTATAAATCATAATAAAAGGATAATACTTATTCTTCTTAAGGTACGTTATCAACCCCATATCGGGGAATCGGGGGGGGAGCTATGAGGAATACACAATTTAGCTATGTAAGAAGCTCACAACAATCAAATGAGAAATCAAAAAGACAAGTAGAAAAGCAGAGTTCAAGCCAAAGAAATGAAATTGATAAATTGATAAATTGATAAATTGGCAAAGAGGTAAAGAGGTAAATTGGCAATTTGATTGTAGGAAATATTTAGAAAAAGTGTGAAAAGTAACCTGAAGAGGAGACGAAAACTCGGCAACAGCGGAGACCGCCTCAGCAACGATGCCAGTCTCATAGTCTCCCTCGAGTGAGCTCTGCGAGGAGGCTGAAGCTGTACCGGTGCTTGATTCGCGTATTAACTGATTAACAGGATAACGGGATGTTAGGGTTGCCACAACAATTGGTGTTTTAGAGTGGACAAAATGGAGAGCACATCGTATCATTGCCGTATTGATTGGAGGGTCACACGTTTTACACGATTACAGTTGTTGTTGTATGGTTGTGTGTGTGTGGTTGTTTGTGTGTGTGTGTGTGTGTGCGTTTGTTATTATTATTATTATTACAATTATTTTTGTTTGGTTCGTGAGTGAGAGTTAGTAACAAACAAACCGAGAAAAAAAAGGGTAAACAAAATTATCTTTGGTTAAACTCCCAACAATCATTTAACAAATTCCCTCTCAGCTCGGAGCGAGCGAGTTCCAATTAGCTCGTGTGCTTAGTTACCTTCTCCTTTTTGTCCTTCTTGATGGGGCTACGGCCATGGGCATCAGCATCATTGCTACGATCCCCACGATGGTCCAGGGTGCTGCTCTTGCGAGCAACCTTCTCCTTCTCAGCCATGGCCAAGGCTACAAGACAATGCAAAGAATCAATTAGTTAATGAACTACAGTCAAATGTCAACTAGACAACTAACCGTCCATGCTGCGTGATGACAGACGAGCGCCGGAGAGGGCTCTATCGAACTTGGGTGCGGTACGATCGACGGGTGTCGCCTTGCTCTCGTAGTGGGTGCGTCCCGAGAAGCGATACTTGGAGCCAAAGCGTGGGAACAACGTGGATCTGGTGTTCGGCTCCGGCGTCATCAGACGGAAGAAGGTATGATGCTCGACACAAGACTTCCAGAGCTTCTTGGCAGCCCGATGATTGGCAAGCTTAAAACCGATAGTGGATTCGTATTGCTCGAATTCGCCCGGTCGTATCTTGATGTAGAAATGGTGACGCTTGTACGAGATCTTCAAGATCTTTGGCCAAGCGAAACGGTTAATACGCAATCTAAATGACAGATACAATTAGCTTCTTGATTCGAATTTGAATTTGGATTTAGTGCACTCACTTATCGCGATAAACCAACAAACCGGACGCACAGACACCCAGCATAATGTCGACACCTTCAGAGTCCTTGGCGGGATGCAAATCCACACCATACATGGCCAGCTTCTTGGCATTCTCCAGATAATGAAGCTCGGCCTCAGCGGGCGATTGACCTCTATATAGAGGGTAGACGAATCAGAATTAGAAATCAATGCAATGCAGGAATTAAAAAGCTCACATACTTGTGGGTCTTGTGCAAGTCCATTACTTTGTCCTCGAGTTCCATTGCTTGATTGGGTGCAATTTTAAAGTCCTTGAGATAGGCACGAGTCGGCATTTCCTTGGGATCATAATCTCCCATCTCCGACTGAACCAGGTACGATCCAAGTAGAGCGTGAGTTACAAATGTGCATGGCAGACGACCCTCCAGGATGTCATTGCGCACTTGCAGGCAGAGGTGGTAACGCGTGATGTCCTCCTGGAGCTGCGATGGCTCCGGCGGATAGAACTTCACGGCAAACGCCAATGGCCAGGGATCTGTGCGAAAGAACTTCGCCACCGGCTTCTCCAAGTCCAGCCAAGCACGCGGATCGGTTGGCGTCTCATACGTGAGGCCAAAGTAATCCTTCTCAATGATATTCAGCCCCGCACAGATCGAGTTAACCAGGTCACGGCCTTTGGCTTTGCGCTACAATAAGATTTCAGATTAAAGATTTGATTGAAGGCAAAAGATTTTGGAAATACTCACGTCAATAGTCACATCCAGAATGGAGCCATCGAGCAGTGTGACACGGGCCATGGCAGCCTTCGAGAAGGTCGAGGTGTTGCTCTTCGGTTTACTCTTGGTGGGAGTTTCCGGCTCAGCAGGCGCGGATGGTTTAATTTCCGCCGGCATCGTTTCGGGCCCTCAGCTACGTAGACAGTTTGATGGATGCAGCAGGAGAGAGAGCGAGAGGGCGCTGCAATAATAATGCAATTGATGAGTAAGAGATTAGCAAAAAAGAGGTGATCATAGTTCTGAACGACTGCGAGATACTCTGCACTGATTACAGACTACTTATGTGCGGTCAAATGAAAGATCTACTGGCTAATTGATGCTTTGGTGGAAAGTAAGTGACTAGCAGTTACTCTGTAAGCGACTAGAAGTTACCCTGTAAGCAGTTCTAGAGTATGCTAAAGAGATATGAATGGAAATATAAAGATCAGCTTGCATCAGTTGGATAGCATCTATTTGTATAAGTTCTAATTGAATATCAAGTATTAAGCTAAGCTAAATTAATCTTATGATCAGTAGAAACAAATTGAAATCTTTACTCAAATTGCACTTGATATTTTAACTGCCTTCTTTTGTTGCAAACATGTCCATAGAAGTTTGAATATGTTGACTTGAAGCAACCTTTGGCTTTGCAGAAAGTTAATTATACACTTTTAGACCATTTTATGTATACAGGGTATAACACTGCGGCAAGCAATTTTGTTAAGTACTACATGTGTGTGGCAGGAAGAAGAGGAAACAGCAAGCCTGCTCCACCGGATGTGCTTGCTGCAAGCGTAGAGATGCGTGTGTGGTTGACTTTCCGTTCATTAGTCGACCATCATGGAAGTGTTTCCTACTTTCAGACAAGTCAGTTCCATAGTTTTATATACGCCTGGCGCCAGGCGCAATTCACCAGCTCGTAAAGCAACTGCGACAGTTGCTATGAAATTACATTGAGCTGTACACAAATTGCGGGCAAACAGGACGATGCAGCAGTAAGGAGGAAGAAGGCAGAAGGAAGAAGGGAGGAGAAAGGAGTCAGGCTGCTCGCTTTGGGACAGACGAAAAGCCACCCCAAGGATTGAGCCATGATGTCATGCGACACGATGACAATATACATTGAATGAGTATGAATACCAATATGAGTACGAGTATGAGTATGACTGTGAGTACTCGTTATCGCTTACACTCACACACTTACTTGAATAGAGCTCAATTATATTTGTGCAATAATTTCTTCTGCTTCTTCTACTTCTGGTGCTCTGGTTTATGCTGGCGCGCTGTAAATAGAAATATGAGAAATTTTATTATAAAAAAATTGTTTAAAAACATCAATTTTTAACTAGCGAAAGCCAAAAACCACAATTTAATCGCCAGCCGCAGCCATAAAACTCGATGCTGACAGAAATAGTTGAAGTAAAACCGCAGCTTAGCAGTAAAACTTGTACTTCTGATGGCCCTAAAAGGCATTCAAAATGCACTCATAATTTAACTCAAT
Organism: Drosophila funebris; assembly: GCA_018901825.1. Classification (NCBI taxonomy): domain Eukaryota; kingdom Metazoa; phylum Arthropoda; class Insecta; order Diptera; family Drosophilidae; genus Drosophila; species Drosophila funebris. Next base: position 4,321,100 of record JAEIFK010000682.1, read on the forward strand.
CTAAAACACAGTCCCTTGCATTGGAGAAAACGTCACAGATGTACCACTGTAATATCTAATAATGCCAAGCACATTAAAGCAAAGGAAAGGGAAGTTTACCCCCGAAGAGATCAACATCCTGTCAACTTTATGTAGATAAATCACAGTGAAATACCCTCGACTTTTGTTATTGAGAGCCAAGCTGCGCTAAGCTGAGCAATGCAAATGCAAATCATTGAGTACAGTAGTCAAACGCTATATAGAATTATGTATATAGAATATAAAGAAGACAAAGCTTTAGCTTTGATTTGTTATTAAGAAAGTTGTAAAATATTTCTACAAAATAGAGAAATAACAGAAATATTTACTTAGTATTAAATTGAGTTAATGAAATATGCATTTTTAAATATTATATATTTATTTTAATTATATATAATATATTATAGCAATTAGCAATGCTAATTAGCTCATTAGAATTAGAATGAACGTTCTCTTTTAAAAGTCATCACTGTAGTGACATAAGTGCGACACGCACACACACACACACACACACTCAGGCACACACTCAGGCACACTTACTCTCAATACTTTTATGAGATTAGGCTGGATGATGTTATATAAGCCGGCAATGGGAAGCAGCGTCATGTTGTCGCCCTCTTCGCCGCCTGGAAACGCCACAAGCCGCACAAAATAAAGAAATATATATATATATGCTATGAATAATGCAAATATATAAATACATATATATATATATATATATATATTTATATTTGTAACAGAAATCGAAATCTCTAGAGTGGTATAGAGTTTACTGTGGTTTAGCACAAGCACCACACCCAACCTCAACTCAACAGCGAACTCAGATTGTTGATTGTAACTGCAGCAACTGCAAGTGATCAATTTATTGTTTAATTGATTTTAAATGCATTGCATTCTTTTTCAATTTCTTCGTTTCGTTTCAATTGTAAGTTGTCTTACTACATGTGGCAGGCAGAATCTTCATCAGACTCACCGGATCGCCGGACAGGCTGAACCAGTTTTGAGCAAGTCAAACAAAGCACGCGGCATTCAGTTTATAGAAAATAACAAATAACAACAAATACAGCTGCAAAATAGATACTAGACATAGATACATCTATGTAGATACGTTTTAATGGCGAGCATCGAATCAAAATCCAAAATAAAAGCGAAAAACCTCTCGAAAAATTCAAAATACAAAAGATCGCGTCACAATTTCAAAGCTGGTGGCGTCATCGAGCCTGCTAAAATACTGTTGAGCATCCAAAAATGAAATAAGAATAAATATACTTAAAAAAAAAAGAGCGCAAAAAACAGACAAACATCTAATTTAGTTATGTATATACTTAATTTTCGAGTCGCTGTGTTTATTTTCATCCATTTATTGCCTCAACTCGCGATACACACAAAACAGTAGACTTATTATTATTATAGTTATTAATATGGTATCTTTTTTGGGGGTAAACTGTGCCCCATAGTTGACATCATCATTGACATGAAGTAGTTAACCGTATCGCAATTGCAGCTCATGAATTACATTGAAGTGTTCCGTGTCTGGGGGCACACTTCACTGCCTGACGAATGTCAAATGAATCGCAGATGAATCACATGAATCACATGAATCGCACTGATTATCTGCTGTGATGCCTCAGCTCAGTTAATGGCAAACGAATCGTATTAAATGCGATTAGTGTTTACATTTGTTTATAGCAAATACAAATACAGTGAAAGTTCGCAGCAGTGGAATGCAGCAGTTAAAGAGAGCTTATATTTTGTATATCTAATTTTAATTTAATGAAAGTACTAATTCGAATTAAGTCTCTTTAAATACTTGATGTATATGATATAATTTCAATTGAAATTGAAAATGATTTCGTTAAGCCTGTAGTCGATTAAACACTTGGCATATATAGTTAGATGGCGTTATGATTTATTTTTGTATCACATTAATGATGACATCATCATCATCAACAGCTAAAACAGCGTAAACAGCGTCAGCAATGTGTGGCATCGACTCAAGAGGCATTCTTAGCAAATTATTGAATTTTTGTTATTGTTCAACGGGCATTTTATTGCTGCAACAAGCAACAAGCGTGCGCAATATAAATACATATAAATTTTGCAAGATGCCGCCGACACCCCAAAAACAGAAGAACAGAAGCCTGAACGCTTCAATTGAAGGAGGTCGAGGTGAAATTCATCAAGTAGCTAAAATACAAACACACAAACACACACACACACACACACACACACACAGAAGCAGCGTGTGTTTATACATGTACGAACAGCAGCGAGTTGGGGCTGGGACAATGTCTGGGTGTGCTTCTAATCATGGCAATGTTGCCACATTGCGTCGTCGAGGCGTCATCCAAAGAATCTATACACACAGACAGACAGCCCAGCAGGCAAGCAAGCAAATACATGACCTGTATGTTGCTATACGCACGCTTATACCCCTTAAAAGTATGGCAAACTAAAGATACAGACTCTGTCTCAGACTGCTTGACTTGCGGTCATTTCAATTGAGTTGCCACTGTGGTGCACACTCACTCGCTCACTCACTCGCTCACTCACTCACTCACTTGTGAATGCCTCAGCGATCGCATTAATTAAATTAAATGTAATACAACTTAAATCAAATTCAATTTACTCAACAACAATAACAACTGCTTGTTTGCAGTACCTCCTCGATGAATATGAACCTGAACCTTAACTCAATCCATTGCAGAGTCAAACGCATGCGGCGAATACTATGTTCACATTCCGTCATGGCATTATGTCATCTGAAGTTTGAGCTGTACCAGGGACGTGACGTCAGTGTCGAAGGTGCGGATATTTGCAAGTCGTGTCCCTGTTCCGTTCTTGTTGTAAATGATGTGGGCTTTAATATGTAAACATGGCCATAAAGCGTTCCTCTATGCTGGTCAACAGTGAAATGCACAATGCACAACAACTTTTTGAGCTAACGGCGTTGTTTGTTGTCTGAGAGCCAACGAAGCGTTTCCCATAAATTCTATTCAAAATGAAAATTGTAATGTATAGAAATGAGCGAAAGAGTTGCGGGCGGGCGTTCACATTCACATCCGTTAATAACCATGGGCCTGAGCCGACCACGGTTCGGACAACTTCCGCGTGAAATTTCATTTCGCATTTTTCCTAAATACACAAAGTATTACATTTTGACAGCAGTAAATGACCCTGCTTGACTGGCATATACCCTGCACTGCAGCTAAGCATACTTTGTAGAGCTGCAGTCGAAACACAATCAATATTAACAAGCAAAATAGAGCATTGCAAGGGGAGAAGGGTTGCTTGGAGGAGTAACAGCGAAACGCATGGGAAAACGTCAATGTGAATTGCATTGACAGCCATCTGATTAATGCAGGGTATATGTAGAAATGTAGGAAATGAAAATCCCAAATTTATTGACTACACAAAAAGTCTGAAATATTTTTTTGTATTTATTTGTATATTTTCTTCTTTTATTTTTTTTTTTTTTTTTTTTGGGTGTGCGTGCAAAAGAAAGAAGTTGTTTTGGTTTGTTCAGCGAGAACAGAAACAACATAATTAAATGGGTCAATCGATAATATGACTCAGGGTGTGTGTGTTTGTGTGTTTCATTGCAATTGCATCATGTGCACGTAGTATTTATAAGCACATACACATATCGCAAATAATTGACTGTTTGCGGTTATCGCTGCAACAAACTAAAAGGCGAAATGCGAAATGCGAATAGTGAAACGATAAGCGAGATCCATCCGCTCCATTTAGCAGGATCCGTCAATCGGCAATCGGCAATCGCCAGCTAATAACTAAGCCAACGGCAACTACATACAGCATTTTGCTGTTGGCCAGTGTAAAAAGTGGATCAAACACTTGACTACGAACATAAGTATCTTATAGACTTATATACAATATATACATGTATCTATATATACATGTATATATATATATGTTTGTGTGCTTAATTCGGGTATTTGTCAGCAGCTTTACGAGCACTCAATGGGGCTTGACTAATTGCCGTCACTTGGGTTCGCTTTTGATCCCGCGTCTGTCAGAATGTAATGATTGCAATGACTGAAAGTGCGTTGAAGTGACTGACGCGCATATACGCCCCACATGCTTTGGCCATTCCGTTGTTGGCCAACGAACTCTGGACCCACCCACAAATAGATTCCAACTGGAGTTGGCATCCAATGCGAGGGTGGCCCCCATTGAGCCAGTAAACAAACCAAAATACACAGCTGCCACTTTGGCCACATAAATCATAGCGTTTCGTCCCCCCCAATGCCTACCGTCCCCCCGCCCCCGCCTCCCCTCTCTCAACAACAATAAAAATCGATGCGACAACAAATAAAAATAGAAAATTAAATGCGAAAATGTCTGTGTGTGTGTGTGTGTGTGTGTGTGTGCTTGGGGGAAAGCGTTTAGCATGGAAGTGAAAACGCTGACAGTTTGAAATTGACTGGCGGCAGCAGCGAGGAGTCTCAAAAATAGGTCCATGTCCAATTCAAAAGGGGAATCATAAATTTGAGAGTAACTTGGGGAGCGTCGTCATGTTAATCGCTTGCTAAGCAGCCACACATATAAAATGCCTAACTCTGAACGATCTGACGCAACGTAGCACATTGCAATGGCCCAAATATTCAGTTAACGAGCAGTTAACAATAAGGCCTTACTTTGTGGCTAAGAGAGGCATTTGTTACGCTCCTATTCTTTAGCTCACGCTCTCGCTCTCTTCTTTTGCTGCTACTGCTGCTGCTTCTTCTCACACACAATTTTTTTGGGGTCTCTTCTAATGCTCCAAAGGCAGAGGCACACCTTGTTCTGCTGCTGTTGCTGTTGCTGTTCGTGTTTTGGTGGAGGGGGAGAGGGCGACTTGACTTGGCTTTAACTGAGGCTTTGGCTGTAGCTGTAGCTGTTGGTTGAATTCAGGTTTTCACAGTGTTTTTCACGTTTGATTGTGTGCGTTGCGTGTTGTTAAGTCGTTTGCTCTGACTCTTTGCCTCTCTGCCACTGCCACTGCCACATGCTCTGTCTCTCCACAGTTTATTATAATTTTCGAGTTGCACAGTTTACTCTGTTGTACAGTTATTAGCATTTGCTTTGCTCGTTTCCTTTATTTGTTTGTCTGCTATGTAGCCAATTTCTTGGCCAGCCAGCAACCGGTTTCTAATGCAAGTTCTTCTTCTTTTTTCTCTCTCACACACACACACACACAGTGTTACCTTCTGACTTGCATTGTCCAGAAGACTTTTATGGTAATATGTGTGTGTAGAAATGTTTTCTCGAATTGCCTGTAATATTTAGGTCAACGTTTCTGTCCCAAATCCCAGACAACTAAATGACGGCTTTCTATGAAATTTTTCCGATTTCCGTTGGTTGTGAAAAGCCGTTACGGCTGACGCATTCGCCCATACCCAGATAATTCTAGCCATAGAGTCACTTGTCATTCATAACCCCATATATACACTGACATATTTTGTAAATAAGTATTCGCACGTCGTTTTGTTTTGGAATCTTATCACAATATGTGAGTAATTTGTCCCTTATCATTGCGATCGTATACACACAAAAAGCTTGCAGACTTCCTTTGCCCATGCCTGCCTTGATGCCAAGCTTGCTAATAGAGAATAAGCCCAGAAACGTATATAATAACTATTGAAGGTTCGAGGTTTGTGATAAGAAAATAACCTGCTCAACGATCAATTCCCATGGCAGCTGTTGGTTTATTTTTATGCCAGTGACGTCGACATCGGCGTCGCAATCTAAGCAACTAACTGCGCTGTTTTTAAACATATACCCTGCATTTTAGTATCCATTGTGGTAAATGCTACACTCAAACCCACTGTGATTCAACAACACACATTATTTCACACACACACACACACACAGTCACACATATGTAAATATTTATATTGGTATCTGATCGGCTTGTGTGTTGAATCTGTTTCCTTGACTACACGCTACTCGCTTGCCAATAAGAATTTCTCGAGTTTCAGCCCCTGTTTTTCCGCAGTAAGCCACAACAAAATGCGAAGCAACTGAGAAAAACACAAAATTTGACAAAAGAGTGAGATAGCAATAGCAATAACAACAAAAACAACGACAACAATGTGGGCCGCAAACTCGTCGTAATTGCAAAAGGCATGAAAATTAAAAGAAGAGAAAAAAACAACAACAGCTACGTTCAGAAGATACAATAAAAGCTTGACGAAGCTATGGCCAAAAAGCGACAACGTCAACGTCAAATCTCGCACTCTCACACTCTCTCGCTCTCTGCATTTTAATAGAGAGTGTCTGTTCATTTGTATGCGAGAGTGCGGTGCTCGCATAGCTTTTATGTACATGCGTGTGTGTGTCTTTCTGTGTGTGCGAGAGTGCGGGAACTATGAAGTCATACTGTGCTTGCTATGTGTATGTCAAAAGCATAAAATGTGACGGAGTCAGAGACGTTAACGAAGCAGGCAACTGAAAACTCTGACCACAGCCCAAAAAAAAATAATAATTACGAGCTTCAACGTATGCTGATCAAATGGTAAATGGCGCGACTCCAATTCATGGGAAGTTGAAGTTGGAGTTGGAGTTGCCGTTACTTACGAGTAAGCTTAGCTTTAGAATTCAGTTGATAATCCACCGGAAGCGTTGAATACTTTGCGGCGCTTTTCTTCAGCTATGTTTTGGTTGGAGTCGTGAGTTGGGTTTGCGTGCTGTTTTCACTTTTCACAAAAGATTCTATTTGATTTCGCACATATAGAAACACACACACACATACATATAAACAAATTCTTGGCCACTTTTTTCTATTGAGCACGAAAAAAGACAATTTGTTGTTGTCGTCGTCGTTGAATACCTGTTGAAAATTTACGTTGAGTGAGTAATAGAGAATATTGAGTGAGAGTGAGAGAAGTATTTGGTTAGATGTAAAGGGGGGTGGGAACTAGGCGTGGGCGTGTGAAAATTGCACCAACAGTGGATAAATTAAATACGGATATTGTTTTATTTATAAACACTAAATTGCGCGCGTTTTTCTGCAACTGGCACACAGATGCTTTGATTTTTCTGGCATTTCTCTTGCCTCTTTAATTTTTTTTTGTATCTTGCCTATTGGCCTGACATTGCGTTTCAGTTAACGTACCGTGGTAAAATATTCGAAATGCTGCGCACGAAGAGCAAACTAGTACTGAGAGATACATTCGTATTTAAGCGACAGAGTAGCAGTTGCTAAACAACCACTGCCCACCTATGAATCAACTCAAAAGAGCGATACACTGAGAGTGTGACGTCACAGTTTCAAACTGTTTCGAGACTGCCCACTATTTTGCCTAGGTGGCAACGTTGTTGCTCAACTGTTGAGTAGAGTTCTCAGTAGATTCAAATACAAGATTTTCAGTTTTAATTTTCAACTACATTTATTGTATATACCGTTTTATCGTTTACGGTAAAGGCACGGCTTAAGGGAGAAAGGCTTTAGCTTGATATCTTTGCCTACATGGCGCATCTTTCGGAAGTGAAAGAAGTAAAAGTAATTAACGGCCACATCCTTATTAATCAAGTCAAATCCGCAGGCAGTCATAAAGCGTATAAATTCACGCACATCTTCGAAGCGGGATTGAATCTCTGCAATGTAGACGTTGCCGTGCAACTTGAGGACTCGGTTCGCTTCCAGCAGGTAATCGTTGAGATTGGTTCCCATCAGCGAAAGACAGTAGACGGCGACGTCCAGCGATTTAGGCTGCAATGGCGTATTCGTGATGTTGCAAGCAATGATGTCAGCTCGGCTCGAAACTAGATCCATGGAGTACACCTTGTTGGGCAGTGATTGCGCCAGTTTTCCCTCGCCGCAGCCAAAGTCACCAATAATAGTCGTTTTGGGCAATCGTTTAATGGTCTTGATGATGCGTGTTAACGGGTTCAATGGCCACTTTTCCACCTGCTGACGGTATCCGGAGTGGTAAGCTTCGAAGGCGGTCGCATCCGCGTGGAAAAGGTTCTCAGCCTTTTTGCTGTTCATCGTGTAAAGCTGTTCATTGATGTACCGAAAACGACCTCCCAGGAGTTCCGACTGCAGCTTGTTGGCCAGCGTGCTTTCCGTTGCAGGTGTGGCAGTCGTCTCCATTGCCTCAACGGCGGCTTGAACCAGAGCTGGTTTCATTGTTATTTGCTTCTTCTGATCCTTCGCTGCTTTGGCGGGCGGTCGCTGCTTCTCAATTCTTCCAGTTCTGACCTTGTGCATGGCCCGCATCTCATCATCTGCGTCATCATCTGACGAATCCGGTGGAGGAGCTAGCGGTCCTCTGCCCTGTCTGTAAGTTGTGTTTTCCGGCTTCGTCGACTGCTGCTTCGACTTTTTCACTTTTGGTTTCTTCTTTTTCAGTTTTTTGGCTTTCGATTGGCTGCCTCCCATACTTGCAGTAGGCACCGGCGTGAATTTTATAATCTCAGCACCCTTTTCCCATGGTGGAACCACAAAAGCCATTATTTTGTCTTTATTTTTTAAATTTATTGGAGATCAAAACAACACTAGCACCACGTGAAGTCAGGCTGTTTTCGTCAATGTGACCGTATGCTGTTAAATTTAAAATGCATATATGAATGTAAAACGTGCTGCCAACTCTTTGCGAAGTGCACGTAATTTAAAATGCAATATTTTAATTTTTGCTATTCTATTACCATTTTTTTTATCACGATTTAACTAATAAAATAATTAAGAACCAAATAATATGTTAATAAAATAATTATATATTATTAAATATGTATTTTAAATTATAAAAGTCTGTTTTTAATTTATACAATATATTTTGAATTGCCATCCATAACGTTTGCCCTGTGGACTATGATTGCGCTCTCTGTGGATGATAAGTTCGGTGAGATGCAGAAGTATCTGCACGCAATCACTGTATCTGCTCAGGCATATACACAAGCTCACTGCAGTGTGCTCAACGGATCACACACATACATGGGCATTGCTGTAGGCAAGCATTGCAGCGTTTTCTCTCTGTGACGCTCGCTGCTCACATAATCACCCTCACATGCATTGGATGCTAACTGCAGAGAGCTTGCCCACACAAATACCAATGTATGTATATGATTATTGAGGCGGGCTTCCTCACTCTCATAGCGAACGATCGTGGATGGCAATACAAAACAAAAACACAGCATATGCTTGCTCTCCTTCGCTCTTTCACATTTGATTAGAGCTTGCAATTCAAATGTTGTTTTGGGCAAATGCAAAATAAACAACAAACTAACAAGTAATAAAACTCAGGTAACAATATCTGTTTTAAATACTTTTTATTTTTGCACTAAACTAAAGTTCAACAGTTTTTTTTTTGTTTTTATTAATTTATAATTTTCGGTTTCTCGCTTTTTCACTTTTCACGTCCGTACGAACTAATTAACTTAAAAAATATTATTTTTACAACAGAAGACGAAAATGTGCTGTTCGGAAAGTTAATGTCTTAGGCTAAAAATCGTAACTATGACAATCAGTTTTCCACGTACAGATACGGGGCCCCAAATGGAGCTCTTTTACAATTTGCAATGTTTGGGTGTGTGTGTGTGTGTTATTTTTAATTTTGTTATTTGATTTTTCATTTTTTAGTTCTGCTTATTTGTTTTTTATTTTTTTTTAGAAAATTCTTATGCTACTTTGTTTCCCAACAAACCGTTATGCATGCAATTTTCACTCACATTCACTCAGGAATTGGATCTCCGTGTGAAGGTTTGGATCCAATCCAATGCAGTTCTGCTTTACATTAACAACTACAAAACATTTGCGATTTACAATTGCTAAAAACTATGAAATTTGTGTTTATATATGTATACGTGTATTATTATTATTATTATTAGTTTCTAGTAATTAGAATTATAATTAATTACGGTAATTTTAATGCGTACGCCTCGCCTTGCCTCACCGCTGTTGACTTTCCTCCTTTCTTTCTTACTTCCTTTCTTCTTTCTATGTTTATATGGTTCAATCTTGCTTGAAACTTATTTAATTGCTTTGTGAATGTTACACAAAAATCTCTAAAATTAATTAATATATATGCATAATTTAATAAAGTTAGGCATATAATTTAAAGCATTTTCTTTCTTTGTAATACAAAAATATAATAATAATAATAACTACAACGGAATCGGGTAGACTGTGCGGCATACATACTATGTAAGTAGTATTTTAATGTATATAATTCTAATGGTTTGCTTTATTTTGCTTCTTTTTCTATCAATTTTGTTTAAATATGTTTTTGATTTTTGTTTTTGTATTTTTAGTGATTTTGTTTTTGTTTTGGCAAAGAATGGATTAATGGGAGGACTAAGAATCTCTTGCTGTTGTTGATTTTGTTATAGTTTTAGTTTTAGATTTAGTTCGTGGCTGCCTCATATTATCTGCTAGAATAAAATGCGCTAAGTAGCTCTCAAAATAGCTAATTGCTTAATGCTTAATGCTTGGGCTTACTTTTTTCTTTGTTTTATAATTTAGTTTAATTTAGAGCTTAGGGACTACGAGTAATTAAATTACAGTTAGTAGTTGACGCCGCCCGACGACAGCTGCATTTAAAATTTATTTGTATGTATCTCGTTTTCACCCCCCTCTCACTCTCTCTCTCTCTCTCTCTGTCTCACACTCTATCTCTTGCTTTTGTTTTATATTTAAAATATAACAATTAGTGCTTCTAGTAGCTGGCCTCGTGTCCGGCTAAAATGTACAGATCATGTCCCTCCTCGCTCCCCAGCGAACCAGTGCGCAACAATTGACTCTCCAAAGCGACGACCCTGAGGATGATGATGATGATGATGATGAGAAAGAGAGAGAATCATTGAATTGATTGATTGATTGATTTATTATGAGAGATTTGAGACTCACTTATCACTGCCCAGCAGCCGGTAGGTGCGACTCATGTCCTTGATCTCCTGCGTTATCTCGCCGTTGCGCAGCGACTTGCCCTGCATGCCGTGCTTGTGGAATGCTAATACACTGTCCGGTAGACAAACTGCAAGTGGTTTGACAATTGTATATACATCTATGGTATGATGAGTTCCATTTCTTACCAATACTGTCCACATTAAAGTCGAAATTGAGTTGGGCAACCATCTTCTTATGCTGCTTGGGATTGCCCTGAAGTGTGACCACTTGCATTACATTGCCATAGCAGACGAGAATGGCGTCCTTATCCACCTGGTGGACGCGCACCACCTTTAGTAGGTCGCGACGCGGCACCATCGTGGCCATGGCGTCATACTCCAGATCCTCTGAGTGGAACCAGCTGGCACCTGTTCAACACACAATGAAAGTTCAATCAAAAATGTGTTCATTCAATGGCAACAACTGACAGAAAACAACTGACTGTTCATATTGATGAGCTCCAGTTTGAGGCAACCGTTGAGGGCCTTTCGTACGCCTGTGCACACAATGGGATACTCCAGTTCCGGCGTAATGATCATCTCAAACACGGGCGTATGGCCATTCTGTACACATCCATAGCCACCGCCCAGAATGCTTGTGGCTGGCCAATCGCAATGCTTCAGCAGCATGAATTTGTTGAGGGGATCGTACCACTGCATCAGGAATATGCCACTTGGTGTTGCCCCGCACAAATACTTGTAGCCATTGTATGGATTGCGTGTGACACAGCACTGTGTGCAGCCCTTTGTGTCCGGAACTTTGGTGGTCAGAGCAAATTTACGTGGCACCAGACGCTCCGGTATCTTGTTCATGTGCAGCGAGAAACGCACCGTCTGCTTCGAGTGCAATGCGACCAGATCATGGCGATAAAGCTGGCAAGATTTGCCAGATAGACTCATGAGGACATCCTTGATCACATACAGCCAGGTGGTGCGACGCGGGAACATTTGATCAATCGTCGCATCGTGCAGCTCGTTCATATTGAGATTGTAGATGCCCTCCTCGGCACCGATCAACAGATGCTGATCCCTTGTCTCCGGATGAATCCACGATGCGGTACAATGCACACGCAGTGGACATCCATTAAAGATCTTTGAAAAGCAGGCGCCCATGTGCACCTTGGGCGTCGGTGGCAGACCGTTCGAGATGGGCCTGGGTGGCGTATGGCGACGTCGATGTGAACGTTTTGGTGGCACAGGCGGCGTATTGTTCAGCAGATCCGGTTGCGCCTCTTTCTCCACTGCGATGCGGCGAGAACAAAGAGAACAATTGGGATTATTACAACTACAATAGTTACTACCATTTCTACTACTATTACTACTATTAATTCTACTACTATCTCTACTACTATTTCTACTACTATTTCTACTACTATTTCTACTACTATTTCTACTACTATTTCTACTACTATTTCTACTAGTATTTCTACTACTATTTCTACTAGTATTTCTACTAGTATTTCTACTGCTATTTCTACTAGTATTTCTACTACTATTTCGACTACAGTTTCTACTACTATTTCTACACTACTTTGTACTACTATTTGTACTACTATTTCTACTACTATTTGTACTACTATTTCTACTACTATTTTTACCACTGTTTCTACTACTATTTTTACCACTGTTTCTACTACTATTTCTACTACTATTACTACTACTAATTCTACTACTATTTCTACTAGTATTTCTACTACTATTTCTACTAGTATTTCTACTACTAATTCTACTACTATTTCTACTACTATTTCTACTACAGTTTCTACTACTATTTCAACTACTATTTCTACTACAGTTTCTACTACTATTTCTGCTACTATTTCTACTACTAATTCTACTACTATTTCTACTATTATTACTACTTCTACTACTAATACGACTACTACTTCTACTACTATTACTACTACGCAACTGACCCTCATCGTCGTCCTGGGCACCGCCGTCGCTGAGGCTGCGCGTGCGCGACGACTTGCCCATGTCATTGAGCAGTCCAATCAGTTGATCCATTGAGCTATGTCGACGCGGTGAGTCCTCCACTCCATTCTGCAAGGGAAACAATGAATTGATTTGGAGAACTTTAACTGGTATTGGGTTGAGTTACTCACCTGGTTGCTCTCGTTACGGTAATCACAGTTGCTGTTCTCACCGGCTCCTGCCGCTGCCGTCGGTGCTGTCTCTGTGCTGCCAGCGGTGCTTCGCAGTAGATTGTGGTAGAGATGCGATGAGTTTCCCGCTGTGGCACCATCAACAGTTGCAGCTGCTGTTGCTGCAGTTGCTGAAGATGATGCTGCAGCTGCAGCTGCTGTGCTGGTTGAGGCACAGTTGGAATGCAAGAAGCCATCACCGGCTGACTGGGTGACAGTTGGAGGCGTCGCATTGGCCTCATGCTTGTCCAGGCCATTGCTGCCGCTGCCGCTGCCGTGGACGCTGCCAACTGCATCGCCGCTGGAATTATCGAGGAGTAGGAGGCGATTATAAAACGATGCTGATGACGCTGCTGATGTTGTGCTGCTGGATGCGAGCGATGAAAGCAACCCATGGCCATGACCATCAGCACTATGAGATGATGATGCCTGAGCGGCTGAGCTGACCGCAGCCGCCGCCGAGCGATAGTTGCTGCTGTGACGCAGATAATGCGCAGCGGAGGCGGAGCAACCGGCACCTGAACCAACTCCTGAACCATTGCCAGTGCCAGTGCCAGAGCCAGTGGCTGTAGCGACGGCGACGGCACCCAAACCGGATGGAGCTGCATTATTCATGGCAATGTCAACGTCCAGTATGATATCGTCGTCGCCATCGCCAATGCTTGTCGTACGCAAATTGGATAAGCCCAGATAGGCGCTCAAGCCGGGCATGGAGGCCAGCGAGGCGGACATGCTTAGAGGATTTGAATTGCAGTTCGAGTTGGAATTGGAATTGGAGTTGGACGTGGCCAAGGCGCTGCTGGTGCTGGACGAAGTCAGTGCACTGCTTGATTGGTGGTTAAGGTGATGGTGGTGGTTGTGGTTGTGGTTGTGGTGGTTGTGCTGTGTGCCAGTGCCACTGGCTGTGGCTGTGGCTGTGGCTGTGCCTGTGCCAGAGTGATGATGATGATGGTGATGGTGGTGGTGATGATGATGGCCTCCACCGTTGCCGCCGTCACCGCCGCCGATGCTGATAACGCTGGCGCGGCTGCTACTGCCACCGCCGGCTCCTTCTCCTCTGCCCCCATTTGTTGAAGCAACGCCCCCACCTCCGGCTCCGCCACCGCCTCCGCTACAGCCACCGCCTCCGCTTGCAACGGCGCCTCCAACGACGCCATTGTGGGCGCAGCTGCACTCGGCACCGAGTGCCGAATCTTTGGTGTCGTTCAATGGTAATGTTGCTCTAAGAGCGATAGGAACGAAGAGAGACGCATTTGGAAGAGAAAGAGAGAAATAGAAAGCCAAAGGTGTTTGAGCTTCTTTCGTTGCAACACGCACAGCAAACATACACATTTGTGGTTACGCTAGGAACCTCTAGGAAGGGTTGGGCAAACGTTGAGTGGGGTGGAAAGGAGGCAGGGAAGTGTCAGTGTTGGTAAGGTGAAGATATCAGTGTTTGAGTGTCTGTGTGCTTGTGTGAGCGAGGGAGGGAGATAGGTAGGGGAGTCAATGGCATGCCCTTTCCTCTTAGACAGGTTACTATGTGTGTGTGCGTGTGTGTGTGTGCCTGTGTGTGTGGGTGTTTGTGCCTCTCTCTCTTTCTAAACTAGTTGGCATAAATATTTTGACAAGACAGCTTTCTTCTACTTGCTTTTTATACCCTTGCAGACGGTTATTAAAGTGTAGTTCAATATATAATGTGTCAAATATATATATATATAATAATAATAATAATATATGTATATATATATTTTAAATCCATGGGAATCATAAATTTATAATAATAATAAAATCAATTTGATCAATTTTTAAAAAATTATGCCAACTAGTGTGCTTCGAATGCTTCTTCATATAGTTTTGTTGGTGCTGTTGTTGTACTTGTTCTTGTTGTTGTTGTTAACGTGCAGTGTTGAAAAACAGTTTTGGAAAGTCTGAGAGAAGCTCACCAGGACAAGTTTAGAAGGGTTTAACTAAAGCTTAAAGGTTTTAATTCAATTGGGTTGTGGGCACTTGTTCTTTTTGTGGTTACTGTTGTTTGTTCATTGTTGCTCTTGTTGTTGTTGTTATATATTTATATATATAATAGAAGTGAACTATTGTGGATGCCATAAATTATGCATGAGATGCAAAACAAATGCGAATCAAATACACTCAACACAAATACGCAAATACAAAAACACACAAACACACATACGCACGCATAAGCACAGCTGCTGCAATGCTCAAGGAAGTGGGATAGACAAAGAGAAGAGAACAAGAAATAACATGAACAAAATAAACGCAACGCAAGAGATTTTTCAAACCAAATGGGAAATGAAACAAACATAAAATGCAGCAGCAATAAACCAAGGAAATAGTAAAGGCTGCTCAACGCAGATATACCTTGCACATAAAGTTCAGAAACTATCCAACGCTTAATTTGGTATATCGATAGTATCTGCAATTTGTTATAATAGCTTTTTCTGTACATTGGAAATATTTATAGCGCTAGAGTTATACGCAATATACCCCACTTTAGCTATAGGGTATGCAACAAATTTACTGTAAAATGCCAGCAGCAGGTGTAGCTGCCTGCGGGAAGTATGTGTGTTAAAGGGGTGGGGTGGAGGAAGAATATGTGGAGATGGGGAGAGGGAGCGAGATGAGGGATGGATGGGGGTGTAGAAGAGGGAATAGAGTTGTCTGTTCATTTGCAAATTAGTTTCTTGCATTGTCTTGCAGCCTGCGAACATAATTGCAATTTGTTCCTGCTGCGGCACGCAATGTCTCAACTTATCAGTTCTTCAATTAGCACGAAAGTGTCGGAGAAAAGAAATGTGTAAAGGCAAGGGGGAGGGAGGGGTCGAGAGGAGTACTATATAGAGTACTGTGAGAGGGTATAATATATTTGAAAACTCTCTACTGCCTGGGCTAATAGCTTAAGTTACGCTTGTGCGCATATTTTAACAAGCTTTGCATTCTATTTGATAAAATGCTTGCTACAGGCAAATTATACGATTGCTTGAATAAAAGCAAAGAGAGAGGGAGAGAGAGAGTGAGAGGGAGGGAGGGAGGGAGAGAGAGGGAGGGAGAGAGAGAGACAGAGTATTGCTATTTATGTGAAGGGTATATTAGAGTATGCACACTCTTGTTATTGTATTGAGAAAGAGAGTGAGAGAGGGAGAGAGAGAAAGAGAAAGAGAGAGAGAGCGAGAGAAACATGTAAGGCGTATCGCAGGGTATGCACGCTCTTGTTATAGAGATAGAGTGATATAGAAAGATAGTATTGCTATATATATAAAGGGTATAGCAGGGTATGCACTCTTGTTATTGTATTGAGAGAGCGAGTGTATTTCTATTTATCTAAAGTGTATCGCAAAGTATGCACACTCTTCGTCTTGCATTTGCTCTTACTTATTGACCTCTCGCTCTTACTCAAACCAAAGGCGTTACCTTTTCATCTGCACATTATTGCTTAATTAAATATGATTAAAGCTTCGACTAATTTGCTGTGCTACTCACGCATTTATAAGGACACATACATACACATACATATATGTAGATGTGCATAACTCACTGGAAAATGCATTAAACATTTCGTAACAAATGCTACCCTCGGTCAGAATTGTTAAACAAACAAGCAAATAAACAATAAACAAAGCAAAACACACGCTTACCCTGGAATTATTGGCACTAGTTAGCCGCGCCAATAATAATAATAACAATAAAAGCAATGTGCGGACAACCATTTGCACACTCACTCACACACACACACACACACACACACACATAGACACGCATGAAATAAATAAACAGTAAAAATTGAAAAAGGGTCCAAATACTTTGAATGCCGAATAGGCGACAAATGGAGCGTATTGCTTTAAGATTGTATTTTGGGTCTGTAAACGCAAAAATTTGTTATAAGATTTGTTTTTATATGTCGTATTTTATATGTGTGTGTGTGTGCGAGAGTGTGAGTGTGTGTTTGTTGTGCATAATTTAGTCATCAAGCGTATGGTTACAGTACAAGTTATTCGCATGGAGCCACAACAACAAACAATAGACAAAGGACAAAACAAAAGACTAAGCGGACAATATAAAGAAGTAACAACAAAACACAACTTACAATAAAGAGAGAGAGACAGAAAGAGAGAGGTGGAAATTGTAAAGAAAAATCTTAACTTAATATGAAAAGTTAACAATAAGCTAAGAAAAAGATACAATGCAAACTGAAGTTGTTTAAGAATATAAACTCAGCTGATGATAATAAATGAATAAGTTTTACTTGACTAATGAATATATAATGAATATGAGACTTAATGCTAAATTAAAGTGTGATAAGAACTTTAAAAGTTAGTTAACAATATATATATGTAACAGTGTGTGTGTGTAAAAGTATTTGTAGTAGCAGTACTTGTAGTGGGTTGTAGTGTGTGTGCTGAGACGGGGAGGTGTTTGTTTTTCTAGGGTATCATTTGCCCAGCTAAAACTAATTGATGTTGTCGCAAATATAAATTATTTCATGTGTAGTAGTTACCTTAGCTTTAGTTCCTCATCAATATATTGTAAGAGGCTCCTACAAAAATCAAACACGTAAAATATACGAAAAAAGAAAAAACGAAAATAAACAAAAAGAAATCGTTGTTAAGATTTCAGTTGAAAAATAAAATTAAAATAAAATGGATAACAAAAAAGAAAAATCCAACAAATGATGCAATAAACAGTAACAAATTAAGAAATATTCCCCCCTCCTCCAAAAAAATATTAATCGCAATAACTACAGCCACAACTTGCAGAAGAAGCTTGATGAAATTGATTGATTGTTAAATCAACTAATTATGTTTATAAATTTATAATAAATTTGTGGTATTTTGTTTGTTGTTTTGCTGTGAAATGTCGCAGAACGCAAAGCAAAGAAGAAACGCGACGCGTGCAAAACAAAACAAAAAAAAAAAAAAAAACGTTAAATAGAAAATTGGGAAATTACTTAGAAAAAGGATGGAAAAAGAACGTAAAGAAGTGGAAATTGCTGCCTCCCACATATACTGCTCTCTGGGCTGTTTACGGCCAATTAAACGCATTAGCCAATTTTCAATGGCCATAATTTGTTTTAATATCGCATTTTCCAGCACATAAAGGCAAGCCCAACGCAAAGAGCGAATGCAAAGAAAAAAGGACAAGAAATGAAAGGAAAAGCTAAATAAAAGAAAACAACCAAAATATGAGCTCATATTTCCTCAATGCTTTCAGCCCAATTAATGTTGTGCGCTGCTTGTTTGCTTGTTTGGTGTTTGGGATTACTTTTTGAGTTCTACTAAAAGCAGGGACAGCCTTTTTGAGTGGGCGTGCCAGCGCATCAAGTAAGCGTCTGTTTATGGCCAGGCCAACACACACGCACACACACACACATCAGCGGCGATGTTGTCAATGTTTTATGGCTTAAATAAAAAGTAAGCCAGGTAGATTGTTGGCAAGTAGCTCAAATGCAACAGTAAAGGAGTTCATGGAATATGAGAAATATGTGGCAGCTAAGCGTACAACGGGGCGTATGCGTATGCTTTCTAATTGATTTCATTGCCAATGTTGCAGCAACTGTCATTTATTCGTTCATTCGTTCTTTGCCATCTGCCTGCCTCTCGTGAGACTAGCAAATTAAATAGCCAAGGAGCTTAGCTGCAAATTGCAGTTGTGCCATCGTGTGGCAAGATGGAGCGGTCTCTAGCTGCCACACCCGAGTGGTAATTATTTATCATGGCGTAATCCAGGTTGCCGGCACGTAACGCCAGCGAGCAACTTCAACTTGTGTGTGTGTGTGTGTGTGTGTACAAGCAGTAAGCACAGCACTGGCAGACGTGCAACTCAGGCAAACATTGTTGGGCGCGTGCCTTAGCGACTGCGGCAAGTTGCAAGCGGCAAGGCTGCAGCAGCTAAATGTCATTAACGCGACAGACACACAAAATGTGCCGCGACCTGGGGCAGCAACAACTTGGCTGTGCACCACAAGAAAGCGTTAACAAAACGAGCAGCTTTGAGACAGGATCTAACCTTAAGGACATGTTCATAATCAAAGTGCCGCTGCATCTTTGTCGCTCTATCGAGGGGCTACTACAAGTAAATAGAGAGAGATAGAAACAGTGTGAGAACAAAAGGCAACATACAAGATGAGAGACTGAAAGATAGAGAGAGAGAGATGAGAGAGAGAGAGAGAGAGAGAAGAAACAGCAATTTGATAGGTGAGCTGATGTGTATGTATGTACACATATGTCTGAGTATGTGCGCGTGTGTGTGTGTGTGTATGTGTGTGTGTTAACTGAATTATAAACGAAATGGCAAAACTGAAGCAGTTAACAAAAGGCAGCAAATGCAACAAATAGTGAAAAAGCTGTAGCAAAGTTTCAGGCAACGCGTCTAAAGTAACTGTTATACAGTATATATGTTGTATAACAGTAAATACGTAATGCAATGTTGTTGTTGTTCAATTTAAGCCAACTTACATGTCACTAGGCAACGTTTCGGGACTAGAAGAACGCTCATACCACGTCGAGTTCGTCGTCATGCCTGCAGAAGGAGACAAAGAGCAAAGGTATAAGAGAGAGAGAGAGAGAGAGAGAGAGGGAGAAAGTGAGTGTGTGTAAGAGAGAGAGAGAGAGCAGTTAGAAATGTAATTAATAGTGAGTTGCTGTTGCTTTTTTTGTAGGCCAGGTGCTAAAG
Organism: Drosophila funebris; assembly: GCA_018901825.1. Taxonomy (NCBI): domain Eukaryota; kingdom Metazoa; phylum Arthropoda; class Insecta; order Diptera; family Drosophilidae; genus Drosophila; species Drosophila funebris. The sequence continues at coordinate 4,340,818 of JAEIFK010000682.1, forward strand.
TTGCTGTCTTGCCTGTTTTGAGCGTGTGATTCTGAGCCGGAATCCCATTGGCGCGCGACGTCATCTTGCTGGCAATGCGCTGCGGAACGCCGGCAACCGTCTGTGAAAGACAGAGAGAACAAGAGAGAGAATGAGAGAGTGAGAGAGAGAGAGAGGGAGAGAGGGAGTGTTAGAGGGCAGCCAAAGTTATTGAGTTAGAGCGCAACAGACTTAGGCAAAGTGCCGCTCTGATCCATCGTCAAACAGTGACAAAAGTTTTCAAGTTTCTGATAAAATCTCATAAATCAAAATCATATTCGCCTTTTTTGCAACGCTGGCCCAGGGCCACACTGAGCCATTTAGGCAAAGAAACTTGCTGCTAAGTAAAATTTGAATATATATATATATATATATATACTATATATACTAGCTGGCAGAGTCTAAGACTTTTGCCGTTCCGTCACGTTGTCCGTCCTTTCATGGCCTGTGACAGGCAGTGAAAAGTTTTGCCTCAAAACATCCAAACAACAAATTGCAGATTTATGAGTTGACATGCGGCACACACACACACACACACACACACACACACACACACACGAACAGGATCAAAAATGTGTCGCTTCCATTAAATTTGCATTTGTATATTTGGGATTTTCAGCTGTCTAGACATTGGCATTAGTTGGCAAGCCCTCCTCCCATTTCCCCACTGGTTAGATTAGCTAGCAAATAAATGTTTAATCTAAGCAAGTTTTTTATTAGAGTTATAAAACTAATCAAACTTATATGTAAAACTGTCATTTCCTTTTTTTTATATAAATTTAACGATTTCTTTTTGCAATTGTTTATCAATTAAGTAAGCAAACTTTGTACCACAACTATGTAGACTGCAGTGGCAAGTATTGGCCTTAACAGAAACTTGGCAGGCATTAAATGCGGAGTAGCCGCCATTAAATTAGACTCCCAAGGTGTCTAATGGCGCACTAAATCTTCAATTTTTGTGCGCCACACAAAGCAAACTCAAACTAAGTAGTAAATATGTGGCACTAGCTCCTCTTACTCTGCTCTACTCTACCAATCCTGGCAATGGTCGAGCGGCAACGCGGCAACGTGGCAACACTAAAAGCGCAAATAAATTACATAAAAAGGTGGCAAGTGGCTTTGCAACAAAGTCGTTGGCCTTGCCACAGTGGTAGGGCATGGTTAGGGCCCTGATGCTTACCTCCTCGTCGCCATCGAGACAATAATAGAATTGCTGATTGGGACTCTGGTACTTGAGCAGCAGCTCCTTGGCCACACGCTGCGGCATCTCACACTGGACAAAGGGATGCTGCAGCAGACGCTCGGCGGTTGGCCGCTTCTTTGGATTCTTTGTCAGGGCCGTCTTGATGAAATTGTGAAACGTTGGACTCCACTTCTCCTTGTTGCTCAGTGTGGGCGGCTTGAAGCCGCTCTTTGACATCAGGAACAGGGCGCGCATTGGATGCAAATCGAACATTGGCGGCTGCAGTTCAGCCAATTCTATTATACAGAATTGAATTGAATCATTTGATGATAGTTGAACTTGCATGCGCGCTTTACTTACCAATTGCTGTAATGCCGCAGGCCCAAATATCACAAAGTTGATTGTAGCCGCCCTTGCGCTCCACAGCGGCCACCTCTGGCGCCATCCAATAGGGAGTGCCTAAGAGAGAGAGAGAGAGAGAGAGACAGATCAGTGATAGTCGAGTTATCGTTGTGTTATGCTAATTATTCTTTTTGCTATTCAATTGTTTGTCATTTTGGCTGCTTTCATCTCAATTGAATTAACTTCATTGGGCGCGTTATGTGCTAATTATGCAGTAAACAATTATGCTGAATTATGCAATTCAAACGATTTATGATATGACACTGTAAATTACGCATACGACATGTGGCTATGTTGCTGTCAATAGATATATATATATATATACATATATATATGTGTCTGTGTGTGTTGCCACAAAATGTCTGCCTATTTTAAATGTATTTATAATTGAATTAGGCCAAAAATTAAATTAAATGCCATACAATTTTCAACTTTCAGGGAATTCCATATTCAATATGCAACGTTGAACGTTGAAAGTTAAACGATAAACGTTGAAGGTGGCACGTTGATAGCTGCCACAGTTGGCACACAATTTAATTAATAAGTGAGCAACGCATCAGCCTGACTCAAGTGTCGTTTTATTAATTGCCATGTGTCAACAGTGTGAATGCTAAAGTGAATATGATTCACGAATACCCTAAACAAACGTAATATAAATATATTAATTAATTAATTAAAATAATAAATTATAATATTATTAATATAAATATAAATATAAATATAAATATAAATATAAATATAAATATAAATATAAATATAAATATAAATATAAATATAAATATAAATATAAATATAAATATAAATATAAATATAAATATAAATATAAATATAAATATAAATATAAATATAAATATAAATATAAATATAAATATAAATATAAATATAAATATAAATATAAATATAAATATAAATATAAATATAAATATAAATATAAATATAAATATAAATATAAATATAAATATAAATATAAATATAAATATAAATATAAATATAAATATAAATATAAATATAAATATAAATATAAATATAAATATAAATATAAATATAAATATAAATATAAATATAAATATAAATATAAATATAAATATAAATATAAATATAAATATAAATATAAATATAAATATAAATATAAATATAAATATAAATATAAATATAAATATAAATATAAATATAAATATAAATATAAATATAAATATAAATATAAATATAAATATAAATATAAATATAAATATAAATATAAATATAAATATAAATATAAATATAAATATAAATATAAATATAAATATAAATATAAATATAAATATAAATATAAATATAAATATAAATATAAATATAAATATAAATATAAATATAAATATAAATATAAATATAAATATAAATATAAATATAAATATAAATATAAATATAAATATAAATATAAATATAAATATAAATATAAATATAAATATAAATATAAATATAAATATAAATATAAATATAAATATAAATATAAATATAAATATAAATATAAATATAAATATAAATATAAATATAAATATAAATATAAATATAAATATAAATATAAATATAAATATAAATATAAATATAAATATAAATATAAATATAAATATAAATATAAATATAAATATAAATATAAATATAAATATAAATATAAATATAAATATAAATATAAATATAAATATAAATATAAATATAAATATAAATATAAATATAAATATAAATATAAATATAAATATAAATATAAATATAAATATAAATATAAATATAAATATAAATATAAATATAAATATAAATATAAATATAAATATAAATATAAATATAAATATAAATATAAATATAAATATAAATATAAATATAAATATAAATATAAATATAAATATAAATATAAATATAAATATAAATATAAATATAAATATAAATATAAATATAAATATAAATATAAATATAAATATAAATATAAATATAAATATAAATATAAATATAAATATAAATATAAATATAAATATAAATATAAATATAAATATAAATATAAATATAAATATAAATATAAATATAAATATAAATATAAATATAAATATAAATATAAATATAAATATAAATATAAATATAAATATAAATATAAATATAAATATAAATATAAATATAAATATAAATATAAATATAAATATAAATATAAATATAAATATAAATATAAATATAAATATAAATATAAATATAAATATAAATATAAATATAAATATAAATATAAATATAAATATAAATATAAATATAAATATAAATATAAATATAAATATAAATATAAATATAAATATAAATATAAATATAAATATAAATATAAATATAAATATAAATATAAATATAAATATAAATATAAATATAAATATAAATATAAATATAAATATAAATATAAATATAAATATAAATATAAATATAAATATAAATATAAATATAAATATAAATATAAATATAAATATAAATATAAATATAAATATAAATATAAATATAAATATAAATATAAATATAAATATAAATATAAATATAAATATAAATATAAATATAAATATAAATATAAATATAAATATAAATATAAATATAAATATAAATATAAATATAAATATAAATATAAATATAAATATAAATATAAATATAAATATAAATATAAATATAAATATAAATATAAATATAAATATAAATATAAATATAAATATAAATATAAATATAAATATAAATATAAATATAAATATAAATATAAATATAAATATAAATATAAATATAAATATAAATATAAATATAAATATAAATATAAATATAAATATAAATATAAATATAAATATAAATATAAATATAAATATAAATATAAATATAAATATAAATATAAATATAAATATAAATATAAATATAAATATAAATATAAATATAAATATAAATATAAATATAAATATAAATATAAATATAAATATAAATATAAATATAAATATAAATATAAATATAAATATAAATATAAATATAAATATAAATATAAATATAAATATAAATATAAATATAAATATAAATATAAATATAAATATAAATATAAATATAAATATAAATATAAATATAAATATAAATATAAATATAAATATAAATATAAATATAAATATAAATATAAATATAAATATAAATATAAATATAAATATAAATATAAATATAAATATAAATATAAATATAAATATAAATATAAATATAAATATAAATATAAATATAAATATAAATATAAATATAAATATAAATATAAATATAAATATAAATATAAATATAAATATAAATATAAATATAAATATAAATATAAATATAAATATAAATATAAATATAAATATAAATATAAATATAAATATAAATATAAATATAAATATAAATATAAATATAAATATAAATATAAATATAAATATAAATATAAATATAAATATAAATATAAATATAAATATAAATATAAATATAAATATAAATATAAATATAAATATAAATATAAATATAAATATAAATATAAATATAAATATAAATATAAATATAAATATAAATATAAATATAAATATAAATATAAATATAAATATAAATATAAATATAAATATAAATATAAATATAAATATAAATATAAATATAAATATAAATATAAATATAAATATAAATATAAATATAAATATAAATATAAATATAAATATAAATATAAATATAAATATAAATATAAATATAAATATAAATATAAATATAAATATAAATATAAATATAAATATAAATATAAATATAAATATAAATATAAATATAAATATAAATATAAATATAAATATAAATATAAATATAAATATAAATATAAATATAAATTTTAATTTTACTTAACGAGTTTCATTTTATAGTTTATGGCCAGCATTTGCTTGACTGAATGGCTTCTTAACCAGATGTCAATGGGCATTAAAGGCGCCCGCTCCCACGCCCACGCCCAGGCGTGGCAACGACATGTGGCGCTATTGCCAAGTCGAGCAAGTTGCGGATGCTTGTTGCTTGTTGCAAGGTGACAACGATGACGTTGAACGACGCGTCGTTTGTTGTCGTTGACTTTTTAATGATACTAAACACAAACGTAAGCACATCCTTTCGTATTTCTTTTTTTTTTATTTTATTTAATAATGAAACGCAGGCAGCTGTCGTCAGCCCCGCTGGGCTTGTATTGACAATGCGTCGCTGTGTTTTATTTGTCTTGTTTGTGGTTTCATATGCAGACACAGCAATAGACAGAGAAGACAGACAGACAGACAGTGAGGCAGGCAGACATACAGGCAGACAGCGTTTGTGTGCTTATCACCACATTTGTCACAGCAGCTGCGACAACAACAATGTCGCATTGAAGAAGCACTCGAGATGATAACAGTAAGCGACGTCACATTGTTTGACAACTGCAGATATAAACACCACACACAGCCCCACAACCCCACAACCCGACTAACCACACACTCACACACACACTCACACACACACTCACACACACCCACATACCTTACAGTCACTGTCAAAGGTCGTTGTTCACAGTTACCCTTATGTTGACTTTACCGCAAGGGAAGGGACTTGTGTCTGTCCTTAGCAGCGTCAACGCTGAGCTGGTACAATTGACATATGTGTGTGTGTGTGCGTGTGTGTGGCAAGAACTTACTAATTGTTGGCTAAAAAAGAAAGTTGAGCTCGACAAATAAAAATGACATAAAGTGCAACAAAGTGCCAAGTGGCATGTGGCAAGTTGCAGCCAACAAAAGGCAATCAAGCGCATTGAACTTTGCCCTCAAGAGTTCACCACAGTATTAATGACCAGCGTTGACTTCTCTTCAATGCAAGAAATATAAATCAAATTAGCAACAATATCAATTACGAAAACCCAATGAAAATGGCAAGAAAATAAGCAGCTGAAAATGCTGTAAAATCTGAAAGTTGATGTCCAAGCATTTGGATTTTTATGATGCAATTCGCAATTCGCATTAAAGCCAACTAAATGCCAAAACCTGTTAGCCTTGCCTTATCCTTGGCCAGGCCAAGGCTTGTCATAAATCCATTCTTAGTGTTGGTAAACGTAAAAAAAAAACAAATCATTTTCCTACCATTTTTTATGTCAATCGCAGCTCAAATGTCACCCCACTTTATTGTCGTCGCACTTAACGTCAGAAGGGGGTGGGAAGGGGGGGGGCAACATTAACAGGCTTAAGACAAATGCGAGTTGCCACAATAGGAGGGCGGTGGGTGTGGGGCTTCTTGGGGGATGTCATAATTTAATTAACGCCCAGTCTCAGTCGCTGATTAAGCGAACAAAGCTCAAAAGTTTTCATTAACTGCACTCACGCTGGCCATTTCAAGGCTTAAATTAATTGTTAGCCAAGAACTGTGGGCTGATTAATGGCCGAGATTAAAAGTGTTTATGCGAAAGCTACCTACGCTTTAAGAAAAGAGGGATGAGTTGAGGTATACTGCATAGTTATATCAGGTGTCAGTAATTATATATGTTTAAAAATAAATATATAATTAGAAATATATAAATAAAAAGATAAATATATAAATAACTAAATAAATATGTAAATATATTGATAAATAAATACATATAAATATATATGAGTATAAATATTTAAATATATAAATAAATAAATATTTATGTATATAAATATTTAAATATCTAAATAAATAGATAATAATAGAAATACCTATCTAAATAGATATATAAATAAATAAAAATACATAAATATATAAATAAATAAATAAATATGTAAATAAATAAATATTTTAATATAAATAAATAAAAACATAAATATATATAGATAAATAAATATGTAAATATTCGTTTAATTTCTGTAGGCCATAATAAATGGCTTTAAAGGACCTCTCGCTTTGCATGTCTTTCGAGCTGGCAGACTGCGTTGTTGTTGGTAGAATACATTGCGAGGCTCATTGTAATGACTATTTTATGATTTCAGTTTGAGTTACATAAGTATTCACTTTATAGGCATATACCCTTCTCCCTTTGAGCAGATTATATGGCATTATTATAGTCTTTTAGAGTCATTTGCTGACTACAGGGTATGAAAATTCATGCAAATTACATTTGCTCTCTCTCTCTGTCTCCGTCTCTGTCTCTGTCACTGTCTCCCACTCTTCCCCCAGCCGCACACAGTGAGTGTATAAGTATATGCTCGCAGTATTTGAGGGTCTGCGTGCCATGAGATTGCATGTTGTCATGAAAATTGCAAATGGCTGACGAATAACGTTTCGCTTTAACCGCTTTTACTCGTGGATATGTCGACAATTTGCTGTGCGGGGTGTGGTGGGTGGTGTGTCTGTTGTCTGGACTGATAAGTTGGATATTTACATTTAAATTGCGTATACGACACGTTGTTTCTGCCATTCACTGCAGCTTAGCGCACTTGGCCAAAAAGCTTCTTTTTTTTAAAAAGACGCGACGCAACATAAAAGTTGTGCGTGTCCAGCTGCCAGCTGCTTTAAGCTGTTTGAGCAGCTCAACGCTCAACGCATTGCAGCAGAAATCTATTAGTGCTGCCTCTGGCTGACAAAAGAAATCGCACACAAACAGAAGACATTTAAAAAAGAAAAAAAATAAGAATAAATATAAAAATAAAAATAAAAGCGAGGAAAATTATATTTTCCTTTGTGGTCGCTAGACAGTGGCCAAAATCCAAAACCAAGAAGCCGTAGCGTCTACCTGACCCAACTGAACAGAACAGCAGAGCACAGAACAGTAGTTCCTTTCCTTTTTCCCCCCTTCCTCTTCACGTTCTGATGTTCGTCTTGGTGTCCTTGTCGCAGTTTGGCTGACGCTTTGCTAACTTTTATTGCAATTCCCAAGCTTTGCCATTTCGAGTTGTAACATCGTCTGCATTTGATATTTTCTTTCAAATTGAATTGTTTAAAATTCCTTTAACTCTCCTCTTCCTCTTATTTTGCCACTCGAGTGGTTGGAGCATCTTAATGGCATTTTATTATTGTTTGTTATAAAACGCATTATTATTATTCTTCTTATTATTATTCCTATTTATTATATTTTGCGTTTGCTGTTATTGAATTTTCTTTGCTTTGCTTCTGCTTGCTAACTCACTCTCTACCTATGTGTGTTATGTCCGTTATTACTGACAGCTGTTGTGTGTGTGTGTGTGTTTGAAAGCGTGAAAAGCAATTGTGGTTACTGACAGCATCCTGTCAATACTGTGAAAGCGTTTTCTAAGCACTCCACAGTATCTCTCTCTCTCTCTTCCTCGCTGTATATATCTATATATATATATATTATTCTATTGCTATATGTTATATGTTTCTGCATACACAATGAAAGCACACACACACACACACACACACACACACATAGCATGATAAACGTTTATGCCAACTTGATGGCAACTGTCTGTCAGTTGGTTTGCTCGACTTGTCTGTAGTTTTGTGTGTTCTCCTCTCTTTACAATTTGCCAGTGACTAAGATTTGTGGTTTTTTATATGCCAGTAAAATCTGGCCAAAATATCAAAATGCTACTTGTATATGCAGCAAAACACATTTTGTTTTCTCTTTCTTCTGCTCTCTCTCTCTCTCTCTCTGTCTCTTTCGTCTGGTCGTTAAAATGGCTCTATTAAATTTGCATAAAGCCAGTGGCAAAATACCGCATCAAAAGCGCAGCTGTTGCAGCCAAAGGGTTTTGCGGGGTCAACATTGAGTTGTGTGTGTGTGTGTGTGTGTGTGTGTGTGTATAGACAAATCGTATATAGCAACAGGGCATCAGTCATCAACATCATCATCATGGCAACTGTTGCGCCAACTGCATAAATTCAATTAAAATTTGTAAATAAATAAATACTCAAAACAACTCCAACTAATTGACTGCAGGTTACAGTCAACAGTCAACAGACTACAAAATGCTGCTGCTGCTGCTGCTGTTTCCGCATCACGCATACGCAGCGTAGCACTTGGAGCAGGAAATTTATCATAGAGAAATATTAAAAAGTTAGGGAGAATTATAAACTTGGCTGGTATAACTGTGGTTAATTTAGAAACTCTAGTTATGGTTGCTCAACAGCAAGTTAATCAAATGAATAGATGTCATATGTAGCTTAGCAATTTGTCAAGTGTCAGCATTGACAACAGTTGAAGTATGCAAGTAGAAGTAGAAGAGACAGACAGAGAGACAGGGACAGAGAGAGCTTAGAAATGCATTGGCTACTTAAAAAGTTAATGGAATATTCTCAAAAATCATTTAAGCTTAAGCTAGTTAAGCTTATTCCTTACTTATTTAAGCTGAAGTTTCATAATTATTAGCTAGTTAATTAATAGCTACAGTAATCTGTCTGTCAACTGTATCTCTCTCTCTCTCTCTCTCTCTCTCTTCACATCTTATATCGATCCACCCACCACTCACCTATGAAACTCTTGCGCTTGTTTATGGTGGCCGTTATCTGTGCCGAGACCCCAAAGTCGGCCAACTTGACATCGCCATATTCGGTGAGCAGTATGTTGGCACCCTTGATATCGCGATGCATTTTGCCCATCGAGTGCAGGTATTCCAAGCCCTTGAGTGTCTCGCGGCACATGTAGGCGATTTGGACTTCGGTGAGGGGTCCAGTCACCTGATAGATATCCTGTAAACTGCCACCGCCACAGAACTCCATGCAGATCCATAATTTATCCCGTCGCAGATAGGAGCCATAGTAGGCAATTATGTTGGGATGCCGACAGTCGCGCATCATGAAGATCTCCTGCTGGATGATGCCAATGTCATCGGAGGGCTCCAATTTGATGACTTTGATGGCGGCCAACTCGTTGCTCTGTATGCGTTTCGCCTGAAAAGGAATGAATAAGATGTATGGATTCATTATTAGTTGAAATTAGTTGCAGATTCGTCAATTAATTGATATTCAGCGTTGCATAAAGCTACTCGCTTAACCTGTGCATTTGCACATATACACGCACACACACACACACCTGCATGCCAATACACCTGTAGAAACTGCTGTAGCATACGGTTTCCCGCCACTCGTCATTGTTCAGCTTCATTCATGCAAATATTCTTTACATTCTCAATAAAAATTTTATACTCTCGCCTATAAAAATGCAATCTGCAATGCCACGCCCCTCATGCATGCCATAGAAGGCGCTACATTTACATCTAGAGAGAGAGAGAGAGAGAGAGAGAGTGAATGCGAGAGCTGTGCCCACCTGCTGAGTATATTAATATTCTGTGCAACCTTCAGTGCCATATGAGATGGAAATACAACGCATATCGATCTACATATATAATTTATAATAATCTCACATACAGTGTTTACTCAGTATTGAGCAACATTTCGAAATCAAAGAACTGCAATTGATAAGTTTCATGATGTTGATTGTTGATTAAGATCATTTGATTTTGGAATTTTATCTGTTATTTACAACAATATTTCCTTTTGCAATTGCCGTTAGAAGTGCAGCTCGATAGGCAATGCCAAATGCAATAACAATTTGTAGCTTATCTTTGCTTATCTTCAGTTCTCTTTTGCCTATGCTTTGTGCTCAGCAATAACAACACGCTCATGTGTGTTTTGTTGTTGTCGACTTCGAAGAAAACGAAAGGAAACAGAAACAAATTCCGTTAAATAACGGAGGCACACACACTCCGTTGCTGATTAAAAGAATGCCAAGCAATAATAATATTGTAAATACAAGTTTTGCCATGACTAAGCAGGCAAATAGTTCAAGTAGAAATTAATTGAATTACATTTTTATATAAATTCTCTGTCAAATATTTACAACAAGCAATTGTGTTAAATTCATGCTGCCTTAATTAGCCTTTGTATATATATATTTTATATAGACGCAACTAATAACAAAGTGCTATAATAATTAAACTAATTGTTTTAAATAACTATTATTGAATTAAATTAGATCATTATATATTATAATTATTATTATTATATTATATTATTATTATTATTATATCATAATATTATACCTAAACTAATATACCCAACAATCGCAGCAACTAAAACAGCAATAAAATAAATATAAAATAATAAATTCAAGTAAAATAAATAAAATATTTTCATATATATTATAATTATTATTATTCTTATATTATAATAATATATTATAAATGCTATTATACCTAAACTAATATACATAACAATCGCAGCAACTAAAACAGCCATAAAATAAATATTAAATAATTAATTAATTCAAGTAAAATAAATAGAATATTTTCATATAATGTTCAGTGCTACTTTTGTGGTTTGCCTATTATTTAAATATATGTATTGTATATCTAATTAATTAATAAATTCCTTATAAATGTTAAACGCAAATTGTTTAGACGATTTAAACCGTGTTTCGCTTGCTGTGTTGGTCGCAGCAGCAGCAGCAGCAACGCGACGCTAATTGCGTTCAATTGCCGCTTAAATGGGTTTAACCTTTTGCAGTTTTCTCAATGACTTTTACCAGCGAATGAGGACACATATTTGCGCGAGTGTGCGTGCCTGTGTGTGTGTGTGTGTGTGTATAGTATATGCTGCATGTGTGTGCTGCTGTTGCCGTTTACATTTGCAACTGTGATGAAGCGTTCATTTAGTGGTATGACAGCTGACCAAAACTGTCTGTCGCTTGATTACTCTTCTCTCAGTCTCTCTCTCTCTCTTTCTCCAACTCATGCTGCAGCTGACCACACGTTTCTAAAACAACATTTTGCGTTAGTTAAACAGTTGCCGCAACTTAAGCAAGTTACATCCTGCTCTACAACTGCAACGTGGACTTGTTTGCACTGCTGCAAAACAATTCACGTACTCGTATCGCTCATGTATCCACACTTGGTGGCTGCTCCAGCAGTGTTGTTTTATCCTTGAGGTAGGCGGTGCTGTACATGTGTACATGAATCTACCATTTATCCAAACATAGCTGTACTTTAGTCTCTCTTACTGGCTTCTGGCTCGAGTGAGCTGACTGCTGTTTGCTGTTGAGTTTTTATTTTCGTTGCATTTATTATTCAATGTGGTGGTGGCAACAGAGCAGCGTACTGGTCCTAGACTACACACGGCGTTGTCTTCTTGTTGTTTGGCTTGTTGCCTGTATCTAGTATATATCTGTGTGTGTGTGTGTGTGTGCGAAAGCAATGATATCTTTGCTTGCCTTAATGAAGATAAAGCGATTTTTATTGCTGTTCTCATTCTTCGGGTTGCTGTTCTATGTTGTTTTTCAATTTTTGCACGTTGCATGCATTTTTCATATTTTATTGGAAAGGAAGAAGTAGAAGCGGCAACAATAACATAAATTGGACAACAATCCCTTAAGCAATGCAGGCAATCGCTGCGTATACGTAATATTGTCTAGCACATGTGCAAAGTGTAACGCTGACAGGCAGCAACTTTTGCTTTACTACCCAAAGTCTGCCATGTCTAACTCATCTGCCCAAGGACACGGACTGTCAGTTGAGATGTGGCCAACCGTTGACGGCTTTACTTGTTCATCATGTTGTTTATGGTAAATAAATTATGCGTGATTTTTAGACAAGTTTCCTCATGGCTCTCGCTGGCTGCTAAGTCGGGCAAAAATGAAATGCCAAAGACGTTGTTGCTGTTGTTGTTGCTGCCTCTGTTGCTGCTGTAAGCATAAAATGCTGCTGATATGGCCAAGCCAAGCAGCAGGATAACAGCAGAAGCTGTCAGGAAACGAGCGCAGCACATCCTCTATGCCATCCTCTGCCATTCAGCCAAAGCCTGAGATATGCAGCATCAACAAATTTATAATGAGCTGCGCAGCTCAGCATCAAAGGCAAGATGCAAATAAGCGCAACGTATTTCACTTTGCCACACCCCATCACTCATACACTCACTGCTACACTCACTCCTCCACTCACCCCTCTACTCAACCATACAAACTGCAAACTTGCTGCTGAAGTTTTCTATGTTTGCAACTACAAAAAGTCACGGCAAAAACTTTTAATGACTTATTTTTTGGGTTCAATTTGAAGCGCGACTCTGCGTCTAAGCCTTCAGCTGATTGTAGCTGCGAGAGACAGACAGAAAATATAGTTAGCAAGGCAGAGAGAAAGAGAGAGAGAGAGAGAGAGAGAGAGAGAGAGTGCTGGTAAATGTACTTTATATATGTTTTAATTAAAAATTGCATTAAAACAACAATGAATGGACAGCGCAAGACATTAAATATTACACAATAAATGCAAAAGCCATTTGCTTGCAAGCGGCTTGTGTAATTACGTGTACTCAATGTACAGTAAAATATTATATTGTATATAAATATTATGTATATATTGTTTTATCGAGTGTTCGCAATAATTTGGGCGGAGCTCGCTTTTAAGTAGACTATACACAATTTGCGCTAATAATCATAATCAGCTCAACGTTGGAAGATGGAAGATGTTGGGTAAACTGCTGTCAGGTGTGTAAGTGGGGGGGCGTGGTAAAGGCGTTGGCTTACGCCGTTTCCTGTGTGTGTCCGGCGTATAATCGTTACAATTTCCGACATATGCATATGCATGAGTAACAACAACAACAACAACAGCAACAACAGCAGCTGTAGTACTGAGGTATTTGTGCTATCCTTACGTGCTTCATTCACATCAACATTCATATAGTACAGTTATATATATATATATATATATATATATATATATATATATATATATATATACTATATCTGGCATATATTTTATGCACTATATACAGACAATATACTGTGGTTGACCTCAAAAATAAAAGGGTTGCCGTTGGCTCTACGTTCAATCCTCTTGGCTGACGCATTCGAGAGCTGCCTCTGCCGCTGCTGCTGCCTCTGCCGCTGCTGCTGCCTCTGCCGCTGCTGCTGACTCTGCCCCTGTCTCTCTGTCGCTGCTTTCAATATTTTTCGTAATGGATTTTGCGCATTAAACACATTGTTTAATTGCTTGTTATTGTTGTTGTTGCTGCTGTTGCTGTTGCTGCTGCTGCTCGCTGTCATTGTTTGCTAATTGCATCATAAGAACAATTGTATTAACCCGCATGTGTGTGTGTGTGTGTGTGTGTTGTAAAACCAGACCTTCACATTGAGTTCACGTAATTAATTCTTATAAAGGAACCGAAACATGTGCGAGTGTAATTCAATTGCAGGACCTGGTTGTCGACTACAGTGTGCGCTTGATAAGACGCATTCTACAGATTGTTAATATATACAGAAAAAACAACAACAAATGCTGTTATATAAAGCGTGCGTTCACTGTAATTGCACAACATTATTTTTTTTTATATAAACTCTAGCTAAAAAATTCCATTTGATTCCGTTTAAAAAAAAAAAAAAAAAAAAAAACAGAACAAAAACCAGTTTAAGCACGAAATGAAATATTTCAAAAATGTGCAATTGTAAACAAAAACGTATTTAAAACAATGTGCATATAGTATATATATTATTATTTAATTAGCCTTGACACTCACAAATATAAGGCTAGTTCATGACTATCATGAGTATCTCAGTGAAATTTGATGTGAATGCTTGACCTGAGATATATAGATTGAGGGGGGAGGCAAAGTAGGGCAGCTCAAGTGGTCAAGTGGCATCGAAGGCCTTGCGCCAGGTGAAGCAATTAAATGAGTACTCGAAACTTAATATTCATATCAACACACTCGATGAGTGTACAATTTTACAGCATTTCCAAAAGGAAATCCAAAAAAAAAAGAAGAAGAAACAAGAAAATTAGCTGTATTTTTGTATTAATTTTACGCTATTGCTTGGGGCTTGGCGCAGAGGAGGAGACGGAGACAGGCAGGGAGGGAGGGCTACGCTCAAGTGGCAGCCAAGTAAGTAATTGGATAGGGTCTGGGTCATTGCCAAGACGAGCTCCCATAAAACAATGACGATGTCAGGCAGTTTTTGCTGTTTTTCTTTTATTTTTTTTTATTTTTTATAACATATTTCTTTCCTTTTTTCTCTTTGTATTTGTATTATATAGAGCGCACTGAAAATTTATCAAATTTGTCACTTGCAGAGGCGGCAAAAGCGAAACAAAATAAAGCATCGTACAAATGGGTAATCAATCACAATGGACAACACACAGACCAATCGATAAGTTCAATGTGTTCAAAACCAGCAAAAAGAGAAACTATCTCTTCCAGAGTATACCCTGTTGGCAAAGCAAGCAAGTTGTATAATTACTTGTTGACAAAGAATAACGAATTTCAATTGTAATTTGAACTGTTACAGCATATCTGCAAGTCCATCACTTCAAAACATTTGCGTTGCGGCGTCACAACAAAGCTGCTCCCGGGGGAAAAGCTGTGTAAATGGCCAAGGGAAATGGTACTACCGGCATTTTTGCAGCCAGCGTGAAATTAATCTTTCAAAACAATTGACAAAAATGTTCGTTGTCATTTTTAAAGCAAAATCCTTTGCGTTGTCCCGCGTTACGCCCACTCCCCTCTCCAGCCAAACGGAACAAGCTAAATGTAGAGCATTTCTTTTTTTTTTTTTTGTTTTATGTCGTATTATTTATATTTTGCATATGAATTGTACATACATTCAGACATTCATACTACATTCAGACATTCATTCATTTCACCGCAAATATTTGCCATTTTTCGCTGTCGGTTTTTGTCGTTTAATGCGAGCATTATGTCAGCTTTTCAAATTGTTTATTCGTGTATGAAAGTGTCGCAACAGAGATAGAACAGAGAAATTGAGAGAGCGAGACCGAGAGCGAAGGAGAAAGAGAAGCGACAGGAAAAGTGAGATATATATATATGTATTTATACCTGCCAAATGTCTTCTGTGACATAGCGTATCAATTTAATCTTATTGTTATTGTTATTGTTATTGTTATTATTTTTTTATTATTACAATTATTTTTATTTGTAAAACAATTTTGTTTTCTTTTTTGTTCATTCTAGTCACTATAAATTACAGCTTAATTGGCGCATAGATACGTGGAAAGCGCGATAACAGCAATTTTCCAAACCGGACAATAATTATGTCTATTTTAACGTTAATTACACACACACAAGCACACACACACATATTCGCTTATTTCCCGCTGTCCGACAATTAAAAAGGAATTTTTATCGCCTGACACTCAATAAACAGACATAAAATGTAAAGCGCACAATATAAAGAGACAAGAGTATAAGAGAAACACACACACACACACACACAACCACACACATATAAGTACTAAGCTTTTGCTCCTCTCTCTCTCACTCTCAACCTGATAATATTCATAATGAGCGCACACTTGAATACGGCGCCAGATAAAACAGATAAAACAAGTTAAATATGGCGCAGCGGAAGGAAGGAAGCAAGCTAAAAGCCGCTGCTAGCAGCAAGTAGAAGCAGGAAGGAAGAGGCAAAAGCGGAGAGCTTTGTTGAAGGGTGAAGCATTTTGAGCTGACGTGTAGACAACAAAGACGAGAGCTTCAGCTTAATAAAGCAGCTGTTGTCCAGTTGTGTGAGACGTCGCAGCGACGAGTCTCCTTTGCACTTCCACTAACACGACCACTCCCCTCTCCTGCTCTAACTCAGTTGATTTGTGGCTGAAGCCCGCCTACACAGCGAGAAATATTATGCAGCATAAGCATAATATTAATGCACATAAATCACATGCATTAGTTTAATTACTATAGCAAATAAAACATAATTAACTCATATTTATTAACATAATATGCATAATTTACTTGTAACTTGTTACTAATTTAATAGCTGACATTAACTAACATTAAATGATCAATTTAATTAGGTTTAGCTGTACTTCAACGGAAAATTAGTATTATATTCCTTATTATTATTCTAATATTTTTTATTAATATAAATATTTAAAATAGAATTGTATTCATTATTATTGTTTTAATATAATTATTATTAAATATTTATTATTAATATAAATATATAAAATAGTATTATATTCCATTTTATTATATTAATATTATTATTAATTAATATTTATTAGTAATTGAAATATTAAAATTAGTATTATACTATTTATTACTAATAATTATTTTTTTTATATTTTTTTTTAATAATAATTTTTTATTAATATAAATATTTAAAATAGTATTTCATTCTTTATTATTATTTTAATATTATTATTCATTAATATTTAATATTAATATAAATATTTAAAATAGTATTATACACTTTATTATTATCTATATATTTATTATTAATATAAATATATAAAATTGTATTAAATTCTTTATTAGTATTTTAATATTATTATTATTAATTAATATAAATATTTAAAATAGTATTATATTTCATTTAATTATTTTAATATTATTATTAATTAATATTTATAATTAATAAAATATATACAATAGTGTTATATTCTTTATTATTATTTTAATATTTATAGTTACACTTAATAAATATTTAAATGCAGTAACAGACATTTTATAGTTCCATTATATATTTTAGTAAAGGTAAATTTCTCTGTGTGTGGCTAACAAATGTAGCGTAAAGTTATATATTCAGTTGCCTGGTCATATGAGTGCTTTGAACTCTTTACACAGGGTCATTATCACTATCAGCATATCGCGCGCTACTTAAGCTATCGATGGTAGCTCTACAGCTTTATCCTCCGCTATTCCTGGCAGAGAGCCGAGTCAACCGAGTCATTCGAGTTGCCATTACAGTTTATGATTTGCAAATGCAAATGCAAATGCAACTGCAGCAGCTGAGCACATATTTGCCAGCTTCTGTGGGCTTACCACACTCACTGACATTTAAATCCAATGCTGGGAGATCAATACTGTAGACTCTTGAACCCACAAGTGCTGGTGCTTGTACGAGTAGTGTGGACTGGGAATGGGAATGGCAATGGCAATGGGTGGCATTCGCCTGGTCACGAAAGCGCACTTGTCCATACCGTTTAGTTTAATGATTATCGTGTTGCATAGCCAGGACATGACAGCCATGTTGTGCAGCTATGTATGCAACACACACTTTCAAATGTGCTCAAAACAGTTAATGGCTCAACTAATTGTTGCATATTGTTAGCCTTATTTTTAAGCCGTTTTTAAGTGCGTTTTTTCGCTTGAAATTATATTTAAATAGTTTTTAGCTGCAGTTATGAATTTAATTGGAAAAGTTTAGAGATATGTTGAATAGTTTTATCGATTTGATTCCATTTATCACAGCTTGATTTAGATATCTTCACTGCCTGATATCTCACTGCTATGCCTAATCCCTCTAAATGCTTTTGGCATTTAATCTCACACAGAGCTTAATGTAAGTTCATTTAAGCTTTAATATTTATCTCCCTAAATTGTTGCTGAATTGGCTGGCGTTGGCGCTGTGCCAAATCAAACAAACTACTTTTACAGCAGCCACGTGTAATTTAGATCGTTCTCTCAACCAGCCACTCAACTGACCCACTGGCACCGACCCGTTGGCTGCACCACAGCCACTGATTACCCCAAGCATCTTTTCTTTGCTCATTCTTTATGAGCCTTCTTTAGCTTTTATTTGCTTTTAATTTCCAACGTTCTTTTTATACGCTTTATCCTTTGGCTGAAGTCTGTTATAACCAGCTTGGGAAGGGGAAAAGATTCATGCTGCTGCTTCTAGGGTATGTCTAGAGCTGTCTAGAGGGTATATATTTGTTGTTCAACATGCTCATCTCATCTGTCGCTCTCTCTTTTTCTCACTCTCTCTCTCTCTCTCTTTTATTATCACAAGAAGTCTCTTCACACTCAACGTTCATTAGGCTCAAAATTAACAATTTAATTTTATTTCGCGTGCTTTGCTCATCAATTTCAATAAACTAAAAGCTGCTGAGCTGTATAGCAGAGAGAGAGAGGGAGATAGAGAGAGAGAGAGAGAGAGAAAAAGAAAGAGAGAGAGAAGAACTTAACTCAGACTCAATTGACGCTGGTTGTGTGGGCGTGTCGAAAGGTCAAGTAATGTACAGTCCGAGACTGTTTAACATTATAACCTTATATAACCTCTCCATGTTTGGCTATATCTGTGTGTGTGTGTTTGTCTGTGAAACACGAAATGCTAATTGAAAATACAAAATGATTTACATTTAAATTAGTTTGGTTGGACATGGCCTTAACCTGTTTTGGACGTTGACTGGCTGTTAAAGCCATTGGCATTAGGGTTAGGGCTATATGCAAATTGTTGCTTTGATAAAGATAGAATAAATAAAACAGAAAACTTTAAGGAAGGCATTTCTCATAGATGTTATACGTACTCGTTGTAGCACTCATAATGCTCATCTATCTGTTGCCACTCGCCCGCTACCTGCCCCTCTTCCACTGCCTCTTCTCTCACTCGCTGTTGCCGGATCATAACACACGCAAATCACGTACTCTCATATGCTTGAATATATGGAAATGGAAATGGAAGTGAATGTGGATGTGGCAATGTGAATGTGGTTGTAACGAAGAAGTAGAAGAAGAAGCAGAGTTTTCCTTTTCACGCCCACTTGCACCTGCCGTTAGTTATCAGTGTAAAAGTTTATCAACCATGCCCACACACACACCGCCTCGTAACGTGCGTAACTAGCTGCCACAGCTCGGGAGCAGCTAAATTTTTAACGAACTGATTTATGCATGAGCTACTTTACAGCATTATGCATTGACAACGAGCCAGCCCATCCAACCTTCACCCATTTAAGTGAACGAGAGGCCAACTGACTGTGGCAACAACCTTGGACAACGTGGGACAACATGGGATACTCGCATCCATCGTAGGGAAAAACCTCCGACGTGCGAATTGTTTTGATAAAGTCACAAAAAAACCAGTCGAAAAGGCTACAGTCGACCGCATTCGACAGTATAATACCCTGTACAGGCTTCTATATTAAAATGATGTTGATAATAGGTACTTTGATTAAAATAAAAGTAAGAACATAACAGGTGTTTAAAGAAAACCCCTTTGAAACTCTCATTTTGCATATGAATTCTTTGCTTGCTTATAGCAGCTAACTGTCACTTATTTATACATATTCAATCAAAAGCTGAGTGTTACGACACTTAATTTACTTATGCCTGTGTCGCAATAGTTCCCTATCTCGCTCGCACAAATATGCACACATGGTAAGCAGACGCATGTGTCACAGTCGTTCGCTGTCTCGCTCGCACACATGTGCTGCCTGCTGCTCTACGATTCCGTGGAAAAATAACTTTTATTGCTGATTATCTGTCTTATTTACAAACCGATCTTGATGAAACTTTCAGCGTTCCTTCTACATATCATTCTTAACGCACCTGTTAAGTTAGAAGTATCTACGTTGAAAAATGTGGCTATTATTCGTTTTTTTCGATTTGCGGGGGGAAGGGGGGAGGTATCCAAAATTTAAAATAAACTTGATCTGCGTATGGTATACAGGAACCTTGATGCCAAATTTGGTGTCTCTAGCTCTTATAGTTGCTGAGATCGACGCGTTCATACAGACGGACAGACGGACAGACGGACGGACAGACAGACGGACATGGCTCAATCGACTCGGCTGTTGATGCTGATCAAGAATATATATACTTTATAGGGTCGGAGATGACTCCTTCTGCCTGTTACAAAAATTTTTTTCACAAAGTTAATATATCCCTGTACAGGGTATAAAAAAAAAGTCTCAAACTCAAACACTTGCAGCCCATTGACCAAAAGCGTACCAATAAAATTGTGTACACGCTTCTGGCCACAAAGAGCAGGACTGATGGGTGGCTGGGAAGATAGGTGGGGTAGGGTAGGGTAGGGTAGGGACAGGCAGCAGGGGTTGTCATGTTAACAAAGTGTGTCAACCGCTTGAGTGTGTTGCAGGTGTACAGTCACCTTTCAACTCGCTGCATAAATGCATGAATTTTGCGTGTGAGTGTGCTTACTACATGTGGCAAGGCAACTCTTTGTATGAAGACAAGAGCAGAGAGAGAGAGGGAGTACTAGGAAGGACTAGGGGCTACCTCAACCTCATTAAGTCAGTCACATAAAGTTCTCGCACATTTTGCATGCTGCTAAACTAATTTGCTTCGGTTGAGTGCGTCTGCGACATGGCAAAAGTTGAGACAAACGTTTAGCAAGTGCTACAGCTAAAAACAACAGTTACAACAGCTACAACAATTGCAACAACAGCTAGAAGCAGGACATGCGAGAGGTGTCGCTTGAAGCGCCTAGTTACAAGTGTCTTAGTTGAAGAACAGAAAGGAAAAGAAAAGAAAAGAAAGAACAAAAAAACACAATTGAAGTAGTTAAGTTTTCAACTGGCGATGCGGCGAATTAATGTGCATGAATTAAAGTTTGTCAACCTGCCTGACAACCCTGCCACGCCCTGTTGTCGTTGCTGTAGTTGTTGTTGCCTGCTTTTAGGCTAACGCCTTGGAGGTCGACAGACTTCCGGCATTAATGCTATAGCGATTTCGTGTCACGATTGCAAAAATTTAAGCACGTTTTTATTGTAGTTGCAAACTGTCCCCTCACTGTCCTCTAACCCCCTTCCTACTTCTCTCCTTCCTCACCACTCACCATCTCCGCTCTGCATTGGTTTTACGAGCAGCTGTTTCGTCAGCACTAAGCTCTAAGTGGGTGCGGCTCACGATTCATTTTTGAATAGTTATATTCTGATTTTGGAAAGGGGAAAGTTCCATGACTGAAGACAGCAGAAAATAGTAATAAACTTGCTCTTTAGCACGAATTTCTCATCACTATTTCATTTTATAGCCATGCATAAAGAATTGCCATAATTTGTTATACAGCAAAGAGCTTGGCTAAGTAAACAGAGTGCTGCGGTTTCAAATACAAGAATTCCTCAGTTTTTGCAAGAGTTTTTAATGCATTTAATAATTGAATGACTTTCTTAGAGTAAAAACTATAAATATTATATATATTCATCGAAATTAGAAAAAAATCTATTTCTAACTTGCAATTAATGGCTGTGCTTAAATTTAGAGAAAAAAAAACGCATGATTAGCTAGTTTAATAGCGTTCAGTGAACCTGCACTAGAAACTGTTGAATAAACAACAAGCGAATCAGACGAACACACGCAACTGTACAATACCCTGTACAAGTCTTTATCAAAATAAAAGTATTAAAAGTAAAATATTTATGAGAATTGCATTACATATTTGATTAAATAATTATACAAATATGCAACATGCCGCATATGTATGTATTATATACAAATCTGTTCATATATACATAGCTATACATATACAAGATTGGCCAAATGCATTCACAGAACGATCAGTTGCTTGCAAGTTGCACTAAATAAGCAAAATGTTGTTGTTGTTGTTGTTGTGCTGCTATCTCATAGTTTGAGCTATTCAGTAGCGTATGAAAGAAGAATAGATAAATATAACGGTGATTATGCTAAAAATAAACGCATGTGAACTGATGCTCATCAGTTGTCAAAAGTATTTACACACGTACTTGCGTACAAGTATGTGTGTACAGGCAGGCAAACGCCTCTCGTTATGGCTCGCTTTGTCTCGCTCGCCCACACATACAGCTACAATGCAAAATGTTCTCTTCTCTCTTGTTTGTTTTCTGAACATCTTTCTTATTTTTACACCGATACTAATGAAACTTTTCGCTTTGTTTTACAAGAGTGTTAAGTGGGAAGGGAGTTTAGTTCGCATTACTACAGTCTGTTATACACTTTTTGCATAGGGTATATAAATAGAATATATAAAATCAAACTAATTAAATCAATGTAAACAATAGAACTGCGGCCAAAGGTCATACTTGATGGAATTTTACAGCAGTAAAAGTTTTCTGTTTATATTTAAAAAAAATACGAGAAATATACGGAAAAAAATACGAAAAAATAGCGAAAGAATAACAAATAGTTCACGTGCATAAACAGAAATAAACGCAAGAAGTAAATTAAATACACATTGAGATTAATTTGTTCAAGATAAACCAATACTCTGGGTGCTGGAACATTATTGGAGAGGAAAACTTATTCGCAAGTAGAATGAACACAATTCATAAGCAGCTCTGTGAAAGTTTTCACATGGAAATTTATAATAGCAGTTCTGCAAGCAAAGGAAAATTGCATAAAGCTTTAAGTCTTAAACTTGTTGCATAACTTAGGGGAGTAAATTCAGTTGTAAATCGGATTTTGTCTCATTACAACGACTTAGTTATTTATTTAACTTTATTTTGCCAGGCAATAGATGAAACCACAAAGGATGTTCATTCAGAGAGTTTCTAGGCCATTTAACAGGGCCAAGACTTCAATTAGAAAGCGGCTCAAGCTTACGGTCAAACAATAAAATTGGCTACTTGAATAGCACACGATTTAGCCATGGTTAAGTCCCTAAGGCTGACTAACCAATGCGCCCAGGATTACCGCACAACAGCACGTGTGTCTGTGTGTGTGTGTGTGAGAGAGAGAGATTGAGGCAGACGGGTTGGTATGATAAGGGACAAAGGCCACGATCTGGCAATTCCCGTAGGATAATCATGTAAATTAAATTATGCTCTTTCCATGCATATAAAACTACCAATCGCACGAGGCGGCTAACGCTCAACTTTGCAGAGCCCCCAAAACAACTCAAACAACAACGTAAACAACAAGAACAGTGTGGAGTCAACATTGCTGAGGCAGGTGAGTGTCAAAATGTGGGCCTCAAGTGCCAAGGTTAAGCCAACATCGTTGAGCACTGAGATGAGGCGACACTAATGAAAATACTTGTCATATGCTTGGGCCACTGTTTACCCAAGGGAATTTCAAGATATGAGAGCTGAGAGCTGAGAGCGTGACTTGTTTGTCACACGTGACACGAAGCCAAAGCAAATAATATTGAATGTTCAATATAATCAAATATATATTAAGATTAATAACAATTGTCTAGCAATTATTTACTCACTTAAAGTAAATGCAATGCATTAATAATATTCTGCAAATTATAAATATGTGCGTGCGTGACACGCGTGCATCCCTAACCCAACGCATATATATACATATATATATATATATTTGCATATTTGAGTTTTATTTTCTCTTTTCAACAATTTTGAGTAAACCTGCCTCTACTATCAAAGTTTCGTATTCCCTTTTGTTTTGATTATGAAATTAGAATAATTTTCTTATGCATTTTCATTAGCTTCCTCTTGGTGCCACAAACGACTTGGCAATGGCTTAAACTGCTACCATATTGCAGCCATTAATTCGCTTAGCGAATCGTTGGGATTGAACGACTTATGGCCACACTGAGTAGGCCAATGATGCCGCTGAGAAATGCCAAGGAATTTTCGTTGCTGCAACACTCTAAATGTACAACAAAAGCGCAGAGGCTAACGAAAATAGCCGTGGTATGGCAACAGTAACAGCAACAGCAATAGCTAATGCAGCTAAAACAACAACAACAACAACAACAAGCAGAATAGCTAAATATGCAACGTTGGTTCATTTGGTCAAATGGGCCTGGTCTGAAAATAGCCGCAAAACTATCCTGGGCGACGACTACACGGAAATTGGGTCAACCCGGTTGATGCTGTGGATGCTGTGAATGCTGCTGATGCTGTGGATGCTGCTAATGTTGATGCACTGCAGCGGGCAAGTTAAAAATTGCATAATATTTGTTGGGGATTATTTTATTTTGCGGGCAGCAGCTAAAGTAGCAACTGAAGCCTTCACTTGCATTAAATTGATAAACAATTTGCAACAACATCAGCAACATCAGCAGCACAAGTAGCAGCTGCAACAGGGGCAGCCACTTGAACGTATTTGCCGCACGGGAAATACAAAATACGCCATAAATTTTGCTGGTAATAAAGCAAAGTGCAATGCGATAGCGGATAAGGTGGCGAGATGAGACCTGGCTGCCTGCTAGCTTTATGAAATATTCATGGACAGCGACAACTTCTCATGCCTCACTTACCGCTACCCGCTACCCGCTACCCGCTACCCGCTACCCGCTACCCACTTGCCGCTTGCCACTTCTCCACCTCAACTCAGCTCAACGCTCTCAGCACCTGATCTATAGCATCGATATGCGTCCTCTGTTTACGGCGTGACGGAAATTTAATTTATTTACAGCCCCAATGAGCAACGCTGGACGTTGGAGTCCGAGGCCCAGACCCAGACCCAGTTCCAATCGAATGGCATCTTCATCTACTTTATTGGACTTATTACACATGAGTGTCGCTTCACTCTGGGCCTGTCCGTTGCTTGGGGGAAAGGAAAGGGCAGATTCAATAAATTGACTTTGGTCAATTTGTACGTGTTGTAATCAAGCAACGCCGCTGCTCGTTTGCCACAGTCAAGGCGTTGTCGTAATCATATAATCATATAATGACCTTATCAATATACGTAAGTATGTGCATACGTATGTGAGTCGTCTTCTTCATCTTCTTCATATTATTATTATTATTATTATTATTACGCATACGCAGCGTGTAACACACAGAAACCATGTGTAGTAGTGTAGCTGCCAAAATAGAAGCAAAAACTGTTGCAAGTGTCTGGCAAAAAAAGAGAAAGGAAAAAGAAAGCAAGGGAAGACAGACAAAAGAGCAGAAATCCCAGCAAAAGTGGCAGACAGCACGTGAGGCACAAACAGCTCAACAAATGTGTGTGTGCGTGTGTGTGTGTGTGTGGTGTATGTTTGCCTCAAGCTCAATCTGTTTCAAATTTTGCGTAGTTCACTTTTAGCATTTCAAGCTGCAAATTGCACAAAAGCATCGAAGCAGCAGCAAGGATTTTTAAATATAAAATTAACCAGTCGGAAAGGCTACAGTCGACAGTCGAATACCCTGTAGTAGTAGTAGAATACGCAGTACTTTAATTATAATAGAAGCAAGTACATAACAGCTGTATAAGCTTGATACATTGATACCAAATTTAGTGTCTCTATCTCTAATAGCTGCTGAGACCAACGCGTCCATACAGATGGACAGACAGACAGACGGACATGGCTCAATCGACTCGTCCATTGATGCTGATCAAGAATATATATACTGTATAGGGTATGCCACGTCTCCCACTACCTGTTACATACTGGTTGCCCAAAGCTAATATATCCCTGTGCAGGGTATACAAAGAATTAGAAAGCAAGCAAGCAAAACTAACTAACGATAATCGCTGGCTCTTTGCGCGTCTCTTTGCTATTTGCCTGGCACTTGCAAAATCAAATTTATTGGCCCAAGATGAGAAATTGATTCCAGCCAAAAGAAGGAAAGAAAAACAGCAACGGAAAACTTTATGGCAAGCAGTGATGGTGTCAGACCTCAATCGACATTCGCATCTGGCGGGTGTGTTTAAAACTTTCGCTAAATTGAATTTTTTATTACGTAAATATTGAAGTAGCTACACGTCCAGCCCCTTCATGCAATCCTCTCTCACCACCCCCCTTTGCTTCATACGCCTTTCTTGCTTCACAGTCTCTCTGCTGGCTGCTCTGACATTTGCCTTTTGCTTTTTTTGCGCACTTCTTCCAAGGATTTGTGCACGAACGCCCCAGAGTATGCTATAATATTTAAAGCAGACGACTTTTGTCTCCAGCTCCCAAACAGCTGCAAGTTCCAGCTCCATCTCCATCTCCATCTCTGTCTCCATCTCTGTCTCCTTCTCCATCTCCATCTCCATCTCCATCTCCTTCTGCATCTTCAGCTCCAGCTCTGCTACAACTGACGCTGCTTGTGTGAAATTTATGTGAACTTTCTTTTATAGCTTTTTACACACCGTCCAGCAGCGTCGAGAGCAAGAGTTGCAGGCGGCTGGCTACGATACGATAATGTTGATAAGCCTTGGGTTATATGAAATGGCATTGCAATTAGTTGACTGGCAATATTTTATTATATTTTATACGAGTATATACATATATATATATATATATATATCCAGACATATTTCTGCGTGATAAACAACAGCGGCAAACTCATTTGAACATCTTATCTTTGAGCCTGAGCCGTTGTTGATTTATGGCAAAGCTCTGTGCTTTTGTTTGCCGCATTTCAGAGGTTCAAGGTTCACGCAACATTTTCAGCTCATGTCTGCAATCAATTGTTATCGTTATCGCTATCGTTATCGGCAACATCATTAGCATTATTCGATTTTAATGCTGATTAACACAACAATTGGGCCAATATTCTAATTATATTTGCAGCTGCTTCATGTCAAAAGATGCAATGCATAGAATGAAGTGATAAAACGTGTAGACCCACTCAGAAAGGAGCAAGAGAACAAGAGATGAAGATAAAGAAAGAGAGAGAGAGAGTGTGTGCGAAAGAGAGAGAGTGAGAGAGTGAATCAAGTGTACAAAGCGAACGAGGAAAATTAGACGGCGACAAGAGTTGATTGAGTGCGAACTAAACGAAGACTTGGCCTGGTTTAGGCCACGCAGGCATGCTCTGCCCTCCCCTCCCCTCTGGCCCCTGGCTACGCTGTCAGTTAACAATGCTCTCTCTCGCTGCTTTTTATTTGCATCAGCAAAAGTTTTCTTCTTCTTTTTTTTATTCTGCCGCTGTCGCGTTGTGCATCTCTACAGGGGAAAATAATGAATTTTCACGCTGCTTTTGTTGTTGTTGCTGTTGCTGCTGCTGCTGCCGTTGCCGTTGCATTTGTTGCTGCTGTCGGGCAGTTTTTAGTTTTTCGCACGATTTTCCCCCAGCGTCAGGAACTTGTGGACGTCTGGCTGCCCCAGCGTGCACCCCACCCACGCCCAGCGCTGCTGGCGTATTAGTTTTGTTTATACACTTACACAAGCTATTATGAGTTTGTCAGGGAATGTGTTACGCTTTACAGGAAGCCAGAGCAACTGAGTCGTCGGTTTCTAATCTCTTTATGCATTTTTTTCAAGCAATTTTAAGTTAATAAAATTTATTAAATAACAATAATTGTTACTACCAATTTGTATAGTGTATTAAGGCTTCGACTTGACGTCGGTTTGACTGTATTTTCGTATTTATCTTGCGTCTTTTTTTTTTGCTTTTTGCCGACTTTGCCCAAATCTCCGCCGGCAACGGCGTCGCCATTGTCATTGCCTGTTTCACTTGCTCTTGTTGTTGTTGTTATTGTTGTTGTTGTAGTTGTTGCTGCTTCCTGGCAGACTGTGCCGCCATTGCCGCCGGCGGTAAAATTGCAATTGCAATTTAATTAAGCTGCTCGACCAACCTCGACACGCCCTCCTACTCCTGCTCCTACTTCTCCTCCTGCCCGACGTCGCGCCCACATCGATAAATGAATTCAAATTGTTTAGGGCTCAATTTCAGTTAATTTTATCCATTGAATTTTCCCGTTTTTCTTTTTTCTTCACTTTATTCGCCGATGCCTTTGGTTTTTGCTCATACGGCCTTTGAAGTACATAATTAAAAGTTTGTCTTGTGGAAGTTATGATAGAGGGAGCGAACGAGAGAGAGATAGAGGAAGAGAGAGAGGCAGACGAAGAGAGAGAGAGGTAGAGATAGAGAGTTGAGAGTCAATAAAGAGCCAGCATCAAAGAGCAGGAAAAAGAGATTCTGTTCTCTGACATTGAAAGTTTGAAGTATTCTGATTAAGTTCGAAACGTTTTCAATTATGGCTTAGCATAAATTGATAAACATCTTATTGATTTCGAATTAAAATTGAACGCAGCAATCTTTGGATAGTTATTACTATGTGAGAGATACGAACTGTGACATATATTTGCATCTATTGTATCCCCATCTGAGCTGAGCTATCAGTTCCTGCATTAACCCTACTTCTTGCCAACATCTTTGTTGGCCTAAGCTTTGCTAAGCCTGCTAAACGTATTCCTTAGGTTACATACATATATCTATTTAATGTTTGATTATGTTTATTCCAATCAATAATTAGGCAAGTATAATTTAATATAGTCATAATTTAATCTAGTTATAATTTAATATAGTAATCTCTTCAATTATACTCAATTTATTTATACAAAATTATACTAATTAAAATGAATTGTTATCTATTAATTAGCGTAGAATATAGCTTGAAATTCTTTTACATTTGCATACCTTTGACCTTTTTGGCCATAACAAATGCGCTGCTGGGAAATTTCCATTTTCTACAGCAGTTCTTTTTTATCTACTTGATATATTGAGCATTTTAGCTGAATTTTCAAATGCATTGAAGCTGAAATTCGCTGCTTTAACTGTTGATAGTTGTGTGTGTAAGTTCATCATACACACAAAGTGAGACCTTCAGCATTTCTTTCACTGTTGTATGCTCCATGTCTGCTGATCCCTCCCCCCTCAGTTCCTTCCTCTTTAGCATAAACAGATGCGTTGCCGAACTGAGCTGAGCTGAGGGGGGAGAAACCAACTGTTTGTTTACGCTGTGCGCATTTTATTTTTGGCACGCAAGAGAGCGATGGCAGGGGTAGCAGGCAAAAGGGGGCAGGGGGCAGGGTGTAGGGGGACAGAGGGTAAAGCGCCAAGCGAATCTCAGCCGGATTGGAATTCTTTATTGTTGTATCACAACGCATTGCTGGCATTGTTCAGCATATGTTGGTTCAATCGATTGCCATGCTCCATCCCAACAAAAAATTCCATCAGTTGCTTTTTTGTGGTCGCAATTCTGAAGTTGTTTCCCCAGTGGATTCAAACAGCAACAACAAAATATACTCGGTATTATTAATCTAATCGAGGACTAACTTTGTGGTATATGTATATGAAAGGCGTAGGGTGGTATCCTTGAAGCCAACACGCATTACTACTAATCGTGAGTAACGAGACCCTCGCGGTTGCCATGGGACAGACGTTCAAGCGACACTTAAACCACTTAAAAACTTTAAATTGTCTTATCAGGACGATGACAGCAGACCCTACAACAACAACGACAACAACAACAGCAACAAGAACAATGCCAACTAGCCACAATTTCAATATGTGTATGGTAAAAGAGGGCGGCAACAAACCGCAGAAAACGGCATTTGCTCCCCTTTTTTTGGCGCTCACTCTCTGTCTCTGTCTGCTGTGTTGCATGCAACACAAAATGGGGCGACATCGTTGTCTGCCTGTGCTAAAGTTCCACTGACTTTCCATCTTCCTCTGCTTCTCTCTCTCACACTCTCTATGCCTTTCCCACTATGGCTGTGTGATGTGCATAGTTGTAAACAATAGGGAAATTAGTGCAAAATGCTGAACAAATGAAAAACCAGACAAATATGTAGAAAAACCCAAAACGACCGACATACATCGAATTCGGTCAGATGGCGGAAAACTACGCAAAATAACATTTCAAAGTGCCAAAATGATGGAGTGAAAACGAGTAAAAGCGTTAAAAGAATGTTATATAATGCAGAACATCAAATACTCTTTTTTTTAATATAAATAACTCAACACAACAATGAGAGATTGTAGCAAGAGTTTGCAATTCTCATGCAGCCGTTAAAGACTTCTCTATTAACGTATGTAATACTGTATGCATACAGTCCGGGTCAAGCTAATAAGTCTAGTCTATTTCATTCTATTAATATAATAATTAATAATGTAGGAAAAAGGAAAACTATTTACAAACTCAAATCAAAACTTAGTTTATTTTATTTTTATATATTAATTATATAATTATAGTTACTATATATAATAATGTATAATATATATAATATATATAATTAATAAGCTGAGTTTATTTTATTTGATATATATTAATTATATTATTATTATTTATTTACATTATTACATTATTATTACATTATTGTCATACATTCGCTTATGGCCGCGGTAAGGGAAGAGTATATGTAGTATATATATGAGAGTTTATGCTATTGTGACTAACAACTAAAATTTGGCAATGCAAGCGACAGGCAAAGAGGCTGCAAGACAGACACAACCACACCCACAGTCCGACACACACACACACACACATACACACATATATACATATGTATGTGTAAGTAATGTTTGTTTGTGGTTAAATTAGTGTGAAACATGGGCGTGGCACATGGCGCAAAAACCGCTTATGATATGTTAAAGCATTCAACTGTCTGTGCACGAAGCAGAAGGGAAAACTATGCACAGAGCCACCATTTAAAGCTCTCTCTCTCCCTCTCTCTCTCCCCCTCCATCTCTCTCTCTCTCTCTCTCCGCTTCACTAAAGTGACAAACATGCTGGCAAATCCGCAAAAGTAGCATATAGTCTTACTTTCGCAGAACTTTAACGCTTCAAGGCTTCAAGGATGCAGACCGTCAGACGAAACCGCTTGAGACAATCCACACATTAAGCACTCCCTTACCCTCCCCCCCTACCACCACCCGCAGACTAGCCAGCAAAGTGAATCCTTAGCCAGATGTCAAAAGAGCCACAAAGACAGCACATTGCCACAATCATTCCTCCCACATTCATTTACACTACTTCAATTTAAATGTGTGATAATAGAAATGTGATAAGAGTATTGAGATAACAGTAAATTGCATTGAATTCTACGCATTTGTAATAAAGCTAAAGTCTGTTAATAGCCATGCATCGTTGACAAACTTCTAAACTGTTAAGCATATTGATGAACGTCACTTGAAAATGATTAGCCAAGCAAATGAGACTTGGATACATTTGCAGTAACTGTGATGTTGTGGGGCACACACTTTGTTTGTTGCATTTGCTGCACTCATTAGCAGCACACACACACACACACACACACACACACACACACACACACACACACACACACACACACACACACACACCACGCAGTGAGGTAGGAAGCAATTACTAGCTGACCCAGCACGTTGATAGCACGCGTTCCCATTAGAAATACCCCTGGGAGGGTATGACATACATATACATGCATATACATACTTCTAGCTGCCTTAACCTCTTCCTGTTGTGCTGAACACACACACACACACACATATATATATCGGCATTGTTATTGGCATTTACCAACTGGGATTGCGTGCAAAATTGCTTTCCTTGCCACCGACGTAGCTGTTTCCTGTCCTATTTTCTTGTCTTATAAGCGACGGGTTCCCTTTATTAATTTCGTTCCGGCGGATGGCCACAAAGGGGTGTGTGTGTGTGTGTGGGGGGGATGTGTGTTCAAAAAGGCGGCCACAACAGTTTTAGTTTTATTGATTTTAGATTTGCCGTTGCTTTGCCTTAACCAACCAACCAACCAACCAACCTACCTAGCTCACAACCTTCCTCCCTCCCTTCCTCGCTCTTTCCTTCATTGCCTCTCATGTGTTCAGTGCTCAGTGCATTCACCTTTCTGAGTACCAACTTATCCCACCCTCCCCCCCCCACCTCTTGCTACATTTACCGCCTAGCCAGGCCATAAATTATGCAGTGTCATGATAGGGCGCCACAAATACTGCTTATAGTATTTGTTTTGTCGGCCATCTCACTGATTTACGATGCGACTACTGCCACATTGGACCTGGTCCAGTCCATACGCTCCGGCGGTTGCCAATTAAATTTCAGCGGAATCGGAACTTCAATCAACTTTACCTGACGGCAAAACTTGTTTCCAATTCGGCATCCTCGAGCGTCGATTAGACGGGCAATTATAAAGGCGCTCAAGTCAAAGTGAAATTAAATAAAACTTAATTTCATATACAATGTGAGTTGGCCAACTTTTCATACAACGTGCGGAAGTAACTTGGCCATGCCCATCAAATTG
The DNA here is from genome assembly GCA_018901825.1 of Drosophila funebris. Classification (NCBI taxonomy): domain Eukaryota; kingdom Metazoa; phylum Arthropoda; class Insecta; order Diptera; family Drosophilidae; genus Drosophila; species Drosophila funebris. The sequence continues at coordinate 4,373,934 of JAEIFK010000682.1, forward strand.
GCTAACTGCAATCAAATGCTCTTAAATATATGCTACATATTTCTGTATGTTTAATGCTCCCCGTGCTATGCTACAGTTTTGGGGCAACCAAAGAAGCTTATTTCATAGGTACAACATTTGGTTGCAAGTTGGCAACACGTTTGCAGTGTGAACATTTAGCAAATTGTGTTGTGTGCCGGCCTAGAAGACTTAAACGATTCGTGTTGTAATGACTTTAGTTTGAGTACAAGAAGCGGGCCGAAAACAAAGACGATTACGTAATTGAAAAGATATTTAATTTCACAGTCAAAAGGCTTGATGAGGGCATGGGCAAGGCACATGGCTGAGACGGTCTCCGCATTGCCACAACTAATTGCAACAATTGTGCAAAGCAAGAGCAAATGACAAGGCCAAAGCATCCGCAACTAATTGAGAGCAGCCATCATTCGCTTTACTCCAAAATTTAAGCAATTTGTCAACGCTTCTTCTTCGTCGCAATTTCCGGAATGTCTGACGGAATATTTGAGCAGACAGGTGGAGGAAGGGAGAGAGAGAGGGAAGCAACATGAGGCGGGTTGAAGGATCTGTGTAAAAATGGCGAGTTAATTCTCTTCTCACTCATTCTCTGACCCTTTTCCCCTGGGATGCTTAAACATTTCGATCATTGTGTGTACCTTTTAAACTAATTGAATTCATGTTTTATTAATTACGGCTCAAAATACAGACCTAAAACATTACGAATTTCCGGTTCAAAAGCACACACACACACACACTCAAGCACAGCTCGTAAATAAGCGATTATGTTAAAGGACACATAACATCCAAGCAGCTTCTTGTCCGCAATCATACAAAATGTATACTCAACCCTCACACACACACACACACACACACACACACATCAGGTATGGCAGCAAATGTGGCTTATACCTTGTCTCTAATCCAGACATATGTTACCATTTATTTAACCATAGTTGTGTATAAAGCAACTGTTCCCAGTGCCAACTTGGTCTGTTCACAACAACAAAGCAAATCAATTAGCAAAGAACTAATCCCACTGAGTGCTTCTACTTCTCGTTAGCAAAAATATTTGTTTTTTACTAATTGTTAACTGTTCCCATTACTTAACATGCCAATTAGCTAATTAAATCAATATTTTCTTTAATATTACATTTAGTGTACCTTTTCCAGAGCTTTACGTTGACAGTTTATAATTTCTGTAAATTTCTTTTAATGCTTTCAGTTTTTATTAAACAACTCTGACTGCCAACTGCCAACTACAACTGTTCCCAGCGCATTTTAGCTAACTCTTCCCAGCACAATTCAATTACCCAAACTAATCCTACTTCCACTTTTTACGCAAACTACTCAACGTAAAAGTATCAATTAACTTGGCCTGCACACACTTAGCCAAATTGCATTCATCGTGCTGAAACGAGAACTGGGAATAGAATTGGGAACAGTGAATGGACACAGAGAGTTTCAAGAGTTGTGCAAAGTTTTTAAGGCCAGTAATGCTCCGTCCTGGTGGTCAACAGCTGAAAGTAGTCGCCTAACAGTTGGGAGTGCTTAGGGTTCATTAGTTTTATGCAAAAGTTGTTGTTGCTGTTTGCTGTTTTCCCTTCTCACTTTGTTTTTTAATCTTTTGGTAAAGTTCGATTTTGTTTTGATGTCATTTGGCTCAAAACATTTGCCACACAAATGGCAAATCAGCTGCACAAGCTGTTTTCACCTTAGTCGCTCTTCATATATATATATATATATATATATATATATATATATATATATATATATATATATTTATATATATATATATATATATATATACATTTGTTGTTGTAGGCGCTTGTCATGCAAATTGCGCTGCGTTTGCTCAGTCCATGCATCGACCTTTGACACGCCCTGGCTCTATCAGAGCAATACTTTAATTACTTTTAGCCAATGTATGGAACTTTGTGAGCCCCTTTACACTCAAACTGCGCCGCCACCGCCCACCCCACCATAATTAAATGACTTTTGGCCCTAAGTAAAGTTGAAAACGTTGAACTGCAAGGGGCAAGCAGTTTTTATTGCTCTTGTTGTCGTTGTCGATGTGAATGTCCTCAGTGCCGTTGGCAGTCTGGTAATATTAACAAGCTGACTAACCAAATATTTATGCAAAACGAAGCATCAATTCACGCTGAAGCCTGTGTCCAGGTTGGTCCTGCATCCCAGTGCCAAGTGGCAAACAACAAACAAACAAAAAATGGTAGACATGACCTGCCAAGTTGATCATAGACCCATCATAGACCAACACAGACACCTTTCAAATAATGTCCACAGTTTGAATAAAACAAGTCAACAAAAAATATTGAATTATTATTCAAAATATACAACATCTAAGAGGTTTATATTTATATTTATGTTACCCTTACTAGCGCATTACATTCACTTTCACTTTCCTGCCAGCAATTTTATAAATACATCTTTTTAGCTGTAAATTAATTTGACTTTAGCTTTATCACATCATAAAATGTGAGAAACATAAAATATAAGGGTTTTTCTACGAATTCATATTTATCAGATTGCATGCTTTAAGCATAAATTAAGCGCTAGATGATAAGAAATAGGTATATATAAAAATATACAGGATATAGAGAATTCTATCTACATTATTTATGTATGATCTATGGCCGAAAAGGGAACTTCAAGACTCAGCAGAGAGAGACTCAGCGTATAATAAAGTTAACGTTAACCTTCCAAGCACGCACACATGCACACACGCACACACACACACACTCAGCAAAGATACATTCAGTCAGTACTGTGTGTTTCTGTGTGGGCTTCAAGTGGCCTGTGGCAAGTGTGGTGCTTATAAGGTGAAAGGTGCTCGAGAGCATGACGAGAAAGAGACAGAGATTAAGACATAGAGAGAGAGAGAGAGAGGGAAATTTAAAATGCCTTTTACGCTTAAAGGATACCAAACAAAATTTGTCACGCTGAATAAACTCTTCCCCTTGCACCTCCCCGCAACCCACACCTGAGTTACGCTCCGGGCTCAACGATGCAATGAGAATTTTGCTTTTAATTTCTTGTGTGTGTGTTTTTTTTGTGGCTTCAACTAAAAGCTTTGCCCAGCTTTGGCCAGTTAACACCCAGACCAACAACCACCCAATAGATATATATCTAAATTCTTGCATTGCTGCTGCTTCCTCTTACCCAGGTGAACGCAATGAATGTTTTCCATTTATTTGTCTTTTGTTTCTAGTGACCCCGACCCTATAGCAAACAACAGGGACAACGACAACGACAACGACAACTAACTACAACATGGCAATTGATTGACACTGACAATTTACAGTTGAATAATAGTCTACTGTATGCGGTTGGGCGGTTGGGCGTGGCACGTGACAAAGCTGCATTGAGTTGGCTTTAAGGGATTGCAATGAGACTAACCGGTTTAAGGTCAAACATCTGTTCAATTTTCAACTTTGCTCTAATTGAAAATCTGCAACAGCGAACAATGTGACATGCACAATGAATTTGTTTCATATCGAACAGTACAGTAAACACTCGGTAATAATAACGCATTAGCTTTCATACCATGACAATAGTTATTCATTTATTATTATTATAGTTCATATTATTTATTCCAAAATCAAAACGCAACGAATATTCGTTTTGCCTTTTGGTTTTCGGTTAAAGGTTAAGGAAAACTTTTATCAGTTATAAAAATCAAATACCCTGGACTCAGCCCCCTATGTATATTTGCCAATAGTAAGTAATTAATTACAAATGCATTTAGATATCTACATAAGCATGTAAATAACACTACTATATACATTATTTATACGTATAGTCGTAATGTGCATGCAGCAATCGTCAATTTCTTAATATAAATAAATATGATGGGTATTTCTGCAGTCGCTAATGTACAAAGCCTTACAAGCGTACTCATAACAGTAATCTGTTCACGATTTCGTTTTTCGCCTGCCTTCGCACTGCAGCTGTAAGCGATCTCGCTCGCACTTCCTCACTACGTTATTCTTGACAAATTGTCGGCTGCATATGTGTGGCTGACGAGAAAACATAAAACAAAAACAGAATAGACGAGGAGAGTGATAGCCGTTATGTCGCGACGAACGTTAAAAAAACCAAATTAGTGTTACTTTTTTGTTGTCTCTCTCAGCTACATGCGGCAAAAACTCACACACATACACAGAGACGAGAACTCTTTGGATTCTTGTTCTGATGTGGTTTCGAAGAGTATAAGAGACAGAGAAGAAGCTACACAGTTTAGCTTTTAGCTCATACACAGCCAACGAAGCAAAATATGCACAACATTAACAGCGACCTACCGCAATGAAATACAGTTAATTTTTGCGTTTTATTTGATTTTTCTTTGTATTTCATTTAAATTATATAATTTTTAAAATGTAGATTTATCAAAATGTTAATATAAAATACTAAATTCAATCGGTTAATTGTTGCAGTAATATTTACGGTTTAAATCCCTGTTTAATGCATTTCTAACATTCTCATATGAAAGAGGTGTCATTTATCGAGTGAACACTCTGGCAACATGGTTGCTCATTAAGCTGCCTGCTTAATGTCAAAATGCAATAAATACTTCTCCTCCACATCAGGATTTGTGTTTGCATTCAGTGTTTGAGTGTTTGCCTCAGGCAAAGGCACCTCAAGCTGAAGCGATCCATGACTAGATAGGGCGTGACATACACACCGTAACGCCCCCCACCCACAGCCATCAGTGGCATCATCATAAATGGCAAACGTTGTTCTGTCAACGACTTCTCATCGTCAAAGCCGTATGCTAATTTCCTCAGTTGATGTGAGTATGCCACTCACTCACACTCAGCGGGGCGGGCGAATCAATGAATGAGTCGAGTGCATGAATGAGTGCACGCGTTGATTCGCCACTCTGCGCACCCGCGTTTTCAATTAGTTTGTAGAGGGACAGCGAGAATCTCTGACGAAAGCGGGGGCGGACAGTGGGCTCTATGTTTCTAAATCTTTAGGCGATAACAAAACCTGACGCTTGGCTAATGCAACATAGCGCTTTATCGAGCCGCATTCCACGCTGTGTCACAGTTTCAGCTTTTATGGCTCCTAACATAGATAACGAGCAACACAGCTGTTAAAGCAGCACAGCTGTTAAAGCTGCTTACACTCTCTGTAGACTTGCTGTAGTTATACCTTACTTACTTGAACAACTCTCTTACCCCTCTCTTTCAGGCAACTGCTGTAACTCCTTATCATATTGAAAACTTTTACTTCGCTTAATTAACTTGTTTCAATGAGTTTGCAATTCTAACTTTGAAAAAAACTAAGCCAGCTTTCGACTTTTTCATATCAATTTGGCATTTTAAATCATTCCAAGTGCAGACTTTAATAAACATGACCTTTGCCCTTTTCAAAATATTGAATCTTAACTCAAGTAACGATTAATTAAGTTACAATTAAAAGCTGTTAATTATATGTTAACTCAATGAACTAAAAGCTAAAGTTTTCATTACGAAAAACTGTTACTTAATGTCATTGTAAAATCAAACTTTAATTAGAAACTTATCTAGTTCTCATATGTATAACAAGAAGTTAACTTCTATTGTAGATAATTTCCTAGGGTATTATGTTTAGCAACTAATCAGCTGGCTAATATCTCAAGTAGGGTATATACTACTGCTCCACATAACAATCGTATGTAGCTGCGATTTTCTGCTGTTTTTCATTTACCTCATCATTTTAGATTTCCATGTGCTTTTTCACTTTTCTCTTTTCATTATTCATTTAACGCTGACGTCGCACTCCAGTCATCCATTGTTTCAAATGTGCTGCAGTCATGCCTCCCCCTTAGCTCTCACTCAAACTCACTCGCTCTCTCTCTCTCTCTCTCTCTCTCTCTCTCTGTCTCTCTCTAGATATATATATGCTGCTCATTCTCTTCATTTCTCTTTCAGCTACAGCAACACCTTCGCATTCATCACATTCGAATGAGATGGGGCCAAAACTGCGCGTGTTCTCTACCTGCTGGCGGTTTCCCCCAAATCGAAACGTGACCATTTTCACAACGTGCCAGCACTGTGTTCCGCTCACCGACGATTTAATACCCTATATAATATTAGTTAACATATATACTTAGTATTTCAATGAGTTTTCTCTAACCTCTGCTAGTTATTTGTTATAGAGAATTGTATTTCAAATTGATATCAAAGATTTTCCTACTTCCTCGTTTATCTAGCAACTCCTGAGCTTTTAGCCTCGCTTTGTGGTTATAAAAACTTTACCACAAATTAAATGAATTGCCTTCCCTCCCACCTCCCCCTAAAGCGTATACAAATCGTTTAATTGAATCAAGGCTTAAGTCTTGACAAAGAAAAGCCCATAAAACAAAAACTTTTCAGATGCTGAGCGAGTGAATACAACATTTGCAGATACAGTTGTACCATAAAGTGGCAACTACTTAGCACAATTTGCACAGCATTTGCCATCTATTTGCCACATTATACCAACCCCCTCTCCCCACTCTTTCGAACAACAACAATTGAGTGGAAGGGGGGAAAAACCAAAGTACACACAGAGGAGGCAGTGAAAATTTACTGGCGCATTTTGCGGCACTTGAAATTAATAATATGGGAAAAACTCATAACCCGCCATCAATTGGGCGCCCAGGCAGCCATTATTTAGACCATATATAATGCCACTCCCTCTGTCGACCTCTTCCGCCCACTTTTGGTGGTCTTGGCGTAGTCTTAGCAATCAAATGCGACAACAGAGCCTAGCAGAGAATGGCATTGGCAATGGATACTTCTCATGTAAATATACATATATCGATCCATTAAAGAGAGGGCAGGAGGGAGAGAGGGAGCGAGGGGCTGCTGGGGAAGGGGCAAAAGCACTTGAAGCAACGTCAATTATTTCATATTTCTGTGTGTGTGTGTGTGTGTGTGTGTGTGTAGTGAAAAATTGGCATCTGCCTCATTGCGAGCAACTCTTAAACTCAAGTGATAACAAGCGATAAGAGAAATTGATTTGCCAGGCACGTGACACAAGTAGAGCCTCCTGCTTCTCCCCTCTTCGCAGGGGGGGGGGGGTAAATAATTTATGTACGAATAGACGAGATGAGTTTTTTTTTTTTTTTTTTTTGAAGAGTTATGCAACAATAGCCAATGGCATAGAATCCTGGCGAATGTCCATTGTGTGGACTGCAATTGCACAAAGCACAAATTGAAAGCAAGCAGCAGCTGAAGCAGAAGTTGCAGTCTGATTGTGATAACAAAGGCAACAACAACAACAACAGAAAGAGAGAGAGAGAAGAAACTTAATCAAAAAAGGTGTGGAAAAGAATGGCAATAGATTCTATATAGGTCAGGCCTAGACAGGTACAGCCAGACAGACAGACACGCCCACACTCCGGGGCTGCTGCTGCTGCTGCGGCTAAAAACTCTATAGTAACAATTTGTGCAAAAATGGAAAATAGAAAATTGCATAATTGAAGGATCTGCGTTGGGGGAAAAACCATTCTGCCTTCCTGCCATCATGGCATTCTGTCCCACAGAGCAGGAACAGCTTTACCTTTTGCTGCTGCTGCAAAACTGTGGCTGAGGCTGAGGATTGCGGTGGGTTGGTGGGTTGTGTTGGGCTGTTGGATTGTTTGGCTGTTTGGCTGTTTGAGTTTTCACAGCGGTTGCATGCCACAGCAGGCCGTAGTTTTGATGCTGTTTGGCTGCATCCGTCTTTTGGCATTGTTTGTGAAATATTGGTCAGCGGTTTGGACAGGGGCGGCTGCCCCACCCGACTCGACTGCCCCGACTGCCCATTGTTGTGGGCGTTGCACGTAAAATATTGACACAGTTGCACAGTTGCTGCGTCGCCATTGTCGTCATTTACGTAAGTAATGCCTGGCAAAAATACTACACCAGAAAGTTGGCTCCTTTAGTAAAACTTGATTAACTTCTTTCCTCCTGCCAGCGCGATAAATCAGAGACTTGCGGGCGGCCCCCCTCTGTGAGTTACGTGCTCAACTTTTCAACTGTCTGGCAATGAGCAGCGCCTGACTTCTTCATCACCATCATCAGCAACATCATCATCAGCAGCAGCAGCAGCGCTTGGGTTTGGGCCATGCTCATCAGTCATTCCGTGGTTTCTGCTGTTCACACATTTGTCTTCGGCGGCTCAAGGTCAAGGCCCCTGTTTGCCCCTCCCCTTACTTTTCTTTCGTTTGATGAGCAAAAAAAAGAAGCGTGAAATGCAAGCAGCGCAAATTCTCATCATCATCATCATCATCAGCTGTCAACAAAATAAAGTGAAAAACAAGTCGAAGAGTTGTAAACTTAGTTTGACCTGACCAACCTCATAACTAACCCGCTCTCCCCCCTCTATAGCTTACGCTCCGTCCCAGCCCTCTCCCTCTCTCCCTCTGCTGCTACGGTCTAATGAAGCGCATTTCCCTGCAAATAGACATTGAACTTGTACGACGCAAAGGCGAGGACAACTTATAAGTATAACTAGTACATATGTGCCACATACATACATATGTCTCTATGCATGTATGTCTATGTATATGTATTGTCTCACGTAAAAGCGGAAAACTCAGAGACAATGGCAGCACATTAATTATTAGCTGAGGCCAAATGCAAAAGCGTCGCTAAAGACTTTTTATTTGACTTTCGTCTCGAGGCGTTGCTTTAATTCATTTCATTTCATTTGTTTTTTTTTTTTTTTTTTTTTTTGTATTTCATTTTTATCATATTTTTCACATTTTCATTGTTCCACTCTCAGTGTGTGTGTGTGTGTGTGCTGTAACTTTTCTTTGTGCTATTTTCTTTTGCGCTTTCATTTTCTCTATTTAACTTTTGGTATTACTTGCATTAAATGGCTTGTTCTTGTACCTCCCTCTCTCTCTCTCTCTCTCTCTTTCTCTCTCTCTCCCTCTCTCTCTGTCTCTTGCATCCTTCATTGATTAAGCTATAACTACACTGCTAACTCTCATATGAAGCGCTTTGCAAATAATAAAATTGAAATGCAAAATCTTCAAATTAATGTTGAAATTTCCATTTAATTAACAAATCTTTTAGCTTGATTGCTTGCCACACAGATCTTATCTCTGCCACTATTTCGAGTCACTACTGTAGTTTGCCCTTGTATTGATGTATTTTGCTTTATGGCAAATATGTTTTTATATGTCTGAATGAAAACTCCATTAGCTAATTGCTTATGGCTTGAGCAAACAAGTTCCATACAGAGAGAGAAGTTTCATCCTAACAACTACTTCGCCGCCTCTTTCTCTGTCTCTGTCTCTCTCTTTCTCTCTCTGTCTCTCTAGAGAGGCCGGCACTCTGTCAGGTCTCAAAGTTTATTTCAAACGCAATTATTTCACTTAATTGCATTTTTCTGTCTCTCTGCTTCATGCTTTCTTTTATTCTCTTGCTCTCTCTCTCTCTCTCTCTCTCTTTGGCCCTTTTGTTATCTACTTTTCCTAAATATTTCCCTCCCTCCTCTTCAGCCAGCCCCTACCCTAATCTATTCGCACACCCACTCTGAGCTGTCAGCTCTCATAATTTTAATAATTTCATCATGTCTTCTTCAATTAAAGTCAGCTTAGTGTTTTGCGGCCTTTTTATTTCTTTTCGCCACAATCTTTGGGCTTATCTAGAAGCCCCCTCCCTCTCTCTCTCCCTCTCTCATTCTCTCTCTTTTGCTCATAATTGGCGAAAATGTTGATTAATTATGTGCAGGCTGTTTATGCAAATCGCTTTTAGGGTTAATCACTATTTTCACAAGTATTACTTAAGCCCTGTTCAGACTAACTTCCACAATTGCCAGCAACTTGTGGCGCCATCTAGCGTGTATACCGTGCATTATTTGGTCTACAATATTTGTTTATTTGTTTATTAAACTATATTTCACTTTCAACTAAATTTTATGCAATTTATGCATCTGTAAATTACGCATATCTCACTTGCTAGTTGAAGTTCGAGTGCAAAGTCATAATTTTTGACTAATATTTTGGCAGTTACACTAATTGCGGCCAAGTTACAAAAGATTAAAAGGTTATCATGTAACTTTATGACCAAATATTGGGTTAAAAGAATGAAAGGCTCGGAGAAACAGGAAGTTTAGAGAGTGATTGAGTTATAGAGTGAAGAAGTTATAGAGTAAAGAAGCTATGGAGTAGAGAAGTTATAGAGTAGAGAAGTTATGGAGTAAAGAAGCTATGGAGTGAAGTAGCTATGGAGTAGAGAATTTATAGAGGAAATAAGTTATAAAGTAGATAAGTTATAGAGTAAAGAAGTTATAGAATAAAGAAGCTATGGAGTAGAGAAGTTATAGAGGGAAGAAGTTCTAGAGTAAAGAAGTTATAGAGTAAAGAAGTTATAAAGTAGAGAAGTCATAGAGTAAAGAAGATATAGAGAAGAGAAGTAATAGAGTAAAAAAGCTTAGAGAGTGAAGAAGTTATAGAGTAAAGACGGTCTAGAGTAAAGAAGCTATGGAGTAGAGAAGTTATAGAGGGAAGAACTTATAGGGTAAAGAAGCTTAGAGAGTGAAGAAGTTCTAGAGTAAAGAGAGTTTGTCTCACTGGGATTAGTTATTATCAGCAGCGTAGGCTTCTTCTCCCTTTCGCTGCTCTCTCTCTCTCTCTCTCTCTCTCTCTCTCTCTCTCTCTCTCTCTCTCTCTCTCTCTCTCTCTCTCTTTCTTTCTTTGGAGTTGTTCAATTTGAGACTAACACATTGAGTTGTTAGTTTATTGTTCGTTCTCAATTTGTAATTTGTTTTTTTTTTTTATGTGATTTTTTCTATTTTATAATTAGGCACAGCTGCTGCTGCTGTTGTTTGGAGGCTTTTAATCGATTTTGCATCTGCAGCTGCTTCAAATGAATTTACTAGGTAGTATAACTTTATCCGGTTTCCCCAAATACACACAAAACAACAACACTTAATACACATTTCTCATCAGTTGTTAAGTGCGCGCCAGAGGCGTGAAGCGGGAAGGGGGAAGTGAGAAGGGGGGTTGGTTAAAATTGAAATTACATATTTTAATGCGAATTTGTTTGCAGCTGAGCAAAAGTTTTTGGCTCAGCAGCCCAGCGACTAATGAAATTATGGAAAGCAACAAACGCAAACTTTTTGCTCCCGATTATTATAAAACCCCTCACAACCTGCAGCAATCTGAAGAGCAGCAAAGAGCGGAAGGGAGGGGGTAGAGAGAGAGGGAGGGGGGTAGGGAGGGAGGCAGGCAGGACACGCAGCAGCCGTTGTAAATAGCTCATTTTATTTGCATAATTTCTACAAGTTTTTAATCAACTTGCCCTAAGGCATCCGCCAACTTGCCAACGACAACAACTCGCGGTCAAGCTGACTTCTGCCACATTCTCTGCCCCAAAACAACTCGCGTTGCATGCAACACAACAATAAACAAAACAATTATTGTCACTTTGCTGCAGCTCGGAGAAATTAACATTTGAGTTCGCTGACATTGATAGTTCCATGCCTTAGGTTCTTCAATTCTTCAATTTGAATTCTTTTGCGCATGCGCTTTGTTGACTGTAGTTCCCATCCGCTTCGCTCCTCACCCCTCTCCACTCCTTGTCACTGCTCCAACTCCATTGTGGAATGACAAGTTAATAATATTTTTGAATAAGTTTTCGCCATTCGACGTTTTTAATATGGCAAATTCTTGGCAGCCAAGTCGACAACGCTGTAATCCGTGGCGCAAACTTTTGCAGCTTTCGTCCTCAAAAATGGACGCAACTAAAAGGCTTGACTTATACTTGTCTTTGGGCCCACAACAGCAAAGGGCAAAGTTTTGGCAACGTCATGTAAGAATCAGCGTTGGCAGTACGAGTATGGGACAGATCCGAGCAGCTCACCCAGTTCATCCCCTCGGCAAATGATGGCAAAATTGGCCAAATAACAAGCTGAAGAGCCGCATAACTGTAAAGCACAACAACTGTAAATACTTCCTTTTGGATGGTGCCCCAAGGACACAGAGAGAGAGAGACAGCAAGAGAGAGAGAGAGGAAGAAAGACAGAGAGAGCGAGCAAGGAAAGATGGTTACAGCTTTGGCATTTATCCAATTTAAGTGGCGTCTGTGTAACCTTCGACTTGCCAAGTGGAAAACAGCAAAGCAAAAAGAAAAAGGAGTTCAAGCTCAAGATAGAGGACTAAAGTATAGAGGCAAAAACATAGATGTATCTCTGGCTCAATAGTCAAAGAGATGACGAAAAGAATAAGTCAAAAAAAAAAAAAAAAAAAACAAATGACAAAATCAAGAAAGAATAGTTAGTTGCAGCACACCGAAGACCTGATACCTTAACATTAGTTTACTTTACTGTCTATTAAGTAACTATTTAACAAGCAAGAGTTTTTTTTATAACTTGGCCAAAATAGCTTAAGAAAAGCTAAAAGATTTTGATGCACAGTTAAAGCTTTGATGAACAGCATTAAGTGGATGGAATGAAGCGTATAAAAAAGGCTAAAAACAAGCGAAATTAACGCTCATTGAGTAATTAATTGAGCAAATTTGGTAGCAAAGAACTTAAGTGGCAAACAAAGAGAATAACTCAAGTGTTTAAGTAGCAGCGATAGACAAGAAATTGAAATTGCTTGCTTGTGATTAGATTAACTGCTAACATTTCTAGCTACCGCTCGGGCAGCCCTCGCAGAACTACAATCATGTAAATGACAGGCCAAAGACGCAGAATAGAACAAAGACACAAAGTGAAAGATCTGCAAAGAGCAGAAGCAAAACAAATAGAATTTAAAAGCAGGCGAAGAAGAGTAGCACATGAAGGATCTCTTGTTCCTGTTCCTGTTCCAGTTGTTGTCCAAACTGATATCAGCGTGACTTAAATGTAAGCTCTGGCCACGCCCACGCCTAGGCGTCGACAGACAGATAAATGGGCATAAAAACCAAGTCCCTAGCTTCCTCTCCCGCACTCCCTCCCCCTCTCACTCTCCTCTCCACCCAGAACTTTAAACAGAATAAGCAAAAATAAATAAAAAAAAAAAAGATTCTAAAAAAAAGGACCTGGATTACCTTTTTTTTATTAGTCGACTTAGGGACATTTGCTGCTGTCGCTGATGGGTCTAAAAGGGCGTGGCACAAGCTGTGTAATGCTCCTGAAATGGTTGTGCAGCCAAATGGGATACGGCGACAAGTCGAGTGAGTTAAGCAGGCAGATAGATGAGGAGAGCACCCCCCTACGTTCCCTCCCAATATTTGCACAACTGGGATTTTGGGTTTTTGCGGACAGAAACAACATTGGGGGGCATTGCTATTGCTAAGGGGAAAACGGTGTACAAGGGAAGCAGGAAAGGGTGGCGGGTTGCTGTTGTTGTTGTTATTGTTGGGTTGTTGTGATAAAGGGATGACGCTGGGCATTTTATTTAAATTTTCGTTCGTTTAAGTTGATTTAGCGAGTGGATTAGTTAGGGTCAACTGAAGTTGCGGATTGTCAAACGGTTTCGGATGAACTACGCTTATACTTGCCATTCCCCCAGAGTCATTTCCGCTCTTTGATAAGTTTTCTAACCAAACAGAAGTCAGTTGCAGGCCGCATGTGATATTGTTGTATGTTGCGTGTTGTGTTTGCCGTTGTCATAGCTTAGCTCATTGCAAGCCATGAACTGTCCACAAAACGCACACAATCCCAACCCCAATGCCAACCCTAAACCTAGCTCCATACAATGAACGTTGAGCTACCACCCACTCCCCCCCTCTCTCTCTCATTCTCTCTCACACGACAAACCCTTTTAGCCAAGTAGATGTGCAAATTAATGCGACGACGCGGAATTAGGTCATTGAGTTTCTCTCACTCTGTCCATTGTAGAATTGCTTCTTCCTCTTCTAAACTTTAGAATTTCTTTCCATTAAATATTGAAAACTAGCGGCATTGCTGCTAGGTAGCAAGTGGGCGTGTCAGCCGCCCCATTTGCATATCTCTCAGCAGTTAGTCATCTCGCCGTTCTGCTTCTAAACAAAACACTTTGTCATGTTTGGTTTTTTTGCCTTGGGGTGGGAACGGGAAGGGAGTAGTGGGATTCGCAGGGCAATCGAAGGCAATCCTTTGACATTCTATGTTTGCTTCTATCCCAATTCGTTGTCCATTCAATTTCACTGCTCTTTTCGTTGCCTACTGAGACGTAGCACAGTTCAAGGCGAATCTCTGTTTTTTTTTTTTTTTGTTGGCTAGTCACAGTCTGTTGCCCATTGTCCCTTACCTACCCTCTTCCATCTTCATTGCGCTGACAAAGTTGTAACGTTTACATAGTGCGAATGATTGCTACTGATTTGTTTGTGTTTCGAACAAAAAAAAAAGAAATGGAAAACTGTCCAGCTGGTTGACTCTTGGCAAGGACAAACAACAGTGTTACAGCATTTCTTCTTTTTTTTTTTTGGCCAACATCAAATCTGGCTTTATTAAAGTTTCATTGTGAAATAAATTGGACTTTTGGTAGCGCAAGTTAATGGGAAATACAATACAATTACATTGTTTAAATATTTGTGAAGTGAATCAAATCAAACGTGAAACATTACACATTGTTTAATTAATCATACAAATTTCAGATGAAATTCACAAAACAAACTATTTTTTTTTTTGTATTAAATGTTGGTTGGTTTAATTTGCATTTACTTAAGCTACTTAGAAGTGCAATAAGAGCAACATTTTAAATGAAATTGTAATGAAACAATGCAATTTAAATGAATTTAAATCAAAGTTTTTTATGCATTTTTCTATCAATCAAAGGTCAAAAGTTCTGAGTGTAAAGCGAAATAAATGCCAATCAAAAATGTGTTTTAATTTACTAGTGAAATTATTAATATAATTATTATAGTAAAAAAGTGAAATATGAAAAAATCGAATATCGAAAACAGTTTAAAATCAAATATTTAAAGCTATTTTAAGCTCTTTTTTTATGTACATATATGAAAACAAACGTATGTAAGTGCGCACATGTTGCTGTAATTTATGCAAAATAAACACATATAACACACATAGCATTTGCAAAAATACACACACACACACACTCACAAATACTGTTACGTGACTGGCCTTCTTATCTGCTCCCCCTTTTTGCAACCGTTTCTATTCTCTTCTCCAGCCACTTCAATGCACTCCTTCAATTCACTTCGTTCTTCGTTCTATTCTATAGTAATTTTCTCTATGCTCTCTCGACCCACTCACCACACACCACACACCACCCACTGCCCACCAACCCAAGATCCGCCCACTCATTCACTCACTTATTCCTCTTTGTCGAGTGGTTTGCGCCAATTTTTTCATGTTTTCATGCGTGTTGCGTGCTCAACAAAAACAAAAACAAAACTCAACAATGACGACGTTGATTGTAAAAATGTGTAGCATAATAACAACAACAATGGCATACAATGGCAACAACAACGACAACAACAAAAGCAACGACAATGGCAACAATGTATAGCTAAGTCAAGTGCCTGGCTAAGGCAATCATCCTGTATGTATGCATGTGTGTGGCCGTGTGTGTGTGTGTGTGTCTGTGTGCCATATTTCATTGCATAACTGTAACTGGCACTTGCTTCTTCTACTTCTATTCCTACTTCTACTTCTATTCCTACTTCTACTTCTATTCCTACTTCTACTTCTACTTCAGCTTCAGCTTCCATTCGCTCTCATTCGCGCCTTTAAGTAGACTTTGTTTTGCGCCATTCTCATTTCGCTTCAATAATGAATTGCTTCTTCGGTAAGTTGTGCCCCCACCCCACTCCCATTATCCGTTACAACTTCTGCGGAAGGAACTCTGTCGTATTGTGCAATTTATTTGCACTGTTTGTTTGTCTGCTTCGTTTGTTTGTTGGTCTCGTTTCTCGCTTCTTTCGATGACTTTTCTTTCTGCTTGCTTTCGCACTAATTTCAACCTTTTGTCCGTCTAATGACAACTTATATGTGGCTATAAAAATACATACATACACACATACATACATACATATACCTATTTATGTATATAGTATACAGACTATGTGCTTCTGTGTGTGTATGTACGTGTACTTTATTTGGTTGAATAGCAACAATAAAATGAATAAAAATATTTGAACTTTTGTCAGCTTTTGCCGTTGCTCGATGGTGTTCTAACTGTTGTTGTTGTTGTTTTTATAGTTGTAAATTGATATCGACGATAAGTCATAAAGCTAACAACAACAACAACCACACACACATACACACTCAAATAAAGACAGACCTCGATAATGATGACGTGTTTTGATTGCTCAAATTATCGAATTGAGTTCATTTATATCATTATTTTATTTATTATTTTATAAAATGAATATCGAATACATGCATATGTTTAATAATACTAAATAGAAATATGTATAATACAATATCTAATAATACATATTATTATATTACGTAAATAATATAATATTTATGAAACGTTTGGTTATCAAATTGTTGAATCTATTTCAAGATAATAAGAAAAAGAGAGTTCAAAGACCTGAAAGTTATTTGAAATGTTTATCAAAAACAAAAGAAAACTAATTTTAATTTAAATAATTAACTATTACTATGCTTCTGGCAATTGTTGTTGGAGTCCCAACATAATATATCAAATATCATAATTAAATAAATAGTCAAAACTCAAAGCAGAGAAACAAAAAGTTGTTTTTCTCTGTTTCGTTTGGCAGACATCGCATTGTAAACATAGAAAGAATGAAGACTGCGTGAAGGAGGGAGAAAGAGAGATAGTGAGAGGGGGGAGGCGGGGTATAGAGGGAGAGCTGGTGTGTGTGGCATCATAAATTCCAGCATGAGTACAACAAATTCCGCATGTGCAAATAAATAAATGTGCCAACACTGGCAACGGGACTGGGACGGCCGTTGGGATTCATGCGCAGTTGGCTTTGCCGCATGACGCATCCAAAACAACAGACCCACAGACCCAAGTGCAATACAGGCAGACATATGTTTCCCTCACATACACATATGTACATAGTTACATATTTACATATATGTAAATCTTTATACTGTTCTTTACGCCCTGAACTTAATTAATATTCATGTAAATCAGCATTTGTTTATTGTGATTTTTTGGTCTTTTGGCAAACCTCTTTTATTGATTTATTAAGTTATTTATTTGTTATGTAAAATATGTAAGTAAATATATTCTTATTTATTAAAAAACAGATGCTAGAATAGATAGCATTTGATGGTGTGTGTTTTAAAACGCTATTTGAACTAACAATTGTTTCTGTTTGCTGAGTTTCTACTGTAGTGACAAATTCGTATGTATAAACATCATCACATTTGAGTATACAACGAAATGCAGATGGGTAAACATAAACATACGCACATACGATATTGAAATTAATCCGCATAATCAATGCAAGCGCGTGGCTCGCTGTGTGTTGAACGGAAGGGGAACGGAAGGGGTACAAAAAGACAGAGTTTTCCTATTCCCCAATTTAAAAATGTTAAACTAGATTCGGTTCCTAAAGCGCATTGCTCTTTATGGGGATTACGCACGCCTTACATCAGAAATGCATTATGGCCACACCTACTGCCCACTTTCTGCTAACTCCATTTCCTCTCCGCCTTTACGCACGCCCTTTAAAGTGCAAGGGCAACTCCCCCCTCCCCCAGCCCACTGACAGCGAGTGCAAGAGCATTTGTCATATTTTCTGTAGCGTCGACGTCGACGTCGACATCAGCGTCAACGTCAACATCACGACGTTAGCGTCAGTAGCACTCGACGTCCACCAAAATAAACAAAAAGAAGAAAAGAAGAAACGGATAGCAGAGCAGAGAAAAACTGCGCATACTTATTTAGAATCCACATATTTACTAGGAGCGCCATGGAGCCATGTGGAGCAAACAGATGTACAAATGAGTGAAGATGCAAGGGACGAAGCAAAAGCGGGGGGGTGGGAGTGAACCAAAGCGGCTGCACGTGCACTCATGCAGATGCAGATGCACCATGAGCAAGCTACTGCTACTGCAAAAGCAACAGCAGCAGCAGCGGCAGCAATAGAGTATGCATCAGGAATGCAAAGCAAAACAAAAGGCAATGCCTGTGGGGTTAAGGGGGTGGAGAGGTCTAGGGGAACAGTGTATTCACATACATTCATACATAAATTCTAAATAGCAAACATGCTTTCATTTGCTTGTTTTGGTTGTATGCGTGTGTTTGGCAGAGAGAGAGAGGAATTCTTTTCTATAAAGTGGCGCTTATTCTGTGTGTGCGTGTGTGTGTGTGCGTATGCATTGGCTTGTGTGTGGGTGTGGTTGACTGATAGAGCAACCAAATTGGCAGCCCTGGTAGTGGCAGCAACTGACAACTGATGGTTTCTAAACGGAGAATAATGGATGAGTTGTGAAATTTGAAACTTACCTTATATACATCGCCATAGGTGCCGGAGCCAATTTTCTGTATGAGCTCGTACTCATCCTGCGGATTGCGTCGCGAGATGTCCGAGCTGAGCAAATTGGCGTTGTGGTGACTATGAGCGGCGGCCATGACGAGAAGCGTGAATTAGCTGTGAGGCAGCGCTGCTTTGGCTGCAGCTCCTTCACTTTCTGTTGTTTTTGTAGTTCTAGCTGTTGTCTTCTGTTT
The DNA here is from genome assembly GCA_018901825.1 of Drosophila funebris. Taxonomy (NCBI): domain Eukaryota; kingdom Metazoa; phylum Arthropoda; class Insecta; order Diptera; family Drosophilidae; genus Drosophila; species Drosophila funebris. Next base: position 4,392,493 of record JAEIFK010000682.1, read on the forward strand.
CCTTTTTGCTGTTGTTTTTCTTATCGTTGTGCCTCCGCCTGTTTCGGCAGTTGGAATTTGAAACTGGGCGCTGCTTTATTTTGGCCGTTGTTTTTGTTTTTTTGTTATTTTTTTTTTAATTTCAATAATTGTTTATTTGAAAAATGTGTTGCATTTTTGTTTGGAAGGCCTTTGTTGGCGCTCGAGTATGGGAAAACTTCTAGAAAGTTGTTTTTTGAGGAGGTGGTGTGGAGTGAGAAGTGTGTAAACGCGGAGTTGCGTAACGTTAACTATTTGCGTATTTATAGAACTGGAATTTGAATGAAAAGCGAAATTAGCTCGTTGACCAGAACAAACAAAACATCAACACTAACACTAGCACAAACTAGCGCAAGCACAAGAACACACTCAAACACATACACTATCGCATCATAAAACATAAAGAGCAGCAACACTCGAAGAATATCTTTGCACTCTGAAATAATCACAAAATACTCGTAACAACGGAATAGAACAGAGGAATCTAAGCGAAATCAAAGTGTACACGGTAACAAAAAAAAAAAACAACAACGAAAACAACAATAACAACGGCCAAGAATAATGATAAACGCGACGGTGACGACGTTTTAGCGTTGGCGTTAGCGTTGCAGTGTGAGAGAAAGCAAGAGCGATGGCAGAGGCAGAGGCAGTGGCGTCGGCATCGACATCGGCGTCGCGGTCGCAAAAGTGGAAAAACAAGTGGCAGCCGCAGCAGCGATGACAAAAATTTGCGCTTAATTTATTTCATCTTTTTTTCTTGAGATACTATTTGGGTGCTATCGGATGGCGTTTTATGGTGTCGCTTTATTATTTTATATTTATATGCAAGCATAACAGATGCCAATTGGAAATATATCGTACACACACTCACACACCGAGACGACACGGACTAGCGACAGACACGGCGGCGTTGGCAAACAGCATAGACACACACAAACACAGATACACTGGCGCACACACGCGACAACAACACGAAAACAACGCAACGGCGACGGCAACGGCAACGGCAACACTACTGCGGCTGGCTGTGTTTTTTCTCTCAGCTTACTGCCGTATGCCGAGGCGTGTCTTTGTCGTTTCTTGGGCACACTTACAACGCAGCGATATATTTGTTGTTGCTGGCGTTTGCAGCGAAGCACTCTGAGACAATGCACTTTTTTAGTGCACACACGTGCTCGCTCGATGAATTTTTTCTAATTTTAATGAATAATTTTTACGCACCACAAGCACACACACACACGCGCGCAACCAACCGACGAGTGCAGCGCGAGAACACAAAAAAATCACAAATACAGCGACACAACTTAACATTTTGATTTACTGTTCATTAACAGTGAGCCACCACCAGGTTTGTTTGCACTCAAGTGGAGCTGTTAACTACATGTAATATTTAGAAATATCATAGAATTGTTGACTTGCCACGAAGTAAATTGTCAATTTAAGGGCTATTAAAGAAGTGTGCACAGTCAGTTTACTATTTTAATGGCTGTCACTGTTGACTCGATATGGCACTGTTAACGATATTCGATACATTTTCCTAAATCATACCGATAGCTGCTGCCACCTGGACTACAAATGACCTGAAAAGTGCTGCCAACTCTATGGATTAATGTTGTTATATATTTAAACTCATTTTTTTAGTTTTCAGTTTACCAGTAATTTTTATTCAAAAAAGTTTATTTGTTTTTGTACAATTATTATTCGTGATGGTATAAAATAGGAAATTCCAAATTCCATAATGATCAGTTTCTTGATGCATTGTAGTTAAAAGAGAAAAAAAAAAACAAATGGTTCTCAGATAAAATCAAAATATTGCACTCGTGTATAAAATAAATAACATAATTATAGAATAGTATTAAGTAGATTCATAAACATACATAAATACAGTATGCAAGCAATTTCTCGGGAGTTTCATTTCTGTTTCATTTGTTTTCTTTTGACGACTTCTTTTCACTTTTTTTTCTTTTCTTATTGTTAATAATGCCAACTATTTAAAATTATTATTTCGATTCGTTTTTTCTCATTTTTTGTATTGTAGTTTTTTTGTTTTACAATTTCCTAATGCTACGATCCGCCGCAGCTGAGTTAAGTTTCGTTCTGTGAAAAGAGAAATTGATAATATTAATAAGTAAATTCATTGAGAGATTTGCACAATAAGAACAAGAACAAGAAACGGAAACGGAAACATATTACAGGCGGTACATAAAGTAAAAGACTCCAATTCGAATTGTTAAACAAATAAATTGAAATTTAGAAAATATATAATAATAATTTTGTATTTAGCTGTCATGCGTCAAAGATGCGTGTTAATTATGTTATAGAATAAGATGACATTTAACTAAAGTTTGAACTCCATGCGAACGCTGGAAAGTCTTACCCATTTTTCCTAAGTTCAAATAAAATAATATTCTTAAGACCCCAAACTTCTTCAGATGTGGCAACCGGACGGGAAGCTTTCACTATTGACTGCCCTCATATATCTTGAAAAAATACTTCTTTTTTTTTTTTTTTTTTACACTTGGCGTCAAAATTACAAAATGCTGGATTAATCCGTTGTTGTTAGCTTTTTTAATCATATTATTGTTTATTTACTTGCAGTATTTGCTGCTTGTGCGCTTTATATATATATATATATATATATATATATAGATTTACTGATCATTAGGCATCCTGTGTCCATGAATTCAGTATTTTGTGAGAGTTGGTATTTTATAGGTATTTTTTATGTATTTGGTTTTGTGGTGAAATAGAAAAATATGTTTTAATGTTAGAAAACTATTGTAATGAACAACTTTTGCATAAGCAATGCATTTAAATATATATTTAAGTGTGTGTATTTCTGTGTGTGTGTGTGTGTGTGTGTGTGTGTGTGTGTGTGTTAAAAGATTCAATAATAGTTAGTATATACTACTAGGCCAGCGATAGTATTGAACTTGTACAAGCCGCAAATAAATACCAAATGCAAGTAATTTGTCTACTTTGTTGTTGTTTTGTAATTCTGACGCCAATTAAAAGATTTGAAAAAGCTAAAAAAAAAAAAAAATTAAAGTTTTCAATAGAAATGAAATTTGCTTGTAATAAATATTAAACTGCATTTAGCGGACATTATAATAAATAGATAGCATAGTATTATATTGGATTTTTAAGTATAAATAGATAGATAGTAGATATTGCTTCAGTTAACTATGTTCAAATCTCGCTCTGTGAGTACCGGATATGAGGTTCTAGTTATTGCGTAGGAGTTCGTGGGGGGCGGGGGCATATTTTGTATATAAATTTTTGTGTGTGTGTGTGAAAAGAGAAAAAAAAAATAAAATACATTTGTAAATTAGTTAGGTAAATATTAGAGCCGACCACCAAATTAAAGATAAATGAAAATATAAAATGAATCAATGAAATAATTAAATAATTCAAATAAAATACGTAATAAGAACTATAAGCACAATTGCGAGACGGCACTGTAGCAAGCGCACGTTCCACACTGTAAACACAATCCACTTGCAGCTACTTACAGTTCCATGGAGAGTACTGTTGGATTGGGACACGCCTGTGGCGCCCTTATGTGACACTGCTTGTGGCAAATCAGCTGACAGTCGCGACACTCATAGCCCTGCTTGCCCGGCCGCCTTGGTATGGACTTCATGCAGATGGAGCACTGTAAGCCGCTGCTGCAAAATTTAGCAGAGGATTGGCAACCAATGTCAGGGATGCAAAGCAATATGAAGTATGAAGAGCAGGGCTACTTACCCGCTCAAATGCTTGGCTATGAACGTGTGATCGTTGTAAATGTGCAACTTGGTGCCCTTGCGTCGCCAGCGCGGCCTTTGCGCAATCGCCAGCGGCACAACAAAATGACTGCAACAATACAGAGAAATATATATATATATAGTTATATTGCATTTAAACGATTGACTACTGTAATGTACCGCTTAACGCCATTCTCCACAGTCTCCAGCACCAGAGTGGAGGCTTCGTGTACGTAGGTTTTGTTGCTGGCCGAGGAGAAACCTGAGATGGCCGAAGATTCTGAAATTGAAGAGCGTCGTGAGTGGTCGGTCATGGACGAGCCAATGCCCATGCGGGGTCCTGTAGTAGTAGTAGTAGTTGTTGTTGTTGTTGTTGTTGTTGATGTTGTTGTAGTAGTTGTTGTTGTTGCAATGTATATATATAAATGTGTTATATATCCATAGCCAAAAAAGCGTGGAGTACCACAAAACACCCGAAAATTTTAATATATATGTGCAGATATGAAAATAAATGAAAGAAATAAATATATAAAATGAAGAAAATAACAGAATAATTATAATAATAATTATAATAATCAAGATTTGTTCAAAATTAATACAATTAAATATACAAATTATATGTAAATAATATTTGTGTGTTGTGTTGTAAAAGCATTGCAAGTATTACGTATATAAATCGGTATATATATATATGTAGGAGTATATAAAGAGGTACATACAGAATAGTTTAAAATTCAGTTCAGTTTGCAGTTAGAGAGAGAGAGAGAGAGGGAGAAGATGGGGAGAAAAAGTAGAACAAAGAACTGCATAAAGAGAAGTACACAACATATGGAAGAAATGGCAGACAGATGAAAACTATGGAAATACATAATGTAAATACATAAATACATACATACAAGTACATATATCACATGTAATGCATAATTTGGATATAATTAAAGTAATACAATGGCATTATTATGGCTAATGTAATTATTTGATATGATTAGAAACAAGATAACTGCAGTTTATTCTCTAAATATTATAGTACTGCAGTAACTGCAGTTTATTCTCTAAATATTATAGTATCTTTAAGAACTTCAGTTTCAATTAATTTAAAATACTTTTGCATCTAATTAAAATATATGTTAAAGCATGCAATTATAGATTTCAATTGAATTATATAATATAATATATAATATATCTGTATCAAGAAGGAAATTTGTAGTTTAAAATTTTATGCTTTGTTAACTTTGGATAAAGTCTCTTGTATTAATTATGCTGCAATGTTTCAAATTAATTTATAATTGAACTGCTTGGTTATAGAGAACTTTGAAGCAGCGTAGTTTCTATATAGAATAGTTCGTTATTCAGTGCATTAATGCTAATGTTTATGCATTTTTAACAGAAAATCACAAAATTCACCAATGTTGAGGCAATCGTAGAACATGTGGGGAAATGCTGTGCATTGTGTGCGTGTGGTGGGTATACGTGTGGAATGTTTGATGTACAGCTGTGTGGTCTGTATATGTGTGGACTATATGCAAGTGGTGTAAATGTGTGGAATGTTTGGTATTTAGATGTGTGGTAAATATGCTTGTGGTATGTAGTTGTGTGGTATGTGGAGCGTTTTTGTGAGGAGTAATGTCTAAAGGGAGTACGCAAGAGTATGGTGAAGTGGTTAGTGTGCTGTTTATTGCGTGGTGTGGTGGTAATGTGATGTGGTGTGGTGTGGTGTGGTCTGATTCGTGAGTTGTTCTGGGTAATTACCAAGTGAATTGCTTTTAGACAGAGTAGCACGATCGACAGATAATGAACGGGAAGATTCACCATTGAGGGGTCCTGTGGTTGTTCTTGTTATTCCAGTGGTTGTTGTTGTATTGACGGAATTTGTGACTGTTTTATGATTATTATTGGGCTGATCGGCCGATAGGGTACGTGTCTTGGAGCGACTTAGCCGCTTCTTGAGGGTGCCAAAGAAATTACGTTTTTTGCTCCGACCGCGATCATCCAGCTCTGCTCCGATTCCCGTTCCCATTCCCATTCCCATTTGCTGTCCGGGATACGGCAAGGCGCCGCCATTGCGGGTCAAGCTATTCGAGTTGTAGCCGGAGCCGCTGCCATTGGGTTGTCCTGTGAGATTGCTACTGCCATTTAGGCTATAATTGTTGTGATAGCCACTTCCATTGGGAGACGAGGCGGCATTTGGCTGGCCGAACTGCAAGTAACCGCAACGGAATCGGATCGAATCGGATGTTAGGAGTAAATACATTATAGGATAAGGGAATGCCCAATGGATCTACATGCCATGCATTAACTGTATACTCACCTCGGCGGTACTCTCCTCGTTGGGGTTACCTGTTTCATTGGCCGATTCATTGACCAGGCCACTATCTACCTGATCCGCCGTATCGATGGTCTCGACATTGGCCGTTGCCTCGTTGGCGGCCCGCTCAAAGGCCTCGGCAACGGCCTGATCGAGCGCTGTGGGTGTTTCGATCACCTCGATGCGACCATCTTTATTCATCTCGACCTGATGGACGAAGTCGCATGTGTGGTGTGCGGTTAGAGAAGCGCAGGGTTAGGCAAAACGATCAATAAACAGAACGGGAAACAATTTTATGATTAGCTTGACTTAAACGCAACATATTTCGATGTACTGTACTCATATGACTTGCGGTCTTTGGGATTAGTTCAAATTATACTGAAAACTGAAATCAACTGAAAACGGACGATGGCCACAGGACGATGGCAGAATTATTACCTTGTATGCATTTGGATTGCTCGAGTTCTGAATGGGATTGAAATCAAAAGAAATGGAAGAGTTGAAGAATAAAAGAAATTAAATAAATACAAGAGGAGGTACGGGAGATGGGAAATGGGAGATGGGAGATGGAAAAGAAGATGAAAGATGCCACTCACCCGCTGCACGCTGTGTATGATCAGTGTGCTCTTGCTGGGCTGTCCCCCGCTTGTGCCAGATAGCGCTCCATCCTGAAGAGCTCGAACAGCTGCATCGGCCAGATCGGCACCGTTGCGTATGTGCTCATTGATCGCTGGCGTGCTGAGACGCAGTGCCTCCTTCAGGCGATTTGGACGAGCGCCGGCGGGAATCTCAGCGCCCTCGATGAACACAAAGTCCACAGTAATGGCGCCAGCCACGGGCTGTGTTTCGTAGGGACGCGGCTGCAGCTGGAGCACCTGTGTGGAGGCTGGTCCAACGGCCAGTTCATCGATGCCAACCAGGCCGAGACCCAGAAACTTGGGCGGATCCGATGCAATCACTGGACGGTCATAGACTTCAAATAGTATTTCGGCAGATTGTGGAGAGAGTTCACTGCAAAGGAAAACGAAGCTTAGATTAATCACAACTCAATTTGGCATTTGTGTTTGACCTACAAGAGGAAGTGCTCATCCCAGTAGGGTTTGCTGCCACGCTGGGTGCCAGTTTGGTTCTTTTGCGCCGGCTCATCCATCTCGATGACCACATAGGGATCGTGGGCATCTCGCAGTCCCTCGCCCTTGACAATCTTCACCAGCAGCCGTCGGCCGGATACCATGTGGTGAGAGTCACGCAAGATTCCCCCTCCCAGATGCTCCATGTTGTGCTGTGTACATAACCCGAGCATGCAATGAGCGAGTGACAAGTGAATGGAATTAACAGAATGCTAAAGATTCAGAAGAGAATACACTTAAGAGTAGAAATCGCTATTTATGAAATTCGCCTTTAATTTGTTTAGAGTTGTTGTACGGATGCAAGGGGCGTGGGCGGACAGTGAAACAGAGAGAGAATGAGAAGGATAGGGGGGGAGAGAAGATTTACAAATTGTAATAAGATTGAAAGTATTGATTGCCCTGAAAAAAGAGAGAAAACTTTTACTTAGGCATTGCAATGCGTGCGAGAGAACGAGAGATAGAGAGAGTTTGAAACGGAAACGGAAACATGGACATTTTGAGATATGGCAAGCAGAGCTGCAAACCACTTTTGAATCAATGCAACCCGGTTCAAAGAACTTAATAAAGCAGAATCCAACTGATAACGAATATAATTGTTTCCAAATGAGCTCAATTTAGTTTAGTATATGTAACTACTTTAGTTATAATCAAACCGATTTAATTTGCCTGACATTCAGACAGCTGCCAATGAACCAGAACCATTTTAGTTCCATAATTCAAACTTTGTTCTAAATTTACTTACTACAGTATAAGAGTCTAATTTGAGTTTGCAGCCCTGGTACACATAAGGACAAAAGGCGAATTTCATAAACGAAACAGTCAACATAATAACTGTAAACAACGAACATATGAAACGATATATATATTCACAATAGACACGATACGAGCATTGCATGTATCTGTATGTGATCAAGTGAGAGAGCCAGAGTTGTTGGTGTAGCGTAAGAACAATGAGAAGTGTTGTTTCTTGTCTGTGTGGCGAACAGTTGAAAGAGGAATAGAGAAAGAGAGAGAGTTACAGCTAGAGAGAGGAAGTGTCATTACTTTACAGTTGAGTTGTGTGGTAGTTTGACGAATATGTCGAGTGTGCTGACAAGACTGATAAAGAGATTGACAAAGAGAGAAAGAGAGAATAGAAGAGAGGGAAACCACACACAAACACACACACACACAGAGAGCAAAGGACAGAAGAGAACCGCTTCTCAGTGCTCTACACGCTCACCGCCAGCGAATCATAATGAACGGGATAGATTACAGGTAGCTCCAATGGCTCCACTTCGGCACGGGGGCAGGTCGAGTAAATGGAGAAATCAACTGGATAGACGGTATCCCGCAGTGCCGTCGTCAATATGTCGCTGATAACTGTCTGCAGCTGTTGTTCATCCTGATCCATTGCCTTAATGGCCCCCACCGAGTTCATTGCAATGCGCACCTGTTAATGTTAATCAGTTCAGTTTTAGCATTCCAAATGTTAATGATAATAGAGAGAAACTTACGTCCGGATAACCATCGACACGCATCTCACCCTTAAGTGTATTGTAGTTCATGGGGATGGACATGCGTGCCCGGAATCGCGACACGGTGACCTTATAATGCGATGTCTCCACCTTGCCCGACTTCTGCCTGAAGGTCTTCACCTGCAGCACGGGCATTGCGTCACAGTCAAACGTGATGAGCTGCAAGTTATATCAAGTTATGTGTTTAATATTACCTCATTCAGTTAAAGGTCATCATTTACGATTGGGTTTCACTGTACCATTTCAGCGGGATTGTGCTCCTCGCAGTTACAAAAGATGTTGTTCAGACCAGGCGCTGGACTGTCGGGCAGTACACGGACCACTTCAACTGCCACACCATGCTGCAAGTGAAGGAGATGTGTTGAAAGATTAGAGATTGACTAAAACTATCGCTGGAACTAGTGACATATCTTGTTTTTAGCTACACAATTTATTTAAGAGCGAACTAGACTTGCAGTTGCCCTGTACTTCAGCTGCAGTACTAGCGTTTGATCTATTTTCATAGTAAATACAGTAGATAAACTAAGGTAAACTGTTGAAATGCCTAGACATATTTAAGGGGGAACTAGACTTACATATGCCCTGTACTTCAGCTGCAGTACTAACGATTGATCTATTTTCATAGTAAATACAGTAGATAAACTAAGTCAAACTGTTGAGATGCCTAGACATATCGTGTTTTTAGATACACAATTTATCTAAAGGTATGCTAGACTAGCAAATGCCCTGTACTTTAACTGCAGTAATATTGTTTGATCTATTGTCAGCATAAATTCAATTATTTAACAAAAGCAAACTCTTAGTTTTAGACTAGCCGTTGTCCTATTCTATAATCTTAATACTATCGCTGAAACTATCGCAAAACAACAGTTAAAATGAGAAAATATCTAAGGTTTCCTTTGCAATGTTGTGGTATAAATTGCCAACTATAGATTAAGCGAGTGTTAGACTAAAAGATACAGAACAATACATATAATACAATACAATATACATAACAATGCAGGGCTATCGCTGGAACTGTTGCCAGATACTATCGCAAATACTATCGCTACAGTAAGTACGCAATTGCTAAGTAATTCTCAATCAATTATCAATTAAACTTGAAAATACTGACTATATATATAATATAAATGCAGAGTTTATTATTAGCGGCTCATGAAATGCTCCGAATATATAGATGATAAGCTAAATTAAATGGCCAATGAGATAAAAAATGAATGAACACAGAAAGCGGGCAACTTAATCAACAGGAACTCTTCCAATAAAACTCTATACTTATACTCTATAACAATTCTGAGGTGCTTAGCAGTTAGAAGTTGCTGTGAATTAAGTAAGGATTCAATGTAAGATCAATGGAGAATGAAACCAGTTTGGGGCAGGCATTTTTTGAGACGAGTTTGAGGTTTCTGGAGCGGATTGCAGCATTACGTAAGCGACAATTATAAAGAAATAGTTCATATATGAAAGCGATGTGGAATGACGAGAGAACCTGCGATAATGACTAACCACATTCAAGTTTAGTCATAAACAAAATGTTGACCTTGGCCTACGTTTGGGGAGCGAGCTCAGCGCGTAAAAGGCGATAAAAAAAAAAGCAAAAAGCAAAAACAAAATAAGAAAAAGAAAATAAAACAAAAAAAAGTAGCGCTCAAAACGCGTTTGCCATGCCGGTTACGGCTGAGCAGATACACAAGCTCGTAGTCGTAGAGAAGGTAGCAGAGAAGTTGGCTATAGAGAAGGAGACAAACGAGGCAAGAGGAACGTTAGATTCAAGTTCAGGAGAAAGAGAACAGAGAACTGAGAACCGAGAGCAGAGAGCAGAGTTCAATGGACGAGCGGATAAAGTGCCAAATGACATCACAACTAGGTGACAATCCAATTTGGGGAGTGTTGATGTAGAGATGTTGGATGTGGATGTTGGATGTTGGATGATGTCAAGTCTTTTAGCTGATGTCATGCCATGCACTTACCTCCTCAACGGATTTACGCAACGTATCATTGATGGCAATCACCCAAGACATGAGCAATTCGTTGACAATAACCAGATCGCTGTACAGCCAACGGAATACCTGACTGGTCCACGTGACGGAGCTCTGCAAACCGCATAAAAATCCATAGATTAGACTTTGGGTAACTTAAAGATCACAGTTGGAATCGTTGTCTTACCGTTTCAGGTCCAACCACATTTGAGGGCGGCGGCACATAGCGTTTCTTGCGATTCTCTGGTCCCGTAGAGCTTTGACGCACCATACGACGTCTTGGCCCGGCAGCAGCGCCACCAACTGCACCACCACCACCACCACCGCCCCCAGCACCACCCATGGGCGAGGCACTCGAACGTCCACGTCCCGCTGAACCAACGCCCGCTAAGGGTTTGGATAAATCATCGACTTTGCCTTTGGTGGCCAACAGTTCGCGTGGCTCGGACAGACGTTTCTCGGTCTTGGCACCACCGCTGGCTAAGGCACCACCGGCTGGTGCCACGCTACCCTGACGACTGTTGCTGGCGCTGGCTGGTGTATTGGTGGCGCCCTTGTTGAGATATTTGTGATAAAGCAGCTTGCACAGCCAAACGGAGAAGAGGGCCAACACGGCCCACAAGAAGATGAACATGGCTAAGGAGTCCATTGTTAAGTCACCAAGTCCCTCGAACGAACAGATATAGTCATCGATTTGATCTGCTAGATCCATTATTCAATTGTCCATGACATTGTACCAGCGATTGACAACATCATAAACATCGTTAAGTCTGCAAGAAGTAGAAGAAGAAGCAGCAAATGAGATTATCGATAACGATATACCGATCGATATATAGTCAGTTGGATTTATCTGGTATGTATTCATATATAAAACTACAACTACAACTGCCACTGGCTCTGGGAACTCGAAGATGCCTGAGATCTCTTTGGTTAGCCATGAAAAGCCCCACAACTACACCCCTCCCCCCCCTTCCACACACCATAACACCACACAGTTCTATTTATAGCATATGAAAAAATTCATTTCGTTTAGAAAATATGAAAATTCTTTGCACTCACTAAAGAAAATTAATTATTCACCAAAATTGTGTTTCAAAGCTCGTTTATAAAATGTATAAATAAATAAATAAATAAATAAATGTAATTATATTTATTATTATTTATTAAAATTTATTTTTTCGAAAAAATACGCCAAAATAAGAAGAAGAAGAAGAAGAAGAACACAATATGAAAATTTGTAATGTTGAAAAAAGCAAAACCGAAATGAAACTGAACACAATTCACAGGCCCATAACTCGCGTGTGTGTGTATCTCAACTGAGCAACGTTCTCAGATAAATATTGTATCTGTATCTGCAACTGCAAAGGGAAAAAAGCACCAAAGCATTACGAATTGAAGTCTTAATGCGCCGACGCACAGAGCTTAGCCACACATTGTCTGTCTAAATGGTTAGAGAGAGGCAGTAACTAAAGACAGAGAGAGAGAGAGAGGGAGAGCGAGAGAAATGTTTTAAACTGGAGCTGAAGGCGGACGAACTAAGTATTGACGTCATTGTTTTTTGGGGTCGCGACGTGTTCGAAAATAAAAGACAGAACATGCCAAAAAAAAAAGAAGAAACAAAACAAGAATGAGCTCACATAAAAGCGGCTTTGTGGCCACCAAATACCCTTTAAATATATTTAATGCATAAATATATTGATTGAGTTATGTTTTATTGTAAGTTTGATTGAGATTTACTTTAAAAAACAACTCAATCTTAGGCTATATTCACATAGCTCTTCACCATAGTTTGTTCTATGTGCCTAACTATGTTAATAATCACATCTTTCTCTACAGCTTTGCCTATATATAAACTGATTTATAGCTATGTCTTTATCTAAATTATTTAATATATTTAATATGCATAGTCCACTTCATAGCAAAGCAAGTGTTACTCTCTGCTGCAGGGTATTCACTAACGAGGAAGCTGCTCCACTGTTAATAATTTATTAAAATATGTCTCGTTCGGGAGACACGTATAAAAAGAAATGACGTAAGACATTTGAGATCAAAACAATCGAAACAATCGAAACAACAACAACAAAGAGCAAAAAACAAACTTATTAGCCCCTGTACCCTTTGGTTACCGGGTCTAAATACAATAAATCAAATTTGGAAGCGAAATGGACAATTTCTATTAAATATTCAACGATTGATTCAAACATTCATTCACATGTGAATAGTTGACAGCATGTCATACCCCTTCTCTGGCCACCCGCTCTGGCTACAGGGTAGCAGACGCTGAGTGAAACCATTTGGTTTCTCAGCAAATAGTTGGCACTTGTTGCAGTTAATATTTATGCAATTTGTTTGTTTCTTCAAATTGCATATCATTAAAATTTTGGTAATTAAGGTCAGATCGATTGGCTATAACTATATATATATATTTATATATATATATTTATTCAAAACAACCTTCCAAACAACAACAATAATAACAACAACACTGAGCGAAAAAGAATGCAAGACTATTGTAGATACATTAAATACAAATAAATATATCTAAATTGAAATCATTTTTAATTATTATTAATTTAATTCGATTTCTAAAAGAATTTTACATTGCATATTAATTATATTTATATTTATCTATATTTATTAATATTTGCAATATCAATAACTTATTAATGTTAATTAATGTTTAATTAGTAATTAATATAGAAACTTTAAAACGGTTACATTATAAGTAAGTGCAATGTTTTTTCAAGTGTACATAGCTGGAATCTGTTTCATATCACTGTGCAAAAAAATCATTCGCTTAGGCAATAACAAAGATCAGAATGGACCTACGACCAGGGAAAACTATACATATGTATGTACGAACTTACATACCTATATACATAGCAGTGTATTGTCTACTGTATATATTTATATATATATACATATATATTTATATCTTCTCTGCTTTGTTCTTGTGGCATTCTTACTGCGCCGTTGACTTTGACATGGCTTGACTTGATTCTCAACTGCCACCGCCTGCCTGCCTGCCCCTTTACCCCTGCCATGTAAATTCCCCCTTATTTTGTTTGCTGTCGCGTCTATTGACCCCACTGTGAGCAGGCAAGGAGGCGGAGCGAAGAATGAGGCGAAGACGACACTATTACGAGAGCAACAAGTATTCGTGGGTATTTTTAAGCATAGAACAAAAGGCAAGTGTTGAAAATGCCGTATGCTTTCATTTTGCTCGTACCTCGTACCTCTGGGTTGCTGCCAAAATGAGGCGGGTGCGGGGGAGCGGGGCGACCGCTACGCCCCCTGTACAAATCTATACTCATGTTAATAAAGAACCTCTGTTCTTCATTGTTCTTGGCTGTTAATTGTCAGCTACAAAATGCCAACGCTACAATGGGCCCAATTCTTACCAATTCCTAACTCAAAGTGTACAAAATAACCAGGAAAAGTCTGCTCTAGATCTCTGCAAAGCCCTTTATCAATTAGAGAGCATTTAATGAGCTCTATTCTTCCACAACTCAGAACCCTCAACGAGGCGTGACTCGAGGGCAATTCCGTTTTAATTGCCTTCCGAACCGTTAGAAAAGGTCATAAGCTGCGGGTTCAATGCGCTGCCACACAGTAAACACAGATTCATTACGTCATTTTATGACGAAACGTTAATCAAATAATAACACTGACTTCATTCTATGGCACATTCCCTAGCTTTCCACATACATACATATGACAGGAACAGCAGCAAGTGAATAGAATGTTAAAAGAAATAGAAATGTGATGATGATAATTCACACAATGTGAATATTAACACTGGCGACTTTATACCCTTGCTTATTTGCTGCTACTTACTATAGTAGCTAATATATAAATGTATCTGTTCTACTGATATTTGTTATGCCCAGCAATGGATTAAAAACATATTGACCTACTAAACAGGTGTTTAAAGCATACTCACGTAAAACAATGCTTAGAAACGGTGCATAAACATGAAAGATGTTCAGAAAAAAATAAACAAGAAAGAAGAGAGCATTTTGCATTGCATCGCTTAGCTATGCCATCATCTGCGCGAGCGAGACAGAGCGAGCGACCGCGACGGGCGTTTGCTTGCTTGTACACACATACACATACATATACATACTTTTGACAACTGATGGGCATCAGTTCACATGCGTTTATTTTTAGCATAATAACCGTTATATTTACCTATTCCTCTTTCATACGCTTCTGCATAGCTCAAACTATGAGACAGCAGCTTAACAACAATAATTTGCTTATTTAATGCTACTTGCAAGAAACTGATCGTTGTGTGAATAGTTTTGACCAATCCTGTATATGTTAAACTATATAAAACTTATGTGTGGCAAGTGAAAGTACATAATACATATGCTACATGTTGCATATGTGTAGTTTCATCAAAACCATTATTTCATTTTATTATTATATTACTTGTATGTTATACTGCCTGGTACAGGGTATAACATTGGTCGCCTGCTCTCAACTGCTGCGCTGCTGCTAATTTAATTTGGTTTAATCTTTGATTTGTATTGATTTATATTCTAATTTTATTATTATTTTGAATATTATTAATTACTACTAATATTAATTTAAATTTAAATAAATATTGTTTAAATTAATATAAATAAATAATATAATAAATATATAAGCAACCCATTTAATTTGTTTTCTGCCAACATAACGAACTGATTATACCCTATTGTAAGGGCATGCACTACGTAGTAAGTGTGTAACCCTTTGCAGTCTTTGAATAACTCATTAAACTCAGATGCGCATTCATAGTGTGAATTAGTTGGCTATTCTATATATAGAAACTGAGTAATGCGATAGTCGATCACAATTTGCCTAAGCTAACCTCCAACCAAGCAAAAGCCCTTAGATTTCCACTTGCCCGCATGAGGGCAACCAGATAAAATGTTTTAGCCATTAATGCAAATATTAGTTTCTAATAATTTCGATAATAAATCGAATGTTATATGCCAACTGCTATGGGTTGTTGATGCTTATCGACCGTTGATTCATTCATTAATTAAGTAACAACGGTGTGTGTCGTTTATCTTATCAGTGACAAGTTCAAGGACAAGTGCATAAATGTAGTGGGCACTTGTCTTTGTACTGATAAGACTGTTAATGAGCTGATCTTTCATTTAAGTGGGTCAATAAATGATGCCAATTGCGACTGACAGACAGACAGACAGACAAATGGAAGTGCAGTACGACAACTGATGATGTCATTTTATTAATTTTAGTATTAGTTATTAGTTATTTATTTATTAGTTGTAGTATTACTATTACAAAATTGATAAGGTTTCCCTGTGACTCTGTCTATCTATCTCTCTCTCTCTCCATTTCTCTTTATATTAATTCCAATCGAACAAATTCGCATTCTTTGCACTTATCAAAGTCATAAAAATAACAACAAATTGCAGTTCAATTTAGATTTTATAAAAAAAAAGGCAATAATTAGCGTCATGCAAAGTTTGTTTTTTCCACACAGTTGACCTTTAACTTTTGTATAGCAACAATATCGAGGCTGTAGCTACAGTAGTCGCTAGTAAACGTGCTGAATAATAAAGATAGATAAAATATCTGAAATAAGCTTAGCTTAACAGTGAAGCTAAGAAACTTATATAAATATAAATATGTAATTTTTAAACATTTTTAAATTAAATATATATTTTAAATTATTATTATCTATTATTATTATTATTATATCTGTTATTTTCTGCTTCGCTGAGTTTCCCATGTATGCGAGTGTTCACTGTAGCTGCTGTGATGAGCCACCTCCATATTTGGGGGCTGCTGAATTGTTTCGGTACACTCATCATCATCATTAGTTCGACCGGATATGGAAGTGGACATAAGTGTGGAGTACGTGGCCATAATTAATGTTTATTGCATTACGTATACGCACAGTAGTCAGCTCAAATACTGTTAGACCCTTTCCATCTGTCAAATCTTTATACAATCATTTCTTCATAAGCAAGTTCAAGTTGTGCTCTGTTTGCGAGCAAAGTTCAGCTGCAGATTCACACACACACACACACACACACACACACACACACACACACACACACACACACACACACACACACACACGCAGACACACACAAATTTCATAGCTTGGACCTTTCGACTTTGTTTACGAAACAACGGACAACTGAAACAAGTTATGAGTGCTGTCTCTCAGTCCCAGAACTCTGGGGCACGGCAATTACACAAGCGCACAGCTAAACTGACCCCGACAGTTGTTTCTCCAGTGAAATGCAAAAACCCAAACAGTTTTCCACATATAACAACTAAATTTCAATTTTTGTGCTGTTGTTTCCAGAAAAGCTGGTTTCGCTTGACTTTGATTGAAACGAGTGTGAAGGTGATTAAAGTTAATACAAGGTAATTAATGTTAAACTTCAATGTCTACATAACATTTAGGTAGTCAAATATTGAACGATTTGAAAACAGAACCCATTGATAAATTGACACTTTTGCAGTCTTACAATATTTCTATATACATTTGAATTGTCTACAATATAAACAGCAATTTTTATATGCAAAGTTACAAGTTAATACTTTAATATATTTTGTATCTATTCTGAAATTTTCATAGCTTTCGCTTCATAAGCAAAGAAGTTATTTAAGAAACTAACTTTCCACAAAGAAGCAGCATCTAGCGCCATCTAGCGTGATTTCTAACTTGATTTTTGTAAGCTAGTGTTATCGATTATACACAATAGGACAGTCAACACAGGCGACAAGCGATTGCTATCATTGAACGAGAGCGAAAGAGAGAGAGAGAGAGAGAGAGAGAGAATGACAGAGACAATGACACCTATTAACTGATGTAAATTAGTCCAAATACTGTATTTAAGGGTTAAGGGTTGTCCCACATTCCCCTTTCCTGTTTACAAACTTGCCTTTGATTTCGGTTGCCGAATTTGTTTACATCATATATTGATTTTTATTTTCGGCACAAGGCAACCCCCCAATCCCCCCCACAATCCCTCACTGCCCCTGATAGACCCTACTATAGATATTCTAAAGTTTTGACTGCGCTTCGAAGGTTTATTTGCCCATCGATTTGTTGTGCTGTCCAGTGTTTATCTTGCAATATTTAGAGGTATTTGAACTCGGCTTAAATGTTTTGACCGTCGCAATTGTTGGGTTGTTGTCAAGGCAACATTTGGACAACCTCGTATCCGAAGTCGGACACTATGAATAAATTACAGATGAGCGACGATAGAAATTATCAACTTTTCGTTCAATTAAAAACCTTTTATTTGCTACAATTTGATAGCAGTTACTTTAATAAAGCCAAAGAAACAGCTAGAAAGAGAGAGAGAGAGTGACAGAGAGAGAGAGAGAGAGAGCGCGACTGGGCAGAGTGAGCTTTACTGAGCGTAGAGCTGACTCTGAGGGTTGGCATTCTGGCTAGGAATGGACAGTACGCAAATGGTAACTTCTGCTTTTAGCTCTTCGCCATTTATGCAGCACTCTCTTCCCTTAGTTCCCTTGCCGCTCCCCTACGCTGTACGAACTCTTAAAGCGTCTTCCTTTGGATGCCGTGACACACATTTTGCCGCTGTTACGTTATGGGTGGTGTGCTTGTCCTTTTTAGGTAGGCAGAGAGAGAGAGAGAGAGAGTGTGTGTGTGTGTGTGTGTGTGTGTGTGTGTGTGTGGTATCTTGCTGACGTTCACACCCGCTGTGTGAGCTATAGCGAGCTTTCCATGTGGCGCTTTGTCAACGAGAAAACTGCTGTTAACTGAATGTCAGTCATGCAATGTCAGGGAATGGGTGGAGGGGGGGGTTTGGGAGGGCGAGGCCAGCTTGCTGCTGTAATCGTCTAATGTGACAACATACGCACTCGCCTAGGGAGTCTAGGGGTAGTTCAACAACTTGGCAATGCAAAAAAACAACGCAAGGTATGCTAGACTATTAGATACTTACTACTCACGCTAGTAAACATACTAAAACTATACATAATTAACAATGTTAGCATAAGCAGTGTGCTCAACAGACATATACCCTGCACACACATACCCTGCTTGCTTTGTATGACAAAAGCCCATTATCTAGTTGCATGATTGTTAAACTCCCTCGCCACACGAACAGCAATAGAAATGCACGACTAGCAGTTACTCTATGTTGGAAATAAGACTCTTTATTTTGTGACAAATAAAATAATTGCGTGTTTCGGTGAAATTAAAAATGTTGCTAAAGAACAAAAGAAAAGATTGCTCGACTGGCAGATACCCTGTAATGAGAGTTTATAAATAGATAAATAGTATGTATATGTATACATTGTCTTCCCTCAAGCCCTAATCTCTTGGCCTATCTTGCTGGTAACCGTTTAACCTAATTTGTTGGACCCACACAGGGTATTGACAAATGAAACACACCCAATTGTTGCCCAACCCATGCAACCCCTCTAGAGGGTTGCTCTACTAGTTTACTACGCTTCTACGCCCAATTTACAAATGTAGTAACTCACCATGCCATCCAGTAGCGACGTCATTTATGGTTGTTTATTGTGTTTGTTGTCGATTGTCGATTGTTGTTGTTGTTTGCAGAATATTGCGTTGCATTGTTGTAGATGAAGACGTAGATATTATTTTGGGAGTTTATTAGGGTATTTTTTTTTATTGTAGATATTGCGCATTATAAAATATATAAAATTAAGCACATTTTTAATTATTAATTATTTGTTAAATATTTGCATGAAACGTATAAATAAAACAATTTGAGTTTGTTTTTTTTTTTTATTATTATTATTATTAAAACTGAGTTGAAGCTCGCAAAACGTTTTTTAGATTTGCATAGGTTTGAATGTATGCTTCCGGAATAGGTTAGTGACAGTGAAGCAAACGTTTGTGTGCATGTGTGTGTTTGTATCTATGTATATATGTATGTGTGTACAAGTCTGTGTGTGGCACGTGAATGTATGTCAAACATTTTTTGGAGTCAATGCAAAAATAAAAAACAAGCAAATGGGCGGCCAGTTGAGTTGGACGTAATGCAAGTACAGTGAAAGCCAGCTAAAGCGAGCAACTTTAGTGGAGCACAATAAAGTCATTTATAGTTAATACAAATGCATAAATATATCTAAATATATAAACAAATTTAACAATTTAACAAGTTTAATTTAAATATATTATAAATATATATTTATGCAGAAGAATTTAAAGCATAGAATTAAGCAGAGAATATGCTTTCGCTAGAGCTTTCAATGTACTTTAAACTTAAGCAATAAAAAAAAACAGAGAAATGTTTGAATATTGTTAAATATAACATCAACTCACACTTTTCTGGTAGTAATTAAAATTCGTTGAAGGCCACACAAATGAATTAGGAAACAATTGTTTTTTTTTTACACTTGTAAACTTTAAAAAATATCGTCTAACTAATGTTTAAAGTTTAAACTTTAAGACGCACCAAAACGTTGTCGCTTATTTTCGTATTATATAAAAATAACGTCGTTTAGTATTGCTTAATTATTATTAACAATATTGTTAAATGTTTATTCGTATTTCTTGTGTTGCTGTTCCTATTGCTGTTTAGCTATGAATTTGAACGTACTATTTGAGCAAGTTCGTTGATTTCTATATATTTTTTTATAATTTTATTTGAAATTATTGCTAATTCTTCAGTCGTCGTTGAAGCGCGGGAACTGAGAGGTAGGCGATTTGGACGTGTGATGAACTTTACAAAAGTCGTAAAATTAACTAAAAGAGAGATACAATAGCTTGTAAATATGTATATGTATTTCTTTTTGTTTAAAACAATTCGTCGGCTTTGTTGTTGATATGTTTCAATGTCAGGCTGATAAACATACAAATTTGGTTGCTTTTTGAAATCGAAACACGCACACACACACACACTGACGCATATACAAACATATACACATACATATGCATATGTACACGTATTTGTTTTTGGCCAGCATCTGAATTTTAAGCTATTGTCAACAACAACAACAACAATAGCCACTGCTTACTGGTGTGTGTATATATGTATGTATGTCAGCACACATAGAAATATTTGTTGTATTTCATCTTATTTGTTTGCCGCATTTCAATATACAATCTACTATTGTGGCTATATAAATATAACTACATACATATGTCTATATACATATCTGCACATATTTACACAATATGTTTATGTGCAAATTGTATTTAATTTTCGCAAAGCTTTTAAATATTTTGATTTTCTACATATTTTGTCGTTTGCTGCCAAATTTTAGCCGCAACTGATATACAAACACACACACACACACACATACGCACAAACGCTTTGTTGTTGTTGTTGGTTTTGCTATTATTGTTACTGTTGCCTTTTCGTATTCTTTTGTTTTTGCATCGTTTTTCTTCTTTATATTTTTACTGTAGTCGCTTCTGAAAACGGGCAAGCACAAGGTTTACCGCTGTTTTATTCTGGTCCAAACAGAAACACGCACACACAGACACACACACACACACGCACACGCAATGAAACAAAATTGTAGTCGACTTCCAATAAGATTCAAATAATTGTTAAAATATCTATATAATTTCTGCTTTTTTATTGAATCTTTCTTTCACTTTAACACTTTAATTTGATTTGTGTGTATTTCTGTTTTTTTTTTTTTTTAAATAATAAGTGTTAGCAAAATGATTGTGCGCTGTGCTCGTACCACCCGTTCGCGCTCAGCTGTCCAATAAGACTAACAACTAGAGAGTAACAGTCCGATAACGAAAACCAGTTCCAATTTGAACTGGTGCTGTTGCTGAGTGGAACTATTTGAGCACAAACTTCGATTCCAGTTCACGCTACAATCACACGTTATTATAGAATTAATATTAAGCAATTGCGCAATGTTAATTGACAACTATTACATTATTAAGAAAAATATTCAGTTCTATTTTTCTTTAGTATTAATAATAGTTATAGATGAACGTCAGCAACACGTCACAGCAACAACATATGGCTCGCCACATGTTCAAAAGCTGACTGCTACATGACAAAAGCTGTGCTGACTGCTTTGCCATTTTAAAACCACTGCTTGGCATGAAAAATACGTTACGTTTGAATATGTTAGATAAACTTAGTAAGTTTTAAGAAGATGACTGCTATAATCTACAAAAAGAAAAATTAAAACCAGCTGAATGAATAAAACAAATGGTTATTTTTTTTTACATACAAACGCTTCTTGTTTATTTCACTTTACGTTCTTCTGAATATGCTTATACGCATTCAACTCCGTTCGATTCTGATCCGCGTATCCGCTTATAACTTATGCCACTTATATATAGGTCTAAATGAATCCGTTGCTGATTTTATTTTTTGATCTTATGTCAATTTCTTTTGAATGCTGCTGATGCCGAGGCTTATTTGTTATATGCATGTATATTGAATATTTCTTGTTCTTGTTGTTGTATATAAGTGTATATTAAATTTAATACATAAAAATTATAGCGCTTGACACTGCACAAACACCCATCATCATCATTTGCATCGTTATGTTTAAAATAGTTTACGTGTTGTTGTGTTTGTTGTTGTTATTATTAATATTTAATTTGTTGCATTTGCAATTGCAGTTGGAGCTGCAGCCAATGCAAAGATCATATATAAAAATACAAAAATCATAACATTTACATATACATTGCCCATATTACATATATAGAACTAGGATTAAATATCTCTAAATCGACGTTTACCTTGCACACAATCAATATATCAAAAATTATTATTATTTAAAATTAATGTCCATCCCGCAATCGCTGCCATATATTGGTTGTATAAATAAATGTTATTCTTAATAAACAATTTCATTTCATTTCGTTATATGTTATACCTTAAGAACTAAACTCATCGTGCCATCATCAATTTCGTATTTCATATTCATATTCATAATCATAATCGTATTCATATTCATAATCATAATCATAATCATATCATATTCGTATGTTATTCATTTTTCAAGTTTGTTGTATATAAATTTCACTATTTAGTCTTAATTGTATATATGGAAGTTGAAATTGGTACTCAATATGTTCAGGATCAACTAGGAAAACAATTTGTGTCTCTAATGGAGGAGGAGGGTGTACAATTATATATATATATATATATGTAATTGCTACTTGCTATTTTCTTCAATGCATGGTTTATTTTATTTATCTTGTTTAATACATAATTAATGCAGCAGTCAATTTTGTTTGTTAATTTGCTTTTTTGAATTATTTATTATTTCGCTGTAGCTAATACTTGTGGCATTCAAAAACTCTGCCTCCGTTTTCAAAAGTATTCGTATAGATAGAGCGTTTATAGATTATCAATATCTGTTGTTTAGTGTATATATATCGATTTATATGTATATATATAACGCTAATGCATTCAAAAGTGCTGAACACCACACTCAATTCCGCTTTGAACAGTTGTGAAGACTTGTTGCTTGTTGTTCTTGAGTAAATTTCTGATTTATCGATAGCCCATCGATGTGTCAATCGATTTGTTTTGTGTGTATTTCTTTTTTTTGTTATGTTTTTTTTTTGTCTATGAGATCGTGACTTAGGAAAGTGTTTGTTTGTCGTGTGTTTCTGTGTCAGCTGTCCGACTGGGAAAATGTTGATTTGTTGATTTCTCAAAAGCACTTCAAATGCAACGAATATATCCATAGTTTTAGTTTCTTTTTGTTTTTTGTTTTCTTTTTTTGATTAATTTGTTGATATATTATGATAGTTACGAGCAATCTATGGAATTGTTGTATTCTCTGTGTCTGTGTGAGAATGAGAATGTATGGGTATACGTATATGTATGCGTTTACAGTATTATGCGGTCCATAGAATAGTTGTAGATGCTTGTTAAAATTGTTACCTTTTTTTTTGTTTATTTATTATTTTTTTTTTTTAAGTTTTTGGCTTATGTTTGTATTTGTTAATAGTTACGAGATTTTATTTATGTTCGTTTTTTTTCTTTTTGGAAATAACGAAAAGCGAAAACAAAGCAGCCAAATGGAAAGAGAGTGAAAGAAAGGGCGAGGGGGGAGGGCGGCAAACACAGAGCAAAAGGAGACGCTTCATTTGTTGTTCACATTAAAATTGTTTATACTTATGTAAAAATAATGTACAATTGTAAAATTACATACTTAAATTTTTGTTTCTCATACAAAATTTGTTTACAGTTTTGCGTTTAACTTAGAAATCGATTTGAATTACAATTATTTTGACTAAAAGTTCCTTGTTGTTGTAAAAAGCTGATATATAATTGCGTACTTTCGTGTAAGTATAAATTATACATATATATATATATATATATATGTTTATATATATATATAGATCTATATATTTGTAGGTATGTATATAAATTTGTATATATGTATATATGCTTGTAAATACTCGAATAGGTTTGGGCGCCATTTCAAATATTTAATTGAAATACATTTAAAATATTTAGAATTACACATTTAAATATCTGACGCGCCTTTTAACTCAGTTCATGATACGTGCGCTGGCTAACGTAGACGGAGACGGAGACACGCCCACCCACCAATGCCGCCTTTTGCACACGGTCACTTTGGGACAATGTTGCTCTTCTTTACTTCTACTTCTCCTACTACGTTGCTCTTCCTTGTTGATTCATACTTGGTGTAGGGGTTGCAGCTACTTAGCTTAGAGGCTAGGTATATATTGTTTTTGATCTATCTACGATTGAACTCCGATTTGATAGCTATAAGGAAAGATTATCACAGATTAGAAACAATGGGGAAACTGTGAACTGTTTGATTGATCTGCTCTTACCGTCTATGATTTCATTTTTGACTTTCTGTATCTCTAGCCGCATTTCGCGCACTATTTCAGCTTTCAGAGTGTCCAGGTCGCTGTTGGACAATGCCAGCGACAGACCATCGCCATTAACCTGCAGATTTGCAGATGATTTGCATTAGTATTTGTATTTCTATAGCTCATCGATTGTTTAACTCACCTTCAGTATGGTCTCTTCGCTGGCGCTGCCAAAACGCTTGCGCATGGGACGCGGCGATTCACCGCCGCTGTTCGTTGTGTTCTGACCGCTGCCGGTGCTGCCATTAGCTCCGCCATGTGCATTGGACGCGGCGCCACTGCTGCCTCCACTGCTCAGCTTATGTGGCAATGTATTTGACTTCTCCCATGGCCTTTGCTTAACTTCCGGCTCCGGTTCGGGCTAATAATTGAGAATATTTAGTCGAAATTTAGGAATTTGTTCATCTTACTCTCTACTCACATCTTTCTTCTCAGCCTGCGCACGACGTCGAGCCAGCGTCTTGGCCATCTCGTCCATCATAGATGCCATGCCGTTGGAGCTGCGTCCAATTGTGCCATAATTGCCGCTGCCGCCACTTGAGGTGCTGCTGCCACTGTTCTCTGGAGCAGCTGTGTTGGACTGAAATGTGAATCAATAGATTAAACGATTAACCAATGAATTGAGATGAGATCTTACAGTTGTCACTCACCTTATTCTTTTTGAGCTTGAACTGCTGTAGTTGCGAGGCCAGCGAACCCATGAGATCGGCCTGTGGATCATCCTTTTTACCCGCGCCGCCTGCGCCCATGCCAGGCGGTGGTGGCGGCGGCGGTGGTGCACCAGGGCCACCAGGACCGCCGGGACCACCTGGTACGCCTGGTGGACCACCCATGGCGGGTGGCGCAGGTGGTGCCGGCGGCTGTGGTGGCGCTGGTGCACCATTGAACATCTGCTGTGGTGGCGGCGGAGGTGCACCGCCAAATGTGGGTGGCGGTGGTGGCGGCGCTGGTGCTGCCACCTGTCCGGGTCCACCACCAGTGCTGCTCATGCGATTAAGCGGCGGTGGCATTGGCACACCACCACCGCCCGGCTGCTGCATCATTGGCGGCGCCAATGGCACTTGGCCATAAGGATTCTCCGCCTGCTGCTGCCCATTGTGCTGGCCATACCCGGGAGTGGGCATACCTGGCGCCTGTGGAGGCTGCGGTATCAACTGCGGTTGACTTGCATAGACGACACTGTTGGAGCTGGTCGAACTTGGAATATGGGCGGGCTGCGTGGCGCCATAAATGGGCCCGCCTCCGTTTTGCTGATGCACTGGCGGCATCGGTGGCTGTGGCTGTGTTGGGTATTGATGTAGATTGAGATTGGGATTAGAGTTTGAGAGCACATAATGAGGCTGCTGGTACTGCTGACGGATCGAATGGTTGTGGCGATAGTAGCGGTGGTTGGTGGTGGTGGTGTTTGTTGGTTGCGGTGGTTGGTTGGTTGTTGTGGTAATGGGTTTTTGTTTTGAAGGGGAATTTTTAAAGCCAATTTCGGACGGGCGATTATTTGGAATGAAATGAAACAGAAAGGAAAATGTAGCAACATAAGCAGATCTTAAAAATTGGCAGCCAGTCAACACCTTACCTGAGGGGGCGCATAACCCGCTTGCACCAGCTGCTGTTGCGGCTGTGCATTGTAGATGGGCTGCTGTTGCTGCTGTTGTTGTTGTTGGTACTGTTGTTGCTGCTGCTGCTGTGGTTGTTGTTGTTGCTGTTGCTGCTGCTGCTGAGTTTGCCCGGGTGCAGGCGGAATTTGCATTTGAGGATTACCCTGCTGTGGCAATCCATTGGACGTTGGCCCATTGGCAGTGGGTCCATAGTGTGACACCGGCTGTGGCGCCAGCTGTTGTTGTTGTTGTTGCTGCGGCTGCTGCTGTTGTTGTTGCTGTTGCTGCGGTTGGGGCGCCGGCGGTGCGCTGAGGGAATTCCTTTAGTTTGTGAGCAAAATTTTGAAGAATCGGCAGTTCGAATATGATGAATATGGACATGACGACGAGTAACGAATAGCGTGTGACGGAGTGACGAGTATCGAGTAATGAATATACGAATACAACAAACAAGACGACGTGTGTGTTTTACAAGATGTGTGTAAGTGACGAGTAACGAGTAACGAGTAACGAGTGACGAGTTTAAGAGTAACAATTAGTAACGTACGACAAACAAACAGAACGACGGGCGTGTTACAAGATAATTATGAGTGTTTCGAGTAGATATACGCGAATGACGAGTAGCGAGTAACGTTTATTAAATACGACGTCGACAAGATTAGTATGTGTTTAAGTGAATAGTAACGAGCAACGATTAGCGAGTACGACAACGAACAGAACGGTGTTTGTGTGTGTGTTAAAAGAGAAGATTGTGCGCGTGTGCGTGTGTGTGCGTGTTGTGAGTATTAAAGAGAGAAGAGAAACGAACGAAATCAAAACATATGTAGAGAAGACTGATTGATTGATGACAGAGCATGCCATATAGACGATTGAAACTGTTATCGATCGAAACCCACCTGCTGGTGCGATGATGTCCCTGCGGCGTTGGCGGACTCTGTGGTATGTTATTCTGATTTGTCTGCGATGTGGGCGTTTGAGCCGAGGGCGTTATGTGGCCGCCAATGCCATTGTTCTGTCGCAATATAGCCGCATCCTCGCTGGTCATTGTGCGATACCCCATATCCTCCTCGTAACCATTGCCATTTGTTGGTTGACCCGTTGGATTGTTGACCCCTCGACCGCTGAGCACCTGGAGAACATAAAAATCATTTTAAAAGAGCAAAGTCAAATGTGAACAAGACTTACCTCCAGGGCATGCATCATGGCGCGCGCAAAGTTCTCGGCATCGCTCTGGCTGGAAAAGTTGAGGCCATAGACATACTTGGAGTCACGCCATTGATGGAACGTTGCCGTAGCCTGATTGTACTTGAGTCCCTTCAATATGGAGCAATTGATGACCACCTCGTGATCCTGCAGCTTGCGGCCCACAACGCGGAATGTGTTATTCTGCTGATGATGATAGATCTGCACTTTGCTGAGACCCGACGAACTGCCCGATGGCACCCACTTCTTCTGGTTGTCATCATACACCATCACAGAGGCGCGGGCTCCAATAATGCTTTGTTCACTGCAAAAAAAAAAAAAAATAAAGAGAATTCAATTGAAATGAAAGCAATTACAAGCTGTGAACTCAAGTATAGACTATTAAAATGTAATTTTATTTGTATTTTAT
Source organism: Drosophila funebris (assembly GCA_018901825.1). Classification (NCBI taxonomy): domain Eukaryota; kingdom Metazoa; phylum Arthropoda; class Insecta; order Diptera; family Drosophilidae; genus Drosophila; species Drosophila funebris. The sequence goes on from JAEIFK010000682.1 coordinate 4,420,214, forward strand.
ATTCTAAAAGATACAGAAATTGGTCACACATTCAAAAAGCACAGAAGGGCATCTCAGAAAATGGTTAATGAGGTTAAGCCGGGTTCCCTAAACGATGAAACCCCACTATGCTGCTGATTAACCATCAAAGAAACGAGACAAGCGTGGCATCTACTATTGTAATCCGAAATACTTTCATATAATTGTCGAGAAGCCTACGAAGACTTTGTCGATAGCGCAAAGCGAATCATTAAATGATTAATTCATAGACACTTGAGTTTGATTTTTCTGTTCTATGTTCTCGGTTTCTTTCCATATTTATGTCTCCGGCTCGGCTTTCACACAGTTTCACACGATTCTAACTCAAGTGCAGTGATCTCTCAGCTCACGAGAGCTGTCGAGCTGTAGCTGCTGCTCAGAGACTCTGGGCAGGAAATGCAATGCATTTCTTCGGTCTCTGAGAAAATTGCGCACCTGTCACGCAGTCGTCATCGTTGCGGGCCGATTAAATAATTCTAATGAACTTTTGCGCAACCTTTAACATGTTTTTCTTTTTTCTTTTTTGTTTCATTCTTTGCTTCTCTTGTTGTTGCGTTGACAATTAAAGCGGGGAAAAGTCAACGCTATGCAACAAAACAACTTGATAAAAATGCTGCAAACATCATGACATCGATGAGAACTTAAGTAGTAACGATCTGTAGTCTCATTTGTCGAGTTGTTGGTTGTGTGTTACTGGGCAAGCAACAACAACAACAGCAACAACAGCCTCTACAACAGCAGCAATAAAAAAAACGAGTTGAGATCAGGCTTTGGCTCTGTCTCTGTCTCTAGCTTTGGCTCTGTCTCTGCCTGCCTTTGCCTTTGGCTGCAGAATTCTCGCAGTTGTCGACTTGGTCTGGCCAAAAGTTGAGTAGTTTTGCACTTAAATGGATTTCTCGCTGGCAGCAAAAGGTGACAGGGGAAGGTGCAACAGCAACAGCAGCAGCAGCGGCAGCAGCAACTACACAGCTGTGCAGCCTTATATAACACAAACATGCTGCTTTTGCTTAGAGGCAGCATTTTTATAGCATTTGCGATTTGATTTCGCGGAACGAAAGTGAAGTTTAACTATGAATACTTATAATTTAATTCCATAGTTTAATGAGTGCTACGCAAAGGCACAGTAATCACTCGATAATACGGCTTACAAAGTGCTCTGGTTACAGTATCTGATTCAAAATATGATTAAATTGTAATTTCTGGTAGTTTTCTGTTTACTTTCTTGCTCTCTTCTTTGTGCATGACTTTCGTAAACATGTAACAGGCTTCCAATTTACAGAGTATCATGTTCGTTTCTGCTTTATGCTTCTTAATTCCTAATTTAATGGACTTTCTTACCCACTGTTGCTAACGCTGTCTCTATATTTCTTCACGTCTTTCCCTAGTTACAGCAATTCTGCAGTCTTCTTTGTATGTTTGCATCCTTAAACGTTCTAAATACTCTAGACTGGTACTTAATTTCCTATCCAATTGCTTTCTTACACATCCATGTTGTTTGCTCTTGTAAGAGAATCTTTTTTTTTTTGCATTTATTTGCATTTCTTATTTGTGTTTTACATCCTTAAACGTTCTACAGGCTTTGCTGTGAGTCTTTCCACTTGCTGGCAAGTCAAACTGGCGATAAAGAAAAGCAGAAAAGACCTTGGTTCGCTGGCTGCTCAAATTGTTAAACAAATAGGCATGTGGTCGGTTAATGAGATGAATGCAGATTGCATTCCATTTTGTTTAAAGACTTCATTTACGGCCAAAAAGACGGCAGCAGGTGAAATTTTCACTTTGTTTTTCGCTGTTCAACTTATGGATTAATTCGTGCGTTACGTTTAATGCAGATTTGTGGCACGAAAGCAAGTTTGTTGTTTGCAGTTTTCTAATTAGCGTTAAATTAGATGCACTTATGAGCACAATGAATGAAGCTAGAGCTGAAGCTAAAGCTAACAGCGGGTATAGCTGCAGGAATGTGGGCAATAAAAAGGCGATTCTAATTCGATTTCGAGGCAAATAGAGAAAACGAGTAGCGAATGACTAGTGAAGAGTAACGAGTACGACAGCAAACAGAACTGGGGGCAATTTAAAGGGGACATATGTGTTTTGAGTGCTGTGAAGAGTAACGGGTAGATACTGGCGAATGAGTAGGGAGTAGCGAGTAGAGACTGGCGAATGAGTAGGGAATAGCGAGTAGACTAGCGAATGAGTAGGAAGTAGCGAGTAGGGACTGGCAAATGAGTAGGGATTAAGACGACAACAACTAAAGCGAAGTACATGAAAGAGAAGTATTAGCGAGGGTCGAGTAGAGAGTAACGAGTAACGAGTACGACGACAACACAGAGAACAAGTGCTAGTTAGAAGTTAACTAAAGATTCGTTAAATTGGCTCATGCAGTCATGCTGTTCGAAATAGAAGAGAATTACACGCTCTAAATGCAACAAGGACGAACGAATTGAACAGAGGTGGCAAGAAAAGCGAAAGGAATGAAAAGAAATGATGAAAACATACGTAAAAATGAAATTATCTTTGACCGAATTATGCCGACGCTGAGGGATGCGTTGTATGTGTTCTTGTTGTTGCTGCTGTTGTAGACGCTGTCGTTGTTGTTGTTGCAGCTGCAGATAATGATGTATGTTGCTATAAAGATGATGCTGCTGTGTTGCGGTTGTTGTTGTTGTTGTTGCTGTTGAACGCGGTGCTCTAATTGAAAACGACATGGAGCTGGCAAGTCTGGACGAAACAGAAGCAGAGACAGTGGAGCAATTGGAAGTGGAAATTCTGTTCGTTATAGATTGGGATGCTGGCAGAGCAGGGACAGGGGCAGGGACTGGGGCAGTGGTAGGGGCAGGAGACTGGGGCAAGGGTACGCACTTGCGCAATGTGGAAAATATGGCAGTTGAGGTAGATGAAGCGGATACAGAGGAGCTGGCTGAAACTGAGGCGGAGGCTAGTGTAGATGTGGCGACAGTGTTAGTGGCAGTGCTTAATGTTGGTGAAGATGATGAAGATGTCAATGCTGGTGCTCGTGATGATGTTGATGATGATGATTGTGTAGCACCAACACCAACACCTACGCCTGGTGGTACATACAACGGCTGATCATTGAGCAGCGTCTGCGTCCAGGTGGGCGCTTCATAGATGGCTGTGGGCGTGGTCGTGACAGTGGGCGCTCCTTGGACTTTGGGCAGCTGCAGCACCAGTTGCTCATGCTCATGATAGGCGGCAGCGGCGGAACGTTGTCGCAAGAGCAACTCCTGCTGCTGGTAGTGATGATACATGGGATGCCGATAGTCCAACAAATCCAATTCCTGCAGCTCCTCAATGCTATAGTAATCTCCGCCAGCAATGGGCATAGCAACGCCTTTGGACGTTGCCTTGCTGTATAAGCTTTGACTGCGTTTGATCAGCAGCTGCTCGGATTGGACTTGGGCTAGAGATTGCGGCGGAGACTGGCTATGCTGCTGCTGCTGTTGCTGCGATGGCTGGAACTCGCACATGGTTGGATGATAGGCCAAAATGGGACCAGATACGGCGGCATTTCCATTGGATTTCTTGCTTGTGAACGAGGTTTTGGCGTAAAGTTTCTTCATGGCCATTAACTGCTGGTAAACATTTGCAGAGGCGGTCAAATACACACAAACACACACACACGCACGCACACACAAGTCCACAAACGCGTACACAATACGATCCCACGATCAGTAAATGGAAATATATTAAATGTATGTTTGTCTAGGGTCGCAACGGCTCCGTCTACTCCACTCGCGGCTGATCGAAATCGAACCTCAATTGAGACTGAACAAGCCAAACGAGTCTCAGTCCAAGTCTAGCCCCAAAGACGCACACACTGAGCAAATGAGAGAACCACTCACAGAGCGCCGGCAAAAGAGAAGAACAACGAAAGAGAAAGAGAGCGAGAGCGAGAGAGCAATGGCAAGTTGTAAGCCGAGTGTGCAACGCTTTGGCATTTGAATTGGGCCAAAAGGCAAATAATTACACTTCCCAAGACTATAAAATAATGAGACGTGGACTTGACTTGGTAAAGATCCATCAGCAGAACGATCGCTTAAGATCGTTTTGTCTAGACGCGCTTAAATCTCAGCTTAAGACTCATGTAGCTACGGGCTCTAGTCATTCATTCATTCAGTCAGTCAGTTAAACGAGAACTGTGTGTGTGTGTGTGTGTGTGTGCGATAATTACTTAAGAAACGAGCTCAATAATTTATATTTCCCCCCTTCGAGTGACTATTACAAACATTTTTCGTTGAACTGATCTGTAGCAAAGCGCGCTGAGAAGAGGAAGTGGTTGGAGCGGGGGGGCAGGAGGGGGGCAAGGCATTGGATACACAGCTTGTGGCATGCTATGAAAAATTCATATAAATACTGAGATAGAAGTCCAAGTCCGTTGAGCCTGCTGAGTGCTGAGCTGTTGGATATATTCTCTACTTATAGTATATACTCTATTCTACGGTTCTTAAGCGTACATTTCCAATTAACATTGTATTTGTCTATTGTAAATGTTGTTGTTGCTATTGCTGCTGCTGCTGTTGCTGTTACAGCTCGTTATAATGCGCAAGTCTGGTTTTTAATGCTGTCTGATTTGAGCTACGATTATCGTGCAACTTAATGGCTTTGTCAGAATGGGGCTGAACTCGCCAAGACACACAGACAGACAGACAGAGCTAGAGTCAAGATTGTCTAATATCGTAGCCAAAACTTATAGCCCGAACCTGAACTCAAACCGTAGCCCAGAGTCGAAATTAAAGTCAAAGACAGATCAATGTATCGTGTGCCATGGCTTAAATGATTTGGCAATTTCTTATATTGTATTTTCATTTTATATTTCTTTTTTTTTTGGCTCTATTTATTTTATAGAGGCGGTTACATGGCTAAGCGCGGCTTATGGGGCATATTAAATAATAGCAAACTGCGAGATTCAATAACAGAAACTCTATAGCTTAGGTAAGCACTCAGTAAACAGATATTCAATCTAATAATAATCTATAAATTATAATGAAATATCATCTGTAATAATAATAATAATATAATAATATATCTAATAACTATAAATTATTTATATAATATACAATTTTCTTTCGATATTTAAAGCTGTAATCTGTTATCTGTAAAGCGTATTTCAACATGTTTAAATAAATAGCAAAGTGCAGGGTAACATGCTAGTCGAACATGCCTGCGCATTCGTATTAAGGGGTCTTGAAAACATTGCCTGAAGCTTATTATTATTGTGAAATATGAAGCACTTCAGCTATAACAAATCACATAAACCTATCAAACCGTCTTCGCTTTTATTCAAATTATTTTCTACTTTTACAGACATTTCAAAATATGAATCTAAACGATTATCGTTCGCTCACAAAAGCCTTTCCGTTTGTCCTATAAGTTGTGGGCCAAATATGGGCAAATAATTGGAAGGGTTACTAATAGAAATGACAATGAACTTTGCTCTTGAATAATTCTGTACATTTTCAAACAATTACCCAAAAAATCAAATAATGCACTTCAATTACAGCGACGGAGCAGATTGAGAGGAATGTACTTCAAAGCAATTAAAATGAAATTATAAAAGTTGAATTCCCTCCCAATAAAAACCGTACACTATTGAATGCCTCGCTAGGCAATTGGAACAGCATTTGGGGGAGAGTAAGAGATAGAGAGAGAGAGAGAGTAGAAATAATAGTTTTGTCTATAATCCACATAGTCTACTTTGGGGCATACCTCGCCAATTGCAACTCCAGCTGCAACTGCAACTGCAACAGCAACTCCAATTGCAACTCCAACTGCTGAGCGTCGTCTTCAGCAATCGTCGGACAAATGTTACCCATCGAGCTGACCAAATGAAACTGTCACTGGAGCGACACCGAAAACTGAAAGCCAAGTTTAAGCCATTTTCCGCAACATTTCCTTAGAGGCAACACACACAACACTTCAGTGACATTTAATGATGACACACCCAGAAAATGAGCCATAGAACGCGACTTTTTCTGCTTATGAATCAGTTATTAAGCCGCTAAGGGATCAAAAACGCCCTGACTAAGCATACAAAAAAAAAACATAACAGGGCAGCCAGCCGGATGGGCCACTCCCCGTCGAATGGCAGCAAAAACAAATTATGGGTATTAACCTAGAAGTAAAGTAAACTAAATTCGTTCGAGTCTAGGGTTGGGTTCTACACAAATTTCGCTTTTAACCCCATAAATTTTAGCTCTGCCACGTCTATTTTTGGGCCCAAAAGACGCACAGGTGTTGAAGATTGGACAGACCCTTGAACTGGCCCTCATACTAGGGACAGATCAATTGAAAAGTCGCTGCAGCATCATCATCATCGACTTGTCAATTACCCATCGAATCTATAAACAAAACACAAAAAATACAATCGCCTCTTCGATAGCAATTTAAATGACATTGTCAGCATCGTCATATCTTCGTAATTGAAATGTCCTTCACACAAATGAAATGCAAACGAAAATCAAACAGCTACACTGAGCGAAAAGGCATAGTTAAGTAAAGTCGTTTGTTGTCTTTCTATGATACAAAGTGAAGGACTATAATTTATATATAGGTAAATATCTAATTAAAATATTTAAGAACAAACTCTTACAATCTTTTTTACAGTGTAGGCAACAGATGTGAATTACAACAACTGTGCTCAGCTATAAAATGCTGTTTCAATTTGAAAATGCTTGAAAATTTATAAACTTACGTCATTTTAGCTGTTGCTGTTGTTGTTGTTGATTTTTTGTTGGTACGTGAGAAAAACTGTACGGTATGTATCACTCTTTTTCTTTTGGGAAGGTGTTCGTTGCTCTCTCAGCTCCCCTCTGCTTCCCAACGGCTTGTAAGTTCTTTGCTTGCTTGACTCACGACTCTTTGCCGTTGTTTTTGTAGTTGTTGTTGTTGTTTAATTTGATTATGAGATCTGTAAGTGGAGTAGAGAATAATGATAACTCGATTAGAACTTGCACGTGTTCAACTTACAGACAAAGTGTGTATATAAACCGACTTCCCTTTTAGATTTGCTTTTACTTTAGTTTAGTTTTTATGGTAGCTGGAAGATGTGTGTGTGTGTGTGCTAATACCCTGTAACTGTCAGTTCTGAATAACATAAGTTTATAACATGCCAAACAAATAAATGCAACTATATAGAGAAATCGAGTTCTATATACTTAATCCTTTTGCAATTTGAATAAATATGAATTGAATTGATTCAAAGCACATTCAATGCTTCTCCTACTCTAAGACTGGTTCTGTGTAACAAGGCGTCATATATTGTAAAGAAAAGGGGCGTGACGAGAAAGCATAATTAATTCAATTTGATATTCTATTCGATTGCGCTTGCTTAATCTTTGAATAAGAGCGCCCAGCTGACCTCGCCGATAAATCAATGAAAATAGACCTTGAAACTAAAGTTAGTCTCATCAATTAGCAAAAACCAATCGCTGGCAGCAAGTGAAAGCCGTTGCTGAATTAATAACAATCAATAGCAAAGCGAAACCCAAACAAACAATACAACTATACACATACATACACACATATAGAGATATACATATATAATATATACAAACTGATGACTTGTAACAATAAACATTGATAGACAATACGGTTGCTGTCTTACGACCTATTTACTTTTTCTTTCTTTCGGTTAAAAATCTCTGAGACGATGACATCTAGAGATTGGCATGGAGTATACAAAAGGCAGTTCTTAATGAAAACCACAAGTAGCTGGTGCCATTTACATGATAAATGCGAAGCAGCGACGCCTGCTAAATGAATCGGGTCAGCGCATGGCCCAAGAGAAGGTCTATCTAGGTAAGACTACGACCAACCCCGACTCGCTTTGGGGCAGCAAATTGCAGCAGCAGTAGCAGTAGCAGCAGCAGTAGCAGCCCCAAAGAAGCAGCAGTTACGCAGAATGTTCTGTCGCGCGATACTAACAAAATGTTGACCTACTTTTGCTCCACCTCCATCCTCCCTACACCCCTCTCTCTCTCACACACACACACACACACACACTGTTTGGCAGTTCACAAAGCATCGCTTGCGTCATAGTTTTGCTGAATATAAAAAACCATCACAACCATTAGACGAGGCTTGAAATTCCATCATCCGCATTTGTTGCCGGAAGTGTGTGTGCGCGATTTACAGAAACCATTGCGTACACTCGTCTCGTACTGTTATCATTGTAACCATTTACCCCTGCTATATGGTATCTCCGCTCTCCCTGACCTATAAGCTTTTTTAATTAATTTAAATTCCCGCGAATTTAGGCTCAAAATCCAGACTGTTTATTTACAGAATATGTTGGTAAAGGTTCAAAATGATAATTGCATAAAATTAGTAAAGTTCAACATACAGTTCTCAGTTTCAGGTGTCTGTAAAGTTAAGTGAAATACGAATCGAGCTCAAATGTAATGCATTTTATCGACTGGTTGGTTTGTCTGTCGTCCTTAGGGGGCATTATTTTACATAGAATAAATGCAGATACAAAAGAAACCTCCCCCGTTTGGCTAATCTCGTTAATGGGATAACATTTTATGAGTTAATTTTAACACATAACAAATGGCGAATTCCTCATATTGACTAAAACAAATAAACCTAGACCTGAAAAAAGATCCCTGCAGAATGAACGTACAGGCGGGAAGCACATGTGCCGCTTCCTTGGGCGAGACCTGTCCCTGTCCCTGTCCCTGTCCTCAACTGGCTGGGCAATTAAAATGTCCTATACTGTAAACTGCAAACACCCCATTGGAAACAGGGATTCCCCCTATATTCGTTTCGTTTTGGTTTCACAAGCTGCACCCCCCGATTGAATGACGGTTTCGCCAAAACAGAACAGTTCTCATTGCATCGTTTCAATTTCGCCATTTAACCCAAAGGCAAAATGAGGATCCCTCACAAGGGTGAGCTTATAACACCACTCTGTGGCCCTATGCTATGTGTGTGTGTGTTTGTTTTGCCTTTCATTTGTCCAACACATTTCCAGGAATTTTCATGACTTTTACGTGTCTTCCTCAATGTGATGTTCGCTTGGGTATGATGTCAGTGGACACACCACAATTTCAAAACTCATTCCACACTTTCAGTTCCAACATGGCAATTTTATATTCCATGTCTATTTTCAAAGCAAGGACTACAAAATGTTTGCACTCCAAAAAGAATGACAACAAATTGTGCTGTCGCATTGCACATGGAAAATTCCTAATTTGTTTTTTGTTTTTTATTGTTGTTTGTGTGTTGACTTGCGTGACCCGTTAGATTTGCTGGCACACACAGAGAGAAAAAGTTGACCATAACTTTATGTGTGTGTTCGAGTTGATTAAGCATTTGGCATTTCATTAAATTAAGCGTGATTTATACGCAAAACGAGTAGGACTAGGGGAAGCTTTAAAATAAGTAATTATGAAGATTTTTAAATAGAAAAACTTAAGTAAAGTAAGCAATAAAATATTCTCTGATTAAGTTTGTTAAAAAGATATTAGAATATCTTTAAATTAAGCACGTTTAATTGCGTTTTAATAAGCTGCAAACTTTCTCAAGACCTAAATTAATTAATTAAAAAGGAATACGAATCTTCATTGCTACGTATGTTCTTTATTGTAATAATTTAGCGTCATTGCAGTTGCAGTAATCGCTCTGCACCTGTTCGCTTAGCCAATTAACGCCAACAGCCGCGGGCAAGAACAAGGCCTGGGAGCAACTCGCATACATGATGCATTTGTAGTTGCCGTGGCCCTTTTTTTTTTGTTGAATGCATTTTTCCATTTATATTCTTGACACTCGCATAATGCGATCATTTCGACTGTAGCACAGTTTGAGTGGAGATCCCAAAACTGGTTTTGCCAAAGGGAAAGACTGCTTCTCTCTCTCTCTCTCGCTCGCTCACACACAAGCTCTCTTCCTCTGTGTACTTGGCTAAATTACTAAATTATGCTTTAATTTTGCTTGCCGTGAATTCAGGTCGCCACATCAAAGTCGCCGTGTCAGCTCGGCTGAACTTCGCTTTGCAGTCTGTGTGAATTGTATTACAAACTGAGCTTTATTGATGGATTTGCCTAAAGAAAAAGGGGGGAAACAAAGAGCTAGCAGCATAATAATAGCATAAAATAGGCTAAGTTGCACTGAGATATTTAAACTGCTTACTATAACATTTTTAAAGATATCCCTAATACAAATAGGAACAGCATATATTCATACATATAAATATTTATATAAATTTTAAGAGTTCCTCCTCTACAAGTATACAAATTCGATAGCTCTTAATGCTGATGGTAGCTGCGATTGCTGCTGACCTAAATCAGCAAGTCTAGTGATTCATCTAAAGTCAAAAGACTCCCAGGCATATCAAAATCGGCAAACGGAGCGAGCAGCCAAGCGGCAAGTCAAGTCAAGTTTTGCATCTCATCGTGGCAGGGCTTCTCCGTCAGCCACTGAGCTACTGAAGTGCTGCCAATTAACAATGTTTCTATCTACAAGCTACAAGCTATTAATTTATTGTTATCGTAGTCGCACCCAGTCTGAACTGTACTCCATACCCAGTTCAACTTAAAAAAAAAAAAAACCAAGTTAAAGTCAAAGTTTCGTTATTCCATTGTCTGACCATCAATGAGACTCTAGGAGAGTGTATTTGCAAATGGGTATCCAAAGCGGATGGTGGTACACGCTCCATTTCCAAGCGAACATATATTTTCCAAAATATTTCTCATTATCTTGTTGTAGTTGTTGTTGTTTTGGTTGAGTGACGGACTTGAGCGTCAATTTAATGAAGCGCGGCAATTCTTTTTGTAAAGGAAAGAACGACCGATAATTATTGAATAATGTTTTTTACAACATCATCATCATCCATTAGCCTCTCTCCCATTCCCTTCTCAATTGTCCATACCATTTCACTCGCTGACTCGCTTTGTTATCGCTGCCGATGCCACAAATGTTTCAGTGATAAAAATTCAACAAGAAAGCGCATAACAAAAGACATATATTAAATTATTACACTATAGTTACATACACATACAAATGCACAGAACCCACAATGCAGTTGACCTCACAATAGACCCACCAGACCCATCAGGGACCAGGGCACGACACTACAAGGCGACCTACCGTCTATAACACGAAGTCGGAGCCAGCATGTTGCAGATAGAGTGCCCAAAGTTCAAGTGAGAAGCGGACATACAAATATCATAATCATAATATAATCAGTTAACACATTGACTGGCGCAGGCGGGGTGGGGATGTGTTGTGGCATGCCACAGCAGCAATTGAGCGCAAAATAACAAATAACAATGTAAATGGCGACAATGCACAACTATCACAACAATAATATTAACAATGCAACTGGGAAAGCATACGACTGGCCATATACCCTGTATGCACGTTACTATTTACGGAAATTAGACTTTATTTTATAATTATAATATAATATTCTTTAATCAATCCTCTATCTTACAATTACAATTGCTAAAAAGACTTGTTAGTGTTTGTATTATTATTATTACCATTGTTTTTATTTTCTTAATCTATATTCTTTCTCTCATTACAACTCTATCTTCTTTTCTACATTAGTACAGGGTATTCAGAGCTCAAATCGACGCATAAGGCAGGTTAGCCTACTCCAAAAAGCTTTTGCAATCTAAAAGCGTCAACTACCGACTATTTGCACCTCTTGAAATACAGGGCGTCTGAGAAATATTGCATTAACTGATGTTATTTATAGTTTCTCTTTTCATATGTAAAAAAAACATTACACTATTTAGTTTTTATTTGAACTTTCGACTGTCGTTGCTGATCAAGAATATGAATATATATTTATTATTATACCCTGTAGTAAAAACAATGAAACTGCGAAAAGTTATTTCCCTCTATTTGGTATCAGCCGCCCTGTACTTCTATGTCTCAAGTGCAAGAAAGGAAATCTCTCTAGAAGTCACGGCACTTAGGAAATGTGCATCTAAAAGGTCGGTGTGTGTGTGTGTGTGTGTGTGTGTGTGTGTGTGTGTGTGTGTGTGTGTGTGTGTGTGGGGCTAAAAACAGCAAAAAGCTAAAAAGTATTTCCATGCAATCAAAACGAAAAGAAAACTTTTGCTCAGTCAGCTTTTAGTAAGTAGAAATACAAAAAGAAACCCGTTGGATGCCTGTGAAATTTCAGAATCAGTCCCAAGCCCAGAGTCAGACCAAAGCGACCGGAAGCACTTCAAGTGCTTGCAATTCCACTTTAAGGCATAGTATGAAGTGTGCAACTGTTTGAGGCAGGGCCAGGGGAAGGGAGTGAAGGCAAAAAAAATACTCGAGGAAACTTACAGCGATTGACTCGATATATCAGCTTCGGTCACTGTGGCAATTCAATTTCATGTCTCTTCATATTCTAAAGATTTGTATTTAATCAGCGTATGCAGCATTTCCCGTTTGGGCGGAGACGAAGGCAAAGGCAAAGGCGAGGACGAGAGGCGAGTCGAGGGTCAATGGATTGTGAAACGTCCGCATTACAACAATTTAACATTACTAATATTCACTACTCTAATTAAATATATATATATATATATTTCTCTTGTTTTTGTTTTCGTTTTTAGTGGAAGCTTTTCGTGTCATTGACTCGATCAGCTTATGGTTCGTTAGCTTGCGCAATGACCTTCCCCTTATTTCTTTTGAGGGGGGCGACCTTTGAATTCTGCGCACTTTGCATTAATTTCGATTGGACTTGGCCACACATTTTCATGATCAATTTTCACATCGTTATTTACCTTGAAACGCAGCATAAACAATAACAATAACAACAGCTACGTCAATAATAATAATAACAACAACAGTCGAAATGTGTATTTCTTTTTTTGTGCTTTCCCAGAAATGCCCACACAAGAAACGAAACATTTGGTGGAAATGTAAAAGGAAAAGCATTCAATATGTTAAGATAAATATATGAAAATGGGTATTTTGGTATGGAAATTCTTGGAATACGAAGCAAATGAGCATGCGGATCAGTAAATCAGTAGGAAAAGTCACTATAACCAATTGCAAATGAATTAAATGTGCAGCTTGCTGAACATTTACATTGTTTTCAGAGCTTCGAGTTTGGCATCCAATTGCGGTCGCACCACGCGGAGCGTCAGACCGTAAAATAACAGAAAAAGAATTAAGTGGAGTAGAAGGCGTCGTTGTGGGCAGCAAGAATTAACTGCAACGTAGCCCCAGCTCTGGATATTACCCATCGGAGTTGTGGTAAAATATCTGGGCCGTTAAATGTTGTTAAGCAATGCGCCAATTACTGTTTTCTTATTTCGAATACATACATATATAAGAATAATTAAATAAATGTATGTATATTTATATACAGTAACATATTTGTTGTATAATTATTTATGTTTGCATATTATAGATCAAGTCACAATGCGTGCCTGGCACTGCTAATACGGATCGAATTAAATATTTACTTTAGATTATCTAATCAAAAAATATCTACTGAATACATAGCCAAAGTCATTCTTCTATCAATAAAAGCATAAGCTTCTTTTCCAAGTGTAAAAACTAGTTGGAGTAACACTGCTTCTAAATTTTGCTGAGTGCATTGCTCAGCCAGCTGAGGCTGCTGCTTTCTAACTCAAATTTCATGGCATACATTTTGCAATTATATATTTATATTACAACGTTTATGCAATGAATTTCATGAATTCTTCAATTTGATAAATATAAGAATGCAGTAGGAGGTTTGCACAAAGGCACTGATGCACCATTTTCTGAAACGATCATCAGTTTATAGTCAAACTTTATCTTTATCAGTTGAAGCCATTGAAACCTGTAGTTTTGTAGTATAGTATTCGTGGTATAATATATAATAGTATAAACGCAGGTGGTTGGTGGTCTGGCCTGTGTGTAGCTTAGGATTGTGAGTGATGATTTTCTTGATACCATGTGTGCTGTCTGTCTGTACTTGAGCCACCAATGTGGCGACGGCCTCCAAAAGCAAAAGCAAAGCCAAGACAATGGAACGAAACGCCTGAAAAAGCTGCCACTTAAGCGAATTTCATTCTCCGTTCTGCTTATCTGTGCAGTTCGTTCGTATTGTTGTTGTATATCTACAATTTATGCCATATGAGGCGTCGGTATATGTATTTATCATCATGCATATAAATACATTACATTCACAGACTCATATCGGGTATTCATACTCATTTATACACTCATGTGCATGCTGAATAATCTCCGATGAGTTCCTCAACTGCGGTTATGCGCACTAAAAAATGGCCAGACGCAATAATGCCTGATTTTGGTTGAGAGGCGAAGTGGGATTGCATTTTGTGTGTGTCTATTGATATGGGGAAAGAATGGAAGCTCTTCTTTAGCCAAGCGGAACTGAACTCTCTGTTAATTGTTGCCTGACACATGCTCAAGTCATTTCATGCCGATTACTTATATCAAACTGATGCTTTTGAGTTTCTTTGGCCTCTTTATACTTGCATGCAAGTACTATACCCCAATAGTATTAGATTGTTTCCTCATTGCAAATGAATTTCATAAATAGAAAATAAATAAAATGAAAAATTTGTATAAAAATCAACAAACAGCAGTTAAGCAGATATCAGAGTGCGACAGAAGCTCTAATGAAAATCCAAACACGTTCCACGCATCCGATGGAACTGAAACGAAGACAGACAGACGGACAGCTAGATAGGCTCAAAGAAGACTTATGAATTATGCAGTTGACGTTGGCGCACCATAAAATTGAAAAAAAAAAAAAACATAAATGTTTAAAGAAAATGGCAATGCTGTTGTTGTTGTAATAATAAAGTCATTAGGCAATACAATTGTGGCAAGCAACTAACCGATAATTGATAGGAAGCTAGCGGTACTAACGCGTCTTCAACTCAACAGCCTAGAAAGATAAAATTGGATAGAGTATGCAGAGAATTTGACTCTTGTTATTTTACCCGCATTGCCATAACTCAGCGAACAGAACAAAGCCATAAAACACACACAAACAGAACCGAATGCAGTTTTATTGGATGCTGTTGTGTGGGAGGGTGAAAGGAAATGATACTGGATGTGAAATGTAAATCGGCTATGCGGAAATGTTAATTAGATTTGTGACAGCCAGAGTTAAATGCATTGACCTGCAAGCTGGTTGCTATGACACGCGTGAAGGAAGTTTACTCACAAGTTGACGGAGCAAGTTTATGATTCAGTGCAGCTGCGTCAGCCGCGTCACTGCGAATACATAAACCAAAGCGAACAGACAAATAGCAACAAATGCAGGGGCAGGGGCAGGGGCGGGGCTGACCACAAGGAGAACGCATGAAATACGTGGAAAAGTTGTAGTGATTTCTTGTGTATAAAGTTTTAGTCATCGTTAAAAATGCCGAAATGCGAAGCAAAACAAACGTAAACAATGTATGCGTAAAGCGAAGGGGGCTGATAAAACTGTGTATGTATGTATGTAAGTAAATATACAATACAAGTATTTTATCTTATCACCGAATACCCAACGTTCCCAATTGCAGCTGCTTGCTGCTTACAGCTGGGTGGGAGAACTAGGTTAACGGTGTTTAACTCTATGGGTACCCTGAGTGTGACAACGATACTTAACTATCTATCGAGTCCTCTCCTTACTAAATAGCAGCAGCTCTGCAACACTGGCAAACAAAGAGTGCAAAAGTAAGCATGCACAAGGTAAGGTAAGGTAAAATGCAAATTAACTCTCGTCCAATAAATAACAAATCCATTTGAATTTGCTGCTGTTGTTGTTGCTGTTGCTATTGTTGTTAGTTTTGTTTTTGTCTATTTTGTGAACTGGTTTCGGCTTTTTGTTTTAGCCCTATGCTTGAATGTATGTGTGTCTGAGCTGCGGGTCTTTGGCCCGCTTCATTTGGCAGCAACGAACGAACATACATAAAAAAAGTGAGTCATATAACTCCAGTGATGCAACTTCGTTGTTACTTCGTGGGAGGCCGAGGGGTGGGGTGGTATATAGTATGTGGAGGGAGCTCGAATCGGGCCTTGGCGGTGCATTGACATTTAAATGCTGCAAAGAGGCAAAACCAAAGCCAACATTGTTTGCCATAAATTAAAGTTCAAGCAAACATGATAAAGATGAAAGAGAAGTCGGAACACATCAACAGCCCCACCCGCGTCGCGTTGCCATCACAAAACAGCAACCTCTTGCTCTCCCAGTCTCAGTCGATTTATCTTTCTCTCTCTCTCTTTCCTCTAAACACACATATACACACATTCACACACACGCTCAAATTGGCAACGGTGGGTTTTGTTTGTTTGGCAACCTGAAAATGGGAGTTTGGAAGTAGCAGACGAGAGAGTGAATGCGAGAGCCTGCGCCCAGTAACACCAAAAGCAAACTTCGAACTGCTAACAGCGGCAGCAAGAAGCAGAACATTAAAAGAGGAAGAAGGCGGTCACTGCAGTGGAGCAGCCGAGGGCAACGCACAAAAACAATTAAAGCTGGCGCAAGGCACAGCTGGCACACACACACACATACACCTTCACAATGTATGAAATGAATGCAAAAACTGGTTTGGATTCCACAGCAGATGCGACAGCTGTTTTAAGTGTCTATTGGTCATCTTAGTAGGCTGAAGCGGCAGATACAAAAAAGATCTGGATAGCACAAAATTCACACAAATTTAAATAAAATGCGCAAACTGACATCTATTATTTAATGCCAGAGCTACCTTACACAAAAAAATACACACACAGACGCATGCGAAAAAGGGCGTGTTGTGTGAAAGAAGCAGAAAAGGGAGCAGGAATGAAGCAGCAGCCGACGTCGGCATCGCTGCCACAGCAGCCGCCGCGGAAAAAGCGGAAGTCGTGGGCAAAAACATGCGCAGAAAATGCAGCGGCCGTCGAGGGGGCCAACTCGAAGACAGATTCTCCAATACAGCAGATGCAGATTATAAATAAATGTATAAAAACTTACCACAACATTTTGCTTAATTCCACAGTGAAAATACGTTGGTGTTGGTGTCTGCTGCCTGCCAACTACTCCCTTTTTCCTGCTGCAGCAAGCAGTGACGCACACACAAACACACACACACACTCAAAGCGAGCGGCGGCGGGCAAGATAGCTAAACTAAACGCCGATAAAAGAAGTGTTTGCTGCGTCTCGGTCTCGGGTTTTTTCGCAGTCTTTTGTCAACTCCACTTTTACTTTTCGTGTTTCATTCAGCCGAAAATTTTTATTCAATTTTTTTGGGTTTTGGCAGCACTTTACTTCCACAGCACTCACACAAACAAACACATACACATATGAACGAAGAGCGAAAAACTAAACTCCTTTTCAAGGAGTAGAGACACAATTTTTTTCGGCTACTCCGTTTTGTTGTACTGCAACTCCGTTTTTTGTTGCAGTTTCGAAAGGAACTTGCAGGTTTATTTAGCAAATACAACAACTGATTTTGTATGCCTACTTGCGACTGCAATTTTATGTTTTTTTTGCGCAACGCGATTAACGCGAATTAATTTCGGCCAAACTGTGGGAGCGACAACAACACACCAGCGCCATATTTGATCTGATGTAAAAATAATGTTTGCTGACAGCCCTGGTATAACAGCGAGCTATTCACCGACAAGAATGTTGATAATTACTGAACTGTTATTAACAGCGATGTCTAAGCAAAGGTGCTAAACTAGTTTTTCTGTTTATTTATCATAAGATTACTCATTCGATATAAATTTGGTTCGCAATAAACACAAAAATCCCGATTTAGTAATAAATTACACAGTAAGCAAAGCATACCATTTGATATCTGAATTTGAATTTAACATGAACTAAGTTGTTCCAAATAACACAAACATGGTTCTCAACAGAACTATAACATATGTTAGACGTTCAAGTCGGGAAGATTTAATTCTGAATTAAAATAATTTCTGCAAAATTTAATTTGCAAGAAAATGCAATACATGTATTAATTAAACTTTAGCGCGGTGGTGATTCCACTTAAAGTAAATTCGTGGAGACTGTCGATAAATATTTCGCTTATAATCGACTTACAATAAAAATGATATGGACACACTGAAAATAATCCGCGCCATCAATATACAATTTAAAGTGGCATTTTCAATTATGATGTTTGGTTACTGTTTGCAAGCCCATAATTCATATATATAAAATATATAAATAAAACACATATCTATGTCCTATTTAAATGACTATTTGTAATTTGATGCACCGAGGGAAAAATTTTGTAACATTGTGGCGGTAGAAAATTAATTAAATTAAAATACTCCGTTATATAAATAATAATAATAAAAATACAGCCTGCATTGCAATTTGAAGTTTCTGGGTAGTTGTCTAATAAATTGCATTGCGATAGTTATCCACGAAGTTTTCCACTAGTCGCGGAATCTCCGGTGCGCGACATAAATACTTGTGTCCATAGCCGTGAGAGCGATCGAATCGATGAAATTCCACAGGCCCCCAGGATCGACTGCGCTTATCCAGCGCGATGCGGTATAACCGATAGCCCAGATGGAAAGGCACTACGACATCGTCCTCCGCATGAATAATCATGATTGGCTGGGGGAACTCATGGACATGTCTGTCCGATTCAAAGCGCAATCGACTGTCATACATTGGCTGCGAAATCATAAAATCATACCATGGTAAGTGTCTGAAGGGCCGCGAGAACGGATGCAGACGTATCTCGTCACGTATATTGGTAAACGGACTCTCCAGTATAACACCGCGCGGTCCACGCTCTTTTAAGCTCGCCAGCTTGGCGACCATGTGTGCGGCGACGCCCGTGCCCAAGGAATGACCCCAGATAAATATGGGATTCGATGTCACATTGGCAATGTACTCAAAGACCATCAGGGCATCTCGCACCACACCCTCCTCCGTTGGGGACACGGGATCGGAATCGGCATAGCCACGATAATCGAATGAAAAAACATGATAGTTCAGTTGCCGCAGCAGCTTGTACACCTCTGAACGATGGCCGCTGCCCCTTGTGGCAGTGTTACCGTGCAGATAAAGAACAACAGTGCCACCTGGCACTCGAAGTAAACGCTCGTAAAAGAGCTGCTCGTTCTCTGGTACAATTACAGGGAATTCCGCTCGGAGCGATGGCGCCAGCTGTTGCAGCTCCTGATTGTTGCCTCCGGACTGGCTTGGCACTGGCGTTAGTTCGCCTGATGGTCTGCTAGCTTCGTCCTCGTCGTAGGCATCCTCTACACGAAGCTCCCGCTTAAATCGACGCACCGCATTCTTGGGCAGCACATGCCAGACCCCAATCCGTACACCATTTTCATCCTCATCACGATCCTTGACGGTGATATAGAAATTCCGGGTGGCATACAGTCCAATACTCGCCGGATTGTTTAGATCAAGGCCCTTCGGATAGGTGACTGCAGTTGATAAGAAATTGTATGATTAAAACCCAATTGAGCTGGGAATTACACAATGAGAGACTTACTGAAGGTGAGAAAGAGTATGCCACGTTGGAGCGTTACGGAGGTGCGAAAAGCGAGTGGCAACAACACGAAGAACGCAATGAACACCACCAGGGCAATTATCAGAAAGGGCAGGCCAACTCTGTGAAGTAATCGCATTATTAGTTTGGGATTAAACTCGTTTACCCATCGGCAGTATCATTATAGAACGGCCACTACCATAGCACAAATAAGAAAGATACTACTATTACTAGAAATGACTACACACAAAATGATTATAATGAATATAGAAAACTTAAAATATTAGATGACAAATTGATTGACAAGTTGATTGGAATTCACACAGTTGCTGGTTCAGAACTCAACTCTTTTGGAAGGCACATCATTGGGAAAAGCGGAACAATATTGACATTATTTTGGGTGCGCGAGTGCTATTTGCAAAATATTTATGCCACGATGCAAAATTTACACATCATCATGAAATCATAACGAAACAGAAATCATATTTAAAATAATAATAATAATAATTATAATCATATTAATAATCAATTTTAATAAATAAATAAAAGCAGGCAATGAAATATGTATGCATTTACAACATCAAATTCAAATTTAAATTCAAATTGTGGCTAGGAAATTCTTTGCGATCGAGCATAAATACTTACAGCCCAGTTAGCCAACACATGAGGAGTACTCCGGGAATGGCCGTGGCATATAAAACTAATTTGAAACAACTATGATGCTCGTACATTGTGCATTAACTCAATTCAATATCGTTGTTGCGTATACGATATTCGAGTTAATTGTTAATTATTAGATCTTTGTTTTATTTTTTTTTGTTTTATTTATATATTTGTACAGCAGACTTGATTTGATTTGTACTGTGCAAGAGATTACTTTTGATTCTGTGTGTGATTCACTGAGGTTTACAAACGTACTAAGCGTCTAGCCGAACGTTGGGAAGAGAATAAACAAAGTTACTTGATTATTATTATTAGCTTAATAATATAACAGATCAAATTAAAAAAAAAAAATAAAAACAAGGCATGCAGAAAATTACCAAAAAAAAAAAAAGAAGCAAAACTATAGCTGAACTTTGGAACGAGCCAAAATATTGAGTTCTCTGTTGCTGATAAGACAGAATACGATCGACCTAAGGCCTATTACGTCAATGGCTGTTCGTTGATGTATGACACTATCATATCTAGTTTTATTTATGATAATGAGCACAGATAATGATAATGGAGCGTCGCTTTCTGCAAATCAGCAACAAATTATATAGTAAACATTATATTTAAGTTACGACTTGAGAAGCATAAAAGTAGCGAAATTATTAAGACTACAAATTACAATTGAAAGCGTTAGTTTGCGGGAAAAAAGACTTTGAATTCACCTCTTGAAGAAATGCCGCCTACGCGCAAAGAGCATAACTGTAAATAGTCAATCAACAGGAAAAGAAAAAAGAACAATAAACATTAGGTTAGAAATGTTTGGATTAATCATAAACAATCACGATCGCCAATAAATGCTGAGTAATATGAAATGGAGCATAAACAAATATAAACTGTGGTATTATTAATATATACTGGTATATAGCATAAGTTAATTTTAATGATTCAACAATTTCACAAACAATTTGATAAAGCGCCAAACGCAATGACCGTTTCAACCAGTTCGTTTAGTTAAGTATGACTGACGGACGACTGAGTCAAAGCTTTGGATTGGAGCGAGAGGGCAAAGCCCATACAACACACAAAACACTCTCTGTCTCTCGTGTGCGATCTCTTATCACACGCTCTCTCTTTGGCCAGACAGCTGATCGTGTTTATTGTGTTCTCTGAATTAATGCACAGTCGACGTCGCGGCGTTTAGTTTACTTTAACGTGAATTGAATATGAATAATGGTATTTAGTTTTGATGCACTTGTTGCTTGATGCTTCAATTGACACTAAGTGGATTTATCTTATCTTATTATTCGACTTACCGGCGTCTTTGTTACGGAATCTATTATAGCAAAATGCAGTCAATGGATGTGTTTGTTGTGTTTTAATCAAAGTCCTCTAAAGCAGCGTCATACGAATAGTTTAGCCTCTTCTAGCGCTGAGATCTGAAACAATTTGAATTCATATTAGTTGTGGCACGAATTAGCTTAAAGGAGTTTATTAACGGCCGACGAAAAATGTAAATATATTTTTGCATTAGATCTTTAAATTGGTGCCAAACTATATTTTATGTAATTTATGCAAATTCGAAATACGGAGTAAAACTAAAACTATGACCGGTATATAAAAACCTAATGCTAATTGCCAATATATGTAGACAATAGTTTCAAAGGCGCAAATACTAACCAAGCACTTTTATAAATTCGGCGTTACATTCAGCTGAAGTAATAATTAATTAATTATATTTTTATTGGATTATTTTTCCTTTCAACAACAACAACTGCCAGTGTGTACACGGTGCTCAAAGAATTAAAAAAAACAGCTGTGATACTGTATTATCGCATGCCCGATTACTTTTATTAAGTAATAATAATAAATAATAATAATTATTTGTATATTCACATATATCGTAATTTTCTTTTTCAAGTAAAATTGAAAGATAATTGAAGGAATCTACTCTTTGCTAGTTACCCAGGTTGTAAGCAATCGAATCGTTATTACAAACTGTTATTTGTAATCGTATTAATCGAATGTTATTAAAAACAGCTGAGCTACTTAATGGTTCTGTTAAACAGCAGTAACTTATCATCTTTAACAGCTGTTAACTTAGAAGCAGATTTTCTTGCTAACCGGTCGTCCGATAGTCCAACTTTTTTAATTAAACTATTTCCAATTGCAATAGATTTTAGGAAAATTTGCAAATTCAAACAGGGCTACGAACAATTCAGGGCTCGCTGTTAATTACAGTACAGCGGACTGTTAAATTTTGTTTTCTGCTGTGTTTGTGTGTGTGTTTTTGTTGCTGTTGGGGCTGCTAACAGTTTTTTTTGACTCAACAAAAAAAAAAAAAAGAACACAACGGCAGCGTCACAACGAGACTGAGGATGAAGAGCTTGGACGAAATAAAGTCGGAATATCCGCTGCACTGGCAGATTTGGAATAGCAACCTGGAAGAGTTGCAGGAGCAACTGCAGACTGAGCAGGTTTGTGGGTGGGTGGTGATTTGATAGGTGCGGTTCCACCCCGGAATCAAACAGCGACAGGGACAAGTGTGCTTGTGTGTGTGTCATGCATTGCTAATTGAATTAGCGCCCAAGTGACTTGACTGCAAATAACAATAACAACAATAGAAATATTAACAGCTCAACTTTCAGATTGATAAGGAAAAAATCGATCCGCGAGGCCGGACACCTTTGATGCTGGCGGTGCGTTTGGCGAATCTGCAATGTGTCAAGTGCCTTTTAGCAGCCAAGTGCAATGCAACCTATGAGCATGCAGGCTGGTCAAGTAAGTCTACATCCTCTCTAAAATTTAGTTTTGTTCTCACTATTGTTTTTCCTTGTGCTCATTCAGTTGTGCAGGAGGCCGTTTGTACCGGCGACGTGGATATATTGACTGCCATCATTGAGGTACGCGACTTGCAGCGTCATGTGCAACGTGTGACGCACGTGCCGAAGCTACTGCAACATCTCCTTGACGCGCCCGACTTTTACATTGAGATGAAGTGGGAATTCACGTCATGGGTACCGCTCATGTCCCGCCTCTGTCCAAGCGATACCTATAAAGTGTATAAGCGTGGTGCTAACGTTCGCATTGATACAACGCTCCTTGGCTTCGACAACAACACCTGGCAGCGCGGCAATCGTTCTTACATATTCAAAGGCGGCAGTAAGTGCAAATCGTTATCATATTGAAATTGCTTTTATCTTATATCTAAAATGTTTTCGCAGAGGAAACTGCCACAATGATTGAAATAGACCACGACACACACGAGGTGATGGTGGAACAGATGAGCAGTGATATTGGCGATATTGTAGCTATCCCACCGCCCATTGGTACAGTGCGTGCTCGACTTGCGGCACCCGTCATTACCAACAACATTGAGATGGAGAAGATCAGTTTCGAGCGCAACAAGTCTGGCATTTGGGGCTGGCGAAGTGAGAAGTCCGAGATTATCAATGGTTACAATTGTAAAGTGTATGGAGCCAGCAACGTGGAATTTGTCACAAAGACTCGCATGGACCACTTAAGCGAGGAGCAAATCAAAGTAATAGTGCATCCTCGATAGATTCACATATCGTATAAACACTCTGCTTCTTTCAGAACAAAACAGCGCGTACGCCTCTCCACAGCTTGTTGGGCATTGCCGATGAGGATTACGTGCCCCCGACGGATGCAGCCGCTGCAATTAAAGAGAGCGTGAGTCGTAACGTGTGGTTTTATTATTGAAAACTTATTGGTAAACTTTTGTTTATAGACACCTTCACCTCGTCTCGGCGAAGCAGCTGCCTGCATTGAAAATGGTGATTGTGCTGCCGCATCCGCAACCCCATTGCTAGCTGAGAGTAATGGAAGTTCTGCCTGCGGATCAGGCGCTAGTACACCCCGGTCATTGATCACGCCTGAGGAATACTTTAGCGCTGAGGTGGACCTGCAGGGACGAGATATAGGCAAACCAAAGAATTTGAGCACAAAGGTGCAACGCTTTAAGGCCAATTTGTGGCTGGCTGAAGAGCATCCCATTCGTCTTCAGGAACAAGTGCTTCCCATATTGGATCTCATGTCGACAATGGCTAGTCCTCATGTGTCCAAACTGAAAGACTTTATAACCATGCAACTGCCGGCTGGATTTCCGGTCAAAGTTGAGATACCGCTCTTCCATGTCCTCAATGCCTGCATTACGTTTGGCAATGTTTTCGCGATGACAACGCCCGTGGATCATGTGTCTACGTTGCAGGAACAGGACCGTGTCACA
Organism: Drosophila funebris; assembly: GCA_018901825.1. NCBI lineage: Eukaryota > Metazoa > Arthropoda > Insecta > Diptera > Drosophilidae > Drosophila > Drosophila funebris. The sequence goes on from JAEIFK010000682.1 coordinate 4,444,544, forward strand.
TGCCTCGTAGACGATCGATGCTTCGACATACCCAGTCATTATGCGAACCGTGGCGGAGACTCGCGTCGTCAGATGCCTCTCGACGAGGACGATATGCTGCAGTACGCCATTGAACAGAGTCTGGCGGAGACGAGCGGCGCTGGCGGTGCTTGTGGCCTGGACAATGATTCCGACAAGGTCGACATCTGGGAGGTGCTGCGTGGTCAACATACTGTTGGCACCGAGCTTCTGCCGGAGGACGACGAGCAGTTGCAACGGTAAGAAACTCAATGATCTCTCAGTCTTTCTCGATCTTTGTTTAACGTGCGAAACGTAATGTAACGCTAGTAATCCCATCCATTACCGGCACTTACATAAACCCACGGTTCGCCCACCAAATCAATTGTATGGGCGCTACTCGCCATCGCATTTGGCACCGCGCTCATTGGAGCCACAGCAGCGTGATCGCTCTGCCTCGGCGGGAGCACAGTTCAAAAACGATCTGAGCTATATGAAAAAGATATTTAAATAGATTCCCTATGCCCCACATTTCCAAAAGTATTGCTAGCAATCATCTCACCCAAGCTTTGTGTGTGTTTTGTGTCTGTGTGTCTTTCTCTTCCGTTCATAGTGTGCTGCAGGAATCTCTATTGGGCGCCCATGTTAACGCCAGCGGTTCACCAGTCTCCGAGGATGATGACGACGGCGGCTTCCGGTATATGGACACTGATCTGGCCTTGGCGATGCGCCTCTCCCAGCAGGATCAGCAAAAATACGAATTGGAGCGTCAGCGAGAGCAGGAGATGATTGAACAGGCGCTGAAGCTCAGTCTGCAGGAGCATTAGACCAAGTTGCTAATCAAATCGAGTCACAACCAACTAATCAATCAATCAATCAATCAATCGATCAGTCAGCAGACAGCAGTTCCAGCAAAGTGCAACAGAAAGATCTGTCTTTTGTTCAATATCAAAATTGAAATTGTTTATAATATAATTCTGTAATTGTAGTATGTAAATTTATGCCTATGTTGTACAATAGTTTTATATGTTTACTTTTATTAGTTTTCTCTTAATTGATATATGATTTTCTGTTGATATCGCACTCCTCCTATACGGTAATTATGCATCCTTATTTGTATTGTGATATGTAACTAAACAAACCTTACCTAAAAACGGAACAATTCCATCTCTCTTAACCCTAGTATACCATCTTAAGGTCTCAACTCAGAACAATTCACAATATACATAATTACACATATGTATACATATGATATCCATGGAATAGCTTTTGCTAACATATTTAATATTAAGTCCAAACAATGGAGAGATAACGTCTAGGGGAAATGATAATATGCGTCACATACATAAAAAAAACACACACATAAATGAAAAAAAGAAAAATGAAAAGAAACATTGCTAAACAATTGTCAATCGTCTGTTTCCTAACATTCTTATTTATTTAATATACGTATACATATTCTAATCCATATATACTAATCAGCATTAATATTATTTTAATACAAATGCGTACATTTTTTTGAAAATGAAAATATAATATATAACAAATATGAAACAAAAGGCATTTAAAACATTTGTAGCTTTGAAATCAATTGGGAATCACACGATGAAGTTCATCATCATATAATCAAGTTCAATTCGAATTCTAATTCCATCTGGAACAGCTAAGTCAATTGGCAAATCAGTTAACTAAACTGAGTCTCCTCATCTTACCTTATCGCATTATGATGATTCAATATTTTTGTATCAATGATAATTATCATTCTATTTACGAGCTGATTAGAAGACAATGTCATAATACTAAAAATATAAACACAGAAATGAGTATATTTATATATATATATATATATATATTTATCTAGTCTGTGTTTGCTATACATAATATTAATTTAATTCTAAAGCGTACATTTATATTATATAATTGCATGTAAAAAATGACAAGAATAATCAAAAATTTCTTATTTGATTTAATATATTTATATACAAAGACAGCTGCTGAATGTGGACAGAAAGTTGGGTAATAAAAGTCTTGAAACATCTATGGATAACTCAAAATGCAATCTTCGACAAGCCGAAGCATTTAACTTATAACTATTCACATATTCTAAGTACTGTGTTCACTCGCAAATTAGAATTATTCATACAGTATTTACTATTCATTTACAATCTAAACAATTGATTTTGTGCGCTTTTCAACAAAATATTTAATTATTATGATGTACAAATTATTGAATTATCTTTTAGCTTGTGAAATTTAAGCATTCTAATTAGCGAGCTATTACTGTACCGTTAATATTGCATTTTATCAGCAGCTGAGAACAAGATTTATCTTAAAACACGAATATAAGTTACATAAAAGAGTTACACACACATAATCGATTGCAATTATCGAAGTCAAACTGTATCCCAGCCCGAGATTAAGAAAGATCGTAGCTTATAGAATAAATGGCCTTGGTTGCGTTATGTACATGGGCATCGAGGGAATCCCGATCCGAACATCGAATCTCGTTACGTTAACGTTAACAGTCAGAATCAGCATAAGTACATCCGCTGGATGATATGTGAAGAAGTTTGGATGAACTAAATGTACTTAAAGCATTTTTGCTTGTCGTGCGGAATACGCGTCTTGAAGAGAATGGAGTCGGCGCGATATTGTGTGTTGAGCAGCGGCGTATAGCCAAAGACCTGACTAAAGAAATTGATGCACTTGTGACGCTCCTGGAAGTGTGTATCATCCTCGCTGAGCGATACCGGACAGCCCGGACAGCGGAACGTCCAACGGGATGTTACCTTAACGGGCGGCCGTCGCGTCAAGTGTGAGACAAGGAAATTCATGGCAATGTCCTCACAATTCATATACTCATCCACCTTGTCGCGTATGGCCTGCGGCAGGTGATAGCTATACAGATACATGTAGTATTTATGCAGGAAGGCGGCACCGGTGAGAACCATGCTCAGCTCACAGCTGTAGTTCGAGTTGTAATGCCACATGTTATTACTGCTTAGATCCCACGCATGGTATCGACCTGGGAAACCTACGATACGGTCGCGATGTTCTCGCCACACCCGAAAGCCGAACAGAATCTCATCGTGCCGCAAGTGGGCATCGTCATCCACTGATAGAACTGCCTCCGTTTCGATGACATCAAATGGCAGGAAACGATTGTTGAGCGAATTGCGTGGCGCTCGCACCACGGCTACAGGTACGCCAATATCTGGCCAGCGTAAGTCGTCCAGTGGTGGCTTTGGTGAGTTCCATACGACGACCACCTTGTGCAGATAGGGGAGTCCGTAGAGGCGGCCGAGCGAATCCATCAGCACCTGTTCACGCTCATATGTGAGTATCACAATGGTAAACTGTTCGCGTGGATAATTGCCGCCCAGGGCCTCGCTGAATTCCTTGCCAGCACCGCCAATACCCTTTCCAATTGGACGGAATCCCGTGTGTGAACCCATGAACTTGGCTTCCGAGGGTAGCGCCGGATCGAAGGGAAGCTGTGGATACAAAAAGAACGGATCCATCCAATCATTCCAAGCTTCTTTCGAATGCATGCGTAGAATAGTATAGTTGCGGCGAAACGCTGGACTCGGATAGGGTGGTTCAATTGGACCCAGCGATTCCTCTGGCTCCGTATCCATGCCCACGGGCGGCTCCGACTTCAACGGTATAAAGGTGTTGTTGAACACACTCTGGGCAACAACTGAAGGCACCGGACGTGGCGGTATTCCCAGACGATCACGCATACTGGCTATGATTGTGTCCACAGTGGCCTGTACCGAGCTGAGATAACGTTCCCAAATGAGACGACCCTGACGACGTAAAAGCAGCAAATCCGCATCTTGCACAGCTCGCAAAAGGAAATGCAATTCCGTAATACGCGCCTTGGGCAACAAGAGAGCTGCACGCCGCCAGTCAAGAGTCTCAGCATAGGGTAATCGCAGTTCATCAGCTCCCAAGATGACGGGCACGGCGCCGGAGCGCAAAGCTTCGTAGAGACGCGCCAGCATCAGTGTGGAACTAACGCGTTGTCCCAACGGAGGTAAAATCAGCGCATATGTTGAGTCCTTGAGGAGCTGCTTGCGTGAAGAGTCTGAGCCGCAAAGTGTCCAGTCAGGCAGAGTGTCGGTCTCCTGCACTTCGGTTGCGGGCACACATTGGAATTGCAGCAGAAACTGATCTTGTGTGGCGCTATGTGACATATCCTTAAGGTGCTCCAAGATGAAGTCATCCAATGGCTGACCAGCTGCCAGCGTGGACATTGTAGGACGCAACTCGCCCTGGAACGTAAGCAAGTACTTACGACGGGCTGGCACCATGCTGGCGCACTCCTGCCACACATCCCCGCCAGGTGGGCCTAGAATGGGCGGTACAATGAGGTCATAATTTGGCCGAAACTGTTCACGTTCGAATGAGCTCTGCACGATGATGGCACGCATGGTATTCAGCTGCAACAAAGGATTGGTGCGGGCTGAGTTCAAGTCGCGTCGTCCCAGATTCAACAGCACATGATTACGTCCATCGCCACCCCAGTGAGGCAACTGGTACAGCTTTTGTAAGTCAATAGGCGAGTTGATGGCGGTGCTGGAGGCCGTTGAGCGTTGTTGCTGCTGCTGCTGCTGCTGTTGCTCAGCCTCCTGTGCTGCATACCGATTGTTGCGCAGTAGATCCTGCTCCAACAGCGCCTCTCCCACTAAAACAAGATAAATACAGGCCTGCTTGGGATCTCGAACAATGTGTGCATTGTATCCCAGCGTTTGCTTCAGAGTGGTCTTTAGAAAACCGTCGATATCGTAGCCTGCACGTTGCACATTATACACATCCGGATCGTATAGGTAAACTGGAAATCCGGAGGTAAGACTGCAACGCGAGTGATCAAAGCAATTGTGCATTTCACAGGCAGCTGCGATGCCGCTGCTGACGGCGTTCATTTTGCGTGGCAAAGCGCTGGGCAACAGCGTGCGTGGCAAGGCCAACTCTGGAGTATTGCGCTGCACGGCCTCACGTTGTGCCACCTGCGCCTGCTCCACAGATATCTTCAAACGCTCCAGTTCAGTCTGTTCACGTAACAGTTCCTGCTTTAATTCCTCTATTTTCTGATTATATTGACTAATATCCGACTGTAGCTTTTGTCGCCGAGATTCCAATTCACGCAGCTCTACGGAGACGGTGCTCTGCACAGAAATGCACATTTAATATTATACAATTGCAAACCTCGTTCACTCACCTTGATTCTAAGCATCTCCTCAATGCGCATCTTTAGATCGCTGGCGCGCATGGCACTAAAATCTTCATAGGCGTCCAGCAGTGGTCTACTGCGATGCACATCTGTCGGCGGTGCATCCTGCTCGGCCTAAACCAAAGCGGCATAAGTGATGAATGAGTGTAAATAAAATATGATTCTTGGGGAATTGAAACTTACGTTCAGCAACTTGCGATGTGCAAGCAGCGGCAGCAGCACTAACAACAGCAATATTACTATTGTAATCTTGTACAAACGACATTGTCGCATCCAAGAGATGTTCATGCTGTGCCTCTGGTTGGTTGATACTGCTGTTGCTACAGATATCAGTTTATCCTTATCGGTACTGTCCTGGCTACGATAAGCGGAGACGCCACTGGGCTTGTCTAAGTCGAAGGCCAGGGACATTTTGTGCAAGTCCTCGTCCCGTCTGCACGCACGTGGCGAACTTTTATAATTGTTTTTATTTAAACATTAAACATAAAGTAAATTAGAAGCAATGACCTATTATATCGAACATATCGATATTTTTTAGCTTGCGATATTTATGTTGGTGCGTTACCAGACTGAAGAAGACAGCACTTCTAGCACAGCTGATTTTTGTTTATATTACAAACACGGTTGCCACACTTACTAATTTAGAACCAATAATGGTACCATATTTTTTAGTTGGTACTATTTGTATGAAAGAAATACGTTACTACCACAACCTACTACTTCTTCTGTTACCACTTCTACTACTACTTCTACTACTACTTCTACTACTACGACTACTACTACTTCTACTACTACTTCTACTACTACTTCTACTACTACGACTACTACTACTTCTACTACTACTTCTACTACTACTTCTTCTACTACTTCTACTACTACTTCTACTACTACTTCTACTACTACGTCTACTACTACTTCTACTACTACTTCTACTCTACTTCTACTACTACTTCTTCTACTACTTCTACTAACTCTAGTACTACTACTAATTATACTAAAAATTCTACTACTTATTCTACTACTTATTCTACTACTAATTCTACTACTACTCCTACTTTAGTTATCTATGCAGCATAATTACTAAACAGTCTAAGCCCGTGCATCTTCAGAATTTCATGCAAGCTAAATACAATATATGAACGTAGACGCACACATACACACAAATCCAAGCGACAAGAGCGCCACAGCAGCAACTCAAGCCCAAGCTCAGAAATCAGTCGGTCTGCGTACGCTCGCCCAACTTGTTGTCATTGTTATCGCTGGATTTGTGTGTGGATTGTGCCCTGAGTGTTGTTGTTTGTGGTTTCTTCTTTGATTTTATGGTCAAAGGCAGAAGTGTTAAACTAATTACATGCATTTAGTATGTGGTATAAACGAATAATGCAAATATGAATTGATGCCATAGTTGCGTATCTATTTCACACGCGAATTGGAACTATAACGGTTCCTAGCATCACTAATATATTGAAACAAAAAGACTAGAAAGAGAAGAGACACTGCCAAGCTTAAACTAGGATAGGTGTAGGACACAAATAAGCCAAGTACACTGAAAATGGGTAAATGATTATAGAGTATATGTATTTTCTATTTACATTCTAATTCCTAATAAGTCTGATTAGTTATGCATGCATAACTAAATTAAATTAGAAATGGCTTAGAAAACAAATAAACTCAATAGTCTATTATAGAGTATATTTATTTTATATTTACTTTTTGTTGCCTTATGATTCTGATAGATTTATATATAATAAATACAACCAGTTAAGCATGCATAGAATCGCTATAGCCTAAAGTGAATTTGTATTTATTTTATTTAATTATATATTGTTTTTCTGAGAACCAAGTATGCATAATTACATCACGATTAATTAAGATTTGTGTGCCTGCTCCCAACTGAAGAAGGTTGAGGAGAAGGAGTGGTCGCTGATTAATGACTTTCTATGACGATTTCAAGAAATTGTAATTAAGAATGTGTAAAAGTACTTATATTAATATTATTTTATAGTCCCAGTAGCATTTAGCATTTTTCATAATTTTTAGAAATTCCGGTTTAAACAACTATCAAAACTTGTCTTTGTCAAATGTCATTCAATATTATAACGAAATGTTTAAAATTTAACAAATGCTAATAGTGAAGTTTTATTATTTCATATTGAATTTAATTTGAGAAAGACGTTTCAATGTGGGGCTAAGAATGGGATTTGATTGCAGTTAAACAAAATGTGAACATTATTTTTCACATTTCTGTGGCACAGCCATCAAGAACTTGATGTATTTTCGTTCTAATCAAAATTAATTAACCGAGCTAACCCAGTCCAACCTAAGCCAGAGTCACTTAATTGAAAGTTAACCCTGATGGCTCCTGCCTATTCCTTGGCTAGACCATTCGGATCAGAGAACTTATTCTTGTTGTTGTTGTTATTGTTTTGCTTTCGCTTTCGCTTTCGTTGTCGTTGACCCCAGACGATGGGACAAACACAGTTTTGGATTTGGAACGCACGGCTTATCGGGTGGGTGGGGGGCCTTATTAGGGGCACATTCATTGCATTGAGAGCTGTTGACGCTGTCCACGCTGAGAGCGGCTTCGACTATAGCTCAGGCTGTGTGTGTATGTGTCGTGCGTGAGCTTCCGTCCATGCGCTTAAAACTAGCTAGCATCAGTAAGCAGGGAACCCAGGGCGTAACTGAGCGACCTTTATGTGACTGCGACTGCGACTGCGACAGCGACGGCGACTACGGCAGTGCCACAATACAGCCCACAATTACCTTGCTTAATGACATCCGTTGTGCGTTTCGGCTGATTCGGTGTCCACTGCTCGACTGACTTTTATTGAAGCCGCAAGAAACTGGCTCACGGCGCCACGGGTAATATGTGTACGGTTTCGCCGGCAAATACGGTTCAAATGCTTCTAATGTCTATCCACTGTGGATACTTAAAGCATAAATAGCTAATTCAAATTCAGTACGCATTGATCAATCGCACGTTGCAGTTCTGCACAACGATGCATCTGAGGATACGCCTAACGTGTCGCAAAATTGAAATCTGGGGTAAGCAGCTTTTGCTGTTTTAATTAATATACAGCCCTACATACGTGTACATACAAATAACATACATATGCATATGCAAATGCCAAATACGGTATATTGTGTTGTGTTTTGCATTTAAATTGATTGCTCTACTTGCAACACGATTTGCCTTTAAAACGGAGCTGCCACTGGAACTGCAACTCCAGTCAGTAAGTTGAACGCAGTCACAGTCACAGTCACAGTTCAATACTTGCGGGTGCCAGCAAAATGAGTAAGTGCAGATCAAACGGCAATCGAGCAACGCAAATCAAATTAATTGAATATAAGGAATAGTTCCTTAAAATCAAATTACAAACATAACTGGGTATATTTATTAACTCCAGTCGAGTTGGTTTCATTAGTAGTTCCTTTTTAACGACTAGAAAGGAGCAGTTGCTGGAACTACAAATGAACTAAATAAAAGCAATAGTTCGTTAAAATCAAATGCATACCGTAACAAGCTTAAAACAGTGCAATAAACCTTAATTTTAATGTAGCTGTTGCGATTAGAAAGGCCTTGCTGCTAAAATTCTCGTGTTAAACCAATAATAGCAAAAATGTATTAAAATTCTAACGTCAAAAGATAAATGCAATAAATTGCTGTCAAGTTCGCATTCCAGTGCAGCTCTTTGTGTTTAGTGAGGAGCTGCCATTGGAACTTCAATTCCAATAATTCCAAGTGGAACAAGCAGCCAAAATTCATTTAGTTCACATTCAACGAACATTTTGCTGAACTTCGTTACAAATTGAGTTGTTGTTTCAAACTATTTAAACCCGCATTTCAGTTAAGCTTTTTGGTCCCGCTGTTGTGCTTTCTAGGGTTTAACAGCTGATAACAAAATTGTAAGATAAATTGAAATGTGAATAGTGTGGCAAACACTACACATGACTGGGCCCAGTGTGCTTTTAGCGGGCAAGCGAGAGAGCTCGCATATCACATATCATTCGAACTCTTGTAATGGGCTTGAGGAAATTCTTTAAATGTTTGTTTTTACTATTCGTTTGCTTGCTTAACATTTTGCACGTGTCTTAAAATCAAAACAAAACTGATTTTGTGCGATTTATGAAGTGATCTTTCTTAAATTTGTATAAATAACAATTATGAGCAGCCGCAGAGTTTGATTGTGTGCGTCAAGAGAGCGTGAGAGAGTGTGTGTGCGTGAGTGTGTGGGAGAGCATGATTGTGGCTAAATAACAGCTGATAGCTCTGACTTCACCTGTTCAAAGCTTAACGCAGCTTAGCTTTAAAGCACTTTTAAATTGGATTGTTTTTTTGCATTCTGATTAGCTTTCTGTCAAGTACCCAGTACCCAGAGTGTATACAATGTATTACCATGACTGTAGCAGAGTGTAAAATGTTTTTATTTACATTGTTATAAGACCTAAACAATTAATATTAGATTCCATTTCATTTCCGTTACGTTTCGCGCACTGATTTTCAACATTAACAAATGCAAACGTGAGTACAACAACAATAAACAACAACAGAATTACAACAATGATGAGTTTCTATTTTGTTTACCGTTAGACTGTAGTGTTGACATTGACATTGGTCAATGTATTTAAGGTGATTTCGCTGAGATGAAGGTAACTTAAAACGTTCAGCAGGCGATTCTGCTGCATCTTTAATTATCAAATAAATTGTTAGCAATATTATAAAATTGGTTTTATAGTTTTAAATTAATAATTTATTAATTTAATGCATAAACATAAATGAAATGCAAGTGCAAAAGCCACAAACCAGATGTATTTTCCAATTATATTTCAAATGTTTCTATTTTGAACTATCAAAACTTTCATAAATAGCTTACAATTTTAATTTCTTATAGTAAAATCAAAATCAAATCAAAGTTTTAGTTCTATTAATGTTTTTTGTTTCAAATGTTATCAAAAAATATATTATCGTAGCTGATGTAATGAAATATAATTTATCACACTTGACATACATAGATAGCATTTTTGTTATCTATTCCACATTATTGCGATGACATAGTGTCTCTCATTAATAGCTATTCCCTTTTGCTTACAGCTCTCTGGCTCTCCTCACTGGTCATCGGCCTCTATATTTTGAACTTCACCTTAGCCCTGATCATACTCAACAAGGACGTGAAAACAACACGTGGTATGCTCTATCCGCGCGAGTCAGAGACGAGGGAGGTGCGCTCACTGGATGGCATCTGGAATTTCGTCTGCTCCGATGAAACGAATCCAACGCAGGGCATACGGGATAATTGGTTCAGCAATGATCTGAGCAAAAGTAAACCCATCATTCCTATGCCGGTGCCGGCATCGTATAACGACATCACAACAGAGCAGGCATTGCGTGATCATGTGGGCACAGTTTGGTATGATCGCAAGTTCTTTGTGCCTCGCTCCTGGGCAAAGGATCAACGCGTTTGGCTGCGCTTCGGCAGTGTCCATTACGAGGCCTTTGTGGTATGTAGCCAGCGAGAAGATGATGAATTCCATAAGTTCTGTCCGTCTGTCTCTTTAGTGGATCAACGGAGAGTCAGCCGTAAAGCATGAGATGGGACATCTGCCCTTTGAGACGGAGGTCACGCATTTACTAAAGTACGGAGCAGAGAATCGTATAACAGTAATGTGCGACAATGCTTTGATTCAGACAACAGTGCCGCAGGGTAAGATCTCTGAAGTGGCCAACGATGATGGCGTTACCATCATACAAAGCTACTCCTTTGACTTCTTCAACTATGCGGGCATTCACCGATCCGTCCATTTGTATACCACGCCCAAGACCTTTATTGAGGAAGTGGAAATACAAACGAAATTATCCGACAACAACAGCGGTGAGATTCACTTTAAACCAACTCGTGCCAAGAACTCCACTCACTGCATCTCTTTTCCAGTGGGCTATGTCGATTACAGTGTCGTGGTGAATGGCACTGCGGCCAATGAAGCGGACAATGCATTATATGTACAACTTCAGCTTTACAATCGGGAGGGTGAACTGGTGGCCAATTCCACCTCGGATACTAAGCTTTCGGGCACTTTGAAAGTGCAGAATGCCATTCCCTGGTGGCCTTATCTTATGGATGCTAATCCGGGTTATCTTTATGAGCTGGAGATCAAGCTGCATACAGCCAATGAGGAGCTTCTGGATGTCTATCGTCTGAATGTGGGCCTGAGAATGTTAACCTGGACAAACACCACATTCCTTATTAACGGAAAGCCAATTTACTTTCGCGGATTTGGACGACATGAGGACGCTGATGTACGTGGAAAGGGACTGGACAACGCCCTGATGGTACGCGACTTTAATCTTATCAAATGGATTGGTGCTAACGCCTATCGCACCTCGCATTATCCCTACTCCGAAGAGTCAATGCAATTTGCCGATCGACATGGCATCATGATCATCGACGAATGCCCCAGCGTGGATACAGAGTGAGCTCTGGCAGTTCTATGATGCTTCTAATATGCTTCTAAGGTTTTAAACATTGCAGAAATTATAATCAGGTTTTGCTGGACAAACATAAATCATCTATAGAGCAGCTCATTCACCGTGATCGCAATCATCCCAGTGTGGTCATGTGGTCCATTGCCAATGAACCTCGCACGGGCCAATTAAATGCCGATACGTACTTCCAGTGAGTGCTACCATTTAGGTTCTCAACTATTACATAATCAATGCGAATCATTTCCAAGATTTGTAGCCAATTACACACGCTCCCTGGACAGCAGCAGACCTATAACGGCGGCCATAGCCACACCTTGGACTGATGACAAGGCGGTAAGATAGCTAAATCAGAAGGTTTGTGATATAAACTAAGCCTAATCATTGCCATTGGCAGGGCAAATATCTGGACATTATCAGTTTCAATCGCTACAATGCGTGGTACAGCAATACGGGACGCGTGGATATGGTCACGAAGCGCGTCATCGAAGAAGCAACCGCTTGGCACAAGAAATATGGCAAGCCAGTTATCATGGCAGAATATGGCGCTGACACGCTGGAGGGTCTGCATCTGGTAAGCACAGCAGAGCATTCCCAGACTATACTACAGCTGCAATCTAATGCCAATTTTCCTGTTACAGCAACCATCGTATGTCTGGTCAGAGGAGTTTCAAACGGAGATATTCTCCAAACACTTTAAGGCATTCGATGCTCTGCGTCACAAGAAGTGGTTTATTGGCGAGTTTGTCTGGAACTTTGCCGACTTCAAGACGCCTCAATGTAAGTAAAGCGTAAGAGGCACTCCTTCCATTCCTATATATTCGCTCTTGTTTCAGCATACACAAGAGTCGGTGGAAATAAGAAGGGCATCTTCACGCGTGCCCGCCAACCAAAGGCGGCGGCTCATCTGCTGCGCCAACGATACTTTGCACTTGGTCGCGAAGTGGATCAGTGTAACTTGCCGGAAGATCTGTTCACCTACATTGTTGATATGGGCGGGAATATTAAAAATGATTCCAGTGATTTATGAAGTTCATAGAAGTTCATAATGCCATATACATCGGCTGCGCAACACTTAAACTGTCAACATATAAAGAGTACAATTTTATTAACATTAGCGAAAGCTAAAGAAAGTATTGTAGATATTTATACTGTTTTTATAAGCAATGTTTAACTCGAACTGAACGTGAGTGCATGTCGAGAGCATCCATCACATTGCCTTCTACCATCTAAATACCTTTTTGTATATCAACGGCTTAACGTTAAATGAAAATAAATTAAAATTACACAAATAATGCAGTTTCTCTGTAATCCTACTGTAAACAACATTTTCCCTACAGCTGTTCGCCTGCAAAATCAAAACAAACTGCAGAGTGGCCACGGTTGCCACTCCTTAGTACTTTAGTTGGGACATTCTGCTCCAACCGCCCTGGTTATTGGGCAATTCTAAAGCAATACGGTCACACTAACACGGTTTGCGCGCTTTTTAAATTGCAATTTTTTTTTTTATTTCGCCGATTTTTTCGAAAACGAGCCGCCGCCTAGAACATTTTTTCTGTACCGTTCGAACCGCCCCTCCAAACTGAACAAAAAGCGCTAAAAAAAGGAGCAATTTTCGAAAAGGGGCGGGGCAAAAAAACGAGTAACGGAAGTTTTTTTCACTTTTCTTTTCCGAATTTCTTCGTTATTTGTGGACCGATCTTGATGAGACTTGCAGCATAGCTTCTAAATTGTGCTCTCCATACACCTGCCAAGTTAGAAGTGTCTACGTTGGGTGGCGTGGGCGGTGTAAGTTTTCTTTTCATGTGCGATTTGCGGGGCAGGGGGCTGAGGTATCGAAAATCTAACGAAAGCCCGATCTGGAGGGGGGTTTCAGGAATGCTCATGCCAAGTTTGGTGTCTCTAGCTCTTCTGGTTGCTGAGACGGACGCGTTTTTCCGGAAGGACCTTTTTTTTCCAAGCCGCTCCGCTGCATGGAACAGTTATCGATGCTTTCGATAACTATGAAGTCACAATTATTGTGTGTAGCATTGCCACCTAGTTGGACGTTTGTTATCCGCCCCAAACATTTAAACAAATGCACACACACATGTACGTAAACAAGTCTGTGTGTGTGTGGCCGCTGCAGAATGCGGGATTCGAGCGATTAAAACGAATTTGTTGTCCAAATGGATAGCAGTAGGGGCACGGAGTGATATAAATTAATCATCAAAATGAACACTACGCAGTGGTTGCGGATTGCTTTACTGAGCGCTTGTCTGTTGGTTGCAAACGGGCTAACAGACACTACTGACGACATTGTGGAAGATGAACAACAGACTGAAGGTGACCAGCAGCTGCCTGGCAGGGTCAGATATAATTATTCAAATGTAAAGCCACCGCGTCGTACGGTGGGACTGCTGTATCCCCGTGAGTCAGAGACGCGAGAGGTGCGCTGCCTGGACGGCGTGTGGAACCTGATTCGGAGTAATGCCAGCGATCCTCTGCAGGGCATGCGAGAAGAGTGGTACAAGCAAACGCTGAGATCAACTGATTATGAAATCATTTTAATGCCTGTACCAGCGTCCTACAACGACGTGACCGTGGACCAGCAACTGCGTGACCATGTGGGCACAGTTTGGTATGAGCGACACTTCTTTGTGCCGAGTCACTGGCAAAGAGATCGAGTACGCACCTGGCTACGCTTCGGCAGTGTTCATTACCAGGCTGATGTGTGGATCAATGGTCAGTTGGCATTACATCACAGCATTGGCCATCTGCCCTTTGAGGAAGAGATTGGCCGCTTTGTCAACTATGGCAGGGAAAATCGTATCACTGTTATGGTAGATAACCGACTAACCAACCGCACCATTCCCCAGGGCCAAGTACTAAGGCAACCTAACGATGATGGCATTGCCTACCTGCAGTCATACACCTTCGACTTCTTCAATTATGCCGGCATTCATCGTTCCGTGCATCTGTATACCACGCCGGAAACATATATAAGCGACATTCAGTTGCAAACGCAGCTTGGGAGCCAACAAATAGGACGCATCGATTATCATCTGAGAATTGGCAATGGATCTGTCTCGGCTGTGCAAGATAATTATATGTTGGTGCAGTTGCGAGACAGAAACAATGTGGTGGTTGCCCACCAAACTAATCACAATTTACAGAATGGAACTCTGCTGGTACCCAATGTTAAGCCTTGGTGGCCCTATCTAATGCATCCGCTTCCCGGTTATATGTATACACTGGAGCTGCAATTAATTGCGGAGAAGGATGCTGTGGTCTTGGACGTCTATCGCCTGTCCGTTGGCATACGCAGTCTTAGCTGGAACAATGAGAGTTTGTATCTCAATGGCAAATCTGTTTACTTGCGAGGATTTGGCAAGCATGAGGATTCAGATGTAAGTTTCAGTTACAAAAGAAATGAAACAGCTTTTACACAATTTCCAATTAACAGATTCGTGGCAAGGGTCTGGATAACGCTGTACTCCTGCGTGACTTTAACCTGTTGAAGTGGATTGGGGCCAACGCCTATCGCACTTCACATTATCCGTATTCGGAGGAATCCATGCAGTTTGCGGACGAACACGGCATTATGATCATCGATGAATGTCCGAGTGTGAATACGGATTTGTTTGAGCCACAGCTGTTGGCAAACCACATGTCCGCCCTGGAGCAGCTCATACATCGCGATCGTAACCATGCCTCTGTTATTGCCTGGTCAATTGCCAATGAGCCGCGCACAAAGAAGAAGGCAGCCGAGGCTTATTTCGGGTAGGTGGGACAAATCTGTTGCAAGGTATCTCAATCGATCGCTTTGCTTCCACAGCGCTTTGGCAAACTATACACGAAGCATTGCCCAGGGGCGTCCACTAACAGCTGCTAGTAATGTGGACACACCAACGGCCTGCATGATGTCACAGTTTTTGGACATAACTGGCTTCAATCGTTACAATTCGTGGTATCACAATCCGGGACGCACCGATATGATTGTGAAGCCAATGTATGATGAGGCCAGGAAATGGCATGAACATTACCAGAAGCCAGTCATTCTATTTGAGTATGGAGGCGACACAATGGAAGGATATCATAGCGTAAGAACAGACGGATAATTGAAATAAATTGAACTTATAATTGTTATTTTGTTACAGTTGCCAGCCTATATATGGTCGGAGGACTATCAGACGGAGCTGTTCTCCAAGCATTTCCAGGCATTCGACAAGTTGCGTCAACTCAAATGGTTTATTGGCGAATTTGTGTGGAACTTTGCGGACTTCAAGACTGAGCAAAGTGAGTTGATAACACAATCCAAATAGTTGTATAATATACAACATTTAATATATGCTTTATTACAGCCTACACACGTGTAGGTGGCAACAAGAAGGGCGTCTTCACGCGCAATCGACAGCCCAAGGATGCGGCGCATTTGTTGCGACAACGCTACCATGCAATCGCCTTTAAGCTGGACAACGCCAGCCTTCCGGCGGATCTCTTTGAGTACATTATCGATTGGAATTGAATGACGATCTAACTCATATTATATACAGTATTCTCAACTATTCCAATACGCACAACAGTCTTGGCCTACTTGCGTGCAATAACAGGGCCATCCTTGCTTGCATTATGTCAGCTTTTAATTAATTTCTGTTGCAGAAAATAAACCAAATATTGTAATACAATAAACGAATACGAAGAATTCATTCTTATATCTTTTAGCAAATATGAGACTTACGTAAATACTGATAAACCTCCAACGCTGCGGAGAGTATGAAATTTATGAATTGCCAAAGTGGTCTATCAAAGGGGGGAAGTACACACTCTGCTCTGATAAAACGACAGCCAAAAGAATACATTTTTGTATAAATTTGAAGCAATACGAATTCTGAAGCCAGTAAAATACCGACTTTTGCCAAGATGCGTAACTTTGTTGTGGGGCTCGCACTGCTGATATGTGTGGGCGGCTATGGTGTGATGTCCGCCTCCAATGTGACGGCCCATATGGACGATTATATACGACAGAATCAACGGCAGTATGAGGCTAAGCTAATGAAGTTTGAGGATGAAATGGCCACATTTCGGGAAATCTATGGCCGTGAATTGCGAGCCATTGCAGTGCAATCGGATCAGTTGACCAGAAAGCTGGAGGAGGCCGCAGAGCGTCTGCGACCACTTGAGCTTATTGATTCGTGGCACAAGCAATGCGTACAGAACTATACTGCAACGGTGCCAACGTCTGCCACTATACGTACTACTCTCACCAGCTGCTCGACCACAGCCCAAAGCAATCTCAATGGTTATCTGCAGAATTCACAGAATACCTACAATTCCCTCAAGAGCTACTATGCCAGCAATTTGAAAACGTTGCTGAACGACTGTGAAAAGCGTCATCCTGCATCCCAACAGAACTACACCAGTTGCATTACAACTGCGGTAAGTAAAATGAAACGCGTAAGGATACAATGGAAGTCCTTATGCATACAATTAATTCTCAGATTGCCACGGCCAATACTCAAACGATTACCAGCCAGAAGAACTTCAACACGTACATGCAACAGGCTACCTGTTCGGCAAATACGCGCATCAATCAGGCCTGGGATTGTTCCTTCAATACGGTCCATAGCACCATTGCCTCATTGAGCGTATCCTTGCGACTCATTGACGATTGCATTGCCAACCAACTGGCCTGTGCTTCTGTATCTTGTATCGCGGGCTGTAAGAATCACATGGTGATCAGCTTGAGTGAAAGCGACTTCTTAAATGCCACCATTAATAATCCCTTCTTTGGACTCAATAGTAAACTCGGTTGCATGGAGATGAAATTCAAGGTTTGAATTCCACATGTGGCTATCTAAAAGAAATAAATAAATATAATTAAATATGGAATTAGCATTCTAACAACAAAGATAAACAAATATTGTATTTTATAATTGTTAAATAGATATGCAAATACAGTTTTCGGCTGAATTGTGCCACCTGCAAACACCTGAGCACACATAAGATCACTTCAGTTGATCTCATCCAGATTAGAATCTGCAAACAGTGGATTTTATTTGGCAGACCGCTAACTAATTTTGTTCCAGTTGCGAGTGGATATTCGGCGTGAGCAGAATACTCTTGCTTGCACTGCTTGTGGTAACATTGTGCTTGCAATACATGTAAACTGCTTGCTATATCTTGCAATGACACTGATTTGCAAGCAAGACTCCAGGACATTAACTGGTGTACTGCTTTACCTACCGTTTACAAGCAGTACACTTCAGATTAGCCTGTTGTGCTGCTTTCTTTGCCTTTGCTGCAGTTTATATTATACGATAAGCCTTTTGCAGAGTAAAGGGAATTGTATAATTAATCTAATCGAATCTACAGACAAACTCTGCTTTTCTGAATATTAATGGAGATGCCGTTTAATGCCTGTTGCATTCATAAAAACCCAGAGTGAAGCCCCTCTTGCATTTGCAAGATGACTAACGCATTAACCCAAAGAGGAAGCCCATAAGTAACGACCGGGATAAAAACCCTTTATGATTATGTTATCAGGTTTATCAAATTCTTTTTATAATTGCATTTACAAAAGAGAAACATACAATTTGTCATGGGTTTTTTACATGCTCGCATAGTCGTGTAGTCGTAATTCTCCCAGGCAACTCAAGGGTATCTTTGTAACCTAAACCCAAAAACGAAACGAAACGAAAATGTGTAAATCTTTACCTGAATATGGATATGTATGTGTGCTGGATTTTCCTGCAGCTCGTGTTCGCTGTTGAGCCGTGAGAATATTTGGCTTAATTAGTGATTTTCTACTAGGAAAGCAGAAATGTCGATGGCATATTGAACATAGGGAAGATATTTGAACTCTTGGTAGATCTTTGCATCACTTTTTTATGGATTCATGTGGGTTACTTTTTACTTAAAGATCGTTGCGGGAGATTAAATTCCATTCTTTGACATTCTTTTGTATCGCAGCGTGAGAACAGAATTTAAAATATCCACAAGAAGATAATATATGGGAATAGGCGAACAGAGAAGAGTAGAATAGACCTTAAAGGTCAAAAGATCGCTGGCTGTTTGACTATTTTGGTCAAATTAAAGCAGGATTCCAGTTAATTAAATATAATAACAGGTAAACAGCATAAGCACAACGTCGCTAGGCAATCTAAATATATATATATTTCTTACCTTTGGCAAATCATTTTAAACCACCACCCAAAATAAAAATCAAACTACATTCTTAAGGTTTCTTAAGGAAGTGGAATGCATGCTTCATCCCTCTGTAAACAAACAATGTCTTATACTTACCAGGATAACATCCCCATTAGCAAGTAGAACATCTTGATGTTCGCCAAAGGAAACTCTCCAAGGAACCGCCATGTGTCTTGGAAGACATATTCCAGTTGGTAGCGTCTTCGTTGGCAACAGGCGAACAGCATTAGGTAAGCAACAACTTAAGAGAGCTCAAGAGCACATCTGCAATTCTACAAAGAAGGGTTGAAACTGTCGCAAGTTGTAAGCGGCGAACAGCGGAGAGAACACAGCGAAGAGCAATAATAAAGAGCAAAGAAAGAGCAGGAGAAGATGATATCATTGTGATGGAAAGAACCGACGAAAGCAGGTAGCATATTTGTTGGGATAAATTTAACTTTGAGTATGGAATAGGCGCACAGCAGACACACAGATCGTTTCAGATCGCACAGATCTCAGAGATCCCTCGGTTCCCCTCAGCTCCCTCGGCGAAGCAGTTAAGGCGTGTGAAAAAAAAACGAGATGAGAAATGAAGCGTGGGAGATCGTTGAGATCAGTGTTTAAGGGACTGTGGGAAAAGGTAACTCCTGTCGATCGATAAAGATCTTTTCCCAAAATGAAATTAGTAGGATTTGTATTGGTAGGATTTGGTGGGAACTTTCCATTGATTCGCTCGAAAGATGAACAGGCGAACAGACAGAATTGTAGAGCTAGTTTCCCACGTTTAAGACAGATCCCTCTCTCTCTCTCTCTCTCTCGCTCTTAGAGATCCTCAACGTCGTTTTGTCCGTTACATTTAACGGATGGAATTGTGAATGAGGGAATAAGGGAATGAGCAATGAGTGAATGAGGGAATGAGCGAATGAGGGAAGGAGCAGAGTGTTTAATGCTAATGCCATTGTCGCGGTTCGCTTGTGACAATAATGTGTGGGAATTTCTTGGCCAATTGCCGTTACAGCCACAACACCAAATTATGTGCGTGAGAATTTTTCACGCCAATTGAGAATTGTGAGCCAGGCTAGCAGCAGTCAACAGTAGGTTCTTGCCACTGCAGATGCAACAGCCAACGTTTTGTCTGTTGCAACCGTAGTACAAATAACTACAACGAAATTGTAGATTAGACGCGTGTGGAAACCATTTAACATGTTCCATTCTTAAGAATATTTATACCCGGTAGTAGAGAGTACTATATTGTATTTGTTGCCCTGCATGTAACAAGCAGCAGTAGGCGTGGCTGTTCATATAAAGTATGTTTATGGCTATTAAGCAGCTTTAGCTGCGTTGATCTTGCCTTAAGGCTGTTCGAAACGCTTTAGCTCAGAGCCCTTGAAAGCCACAAATGTAATATGCAGTTGACTATGAACAGCTGAACTTCTGACGATATATATCGTTGCATTTAAAACCGATTTGTATTGTATATTCGCTTTGGTTTCACATTGCAATGCTATATTAACATGCAGTACCGGGTATCTTAAAGTCGATGACCCGATTTGAGCGTTCTTATGTGCTCATAATGTTGCTGGTGTTTGCTCTTTGGTGGTGGATGAGTCAACGTGACGTTGCCTGATCCACACATGCCACACACTTGCTTGCGTCTTTGCCACTTTGCGTCTTTGCTTCTTGCTTCTTCAATCTTCAACCCCGAAAACGAATTACAGTTGCACACGATTGCTGTTCGCCTGTTCACAGTCAAGACATTTACAAGCATCGAATTACACACGGCATGCCACTTCCTCACCAGACGTGGCACGTGCCGTTGCAACCCCATGGAAAGTGTGGCAAGTTTAGATGCCGTTTACCTTATCAACATTGCTGAGGGCCTGTGACATTGACAGCCAATTTGCGATCATCAGCAAGATATGGCAGACAATAACTTAATAATAGACTTGGTCGGGTCGGGTCGGGTCGGTATCCGGTCTGATCATGCCACGATCGATGTTGCGTGGCCCCCCCCTTAAATTGTTGAGCATTTAAATGCTAATGAATTTCGATGTTTGTCACGATAATTTCATGTTTTTTACCAGGCCAACAGCAGCTGTCGGCAAGTTCTAAAACCAACAAAAAGCAAAAAAGAAAAAGAAGGGCGTATCACAATTAATTGACACAATGCCGAAACTCAAGCAAAGCGGTGGTGAATCATAATGAATGCTATTGAATTACATTCAAAGAAAGCAGCAACAGGCAACAGAACTCTCGACTTGTTTACGCTTTACGTTTTGCTGTGCTCCTGGGCCACATTTCACGCTTTATTAAAATGAGAACAAACAAATAAATAAACAGCAGTTTAACTAACGTTTCCCACATTAACGACAAAAAAGGATTGAGAAACTGTAGCAAATAAATAGGAGAACAGCAATCTAAAAAAACAGTCTATGAATTGTTCATCGTTCTTAGTTCATAGTTACTCTACTCGCTTCATGCCGCTTGCTGCTTACCTGTTCGAAATCAATTAGGAAAACAAACAAAAGGCATCCGAATTTAAAACAGTCAAACAGCCTGCGGGCCTTAAAATGCAATCAAGCTGATCAAATGATTAGGTGTTCAGCATCCCAGCGAAAGTGTCTGGGCTGAGATTTGGCTGTGAAAAGGAAGACACACAATGATGACAGCTCAACAGATCAGCTACCTGCTCTAGACGAGCATACATTTGAAATAGTATAGTATGTATGCATGCCATTTTGTAGACCCTGTACTCAAAAAGTGCCAGGGGTCTTTTAAAGAGTCAAGAGACTGTCAACTGAGATAATTATATGAAAGTAGTATATTAAATAATAAATATATATTTAATAAATATATATAAACGATATATTTGTAATAAATAAAGTTACAAAATTAAACAAATAATCGAAGAAAGCTAAAACATGAGATACATTTTACTTAAATTGTAAATCCTCACTGCACCAGAAGCAAACGCAACTGTTACTGTATTTATACGTTTTGCGCTGCTTGTAGCTCACTGTGGCTGCTATCTTCGATGAACTATCCATGCACGAAATGCCTGCAGCTGCTCACACATACATGCTTGCTAACTGCTGTGAGCTTGCCTTACGTATCACACACATGCATAAGCAAGCACTCTGCGCGGTCAGCTGCTTACACAAACACCCGCACTGCAGAGAGCCGCCTTCTGATCATGCATACACACACACACAGAAATGCCAATGTGTATGCTAATGTAGTGGGCTCGCTTACACTTATAGCACTTATATACAAAGACATAGCGGCAGCTCTTTGCTTCGCTCTCTTTCCTTTGCTCTTTCTCATTTAATTAGAGCGAGCTATTAAAATGTTTTGTGCGATTGAATTAAAGCTCCGTCCTGTTCGCTCCTTTCAAATATTAATATATTATTATTATTAGTACTTTAAATATTATTGAGCGGACCGCATAAATAAAAATTTATAAATCCATGTTCAATTATATATTTTTTTTTATAAATATTTGTCAATTATTTTATTTTGAATTTATTTATTTATGATTATTCATGCAATGTGGCTAGTAAATTACTATAACTTAAAGCAATTAATGCGTTTAGTCATTAAAATATTATTTATATAAGCCAAAATACCGACGGTATTTTATTTTATTTTTATTAAAGCGTAGCATACTTTTAGACATAGACAAGCAGTGTTCACGCAACGCAAGCAGTGCTAACATCAAGCAGGACTTTCATAGGGCAAGCAGTTTGCAAACAACGCTGCGCGCACATTTTATGACTGTTGAATTCAAATAAAGTAATAACACTTTATTAAATAAGAAGGAAGAATTGGTGCGATGTCAGTATTATTAATCCATGTAATTGATTTATATCTGTGCATTGCTTCCTAAGTAACTAATAAGTTAAATGGATGTCTTGTTGAAGAATATATATATAAAGAAACATACATTTAATATGCTCCTACTTAAGAAAACATTGTAAAGATGCTCTAAGGAGATTTCAAGTGAGGTAATGAGGTAAGGTAAAATTGCAATATGTTAAAGCTTAGTTAGGGTAAATTAAGAATGAAGGATCCTATGTGTAACCCAAAATTGAAATTATATATGTGGATTTTGTCACCCGCTGCTGATGCTGCTTCTGTTTGGCGTGTCGTCGCCTTCTCGTTCTCACGCACTCTGAAGGCGACTCCCGCTGCTGAGAAAGCAACAAATTGCTAGCAAACTTAAGAGGGGCAGCACCTTATCAAAGCAAAGTAAGGCAATGTATAGCAGAGCAGAGGACCCCCCATAAGCACGTGCGAATGTTGAAAAGGGGCGCGTGACATGTACTGAGGGCAGGGCATACAAATAATTGACTTGACTTTTGTAATTGCAACAAGCAGCGGCGTCTCCTACGGCGCATTGGCGCAGCATGTGGCTTTAACTATGGGCACCCAGCGCGTCAACCGCCGATTGGTGCAGCCGAATCTCTAGGGGATGAATATTGCGGCATCAACCCTCTGGGGAATGTTTCTTTAGTTCCTTTGCTGGTCTGCAAAATTTGCCGGCACATTTTGTTTTTGGCAAATGTTTTACCTTTTGCTTTTGGGTGGTTGGTTGGGTGACATTCACACTCTCTACTTTACGGTCTCCCTCTCTCTCTCTCTCTCTCTCTCTCTGTCTGTCTTTCTCTCTTTCTGTCTCTTTGTGTGTTGGCTGCGCTCTCTCGCTGCGTCGTTGCCATTTTGTTTAAGAGCTTCTGCGTCGAGCTCTTCGTCGCGTGTTTTCAGTGTGTTTTGGCATGTCAGGACTGTTTGGGCCAACAGGCAAGTTTCAGTCAGTTGCCAACGCTGCAGGCACAAGGATATCGACTTAAGCAATCCAACAACTATTTATCAGTGATTTTTCGCTTACACGTGTTTGGCGCGCTTTTTCACGTAAAACAAACAGTTCCAACAGACAATTATAAAGTAGTGCGAGTGACAATTGTGCAACTGCTTCTTCAACGGCATCTTCATCACACTGCTTACCATGTCACGGCGTAAACAGGCAAAACCGCGCGCCTGCTTGAAACGTAAGTCGAAGCTGGACAGGAGCAGCTCCCAAGGGACAGCAGTTCAAGTGTATCTGTATGAGTGCTAGTGCGAGTGTGTGTGTGTGTGTGTGTGTGTGTATGTCTGTGGCTGTGTGGGTGTTTGATTGATTTGGGGCATGGCCTGAGTGCCTCGGGAATTTGCCGGTACCGTTGCCATTGCCGTTGCCGTTGCTTGTTGCCAAAATGTGACAAGTGCAAAATGGGGGGGACATGTTACATTGCAGCTACAATTTTTGGACAAGAGTAGCCCAGGGGAAACGGTACACCTAACTGTCAGACATTTACCAGGGAGCGGCGGGAAGCCGAGGGCCAGCCAAAGTGTATACCATTGAACGGTCTGGTAAACCCCCAAATATGCATGTGTGGGTAACGTTTACGTTACAACAACTGCAACTGCAACAGCAACAGCAAACAGAAACAGTCGAGCTGCAGCCAAGGTAACCGAAGTGCCGTTAATTTTTAATACAATTTCAAATTGTGTCAGTGTAAATAACAGCAAACAGAGGCGACTCGCAGGCAAAACCAACAGAAGCAACAACAAAGGGAGCAACAACAATGATAACAAATAAAATTGACAATAAATCCAATGCACATGTGAGGCGGTAACTGGCAACTGGCTCGAGGCCCCCAAAGACAGCGCCACACACAAATTTACACACACACACACACATTCACTCAAACACATGCACATGCACATAGCGGAGAGGGCATAAAATTTCCCCAACGTATACAACAACAACAAGGGGGCGGGGGGTGGTAGGTAAAGACGAAGCGAACTTTGGCTTTGCTCTTTTTGTTGTGCTTTGGCGCTCGTTCTCTCGCTCTTTGTGTCTGTGTGCCTTTGGGTGTGTGTGTGTGTGTGTGTGAGTGTACGAAAAAAGCACAAAACACAGAAAACCCATTGCCATGTATTTCTCATGGGAGTCGGCAACGGCTCTGGCCAATCCCAAGGGATTCACATTGGCGCAGGCAACCGGCAGGCAACAGACAACAGCAGCAACAACGAGCAAACGAAACATGCGCAACTCTCTGGGGGAATTCTCATTCGTTGACGCGGCAGTATACATGCATAGATACATACATACATACATATATGACTTGTATATGTGTATGGGTATGCATATGTATTAGAGCGTGCTTATTGACAACCCACAATAACAAGAACAACACGCATTCCTCAAAAATTGCTTTGATTTGGTTTGGTTTGGAGCCAACTATACGTTCGCTTTTCACCTACCAAAAATGTGCAGCCAAATCTTTAAAACCATCGACGACGACGACGACGACGACGACGTTGACATCGTCATCGTCAGCAGGCAATGCCAGGAGAATTCCCGCTGCTGATGCGAGGCTTAGGATTGCGACAGTTTTTGCCAGACCGGCTGCCATAAGTTGCTCGTTGCCTCCTGCTGCTATGCTGCTGCTCCACAGCGTCCTCATTCCCCGTCCTTGTTGTCGACGTCGTCAACGTGTGCGCATCTCCTGAGTATTGGCAAAATATTTGCTATGACATTGCAAAGAGCGCGGCACCAAAATAGCAGCACCAGCAGCAGCAGCAGCAGTAGCAACAACAACAGAAAGCACTTTGGGCATAGGCTATGTGCTATGTGGGGTTATGTACATCACATATATACTATATGTATATATATTGGCTAAGGGTATGCGTCTAACGGTAACTAGTTTGGTAAATACATTTGCTGTGGGCGTTGGGATCTCAATGTTGTGTTGACTTAGGCTCTGGGGAATTTTTGACGCGGCATTTTGTCAGCACAGCTAGAAAATTCCTTCATATTGAAAAGCTTGCACTTAAAGCTGTTAGTTAACAGCAGCAGCAGCAGCAGCAGACAACAACAATAAGCGCTCTTTATTTAACAGCAGACTTTACACTGCATATCGATAGGTATGGAGTTGCCAATTGTCTTTGCAGATAGAGGTCAGCCTCAAGTGTGATCGCGCAATTATCGATTTTGCGGGGTTTGGCATTGCCAACTTGTTTTACAGTCGTTGTGGTTTTTTTTTTGCCCCCCCTCGCACAAACTATTGATGAAATTTATTGTTGGCGCTTTTAACAACACCTTCGGGTTTGTTATTTCATTATTTTTTTAATACACCCACAGACATACACGCACACACATTCAATATATATAAATGTATTTGTGCACTTGCCGTTCGCCGTGTGCCAATGCCATTATAAAAGTTGCAGGCTGTGGCGCGAGCTTTGTTTTTAGCTCTGCTCTGCCACCCGTTCCCCCGTTACAAGAGCGTTTGGTTGCGCTCCCTCCAAACGCTCGCTCGTCGCTCCTCTACACACGCTTAGTAGCCATTTGGGAGCTGGAAAAGTGGCAAACGGCGGGTATTGGGGTAGTGGCAACGGATTGATGGGTCAAAGGGGACGACGCTTATTATTACGTTTACAAATATGTCTGAGTGTATGTATGTACATATGTGTGTGTATCTCTGTGTGTGTGTGTGTGTGTGTGTGTAAGTGGTTGGGGGACGGGCAAGTGCGCACCTTTTTGGCGTTTGGGGCGGTTGGGGTAAAACGCTTAAAAACATGCCATAGCCGAAAAACAAGTAAGAAACACACATGCGGGCACTTGCGCTTCACACACACACACACAGACACACATACATGCATATACCAATACTCTCACTCTCTCACACACACACACACACACACATGCAGTGGCAGCGACCGAGTGCGAAATGCACTCTGGGGGGCTTTAAACAAAAATGAAAATCGCTTGCATACATATGGGCGCTTACACACACACACACACACACACATATACATATACATACTTAAGCACACACACACACACACAGACATTCACATGCTTGCTGCCTTGCACAAAAAGAACTTGACTACGTCGTCGTAGTCATTGTGTTGTTGTTGTTGTTGTTGTTGTTGCGGTGCTTCGACAATTTTAACGACCATAACTGGTTCTCACACTACCTCCCCGACATCCCAACATCCCAACATCCCGCCTTTCCCCATTCGCTTCCACTCGCATTTATTTTAAAATACGCGGCACTTCCGCCGCAAACGGCACACAGTTGCCACACACCCAACCCACTCCCCCCCCTTGCTTTGCCCCTCCACAACCCATCAGCCTTCTTCCCATTGCTTGCCAGGCACCCATACACCAACCCCAACACAAATATCACACATCCTTTCAAGTGGCTCGCGCTCTTTTATAGCTGCCGTTCGTTTTGGAGCGCTGGGCTTTTATATGGAAATAATAACCAAATGTTCTCGCATAACATTCTGGCAACACAGGAACACGCCAGGCCAAGAGCAGCACAAGTCGCCGTCGTCGTCGCTGTCGTCGTCGTCGTTTCCATTATGTTGACCAGGCAATCGTCCGGCTTCGCATAATGTTGATTTCCGTGGCGATTCCTTGCGGTGTGATTCCGGCATGTCCTTTTGCCCATATATTTTAAGCCGTTACCTTTGCCGACGACGACAACAACGACGACCGCGACGGTCACCAATAAAGTGCCACCTATACTCCCCACATTGCAACACTTCCGACTGGTTAAATCATTCACAGTTCTGAGTTCTGAGTTCTGAGTGTCATTGTCATCTGAGTGTGGAAATGGGTTTTGGAATTTGCTCTGAATGAAATGTGCGAGTACTAAAAATTGTGTAAATTTATATATAGAATAGAATATATAGTTAGTTAATATATAGAATAGAAGAGAAGAGAATATATAGATATATAATATATATACGGGATATGCGAAGTATTTGATATAAATCTGATCATTTGATCAACTGCTTGAGAGCAAGACTTTGTATTGTGTTTGTATTTTGAACTCATTTTGTATATACTATGCTATAACTAAATAATTATTTAAACAAATGATATACACTATAAATACATTCAATTTGAAACTGTCGCTGTTTTGTCTAAGCAACATTTTATAATAATTATTTTGATATTGCTTACAATTCATATTCAAACTGCTGCATACACATGGTAAATGATATTCCACCTGTGGCTCGTCCAGTTTGCAGCATGAAACTCATAAAACACAACATTTGTTTGCCTTTTGCACCTCACAACTCACTGTGGCAACAACAACAACAGCAACAACAACAACAACAACAATAAGAACAACAGCAACAAAAAGAATTTATGAAAAATTCAATTTAATTGCACAATTACACATGTTCCACATTTTCATTTCGTAGAGCTGTACAGCTGTGTGTGTGTGTGTGTGTTGTTGTTGTTGTTGTTGTTGTTGTTGTGGTAGCTGTTGCTACGTGTTGTTGCTGTGGTTGTTGTTGATGCACCCCTTGCAATTACTTTTAAGGCAGTTGTTTTGGCAACGACAACGACCCCCACAAGACTGCCAGCAGCAGCCATGTGAGCGCCATCGATCACGTGCGGCTTTTGCCAAAGACAGACACACTCACACACACACACACAGAGTCTCACACACTCACACACACACATACTTTGGAGTTTTGAGCTATTGGCAACAGTTTTCTTTAGCTCGGCAAAGCGCACAGCACCAACAATAAAACACAAAACGTGTAAATAGAATTTTTGGCACGATGGCCAACCGGGGAGTGCTTTAGCATAATCTGCATGAGTGTGAGTATGAGTATGAGTGTGAGTGTGAATGTGAGTGTGAGTACGAGTATGAGCAGAGGTGTGAGCATAGGTAAGCGTAGTGAGTGCACGCTGCTTAAGTATCGAGTGCTCGCATTGTACAATACATTAGGCAATTGAACATTAATGCGCATACCCTGTAGATAAATGCCATCAACGGGTATGCCAATATATTGCTTAGTTTACAGAGTATACAAGCAGTCGAGTGTGCATCAGTTGCCCACATGATTTGATAAGCTTTCATTCATCTCATTGCAGTCGGTGAAAAGGAGGAGGACGAGGAGAATGGAGGTGGTGAAGATGGCGCCACAAAGACGGCCAGGGCAAGCGATTTGCTGGAGCCGAAGGAGGAGTTGTTTAGCGCAGACGAAGATGACGGCGAGGAGGAGGAGGAGGAGGATGACGAGCCGGAGGATGGGCTCAGTGGCGATGAGAATGAGACTGTAAAGGAGCAGAACTATGAATCACAGCAGCAACAGCAGCAGCAGCAGCAGAAAAGCTGGCAGCCAACAGCTGATGATGCCACAGCTGCCACAACAACAACAGCAAGAGGAACAACAAAAGCAACAGCAGCAGCAGCAGTAGCACGCACAGCTGCAACTACAGAAGACCTACAACACCCTGGGGATGCTGCAGCAGCCACTGGCAACGCCAATGGGCACTGCAAGTTGAGGTCCAGCGGTGGCGATGCCACTGGTAAGTTTGACTTCAATTTGCATATTTTATTGCCTTTTGGCAAAAGATATATGCGATATGAACAGCAAAGCACAAGCTTCAACTACACCAACTCCCTACGCTGCCCCTTCACCATCCCTCTAGTCAGTGGAATCACTCCACTGCAAAACATAGACACACATCTTGAACACTGTTCGCCCCCGTTTCCAAGTCCAAGTCATCGTCTTGGGGCATTCCCCACGAGGCCTTGACATGTCCGGCTAATAACTCTCGACAGTCTCATAAATAGCAAATGTTAGCCTCCTTCTCCTCCTGTTCTTGTTCTTGTTGTTGTTGTTGTTGTTATTGTGGCTCCTTTGCTAGCTACTCCAGCTGCAACTCCAACTCCAGTGCTCGAGGCTTTCTGTCCATTGATGGCCAACTACTGATGGCTTAAAAGAGCGAAACTAGCTTGTAAATTGGTTAGTGTTACACATACAGGGTGTCGCTGTGCAGTGTTTATCACTGAAAGAAACCGCAAAATAGTTGGCATAAAATATTAAGTCATTTACAATTATTTAATTAATTAATAATTAAAGTTCATATATATAATAATATAATAATATAATAATATAATAATATAATAATATAATAATATAATAATATAATAATATAATAATATAATAATATAATAATATAATAATATAATAATATAATAATATAATAATATAATAATATAATAATATAATAATATAATAATATAATAATATAATAATATAATAATATAATAATCTTATAATTGAAACGCATCGATCAATTGCTATAAAATGCTGCGCTGAAAAGTAGGCAACGTTTTGTTGTATGCTACGCGAGTCACCCTGTGGCGGCGCCGCCCTTTGGGTAACGGGACTGTGGAAGGCAGTTACTACTGTTGCTGCGTTCGGTGCATAAAGTTTGATGTGTCCATGCGGCATCATACACGCGCACATTTACATACACACACATAGACACACACAGAGTCACACACACATTCAGATGCTAACCAATACACGTGTGTGTTGTTTGTTGTTGTTGTGGTTGTTGTATTTGATATTCCTGTGCGTCATTGGATTATGGCACTTGGGTGTGTAAAGCCATCGATTCAAAGCGCTGCTCGTTATGGTTGGACTCCAGTTCCTGGTTGTTGTTGTTGTTGTTGTTTTGGCTGGTTTAGCCAACAATAATAAAGCAAACGCCATGTTTAAATAGAACACAAACTGTTGACACATACACACACACACATACACTAGAGTACTACATGTGTGTGTGTGTGTGTGTGTGCTTGTTCATTATTTGTTGCTCTTTTCTCTGTTGCCGGGACATATTCCCGCTGGAGCAGCAGACAAGCCAAGCGGCGGCATAGAACATCATCATCAGGCTAGACCCACTACACTCCTCCATTCCTCCGCTTCCCTTTCCCTTTCCCTTTCCTACTCTCTCTCTCTCTCTCTGCTCCACAGGCAACCATTTGGGAGCATGCAGCAGGCAGCTGGACGAGCAGTGGCATGTGCTACGTCTGGGTGCTGTTGTTGTTGTTGTTGTTGCTGTTGTTGTTGTTGCACCTGTGAGCTCAAGTTTTGCTTGTGGCGCTGGCCAAGTCAGTTTTAACCTCACTCGCACTACAGCCCCCCACTAACGGCACTATGGAGGGCCAAACTTTATCACCAGTGCGCGCAGCTACACACACACTCTCTCTCTCTCTGTCTCTCTCTCTTTCACTCACTCGCACGTTCTATCTCTTTCTCGCTCTGTATATGACAAGTACACGCTGCTGCAGTGCGTCCTCCACTGCTGCTTGCTGCGTCGCAGTCGCAGTCGCAGTCGCTTCGTTTACTGTCATTGTACAAGCTATGGAACCTGCTTTGCCTCTGCCCTCCGGGCCCCCTTCGCTCCCTCCCGCCCCTTTACGCCACATTCTCATTCTGACGCTGACGCTGATGCTGGCTCTCGTACTGCCACAGCTCTCCAGTGTGTTGTATAATGTTCTAAAGGGAAATCGAGAGGCTGTGATAAGTTTGGGGGATCCGAAAATTGTCTTTTTGCCTCAATGTTTGTTGTTATTGTTGCTGTTGTTGTTGTTGTTGTTGTTGATGTTGCTGTTGCTGCCATGCGAAACCCGGCGAGAACGAATTGGCCCTTTTGTGCGCATCAACAACACGGCCCAAGTTGGGACACCAACCGGCCCAGAACAGTGGACTCAAAACGCTGACAAAACAAAAAAATAGAAATGTTTGCTACGGCACGCCGAAGATTTGATGCTCTGCTGCAGATTCAAACATTTTAAATATTTCAAATTTATTGTCTTTATTATTATTAACAAATCTTAAATGCCAAAGTTATCTTTATCAATTATTAAGCAATTTATTAGTAAATTTATTAATAAATTCCAACTTATTAAAATGTTGTTTTTTTTATAATTAATTAAATTAAATTAAATTAATATTTTGAATCATAATATTTCTAATTATTTTAATGTATATTAACTAATAATAACCACTTGCAAATGGCTTTTGTGCCACTGTGCGCTTAAGCGAATGCCAAAGTGTCACACACAGTCTCAAACTTGTGCCAAGGCTATTCCTATAATACACACACACTCTCGCTCTCTCTCTCTCTATCTATGTTTACCTCTCTCTCTCTCTCTCTGTCTGTCTGTCTCTTTCATATGCTATGACATTAATATGAGTTTTGCTGCTTATAGATTATATTTGTGTAAAGTTTTATGTTGCAATATTTCGGTTATGTGGTTGCACACTCGAAACATTGGGCCTCGCTTTGCCACTGGCGGGAAAGGGGGTACGGTGTGTGTGTGTGTGTGTGTGTGTGTACAGGAGACGACGACACATCCGTGGGGAGCAACCTGGGTGCGAATAAAAATTATACATTGCCATATAAGCAGGCAAGGCGAGCGAAGAGGGAAGAGGGAAGAGAGAGAGCAGAGAACGCACAGTAGGAGCCAACTGAGTAAACTGTCTGTGTGTGTGTGTGTGTGTGTGTGTAGCATGTTTATTGGTATGCTCATTGGGGAGCATCTTGAGACCGAGACCGAGACATCTTCTTGTTGCATAGCGAAGTTGCTCATTTTGCCATTATTATTCCGTTGTGTATCGAAAAATGAAACAAAAGTGAGTTATCATCTCAACCTCCGTTTCACTCACTTTACACTCCCCACCCCCTCTTCCGCTCACTCTCTCTCTCTCATTCTCTCTGTGTGTGATATATAAAATTATCAGGTGCAAAGCAAAAGTCTGAAGCAAGAGGGACGTGAGGTATGTAGAGGGACCCGTGGGAAGCACGAAAGGTGCGTAAAATTTTATGACAAAACTTCATTGCTTTCAGTTGACTTTGATTAGGGAATTGCATGCAGTCAATGTGTGTGTGTGTGTGTGTATGTGTGTGTGTGTGTGTATTGAATGATATCTGTAAATTTGACAAATGGTATGGCTAACTTTGAGGGGGGTCAATGAGGTGTTTGTTAGGTCACATGTCCACATATTGATTAATGATTGTATCGATAAGCTATTTAATCGATAATTTAAGTACGAAAAATTGCTAGTATTAGAAATGGCGGCGATACATATACTAGTACATATTGTGCTTGTAACACATTACATTATCAAACAAATCGTTTAATTTAGCAAGTACATTTATCGATAATAATAATATTAACAGTTATTTGAAACAATACTATCGTAGTAATTCTTATATTAGTAATTTTAAACAATTATCTAAAGCAATATATCAATAGCCATATAATGTTTATATTACGCCGCTTATTGATTTATCGATTATATATTGATTACTTTTGTATAAGTAGTAAACGCCTTAATTTGAAATCGTTTGCTATATAATTGCAATGTTTTAGCCACAAATTGTCCATAACATATCGATATTAGCAACAAATTAGCTAACTTAATCGCCTTTCGATTGTGCATTAACGAAATATATGTAATAATGCATTGAAGTCTGCGCGCAGTTAAAAACTGAGACATGCAAATGGTCATAACAGCCAATATTAACTTTAATTTGCTATCGATAACATAATTATCGAAACTACGCCCCAACCCCCGCTCGCTGTGAGGGCAGCGTCTGGCAATCAGATAAGCTGCTCAGTTTTGTGCATTGCATAAGTCATTTATCGCCTTTTAATTGCATCAGAGACATCTTAGAGTCCCTCTAGCCCCCTCCCGTAGCCCCCCCACCAAGCTCCCTAGGTGACTTCTGGTTTCGATTACATGCCGCTTTATTATTATACTTATATATATACATATATATATATATGGAAATATATATATACATCTAGATATGCGCATCGTGTGGCATTTGCCTTTTTATTTTGCTTGCAATAATTTCAAACAGAAACACACAAAAAGCATTTGCGCAACAATTCCCCAAGGTAGCTAAAGGGGTAGGCGGAGTGTACGGGGAGGAGACTAAGAAGGAGAAGGAGGAGAAGGAGAAGTAGCAGACAGACAAACGAATCGAATTAAGAGCATCAGGCGTCGCATTGAGAGCGTCTTTCACTCTGTCTACCTCTCTCTCGCGCTCTCCCTCTCTTTCACTCGTTCTTTCTGCCTTGCGTTCTCTCTGCCTTACGCCTGCCGCTCTGCTCCCCTGAGGCAGTCGACAGTCGGCGGCCGCTTCAGCTTCTCCCTTGGGACAGGCGCGCTGGCGCAGTGTGGCTGGACTTTGCCTCGTTCTCAATGCAGTGTCCAAGTCCCGTTAGTCGGTTATTGTGCTCGCGCATTGTTATTGTTGTTGTTGCTGGACTGCGCCAGGGTCTCAGCTCTTCTGTTGTTGTTGCTTTTGCTGTTGTTGTTGTTGCTGTCGTAGGCGTCGCTTTGGGAAATTTGCGCAAGTGGTCTGCTTGTTGCTGTAGGCGGCCCCAGTCATGTGTGGGCGTGGCACACGGCCAGGCAACATAATCAGCAACAACATCATCTACAACAACTACAACAACTGTTGGCGTTGCAACAAACATCAAAGCGTTCCAGCTGCATCATAAAAACGCACTTCGTCTAATGGCCGCAAGATGGCGTTAGCTTCATATGCAAATTTCGTTCGATTTATGAGCCACACACAAACACACACACATGGACTCTCACACACAGACACATTTGGCATGAGCTTCATTAACATGACGAGCGCGCAAGATGCGAGCCATTAAATTAGCCAGGGCGCCTGTCGATGCTGATGAATGCTACCAAACCTGCCTTACCCACCTTCTACCCCCCCTCCCCTCCCCCCTTAGCACTCCCCTTGCCACCCATAAAAGCGCAATGAGCGTCGGTGTGTGGTGTCGAAAAATTTGCAAAACTCAAAGCAACAATTCGACGAAAGCCAATTTTGCAGCATGCCACAAAGAGCAAGAGCAAGAGAGAGAGCGAGAGCGAGAGGTGAGATGGAGAAATAGCTAGCAAAGAAGACAGCAAACATATGGATAGGAATAGGCGGGGAGGGAGTTGCTCAGGGGTAGGATATACAGGGGACACGGCCATACGGCTCCCCAAAGAGCGCATGTTGAATAATCATCATCAGAGAGTGAGAGAGAAAGAGAGTGATAGTGAGAGAGTGAGAGAGAGAGAGGGAGAGGGAGAGGGAGAGGGGGCCAGGGGCAAGGGAGGTAGGTGGGCATGGGGGCATGCGGCGTTGTGTCAAAGTCGCCAGACGAACGTTGCACTTGCATTGCGTTTTTGGCATGTTAAAACTTGTCCGTGTGGTTGTGAATGCCGGCCGCTAGATGGCGTCTGGCGCACGTGCAACAGCTACACACACACACACACACACACACACACACAAACGCACACACACGCGGAGCGAGAAATTCGTAAAATTTTGTTTCCGCTGATGAAGTATTCCCCAGTTGCAGGACAAGGATTATTGGACGTGTGGCATCATTCGCTGTTTTCTGTGAACCCCTCTCTCCCCCCCCCTTCGACAGATACCCCCTGCCCCTTGCTATTATCCAACACTAGTGCTATGCGCGTATGCAAAGTGGCATAAAAGCACACATCGTGAAAACGTCGCCAACATCGTGGATCATCAATGTTGTTGTGGTTGTTGTGGTTGTTGTGGTTGTTGTTGTGTTTGTTGTGGTTGTTGTTGTTGTTGTTGCCATCAAAGAAATGCTCTCAAATGTTTGCGCTTAGAATGTTGCACAGTCGATGGCTTTGACTTGTTGTTGTTGTTGTAGTTTTTTAGAGCCTTGCTGCGAAAATTTCATTTTGTCATTAGAAACTAATAAAAACGAAAGCCCAAGTATCTGCTATGTCTGTGTGTGTGTGTGTGTGTGTGTGTGTGTGTGTGTGTGGATTTTATGTGCTCAGCCTGAGTTTCATTTGGATCTACTTAATGAACTTATTTGGGGTTTTTCATTAGCTCCAAAAGCTGATTGAATAGTGCGTGGAATCATTCGATGGTTGTGTCAAATTCGTTAATGGATTGATGTGATGCTTGCCCCAAAAGTTGAGTTCAACTCCGATTTATGCCGGATTATCAATATATCTGCAAGATACAAAGTATACTTAGGTTACACTAGACATTTATGTATGTAGAACTTTGGTTAATTCAGTTGCAACTCGATTTGCAAGACAAGCTAAGGATGTCTGCTGTTTTAAGATATATATACATAATATAACCGATATCTTTAAGTTACTAATCATAGCTAAGATACAGTACTAGTCAGCTCAGATACAACACAACTGTTTAGCTACAGGCAAAGTGAAAGATATAAACAAATATACACTTCTTACTTAAGTTACTTGGCTAAACTCAGTGTCAACTGGACTCCGTCGGCGTCCTCGATTAGTTGCAGCTTAACTAAATATATCAATTAATATACACATTTTACTTGAGATACATTTAATAATATAAACAATATAAGTTCTTTTGAATATTTGTTTTATTAAATTGAGATGCAATTTCATTTGGAATTAAGCAAAGTTCAACATATCTAAAAGATACAAATTATGCTTAAGATACAAGTTTCTTAACTCAAACTCAACTGTGTTTAATGGCTGTATAAACTGAGTAGTTCGATGAGTCAAAGCAATTGTATCTATAAGATACATATACGTATAAACGTCTAACATCTATATCTACCTATAAATATCTCATTATATAAGTATTCTCTGATTTATACAAACAACAGCAATATTACAATCAATCTATCTATGTAAACAGCATTTGTATCTCTGAAGTTTATGGAGTATTGATTAGTTTAGTATATTAGTTTAGCTAACGTAACTATAAGATACTTTGGCTCTATAGATTATTTATATATAGGGAGATATCTTTATACACATTTTGGAGTAGCTGCAATTCAATTTAAATTTATATTATACTGTTCTCGCAGCTTTAATATCTGCTCATGAGCTGAATATAAATAATATACTGCCAGTTAATGAAGTATTTGTACTATAACTGTTGTATCTATAAGATACTTTTTAGCTATATAAACTTTGCTTAAGCATATGTATCTGTTCTGTGCTTATATCTAACGAATCTTTGATATGTTTTGACCACAAAACTATATGCCGAGGTTATACAAGTTAACGGAGCATTAGTATTATAATTTGTGTATCTCTAAGATACTTTATCTCTAGACAAATACACAGTCTCTGTTTTGTTAGTAAATTAGAATCGTTAGCTTAAGTGAAACTCAGCCAAGTTACCAAGCCACTTGCCACTGAGGCATTTACTCAAATCAGCACACACACGCACACACACGCACACACACACACACACACACACACACACACAAGACCGCAGAATGTCCAGACAAAGGCGCGTCAAACGCTGCGTATGAGTAACGCAAGGAAGTTCACGCATTCCTTAGCTGTAGACGCAGACGGAATTCCAACCCAAAACTCAAGCGCAGAACTTGAAGCGAAAGAGTCTAACAAACAAACACGTGCTTAAGTTGGCCAACAGCTGTTTCGATTAGCCAGCCAGCGAGAGAGGGAGAGCGAGGGCGAGAGAAAGAGAAAGAGAGAAAGAGAGAGAGAGAGATTGAAATGTAAATCAAAACAAGCTGCGCTCTTTGTTGGCAATTTAAAGGACTCGGCAGAGTTTGCGCATTGTCAGTTGTTGCTCTTAATTTGCTCTTAAGACAATACTCAATGTTTCAAAGAGGCAGGGACAGGGGCGGGGACAGGAACAGGGACAGGGGTCAGCTGGGCTATGCTTGGGCATGGAATTATGGCACCCAGGGGCTTAGCATAATCAAAATTCCTTGCAACTGGGGACCACGTGGCATGCAGCAGCAGCAGCAGAGCAGCCAGCGGCAGCGGCTGAGCCAGAACGTGCCACAGCTATGTTGCAACAACAACAACAGCTTAAACTAACTATATGTCTGTCTCTGCTTCTTCTACAACAACCATCTTCTTCTTGAACTTATAGGAAACATAAATGCTGCAACTGAAGCGGAGAACGAGAAGGAAAATGAGAAGAACAAGGAGAACAAGCATGAAGCTGACATAGAGCAGGAGGTGGCCGATATGCTTAGCCTCAGCGGCGATGAGGACTACGATGAGGATGAGGATGATGATGACGACGACGATGAGGACGATGACGATGAAGATGATGATGAGGAACTGCATAGTCTGGATAGTTTCTACTCAGGTGAGTCCTTCAATAATCCGGTTATTTGTCACATATGAAATCAAGCAAGTGTTGCTGCGTGCGCCTCCAGCGTTTGCCATGTGGCTACTGTGGCTACTGTGTGTCCCCGTCGCTATAACCATTGAAAATTGCCGTATGGGGTGTGTTATATGGCTGACGGAGACGACACTCCAGGGTGCTCTACACCTGTGCCGCGGGTGTCGTTCCATCTGCTGTCGCCGCCCCCGGGCCCATAGACTAACTACGTTTTAAAAACCCCAAACAGCAATCAACACCAGGCAGACCCCTCCCCCCTACGTCTCAGACTTTGTCTCTGTCTCGGTAGCAAGTCGCCACAGCCAGTGGCAAGCGAGTTGTGGCATTTGCCACTTCACTTTCACCACATACATCCACGTTGCCATTTACGAGCTGTCGAACAGAGGGACAGAGTGTGCGGGACAGCGGGACACCGGGCCATGCGGCGGAACGGGCAACTTGGCTAGGCAGCATCATGAGCTACGGCCACAATATGACCCTACGCCCCATCCCTGCCACCCACACAGTTTTGCCACATTTCTCTCTAGTGCCATTTCGTATGCTTTTTCTATGTTATTTGTTTCGTTTACTCCCTCCCCCCCCCCACACACACACACTCAACACTTCTCGCCGCTCCTTTCCCTACACTTCAGCACTTCCTTTCTTTTCCTATTTTTTTTTTTGTTTCCGCAGACTTCCTTTTGGCTTGTGCCTTTTTGTTGTCCTTCCCAGCATCAACATCACAGTCTGCAGTCCATTTGCTTTGCTTCCATTCGTATTCACATGCCCATTCACACTCACATTCACATGCACATTCACATTCACATGCACATTCATATACGTGTACATGCATTCATTCATTCACACTCAACATGTCTGACTGAGTAACTCGACTTAGCTGGCATTGCTTTGATGCCTTGGCCAGCTTGCCATCTGTTTTAACTACACGGCGAGAAAAGTGCCAAAAGTTGAGCAAGTTTTGCATAATAGTTCACTGTATATACATATATACATTTTTCTACATTTTTACACATATAACAATCATATTATATATTTTAATATTTATCAATAATCAATGTCAAATATTTATTAAAGGTTTATAGTTCTGTATATTGCACAAGTATTTCTTGTAGTGTATACACTTAGTTAACTTACCACATAGCACTCAACACTTGGCCAGTCCTAAGCGCCCCCGCAACCTCTGGAAACCCCTCGGGTTTCCACGGGTTAAGTTCCTTTCTGGCTTCTTTTCTTAGTGCGCTGCCCCCTGCCGACGGCCGAGTTGAGGCTGTGGCACTTGTGAGTGTGTGTGTGTGTGTGTGTCTGTGTGTGTGGGGAAATCTCGATGGTTCCAAGGCTATTTGGCAACAATTTTGAAACGTTTTACGGCCTTGCGTTGTGATTTGCAGTAAGAAGAAGCTGCAGCAGCTGCAACGCCAAAATGTATGCAATGGAATGCAATTAGTTGCAATCACAGCCAGACAGACACCAACCTAATGCTGGTGCAAGATTAAAGGGAGTAAGGGGGGGTGCAGTCAGCAGGCAGTGAGTATTTCCTTGGACTCTTTGTTCAAGTTTAACCCAAAGTCATTTCATTTGTTTGCCTTGAGCCTCGGCATTTGCCTTGGACTTCCGCATGGGCTGGATGCTGAGTTGGAGCTCTTAGAGCCTTGTCCTTTTGATTTATTAATAGCACGTGTACGAGTTGCAGGAAGTGCTACGGATAGTTGGGTGGTTAGGGTAACTGGCGTACTCAAGTAGTTTGTATCTTTTTAAAAGTGACATGGAGTATGCAAATAGTTAGTTAGTTCCGTTCCTTTTCTTTCCCATCCGCTCCCTTCCGCTCCCTTCCGTTCCGTTCCGTTTCAAGTTTCCTTTTGATGCGACGCAATTAATTAC
Source organism: Drosophila funebris (assembly GCA_018901825.1). NCBI lineage: Eukaryota > Metazoa > Arthropoda > Insecta > Diptera > Drosophilidae > Drosophila > Drosophila funebris. The sequence continues at coordinate 4,484,345 of JAEIFK010000682.1, forward strand.
ACATTTGTCTTACAAGACAAACAACAGTAACAACAACTGCGAAAGCGCCTCACATGTCCACGTCTAAGACCATAAATAATTGCTGTCTTTGCATAAAGGGGTTTTAGTGGCATACCCTGTAAAGATGGGTAGCAATGGGGTAGCAAAGTTGGTTTATTATTTATAATTTATTATGTATTATTTATTATATATTATCTCTTATCTATTATATATAATCTATTATCTATTATATATTATCTGTTATCTATTATCTATCATCTATTATTTATTATGTATTATATATTATCTATCATCTATTATCCAGCATCTCTTATTTATTATCTATTATCTCTTATCTCTTATTTAATGTATATTGTCTACTATCTATTGTCTATTATCTATTGTATATTGTACATTATCTATTATCTATTTTCTATTATCTACTTTCTATTATTTATTATCTATTATCTATTATTTATTATATATTATTTATTACGTATTATCTGTTATCTATTATTTACTATATAATATTTATTATCTAGTATCTGTTATCTATTATCTATTATTTATTATATATTGTTTATTGTGAATGATTTATTATCTATTACATTATTTCTTATATATTATCCTTTATTTATTATGTATTATTTATTATCTATTTTCTACTATCTACCATCTACCATCTATTATTTATTATATATTATCTATTATTTATTATCTGTTAGCTATTATCTATTAATTATTATCCATTATCTATTAGCTATTATCTATTATTTATTATGTGTTATTTATTATCTATTACTTATTATTTAACTTTTATTATTTACTATTTTAAATGCAAGGGATATCTGCATTACAGGGTATTGCAATGCCACGCACTCTTGATTAGCGCATTTTTAGTTTAATGTATCTTTTGAGGTTGAAGATGTTCGCTTAAAGTGCCAATTCTCACAGTGTTAAGCTCAAGTCCGTTGCTTTCTCAAGAAATGAACACAAATTGCTTTAGATTGAGATCTCTTTCACTCTGGTGGAAAACTGGTCCGGTTAATGAACCGTTCTATCTCTCTGTCGCTCTGCAAGTGTATGCGTGTGTGTGTGTGTGTGTGTGTGTAACTCTCAAAGGGCTAAGATCACGTTTCCGCAGAGATCAGTCAAGTGCCGCTTAAGCAACGCATTGTAAATTGGGTCAACACGCATCTAATAAGTGTTACAAAAGCTCCACAAAACTATCCATGTATCAAGTGTGTGTATCTTAACTTGCGCCATAAATAATATGAGGAGTCGAAAAAGTACGGGGGAAAAAAACGATGCACAACTTTGCAAATCTCAGGTGTGAAAACACCTTGACACCAAAGCTAAACAAGTGATAAAACAGCAAAAAAAAAACGAAGAACAACGCTCAAAAGTTGCTCCGCTATCGCCTGACGAGACAGGGGGAGTTACGAAGGCAAGGGCTGAGGGCTGAGGGAAATGCTGCAGTCGTCGTGCTGTCAGCTGCAGCAAAGCGGACAACGGACAACGGACAGCGGACAGCGCATTGTTTTGAGTTACTTTTTTCCAATTTCTTTACAACGAGTTTTCAGCACAACAGAGAACAGAGAACAGAGAACAGACGCCATCGTCTCCTCGTTGTCTGTTTCCCGAGAGTCCTTTGGCTGAGCCAAATCCCCGCGCCAAAGGAGTCGATGGCAAGCCAAAAGTTATGACACGCCCCAAACACAAACTCAACTCAGCTGCTGCATTCGCATTCGCATTCAGTTGCCACCTTTTGCATGATTTATGTGCGTTAGGTGTTGCCTCGCCAAGTTTCCCGTGTCTCCATGGAGCAGGCGGACAGTGTCCTGTGCTGTTGTGTCCCATCTCCCGTCTTCCCACTCACAGCTTCTCTCTCCTAACTCCCTCTTTCTGTCAGCACACTACTCTTCGCTCCTGTCCAAACTTGTTATTTCTTCTTTTCGCGAAAGACGTTTTCATTTCGCATAAAAACTCGGCAAACATTTTACGACACACACACACACACTTACTGTGTGTATATTCTGAGTATATTTGAGGCCATGCCAATTGGTTGTATACTACCCCACCACATTCACTTTTTGGTGGCTCCCATGTGCATACTTTTGGTGCCACTTTCGCCGTTGCACGTCTTATGCGACTCCAAGGCACAATTTCGCGCGGCCCACTCCCCCTGAGAGCTCTCACTCTCCCTCTCCCTTTCACTCACTCACTCGCTCACTCTGCACCAGTGCGTCCCACTCATTCCACTCTTCCACATTTGCGTACACGCATATTCTCGCTTTGGTTTTACTTTCTTGTTCCTTCGCTTCTCTCTTGCTTCCTTGATTGCTCTTTTCCGCTGTTGTTGTTCTTTGCCTTTATTTGAAGATAAATTCTTGGTAATTTAAATGAAATACACGTTGAAATGTTGCCTCGCATTTTTGGACTTAAAGGATTTAATTTGAATGTATTGTTATGGTTTCTCACATCAGTATGATTCTTGCATAAATCTTTCGCTGCTTTCACATTATTTTTAGCATTGGGGGTGGTTGTGTGTGTTGTTGTTTGTGGGTGGTTCAGTGTAGTTTGAGGGTGGCCCACCTTTGCTGTGAGGGGGACAAATTCGCTTCTTATAGTGGCATCATTGCTTTAAATTGCCTTAACAGAGTTGGGGAGCATTAACGCTCAGCAAGTAGTTAGAATTGGAGGACTGTAGCTCATATATTATCATAAATAATTAATCTCTAAATTGTATTAATATATTATATTTAAGGAGTTGTAAAAAGTATTATGCATAATTGAAATAGTTGTAGACTCTAAGAGAGCAAAGTTTCTACACTTTATACCTAGTTTTATAGGGCTCTATGGAACTTAACTTATTCTGTAATTCTTAAATGTAATTAGTAATTCATTTACCTTAACCAGATTAAGTATCTTTAAAAAGCCATTTTGCAAGCTAATTAAAGTCAAAATACTTAATAGATATTTAATAATTGTATATCAGTGCATAAATAAGTGCATAGAAAGATAGTCAGAAAATAGACAAGAGAGAACAAAACATTATGCACTGCATCCGTTTAGTTGTGCCAAAATGTGCGTGAGCGAGAAAGAGATAACGACAACGGCAGACGCTTGCCTGCTTATATGCACAAGTATGTGTGTACATACATATGAAAGAAGTTCACATGCGTCTATTCTTAGCAGACCAACCGTTATATTTTGCAATTCTTCTTTCATTTGCTTCTGCTTAGCTCAAACTATGGGACAGCAGCACAACAACAAGAATTTGCTTATTTAGTGTATCTTGCAAGCAAATGATCGTTGTGTGAATGCATTTGACCAATCCTATATATGTATATCTATACATATATGCAAGTATAATACATATAATGCATGCGACATATTTGCATAATTATTTAAACACATATTTAATGCAATTTCATTATTATATTACTTTGAAATATGTGAATTTATATAAAGATTGGTGCAGGGCATTATACTGTCGCGTGCGCTCAACTTATTCGCTTGCTTTATGAAATGCAAGAAATACTCAATGTAAATCTATCTTACCAAGCGAGTATGCCTATTCGGTCTGTTTGAATAGGAATACTCTAAGCTAAAGCTTATTGCTAATATAGTTAAGCATATTCAAAGGTAGATACTCATAGATACAGAGAGACCCAAATTACTCTCTGTTTCTATTCCAAACAGTCGTTACTGAACTGCCTATATATCACATATATAACAATCTAACTCTATGCTGGAACCCAACTATGCTCTGAACTGGAACCCAACTGTGCAGCATTTCAAAACATTTAACAATGAATATATGTATATATATTATTTACTAAAACAATAATTAGGCTTTCTAATCAGATTTTGAGCTGCACTTAGGAGACCCTAAGATTATGTCGAGTCATCCAAGAGGTTCAATCAAGGCACATAATGATGATCCCTAATGGGCAACAGCCAATGTTTAAATTGCGTAAAAAGACTCAATGAAAAATGAAGTCACAAAAGAGAAATGAAAACGAAAACGACAATGAGACTGGACTCAATCAGGGAGCAGGCATCGGGATCGCGATCGGCAATGAGATTTCTGTCGCTGGAGGCGCAGGCGCTGACACAAATCAATCAGCAAGAAAGAGAGCGAGAGAGAGAGAGACGAGTAGGGAAGGGACAGGGAGGAACGTGTTGCATGGTCAGGTAGTGTTGAAGTTGTGGCATTGATCTTGATCGACTGTCAATTCTCTAATGATGCGCCTGGCGACGTGTCGGGTGCGTCCTGCGGTGGCAAGCGGTTACGCCTCGTCTTTGTCTTCGACTCAGTCTCTTTGTCCCTTATTTCACATTGATTGAAAAGGGTTTTGTTTTGGGTTTATTGGGTTTTGAGACTGATTTCAGCTTGACTGACTGTCCATAATTGACTTTCGCACCTGTTTGTTGAGCCACTCAACCGCAAAGTGGAGCCTCGACTAGTTTGTGGCTCTCCCAGCGCACGGTGGACACGTGCTGCCAGAGACTGTGGTTACCAACCAACTGTGGGGCAGCTGGTCTTTTTTTTTTTTTTTTGGGGTGTGGCAGCTGCTATTTGAACAAGCTTGCCACGCGTCAACAGCAGCCATAAAGAGCGAACAGAAACTGGAACTTGAATTGAAGTGCTGGCGTAATTGAAATGCATTGCCAGAGCTTGAATACGCTGAATACGAGAGATTAACATGTCCGATTGCCACATCCGATGTCTTTTGTGCTTCTGGCGATTCCGGTCTGCCCACTGATATAATCTCTGTCCCTCTCTCTCTCTCTCTCTCTCTGTCTGTCTTTGCCTTTTGCTCGCTCTCTATCTATCTCGCTTAAGACGGAAACTAGAACTCCAAGCGAGAGTGCGTTTCAAGTACCGACCATAACGGAACTGCCCCAATGAAAAGGGGTCGACAATTTGTCGTCATTGTCGTCTGTCTGTCTGTCTGTCTGTCTCTCTGGCGAAATTGGGTTTACGAGCCCACACGCTAGTTTGCCGCAGATGATGTTGATAATAATCATAAAATCATTTTATTACCTTCATTTCAACGGGGCAGTTCGTTGGCATTTAACTAATAAGCAAAGGTACAAAACCCCAAAAGAACTATTGACTTGTGCTTAAGATTATGGTTTCAAGGGTTTCGCCATTCGCCTTTCAATTGCATTTGTTTATGCAAAAGAACTATGAGCATAAAATATTATAACTTATGGCAACCGGCATCAGTTCCCTTCTGATATCATCATAGAATATACAATATTTATTATATGGTCACCCTAAAAAGAGTTGCCTAATATATATATAGATTATATGTTTTTTGAATAGGTTATCCTATAAATATTACACAGATAAAGATAAAGATGGATAAATAGAATGTTTCCTTTAGATTTGCATGGGAAACTATATATAAACTATCTGACTTGCTAACTATAGATAAGAGATTAAAGATACAGTCAGTAGATTGATTTATACGAATTCAAATATATTTTTTTAATAACCAATCTTAGAGAAGAGTTTTCTATATTATACACAGATTATAAAGAGTTAAAAGAATGCTTTGCTTGAGTTCAACTTTCCTTACAATGATAATTATATTATTTTATTATAATTTATCTTTATTATCAAATATAATAACAGTTCACAAGTGAGCAATTTTTTTCGTTTGTCAAGTATAAAAATCTGTTTCATAAAATGTTTCTAAGCCCAAAAATAAACCTTTTTTTTTTTGTGACATTTTTTTTCGTTTTGGTAGAGTTGTCCATTCAACGGGGCAAAGCCTCTAATTAAATGTGGTCTTAACCGTCTGATTAATTGTGCAGTTAAAAAATGAGCGAGCAAAGAGTGTGAGATAAAAATCTATGGAGACATATCCACATGCATTAATTAATGAGAATGAGTAGAATGTGGGGGAGGGAGGACGAGCCTTGGGTCTAAGTCCTTGCTGTCAAAACATCAAAGTGACAATTTGAGTGACTTTTGCTGCGAATGGCATTAGAAATGGTTAATTTAAAATGCGCTGTTCGCTAACGAGAGACATGAGCCAAAAACAAAAGGACACTTGTGCTGAAGGACAATGGCTGACAGGTTGCCTGATGTATACACTTTGCCATACTCCGTTCTCCATCCACCATCCACCATACACCGTACACCATATTCAATCCCTTTGCCCTTCCGCTTGCTCGGCCACCTTATTTTTATAATTTATCTATTATGCATGAGGGCGCCAGGCCAGGCCATCATTGGGTCAGCTTCTTCTTCTTCTTCAAAAAAAAAAAGAGAAACCCTTTGCCTGTCGTCAGCATATCCAAACCAAGCTGACGTATGAGGTCCCAGGCAACAAGGATACAACAAGCCAAGCCAAACTCCAGCGCAGCTGACCAACAAATCTCAGTCAAAGTCAAAGTTTTTGGCGTCACATTAGCCGCGCATTAAAAATGCACAGAGATCTCAGTTAGCAAATGTATGTTGAGCAATTAGAGTATACGACTAAGCAGATATCCTGTTGTACCTTGAATTACTTGTCTAACTATATTTATATAGAATCAATATCACAATTTGTTAATTTAAATTTAAAGTTCTTTTATTTAGTTTCTTTTTCTCTCTTTAAAACTCCACAATACTACAAGCAAATGATATAATAGTAATAATATATCCTATTATAAATAATAGAAATACAAATAAAAACCCTTTTAAAACATGTTCCCAACCAAATACCACATACCCCTTAGCACTATCTAATCACAGGGTATAAAAAAGGACCAGCCTAAGACTCGCCCCGCTGCCAGGGCGCATTCACCTGAACACCCTTTCACCCACCGAGCCACACTCATGCCACTCACAAACGTCAGCGAATGATACCAACCCCCCAGCTCCAATTGCTGGATTCATGCCCATCGTGGTCGTTGTCGTGGTCGTCTCTGCCAGCGCCTGTCACAAAACTGTCACTCAAACGTAATTAACACACAGCACAGCAGCAGCAGAAGCAGATTCCAAAATCCTACTCAAAACAAAGGGAAAACTTTTGCATTTTTAAACTGCAATTTGATTTTTCAACAGTCCCAACAATTTTCTACACTTTTTTTGTACACTAAAAAACGATTAGCTTGATCATCATTTCAATGGAAAAGGCCAATTAGGATTTCACATTTCGAAATTTCTTGTTACAATTAAAGAAACTTGTTACCTGGATGGCAGGAGCTGGATGTTTCTTGTTTTGACATTTTTCCAAGACAAAACATTAAAAATTAAAGGCGCAAAATTAACTTTAATTGGTTTTCAGCTTGAGATTGTTATTGTCTGATGGGTTGTACAGCATTACATATTTAATGTAATTTGTGGGTTTACGTGGAAATCTAAGCAAAATTAAAGAAAGGAAAGGCTTAGGTTTTTTTATTGATATTTGGGTTAGTTGATTGGTTAAAGCCGCTGTTTTGCATAAAAAAAGTAAGCATATTATTAGGTTTTCTTGTGGTTTTTTGAGAGCTAGTAATGTAGGAATGGATTTAATTAGGTTGAAACCTTTGAAAATTGTTGTAAAATGCGTAGAAATTTAGCATTGCATTTATATTATATGTTATATTATTTTAATCAATTGTAAAAGTGCTAAATGTTACTGATCATTCACTAAATTAAATTATACAATACAAATTTAATTAAATATAATTTGTATACTTTCATTTCAAACAAAATCTATCTTTTTTCAACGTATTACAAAATTAATGTTTTATTTATTTAATTTTTATATTGCATTGTATATATTCGAACAAATATAAATATTTAAATATGAAAATATGAAGTAAAAAAGATCTTAAAGTACAAAGAATAAACAAATCCATAGTAAGCAGCTGCTAACTTAACCTCAAACCAAAGACTTAAACAACAAACTCGCGCACACGCAAACAACACCAACAACAACAGAAACAACAACTCATAACACATAACCGCAATTAGCGCAGCGAAAGCTGCAATTAGAGAAAAACAAATCCGAAATCGACAGCGCTGTCAATAAATGCATATGTATGTATGTGTGAGCAGCGCGAGAGTTGCCCAACGGCTGCTCAGTAAATAAGCAAGAGAGCACAGCGCGTATAGACTGCTGTCTCGCTTCATGCAGCGACGCATGCGTCGGCAGCGCAACGAAGAAACGCCATTGGCTGTCAGCGTTGGCCAATCAGAAAGCGGGACGCGTGTACAAAAAAATAGAGAAACACAAACTGCTGCAAAGCTGTTAATGTGTAAAGTGATTTTTTAATTGCCTCAATAGTTTTTTGGGTAAAGTGAGCACAGGGGAGGGTCATCAGCAAGTGGGGAATGATGGAGTTGAGTGTTGCCGTTGTGGGCGTGCTAACGCCTGCCGTTGACAGGCGGCAGAAAAAGACGAGAAAAAAAACCTCAATTGCTGTGACTGCTGCCTGGCATTGTATGCATAATTAATTTGGCTTTTAGTGGTGCATCCTGCCGCCTGCATCCTGCAATCTGAATTCTGTGGTGACTGCGTTTATTTTTGTCCGCTTTTACAGGTTTTGTCCTTGTTGTTGTCATACTCATTGCATTCGTTGTCCTGCCACACGTTTGCCCACAATTTGCCTTTCCATATTGACGGGCGACATTTGCGTCTCTTAGCGCTAATGGCTTAAACGTGTTCGCTGCCTTTTTGGGTTTTTGGCTATTTTTTTTTTTTTTGTTTGTTTGTTTGTTTGTTGCTGCTCTTTTTAGAATTTTGTGTCAATTTTGTTGGTGGTTTATTGACAACCTTTGTGATGTGTTTGCGTAATTTGCCAATATATGTAGGGACAAATAGAATTGATTGGTAGAAAAAGATTGTAGAGCTAAAGCAACAAAAAATATATATGAAAAGCAATATGAGAAAGTAACAATTTATAGATTATTTCCATTTTTAGCATTTTAATCAAAATTAGTCGAGAGATCAAAGAATTATAAACATTTAAATAAAATGGTTTTGAATTAATTGTTAGGCTTTAAATTTGTAATAAATTGAAGCAAAATTTGACCTGTTTCCAATAATTGCTTCGTATTTCTTTGTATTCCCATAAAAATAGTAATATTGAATTATTTGCTTGTTAAAATTAACTCTTACCCAAGTATTAATTGAAGATATATACATGTTGAACTCAATTATACAAATATACATATTTGAATTTCCACTCCATAGACTGACCGTTCTTTATAAACAGCTTTATACGTGTATGCTCTGCCCACTGACCATAAATCCTCTTAAAATAAGTACACCAAGTTCGCTTTCAACAAGCACGAAAACCTTTTTCAACTTCACAACTTTTTAACTTTTCGGTAGAAAGACAAAGAGTGTAGAGTAAATAGAAATCAAGAAAAACTTTCGAAAAGCTTCATATCATCACCTGACATTTGCCTAATTTGCATTTTTTGTGCCCACATAAATAAAATATATATCAAATGTACAAGACAGTCCCAATCCCCTTCCACCACATTTGCGTACCCCCTCCGCAACTGCTACGCTCTCCCACAAGCGAAATGAACGCCCAATGTGACAGCGTCACCACAGGGGCTCCCATGCTCCGCCTTTTGTCAGCCTGTATATAAACAGCACACAGATACACACACACATATGCAGAGAGACCAATACATGACTATCGTTACGCTCTTTCTCTCTTTCAGCTGCTTGCGCTCGCTCGCTCACGCATGGCTGCGTTTGCTGGCTAGTGTACGTGTACGTGTGCGTGTGTGTGTGTGTGGGGCGCCATTTAATTCTTTGCTTTGCTGCTTCTCATTTGCCAACAGCGCAGCAGCGCCGCCGACGCCTACAGTGCTTGGGGCGAGAATCCCAAAAGGCAGTCGTCAGATACGCACCAACACATGCATACATATGCACAAGCACATGCTCACACTAACACACACCAAGCCATTGACAACTCACACACAGACACGCATGCGCTCGGCAACTGGTTCGCCAAGCGCTCAAATTGTTGTTTTTATAGGCGTTGACGCCCGTTGCTCAAACTGCGGCTGACGCTGAGGCTGAAACTGTGACCGAGGCTGAGGCTGAGGCGACGGCAACAGCGACGCGTCGGCTTCTGCTGCTGCTGCTGTTGTTTTGTTGTGTGTTTTGGTTTCCTACGGCGCTTGGCTCTTGGCTCTGATTTAGTCACATTTTGGTGCTCGCGGCAATTGGACGTCCTCATTGTCGTTCAACGCGCTACAAAAACAACAACAACAACAGCAACAACTGCGATCCTTTGGCGTCGTTTGGTGTCAGTGTTAATTGAAAATTCGTATTAAAATTCCATTGCATTGCATTAAATGTGGCGCATTATTAAATAATAGAAAATAATTAAGCAAAATACAAAAAGCTTTAAGTCTAGTGACAAATGTTTAGTGCAAAATTCTTAGTTAATAATTATTTGTTTTAAGCAATTAATTGATTGATTAATTGTTTAATTGTTTGATGACAATGCCATGATGGCTTTAAAGATGCTGTATCGCGGTCCCAGTTCGCGTTTGGAGAATTTAATTGAAAAGATTCAAGCCACAAAGGAGATAACGAATAACGGTAATTATGAGCTGTTAACTGTTAAATCTACTGAATCAGATTTGAATTAAATAGATTGGAAAGTTAATCCTCAGCAAATATAGATCAATGGCAAACTTTAGAATTACTTTAATTACTGTAGATTACTGTAGATTCCATCTCTTTCTTCTGATATCCTTTTTTAGTTATAATTTATGCGTTTTATAGCTCTTAGCTCTTAGCTGAAATCAGTTCAACCCCTTCAGCACAGATCTATGTAACTTCAATCAGCTCAATCAAAACGCCAAGAGATTTACAATCTCATTTCAACTTTTCTTTGACCCAAGCAACACTTTAAAGTCTTAATTAACAATGACCAAACGACAATTTACAACAACAACAACAACAACTATTAAGCTGTAAACTGTAGTTGTAGCATTTTCATGTTTCCTAATTAAAACACACACAAAAAGAAAATTACTTTGAGGAGCTGTCGAGCGGCGGTCACACTTCAGATCAGAGTTCAAGCAGCGGCAGCCAAAACAAACAGATAGATACATTGCCCCAATAGATACGTAGATGCACAAGTAGCTTAGCTAGCAGCTACAGATACAGCTACAGCTACAGATGCAGACGGATCAGACACACAATTAGCTTTAATTAAAGTTTTACAAAACGGAAAGTGAACCAAAAAATAAAAACCCGACGACACTTGGCGCGTGGTTATAGATGAGCAACCATATCGAAGTACTAGCTGTGCCTACACTGAAAGAAATATGCCAAATTTTCAAAATGCTACTTAAAGTTGATCAGCAAATGTTAGCTACATAAGAACTCTTCTTAGCTTGTTGAAGTATGCTTGCTTTCCCTAATTTCTCGCAGTGTATTGATGGAGTGACCCTCATTGCACGCTGCGCTGTGGCCAGATCTTGTAATTAAAATGCTCTTAAGTACACAAAGCGCAATTAGTTTGCATGAAACAAACGTGCGGCTCATTTACAGCTCCCTATCCACCCCCCACCCCCTGCCCAGTAAGGGGGGCCAACCATTTGTTGTGTTTGGGGTGGAGGTGGCAACACCAAACGTTGCATGTTAATTGAATTAAGTGGCAGTCGAGGCATTTGATGACCGTCGTTGATTTCCTGTCTTAGTCACACACAGCGAAAGAGAGAAGCCGCCTAGCTAATAAGGATGCAGTCGCTGCCCACACGACATGATCTTAATTGCAATCCGCAGCTTAATCGCCCCTACTCTACACTCTGCATTACAGATATGTACAGCACGCACACCTCCTCCAGCTACTCACCGAGCATCTCGGATGGCACATTGACGCCCAACTCACAGCATCCACATACGCATCCACATCCGCATCCGCATGCACAGCATTCAGCCGCAGCTGAGGATCCTGGCGCCGAGCAGGGCAAAGTGAATGGGAACACAGCTACTGCTGCTGGTGGTGAGCAGGAGCGAGAGCGTGAGCGAGATAGAGAGAGGGAGCCAATGAAGCTAAAGCGACCCGCCCATTTGCATCATCATCATCATCATTATCATCATCAGCAGGCGCTGAAAATTGCCAACAAGTTGCGCAAAATCAATAAGGAAGCAAAGCTCACAGGACCCACAGGAGGTGGTGTTGGCGTTGGCGGTGGTGCAGCGCTGGGCGGAGGCGGCGTAGGACATGGTGCAGCCACAAAGTTTGATAAGTTGACAGGCGACGGCATTAAGAGTCGAGGCGACGGCTCCTATCAGTGTCAGTTTTGTGATAAATCATTTCCGCGGCTCGGTTACTTGAAGCATCACGTCCAGGTGAGTACCAAGAGTTCTATATAGATTCTATATGGGGAATGGGGTTAATTTGGCAGCTCCTTACAATGGGGTGACAGTCTATGCCAACGAGTTAATTACTCGCTTCACGTGGCCTAAGGCGCTTACAAGTTCTTGCCTTGGGTGGTTGTGGTTGACGTTTTGGGCGGGAGCTGGAGATGGAGTTGGAAATGGAGGTGATGGAGGTTGTGGTCGGGTGTTGGGTGTTGAATGTTGCGTCTAGCTTTTTAGGTGATTGGCACTGAGAGTGCTCAGTGTCAGGCTGAGGCTGAATATCGATTGTTGGCTTCAAATGTAATTATTTCGTATCGATTGAAATAGAAAATGGGAAATGCAAGAATTATAAATAATATATAAACATTTCAAATGAATTAAAAGAAAATTTAATAATTGAGCGATGAATTAAGAATATTTAATTCAAATTAAAGTAATTTAAATACGTGAGTTAAAAGAAAAAAGAAATATTTGAAGTTAGAGAAAGAGAAGTTGAAAAAGTGGAAGAAGTAAAAATATAAATAAAAGCTAAATATATATTTATAAATATAACATAATGTTGAGCGAAGAATTAAGAATATTGAATTACAATTAAAGTAATTTAAATATGCAAGAGTAAAAAAGTAAAAGGAAAAAATTAAATAAATAAAACAGAAAAGATTTGAAGTTAGAGAAAAAAGAAGTTGAAAGAGTAGAAAAAGTAAAAATATAAATAAAAGCGAAAAAAATATTTAAAAATATAAATTTATATTCTCTTTAAATATAATATATAAATAAATAGTAGTTAATAGATAATAGAATAATAAATAATATAAAATAAATAATAATATATAAATCAAGATATTTTAGATAAAAGAAATAAATTTAAATTAAATTAGAAAATCAATTGAAAAAGAATAAAAATAAATAAATAAATAATAGTTAATAGATAATAGAATAATAAATAATATAAAATAAATAATAATGCATAAATAAAATATTATGGATAAAAGAAATAAATTAAAATTAAATTAAAAAATCAAATGAAAACAAAAAAGAAAAAGAAAAGAATTAAATTACAAATAATATGCAAATCAAAAGAAAAGAATTAACTTAAAAGTAATATATAAAATAAAAATAATAGCTAAAAAAAAATTAAATATAAATGAATTAATTAATTAATAGAAAGTACGTTAATAATTATAAAGCACAAAATGAAATTTCTAGCAGAGAATGAAGATAGAAAGATGTCCAATTGGGCAGTTATTTCTATGTTATTTTAATACCCTGTATATATATATTAACTTTGGGCAAATGTAGGTAACAGGCAGAAGGAGGCAACGCTGACCCTATAAACTCTATATATTCTTGAACAACATCAAAATCCGCGTTGATTGAGCCATGTACGTTCGTTCGTCCGCCTGTCCGTCCGTCTGTCCGTCTGCGCACCTGTCCGCTTAGCCGTCTGTCTGAACGCGTCGACCTTAGCAACTATATTAGTTAGTTTTCTATGATTTAGTAGAACTGCAAATGGTTGAAGAAGCTGTAGCTGAAGAAGTATAGGAAAACCGATCAATAGAAACATATGTAACATTATTATCTTCTTATAAGAAATATCCTTCAATTTTTCGGTAATTAAAAGAGCTTTTATTGCTCTATTTATAATTGTCTGGCTTTGATTTATAATTCAATTGAATTCTTCAATTTTTCGCTAATTAAACAATGTTTGCTTATTAAATCAAATTGTATTATTTAATTTAAATAAAAATACAATTCTATTATTTTTTATTTAATAAATATTACATAATACAATTAAATAATTAAATATATTAAATTTATTTAATAAATCTTAAGCCTTAAGTCTCACTTTAAATTTGTTGCTAAAGTTGTCTTATTTTACTTAATATTATTATTTCAATTTCAATAGATCAAATACTAAGTGTCTTCTTAAATTTGTTGTTAATTAAATTAATGTTTTTAAGTTTCAACTTTACAATAAATAACTAGCAACTAGAAAGTCCGCTTTAGTTAGGCATTCGATGGATATCTTTATAGTCAGTCAGGCCAATTTGTACAGCATTCCAAGGCATGCGTTGAGATTCGGTAGCGATTCTCTTTGAACACGTACAGTGCTCTCGTAGCTCACCCACTTGCCTGAGCTGGAGTCATCCTGCCGGCGGGGTTGGGATTGTTGGGATGCGGCGTGGAGTGGAGCCAACGCCCATGACATCAGCAAAGTTGTTAACCCAATTGCTAACTGTGTTTAGGACTACGGCTGCCACGTTTGATGCTTATCGCCAGGGGCCTAACATGTAGCGCCGCCTTTGATCCTAGCGCCTGCCGGCGGTTAACTACAGTATGATTCAGTTTGTGTGTGTGTGTGTGTGTGTGTGTGTAGAGGGAAGATGGTAAGCAAGGGGAGAGGGGGAAGAGGAACTACTACTACGACTACTGGGGATATGCTGATGGTGATGATGTTGATGATGTTGATGATGATTGGCGCGACAGTTTAAAAAACCATAAGCAACACGAGAATGTTTGGCCGCTTAACGTGGCATGGTGTTAACCTGGCCAACTTGGCTCATATTGTGCAATCAGGCAACTCAACACGGGGGGCTGCATACAAATGGGCTAATTTTTTTGTTTTGTTTTTCTTTGTTTTTGTTTTATTCGCTACACTTCAAAGCGATCCACCCGACGAGGCAACCAACTCGAAGCCACCAGCCGCCGACCGCCAAAGAACCCAAAAAACACACAAACCGGTTGCGGGTGTGTTTGTTATACCCCTATGCCCTCCCCCCCGCTTCCAGCTGCCATCTGCCATCTCTCTCCCCCAACGCCCCCCCCTCGCTGTCTCACTGTCTCTCTCTCTGTGTCTCGGTTGCGTTGCGCATTTAGATGAATTTTGTGCTGAAGCCACCTACGAACCGCATGTGCCCAGTTGTCCAGTTGTCCCGCTGTCCAGTTGGTCCGCTGTCCAGTTGTTCACTTGCCCTCCTTTACGTTCCCCCCCTCTCCCCCCTTCCTTTGGCTATGCAGATTTTGTTTGAGATTTGAATTCAGCAATTGAGATTTAGTCAACGCTGCAGTGCAGCAATAAATTCTGTCGAGGAATCGCAGTCTTTTAACTGGACGCAACACGACAGTTGACGACACGACGCGCCTTCTAAGAATTTCAAATAGGGTTAGTCAGACTCGGGGCTGTTTGGTTTTGGGGCCTTTCGGAACCAGATATTATTGCTCAGATTGCAACAACAGTACAAATACCGGGTCTAAAAATGTGCTAATAATAATGTCTACCTCTCTCTCTCTCTCTCCCTCTGTTGTTCTCTGCTGCTTCCTCTTGCTCAGAGCCATGCCGAACATTTGCCTTTCAAATGCGAATACTGCGCCAAATTATTCAAGCACAAACGCTCCCGAGATCGCCATAAGAAGCTGCACACCAACGAGCGGAACTACAAGTGTCCACACTGCGAGGCTGCTTTCTCCAGAAGGTAAGTGAGGTGCCTGTAATAAGCGCTGATAAGGGCTTAAGATAAACGTATAACTATATACAAAGATCTAAAGCTACATTATTTCTACGATATATATGAGTTTTTTAAGTTTTCCGTTAACAGCACAGATATTTCCTCTCGTAATATAATTCAATTTACAACTTTTCTTTCATAAATTTCCTCAATTTCCATTTCCATAACAGAAAAGCCATGTGTGTACTCAGCAAAAGCTGAGCTTGAGCTGTGTTTAACGCTAGGGAAAGAGTTCTATGTATATCCAAAGCTTGGCGGAAGCAAAAGGAAGGGAAAAACAAGGGAAGGGAAAAGATAGGGAGTCGGGAAGTTTTAGCCGATAGCCTAGTTGTGTTAGTAATCACATCTATTATTATGTTAGACTTTATGGAAGAAGGATCTATGGATCTATAGGTAACTCTCTACCAGAATGGAACTCATTTAACACCTGATCAAATCTAGCTTTGTACACTTTTAATAGTTAAGCTTGAGAGAAGAGAAGAGAAGAGAAGAATGATCTTTAGTCTATCCAATGCATATGTCTTAGCTTATATGAGCCGTATAATATCTAACCATATAATCCTATCTTCTGGGTAATACTGTATCAGCACATCTTATCAAATGTTGATCTGTTCCCTTTGAAATTGATAGACTTCCTTCAGTTTCCATAGTTAAGTTAGTGAGAAGAGCAGAAGTATCTTTAGTCTATCTATAACTTATACTTTAGCTGATCTAGTCCATGTAATACCCTTTAGTTTCATTAATGATATAATAAAGTATCTCTAGCTTCTATAGTAATCTCAAGCTGTGCCAACAAATTTCCTCTTGTTCCCATGGAGAGCCTTAGTCCATCTATAGCTTAGACTTTAGCTGATCAAAACCATAATATGCCACTATAATATACCCTATAAACCCTCTATCTCTTCGCTCTCAACTCTAGCGATCATCTGAAGATCCACATGAAGACCCACGACATCCAGAAGCCCTTCCAGTGCAGCATGTGCAATCGGGGCTACAACACGGCAGCCGCATTGACCTCGCACATGCAGAAGCATAAGAAGAATGCGGCAATACTGGCCGCTGGTGGCAATCCTAATGCCCTCAACTATAGTCCACGCAGCACAGGCTCTGCCTCCATCTCCAGCAATGGGAGTCTGCACAAGCGCCGCTATGCATTGGCGCTGGCCTCCGACAGCAGCCCAAGTCGGCTGGAGTATCCGAAGCGAGGACGTGGCCATGGTCAGGTGACAACCACGCCCACACCGACACCGACACCATTGTTGCGTTGCAGCTACTGTCCCAAGGTGACGGAGTTCAGCAGTCTGGAGCAATTGAATGCGCATCTGCAGCAGTCGCATGAGCAGCAGGCGAGGATTGCGACGAGCACAACGCCTGGGGGAGATGGGGAGACGCAGCCGAATGGTTTCCAGCTGAGCTGCGAGTATTGCACCATGAGATTTGGGAATATTGCTGCATTGTTCCAGCATATGCGTGCCACGCACTTGGATCGCCTGAGCAGTCCCAACTCCTACTATGAGCACTTCAATCGTTTGGCCACCGCAGGCACATTCAGTCCACGTTTGGCACTGGAGCTGCCCAAGATTAAGCAGGACTTGGGCAGTCCACGGCGGGAGCAGTGTATGGAGAAGCCGGAGCAGGAGCTGCCCACCGATTTGAGCAGCAACAAACGACGCACATTGACACCACAATTGACGCCACCAGCAGCAGCAGCAGCAGCAGCAGCAGCAGCAGCACCGCAACCACCACAAGCACCACAAGCGCCACCTGGCGTCTTCTTTTGCAATCAATGCAATGCTGGACTGCCGGACTTTGAAAGCTTCCGCAATCATCTAAAGACCCACATAGCCGAGGGCATGCAGCTCATCTGTCCACACTGCGGATTGAGTCTGCCCGACCAGAGCGACTATGAGCGCCATGTGGTTGCCCACTTTCTGATCACGAACATCGAGTTCAATTGCAATGCCGGCAGCTGCGGCAAATCGTTTGCCAAGTCCGATGAACTGCAACAGCATCTGAACAGCGAGCATGTGATCACCCTGCTCAAGTGTGCCCTCTGCTCGGAGCTGTGTGAGACCCGCATGGCCATGCAGCTCCATCTGGCCTGCGCCCACAGTCAGGAGACAAAGCTGCTGCGTTGCAGCGCCTGCATGGAGATCTTTCGCAACGACACCGACTTCCATGTGCATGTCAAGACAAGGCATCAACTCACTGGCCATCAGGGATCCTCCGGTGGTGGCGCTGGTGTTGCCGCTGCGCCAACTGGTCCGGCCAATCCGTTGCAATGCATGTTCTGTCGCGCTGTCTGCTCCTCCGAATTGGAGATGCATTTCCATTTGGCGGCACATGCGCGTCAATTTCGTTGCCCCTCCTGCCCCGAGACGTTCCACGTGGAGTTCTTGCTGGACAGGCACATGCAGAGCCAGCATGGCGGCGTCAAGGAGTCCACCGCCAAGGAGCCCAGCAGCTCACCCAGCATGGGTAGCCTCTATGTGAATGCGTTGCTGCCACCGCTGGCGGCAGCAGCAGCAGCTGCCGCGGCGGCAACCAACAACAACAGCAGCCTACACATTGATTACAATGTGGCATTCAAGGGTCTCTTTGGTGGGGCAAGTGCTGGGGGTGGTGGTGGTGTTGGTGGTGGTGCCACACCCGGTGGCAAGTTTTACAGTCCACTGCAGGTGGACACAAGTGGCCTGAAGCCACAACAGTCGCCACACCCAGCTCTGATGTACGGCCTCAGTCAACGCTATCTGATGGAGATGTATGCCGCCAAGGCAACATCGCCGGCGGCGGCAAGTGCTCCGGATGTGCCGGTGCAGCAGTCTGCCGGCGCCACAGCGTCCAGTGCCGGCAGCAGCTACAGCTGTGGCATGTGCGAGCGTCAGGATTTGCGCAGCGAGGCGGAACTGCATTCGCATCGCAAGTTGGCCCACAATCTGAAGACGGGCGTCAGTCTGCGATGCGCCTACTGTTCGGGCAACTTCAAGTCGCGGGCCGAGCTGGAGCAGCACATGAAGAGTTGCCACAACTCGAGTGGCAAGCACAAGTGTCTCATTTGCGATGAGATCTTCCCATCGCCCGCCATACTGGCCGAGCACAAGCTGCAGCACTCCAAGGTGGGACAGTCCGGCAAGTGTGCGCACTGTGGACACCAGCTGGAGCATGTGGCCGCCTTTCGGGCCCATCTCACCGAGCATGGCAGCGATGGTAATCTGCCCATGGCCTGCATCTGTTGCCGCCAAACGCTTCACTCCGAATTCGAGCTGAGTCTGCATGCCAAGTTCCACACGAAGTCACCCAGCGGCGGTGGCAGCCTCCAGGAGCCGGTCTGTGCCCTCTGCCTGGAGCCATTGCCGGGCGCCGGCGAGACGGCCAAGTTGTGTGAGAAATGCTGTCGCAAGCACAATCTCAATGGCAAGCGGGCACACAAGGAGCCGCCCGCAGTGGGTGCAGCCAATGCTGCGCCAGCCAATGCCAACTACATGGAGAATCGTTGCAATCTCTGCAAGATGATACTGCCGCACGCCCAGAAACTGCAGGAGCATCTGGTGGAGCACACGTTTGCCGGCACCGAACAGCGTGGCTTCAATTGTTACATCTGCTCAGCGGTATTCACCGCACCCGCCGGCCTGTTGACCCACATTGCCGAGCATGGGGCTCGACCCTATGACTGCAATCTGTGCCCCGAGAAGTTCTACTTTCGCGCCGAGCTCGAGCATCATCAGCGTGCCCATGAGCTGAGACCAGCACCACCGCCGACAGCTGGACGTGTGGCCAAGCAGGAGAATCGCAGCTCCTCGGTTAGCTCACCCCTTGCCCTCAGTCCGAGTCAGGTTAAGCAAGAACTCTATGAATCCGAGACGGCAACATCGCCAGCCGCCGAGCCGTCAGCTCAGGAGGAGGAGGAGTACATTGAGGTGGAGCAGGTGCCGCAAGAGACACGTGCCGGCGAGCTGCTGAACTCCGCACACACTGAACGCTCCAGCAGCAGCGCCTAAAGTCCAGATAACTAAACCAGAAGTCGCTAGAGGATTAGAAGAGTTAATATGAGATAATACGAGATAAGAGAGAAACATGAATATAGTAGAGGTATTCCCCACTTATATATATACATATATATATATAGTATTTATCAGACTGTGCTAAGTTCTTTGCGATTCTTCAGTTATAAACAATCATCAAGTTGTCTTAGGTTCATTTACATAAATCTATAATTTTCTGCTTAAGTTAAGTTCAAGAAGGTAACATCTGGACTCTTATTATATTATATATATCATATGATATGCTAAATTCTTTAAAATTACTTTAAAATTTGATAAGAATCAAGCGTGATAAGGATGTTGAATTGATCCTTTAATTCTTGCCTAATCATTCTGCACTTGCGTGTAACTTTCACCGATCAAATAAACTAATCGTAATAACAATAACTAATGGAACAGTTTAGTATTAAAGCTAACTACTCTCGTATTATTCCTAGTTATAACTATACAATAATACTATAATAATAATAATTATAATAATAATAATAATAGTACTCCATATATCTAGTGTAGTTTTCTTTACAGAAATTTGTGTGTGATAGTTTTCAAAGATAAATAAAGAAATGAATTTTTCTAATACTCTGCTATGATATGATGTAATAGTTTATATATATATATATATATATATATATATATATATATATATATAGTATATTATATATTAATTATAATAAAGGCAAACTTATGCAGTTTAATGTACTAGCTAAAGGCGCAATGCGTTGCACATTCAGTATTTATATTTATATTTATATTATTATTATTTTTTTTAATATTATTATAATTCTTTTAGTAACTACATACATTTATGATCCATGTCTTACATAAGCACCAAGCATTTTTAATGTGTAGCATATAACAAAAAAAATTAATATAAAAATTATATTAAATCGTAAAGCAAACACTACAATGTATTTAGCGTAAATAAAGCAAACACAAGTTGAAACCAAAAACAAACAAACAAATTACTTATATATATTTACACATACTATATACATACATACACACATACATATATGCATATATGTATATATAGTATAGTATAACAAAAGACCTCGCGTAATTTCTTTTATGGCTTTACTTAGAAGTTTCGCCTGTAAATCTGATAAGATTTTTGTTTTTGTTTTTTTTTTTTTTTTTTTATTTTATGGAAGCTGACGACATGCGTCTCTGTTACGAAGGCTCCAACAATTTTATGGCGAATATTTTGTGTCGCTTGCATACCCTGTAACCCTGTGCAATGCGCTACACAATGAGCTAAGCCAAACTGTTGACTTGGCTTAGGGATATGACGCATTAAACTGGTTTTGAAGCGAACTTAACTATGTACAGTTTATTTGGCTAGACGAACTCTATTGTCTAGCATCTATCTATTTGACTAAAGAATAACGCAAATATTTCTAACAGCATATCTGCTAAGTCGTTCATGCTTATGTGCATACAGGGTATAGCACACATTAGATAAAGATTCAAACTGTTGCAACTCTTTTGCTTGGAAGCTGCTTTGTTGTTGTAAATATATAAAGCTGGGTATTTGTCAGTCTAGCACACTCCTCTAAGGCATTCTGCGTTGTAGTTTCTGTCGCTTTTCGGCGACCGCGACACGTAACAACCATAAAAAAGGTGCGCAAGAGGGTAACTCGTTTATTTCGAGAGTTTTTTTTTTTTATTTGCTTTTTTTTTTTTTTTTTTTTGTTTTGGAGAGGCGACACAACAAATTGGCGCTGGGGTGATGCCTATCTGTAAGACCGGTGGCAATTATGGCCAGAACGGAGCAGAGCTGCTTCCTAGAATGAAATGCAGTGGCTAATCCACAGCACCAGGGAGAGAGCACCTCCTGCTTCTTAGAAGCAATTGCAAATAAATCGCATTTAATAAATTGTCAGCCTCAGCATGAGCTGCAGCTCGACGCTTGCACCTGTCCCGGAGCAGCGTGGATTGTGGATTGTGGACTGTGGACGATGGACGTTGGACGATGCAACGTCGGCAATCATCACAAATCAATAAAAATGTTTATTATCAGCAATTGGTTCAAGTTAGCGAACGCTAAACACCGGCAGTAGTTAATTAGCGCCATGCCCGGAATGCCAACGCGTCCAAAGCGTTTGCTGGAAAACCTGAAAAACTTCGCAAGAGATCGAAAGCTTAGCAGCCTCAGCTCTAACTCCAACAGCAACTGCAACTGCTACTGCTACTGCAACTCCAACTGCTACTGCTACTGCTACTGCAATTGTAACTCCAACGGCAGCTCCATTGATCGTTTTCGCCGCCCAGACCGCCAGGCGCGTTGTTGGCAACCTTGCAACCTGCCAATCCATCAGCATTTCTCTCTCTCTCTCTCTCTCTCTCTCGCTCTCTCTGCACACGCTCTGCATTCAGCGTCTCACTCTCTGGCGCTGTTTCCGCGAATTGTTTTTCTTCATCTCCTTTTCCCTCTCCTTCTTCCTCTTTGGCATTGCTTTTTCTTTTCTTTTTTTTTGCCGCCACATGAAACGTCACCAATATGTCCAAAGCTGTTGGATCTAAATCAAAACTCCAACTCCCGAAGTATCACGCATCGATCGGTGGCGATTTATTTTTTGGTATGTGCGGCATTTGACGGGTTTTTACACTGCGACAACTGCAACAGCGCACAGTGGTTGAAATGTTATTTTAACAGCCATATGTAGGAACAACAAAAACAACTAAATAACAAACGAATACCCTGTACCAAGCTGCTGGCTTGCAGTTAGATTATTTCGTCAAATATATCTATAAGACATACAGACAATATCTTGCATTTAAAATGTATACAAAATACACTGAGATATTCTAAGATTGCAAACAAGTGGCAACTCTTGCGCTCTTTTTGCATGCCAACAACAAATGCAATACATTCAAAAAGTAACGCAATTACACAAACAAATATACGTACATAAGCAATGACTTGGCTTGTGGTATAACGGTGCCCAAAGCTACATTTGGATATTGAGAGCGCGAGAGCGCGAGAACATTGGTGAGCTGCACTTTTATATTGAGAGCGAGGTCTATGCAGCTATGCATTGAGAATGAAAGAGATGGAGTGGAAGCATTTGCACCTACGCTGCCAATCGGCTTGGTGAGTTTGTTAAACAATTTAAGAGAGCCAATGCAAAATTGTAGCAAAATATACGTAAATACCCTTTTTAGGCCTGAATATAATAGCAGACCACTTTGCAAATGTAGGGCATGGTTTATAGCTTGATATCTAGCTTAAGATACTTTAATACTTTATACTTTAACCGCATACTCTCTGCTGTATTTTGAGCCACTGTGCGGCGTTTGAAAGTCTGCTTGAATGATAGACTGACTAACTGACTGTCAAACTGACTGACTGACAGACTGGCAAGTGGAGCAACTGCAACAAGACTCAGCTGCAGCTAAGCTCTCTGTTATTGTGTCTGTTTGGCGACGCATTAGCTAGCAACTCCTTGTTGCCTGTCGTTGTGCCCCACAACGCCGCGCCTCGTCCCAATTGTAGTTAAGTGTTGGCCTTCACATGGCATACTTCAAGTTGCCACATGCCCCCAGCTCTGTCCTTACTCCTCTCTCTCTCTCTCTCTGCCCCCCCTTGCGTTGGCTGCAACTGTGACATGTGAGCGTCTAAAACATTTGGAAAAGCGTTGCAAGCCATAAGAGTTGTTGTTAGAGCTATTGTTGTTGTTGTTGTTGTTGTTGTTGCTTTTTGTCTGTTTCTTCTTATTGCTGCTGTTGTTGTTGGAGTTAAGCGCGCGTAAGTTTGACAAATGAAGAAGAGAGCGCAAAGCGAGACGAGTTAGTAGACATATTTGGCCTGATGATGATGCCAAAAGACAAAGTGAACACCTAAACCAAAAGGCCAGCGCCTCATATAATGGATACAAATGATGATAAAGCTGCCGGGGATCGGCAGATGCTGAATGTGGGGGATTGATGGGAAGAGATGGGCCAGCGAAACATTTGGAGTTTGGGAGCTGCAGATTTCTGAAATGTTATCGTATGCCCTATTAAACAGCAAAAGTGAAATATGCTTTCGGTTTTTATGCTTGCGATACCCTGCAAAATTACCAAAAGGGGTATATTGAAATTAAGAAGGTCATTTCGAAAACTATAGAGCATTAATAGAATAGAGAGAAAAT
This sequence comes from Drosophila funebris, assembly GCA_018901825.1. Classification (NCBI taxonomy): domain Eukaryota; kingdom Metazoa; phylum Arthropoda; class Insecta; order Diptera; family Drosophilidae; genus Drosophila; species Drosophila funebris. The sequence goes on from JAEIFK010000682.1 coordinate 4,508,338, forward strand.
AGAGTTATAATAGATCTAAAGTTATATGAAGTTTACAAACGCGTGAAAAAAAAAGAATAAATCAACGGGGTATCTACATTCCAATAAATAAAATATAAACATAATGTAATAAGTTAACAATATTTTATTTTTTTATTTATATCATATATTTATTTATATTTATATGTTTATTCTTTTATTTTTTAAACTATTTATAAACTAATATAAATGTCACTATAACCGTTACAGAGTTGAGACCAGGGTATTTAGCAGCCGACACCTCACAACTGAAGCACTCTCACTTTATTTTTGCTCGTTTTTCGCAAGGGTAGCGACTCCCCCGCACACACACACACACACACACACCGTAAACGACCCTCAACCCACGGTGAAAAGGGCAAAAATGTTTCCTTCCGGCTGCAATGGAATGGCATACGGAACCAGGGGCCAGAGCTGTCACTGTGAATGTGTGCCAAACATGCGAGGTATGTATGAGAAAAACCCCTCTCCTGTCACTGCACCCCCTCCCCGCCCACATAATATTCATTACCAGCTTATTAACGTGATTTACCGATTGGGGGAGTGATGTCTTCGTTTCTGTTTTTTTTTTTTGCGCTTACAAAAGGATGCTCAAGGATGTGTCTGGATGTGCTTGGATGTGCTTGGATGAGCTGGGAAACTGACTTTAAAAGCGCCATACAGGAGAATATGCCATATCCGTTGTCAATAACGGCAACAACTCAAGTAACTGTTAATGATACCGTGCGAATTTCCTGATGGATGAGCGACAAATCGTAATATATCCTGATTTTCAGTTGTCTTATGTCATATGCAAATTTTTGAGCATTGTCCAACACAGGAAACTCATAACGCCTAATGGATGATAGGCAGACGGTGGAAGAGGTGGGGGACGTCAATTAACTGTCACTTCCGTTCCTCAATTGAGTCGACTTATCTTCTGTTTTTTTTTTTTTGCGCCTAAGTGCGAGTAATTAAATGACCCCAAGTTACATTATTTCAGGCTCATCTCGCAACAGGCGTTAATTCAATTAGTGATCTGTCCCCTTGGCACGCGTGATGTTTATCTTCTGATAAGCATTATTAATAAGCAGATCTCTTGATACGTACAGTGGTCGCTTGTTAAGCAGAACTTTTTGATATCTACTTTGAATTCAGATTGTAATGTGAGCAATTAGTTTATATGTTGAATATTGTTGCCCCTTAAGCGAACTAATCACATATGCAGGAGTTCTTAAATATAATTTAAACTAAAACTATCTTATGGAGTAACTACTGTAGCTACTGTTTTGCCATTAACTAAAGCATTATTAATTCTAAAATATTCTATTAACTGTTGACAGCTAGTCTTGCTTAGTGCTTAAAGCAAAAGATGAATAAGAAACCCAAAGAAACAGAGATACAGTTACATTTACAGCTACAGCTACATTTACAGTTGCAGCATTTGCGCCTATTTCATTGGCTGGACATGTATATACATGCTTGTACATGTATGCGTGTCTGTATGGTGTGTATGTAAAAGATTCGTGGCAGCTTTCGGCTACATATGTAGGCATTCGTAACTGTATCTATGCCTGTGTGTGTGTGTGTATCTAAGGCGTGGCATGGGTGGCTTAGATATATGTAATGTGTTGGCAGTTGCTGGTCAGGAAAGCAGGTCAACAGTTGAAGGCTTTGCAAAAGCAAAAGATTGTAATAATACAAGTTGCTAGTAGGTACGACTAATTGTATTTGTGTTAGGCTTTAATTATTTGTAGTTACATTAGCGGGAAGATAAACAGTCTTAAATGGGAGTTTGGCTTGAATAAAGTAACCAAGAATTTGTAGAATTAAACCAACTAGAAGATTAATGTTGTTCCGTTTGCATACCAGATAAATAAAGAAAGACATAAAAGGCAAATTAAGCCAATATACAAGTATTCTAAATTATTGATTAATGTAATTAAAAACTCTAAAAGTTCCTCATAAAGAGAGCAAGCGATCCAAGTAAATAAAGGAAATATGTTATGTTAAATCGAAATATGTTAATCGAAATCGAAATATGGAAATGTTAAGGCGCTGTTAGGTTTACAGAATTGCCATGTTATTGTTAGAAATAAACATAATAATAATGGAATTAATAAATGAGTATTGTATTACGTTGTCAACTATAAATATGTCAAATAATTTGCACTTAATAACTGAACAGATCAGACTCTTTATCTATATATCTATCCTTTCAAATATATCATGTATTTACATAGCTATTCACATCAATTATGCAATGTTGTTTCCGCCATTTATAAGATATGCATTGACTTCTGGCCGCCTTGAAAAGCTTTCGCAGTGCCTGGTCTGGTACACATTCAGTTTGGGTTTCTCAGCGCAGAAGGAGATGGCTCAACATCCTTTCCCAGCTCTTCAGAAATTCGATCTTTTTAGTGTGATAAGGAATGGTGAATAAGGCGCACAGCGGAGCACAAGGAAATGCTTTGGGCAAAAAACGCTGGGGTCCTCGCATTGTCTTTAAGGACCTTTTATGTGCCTTGAGTCTTATCAAGGAGACCAAACTTGGGACTTCTTTTACCTCTCTCTCTCTCTCTCTCTCTGACTCACACACTCTTTCCCTCTGGCGGCATCTTTTGCACTCACTCTCTCATTCTGGTAACACAATACTTTTACGCTGCAGCTCCTTTTTAATTTTTCGCGAGAATTTAAGGCGGAGGTGCCTTGGCTTCAGCCATGTCCTGGCTTGATCGTTACGCTATCCTTCGGCTTCTATTATTTGTGTCAGCAACTTTATAAATTGCGCACAAAAACAAACCGCCCGCAAAACAACGCGATCGCGATCGCAATCTCAATGGCTGCTCCCGCCCCTGTCTTGAATCCTGCCTACTCCATTGTTGTTGCTTTTGGTGCTGCACGTCCTGAATAGCAATCAATCAATTGTGCTATCCATATCCATATCGATTTACATAACGCAATTGCGGCACGTTCGAATTAAAAGGAATGTTTGAATTGAATGTGGTAAGAAATTAAGATGGAAAGATGGAAGAGAAAGAGAGAGAGATGTGAGAGGTGAGACTCGATTTATTATGGATAATTAAGTCGCTTCCAAGGGTTCGTGTGGACATCAATTGGTGCTCAATTCTCAATCGATATAAATATTAGCACAGAGCAGTTTATTATAGTCCAGGCAAACGAAGCTGAAAGTATCGATGCTTGATAGTTTTGCTTTTCTATGTTTCGATGGAAATTCATCGACTTAAATTGTAAATGTTAACTTTCCGATACATTAAGTAATCGATTTGTGCAGCAATCAACTCACTTGTTGACTCCACATACTGAGATATTCCAGCGATTGTCAGTGGAGAATGGAACCAATAGAACCAATGGAACCACATGGGACACTGCCATATGCTGCTGCGGAAAACTGCGAGTCAATGGACGCTATATGGATCGGTGGATCGCTGAATCGTTGGCGGAACTTAAGCATTACATAAGCTTCAGCATTACAAGAATGATGCCCCAATGTTGCTTGCTGCCACTGCCGCTTGCGATGGGTAAACGTTTCAGCAGAATTGAAGACCTTCATTAAATTTTGAGCCAGAATTTTGTGTTAACTTGTTCTACACTCGCCTTTTATGACCCACACACAAACAAACACACACACACAAGTACATGAACTGTTTCAACTGATTTCTGGTTGTGGGACAACGGACAAGTTTCACAATTTTGCCTGGGATATGTTTCCTAAGCCCTGTCCGTGGCCCTGGCTCTGGCGCTGACCAGATCCAAGTCCAGAGTGCGTTTTGACCTCTTGGCGCGTACGTGCCTGGCCTCAGAGTGTGACAAACTGGTTGTAGTCATTGTTGCTATATGTAGTATGTAGTTGTAGTTGGCTTTTATGACTTAATGCCGCGCACGCCACGCAATTTCAATTACAGGCCCAAACAGCGACCCAACTAGCCAACTGAAGTTATGGCTGTTTACATCTATGTACATCTTTATAGAGCGAACAGCTAACCGACCGACACTTTCATTAGCCTGATGTTGGTGGAGCTGTAAAATTGTTGCACGCGCCCTTATGTCAGTTCAGCCCCCGCGCCAGGTGCCACAACAACAAAAAATTGACTCATAATTTATGCGGCTTGGCTCAGAAAAAGAAACCTGAAACAGTAGCCAGCAGACAAACTGGAAACTGGACTATGAGGATGGCCTCCAGTCTAACCTAGGCACGTGTCGGTGTTTATGATTTCTGTGCCTTGTTTCTTATACGTTTTTGTTGCATGCATTTTTGATGTTTTGCCGCCAGCAACGGAGGCCATCTATGAATTTAATCAAGCGCCTTGCAAAAACCTGCCAATTTGCACAGCGAAAACAAGTGCAAGACAATCAAATGCATTTTTAATATGTAGAAATCTATGCAAATACATCGACAACTACAAATTTAAAGCAAGCCTATATTAAATTTAGTTTAACTTGCACACAAATGCATATAATTGTAATTCTTCATGTGAGAAATATTCACTTCTTCACCCTTTAAAACATTACGCATATTTGCACAAAATACAATATGTATAACTCCAACAAGTTATTTGAAATACCCGCCATTACACTGTCAGCTGTTTGCAGTTTAATGAGCCGTTCAATGTGACCGTTAACTAACCAGAATATATCGATATATTCTGATTACTCGTATCAGGCTCTATTTTGCGTTAACAGCACTTATGTTGCGTTAACAGTCACATTTGACGGTCTGGCAGCGCCTACATGTCTTCTGTTGGTTACTCTTATTGCCATGTTCTAATTTTTTAGCAGCAGTTAAATTCGATTTCAAATATTATCTGTTGATCAGCTTGGCAAAATGATTTGATTAGTAAATACATCGCTAATTATAATATTTTATTAACTAATGCAATAAAATTAAATTATTTCTTCCTATTTATAAGCCAAAATCCGATTATCGGGTTTTTTTCTACTTGCTGCTATTTAACATTACATCGAACTGTAAAACCAACTTGTACTCGGTTGCTGTTAAGCAGCCAAGCAGCAGCTGGCAGCTGCGTCAGTCGAAAAAATACCATTAAACGGGACGGACGGACGATAAAATGCTAAACTGATATAATTGTTGTGGGTGTCTAAGTGATTTTGTACGCGCCCGCGCCGCTAAGCCAAACGCAAAAGAGGACGAACGAGGAAGTCACGCACAAAATCAAAGAAAACTACACGCAAAATATAAATACATAAGAAAACGTGCAATTATATTTGAAATTGTGAATTAAAGGCAGCAAATTTAAACCGTTAACCGTTCAACACAAACCAAAATAATCAAAACTAATCAAGATGATCTCGTGCAAATGCTTGAATTTTACTGCCACCTCGGCACAGCTGCAGCGCAGCAGCAGTAGCAGCACTGGTGGCCCTGGAGGGGGTGGCAACAACATTAATAATAATAACAACAACAGCAGCATAACCAATGTTACCAACGGAGGAGTTGACGAAGCTGCTCTGCCGGCAATGATGTCGCAGGTATTCGTGCAAAAATTTCCAAGGGTTTTTTGTACTACGGCAATTTTATGGACTTCTTCAAGCATGTAAGTTGACAAAAGTATTAATGTAATAAATGCAGATAATGTAAGCATACACACATGAATATGCTTATGTATATCATATCTATATACATAAATATTTCAATGTTTTATTTTAATTTTAATTTTATCGCATTTTGCTTTATGCGCAGCGTAACAATTTTCCACGCAGCATAGAGAGCCCAGCAACTACATTGCTAGGGCCTATACACGCACAAATACATCCATACTTATGTGTGCTCGTCATGCTCGTATATGTATGTATGTGTGTGTCTGTGTATTATCGTTCTTTATGCTTTGTGTGCCGGCCAACCGCTGTTTTGCCGCTGTCGATGCCTTTGCCTTTGCCTCTGCCTATTCTTGATACACATATACATATATGTATATATACATATACATATACGCATAGATATGTATGCGATAGTAAAGAAGTGTGCGAGGAGCAGGAAAAATAGGGTCATTCATGGCCACTGACAAAAACTGCGCCTTTGCTGAGAAAATGCCTTTTCCTTTTGCCTGACAATTGGTGTATTTCACACATACACAAACATATACATATCTATGTGTAAGTGTGCACTGCTTGATTTTGCCTACACCTGTTTTGCCTACTCCTTCGTAAGCACCCTGTATTTCATTATTTTCTGGCTCTCCACCACATCGTTATTTCTTTTTTGGGCTCTGTTTGTTTCTCTTTTCCAACCGATCGCCTTATTTTTAGTTTTTCCGCTTGCTTTCGTTTGGATGCGGCATTTTTAATTTATGCTTTTACATTTCATTTATGATTTATGCGCTTTTGCTATTCATTCGCCCCACCACACCACGCCCACTTCATGCAATTTGCATAATGTTATACAATTTTCCATACAATAATAATGTCAGGGGGTTAAGTGAAGTCATCAAGAACTTTTCGTGTTTTTGCCTCTCTCTCTCTGCTCTGTTCTCTTGGCTTCTTTCGCCATTCGCAATGTTTTCGATTTCAGATCTCACGATAAATTAAACAACGTACTAACCTTAGCATTTATTTCCTGGAGCTATAGATTAGCTGTATAGCTATACTTAAGATAATCTTAAGATTGTGTTTCTTCTGTAAGATTTATCTCTCGAGAAACTCCAAGGTTGCAGTTTTAAGCGGACTGGATGCTTGAAACGAATAGAATAGAATAATAAACAAAGATATGGTAACAGGGATAGAGAAGAAAAGGATAGAAATATTAATTCAATGGTTAATCGACTTGATATTATTTATTTACATACTGGTGTATGTTAAATCTCGGTTCATTCTTAGCATTCTTGAATATTTTAAAGTGATTTTTTTTGTTGGCGATGATTTGACTAAAATGAAATATTCCATACAAGATGGAGCACGCGTAAAAGCTGCAAAGTAGCAAAAACTTTTTCTGTTTGAATGTATGTGTGCGTGTGTGTGTGTGTTGTTGTGTCTGTATGTTGGCTGTTTGTATTTTCAAGGTTAAATCAAACAATAACAACAACAACAACAGCTGTAGCCGCTCAGCTTGTTTCTGTTTTGGTCTTCGTCTCAGTCTCCCTGTCTTTCTTCCCGGCCGGTCCGCACGTGTCAGCGCTTTGACAAGCAGTATCTCACTGCTTGCTAACTAACTGTAGCAGAAGCTCAGCTTAATTACACACATGTGTATGCATATACGCTGGCCACACCCATTGCACAAGCTAAGCTAACTGCCTGCCGCAAGTTACTCTTCCCCCTCCCCTCCTCTCCACCCATCCTATTGATTCTTGATTGTGGGTGGATTGGATTGCATTATGCGTCTATTTTGATGGAAATTAAATTATTATGCATTATTATTGTACTGCTGTTGCGGTCTGGGGATTGTGCAAAAGTTCTTATTGTTGCTGTTGTTGATGTTTTTGCTTTGCACCCACTTGAAAAGCGCTGAGGCGTACAACAACAACAATGGCAACAAAGGCAGCGCTGGGCAAATAGACCAAAAGTGTTATTTTGAATAATTCAAAGCACAAAACAAAACAAAAGCGAGTATTCAAATACACATCACACATTTATATATATGTATATATAGAGGCATGTGTAGATATATATATATAAAGAGTATGTATGAATGTATACATATAAATATGTATTTTCTCTCTATATAGAGCCCAAAACGGAACGCTTTTAGAATAAATTACGAAACTGACGACAAACACAAGCAAAGGCAAAGAAGGAAGGCAGCCGCAGTCGCAGCAGCAGCACCGAAATACAAAAAACACAACAGGAAAAAAACTTGTTTATACATTTTGTTGTATAAACAAGTTTTCGAGATTTCCAAATGCGACCGATGGCCAGTTAGGGAGGTAGGGAAGGCGCCGCTCTGCCCTCCTCTGCTCTGCCCCTCTCGGTGAGGGAGAGTCGTATATAGGGCAGGGTGTAGGACAGGGCAGCAGGCTCCCCCCCACCCCCCGTGGCTCCTGCACCGGCTCCGTTGGTCTGCACCAAAAGCAGTTGACAAGCAGCTTCTGTTCCCCTTTAACTCTTCAACTGCTTTGCTTGGCTCTACTCTTTGTGTAGTTGTTGATGCGTAGGCCTCACTTTTGTTTGTTTAAAGTATGAATTTATGCATAAAATTTCGTACAAAATGTCGTCTGGTAGCGTTATAAACAAGGCTGTTAACTTTTAATGGCCTATCCCAAAAACAAAGGCGCGTGTGCGGCATATCTCACATTATTTACACTTTAAATAAAGTAAGAAAAATAACTGTCTCTGTTATTAACAGCTGTTATTTGCAGTCTTTAGCAGCAGCAATTGCTGTTAAACGATGTTTGCACAGCTGCCAATAATTGCGCGGTTCTTGCTACCGGCAAGCGCAGCTTTTCGTATTGCACACGCATACATACACACACACACACGCACACTATACACTACTCTTATCAACAGTTTAGTTTGTCCAGTCCATCATTTAACACTCAAAACGAGCGCCCACATGGAAATACTAAACTCACGCTACAGTCGCTTTTCTAGGTTATCAAACGGTAAAAGCGACATCGACATCGACAGCGACAGCAGCGGCAACAGCAGCTACAATAACAATGCGACATTATGTATGCGTTTAGAGCTGACGTCGACGTTAGCGTCAACGACAACTTGCGACTTGGCGGCGAGTCTGTTTTAATTGATTTATTTATGATTAGACTCATAATTAATTTGTTTTTAGCTCTTTACAAATTTGTGAAACGCCTCTGTTTTTAATTTTTTCGACGTACCTGTCAAATTATTTAGCGGCACATTTAATTAACATGGCAAAATGACTAAACTCTTTTACAAACAAACAAAACAAATATGATATGAATAAATTAATTAAGGCATTAATATGTAAATAAGTATTGTATTTTTAGCCCGCCTTACGACACTGACAAGTTACTGAATGACTCTTTGCTTTGCCTAGTTGTCTTGAGTCTAACTGTTAACAAGCTGCTGCAAGTAATCAATCAATGAGAGAGAGAGAGAAACCATCTTACGAAGCGTACAAGGGACTGAATTACTCTCTTCGGTTTGCCTACTTGTCTTGAGACTAACTGTTGACAAGCTGCCGCAAGCAATCAACCAGAGAGACAGAGGGAGAAGATAAAGGGAGAGCGAGAGCACAGTAAATGCAATGCTCTATTAATAGATAGGCATTATCAAATGTAAAGTAAGCAGTATTATGGCTGCAACATTTAGTAAAAATTGTAAACGATAAGTGTAATTAAATGAATAAGCTGAGTTAAGAGCACAGAGACTGTCAAACGAAGCAGTCACTCTCCAACTTGCCGAGACTTGCAAACTGTTCATGTTTCATGCTTATCTAGGCGCAGTTGAAAACTGTTTAAACTGAAATACTCAATTTATTTAATCAGTATCAATACTTGCGCGCTTTATTCATAAACACTTGTTTATGACTTTAGAATGACTTGCTCAAAATGTTTAATTTAAAGAGATAAACGTGTGAAAAATATGAACAAACAAAAATCGAATAATTAATTGTTAAGTGCAAATTACTCACACTACCGCCTCTGTTATCGATAACACTTTATATTAATTAGGGCGAGACATTTAGCAAGTTTAAAGGGGCAAGGGCAAGCAGCAGTTATAACCACAATTAAACAACCCTAAAAGCAGCAACAAGAACAACTGCAAAACATAGCTGACAAGGTTACAGTTTCAAAGCAATTGCTAAAATCAACGGAGTGTCTTACTCCCTCAAACACACACACAACACTCTCTCTCTCTCTCTCTCTCTCTCTCTCTCTCTCTCCGTTTAGCTGACTGCCCAGCGCGTGTCGCTTAATTGAAAACCAATGTTAATCTTTAACAAATATAACCTTGAAGACAGCAACAGGCGTTGCTGAAAAGCCACCTCAAATGGGAGGAGGAGACGACAACATCTGTCCAATATTGTTGCCATAACGTTTAATGAGCGTTAAACGCATGCCGTTAAACTTTTAACCTCTTAACAGCGGGCTTGTCGGTCAAGGGGGCTAGGCATAGGAAGGCGAGGGCAGCCATTGACCAGAGAGGAGCACACTTGCACCGAGTGGTCGCTGATGCTGCTGCTGTCGCTGCTGCCAGTGTTGCCAATTTGCATGTAAACAAAACTATAAATTCACAATGTGCGCGCTTTTTGGCTATAAATAAATCGTACAAATACAGCAAAAACAACAACAATTGTATAACCAAATAGAAAATGAAAACACCTTTTGGCTAGCGCAGATTTTTCGAATATTTTTACGAGAAATTTTATTTTCGAGCTCGTTAAATTTGCGTATGTAAAACGGACGCTGATTTTGGGCAGCGTTGTTCAATGGGGAATGACGAAATGACGGATGAGGAACTACGGGCAGAAGGGAGGGTTGTTCTCACACACGTTAAGGTTGCGTGATTTAAGGGGTTGTCCTCCTCGTCTTCCTCTATTCACAATTATGGCTGCTCTGCTCTCTGCGGGCCGCGCATAAATATTTACCTCTAAACAGCAATAACAATGGCGCTGAATTTGTGTCAAATGTGCGGACTGAGATTTGTTTGCTGCAAATAAACATACAGAAAAAAAAATAACAAAACAAAGCAAAACAAAAACAAAACAACACTGAATAAGCGTACCTTAAATGAGAGCGGCAAAGAAAATGGCGCAACTGTTAAGGAATAGTGTGATTAACAGCCGGCTTAGCTGCTTAACAGTGTATTAACATAACAGCTGTTATTAAGTGGGCTTGTCATGTAACAATTGAAATTCGTATACATCTTCGTATTTGTTTATTTAAAGACGCTCCTTGAACAAATAAAAAAAATAAGAAATCTATAAATAGCCACGCACAAACGACGCTTATCAAGTTTTAAGGTAGCCATCGAATATAACGCAAAGGCAAATGTCAAGCGAATAGACCCCAAAAGATGATCTCATATTATAAACTAACAATTAACAACACACACACACAGACGCAGACACAACGACACAATTCGCCGCTGTTTGTATATCAAATTTGAGTTACACAAATACAGATACAAAACTAAGCGTACATATGTGTGTGTTTGTGTGTGTTTGTATGTGTATTTGTATCTTTGTAAGAGATATGACAATAGAGAGCCCCTACACATCTACACATAGGCCCGACTCGCTAAACAAACAACGCACGTCAACGAAAATTGTTTGTCAAAGTTTTTAGATAACGCCCGGTACAAAACGCCGCCTCACCCCACACACCCTACAACCGTCGTCGCCGCTTGCCCCTTGCCCCTTACCGTCGCAATAAACTGGGCTAGGCTAGGCGAGACAATAAAAACTGGACTCGGTCCACAGCCACAGCCGGGTGAGCAAACAATGTTGCGCTTAATTTACTGTTATGCGCGTCTCCCGCATTTGCCAGATATACACACACATATATATATATGTATATATGTGTCTAATCAGACGTCACATAGGTGTATTTGGACTCTGAGTCTGTTGTTCTATGGGGGAGACCTGACACGTGTGCACGTTTTAACTAAACTCTTGGCCCTTAGTTGTATTATTAGTAAATACTTACTCATAGATTGGCAGGCCAGTCTGACTAGTCTGGATTATGTTTTGGTTTTGGTGTCTTATCAGATTTGTAATTTGTTTACCAACGACATTGAAAGGTAACAGATAGCATGCCTGTTGATAAGAAAACTGAAACAGAAAAGAAAGAAAAAGTGAGAGACATAAAGAAAGAAAGAAAGAAAGAGAGAGAGAAAGTGCTGGGTAAGAGAATAATATAACATTTTAAATCGATAACTAATTTACCGATTAACGATTTGAATTCAAATTACAATTAAGAAGAAACTATGTTGTATCCAAGAAGCTAAAGACACCATATAACTCTATTCCTAAAACTACATGGCATAGATTTTATTGATTGTACTGAAGGTCAGCTCAAATTGTTTGATAATAAGCTGATAAAATAAACAAATCCAAGTCTTGGAGCGGCCTCTCATGTATAACTCTCTATAGCTGACCTTTATATAAGCTACTCCCTGAATTAACCAATTAAAGCGCTTGTAATCCTATTAGCATTGCCTAGTTTGCAGTGCAATTCTGCAATTCGTTAACCCATCTACCATAAATAAGTTGTGTCATCATCGAGAGTAACTTGACTGTGTCTGTGGCTATGTGTGTGAGTCATCATCATGTAAAGACTTAGACTCCCAATTCAAAGGCAAAGAACAAAATCCAATGGAAAATTTTTGTGAGCACTCGGCACCAGAGAAAAAAAAAAACAGCAGGACAGCAACAATAACAACAACAACAACAGTCCGAAGAACCGGCAAAAAATCCGAATTGGCAATTCGTTCGGTAATCCACAAGACAAACTGCTCCCCCTCCCTCCACCTCCGACGGCCACCCGTCGCACGCGTGGAGCACATCATCGGGCCGAGGGCCCCAGCTGTCTAAAGTTGTTGTTTATGATAATGGGCCCAACGTCGGGCGACGACGTATCTGGGCGAAATGTGTTTGCGCTTTTTGGGAGGAAGCAAAAAAAAAAAAAAAAAAAGAGACGAAAGAAATAATACAGAGAACCGAAAGACAGAGAACAGAAAGACAGCAAAAAATGGTATTATTTGGAAGCTAACTAAGTCGCGCCCCGAACCCAAAACCAAAACCAAAACCGAACCGTAAAGAGCGTTCACAAATACAATGGAAAGACAAAAAAAAAAAAAATCAAATAAAAAAAGTCAAGCAAATCTATAAAAGATTATTTTCGTAGTTTCTTTTGTGCGTTGATTTGTTTACAACTTATTTTCTTTTTGGCTGATGAAACGCGAACGTAACAGAAAAAAAAGAAACGAGCCGAGTTATCACAAAGCAATAAAAAAAGAATTTAAAATTAAATGAAAATAGAAATAGAAATAGAAAACAAAACAGAACAAAACAAAGGCAAATGCGTCAAATGTGAAACATCAGGCTAACCACAATTTTCAATGGCCCGAAAGGTGCGCCAAGAGTTAATAATGATGATTAATAAATGCAACAAGTTGATGGCCCATCATGTTAATAAACAGTTTTTAAACGTGATCAATTACTAACCAGTTAACTGAATGTAAGTTTACTGCTGAAATCGATCTGTTAATAACAGTTAAGATTTCCATAAGCCGCTGTTAACTCGACTGTTGCCAGCAAATCAACTGCTTACACGCAATTAAGAGAATGGCCTTGCTGTAAAGCAGTGCTGGAATAATTACTACTCTGATAAGAATTACTGCACTGATGACTACATGTTATGTTAAGCAGGGATTCAGCAATTGCCAAGCTATTACCAACACTCTGTTAAGATACGTTTAATCGACTATCTGGCTGTTAAGCAGTGCTTAAGCAATTACTACACTGTTAACTAGACTCTATTATCAGTAATACATCTACTTTTCATTTGCTTAATGAATAACAGTTAAGCAGTATTTAAAGTGTTGTAAAAATAAGGGCTCTGTAATTAACTAGATGATGGGAGGAGCTGTTGGAACAAATTTGCAACGCTATGTTGGTAATAGCTGGCTTAGCCCTTGTTACAGTTTGATTCACTTGTTTTTTTCTGACGAGCTGAGCTAATTGAAATGCTGCGCATTAGCCATTCTGTTTCAGTCTGAGAACCACTTAGGAAACTAGCGCCATGCATATAATTAATGACTGGCAATCAATTAAATTTGCAAGCCAAACAACTACAGCAACAGCACCAATCGCATAAACAACAATATAAATTATGCAAAATGTGCAAATTAATATTTGAAGTTGTTAGTTTTTTTTTTAATAGCAACTGCTTAACAGTCGCAATGTATTTCGTTGCATAAGCATTCAGAGGGGGGATGTTAAAATTTTAGCAGACTGGTAAACGGGGTGCGCGGTATTGTACAATAAAATGAAAAAAATAAGAGAAATGAGTGTTTGTGTTGGCGGAAACCAGACAGTCTGATATGAATTACAATTGTTCAAGTTTGGTATTTCAAGTGTGACAGAAAATGATAGTAAATTTTTATAGCAATTCGACAAGCAGTGGAAAAATTCTAAACATTAGTAAACTGTCAACAACTGAAGTACTGTTAACTATTAATATTATTATTATAGCGAGAATTGAGTATGTAAACTGCTTGCAGTTTGAATAACATTTGGCTATGTTAACTATTGCTGTCGATTGAGTATGTAAGCTACAGTGCTTGCAGATTGAATTACATCTGGCTATGTTAACGATATTCGACAGTGCAAGCTATTAGGTATGTAAACTACTTGCATTGTTAAGAATAATTGAAACTCCTGCTTTTATGTAATCTGCTTGTTATCGATATTGTTTGCTGTAAGCTTAACATTATTCAGCCAGCAGTGTAATCTTACAAATTAGCATATTATTCAGACTTTTTTTTTATTTTATTGATTTCCGATTTTGGTCGTCATCGTCGTCGTTGTCGCTGTAGCCGTTGTTGGACGTTGCCGACGTCGCTGAGTATTACGTGCACGTCAGCACGTTTCTTCCTTCTGGGTCTGGCAAAGCTCTCATTTTGAAATTGTTGGGCCAACGTCAGCCAAAAACATGCGATGTTTTATTTATTATATTCTGTGGGTCGATTAGCATGAGTTTCTGTTTTGGCATCGAACAAATACAATTAATCAAATGAGCCATAAATACACGAGTCGTTCAATAATCGTTCAATATAAATGGCCATTTAATTAGAAGATATGATATGTGGAAGGGCAATGGGCACTAGATGGCGCCACAGCATAATTAGGCGACAAACGATAGCATTTAGTTTCAGTTAACAAAAAGTCAACATCACATCGCATTTGTGTTAATTAAGCAACAGCAGCGACAACAACAACAATAACAACAACTGTTGCTGCTGCTGCTGCTGCTGCTGGGCTTCAATTGTTATTGCTGCAGTCGCTTGAAGTCATTGACATTTCGCACATTGCGAGATGCGCGACGTTACAAAATGCAAGCCAAGTTGTGCAAACAGACAGAGGAAGTGGCGACTGTGTGGTGATGGGGGCGGGTTAGTGGGGGAGGGGGGTAGACGCAGTTTTCAACATTTAGCAAGTGCGATAAAAACATAACAAAAACAATAACAACAATGGCTACGACAAACAAACAACAGGCCGTAATGCCACCCACTTCAGAGCCCGTCTGGGCAATAAAAAAGTAAGCAAATATGGCTAAAAAGCCAATCGGCAACAAGAACTGAACTGTCTGCCTCTAACAAATGACAACAGGTCATAAAAATGCAATGCAAAAGACTTGGCAAATAAGCACAATAACAACAATAAGAGATATCCATGGCAGGCCAAAGAACATAATGAAGGGGAAGGCAAGGGAAAAGCAACAGAATAAGAAAAGGAAGGAAAAAACTGTTAACGTCAAAACAAATAAATATAAGTATATTCTATAGTATACAGATATTCCTAAAATATACCCAACACTTGACATTAATGAATGCATTTGCATTGTTTTTATTATATTTGCAAAGCTACATAAGTTTATAGTTATAGTCGTGGCTGATTAGATATTACAGCACCGAGTAAACAAGTCGTTAACATTTTCAATGCAAAACAATTATTTTATGTGCAGCATTTTATAGCATCAGTCTGGGTGTGTGCGCACACTGCTTCACTGACTTAACAGACAGCTCAATTTAACAGTTAACAGTCTGAGGATATACGCATACATCTTAGGGCAAGCATAGCTCTCTTAAATGCAAGGCTACTTGCAGTGACTCTGCTTAGCAGACAGCTCTATTTAACAGTCTGAGGCTATACACATACACCTT
The DNA here is from genome assembly GCA_018901825.1 of Drosophila funebris. Taxonomy (NCBI): domain Eukaryota; kingdom Metazoa; phylum Arthropoda; class Insecta; order Diptera; family Drosophilidae; genus Drosophila; species Drosophila funebris. The sequence continues at coordinate 4,524,175 of JAEIFK010000682.1, forward strand.
AGGACAAGCAGAGCTCTCTTAAATGCAAATCTACTTGCAGTCACACTTAAACCACAGCTGATGCTTACAACAACAAATAACAAACAGCAAATCAACAGTCTGATGAAACGGATGGAAGGGGCTAAGGGATCAATTGCAATTGAAAATGCGGAAGTTTCACACACGCGCTTAGATAATACGAATAATACGGATCACTCACTCTTCATAATAAAAGCTGATGGCAATTTACATATCACATTCATATGTGCACAACAACAACACACAATTTTGATACATTTGAATATTTAATTTATTTATTTAAAAGAATATGCATTAAATTTTAACTGATGGAATTGTTGTAGTATTGTGTTTGTTGTTGTTGCTGCTGCTGCTGTTGTTATGTATGCAATCTAGTGGACACAGCACAACACACACACATTAGAAGAATTGTGCTGAGCAGCGTATACACAAGGCACAACATTGTCATTTGATTTGTGTTGACGTTTGCATTTTCATACCTTAATTCAATTTAATTTTGTTCAATGGCCGCCTGACTGACTGACTAACTGATAGACTGATGAACTGCTGGACTGGTTACTTAGTTTATCATCGTATTGCGGCGTTATACACATGTGCCGAGAGTATTGTATTTAAACTAAGTGTCAAATTTAGCAGGGTATCACACAGCAAACACGTGCGTTCAGCATTCAGTCATTTATAATAATTCCGACTAAAATACACCCTATAGAATCAAAGACTGTAACATGTGACTGTTATCTAAACATACCATAATCATTACAGAGTCACTTAGCAGAAGCATAACATATGTTAAAAGATTAACGGACTTTAGTGTTCCGCTGAGAGAGACAGACCGATCAGTAAAGGAATGCAAAGGCCCTATATGTATGTACATAGCTTGCAGGGTATACAGATTTATTTATACTTGTAGTGTAATAAAAATACAATTTGGAACGCTTACGTTAATTCTATCATTCAGTTGAGTCTTTATGTTTTCGTTGGGTATTTTGTATGTAACATAACAAGGTTTGTTTTTTACATATGTATGTATGTAGTATCTGTGGGAGTATCTGGTTATATCGTCAACTGATGCTGTGCCAAATAATTATGCTGTGTGCAGCAAAAACAAGTAGTGCTGTTATTGTACTCTGTCTACAACTTTTTGCCATTGCACTAATTGTTTGTTGTTTACTTGTTTTGGTTTGCTTGCTCTGTTCTTTTTTTTTTTTTTTTTTTTTTTGTTGTCTGATAAGCGACTATAGACAGCGTCGTCGCCCACTTGACTTGAACATTCTTTAAAACATAATTGACAAATTTGCACTTGAACTACTGTGCGACGGCTACGAGGACTGCAAATACAACTACAATAAGAACATCAACAACAACAATAACAGCTACAACTACAAATATCAAATATAATTGACATTTAAATATTTGCATCTGTTTTCGAATTACAGTTACGCGCAAACAAACACAGCATTGCCAACTAGCGAGAAAAAGAGTTGCAATTCTGTATATTCAATAACAATTAGTCATTGGTTATCAGTTTGCCGCTAATCGTTCATTGACTTGGAACAAATTAGAGATAATAAAAAGAAATCTATACGAAAAATCAAAAAATAAATCAATCAATCAGTAAATACTTTTTGCCAGTTGCTAATAAATCGAGTTTTGTAATCGATATCATTGCATATTTACAACACATGGCAGCATTTGTAAAGAGCGCTAGTGCTGCCACCTGTTTACATTTCATTAAAAAAAAGGGATGACAGCTGTGTCTTCTGTTATCGTTATCAAATTTCCGTCATTATCGGCCATTCACTAGTAACCATGATTAATTTTAACGTCCCTTTTTTCATATTTATATTGAATGTTTACTAAATGAGTTGTTTTTTGGTTTTGTTTTATTTATTTGATTGCAGGCACATGGTCCCATTCCAGATCTAACAGTAAATGCCATTAGTCAGCATAATTTAATCTACAGCGCCACATTAGATGTGGCTGGGCAGAGCTGGCAGCTGAGCATCTGCATCAATTGCAAGGTGGTGCTGTGTGCCAAACGGTTAATCGCCGGCGCGGGCGCCACGCCCACACACTACCTCATCAATAGTACGCTGCTGTGCAGCAACGAGGAAGTGGCCCACCGACGCACCCACAAGACCTACTCGGAGACCTTTCATCTGCTGATCATGGATCACGACGATACTGCATTAGCGGCTATCACAGCGATTACGCCACCAGCAACTGGTGTAGTCCACTCGGCATCTAGCCTGAGCATTGGCTCCTTTTCGGGACAAGCCCCCTTGGATGGCAAGCTACAACGTCTACGCCAGCTGCAGACACATCAGCAAGAGCGCATACAGGCGGAGATCAATGAGACCAACGAGCGCATCGAGAGCTTCGCCGAACAGAAGTTTGCGCTACTCAAGAGCTTCCGCGAGAAGTCCGACCAGGAGGTCGCACTCCTGACCCGTCTGATACAGCTGTTACCTGACCAGACTAGCGAGCTGCTGGATCGTGCCATGCCCGTTGCCTTGGAAGTGACTGGCGGCGGCATCAGCTATGGGCCAGGACCAGGTGCGCGTCGTCGCAACACCATTAGCAGCCGACGGGAGCTAGGTATGCCAACCACGCCCACCACTCCGCTGGTGCAGCCGCCCAGTTTCCTGGCATTGACGCAAGAAACGCAACAGCAGCAGCAGCGTCAGCCGCCGCAACAGCAACTTCCGAGTGCTTCCATCATAACGACGCGCAAAATGTCCAACTTTGACACACCGCCTGCCACACCAGAAGCCACGCCCATGAGCGTGGGCAACAGCCCCACATTCAGGCAGCAGCAGCAACAGGCAACAGCAGCAGCCAACAATTCGCTGTTGCTGTCCACGCCAGCTGCTGCAACTGGAGCGGATGATGCAGATGATTGTCTGTTCGATCTGGAGGATGTGGATGGCCCAACCCAGACGCAGGGGCAACCCGTGCCGAATTTCGCACGCACCTTCTATCAGCAGATACAGCAACAGAATTACCAGCGTCAGCAACAACAGTCCAACCATCAACACAACCTCCAACATGGCCATCAGCAGCACCACGACAACATGAGCGATGCCGATGAGGCTGAGGGTAAGTGTACTTTGTACTTCGCTTTACTAAGATTGAATAATGATGAACTTGTCGTTTACAGATGCCCTCGATTTGGACAGCTCACTGTCGATACCCATGCGTGTAGGAGCTGGTGGTGGAAGAGCAGCTGGTGCACGTTCCACATCCGCACAGATGCTATATGCCAACTTTGCCAGAAGTCTGCCCGTCGAGATAGCCAACTCGCCGCTGGCCGAGCGTGCCAATAACATTAATACCAATAACAACAATGTTCTGCAGGATGATGATGAGGTAAATGCTTGAGCAGAAGCAGCTTGAACTAAAGAATCTAATTAACATGTCTTCATTTGCAAATGCCTAGGTAATTGACAACACCGTGGACATTGCGGCTAGCATCAAGGCGTTGGCCAAGAGTGTGCATGGCGAGGCTGTATTTGGGGATCTGCCACGGCCACGTCTGCGCTCTCAGATCTGAGCCAGCAACAATGGCAGCAACAACAACAACAGCAACAGCAAGAAGAAAAAGAATAAGAAGAAGAGGAGGGAAAAGAAACCCAAAACACCATAACGTACACATATTTCAGCATAAATTGTTAAACTCAACTGTTTGTTTATTCTAAACTAAATTAGTTTGCTCAACGAACTTAAATCATGGACAGTTGAAAGCGCCTTCATCATATATCCTTATATACATATATACTTACATATATATACACAAACACACACACACACACACACACACACACACACACAAACATATACACACGCATAAATAATTAAGCTATAAATTGTGTAATTTTCTTTATTCTTTAATTTTTTCTGTACTCTTGTAAGTTTCCCCAATTTCGGATGATCTTCGATTGAAATATGTATTTTTTCTTCGTACGAAAAGTGATGGCTGCTTGTCACATTTGAATTAATTAATTGATTAATTGATGATGTTGTTAATTTACACAATGAATTAATTATATAATATTACTTATTATATACATATGCATAAAATACATACAAATCAGATATAATTACAAATTCGCACGATTACAACGTGTTTAAGTACAACTTTGAGTATATCTTTTCATTTATCTATTGCCAGAGCATCGAGTTAGCTTGCTTTAAGTGCTTAAATGATCTGAAATACATTTCAATCCCTGGATTAAAGTACCATCTTCAGTTTGGAATAACAACAAATCTTTGCTTGCATTTTTATCTTAGTTTTTATTTTATTTTTTTTTTTTTTTGATATATATAAGTTGAACAATCTACAAATCGTTGAGCTTAACAAATTGTTTTGTTGCAACTACGATAATTAATTAGAAATATACTTAAGGAGCTACAACTTAGGTTAACTTTACAAGCGAGGAGGGATCATCGAATGGGGATGGGATGGGAAGTTGTCTAGAAGACGGCAGAAAGACGTTCAATCTCTAGCAGATCGGCGAGAATTTCCTCGGTGCGTGTGCCAATCTTTTTGGCCACTTCGCTGCGCTCGGAGTGTGCTAGCAGGCGATAGGACCAGATGAGCTCACCATCGATGATGCAACGCGATGGATTGATGCCCATTTTCTTGACAGACTTGATGGTGCGATATTCCTTGGGATTGAGGCCACACAAATGATCCTGATACGATAACAGCACATTCTGCAACATGAGGAATCGCCTATAGACCTTCTCAGGCAGCGGCACACAGTAACCGATGGCGCCATCCAATGTGCCATAGATGACAAGGTGTTTGTTCTCGTAGAGGAATGGCTGACGTTGATGCAGACCACGTTGATGACATTGGACACGGAACATTGTGTTCACGACCTGTCCCAAATGATAGTCGGCCTTACGCAGCAACTTCTGGCCACCCAGGGATTCGCGTGCCTCCGGTTGATACATATACACGATGAGATTACGCTCGGCATCGGTAACCAGAAATCCCAGATTTGAATTGTCCACCATGAACTCAATGCCAAAGACCTCCATGGGATTGAAATCGCGTGAGGCCAACGATAGGGTGCGATACTCCTCCTGGAAACGGAGTAAACTAATCGATTTATAGACATCCGCAATGAAAATTAGCGACTTCACTGTGATGATCTGATGGACATAGATATTGGTGTCAATGAAGGCAACGCCAATGAGATCGCCATCGCGCAGCTGCCAAATGTAGATCTTCTGACCCAGACCCGTCACTAGAAATCCTACCACATCGGAGATGGCAGACACGGGTCCCTTTTGCTCCTTCTTGAATACCTCTTTGAGCTTAAACTTGGTCATCGGTTTGCCTGGTTCCGGCACCACCTCGATAATGTCATAAATATGGATATTCCCTCGACTGGTGATATCCTCGCTGTAATTGAAGTTGGTGCCAATGCAGAGATACTCCTTCAACCCGGAACGTGTGCCCTCATACGAGAGTTTAACTATTTTGAAGGCCGTCACATGCTCCCAGGGTTCGAATTGTATGGATGCATCGGGTACAATCTCCCAAGTCTCTGGGGAGATTAGGACCATTTCAAACTGTGATCCAATCGGATAAATGAAACGCTCGCCGCGACTCTCCTCGGATAGCTCCTTGTCCTCGCCATTGAAGCGATAGTATTTGGTCATTGGCTCCTCCTTCTGCGTTATGAGGCAATAGACGCGATTCTCTCGATGATAAACCAGCTGGCTTGGTGTACAACGCAGTGGCACCTTGCGCACTGGCCACGCTGCATCGTAGCTCAAATAGCTGGGCAACACCGAGATCTTCAGCTCGTAGGTGGTGTCGAAATAGAGGAAGCCATGTGGTATATTCACATTGTTGAAGGCCGCAAAGCTACGGACATCGCCATTGCCCATCAGACGATGGATGCGCAGTTCTCCGCGTGAGGTGAGGAACACAAAGCAGGGATTCACGCCACAGACCATAATACCGGAGAGGCCGCCCACATTGGAAAAGTATCGTAGCTTCTGTACATATTTCGGTTGCATATTGTACGATTCAGCCTCCTCGTTGTCATCGATACCATCGCCGTCCAGCTCAATGTGCGTGGGCTGCTGGTCAAGCAGATGCAATTGCTCCAGCTTGCGAAAACGTATCTTCAGATGTCCCTTGGCATAACGGAATACCTGATAGATGAGCAGCTCCAGGCGTGTACGCACCATCAGCAACGGACGCTCTCCATGCTGTCCCAAGCCCACAAGACTCAGTTCCAGCGGCAGCGGGGAATTCGCATGTTGTGGCATGCAGGCGTGTAGTATGCCCGCCTTGGAGTTCTCCTGCGTCAGTGAGATGGGCACAAACTCCATGGCATCGGTGAGCACGAGAGCGCCATTGCCCACATCATTGACCAGATAGACAAGCTTCATATCCGGCATGGAATAGATCTCGAGGGTGCCGCTTTGTCGTGCCACCACCAACCAATAACTGGGCTTGGCCTGCACCAGTTGACGGCGCCACCAGTCTGAGTTCTTCTGCTTTGATTGCTTGGCCAGATCGGCCATGCTGTTCAGCTTAAAGGCATTTCCCGCATCGCCATACAGCAGATCCTCCTCATCCTCCACCTTCATGTGCGGTTCGGCTTTCATGTAGCCGCCAAAGCTGTTTGCAAATCCACTGCCCGAATTGCCTGTCAGATTGAGCACATCATCTGCCTTGCAGGTAAACAATCCAGACAAATCCTTGTACGCAGCTATTGCCACAACCGCCGGAGAGCTGCTGATCGTATGCTTATTGATGGCCAGGCGAGGTGTGCCGCGAGTCTCGCGTAGAGCCAGCGTTATCACCTGACCATTGAGCACACGTAGGCAGACATAGGGATCAGCTATGGCTACCTGCACCACAGGGGAGCCCACATCGATGGGCACATTCTGGATGAGGCGTGTGCCCTGCAGCAAGCGTACATGCCGCGTGGTTATCTGTGAAAGGAAGCAAGGAATGATTTGAGTGCCATCAGCATTGCTGGCTTTAATATGCATTTACCTGTACTATGAACCTTTGCTGGCCAAGATTACCCACATATATTGTGGGCTGGTTGACGGTGAAGCCCGTGTTCTCAATCTCATTTATCTCCTGGCCCGTTTGGAGCACCAGCGTCGAAGATCGTTGCGAGAGCAACATGAAATCATGTTGCTCCTGACGTGCCGTTGTCGTCTTGCGTGTCGCATCATCAAACACAGTCCACACATCCAGGCAGCCATCCAGCTCAAAGCTGGTAATGATTTGTGGATTAATGCAGTTTACAAAGACGGAGAGTGCACCATTCTTGCTATGTCCGGTGGCGGCGACCAATTCAATCTTCAGTTCATTTAGCGACTCGGCATGTGGACGCAACGTGGTGCCATCTTCCTCAAATTCGACACGCTCGCCGGCGCACATGTAATTGATGGGCGCCACATTGATGAGACTGTCACAGACCTCGAAGATGAACTTGCGCAGCTGCAGCACAGATGCCTTAGCACCAGAGCCATACACCTCCAGTTCTTCGTCTTCAATGCGTCGGGATTTGGACTGTGGTGGCGCCTCATGCTGCTCCACATCGTAGACTTGTTCCTCTTCCATTTGCTGTGGTGACTGCTCATTAACCTGTTGCTCCACTGCAGCCTCCACATCGTCCAGGGTTATAACTGTACTCTGATCCTCCTCGGTGAAATGCAACAGCAGAGAATTACCCAGCCGCGATCCTAGAAAGATATACTCCGAGTGGCAAACACAAATGCAGCTGGTTAACACACTGGCTGCCGCCTTGTGGAAATGAAAATTGCGCACAGTTCGCATCGAGTCCACACAGAGTGTTAGCACATAGAGATCTCCAGTGCGCAGCGATATTACGAGCTTGTCCACATCGATGAATGCAAAATTTGCACAGTCTAAGCTGATGCGAACGCCGTCCTGTGGTTTCAATGGAAAACTGGTGCTATTATCCGCCGAGCTGTTGAGACTGACGCCATAAGGAGGCACACTCTGATTCAGATAGATAACTGCATTTACAGTCATTACCAAACAGCCGCCAATGGGTTTCTGTATGGGAAAGACCTGCATACAATCGTAGGGTAGACTGTTCACCGTCCAGATGATGGGATGCACACGCTGCTGTATATTTAGCGAGATGGCCACCAGGACGCAGGTATCGGAGCGCACCTTAATGCGACCGGCACAGGTACGAACCGGTTCGTAGAGTATAAGTAGTGTTGGCTCATAGTAGCCATGTAGGAATTGTATGTCAAGCACATTGTCCAGCTTCTCGTCAAGATCGGCTAACGATATTAGATAGGAGGCCATGATGGGCGTGCGTGTGACTAGCGCTGTGGGTGCCTTCTTGATGGGCTTTACATCGGCTAGTTCGATCTCATCGAGGCTGTTGTCCTTGCGAAATGGTAGCACCACCAGACGTTTGCCATAGACCAGCATTACAGCACAACGCGCATCTGGATCGACACGCACCACAGGCACATGATAGCGTCCCGTCCAACCGCCGCGTATGTCATCTTCCTCGAAGTAGTGCAGCGAAAGTGTTTTTAAGGTTTGCGTATCTGCGTCCAACTGCAGAACTGATAGCTTCGCATCTTTGAAACTGATCAGCAGCGCATCCCGCATGCCACCTGCCAACGAAACGCTTTGCAACGACATGACATTCCCATATAGCGTATAGCTGGCGAGGCACTCGAGACGCATTTTGGGCGCCAGTCGCATTTCATTGGGATTCAATTTTTGGCGCTGCACTGCATCCACGTTGGGTGCAATGCGGTACACCTTGAGCACATTGGCGCCAGCGACAACTAAATTCTCCTCTAGATTGTTGAAAAAGCGACACGAAATAGCGAACTCAATCGACGTAGCCGCGTGTGTCTGTTTGCACATTGAGAACATCTTGGCGAGATATAAATAAAATTACAATTTAATCATTTAAAACATTTTTCACTCTAAAACCACAACTAGAAGAAGAGCGCTGCCGGCGTTGTTTACATCTGTTTTTACATCTGCGGCAAAAAAAAAACTATCGAAGAAAATATCGATAGATACACAGTTGTCCAGCTTATGGTAACAAGTAATCTTAATATATTTAGTCTTTTAAAGTCACTGCAATGAAGCAATTACAAGTGAAAATTTATTAATTTCCAGTTTCTCAAATATAGGTAATCCTTATCGAATAATATTATTCTCGATAAATTAAATTTCAAGTGGTTCGATTGTATTTAAATTAATATGTGACCAGCCCAATCAATGAAAGAATCATATATATTGTCCTCCATTCATTTACTATAGCTTTTATCTCATTTGGTGGTCCATTACGTATATTTATAATCAGTATACTAAAGGACATTATTCAACATATTATTTACAAATATATCATTATTAATTAACAATATTAAAACAGCTGTGTTCTGGTACGGCTCTGTTATCAACTGCTAGTGACGGTGGTTTAGATATATTTAACAGATGTTAATTTAAAATCGATGTCTCATTTCTCCATTTGTTAACCTCGTAATTCAAACTATATATAGTTTAATTGAACTAAAACAATTTAACTTTATTTAAATATATATTTATTTATAATTTATTAACCCTAAAATGAGTATCAGAAATTGTCATTGAAATTTGGTACCCACTGTTAATAACAGTTGAGTAAAATGTTAAGTTATTGTCGCTGTAAATGGGCACAAAAACAACACACACACACGCACACACACACATCTATAGAGCGTAGTGCTCTCTCAAACTGGGAGCCCAAATAACCATTATTAATATTTAAATAAACTTATAAATAACAATAAAATGTAAATCGGCAAATGCGTGCGACGAGTGTTTAGGTTTTAGTGTTCAAAGTAATAATTTCATTCAATTATATTCAAGCTTTTTTGCTGCGTAGCTACGGGCTGTATGTGTAACAAAGACAGACGTTGGCATACGGCCAAGGCATATGCAAGGGCTAGCGCCAGAAAGAGTCAACTCCATGCAGCACAAGAAGCAGAAAAAGAATCCAAAATTTTTAGCTCTCTGCTTCTGCTTTTGTTTGTGTCTTTACAACATGCATTCAATATTTTAATTTAGATTTAGTGCATGGAACGTAACAATAAATAAGTGCAAGTGCTGTTAGAATATAATCTATGGCTTTAATAAAACGCAAAAGACAAAAACCCAAAACAAACCACGCCAAAAGTTTTTTTTAATATGTGCGTGCGTGCGCCTGTGAGTTTAAGTGTGTGTGTGTGCGCATTATAATTATATATATGTTTGAATGTATGTACATTACATACAAATGTATGTGTTATTCCTGCAGGGGCAAAAGCAACAAACCAACCAACTTGCTCTTTTCTTGTTTTGTTTGTTATTGTAGGTAACAAATTCACAGCGGACATACATATATGTACATAGCATATATGAAAAGGAAAGGCAAAGAGAATCAACTGAAAATTAGCGTGTGTAATAAACGAGAAAAGTGACTGGGAGTAAGGGTAACTGTAAGACACACGACTAATAACTGTAACGTTTGTAATAAGAGGGAGCACAACGCTCAAAAATTGGGTACCGCTCGGGCTCGGGCAGTGTTGCCCCCCGTCCCATTGAAATGGCTGAAACTGCTGCTGGCCAGGTGAGTGTGTTTTGTATATTGCGGTATTGCTACGAATTTACTTATAATTCTTTTTATTGTATATATTTTTGTTCATGTTTAGTATGTTCGCAAAAAATCAGTAAACTGCCGCCGCACCAACGCCTGACATGGACACAATAATACTAACAACAAACATAGCTGATTGTAGTTGTAAATAGCTATATACGTCTATATATATATATATATAAATATGAAAACCATAACGCCGGATACATCCACATCAGCAGCGCCGCAACAGCATCTGCAGCAGCAGCAGCAGCAACAACATCATCAGCAGGTGCAACAACAAATGCCCACGCAAGGCGCCACCATTCCACAACAACAGCAACAACATATTACACCTGTGATTATGGAAGCAACGGCGCATGTGAATCTCGTGGACGATGATGATGAAAGAGATCCACTAGCGTTGGACGCCTCAATGCATCAGACAGTGGCATTAGAGACGCTCCAACAACAGCAACCGGTGACCACCTCAACGTTAACGTCACCGAACAAGCACACACATAGTCTGAGGTAAGTAATCAAATCTCCTAAAATGTTTACTATTATTTATTAATGGGTTAATTTACTTGCAACAGGCGCCACCTGCCACGCATCATTGTGAAACCCATACCACCTGAGAAAAAGTCAACGCCCAGTGATGATGCGTTGCATAACGCTGGGATACCGCCAACACTAACACCCGCGCTGCCTGTGCCACCTGCCGCCACCGCAGCTGTCTGTGCGACAGCTGCACCACCTGTGCGTGGCATCAGCAGCCGTCGCATACAACAGCAGCAGCAGGCTAAAGCGGCCGCAGCGGCGGCAGCAGCAGCAGCGGCAGCAGCTACAGCAGCCGCATCTACCACGTCGTCGCCGAGCTCTGCTAAGGCGGTAACACAAGCATCTACAATGCGTGAGGTGTTGGCCTCCATACCGGGATTTAGCGTAAAGCCTCGACGTCGCAGCAACAAAAAGCTGACAACTGCCGCGCAAATCGAACAGTTCAAGGATGGTAAAGTCGATTTGGAAACACCTGACTCGATATTGACATCGACAAATCTGCGCCCGCTGCTCAACAAGCAAACATTCTCATTGCTGCCGCCACTGTATCAGCACAATCTTATTCAACTGTTGCCGAGCGTGGATCGTGAAGCCAGTGAGATGGTGCAGCTATTGCTGCCGGAACAGCCAAGTACAAGCAGCGGCGGAAGTGGCAGCAGCATCAGCAATAGCTCCCATGAAGCCATACGTCTAAGCGCCTCCTGCCTAAATAACGAGTTCTTTGCCCGCGCCTGCCTGGAATGGCGGGAGCGACTTAGCGAAGGTGAATTCACGCCTGAGAATCAAATCAAGCTGAAAACAGAAGCGGAGCGGGAAAAGAACAAACTGGATCCTTGGAAACTTAAGCACTTTGAGCCATATTGGGGTGAAAAGAATGCGAAGCGTGGCCCGAATTCAAACCTGCCTACCAGCAAGCTTAAGCTGGAGCCGTTAAGGCAGCAACCGCAGCAACAGCCGGTACCAGCAGCACAGCAAGAAGAGCAGCAACATCAGCAGCAGCAGCAACAAGAGCAAAAACTACAACAAGCAACATGTGATAATGAGACTGAACTGAAATTTAATATTGTAAGTAATACTTTTCTATTAAATAGTATATAAACTAAGCCCTCACTAAATGATCTCAATATTTGCAGAGCACAAAGTGCGAATTAACAACCACGACAACAGCAACAACAACAGCAGCCGACATGAATACAACAACAACTGGCAGTGCCGCAACAATAGTGACAACTAACAATGCAGCAACTGAAGCATTAAGCAGTTGCAACAGCAACAGCAGCAGCAATGCTTTAACGGAGCAGCATCGACGTATTCTGAAACGTCCTTCGAGCAGCCCATCACGACGCAAACGCAGCGATCTATTAACAGCAACGGTCAGTGAGCTGCCAACAACGTCCAAGGAAAGCAAACAATTGAAACGCGACGTTATTGAGATTGTTCCTAATGCAATGGCAAATGTGACAGTAAATCTGGTTGAGCATGCTACAACAAATAACCAGCAGCCACTTATCAACAGTACCTGTGTTAAAAATGAGGCAACTGATGCAGAGACATTCACTACGACATCGACAACGACAACACCCACAGCAATAACAACAACAATAGCAACAGCAACAAATGTTATGCCTGCAGTAACAACAGCAACCATCCCAGAGGTTGTCAACAACTTTGTTGGCTATGTGCAGCATGTTGAACTAGTTGAAGGTGTGTTAATCAATTGAATATATGTGTATTTATTTCATATTGTTATATATATCTATTCAGATACCAAAGCAACGCCTAATGAGGTGCCAACAACAACAACATCAACAACGACTGCATCAACGTCACCAGCAACCCATGATTTTGTGTTTGCAGATACAATAGATCACGGTAAGCAATCTTGTAATAATAATCGAGAATTGTGAATGCCATGCAAATGTAATTCATCACATATCTAATATATTTCTTTCTCTACCAAAGCATACTTCCATGATCACCAAGCAGTTATCAGTCACAACTACTATTCATCATCATCATCGCCAAATTGTAAATACCACTGTAAAAGCTTTCTTTCAAGTAAACTCAATATTTAATAAACTTTTATCTTTAGCGACAGCAACAATCAGCAAAGGGGACGATCATTGTGATAAGCAGCTGGAGGATTCACCAATTACGTTGGCAATGACAATGACATTGGCCAATAGTTCGCTGTCGACAACAACGCCTTCGAGTTCACTGGCATCCAACAGCTGCGCATCGTCATCATTATCATCTTCGTTATCATCGTCCTGTTCCAGCAGCAACTCCTCCACAACAGCAGCCACTACAACGACTTCAACAGCGGGAGCGACAGCGACAGCAACGCCATTGTCGCTGGCAACAGCCACGGAAACAACGCTCGCTGATATGCATGCCATGCTCAGCACAGTGGCGACACTTCAACAGCAGGAGCAACATCAATCAGCGCCGGCTGTCGAACTGCCTGTGGAGTTGAACTCAAGCGAAATGTTTCAGCATGTGCAACACGACTGGAATTTTGGTGGCATCAAATTGCTGACGGCAACGCCATCGAATAATGCAACAGCAACAGTTGAACAATTGCAGGTGGCTGAGCAACACTTGAATCACGATGCTATCCCTTTGATGGAGGTGGTGCAAGAATCAGAGGAAGTGATTGATGACATGGTTGAGTGCCACAATATGCTTGACAATGATATCGCCGAGACAGTGGCCGAAGAGGTTGACGAAGATGATGATGATATTGTCGACGACGATGACGATGTTGTGGAGTGCATTGATGCGGAGCAACAGGATCAGGATGAAGGAATGAGTGCTATGGTGGATGATGTTATGGATGATAGCGATGGTGATGCTGTGCGCGATATTGTGAACAAGCTGCAGCAGCACCACCAACAGCAGCAACAACAACAACAATTGCAGGCACAACTGCAGGATGTGGTACAATTAGCACAGCATTCGTTTATGTCCCAAGCGCACAATAACGACTACACCCATGAGGTGAGTACCATCGGATAGATCCTATTAATTGTATTATGAATAAAACTTTGGCATTTACAGATTACTCACGAGCTGCTGTGCGATGCGGTTCCGATGTCTGCAGCCGAAATGGAAGTTTCCAGCACGGTCATTACGAACAGTAGCAACAGCAACGACAGCAGCAACAATTTGAGCCTGTGCAGCAGCAGTAGCAGCAATATTGCACTCAATCAGCTGTCGCAGCAACCATCAGCTGCTGCGCCGCCGCCTGCTGCACCACCACCACAGCAGCAGCAGCAGCGTCAAATTCTGGTCGATTCTAATGGTCAGATTATTGGCAATTTTCTACTGCAACAACAACAGCAGCAGCAACAACAGCGCCAGCAGCAGCAATTGCAACAGCAACAATTATTGCAACAGTTCACTTTGCAAGCGGCCGCACAGCAACAGCAACAACAGCAGCAGCAACAACAGCAAGTTCAGCAGCAGCAGGCAACAAGCAGCAATGCTCTGGTAAAAACTCACCAAACGTTGCCCGTGACACTGCGCAAACCTTTTGAAATCAACAGCAATGGGGCACAGCAGTTTTTAGCACCCAATCTACTTGCACAGCAGCAGCAGCAACAGCTCGAACAGCAGCAGCAACAACAACAGCAACAGGCGCAGCAAAAGCAACAGCAATTGCAGCAATTCGCTCTGCAACAGGCACAGTTGCATCAGAGACAACTGCTGGCACAGGCGGCCAACAACAATCTATTGCAGCAGCAGCAGCAACAGCAATTGCAACAACAACAGCAAGGCTATCCCCAACAACAGCAACAAAGTGTTGTGCCTCCTAAGTTCATAGCAAAACCATTGAACATTATATCGATGACACGACCTGCCAATGTGTCGCCTAACACAGCTGCAACACCAGCGTCAATTGCAACGACAGCAGCAGCAGCAGTAGCAACAGCAGCGGTAAATAATCCACAGATTCCGTCCACCTATGCCAATGTTGTTGCAGCAGTACAACAGCAACAGCAGCAGCAACCAACACCAACGCAACAACAACAGCTCAATCACAGCAACAACTTGCAGCAGCAACAGTCATTGCAGCTACCAGTTACAACCGTGAACAATGTGCTGACCATGAAAACACTGCCTCCATCAGGTGTGCCCACCACAATTGCCCAGCAGCGATTGCAGCCAAAAATGCCCACGGGGAAGGGGCGCAAGGCGACCACCAATCGATTGCCACCGGGTGCTGTTAATCTCGAACGAAGCTATCAAATTTGTCAAGCTGTCATACAGAACAGTCCGAATCGTGAGAACCTCAAGGCGCAGCTGCGGCCGCCGGCGGCCATACTTAGCCAGCAGCAACAGACAACTACAACAACTGTTAGCAGTAGCAGCAGCAATGCGTCATTGAATGTATCCACAGTGGCTGCCACACCGATGAGCAACCTCAGCACAGTTAACAGCAATGTGACGGCAACAGCTGCTGCGGCTGCTCCGCCACAGAATCTGATAAAACAAGATGAACTGCTAGTCGGAGGTGCAGCAACTATTGCCGCACCGCAAGCACTGCCCGCCGGCATGCCGCCCAATGTTATGGGTGTGGGCAGACCAGGTGTCTATAAGGTAATACAATTAGAAATCTATTTATGTGGAATGTTATTTAATATATCTATTGTTTGATTGCAGGTAATTGGGCCACGTATGGGAGGATTTCCGCGTAAGAAGTATGTGCAGAGGAAGCCCTCACCCACAACGGTAATAAGACATATGTTGACAACGGCGCCCGGTGCGCCCAGCGGAACACCACAGCAGCTGCAGTTGGCAACTGGGCAACAGGTGGCACAGCAGGCGCAGCCAACAACGCAGGAACAGCTGTTGCATCAAAATGGAACTGGCCAATATGTGTTGGTGCATCGTGCCAATGTTGGTGCGGCTGACAATCAGGCACCGCGTGCTTCTAGCGCACCACCATTGCATCAGAATCAGGTGAGTTGTAATGTAGAACTCGGCAGTAAGGAGCACATCAAGCTAATACCCTATATTTTATATTATAGTTTGTCACCGTGCAGAATCCGTTGCATAATCTTAATGGCATAACAATGGGCGGACGCGGGCGTCCGGCATCTGTTGACAATAACACAGCTGGCAATGGTGCGCCAGCGATTGCCAACAATGAGGCACTGCATCATCATGAGCTGCATCAACAGCAGCAGCAGCAGCTGGGCAATGTCAACGCGGCCGCGAATATTGTGCGGCGCAATATCGCTGCAGGTAAATTGGTGTATTATTAGTGCTTAGCGAGGTACGTCTTTTAAATTCATCGCCCACAAATCAATCAATCAATCAATCATACATCTAATTGGCACGCAATCATAATTATTATCACATAGATTTTTGTTAGATTTACCTTTCGTTTCTACGTAACCCATTTCGTATGCGTATGTGTATCGAGTATGTAAATTGCATGTATTTTTTCTTTTTAATTAATATTTAATTTAGTCTATAAACAGATAAGTAAGTTTCCTTTTTAAACTGTTTAATAATGATGTATTATTGTTATGCTTTCAAAAGGTGCCAATATCACCTACATTGATGGCAGCAACAACAGCGCTTCGGCGCCTTCAGCGGCTCTTATGGAGGCTGGCAACAACAACTTTATCGTGACTACCACAACTACAACAACAGCTGCGGGCGGCGGTTCGGCAAATCAGGCACAAACACAGCAGACAACACAACAACAACATCCTCTACTGCAATTGCAACAAAGCGGAGAGAATACGCCACCAGGCAATGAGGCAACAACCAACAACAGCTGCGCTTGTGCACTAAACGCAATGGTCATCTGCCAGCAATGCGGTGCCTTCTGCCACGATGACTGCATCAGTGCGGCAAAGCTGTGCGTTGCCTGTGTGATCAGATGAAAGCTACGCCTGCAGATGCAAATTGACAACGTATTATAGTAATATGTAGAGATACTATCCATATTTAGATGCAACGGCTATATAATTATGAAATGTATTGTGAGTGTTAGTCGAAATGTCAGGGAGAAATCAGAGAGAAGACAAAAGACAGAAGGCAGACAGTTGACTCACCGGTAACTTCCCAGCAAATCACCGTTTTTTACTCAACACATTTGTAAGCTATAGACTAAAAACTGAAACATAACGACAAAACGCAACTTAATGTGCAGGGAAGGCTTGTGCGCACACACAAAAATAAAATATACCCACACCATATACACACTCACTCATAAATACCCATGTAAATTAAGGCGTGTTGCAACTCTCTAAAACTTTTGTATAAAGCATAAATAACTAAGCTACATATATATATATATATAATTATGGGCGAAATCTAAGCAAGTGTTGTGTACTTTGTGCTTTTCGCAAATCCTTAAAGTACGCGTTGTTTGAGTGGTTGTTTTTTTTTTTTAAGGATATCGCAAGAGCACAGGCAAAATGAAATGAAAATGAACAGAAATTAAAAGAAAACTCTCATTGTAATTAATAATAATTTAAAAAAAAACGAAAAAGGCAGCAGCAACAGCAGCAAATCCAATAACAAAATACGAAATGAATAAGCTATTGTACATATTTATGTTTAATATTAATTGTAATTTATAAACAAACAAAAAATGATTATATATATATATATATACATATAAATAAAAAATATATATAAATATATATATATATATATATTTATTTATTATTAAGCTAGAATTGAAAAACTTCAAACTTAGGTTGGACATATGCCTGAAGACTATATTTTTTTATAATTTGTCGCTGCATATGCGTGATGATAATTATTCAGTTGGTTCGTTTTTAAACAACAAAGCAGATTAAATAAGTAACTATATAATATACATGCATCTACAACTACAACATACATATATATTTTACTGTGTAATTTATAACTAAGCTTTTAATTTCCCTAATCTTAAGTTTATCATTCTCCACACACATATACACCCACAAACACACCGTACACCTTACACACATCTCTAGCATATACATAATATAGCTCATAAAAATAAGTGTAATTCGCATATAAAAATGATTTAAAATGCATAAAAACTGTTGATAAAACACACACAAATATACACCGTAAAAACTATAAAATGAAAATCGAAAACTAAAATGCAATTAAAGAAGCAACAAAAAATACTATAACGACATGAGGAACAAAATTCAAAAGTAATAATAAAACAAAAAGAAACATAAAACGAAATCATTTTGCTCCTAGATGCACTCAAAATTAACCAATAAACATTATTACAAATAAAATGAAAAACAAATGAGTATATCTTATTAGTAGTTAACATTCAAATTTCCCCTGTCTAGCTGACAGACTCCATTCTTTCGGTTTTCTCTTTTCTTTCTTTCTCTCCGAACTGGTAATAAGAAACAACGGCAATGTATATATGCAATTAACTGGTTTAAACTCGCATAATTTTATTTTTTTTTACAATTATCAAAAAATATTTACAAAGGCAACTGAAATGCTGAAACAACGGACGTTACAATGGCGGGCACCTCGGCCATGGCACCATTCCCAGTGTCGCCACACATAAGGGTCTTGGAAATGCATGGAATCTCCTTGTAGCCCCAGCTAATTAGTTTATCGATTTGTTCTCGAGTTATGGGATGATCGTACATGCGAGTATTCATTGCCGGAGCAAACAATAGCGGTTTCTGCAGATCCCAAGCGCGCACCACGCACATTACTATATTATCGCAAATACCCTGTAATAAATTATTTAGTTATTTATGTTCACATGGTTAAACTAAGATAAGCCTTACTGTGGCTATTTTGGCCAGGGAGTTGGCGCTGAGTGGAGCTATTAAAAGCATGTGGGCCCATTTGCCAAGCTCAATATGCAGCACGGGATCACCGCGCTTGTTCCACATTAGCCACTCATCGCGATTGTGTAAGACGGGCACGTTCTCCGGCACCTGTTCTAGTTCGAAGAAGTGCTTGGCATGCTCCGTAATCATGATTTTGATCTACAAAGTAATGTTTATTAAATTATATGAAATGGGATTGCATGTATTGTATGCTCACGTTAAATTTGTAGGGCAGCTGTTCATTACTCAGTTCGGATATCAGTTGGATTAGTTTAATGCTAGCCACGCTCCCTGTAGCTGCAATGAGCAAATTGCGTTCTGGTTTTATTGTTGCTGGTGTGCTTCTTGTTTCTGCTGTGCTCCTTGTTGCTGCTGCTCCTTGAGCGGTGTCTTGGCCGAAAATCCCAGTTTCTCCCATTCTCTCTTTTCCATAAGATTGTTATCCATACGGCAGCCCAAGTAATCTTTGGCCTCTAAGCGACACTTGCCGTTGTCGTTGTCGTTGCGTCTCAGGCAACTCGCATATATTAAGAAGTGCTTCTTGCACAAGCTCTCGTGATCTAATGGAAAGCTGCCTTTCTCCGGCGCCGTGGGAATAAACTTCTTTTGACTGTAGATCTGTGAAGTCATCTGTACAGTTGTCGGCACACGATCTTATCTTAAATCATGAAGCACTGAGCCGACGGCAATTATGAAATAGATAAAAATGTAAATAAAGCAAATAAAAACAACTGTCAATTGACAAAGCGGAAGGTTGCCACATTTTCAGAACAAATTATAGGGGCAGGCCGATAACGATAAGTTAATAGTGCCAATCGATTGACAGCGGTTTACATACGAAGCCGGCAGAATGCAGTGGCTTAAGTTATTTATTTATTTAATTTCCACATTATTATTAACAGCTAACGGTCAGTTTGACCGTGATCCTAATGGATACATCACTTACTGTCCTTGCATGGGTGAGTTTAATTCTTTTGTGATGTTTTCAGTTAGTTATAGGTCCTCCTTTATACTCCCAGGACGCTTTGGAAACCAAGCGGACCACTTTTTGGGATCGCTGGCATTTGCACAGGCTCTGAATCGAACGCTTATATTGCCTCCTTGGGTGGAGTATCGTAAAGGTGAAATGCGCTCCCGTCAAGTGTCATTCGATACATACTTTGAGGTGGAGCCATTGCGGGAGTATCATCGCGTCATTCTTATGTCCGACTTCATGTCTCATTTGGCTGATGACGTGTGGCCTGCAACGGAACGAGTATCATTCTGTTACATGGAGCGCAAGAGTTTGCAGCCGGAGAAAAACGATCCGGACGCTCCAAGCTGCCATGCAAAGGATGGCAATCCATTTGGCCCATTCTGGGATACATACAACATCGATTTTGTGGATTCTGAGCTTTATGGTCCATTGCATTTCGATGTACATCACAGTTCCATAGCAACCAAGTGGCAAAACAACTATCCAGCTGATAAATGGCCAGTTCTGGCATTCACCGGCGCTCCAGCCAGTTTTCCAGTACAGCTTGAGAATCGCGTTCTCCAAAAACATTTGAAGTGGAGTCGAAAATATAGGGAAGCGTCTCGCGAATTTATACGGAACGTTTTGCCGCGTGGCGCTTTCATTGGCTTGCATCTGCGCAATGGAATCGATTGGGTGCGCGCCTGCGATCACATCAAGGATAGCCAACAACTGTTCGCTTCTCCGCAGTGTCTTGGCTATAAGAACGAACGCGGCCAACTGTATCCAGAGTTGTGTATGCCAACCAAGGAGGCCATCATTCGTCAGCTTAAGCGCTCCATCAAAAATGTTCGTCAAACGCAACCGAAGAATGAGGTGAAGTCCGTTTTTGTTGCTTCCGATGCAAACCATATGATTGCCGAGCTTACATCCGCTCTTAGTCGCATGGACATAAGTGTGCACAAGTTGCCTGAGGATGATCCTTATCTGGATTTGGCCATATTGGGGCAATCGAATCACTTCATTGGCAACTGCATCTCTTCGTACAGTGCATTTGTCAAACGTGAGCGCGACTCACACGGATTTCCCTCACATTTCTGGTCTTTCCCCAAGGAGAAAGATCGCCAGCAAACCAAGGTACACGAGGAGTTGTAAGGCAACAAGGGAATCTCAGACTAATCTAATCCCAACTTCAAATTACTCATAACATTACCAATTTATAGATAGTATTAAGCAGAAAGTTCCCGTATTAAGGTTCAAGAACCAAGGCTCACAAGCACACAAGCATTTAAGAAACAACATATAGTCTACATTCGATTTTACTTAGAAATTTATTCAAGCTTGGTTTTCCACGCATTTCCTCAAAATAATTTAATATATAAACTTTTCACGGCGCTTTTTATTTGATCTTGACGTCACTATGGTATCTTGTATTTTTAATGTATCAGCTTTTGGGTGCGCGCCAGTTCAAGTTGTGCGGATGATACATTCGTCAAGCCTTCGCGTACCGAGCTAAGGTTCTCCTTCCAGGCCTGCAGTAGATCGCGCAGCTGTTCCCACTGTGGCGCACCAAAGGTGCGGTGCATGGTCGACGAGATGTGAACCTTGCGGTTGGCCTGATCAAGACGCGCACGCACAAGCTTTGTCTTCAGCACTTCAATGACAAAGGACTCAACTTCGTCCTCACCAATCTGGAGCTCCTTAGTTAGCGTGTCAAAGGTCATTTCGGGAAAACTTTCAGCCAGCTGCATGAACGTCAACAGACGCATCTTCTTCATGTTCTGTTCATGATTCAAGCCTTGAGAATTGACAAATTCCTTGTGATCCTCATAGAATTGCACGTACGATGGCAATTTATCCGAAACGAATATGGACAACAAATCGTGTATTAGATCGCCCTCCAGGAAGCGCACCGGTTTCAGAGACAACAAAGGATCAAGCAGGAATGTATTGGGATCAGCCAGGGCGGTAACAATGCACTTCATGGCATCCTCGCGAGCCACACACGCATTGTCGGCCGTGTACGTGCCTAACAGCTCAATCATGACCTTGGAAGACAGCTCCAAATTGGTGTCCTTGGTAACATCGTGCAAAAGACGATACAACTTCTGCATCTGTTCACTCGATGGCGGGCAGTTGGCGAACTGCGTCTTCAGCTGATCAACTCCAGTAAAAACCTCCAGAACTTGATCACACTGCTTGGCCACCTGCACTAGATGATAGTAGACATGGTAACGCAATGGTGAGGCAGTGTCCAGATTGTTGAACAGTCGCCACAGTGACTGCAAGCACACTTTGGCCAACGGCTGGTTGGGCGCCTTGGTCATCTTTTCGCAGTAGGCCAGAACAATATTCTCACCACGATCCAAGGGTATCTAAACGAATACATTATTAAATGTAAAATGACACCGATTTACAATACTTACCGTAATCATAATGGACACAATGCTGTTCAGAATTCCATCAATCTGGGCTGGTTCACCGTCTTTGAAGCAAACTTCACAGACGCCGATAATTTTGTGCAAATCATCTTCAACGCCTTTGTTAGATTTCTCCGATGAGATTTCAGCGCCAAGCTTTTTGAAATACTTGCGTAGCTCTTGCACCTAAGTAGTATAGATACAAGTTGGTTTTAATAAATTTAATATTTACAAAATTGTTTTTGCACCCAGCCGCACCCTAACCTCACTTTTATGATGAGCGCGGCAGAGACGTAGCATTAAAGTATTTTTAAACCCTTACCTGCTCATCCAACGACAGGTCTATAAACACCGGATGGGAAGTCATGGTTTTATTCAATGTTTAATTATTTATTTTCTCGAAAGTATAAACAATTTGCACGCACACGTCGTCGTCGTCGCTGAATTGACAACTCGAAAGGAAAGGGCAAAACAATAGTAGAGTTGCCACACTTTATTATAAATATCGATTGCAATAATTTTGATGACGATTGCATTGCATGTATTTCGAGAAATTTGGTAATCTCCCGGGCTAAATGGACGACCTAAACGACGATTCGTTTGACGATGTCTTGGCTTCTATGGAAATGCCCACGGCTTCAAAACAGCCCAAAGTGCAGACGCCGTCAGAATCGGTAGCTTCAAGCAGCATCAGTACCAGTTCTATTGTAGGCGCAGCCAAGCTGCCGCCTTCCAATCCTCACAGCGTATTAGTTCACAGCAAACAACGCGGTAATCCCATACTGAAATCTATATTAAACGTTCCCCTGGAGTTTCGGGATGACATTGTGCCTGACTATGTGGTGGGTCGCACATCCTGCATCCTTTTCCTATCACTTAAATACCACAATCTGAATCCGGATTACATTTGTCAACGACTCAAGGGTCTTGGCAAGATGTATGAGCTGCGTGTGCTTTTGGTGCAAGTGGATACACCTGAACCACATAATGCCCTGAAAAGCTTAACGCGAATTTCATTGCTAGCTGATCTAACTATGATGCTGGCTTGGAATGCCGAGGAGGCTGGCAAGATCATAGAAACGTACAAGCAGTTTGAGAAACGTCCACCTGATTTGATTATGGAACGCGTGGATTCCAATCCTCATCAAAAGGTGAGTATGATGCTGAATCTCTGAACTAAATTAAATAAACTGTGTTGTCTGCATAGCTTGTGGCGGCCCTTACCAACATAAAGCCAATAAACAAAACCGATGCGGTGACTCTTCTGCAGATCTTTGGCAATCTAGAGAACCTTATCAATGCCAGTGAAGAGCGGCTATCGCAGGTGATGGGCCTGGGGCCACGTAAAGCAAAGAAATTATACAAAACACTACATGAACCCTTTCTTAGCAAATAAGATTATATACTGTAACAGTTATTTATTACAATAAAAAATACTTAAACATATATGTACATATAACCAACACGCACATTAAATCCCTTTACGTAGCTATTCAATAAGTTTCCATATCTTGATGGTGCCGTCGTCGCTGCAGGATATCAGTTGTCCGGCTGTAGTGGGGTTCCATTCCACAGCGTTAACATCTTGTTCGTGTGCACTCTCCTCGGCAGTCAGTAGCTCAAATGTGGGCTCATCTCGTTTCGAATCGCTGGTCTCTTTAAAAATTCGAATGCCATCATCGCCACAAGCGCTGGCAATGAGGCCCGTCAATTTGCACCATGATACATCGTAGATGGCACGTGAGTGCTGACCTGATAATGTACACACGCACTTCCACACAGTTGTCTTGTCGGGAGTGGCGATTCCTGCGTCGTTGCCTGGATGATACGCACGCCAAATCTTTAGAGTGGAATCATCGCTGCATGAAACCAAACGGTCGCCTTCGGCATCAAAGTCAATGCTCCAAACTGTGCTTGTGTGAGAGGTCAGAGTGGCCGTACAATCCCAGTCACTGTCCAAGGCGCTTTCGGCAAACATCTTGATGGTGTTATCGTACGACGCAGATGCTAAGATCTCCATTTTTGGATGCCACACGACACGCTTTACGTCTTGCGTGTGTGCATTCAGTACGGCTGCGCATTCGAATTCATCATCGCCAGCAACTTCCCATATCCAAACGGACTTATCGCGAGAGCATGTGGCCAAAAGACCACCGCTACGTGACCAACTTACGCTCTTCACTTCGTTCTCGTGACCCTCCAAAGTTGCATTGCATTCGTGCTTTGACCAAATGGCGGTGGTCGCATCGAAGCTGGCGGAAGCCAAAAACTCACCACACGGCGACCACCGTACTTCGCGTATCGTCCGCTTGTGTCCATCTGATAATATGGTTTTGGTGCTCCATGTGTTACCAGACAGAGACCAAATTCGGATGGCCTTATCTTCGCCGCACGAGGCGAAAGTGTTGCCTTTTGGATGCCATGCGACGCCCCAAATGCGTCCTTTGTGACCCTGCAGTGTGTGTTCAAGTATTAGACGACCCATAGCGAGAATAGTTCACTTTAAGGCAATATGTTTATTTCAATTATGTAGATTTTTTCTGAAATAACACTCGTCATGTGTAGCCAGACCAAGGAACAGATGATGACCAAATGTTCGGTTCTGAACTAGTTCGGCTGAATTGCCTGTAATTGCTTACTTAACACAACACCTATTATTATTATTTTATTATCTATTAAGGCTATATTGCACTTAATATGCATTAGGCAATCTAAATTAGTATACAAAAGCATTGAAATTAACTTAATTAGTTAATAGATCATGCTTTAGATAAGCTTTTGAACTGAAATGCCGCCTGAGCAAGGTGGCAACGCTTAATGCTTATCACTAACGACACATTCCAACAGTTACAACACTGGAAAGGTAGTTGTATATTGTGTTGTGTTTTCGCACTAATTATGAGCGCTGATAAGAAAATGAACGGATTAATTGTGTTCAACAGTGCCAACGATGTGGTGTACCAGAATCTGAATACAGAACTAACCGAAAAGATTTGCAATATAGCGATCACACAAGGTTTACTGCCAGATGGCAGTGGAACAATACCCGGAGCGCCAGTCGACAGCAATGTTCTATTGCAAATATTTAGCCCCATTATCAGTTCGCAGCGGATAATGCATTGTCAATTCGACAACGCTTATGCTAGTTTCCAATGCGAAAATGGCTTTAATTTGGTGTTTGGAGAACTCTTGGGTTTCAGTTTCTTAAAGATCGGACAAATCGAGATTGACCAGTTGATGCGGCAACTGGGCGTGGCCATGACCTTAACACGTTATTGCTATGGGGCCAATTTGTTTGGGTCACAGGCCGGTATCATGCAACAGGAGCTGCTAACACAATGCCTCAACTGTTACGAGTCACAGCTGTGCCAGGAGGAACAGGCTTATCTGCTGGAGGCGATTCCCAAGCTGCTTATTAACCCGGAGCTGAAACGCACCGTGCACGTCACTCTGGATGCTACA
Organism: Drosophila funebris; assembly: GCA_018901825.1. NCBI lineage: Eukaryota > Metazoa > Arthropoda > Insecta > Diptera > Drosophilidae > Drosophila > Drosophila funebris. Next base: position 4,550,060 of record JAEIFK010000682.1, read on the forward strand.
CTGGAGCACCTACGTCAGACTGGAGGTCAGCAACGGACGCACGCTTTACTGCTGATCTCTCACAAGCTGGTGGCATTGAACAGTACACGCCAGGCACTACCCTTGGCTCCCGCCGATCTCCTCTTTCTGGCCATCATCGCACGAGCTCTGCAATCACAGAAATCTCAACGTGCGGTTGCAGTTTTCCTGCAGGGCGTCTCACACGATGCTAACTCTGGGTGTGTGCCAACGATTGTGCACATCTCTCGTCTTCACGGTCATCAGGTGCTGTTGCAGCTTATTGAGTACGGTCACATGCCACTGACTAGCAGCATCTACGATACCTTCTTTGTGCTTCAGAAGATTGTCGCAGTGCAGCAACAAGGTGATGGGGACGCTCTAAAACCCGCCTACGAGAGCCTCGAATCATTTGTTAGCCAAACATTAACAGCTCTCAAGCGACACTTAAAGCAAAAGCACGAGGAGATGGAAAACTGTGTCAAAAAGTTTACGGCCCGTTGGGAGAACCTTCGCAAGATGTACGTTGAGTTTTTTAAGAGCTACGAGCGTGAGATGCTTGTACGTATCGAGTCCAACTTGCCAGCATTTGTTGAAGAATTGAAGCAGCTGTTTACACTCTCGCTCGCCAGCTGTGATAGCGCCAGTAATCATCAGTTGGATCAGCTTGCCGACTCAGCAGCTGTTGTGGAGGCTAAGCTTCTAGAGTTTGCCGAATTTTTGGAAGTTAAGGCGGCGCGTAATATATCAATTGATGCTTATCTGGAGGATTTTCCTGGTCTAGTACACTTTATGTACGTGAATCGCAGCTCAGGTCAAATGCTGGCTCCGGATTTGCGTGAAAATAATCCACAGCTGGTACCAAAGACGAAGCTCTGGAATATGGTCGAGTTTACGCGTGGCTATCTTAAGAAAGGCCAAACTACGGTTATGTGGAAAGATCGTACATTCCATTACTCATACTTTCTATGGTTCGAGGATCTCTCTGGCGGAATCTTAAAGTGTTCGCTGGATCTGCAGCAGCATTTCCTATCCACTGGCTTTGGAGCGAATGGTAATGGTCAGAAGCCACCAGCAGAGCCGGGCTCTTTGCCCATGGACTATTACAGCGATCTGGCCGAGCTTTGTTTCCCCAAGATGGCGCCGGGAAAAGTACGCATCTATGAACTGTACTGTATACATTTGGGTCTCGTTACGGCCACCTGCGCCGTGGAACATGCGCGTCGATTAGTAGCCACTATCAGTGATGTTGTTGGCGAAGAGACATTTTAAATGAATTACTTTTATATATGGCATACACTTACTTTTTACATTCCATAATCATGCCGCACGATGCTAGTCAACTTTATAGTTCATCTAATCTGGAGATAGTTAATAGTTAATAGTCATATATGGGACATACTGAAACATATTCTATTTATTATTTGATTGCTGTAAGTTAGTTTCATAAGAATAAATTAACCAACAGACTTTTAACAAACGCTTATCATGTATATTATATTTGGGCATTTTTTAGCTCCTGCCACTTTTCCTCAAAGAATGATTTTCGCGCGGTCAGCGGCATTGACTTTTGACGAAGCAAATAGTTCTCGTTGCCTAAGGCTGTGTAGGTATTATCGCCAATTAGATTTCTTAATGCAATGTTCTTCTTTAGGTGCTTGTCGTAGTATGTGACACCCGCGGCCACAAATTGTGGACCCAGTGTAGCCAGTTTTTTATCAATTTCAGAATCGGTGGTGACCTGATTAAAGTCCTTCATGAAGAACCAGCTGCCGATGCCAAACAAACCCAAAATACTGTACAAAACAAAGCGCGTCTGAAAGCCAAAAGGTAAACGATTAAAGTTACCTATTTGATAACAAACAAGTCCATCAACTTACGCTGCCATGGAGTGCGAAGAGATTAAGGCGCATGTTTAGAAAGTGCCCTACTGTGTATACCATAAGGAAGCTAACACTGGGGAAGAGTGAGTTCAACAACACACGGTGCGTTTGCAGCTGAAGAATTGCTTTGCTCAGTCCAAACACCTGCTCATCCTCAGTCAAGACAATTGCTTCTTCCAATAGCTTGCCGTTCTCTGAACTCCAGTTTATTTGCTGATCTCGAAAGCGTATGTCTGAACGCTTGATTTCGTCAACGGTGCCATATGAATAGTTCACAGGTATTCCCAGAGCGGCACCAAAGCGATAATTCGTGGTGCCTGCTTGAAACAGATCAAATCCAAATACGGTAAATGGTTTAACGAATTTCGCCACTCGTGGATCCACATCCAGTTTATCCAAAGCTTTATCCAGACGCCGCTGCACTGACTCCGGCACGGGTCTTGCAATACCATTTCTGCATTAAATAAAATTGGTAAACGTTGCGCCATGCTGTCTTCATTTGCTCACCCACTGATAACATGTCACAAAATCGCAGTAATATTTCAGTCCAAAAGTATGCGGCACAAAGTTAGCTACAAATAGACCAATCGTGGTTGTTCCCGCTGCATAGAACACCAGCTTACGCCCAGTTTGGGTCTTAAAAAAGCCAAAAAGTCCGCTACCGGCTTTCTTTTGCATGTTGGCCTGTTTTGTAACCACTACCAATCGGTCGACCACCACAGAGCAACGAAATCAGATAAAAATTTTGATATTTATCGATAATCCATTTCAAATTCATATTGAATTCACATTAATCGACGAGTTTCCTCTACGAACAAATTTATTAAAGCTTACATTTAACTTATTTGCTGGATGTGCTTTGTAACTTAATGTCAACTATAACTATGTTGTTTTTGGCGTCTTTATGCCGCCACCAACGCCCCAACCTATGCTCTTGGCCAACAGCCACATACAGCTTTGTGCCATCGGTATTGAAAGCCAGGCCATTTATAAAGCCTCCAATGGATATGCTGTTAATTTGCTGAAGCTTGCGCGCATTTGGATTGGTTTGCCATAGTCTCACACAGCCGTCGCAAGAGCCTGAAGAGCATAAAAGTTATTATATGAATTTAAATTGGTTATTATTCACATTTCGTACCTGTTGCCACCAAATCCGTGTTAACCACCACAGCTATTGATGTTATCCAGTTCGCTACTCCATTTTCACCCAGCCCATGAGCAAGTTGTGTGCTGCAAATAGGTTTCTTTTTCATGGCACTCCACAGACTTATGGTACTGCAAATAAAGAATTTAATAAACTAGCTGAACCGCAGTTTTCTACTGCAAGTGTATATATTTACCCATCAACGCCACCAGAAATGAAGTGCTCATCGTTGATTAACTTGACACACTCAATGCCGTCTTTATGTCCGTTATATATCAGTTGGGATTCTTCCGTAATCTTCCATATGCGCAACGAGCAGTCTGAACCGCCAGCGGTAATAGCTCGCTCGCGACTCAATGCATCTATACTTGTAACAGCAGTCTGATGGCCAAATCTACACAGGATGGGCAGTTATATATTAACATTATGAAGAAATAGATATTACTCTAATACTTACAAGCTCTCCACATAAGCCAGCTCATCTACAGACCAAATCTTCACGGAACGATCCTTTGCTGCAGAGTAAAGCTCGTGGGTTCCCTTGCGAAACACCAGCGCAGATACGCTATCCCTGTGGCCTTTAAAAGTTTTCACATGCTTCATAGTTTGGGGGCACCAAATCTGTATGTGTGGACCACCCTCTGCAAGGGCCATGAACTTCAGATCTGTGGATAGGCATATGGCAATGACATGCGACCTTCGTTTCTTGCCGGTTTCCGGCTCCTCGCGATGCGGCAAGACATCGCATTTGTCTAGAACTTTGCCACTTTCCGTGCACCACTTGAGCACATATTGCGACTTGGCGCCGGTAAAGAGAAATTTGCCATCCGCGCTGAGTGCCAGGGCACATAACGGTGTGTGGTGAAGCTTGTGCTTAAGTACGCCTTGGATTGTACAAGAATTGATACCACCGGCGATGTTTCTTCGCAAGCGTCCCACGCTATCCAAATACTCAGTCTGTAGACGCTGTTCGACAGTCTTGCCCAGCTCACGCTCCTCCGCTCGCTCCGCTTCCTGTTTTTCTATTTCAGACAGATATTGTTTGGCCAGACGCAGGCGTTTGTCCTGTGGTGTTTCCTCCTCTTCTTCGTCTGCTGAGAATGCTAATGTATTACCGCCCACATCGCTGGTATATTCCTCGTCATCGCTAGCAATTTCTTCATCATCCACCTTAGACCTACGTTGTTTTTTAGGTCCTGGAGCTGTTGCATTTTGAGTACGCTTCCCCGATTTTGCGACAGCTTTGGATTTCGTCGCAATGTTCTATGGGATGTGAATGCTATCAGTTTTCTTTATATGCCTGAGTGTGCATTACTCACCTTGCGTTTTTTGTTAGCTTGTTTGGCGGCGCCTGGTTTTAAGAAAAATGATGAGGACATTTTAAAATTTGTAAATTCTATAAATTTAAACGCTAAACAGGCCCACGTGCATAGTATTACGCGCTTCGGCTTTTTTAGTCCCTTTTGATTATATCAGCTGTTTGCTTCTTGAAAAAGTCTGATTGCTATGACTTTAATCAGACGGAAGACTTGAATATTGCCCAGCACTGTCGTTGCGCGCCTAAATTACAAACTCGATTTATCTAAATTTGCGAATGCTGTTTTCTTTTCTTAGCAACTTACTTTAATAAAACAGTTTTGATTTGTTTTTATTTGACTGTAGGTTTATTAAAATAATTAAGTTTTATATATATAACTTAAAATGTAAGGATTAATTAACTCAAATAACTTGTTGAATTCAGCTTTTGATTTATTGTTTCAGATTAGCAGACGCACATTACATAATATAATGAATTGGGCTTGAATTGTGTAACTGATTTTGTTCTCAGGTGTTATAAAATTATCACAAACTATGTATACTTTAGTTTTTTATTTGTTGTGTAAAAGTTTCTTTTTATTTGCATTATTATCGTAATAAAATAAGTTAAGTGTTGCGCCCTTAGCGCTGCCCAGGCGATGTATATTGAAGTTTGGTACCTACAGAGAACAAAAACGCGCTTCGATCGCACGTCTGTAAATTGTTTAAAACTAAGTAACGTTCTAAAATAATTTTTAAAATTGCTAATTAAAAATTAAATGAGAATAGGAATAACATGTAAGTGCCTCCTCATCTACATGATCGAGCAAAGACCCGATGTTTCGATGCCATTTTGAACTTTCTTCGTCTTCTTTAACGTGACATTGCGCAACGCTGGCTTTTGTTCGATAACAGGCTCAGGTTCGGCTTCGACTGCAGTGGTAGGTGGCGGTGTTATCGACTTTTGAGCAGCGGGCGCTGATGAAGCCCCACTGCTTGTAGTTGATGTCGATGTCGTTGGCGCTCCCATTGATGTTACTGTTGTTGCGGGTAAACGCAAAGCACCATTACTGCTGTTGTTGTTATTATTACTGCTGCTGCCGTAACTGCTGCCAATGACCGAAATGGAACTAATGTTAGCAGGAGGCGCATTTGTCGAACTGCTCGTGGCAATCTTAGGCACAAACGTATTGCCCCCGCACAGAACTGGAATTGTGGAAATGGTTTGTATGGAGTTTTGTTGCTGCTGCTGTTGCACATCGTTATTTCCAGAGCTACCAATAACGCTAATTGCCGACACTTGCGAGTCTGTTGCTGTTGCCGTCGTTGCTGATGCCGCCGTTGTTGTTGTTGTTGAGGCACTATTATGACTATTACTACTTGTATTCTTAGTGATATTTATTTTTATTTTATTAACTATGCTAGCCAAAGGTAACGCTGGCCCCGGTCCCGCTGCGCTCAGATTGTGTGTCTCTTGCGGATTCTCACCGTTAAAATCAGCCTCGGATATTGCCGCCAACGCAATTGCCTCCAGCTCTAGTTCATCCTCATTGGGGGGCATTGAGAACGATGCAACCGATGCTGGGCGCTCTAATGTTGCAGGTGACGCAGATGAATCAATTGTTTGCGTTTGGGTTTCTAATCATCATCAGGAACAACGTTTAATATCGGAATACGGATAAAGATGTTCTTTGCGTAAATGAGATACTTACCACTGCTATTAATTGATATCTCATCTTCAGGTAGCGGGAGTAATGTCACCACTGTGCCCACATCTTCAAAGCCATCATCTTCATCCTCCTCATCATCATCTTTGGGCTCCTCTTTAATCTTAACATTGAGCATTGGGTGTGGCTCCTTTTCAACATAGGTGTCTAGATCGGTGAAGGGAATGTTTGGCTCCTGTATCTCAACATCTGACTCGTTAGCATTCTCAGCCTTTTGATGTTGGTCCTTCTTTTTCTCCTGTGCCTGCTGCTCCTCTTCCGTGCTTGGCGCTGCCGTGTCTTCGTTCTCGTTCTGTGACTCGATATCTGTTTCCGTTCGTGTCACAGTCGCCGGCACATATTCTTCATCATCATCGTCATCATCGACGATCTCTGTTACGCTAGGCTCTTCATTAGGCAGCACAATAACATCATCATCATCGTCATCCAGCAGCGTATTAGATGGTTTCTTAGCATCATCTGTTGAGATTACAGTATACATATGAATTAATTAAAGATTGTTATAATGGCTTAATAGCAATGAAGATATTCAAAAGAAGGCGACTGGCCACTTAGAAATGGTTATCACACTCACCTGAATCATCCTCGAGCTTGATTAATGTATCCATAGCATTGTCATCGCTGGCATTGAGCATATCAACATCTCCATTGGCTGTGGTGTCACTGGCGACAGGTGCTGGTGGATTTAGGGAGCTCTTGTAATCCTCATAGCACAAGGGATGATAGATTTTCTCTTCTACGCGTATTGCCGAACGCAGATGCCATTCCTCCAGCTCTTCATTGTAGAACTGTTCGAATTTCTCGTGACACATGTCACAGCTGCGATCAACATCATCCGCACCAGCCGCACAGCTGGGCATTGGTGAGTCCAGCGAGCGTTGCTGCGATACCTCATCGGCAGCATCGGGACCAAGTTGTTGGCCCTGTGTCTCCAAAAAGTTTCTCTCACGTTCGTCAACATCCTCAATTTCCTCATATTGCCGCCAATCATTGAGATCATAGAACCAGCGTTTGGACGTTGCCTTCCGCGTAGAGTCACGTTCACGGCGATTCTGTCGGAAATGCCAATCTAAATGCTGGCTATATTTGATAGTCTGCTCCGGCGGGAAGCGCACGCCGCAGCTACTGCACTGCATGCCCAAATAAAGTGTTGCTATTACAGCCGATTGTCGCGTCTTGATCGTATCCGGTTTGTGTAGATCAATTCGCTTAATGGGCTCTGTGGACTGTGGTGCCACTGCAGTGGGAGCCGCAACATCTTTGCTTGAAGTGGATGCCACCTCAAGGGCAGGTACATTGACAGTATTGCTGCTATTGCTACTGTTGCTGTTGTTGTTGCTTGTGATGGGGGCTGTGGCTGCGGCAGGTCCACCAATTATGCCAGATGATACGAGCTTTTGGAACAGTTCATCTATATTTAGATTGCTAAGCGCTGCTGCTGCTACCGGTAGTGGTACTGCTGCTGCCGCTGTAGCAATTGAAGCTGACGTTGGTTGCTCTAGGGGAGGAATCACGGACACTGGAGCAATTACTGGCAATGGTAATGGTGGCGGCTGTGGTGGTTCAGCAGGTGCATCTATCTTAATATAAACCATATCTTGGACATGTGCCTTGCCTGCTTGAACGCCCTTGGGAAGCGTCCCAAAGCGTATGAAACAGTTACGTCCACCATTCAGCTTCATGCTCTTGGGCAATCCGCCGTATTCCAGCTTCTGCAGTTGACCGTCGAGCAGAGCATACAAGAAGCTGTCCACAAACTGCAGCGAATGCTGCTCGGCACCCAAATGGAACGTCTGCTGGCGGCCGTCTAGAAACAGTGGTACAATCGTGTGAGCATCCACAATCATGTTGATTTTGCCCACAACCAGATCACGACGCACGCGTCCAATATCCACATTGGGCGGCGGTCCCTCTGCCTTTAACACATGTAGTTTATTGCCAATCGGCAGGGAAACGGGAGGACCACCAAAGTAGATCTCGTACCAATGATCATCGATGTACAGTTCCCGTGAAGGATGACCAAAGCGTATGCGATGCAATTGTCCATCCAACTGGAACGGTTTGTAGTCATCATTGAAGCTCAACGCTAGAGGTTCATTGTGATCAATATAGATAGACCGTTGGCCATTCTGAAAGCCAATCTCGTGCGGCTCATCTCCATCCATGAAAATTATTGCCACTTGGTTATAGAAACGTATCTCCTTACTACCCCCATCAATGGTTATGCTGCGCACCACATCCGCCATTGGATTATCCAGGGAATTGATAGCTTTGGTAATTGTTACTGGAGGCACGGGCGGCATTCCCAGCATTGACGGCGGCTGCGGTGGCGGAGGCACCGCCGATTGCGCTATAACCAGCGGAGGATGCTGCCAGGGCATGCCTCGAAAACCACCGCCAGCTGCAACATTTGCACCCGGCATACGCTTGTTACCATTGCCGTTATTGTTGTTATTATTATTGCTGTTGTTGTTGTTGTTTTGAGCCAACTGCCAGGCAGCACGCTGTGCTGCTGCTGGATCCACTTGATCGCCCCACTTGCTGGGCTTTCGTCGCTTGCCATCTCGCTTGGACTTGGTCTGCTTGGGCGGCTGGGACTTTTCACCGATTGAGGATTGTTGTTGCTGCTCCTCGAATCTGGGATCACTATCGCTGCGCGGTGAACTGGAGGCGTGATTCTCGTTACCCTTTAGCTTGGGAATACGCTTGCGTAGCACTGCATCCCGAGCGGCATTCCTGTCCAAATCCTCATCATCGGCAGCGGAGCCATCCCGTCGTCGATTGTCCTTCAGTTTACTGCTTTCGTTCATAGCTACCACTTTGTGGACTAAATCCTTATACTGTTCTTGATTCATGCCATGATTCTCGAACATCTCCTGTGCTTGACTCAGTATTGTTCGCATTGTCTCATCGTGTGCCTCCTGTGAGTCATCATTGGTCTTCAACTCCGACAATTGTTTCAGTCGTTGCGTCACAGGATGCTCCTTGGATTTATCTGTGGAATTGGATTAGATATTGGATTGTTCACATGGAACATTGCTCCATGATGTGCTGGCTACTCACCACCCTTGGTCAGCTTATTGTTGTTGCGAACAGTCTTGGCCAGCTTGGCACGTAGCTCATCCAGCGTTGGCTTTTTGGCGACTGCTTTTGAGGATTGCTAGAGGCGGGAGAAAGTATATAAGTTAATTAGGGAGTATTTGATTTATAAGAGATTTAACTCACTTTATCGGCTTCCCAGTTATCCATAGAGTCATCTTCGACGATAATAACACCACCAGAAGCCATGGCAGCTGGTTTGCCTGGCAACACTCGTCGCAAATCGACATCCTCGCTGCCAAAGAGACTGCAGAAAAAGAACAACACTTTGCATTGAATTCGGAACCACTGAAGTATTTATCTACACTTACGCATCCAATTTGGCAGATTTGCTGCGTTTCTGCTGAGGCTGTTGCAGTGTTTCATCATCATCATCATCACCATCGTCAAGATCTACAGGCAGCTGACCAGCCGGACGCTTCTCACCGACGCCCTGCGACTGGACAGGATTCAACAGCTTGTTGATGGACTGTTGCAGGGACTCCGATGAGGGCGCTGGCGAGGATTGCTTCACGCTGGTGGCAGTTGCTATTGTTGCGATATTTGCTGCTGCTGCTGAGGTTGTTGTTGCTGCTAGCAATGATGCTGTTGATAAATGCGCTGTAGATTTTTCTAATTTATTAAACGGTTTTTGTATTTTGAACGACACTTTTGTGGGCAATTTGGAGGAACTGTTCGATGCGTTGGAGGCGCTGCTAGCATTTGTTGTGCTGGTGATGCTGTTGCTTGATTCTGCATTTGTTGCTGCTGTTGGTCTGCTGATTGTTATTGCCGGAGGCGGCGGCGTCGCTGGTTTGACCAACGACAATGAACCAAATGGTCTCATATCGACGTCCATAATTGTTGCCTCAACAGGAGCTGAAGGACGAGGCCCTGGTTCAAGTATTTGAAATTTATCTAGAATTCTTTTATGCTTCGAACAAACAATTAAGGGATTTTTGGTTGTGCCAAAGAAAATGATAAAATTACGCAATTACTCACGGCCTATTTACAAAATCAATTAAATGAAACGAAAGGAAATCAAAAAAAAAAAAAGTGAAGGGAAAAATTATAATAATTAACTTTGGGGGCATCAACAAACACCAGGCACAGCAATTTGGCTAGAAAAATCAGTGGAAAATCATAAACAAAATAATAATAATCAATTTGATTGAGTTCCGTTAGGAAGGTTAGACTAATTAAGAACATAATAGATCAAAATAATGAGTAAAAGTGCCGTTCTACAAATACAAAAATAATAATAATTGTAATAATAATAAAAATTATATATAATATATAATACATATTTAAAGAGGGGGAGAGTCGTATAATCTGAGGATTGTATTATAATAATACAATTACAACAATACGCTTAAATAAATATGTATTTGTTTATGAAAAGTTTTAATATTATTTAGTGTTTTGTTTAAAAGTTTCTTTTAGACGTTAACAACAACAAATTAATAACTGCAGTCTTTATTTTTTCTTAGTTTTATCAACTGATTATATCAGGTACAATAATCTTCACAGTAATTTATCTGTTTATCACGAGTTATACTTTTCTTTAGTTTCTTTTTACAATTACACAAAGTAAATAGACTTAAAATTACACCAAAGGCGGCACCTGGCTACATTTTGCATTATTTAATTAAAACAACTGGAATGCAAAAGGTTTTCAAACTCATTTTTATTGGATTTGTCATTATTTCTTTTCATCTTATTCGTGGTTTTCGTTATCGTTTTTTCTTTTCATTTTCTTTTTAAGCGAACTTTGTATTGCTCTTAATTATAAAAAAATTGTCTAAATATTATACGATTAGGTAGATTTTTGGTTCAAATTTTAGAATATATAAACAAAAACAGCCCCAAAAATATGTCAAGTGAATAAACTCACCAAACTATGAGACATTTCAAGGACAAAATATCACAGAATGGAAACTCCAGAGTTTCCATCACTTGGAATATCTCCAAGGTCTGCAGTAAAGCGCAAAAATTTTATCAACAATATGAAATACTTAAAAATGCATATAAGAATATGAAAAGCTTTGTATTCGAAGGAACTTTTGAATGTTTTACAGTTTACTTTTTGCGTTTTACTTACAGTTCTTGGTCAAGCGAAAGTTTAACTGTGTGGAGCAGCTTATCTTCAATAAGAACACACGCTCAACACACGCCCACAACAGCCGCCCACAGCCATTGGCCAGATATGAGCCTACAGTGCCGCCAATTTGGTTTGTAATTTCTGAATATTTCAACTACTTTGTTATTTGTATGTCTAAGGATATCGATATCGATCTCGACTTGGCTGTTGGCTAACAAATGTGAGATTAGAATTAAAAATTGTTTCTTACGTTTCTCTAAATCATTTGCGTTGACGGCATTAACTGGTGCTGCTGTTGATGATGCAACAGCTACTGCTGTCAATGGTGTTGTTGTGGCCTTAGTTGTTGCTGTTATTGATGCTGCTGCTGTTGACTCTGGCGACTTGCTTCGCCTCACGCCGCGCATATCCACATCTTTGTAAATGGGCGAGCGGCTACGGGAACGTGCATTGCTGGAGCTACCCGATTTGCTGCTCGCTCCATCACGTCGCGCTGATGATGACGATGAGGATTTATTTGTAGCATTACGCTTTGATTTAGATGGTGAACTAGCGGGTGAGCTGCTCTTACGCTTAGAAGCCGCTGGTGATTCTCCATTGTGTGCATAGCGCTCGTTGTGCTCCTTGCTTGGATGCTTGTCACGAGAGTTAGACGTACGTTTAACCGGCGAGAGACTGGAGCTGCTGCTGTTGCCGTTCTTTTGCCGGCCATCTGAACCAGAGGACGATGTCGAGCTTTTGGACTCGCTTCGTTTGCGATTGCTGCTGCTAGACGAACTTTGATGGGTACTACTGCTGTTGCTGCTCTTATTTGAGCGACCACTGGCAGAGTTTCGCATTGGAGACTTGCTGCGCGAGCGACTAGATTTATGGGTTGATGATGAAGACGCCTTATGGCTCTCCAGGCGCGGATCAACACTGTGCATGGGCGCTGCCATTTGGGATGTTGCTTGCGACTGCATTTGTCGGGCAAGTCGAGGATCCCGTTGACGTACTGAGTTAAGCATAGCAGCGTTAACTGGATTCACCTTTGGTTTGTTAGCAAAGGGCTGTAAACAAGCTAAGATTAGATAATGTTATTTAATATGCACATAAATAACATACCGGTTGCTGGCCAACTACTGGTATCATGCCACCAGCAGCTACAGGCGCCACGGGACGCATATGACGCATTCCGCCAGGATATATTGGCGGAACAGCAGCTCCAACTGGAGGTATAGCGGTCTCCATGACCGGCGGACGCAGTGTGGCTGTTGGCGCTGGCATGGTCATAGGCGCCACGGAAATGGCATCGGTGGCCTGACTTAATTGACGTTCCTGTTCCTTTAAATGCATTTTTGTTTGCTCTAATTCCAACTCTAATTTACGCTTCTTCAGCTCTAACAGCTCACGCGTTTTGGCCTGAAGTATCTCCTCCATGTCGGTTTGCAACGTGGTATTCACGACCATGCCCTGTGGATGCATAAGTGTGTTAAGTGTATTCATTATATTGTGCTCTTCCATGTAGCTTACCGTTTTAAGAAAATCGGGATTCACATGTATTGCTGGATTAACATGAATTTTGGTTGACTGGCTTGGTTTAGCCGTGATTGGCCAATTGTTGTCCAAACGCTTAACCTTCACATCCAGTGCATACATCTTGGATGCGGGGAACACCTCGTTCCAAGTCTGACGCAGCAGATACATGCGTTCTCTAACTTTCTCGAGAACTTGCGACGGTGAGTGTTGAACCTAAGGATAACCATGGAAATGAGCAACTCATTAATAAAGAGAAGACAATGATATGATTTAGAATAGAATGAACTTACCGACTCGAAGGCGTTGAGAAATATATTGACTATACATTGACCAAACAGCTGGACGTAGCTGCTTTTCACATTCTTAATTATGGAATCAATTAAATATAGTATGGGCAATTTGAATTCTGGCGGCACCTGTTTGATTTGGTAAGATAGGTAAGAATAAATAGAACATAAGTTTCTACAACGTCGCTAGCGAAGTGTGTGGACACAGATTGAGGCACATCATCATTTCACATAGTCCTGGTCACGATTGACAACGATGACGGTCACGACAACGACGACGACAGCTGCTGGACACAGATGCATCTCCATGTTATTTGGGGCAATTGATCAAACCAAATCATTCGACAAACTTCTAAACTTTAACTCTCAAAAGGATTTTAATACAAGTCTGGAGACTATGTCTACATCGGAATTAAGACTCATTCCGATTCCGAAAAAACTATGTATAAATGTTAGTTTATACGAAATACATTTTTAAATTTTATTTTTGTTGTAAGCGGAATAAAAAGGTTTTTTAAATATTAGTTTTCTCTTTAAAATTTGTGTATTTTGTTTTTAAATATCTTCTAAGTACAACAGAGATGGGAAGCTTACGATTTTACGTCCTTTTTGGCCAAATAGTTCTGGTTTCTTCTCTCATTTGCAATACAGAGAACGCTGCGTGTTTTTGGTATTTGTTGTTATTATTTGTTTGTCAATGTTTTTGTATAAAATAAAAGACAACTTGATGACAATTGTTTAAGTATTTTCTCTTTTTATTGCAATTTTCTTTTCGATTTCTTTGTGTATTTCATTTACTTCAAGGTTAATCGAGGAAAAAGAAGAATAGAAGTATATAGTAAACGAAACGTCTTACCTTGTAGAGGATAAATCAGTCTCTGCTTAAAACCCAAATAAATATTTCAATTCAATTATACGAATTATAATTTGATTCTAAAGTTTACAAACACTAACCAATAGAAATTTGTAATTAACTTCATCTATTGGCAGCGTGTAAATCTTCAAAATTGTAATAATTGTTTATGTAAAGCGAGTGCTGATGGAGGAGTAGCAACAAAAGGCAAATGATTTAATTATGCAATAATTTAAATTTCTAACACTTTAGTTGGTAATACTCCATCGATGGGAGAGATGGAAACCAATCGAAAGTTTAGTTTTCACAAATATAGGATCACTTGTGATCGATTCGTACTAACGATTGTTTTCCAACTCAAAAATGTGATTTTGAACCTATGTTCCTAACACACATATTGGACATGGAGGATCATGTGTTAACACAACTGCCGAACGGGCGGCATTCGTTACGAGGACTCGGAACACTTTTCATAGTAAATATGTATGTGTGAGTACGTGTATTTGTTTCTTTGTGTCTCTCTCTGTGTGGTTGCTGTTAATTAATTATGCTTTATTTGTTAACCTGGCTGATGTGATATTCCACCACGCGCACAATGACTTGGGCATAGTTGATGTTCTCCTCGGCGAGCATTGTAAGCATATTGATGAGCGGCTTGCTATTGCAATTTAAATCCGTTAGACTGGATAAATACTCTTCGCCAATGCGGCGCGCATCCTCGGGATACGATTGGAATATATTCTCCATATTTCGGCTTTCCTTCACCGATTCCGATTCCAATCTATTCCGTATCACTTTCTTGAGCGATTCACAAAATAATTGCAGTCGTTAAGCTGCAAGAGGGAAGTTTAAAACAAATATTAGTACCAGTATGCAACGACAATGAAATTTAAAATTATTGAATATGTAATTATCGATATGCAATATTTTCATCCCTTGTCATGTGGTAACAACTATGGCACATACAAACAAACAACTCTGTATATAGATATTATGACGATATAAAACAAAGAAATTACATATACGCGTACGATATAAATGTATATAATTTATTGTTGATGTGGCTTCGCTGTCGAAGCAGAAAAAAATACATGTAAACATACATATATATTAAATATATATATATATTACACATACATCAACTACATACACGCTGTTTATGGGCGAACAATAAACACACAGGGCAACGGGGCTACAAGAGTCTTCAGCAAAAATTCAAAATGGCGGCCGCCAGACAAGCAAGCACGCAATTTTTTTCACACTGCAAAACACACTGGTTCTTTAAAATGTAGATTTTTTATACACTGCACATTAACCATTTTGGCAATTATCCAATACACACTTTTCACACTATATTTATTCGCTTGATTTGGATATGTGGACTTCTACCACATTTTTCAAAGATGTAGCCACGTTTATACTGTACACGCACTGTTCTTTAAAATCAATTTGCATGCTTTTAAATCGTTGGCAAACATACCTTTTTATATTAATACATTTGTACAATTAGTTTAACGCACTTTAATGCAGTGAAAAATATTTATTGAGCACTTTTAAACTAAATAAAATCAGCCTTTGACAACTTTTTCACGTAACAAAACTGGCGATGCCAATGTATATGATGAGTGTGCACTAGTGATGTGAGAGTTGCTATTATCGAAACGTTTTGAATTCGTTTGAGGAATGGTTCATGAAAGGTGTGATATAATCGATATATAAAAATATCGTTATGGTAGCACTCTACTGAATTTAGTTGGCAACGCCGCGCCCACCAACCAGCTGTTGATTGATAGGGGAAAATATTGGGGGACCTCAAATCGCTAATTAAGCGATTAAAACATTAGTAATAATTTTATTTGATTTTAAGAGTGGGTTAAAATGGATGAGAGCGACACTTACCTGCACAGCGCCTACCAGGTATCGATAATTCCAACGGATCTACATCACGAGGAAACTATAATCAGAGCAGCACAGTCGCTCGACTGCCTAAACAAAACAATAAACTCAATTTTCGGGCGCATCGATGCTCGGTTGGAAAGAAATGGTGCCAAGGTCCAGCATATAAATGAGCGTGTCATGCGTGCGCAGGCCAGAATTAATGCTCTCGTTGGATCCAAAAAATCAATTAAAATCTTCGCACCCGCTCGTTTTCCCGGTAGCGCGGTTCTAAGCAACATACCGGCTACCTTCCCGCAGGTGGCACAGGAGCTAATGGATCCACCACCGTCGACATCGGAGTTACAACAGCCCCGGCCTCGGAATCGCGTTGATGAATCTTATGAGCAAGAATCGGCTGCGGGTCTTGACTCCGTCAGCTTTCATGTGCGTGGTGAGGATCAGTTTGAAATGCCGCTGGTTATCGAGCGCCAACTGACTAATCGCACAGCCGGGTTGGGCTCTTTGCCAGCTGCCAAATCAATGCCAACCCTCATGCGTTTCAACTCCAATGAATTTGCTTATACTGGCGGCAGAAGCGGAACGAAAGATCTAAACGCCTGGAAGCGCACACTGCCGCCACAAAGTTATAAACGAGCTGCCAACAAAGCCAAGCCAGTTGAAACCGAAAAGCTAGCGCCGGCACCACATTCACTGGCCCATGGCACCACCAAACTTGCAACACCAGCAGGCGATTTGCGTTACACTCCAGCTGCATTAGCAGCACCAGCCATTGATGTTCCTCTGGACTTGCCTGATTTGCCAGGCATCGCCAACGATTTGCAATATGAGCCTGTGGCGG
Organism: Drosophila funebris; assembly: GCA_018901825.1. Lineage (NCBI taxonomy): Eukaryota > Metazoa > Arthropoda > Insecta > Diptera > Drosophilidae > Drosophila > Drosophila funebris. Next base: position 4,566,681 of record JAEIFK010000682.1, read on the forward strand.
AGCAAACTCCAATTGCGCCATCTCACCAGTTTGTCGATTTGCCCGATTTACCTGGTTTAACAGAACCAGAAATAAATATGGATTTGGACATTACGGTGCAAGCTTTAGCTGCTCAGACCAATACGCCCAGGAAAGTGCCACAGATGCAGCCGACGAGTATGCCTCCAAGAGCATTAGCTCCACCACCTCCGCCTCCACCACCACCTCCGCCGCCACCACCACCGCCACCTTCTCAAACTGCATTAAAGCTGCCCAATGATAACGTGATCAAGCCACTATCGCCATCTATTGAAACACCACTGGACATACCAATGTCACGGGCACCGCCTGCGCCGGATCCACGTTCTGAGCTCATGGCTGCAATACGTAACGCTGGCGGTGCACTTGGTGGTCGCTTACGTTCCCCCAGCAGCCGCACCTGTCAACGTAGATGTGGTGGATACACAAAAGTCAAGTAGTACAACACGTTCAAGAGCAGGTGGCCCTATCTCTGGCGGAGATTTGATGGCGGATCTACACAATAAGCTTATGCTGCGTCGTAAGGGTATCTCCGGCAGCCAAAATCCAGCGGAACAATCAGGCAATCCTATAATGCGCCAACTATCGAAGTTAATAGAGTCACCGATGACGAAAAGCAAGGGTTCGATGTCCAGCGATGAATGCAATTCGGAGGAAGACGATGCTTGGGAGTAACGAGAAATCATTTAGAATTAAATTATTTCAGCTAAGTGCCTTGCTTTAAGCATTAGTGTAAAATTATTAAATCATTAGGCAGATCGAGCATTAAAACTTTACAATTATTTTTTCAAGTGTTGGGAATCGTTAAAAGTTATTTAGCGTTATTTTAGGGAGTTATCGATATATACAATTTCGATAATCTTTGAGCGCAGCCACATTTCAACGATGTCCACTGCATCGAGAGATATTAATGATCTTTTTGACGATATAGTGCTTACCGAGGAAAAACACGCACGCCTGGGTTACGAGGAGGGCGTCAGTGACGGCCGTGCTCAGGGAAATCAGGAGGGTTACCAACTGGGCTACTCTCAGGGAGTGCAACTTGGTGAGGAGCTGGGTAGAATTTACGGAGAAGTTGTGGCACAACAGCAACTGCCTCATACAGATAAGGTTCTACGAGCGCTGCAACAGCTGCGCACGCTCATCGAAAAGTTTCCCCGTCACAACGATCCTGAAGCGGACATCATTGGCACGGTGGAGCTCATACGCAACTCGCATCGTCGGTTGTGTGCGTTGCTGGGTACAAAGAAAGGCATCAGTGGTCAGAAGAACTCTTCCACAGAAGAGCACAAAGATTTCAGTTTCTAGATTGAAAGGAAGAATGGGGAGCGTGGGCGTGGAAGAATTGCATCGCTCTCTCGATGGATTACTGTCCTATTTGGAACCTCACTGGGATTTTGTTAATTGTCACATGGTCAACTACTTAACCGATGATCACTGGAACCACTTTGTACCCAAATCACTGCGATTAGAGCTTAACACTGTGGATGACATAAATCAAGCAATAGAGACTCTGTTTTGGCGGTTTGAGCGTAGCAGCCAACAATTTCGAGCCTTTGCGAGCTTCCTCGCTGCAGGCGAGCGTCAACGTCTGAATAGCTGTGAGAAGCTATTGACAACGGTAGAGCAACTAGAGCAGCAGCTTGCATCTGCAGCACACACGCAGCTGAGCATCAAAGAATTTATGAGCGCTAAAAAATGTCATGAGGTAAGTTTCATGCTTAAAATAAAAAAAATGTGAAGAACTTAATGTATTGATATCCATTATTAGGTAGAGCTGGCGGCGGCATTGGTAGACAAACTTGTCCAAAGCATATCATCTGATCGAAGTGAGAACTGCTTCATTGTTGATGCTGGCGATGGAAAAGGTTACCTTTCATCAAGATTAGCGCTCCAGTATGGACATCGCGTGCTGGGCATTGATGCCAATACAACAAACACTGAAAATGCCTTGTCACGCAATCGCAAGTTACAGGTAAGTCTTTTTTACAAAATAAATATATATTTATTTCATTACTTTCGATTCTTAATGATAAGTTGCTTTTGACGTCTTGTACTGAGAATGGCACCCATTGTAGCCATGTATTTAATCGCGCATTTCCCCTTCCTCGTCGTCATCCTCCATGCCTTTTATGTACAGCACATTGTTGCAGCGTATCAGCACTTCGCCCAGATTTCCAGTCACTGAACCCTCGATAACTTCCTCTGTGTTGGCCAGTTGCATGTTCATGTATCCGTCCACCGATACCAGGAAGCCTTTGTATTCCTGTCCCCACTTTAGTTTCACAAGCACAGGTTTTCCAGTTAGACCATTTAGAAATGGTTTAGGATTAATTGGCATGCCAGCCGACATTTTGTTTGTTTCTTTTTATAAAGTTTTTGGAATGAATGATAGAATTTGCGTTAAAACTGCCGGCTAAAACGTTTTGCGTCGGGCATGCAGAAGAAGAGTATTTGACAGCTGAGAAACAGGGTTGTTTTCACGTATTTCAGTGTTGAAAGCTGGCTACTTAGCCGACATGATATGTGTATGCTATCTGTAATTTAACAACACTTTTTCTGTATATTTGAATTAGCGCGCTTGGAACGGTTTAACAGAACGCGCCGAGCTGCAGAGCCAAGGAATAATACCCACTCGCCGCGGCAAAAGGTCAGCCCAACGAGATGAATCTATAATTCCACCCGCTCTGGACAACTACAAAACGACATCAAGGTTCATTACCACAGAGCTGAACTTGAGTGATTTATTGGCTGAGCACTTTGAACAGCGGACGAATAATATATGCTTGTCGGGATTGCACACCTGTGGGAATCTTGCGGCCACCTGCTTGCAGGTGTTCCATGCCCAGGAAAACTGTCGCATCCTGTGTAATGTTGGTTGTTGCTATCATTTACTGCGTGAACGGTATTCAGTACAGGAGTTCTTTGGCAACAAAGCGTTAATGGAGCAGCAAACAGATTATGGATTCCCACTAAGTCGCTATCTGCAGAAACGGCAAGTGAGATTGGGTCGCAATGCACGCATGCTTGCAGCCCAATCCATTGAACGCACCTTGGCGGCCAGGGAATTGCCCAACATAACGCTCTACTATCGTGCACTGCTCGAACTTCTGGTTTGCCGCCATGCGCCGCATCTGAAGAACGAACTGCAGGTGGGCAAGGTGCGAAAGTTCGACTCCTTTGCGGACTATGTACAAAAGTGCGCAGAGAAATTGAATGTACCTTGGCTGGCAGCTGTAGAGGAAGCGGAACTGCAATCTTTGTTAGAGACACATGCGATGGATCGTCAATATTTGGAACTATTCTATCTGCTACGTATGTCATTTGCTCCTGTTCTCGAGAGTGTTATACTTTTGGATCGACTGTTGTACCTCAAAGAGCTCGGCTATGAGCACAGCTATTTGATTGACTTGTTCGATGCAGTTATATCACCACGTCACTATGCAATTGTTGCTATCAAGCAGTAAGTGCAACGGAACGTGATCTTAATCGGAATCTAGATTTTGATTTTGACGTTTATTGATTAACATTTTTAATTGAGAAGCGTGCAATAGTATGACATGTAAATACTTTTTACTTAATTTAACTGGCACAACAATTAAAAATTACAAGTCGACTGGCAGATACCCTATTAAAATACAATTTATTAACTGAAAATGTAAATTTAGGATTCTACTCTAAGCCATTTTATAGTTATTTTGTCATCTTGTGTGCTTAGAGTCTCTAAGATTGGTCAACAATAAAACATATAATTGTTTTATGGAACCAAATAAGCATCATTATGATAGATTACGTTGTAAAAATATACTTTTATTGCAACCAATACATTGTATGTCTTTAATTTAATTGTTAAGTTATCTATCTGCTTTATAGATAGCTGATAGAAAGTGAAGTGGACTTACCCTCTTATTTCGTATCAGCATTTGGAAATAATCTTGTTATTGTTTTGACTATAAAAGCGCCGGCTCAGTTCCAACTATGCGATTACTGTGCGAGAAGCGTTAATTGTCGGTCATTCGCTCGCGAGTCGATAATATTAAAGCTGTATAACCTGGTCAAGGTCAGTTTTCTTTGCAATAAAAGTAAAAACGGATAAGAAAAGTTTCGAAAAGTGAAAATAACGTATGTTCATCAGATTCCTGAAGGAATTCATTTGCCGAAGATTTATACAAACTACACTGAGCTGAAACTAAAGGTATTGAGTTGCCAAGCCAGTGAAACGCTCCAATATGTCTCAAATGCATGAATGAATATTGGGTTTTGAGGGACAAATGTGATAGTTGTTATGGTTTATAGTTTGTGATTTGTTATTTGAAAACTACTTTTTGCAGCTCTGAAAATGATCGTAACTGCAATACTTGTTGTGCTTGTGGGTGCATTGAGCGCCATCTACATGTGGTTTCAGCGCAATCACAGCTATTGGAAGCGCAAGGGCATTCCATACATACAGCCTACACCAATTGTGGGCAATACCTTGGTGGTGTTTAAGCAGAAGAACTCGTTTGGCATGCATATCTCGGATTTGTACAATGATCCGCGCATGAAGAATGAGGCTGTCGTGGGCATCTATGTGATCAATAAGCCGGCTCTGATTATTAGGGAGCCAGAACTCATTAAATCTGTGCTAATCAAGGACTTTAATCGTTTCTCCAATCGCTATGGCCGCTGTGATCCGCATGGGGATCCCTTGAGTTCAAATAATCTATTTTTTGTACGCAATCCACAGTGGAAGGAGATTCGCTCCAAATTGACGCCAGTTTTTACCAGCGGCAAACTCAAAGCGATGTATCCCCTGATGCAGAACGTAAGTAATTCCATGATGAATCTTGTTGAATATATTTAGAGATCTTCATTGTAGATTGGCGCTGATTTGGAATCACATTTGGCACGGAATAATCCCGGCAAGAATGTCGAATATATTTCGGATATAAAGAATGTGTGTTCAAGGTTCACAGCAGATTCGATTGCCACCATTGCGTTTGGTGTGCAGGCGGATAGCTTGCAGAATCCCGATGCCGAGTTCCATCGACTGGGACGAAAGACGCTGGAGGCGACTCTGCTGCGCAGCAAAGACTTCTTTGTGGCTTTCTTTCTGCCAAAGCTTGTGTCACTGCTCAAAGTTAAATTCTTCACAAAGGAATACACCAATTTTATATGCAAGTGTATTGGCCATGTGATGGAGGAACGGGAGCGCACATCCACCATGCGCAATGATCTCATTGATGTCTTAGTTGGACTGCGCAAGGAGGCCGCCCTGGATCCGACAAAGCCGCATCTGGCGAGGGATAAGAACTTCCTGCTTGCCCAGGCGAGTGTCTTCTTTACCGCTGGCTTTGAGACGTCCTCATCGACAATGACCTTTGGCCTGCTGGAGCTGGCCAAGCAGCCAGCTCTGCAGGAACGTCTGCGTAAGGAAATCAATGAAGCTCTGCTGAAGGATGGAGGCCAATTGACATACGAGACTATCAATTCAATGGAATATCTCGGCATGGTGCTGGATGAGGTGCTGCGCATGTATCCGGTGCTGCCCTTCCTCGATCGCGAATATCAAGGCGTTCAGGGCCAACCGGACTTATCCCTGAAGCCATACTACGACTACAAACTGGAGACGGGCATACCAGTCTTCATACCTGTCTATGGTCTGCAGCGTGATCCCAAGGTAGGTTTATCATCCACACTTCTCTTTGCATCCAAGTGTAATCTACCTTATTACCAGTATTGGAAAAATCCGAATGAATTCGATCCCGAACGCTTCTCGCCTGAGAATCGGCAATCAATTGTGGCCATGGCTTATCAACCCTTTGGCCTGGGTCCCCACAACTGCATTGGAAGTCGCATTGGCCTTCTCCAAGCAAAACTGGGCCTGGTGCACTTCCTCAAGAATCACTACGTGCGCTGCTGCTCCAAGACTGTTAAGGATATTAAATTCGATCCGAACACCTTTGTACTCCAACTGAAGACGGGACCCTTTTTGGAGATTGTTAACGATAGACTTTATGATGATAAGGCCAATGCCCAGTAATGCTTGCCAACCTTGACAATGAAAGAAATAAATTTAATAAATCATATAAACATTTATTGATAACGTAATTCTTCCAAATGTAGAAGTAGATTAGGCATTGATACTCGAGTCTTAAGGGGAACACTCTGAGTAATGCCAAGGTTAAACAAATTTGTCGATAGCTTGAACTTGAACAACTGAAATATGTAGTAAATTCGACAGTCTTTAAATAAACCATATCGATGTTGTGTATTTTATTTGTTATTAGAAAGCGCTTATCATAAGAATATTTTCTGTATTTTTCCCCTTTTCACAACCATAAGTGAGCGATGTAAACAACTGTCTGATTAGCTGAGTTCATTTTTAATGTTTCTTTAATCTATTGCCCGTGGAGATGCCCGCCTCCCTCCCGCCAGCAAATTGTTATTGAAAATAAAGTGTTTAACCATTAGAAAACATGTAAAATCGCTACAGACGAGACGCTCAACTGTTGTATACCCAGTAGCTGCAAATTGCTCAAATACAAATTAAGTAATAACATTTGGTTTTAGTTTAGAGTTTGCAAAATAAAAAACAACTATTAGTAAAAATAATACGATTAAGTAATTTATTTTATAATATAACAACAATATTTATTTATTTATTATATACTTATCAGCCCATTTTACCCCTTAGTTACTGGGTCTAATCAACTGCTCTCGAAACATTACTAGATTGCGTGCCAACCACTTGATGCATTGTATTACATAGTTGATTCCAGGTGTCTTTTCAAGATCCATTTAAATTACAATTGTGCGCAATTTGACGCCAAACAACGATCGTTTAACTGTTACTCAATTAAATACTATATATTATGTACTGCATGGTGTTATACAACTTATTTTGAGTCTTACAATTTTTCCAACAGTTTTACATTTCAATTATTTTAACTACATTTAATATATTTAAAATAAATCTGAATTGATCCCTCTTTTGATTCAAAAATCAGTAAATGTAGTCCTATGCCATACGTAAATACTAAAATGTTTATTTAAATAACAAGCAAAGTAACAAATTGAAAACTAAATCACAGCTTATAAAAAAAGCTCAAAAAAGCGAGAAAGCTATTGAGACATTTAACTGTACAAAATAAGCAATATATGTATGTACATATAGATCAAAGAAACATAAACTTATGCTGTGTTTATATGCTTTGCGTTGTGGATACTGTTCGGAACACAGCGTTCACTGTGGATGCTTCGGTAAGCTTTCCATAGAGGCGCACGCTATACGCAATCAGTTGCTCACAAATATACGCTCAATACAGTGAGCTAATTGATCACACGCACACACACACATGCATGCACATTGCTGTCAGCAAGCGCTGCTGCATTTATCCACTGGACTGCTCAAACAACCGCGCAATGCGTGGATGCTAACTGCAGAGAGCTTGCTCCTCTCTTAACACATATACACTTACAGAAATAATAATGTGGATGCCTATTGCAGCAGGCTCGCTTACTGTTTGAGTGAAAGCTCTTTTGGGAGGCAATAGAACGCAAAAACTCAGGGTCTGCTCTTTGCAGCGGTTTCTCTCATTCTCTCTCTCTCACATTTGATTGTAGCTTGCTATTAAAATGTTGTTGGTGTGTGCAAATGCACATAATGCCCGCTCCTGTTCTCACTACTCAAATATTATAATATTCTTATAATTTGTACATTAAATACTCTTGAGCGGATCAGTTTTTTATTCCTAATATTATATTAATAATCATAGTTCCTTAAATATAATGCTATATGTATACAAATATGTTTACTCAAGCATATACGCTCTTTATACCAAAATCTACAGATAAAATATATTTAATTGCAATTAAATGTTCACATACATATGGATTGCACAGGCTAATCGGGCTTATAATAGTTGGAGTCAAAGTCAAGTTAGTTTGTTCCGCTTCATATAACGCTAAGATTCTAGACACTAGGTACTATTTCCCCACTTCTCCCTCTTCCCGCACTCCCCCGCTTCAGGCGACGCAACGACACGCAAGTCGTCAATCAAAATGCATTTTCTGAAGATGTTACAGCAAATTCTGGTAGGAGAAAAATATAATTTAAAGTGACATCTCACGCGAATCGCCAAGTTAGTTGCAAGTGAATCGCTGACAGGTGAATTGCTCGGAAACGATCCTCCAGAGGTCCGTTAAGTAAGTTGTTAGACTCCCAGGGGATCACGCACTAGTCTAAGATGAATGCCGCCTTTGGCTTGAAGTATTATGGCCTTTGGATCCAATTTCATGCGGCGTTGAGTGCGCTCCGAGGTGGTTACCAGATGATTACGCAGCACATAGACCAAACCCACTTTTGCCTGTAGAAAACCAAATCGCTCCCCAATGCAGCCATGTGGTCCCAGACCGAAGGGCATATAGGTGTACGGGGTGTGGAGTTTGCGATTTTCCGGAGAGAAGCGCTCCGGTTGAAACTGCCGCGGCTGGGGAAAGTACTTGAGAGGAGAGAGAAAAGTGTTAGGATCAGGCAGGAGGAGTTCCACTCTATCGATAACTCACCTGAGGATCCATGTGGAGTGCATAGGCTGGTATGTAGATGGGCATGCCCTTGGGCACATTGAACTTATGGAAGGGCTCCAAGGAGTAGCCATTGTCAAGGGTGCACTCGCGATCTAGGAACGGCAATGGTGGATACATGCGCAGCACCTCCTGGAGTATCATATGCATGTACTCCAAGGAATCGATCAACTGTTGGGTAACCCGCCCGCCACTGGCAATTAAGGCATCTTTGATCTCTTGTCGCAAACGTTGTTGAACCTCCGCATTCCTGGCCAGCTCAAACATTGCAAAGGCCATTGTAGACGAGGACGACTCAAAGCCGGCGGTAAAGAAGAGTACGGCCTGTGCCACCAAGATGTCACCCTCGAAGACAAACTGATCCGAGTTTCCTTCGGCCTTGGCCTTTTGTGTGCTCCGTTTGAAGTCAATGAGGAGATCGATAAGATCATTGCGCGTTTGATTGGATCTTTCCCGTTTGGCCATCACATAGTTGATGGTGTTGCGCAGGAACTTGGTGGCTTCGGCTGGCACCACCTTGAACCCCAAATGGGGCACCAGTTGCGGCATAAAGAACACCAGGGTGAACTCCGCCGCACGCATTAAACTGAACTCAAAGACTGCACGTCCATGTCGACGGAACTCACTGTTGGGATGCGTGAAGCTATTGGCCTGGACACCATAGGCCACCGTAGCGATCACATCTGTGGTGAACAGAGCACACAGTTCCTTGACCTCCAGATCAAAGCAGCGCATGCGCTCGTTATGGAGCGGCTGCTGGCGTAGAAACGCATCCAGATTGCAGCCCACCTCATCGATCAATGGGAACATGTGTTTGAGCCGGGTGCTGGTGAAGAATGGCGACAGCTTCAGGCGCACCTCCTTCCATGCTGGATTCTTCAGAAAGAATATGTTCTGCGAGCCCAACGGATCACCCTTGTAGTCAGAATTGGAATACCGATTGGAGAACTTGGGAAAATCCTTGACCATAATCCGTTTGATTAGCTCAGGATCACGCAAAAACAATGCTGGCTTATGGAACACATGTATGCCCACAAATGGTTTATCCTGGGCATCCGGATGATTATAAAGGTGACCAATAAAGTCAGCCGGACTGCTACTCAAGCTCAACATTCCCGCCAAATTGCCTAGCAGGATGCAAGGACGCAACTCTGGAACTCCGCGACGTCTCCAGTAAGCATAGTGTTGCCTCAGCAGATAGTACACAGTCAAGAGCAGGACAACGCCCAGAAGAAAGAGCACTCCAAGCGACATGTTCACAGTTCCAGCAACGTAGAGCAACTACCTCGGTTAAGGCGAGCTCATTGAGGGTTTAAGCCAATCTCGCATAGGAGATTGCGTGCAGGGTTCAGCCAAGGTTCACATTTGTTTTCTGAATGAATAATGTTTCATTGTCTTTTCCATATCCATTCATGTGAGAGTATTAGAGAATTGAGGTTATGTCCAGGTTATGTGGAATACGATAAATAATAATTAGATGCAAATGTCCAAGTCCGTATGCCGTATGGGTCTACAAATAGATTCAAATTTTAAAAATATTTCATCAAAATATTCCAAAAATTTCCATAGAAACATGAGGAAAGCAAAACTTAAGCATCTTTGAGGTTATGTGGAATAAGAAAGAAATTATTATTAGATGCACATGCCCAAATATACAAGTCTAAGCTTCTTGGGCTTAATATTTCATTGCAATAATCCAGAAATACCCTATAAATAGCGTTACGAGAAACATAACCTATAAATTAAGCAAATTTTATACCTTTTCAGTCGCCATGTTGCCATTCTGGTTGTTTCTGCTTCTCCTGGCGATCTTCTTCAGTTATCTACGCATGCAGCGATCTTATGGCTACTTTGATAACCACAATTTACCATACTTGCCCGTTTCCAACTGGACGCCATTGGGTCATTTGAACGAGCTGCTGTTTCTCCGCATTTCATTTGGAGATCTTTTCAAAAAGATTTATAGCAATGCACGAATCAGTCAGGAGAAGTTGGCTGGTTTCTTTATCTTCCAGAAGCCCGCACTGATCCTACGGGATCCAGAGCTAATTCGTCTGGTGCTGATCAAGCATTTCGATAGCTTCTTGAATCGCTATGAAGCCGCTGATGCAGCGAGCGATTCAATGGGTTCACTGACGCTGCCCTTGGCCAAGTATCATCAGTGGCGGGAGAGTCGTCAGTGGATGTCCCAATTGTTTACCAGCGGACGGCTAAAGCAACATATGTATCCATTGATGCAGCAGGTGCTACAAGATCTGGAGCAGCATCTGCATAGGAAAATGGGTGGAGAAATGCAACGTGTGCTTCCGTTAAGCGAAATGTGTCAGCTCTATACGACGGATGTGACGGGCAAGCTATTCTACAGTTGGGATGTGGGTGGGCTGCGTCATGGTTACTCCCCATTGAGGCAACAGACCAAGGAGGTTCTTAAGCCCAGCCTGAAGAAGGTGTTGCACTTCATGTGCGTCTTCTTTCTGCCCAAGTGGACGGGTTACTTGCGTGCCAAGGTCTTCTGCGAGTCATATGTCCAGTTCATGAGGCAACTGGTGCGACAGCAGCCTGGCCAGCATCAAGGTGATCTTATCGATCAATTGAAGCAACTACAACGCAATCGACCGGACACACATTATGTCCAGCATCCGGATTTCATCGCTTCCCAGGCGGGTATCATATTGCTGGCGGGATTTGAGACATCTTCCGCTTTGTTAGGCTTTACGCTCTATGAGCTGGCCAAGCAGCCGGAACTGCAGCAACGGCTGAGGCAGGAGCTGTATACCGCCTTTGGAGACGACTCCTTGTTAAGCTATGAAGTAGCAGTTACCTTGCCGTATCTCAAGATGGTCTGCCTGGAGGCGCTGCGTCTTTATCCCGCCGCCGCCTTCATTAATCGGGAATGTACGCCAGGTCAGAGTGAAGGCTTCTCCCTGAAACCGCATGTGGATTTTGTGATACCCCCTGGCATGCCAGCTTATATATCCATATTGGGATTGCAGCGCGATGCAAAGGTAAGCTAGAAACCTTCATCCAATCTTGTCTAGCGTTTTTCCCTTTCCAGTACTGGCCCAAGCCCCTGAACTTTGATCCCGAACGCTTTGCGCCAGAACATATTGGGAACATAATGCCCATGACGTATTTACCCTTTGGCGCTGGTCCACATGGTTGCATTGGAAGTCGCCTGGGTCTATTGCAGCTTAAGTTGGGTGTTGCCCAAATGCTCAGGTCGTATCGTGTAGAGATCTGTGAGCAAACAATTCCCGAAATCCGCTTCAATCCCAAGACTTTCATGCTGGAGTCTATGGATGAGATTTATTTACGATTCTGTAAAGATCCAAGCTAAATATTATCCATAATGCAATTACTATCTGGCTGTGATACGAAACGAATCATCAATAAACGCTTTACAAACCATCCAATTATCTGCCAGACACGTGTTTTCATGTTCGAATCCAGTTTTCAGTCAGGAAAATCGAAAGTACGCGAAATTGGAAAAGTACGAGAAATTTGTTGTCACGCAATGGCCGGCACATTGCTTACATGTGTTTGCAATGTATATAAAGTCTAATAACAGTCGTACTTCTTAATTGTATCTCTATCGACTGAAAATCATCTAAGATACATAATCCAAATAAGATGCAAAAATTTGTGCATTTGCACAGAACAACATTTTAATAGAAAGCTCAAATCAGATATTAGAGAGAGAGAGAGAGAGAAACGCGAGAAAAAGCTGCAGAGAGCTGCTGCTGTCTATCTATTGCCTCTCACAAGCGCAATTACTGCGAGCGTGCTTCAGTAATCAGAAGGGTAAGCTCTCTGCAGTTAGCATCCACTCATATGCGCAAACGCTGCAGTGCTGATATGCATATGTAGGCAAGCTCTCTGCAGTTAGCTGCCACTCATATGCATAAGCGCTGCAGTGCTGCAATGCATATGTAGGCAAGCGCTCTCAGTTAGCAGCCACTCATATGCGCAAACGCTGCAGTGCTGCTATGCATGTGTGTATAATCAGTCACTGCAATAAGCATCCACGCATGTGAGTAAACGCTGCACAGCTGCTATGCAGGTGTCTGTAATCAGTTAAGCAATCGCTCTGCAGTTAGCAGCCACTCATATGCGTAAGCGCTACAGTGCTGCTATGCATATGTAGGCAAGCTCTCTGCAGTTAGCTGCCACTCATATGCGCAAACGCTGCAGTGCTGCTATGCATAAGTAGGCAAGCGCTCTCAGTTAGCAGCCACTCATATGCGCAAACGCTGCAGTGCTGCTATGCATATGTATGTGGTCAGTTAGGCAAGCTCTCTACAGTTAGCATTCACTCATATGCGCAAACGCTGCAGAGCTGCTATGCATATGTAGGCAAGCTCTCTGCAGTTAGCAGCCAATCATATGCAAAAAAGCTGCAGTGCTGCTATGCATATGTATGTGGTCAGTTAGGCAAGCGCTCTGCAGTTAGCATTCACTCATATGCGCAAACGCTGCAGTGCTGCTATGCATGTGTCTGTAATCAGTTAAGCACGCTCTCTGCAGTTAGCAGCCAATCATATGCGCAAACGCTGCAGTGCTGCTATGCATATGTAGGCAAGCTCTCTGCAGTTAGCTGCCACTCATATGCATAAGCGCTGCAGTGCTGCAATGCATATGTAGGCAAGCGCTCTCAGTTAGCAGCCACTCATATGCGCAAACGCTGCAGTGCTGCTATGCATGTGTGTATAATCAGTCACTGCAATAAGCATCCACGCATGTGAGTAAACGCTGCACAGCTGCTATGCAGGTGTCTGTAATCAGTTAAGCAATCGCTCTGCAGTTAGCAGCCACTCATATGCGTAAGCGCTACAGTGCTGCTATGCATATGTAGGCAAGCTCTCTGCAGTTAGCTGCCACTCATATGCGCAAACGCTGCAGTGCTGCTATGCATAAGTAGGCAAGCGCTCTCAGTTAGCAGCCACTCATATGCGCAAACGCTGCAGTGCTGCTATGCATGTGTGTATAATCAGTCACTGCAATAAGCATCCACGCATGTGAGTAAACGCTGCACAGCTGCTATGCAGGTGTCTGTAATCAGTTAAGCAATCGCTCTGCAGTTAGCAGCCACTCATATGCGTAAGCGCTACAGTGCTGCTATGTATATGTTGGCAAGCGCTCTGCAGTTAGCAGCCACTCATATGCGCAAACGCTGCAGTGCTGCTATGCATGTGTGTATAATCAGTCACTGCAATAAGCATCCACGCATGTGAGTAAACGCTGCACAGCTGCTATGCAGGTGTCTGTAATCAGTTAGGCAATCGCTCTGCAGTTAGCAGCCACTCATATGCGCAAACGCTGCAGTGCTGCTATGCATGTGTCTGTAATCAGTTAAGCACGCTCTCTGCAGTTAGCAGCCACTCATATGCGCAAACGCTGCAGTGCTGCTATGCATATGTCTGTAATCAGTTAGGCAATCGCTCTGCAGTTAGCAGCCACTCACATGCGCAATCGCTGCAGTGCTGCTATGCATATGTAGGCAAGCGCTCTGCAGTTAGCAGCCACTCATATGCGCAAACGCTGCAGTGCTGCTATGCATATGTCTGTAATCAGTTAGGCAATCGCTCTGCAGTTAGCAGCCACTCACATGCGCAATCGCTGCAGTGCTGCTATGCATATGTAGGCAAGCGCTCTGCAGTTAGCAGCCACTCATATGCGCAAACGCTGCAGTGCTGCTATGCATATGTCTGTAATCAGTTAGGCAAGCTCTCTGCAGTTAGCTGCCACTCATATGCATAAGCGCTGCAGTGCTGCAATGCATATGTAGGCAAGCGCTCTGCAGTTAGCAGCCACTCATATGCGCAAACGCTGCAGTGCTGCTATGCATATGTCTGTAATCAGTTAGGCAATCGCTCTGCAGTTAGCAGCCACTCACATGCGCAATCGCTGCAGTGCTGCTATGCATATGTAGGCAAGCGCTCTGCAGTTAGCAGCCACTCATATGCGCAAACGCTGCAGTGCTGCTATGCATATGTCTGTAATCAGTTAGGCAATCGCTCTGCAGTTAGCAGCCACTCACATGCGCAATCGCTGCAGTGCTGCTATGCATATGTAGGCAAGCGCTCTGCAGTTAGCAGCCACTCATATGCGCAAACGCTGCAGTGCTGCTATGCATATGTCTGTAATCAGTTAGGCAAGCTCTCTGCAGTTAGCTGCCACTCATATGCATAAGCGCTGCAGTGCTGCAATGCATATGTAGGCAAGCGCTCTCAGTTAGCAGCCACTCATATGCGCAAACGCTGCAGTGCTGCTATGCATGTGTGTATAATCAGTCACTGCAATAAGCATCCACGCATGTGAGTAAACGCTGCACAGCTGCTATGCAGGTGTCTGTAATCAGTTAGGCAATCGCTCTGCAGTTAGCAGCCACTCACATGCGCAATCGCTGCAGTGCTGCTATGCATATGTAGGCAAGCGCTCTGCAGTTAGCAGCCACTCATATGCGCAAACGCTGCAGTGCTGCTATGCATATGTATGTGGTCAGTTAGGCAAGCTCTCTGCAGTTAGCATCCACTCATATGCGCAAACGCTGCAGTGCTGCTATGCATATGTCTGTAATCAGTTAGGCAAGCTCTCTGCAGTTAGCATCCACTCATATGCGCAAACGCTGCAGTGCTGCTATGCATGTGTGTATAATCAGTCACTGCAATAAGCATCCACGCATGTGAGTAAACGCTGCACAGCTGCTATGCAGGTGTCTGTAATCAGTTAGGCAATCGCTCTGCAGTTAGCAGCCACTCATATGCGCAAACGCTGCAGTGCTGCTATGCATGTGTCTGTAATCAGTTAAGCACGCTCTCTGCAGTTAGCAGCCAATCATATGCGCAAACGCTGCAGTGCTGCTATGCATATGTAGGCAAGCTCTCTGCAGTTAGCTGCCACTCATATGCATAAGCGCTGCAGTGCTGCAATGCATATGTAGGCAAGCGCTCTCAGTTAGCAGCCACTCATATGCGCAAACGCTGCAGTGCTGCTATGCATGTGTGTATAATCAGTCACTGCAATAAGCATCCACGCATGTGAGTAAACGCTGCACAGCTGCTATGCAGGTGTCTGTAATCAGTTAGGCAATCGCTCTGCAGTTAGCAGCCACTCACATGCGCAATCGCTGCAGTGCTGCTATGCATATGTAGGCAAGCGCTCTGCAGTTAGCAGCCACTCATATGCGCAAACGCTGCAGTGCTGCTATGCATATGTATGTGGTCAGTTAGGCAAGCTCTCTGCAGTTAGCATCCACTCATATGCGCAAACGCTGCAGTGCTGCTATGCATATGTCTGTAATCAGTTAGGCAAGCTCTCTGCAGTTAGCATCCACTCATATGCGCAAACGCTGCAGTGCTGCTATGCATGTGTGTATAATCAGTCACTGCAATAAGCATCCACGCATGTGAGTAAACGCTGCACAGCTGCTATGCAGGTGTCTGTAATCAGTTAGGCAATCGCTCTGCAGTTAGCAGCCACTCATATGCGCAAACGCTGCAGTGCTGCTATGCATATGTAGGCAAGCTCTCTGCAGTTAGCATTCAATCATATGCGCAAACGCTGCAGTGCTGGTATGCATGTGTCTGTAATCCGTTAGGCAAGCTCTCTGCAGTTAGCATCCACTCATATGCGCAAACGCTGCAGTGCTGGTATGCATATGTATGTGGTCAGTTAGGCAAGCGCTCTGCAGTTAGCAGCCACTCATATCCGCAAACGCTGCAGTGCTGCTATGCATATGTAGGCCAGCTCTCTGCAGTTAGCATCCATTCATATGCGCAAACGCTGCAGTGCTGGTATGCATATGTATGTGGTCAGTTAGGCAAGCGCTCTGCAGTTAGCAGCCACTCATATCCGCAAACGCTGCAGTGCTGCTATGCATATGTAGGCCAGCTCTCTGCAGTTAGCATCCATTCATATGCGCAAACGCTGCAGTGCTGGTATGCATATGTATGTGGTCAGTTAGGCAAGCGCTCTGCAGTTAGCAGCCACTCATATCCGCAAACGCTGCAGTGCTGCTATGCATATGTAGGCCAGCTCTCTGCAGTTAGCATCCATTCATATGCGCAAACGCTGCAGTGCTGGTATGCATATGTATGTGGTCAGTTAGGCAAGCGCTCTGCAGTTAGCAGCCACTCATATCCGCAAACGCTGCAGTGCTGCTATGCATATGTAGGCAAGCTCTCTGCAGTTAGCATTCACTCATATGCGCAAACGCTGCAGTGCTGCTATGCATGTGTCTGTAATCAGTTAGGCACGCTCTCTGCAGTTAGCATCCACTCATATGCGCAAACGCTGCAGTGCTGCTATGCATATGTATGTGTTAGGCAAGCTCACTATAGTATATATAGTATAGCCTGCATATATGAATGTGTGTGCTGCTGCAGCACAGTGAGCGCTACGTTCCACACGTATCCACAACGCAAAACGTATGTATATACAATATCCGAAAACTTCAGATGCGTTTGCTTCTGGGGCAATACCTATCTCACTTATTAGTTATAATAATAATGGCCCAATCGACTCGGTAGACCAAGAATATATGTACATATACACATTATTCATTAATATATATATGTATTTGTAGAGGGTATAAAAACTGACGTTGAACCTTCTCCTGTTAAGTATTTATTCACTTTTATAATTCAGAATTTCATGCACAATTTTTGGCAAAAATATATCGTAGTACTCCTTAATTGGTGTGATCTAATTTGCTTAGCTTTTCTTCGATGTCCTTGATGCGACAACGCACTTCGGGCGCGGAGTCGCGTTGAAATTTAGTCAGATTCGCTTCAAAGTTTTGCTTGAGCAGCATCAGAGTCGCCTGATCCTGGTTAGGGCTGAGACGCTTGATCAGCATCAGGACTATGTTGAGAGCTTCCTTTTTGAGACCAGTGTGGGGAACACCAGAGGCTAGGGTGACTGCGGCCAGGACATCACTGCAGATCTTCTGTACGATGGCCTCGCGTGTTTGCGGTGGCGGCGGCGTGTCCGTTTTGGGTTTCTTCTCCAGGTTGTTGCGCTCCAACGGCATCTCCGGCAGCTTGGCTGCCTCGTCGAAGATGTACAGACGCTCAATGTACTTGGTGAGGGCGGCCAGTAGGCTCACTTGGACGGGACGCGTGCTTTCGCTCAAGATGCTGGTGCAATTCTCGGCAAAGAATAGCTGATATCTATGTTGTGTTATGATGGCATGCTTCGGCCAGGATTTGCCCAGAGTTTCCCAGACGATCTCTTTCAGCTTGTTAAGGATTTGAGCCCGCTTGTTGCGCTCATCTGCAGTTAACTCTTTTTGGGCTATGCTGCTGCTGGGCTCATCGTCATCGTCGGAGTCAGCGGCACGTAGCTCCTTCTTCTCAAGCAGATACCAGATCATGTTGTACACTTCCTCGAAGCGATCCGCCTCGAGCACATCCAAAATGTCACCCAGTGCTCCCAAAGCCATGGTACGATAAAGCGGCTCCTGTTTGCGAGCCTCTCGCATGGCCGCTTCAATGATGTTGCCGCAGATCTCGTGCTGGCGATTTAGATTCTTGCAGAGCGCAGCCAAAGCCTGTAGCAATCGCTCCTTGCCCTCGAAAGTGCGTCCCTGTAGGCCACTGAGCAGCAGCTTAATAAGACGGACACGATCCGTCTCCTCCAACGAGCTGCTCAATCGCGTGGCAATATTCTGGATAACATTGGCAGCCTGCGCCTTGCGTGACCAACTGGCATCGGTCAGCGCTGACTCCAGCTTGGGTATGATGACATGCAGATTGAGGCGAATGCCAGCATCGCCAGGGCTAATATCGTTCCACAGATCCTTCCACAGTTCAATGTTTGGCTTGTTCTCCTCCGTTTGCTCCTCGTGCATGCCAAAGAAGATGAGCGGCAACATGCAGTCCATGTAGTCCTTGAGCAGCTCATGATGACGCTTATTTATCGATTGTATTGTCAATGGAATCGAACGATTGCCCGGCTGTTCCATATACAGATCATCCAGCTTGCCAAAAAGATTCTTAATGGATTGCTCCTGAGGGTTTCAATGGAAAAGAAGTTCAGTTATATAACAATGTTAAGTTAGCTAAATCAATCCCACCTTGGCCAGTCCCATGAGGTGACCAATGGCGCTGGCATTGTATTTGCGCACGGTCATATTGCGATCCTTGATGCCGCCAAAGCAGGCGCCCAGATATTTGCCAACCAAGGGCGTCATTTCTTTGCCCAATCGAATGCTGACCTGCAAATGGAGAAAGATATTGATGTGTAAGATGTGTTGAATCGCAACAGTCAGCAGCTGCAGCTCACTCACCAAACACACGAAGTGTGCGCAACCAATTTTGGTGCCCAGATTGACGCTGGTCTTCATCAGTTCCAGCAATTCGGGCGTCATACGCTCCAGCACTGGGTAGTCAATGAATCGCACACACTTGTTGATCGTCTCCATGGTATGATGCGATTTGGCAGCCTCGGCACGCAAACTATCGACGGCTTCCTGGGCCTCATTATCAGCGCCCAAGCGGGTGGACACATAGGATAACTTGGTGTTCTCCAGTTCGCCGGTGGCGCGCAGCAGACATGGTATGAGCGTTGCGAGATGTGGGGCGATTAGTGCTCCCGACGAATCAATCATATCCGAGATTGTCTTAATGCTAACCTTGCGTATATCGGCCACCTTGTGAGCCACACCAACCTCCAGCAAATAGGGTAATATGGAAGCAGCAACAGCTGTGCCCGACTTCCCATGCTCCAACGAGGAAGCCAGCACGCACAGTTTGCCGAGAAAGGAGGCTGTGCCATGGGCGGTCATGCGTGTGCCCTCGTGTATATCATCCATGACACGGAATAGCTGATACCAAAGCTCCCGAAGCTCTGGCTCCGGCAGCTCATCTACATCCATACTCTCAGGCGTCACACGACGCGGACTGGCCAAGGAACTGGCCACAACCGAAGCAGTTGGCAACTGTTCCTCGGTGCGCAGACGCAGACCATTGGGACGCTTGAGGAGATCGCGGACAGCCAGGCAACAGGCAATGCGCACACGCCACTCGGTACAGGTAAGATTGTCGAGCAGTTCTCGCAATATTTCCCAATAGTATTGCTCCGTTATCTCCTTGGAGTCGCTGACAATGGTGTCCCAGATGGATATCATGGAGTTTTGTATCTTAGGCGTTGGATCATATTTGTAGCGATACAGGCGCGGTATGATCTTACCCAGATACGGCTGCATTTTCTGACGCGACTCCGCCGAAAGAGTCTTCAATCCAAACGCAGCACCCAATTTGCTGGTCCATGCAGCATTGTGATTGGCCAGCTGCATAAACTGATATATCATGTCCGGCTGATTAAGATCCGAAGCCAGGGAACAAAGCTCTTTATAGGTGGTTATATTGCCACCCGTTGGTGTCTTGCCCAGCATGCCCTCGGCAAACAGTTCCGTATCACCCGAAACTTGGTTGACCTGACGTTTACCGCCGATGAGCTGATCCAGCAACGAGTTGGCCAACTCGCCTTGGCTATTCGCATCGGAGAGCGCATAGACAAGCCCCAGGCCACGTGAGGCGACATCCTGCACGAATTCTGTGGAGGCATACATGGATTAGATAACGTGGAACACGCACTGGAACTGAGAAACCTACCGCTATCATCGGAGAGCAACTCGGTGAAGGCAAACTGCAACAGTTGCTTCTTGCTGAGCACTGCGGGTCGATTGCTACAGTGCTTGACCACCGCCAGAAGCCACACAGAGATGGCCTGACGCGACTGAGGATTGGGTTCAGTGACCAGGCGTATTAAGGCATTCAGAAACTGCTCAAAGTCCTCATTTGTGCAGTGAACATTCTGGAAAGTCTCGGACGGCGGCCCCTTGTTCACATCGTAGCCACACAAGGTGCTCACAATGGCCTCCGAGATGGCAATATTCAATGCCGCATCCTTTTGCACCTTGGCCAACGTTAGAAACTTGTCCAGATTGCGTTTGGTAAAGTGTGCACCATCGCCAATGGCCAAATAACCCAAACACTTGGCCGCATCCTCACGAATCTTCTGTCGGGCGTTGGTGCTACGCAGCAACTGGAAGACGACGCCAAATATGACCATTTTGGTGGATGCCTCAATGCTCTTGTACTCGGCCAACTCCTCATCATCGTCATCATCATCATTATTGTTGCACGGCACTTGGATTTCCACCTGCACATTAGGTATCTCCACCGTCTTGCCAATCATCGAGGTGCACTTTACAGCAGCCGAGACAAGCAGCCAACGCGTCTCACAGAGCATTTTGGCTATAAGAAATCATTTGTTAGATGGATAAGTTTTGGAATAAGCTGATGCACTCACCAATCACCTTCACGGCGTTAATAAACTGCGTCCATTTGCCATAATCCTTGGGTGACTTTTGTTCTTTCAATTGCTCTATTTTGCGATTGAATGTGTGTCCCAGCACGAGAAGCCAGCCATGCTTGTGCTCCAATGTTCTCTGCGGCAGGCTGGTCAGACAATCGCCTACCTCTTGATCAAACTTATCGTCCTGCAGTCCATAAGCCCACAGTATACCATAGACCTGGGCAACATTAATGCGCATCACTTCGGACACATCTTTCAGAGAATTGCCAAGGGGCTCGAGCAGATGCAGTTGCTTGGACGCAAACAGCTCGGGTGCAGCATTCAACAGATCGTAAAGACAGAGCAGGCTCGATTCAGCTGAAAGTTACAGAAGATGCTGAAGATTAGAGTTAAGATTAGTTTATATATTAAGACTTACTGCGCTTTGCCTCGACGCCGCGTTGCACGAACTGTAGATATTGAAGTAGAGCATTTGTCTCTTCCTCATCGTAATTGGAGATTATATAATTGCGTAGCTCATGCGTGTGCTTCTCGTCGCCTGGAGCAGACACAACGCCAGCCGAATACCATAAACAGAGTCGCAAATAGTCGAGCAACTCCTCGTATACATCCAGACTGTATGGCAATTTGGTGCGACCAACGACAACACATGAGCTGCTCTTCTTCAGCCGTTTGTTGGCCATATCGTGGACATGAGCCATCATTATGTTAAAACTGGGCAGCACTACACGTCGCTGTTCCAGCGACAGATGATTAAAATCACTAATCGATTCGCTGTTGTGCTTGCCCGTCTGGTCAATGGAGGAGACCATGCTGTAGTTAACATGATCTTTCTTGGAAGTGCCATACAAATAAGTCGTGACATTCTCGCGTAACGAATTGCTGCAAAAGCATAGATAGATGTTTAGTTAATAATCCGTCAACTAATCAAGATGAACTCACCGTTCGCCAGCGATGAGCAGCAGCAAGTAGCGGGCTGGCGCATAGAACTCTGGATAGCAGCTGGTTAGGAAGACGCTGGTCACATTCTGTACAATCTGTATCTTGGACTCAGCATTGTCCAGCAGCATGGCCAGCAGTAGATGCTGCTGTCCATCCAGCTGTATCTCCGATTGATCACCGTCATTATCAACATCCATGGCATCGGATTTGGTCTTTGTTTTCCAGGCAAACGCCGGTGCCATAGAGACCAATGCTTCCCGTATGGAACTATGCAGATTGGGTTCACAGGTGGCCAGGTTATTAAAGTAGCCCAGCACCAGCTTTAGATCCTGACTAACATCCTGTGGAAAACTGCGTGCATGCTGAGCCAGAGCTGAATATGCCGCATTCTGCACATCATTTGGCTCCACAGAGTCGCGTCCAATAACCTTTGTGATGCCCGTCAGTATTACCTTGGATACTTTGGAAACGACTTCGCGTGGACCGCTGAAAAGGAACATAATGAAAGACAGGAAATAGTAGGTATTTCTATGGCATACTTACTCTTTCAGCACAAGTTCCACAAACTGAAGGGCCAATACTTTGCACTTTTGATTTGTATTGGTGCCAAAGAGTCCATCGAAAATCACCTGGAGACCCTTGCCCACATTAATGCCCTTGCCGCGACATTTGATCAGATATTGCAACAGCTTCTGGCGCACCCGGGCGCAGCATGGACGTGACTGTCTTTCCGTTAATTGATTCTGATTGCCACTGAAGAGTGTGTAGAGCGCTGAGGTGACGGCTGGATGATTAAAGTCGAGCATTGTGCATAGCTTGCTCAGCTCAGCGATAGCGGGCGTGGCGACACTGAAGCGTGTATCGGCAGAGGCGACCACCAGAAGCACAAAGATTTCATTGTCGCTGAATACGCTGGCACAGAGGAAACGCACAATGCCCTTCTTGATCTTCTCCAGCTCTTCGGCCCGCCAATTGTTGGCTATGACACGTTTAAAACTGTATGGACTGAGTCCAGGCGGCACATCCTGCTCCTGTGTAATGCCGTACGGCAACAACAACACATCCTGCAACAATGATAGAAAACTGGCACTAATTGCCGGCTTATCCTTAAGTTTTAGCAATTCGGCCCGCTGTGCCGGATCGTCGGGTATCTTTATGTCGCTCAATATGGGCAACAGCAGGGTAAAGAGCTTGTCCTGGTAGTTCTCCAGTTTACCTTCACAACCCACCACCTTGGCGGCAAGAGTCGTTTGTTCTTCCAGCGGCAAACGTGGAAAACCCATGGTAATGAAAATTATGGCAAAATTCTTCAGAATTGTGGTGCTGTTGGGAGCCGCATACTGATCCAAAAGTGCCTCCACTGGTATCTGGACCTGACCGCGCGATGTTATACGCCGCTTTATGTGTGTCAGTACCTCAACAACCTGACGAATGTATTATTAGTCATGTTTGCATCGTATATTTGCAACGCCATGTAGGCTATGCCGACAATGCAATCTATTACTTGCCTTTGTGCGCACCACATTGTGGGGCGAATTGATTTTGAGAATAACGGGCGTCAAGAACTTGCCCACAGTGTTCTCCAGCTTTTCATCGCTATCCGCATTTCCCAGACGCAGTAGAACGCGCTCCAGGAGCTCTGCCAAATAATGCGAAATTTGTAGGCAGAATTTAGAATTTGTTTGTAGCAAATATAAACAATAAATCGACTTGCTTATTGGACCAAGTTATGTTAGCTATTGGTACTTTGCGTATTGCATTGTTTTATGATTGTAATTAATTTAAATGCATTGTATTTTTACCAATTTCTGCACTAGGTCCCGCTGTTTCCATTTTGCTTATTTTTCTTTTTGTTTAGCGTCTGACAGTGTTGCCAGTGAACTGCAACAGCTGAGACGCCGAGTGTTGCCAGACTATTGAATAGCAAGTCATTCATCTTAATTTGATACCTTTATCTGGTTGCAAAAATGTTCATGAAGTGGCAACTGTGCTAACAACTGAGGCGCGCAGTTTCAATTGCAAATAAGAATATTCTTTAAAGATTTACTAAATATAGATATAATTCCCTTGATAGAAGTAAATAAACAGATAAGCATTTGTTAACTTTAAAACGATTTATTTAAATAAGAAATATACAAGAAAGATCATTTAATCGCAGTCTGGTCTTCGGTATCTTCAAGACTGCAAATACATAAATAGATACAAATCAAAATTAGTAAGGGGGAAATATTTTATATAAATTCAGAATATCTTTTGATAATTTTCAGTTTTTTTACATTATGTAAAAAAGAGTCAAGGTTCTTCAGCAATTTGTTTTATGAAGACCGTCATGATTTTATCATCAGAGTACGAATTATTATTAATCTGTCATTAATAAGAATTTATACACACCTTTCTATATGATGGACCTACTGCTCGAGGTGCTGAAAAGGCTGAAATTGACTTGAAAAATTATACAAAGGGATTAAATTTACATTTTTTTTTTGTTTTATTCAAAAAGAATAATGCTACAAATATTGTTTTCTTCCGCTGTGGTTGTCCTCACTTAAAACTTCTTGAAGCTCTTCTTGGCGCCCTGACCCTTGCTGACTTTCAAAACATTGAAACGCACGGTCTTTGAGAGGGGACGGCACTCGCCAATGGTGACGATATCGCCGTGCTCCACATCTCTGCAAGCAGAAAATATGTTGATTAAATAAATGCATTTATTTTATAGAATCCAATAGATTCTTTGGTTTATAGTTGTCAGTATTTTTACGATTTGTAAAAAGAGTCAAGTTGCTTCAGCAATTTGTTTTATGAAGACCGTCATGATTTTATCATCATAGTAACCAATAATAGATATAACTGAGGGGGTTAATGCACATACCTGAAGGCGGGCGAGCAGTGGACGCTCATGTTGCGGTGACGTTTCTCAAAACGACTGTATTTGCGCACGAAGTGCAGATAATCACGGCGAATGACAATAGTACGCTGCATCTTAGTTTTGCGCACAACGCCAGTCAGGATGCGACCACGGATTCTGACATCTCCGGTCCATGGGCACTTCTTGTCAATGTAAGTGCCATCGATGGCCTGCAGAATGAAGAAAACGGTATAAGTTGGGGAAATGTAAGTTTGTCTCAGGTGGAGAAGGCGGTAAACAATGAGCATGCATACCTCACGTGGGGTTTTGAAACCCAGACCAACATCACGGTAGCGGCGGAGCACCTTCTTCTTGGTGATGCCGGGTTTCACCTTACGGTTTAGGTTAACACCGAACTGCTTTTGGAAGGCGCGTTCGTTCTGGTTAGCATTGCATTCGACAAGTTACATGGGCCGGGTAAACAACGTGCAGGGGAGGCAGGGCGATCGTTTGTTGTTTTGGTGGTTGTGGAAGAAAAGGAAAAAAACGGGGGCGCAACATTAGTTACATTTGCACTGGGACTCTTACCTCAGCTGGCGTTTTAAAGCCTAACCCAATTTGACGATGCAAACGCAATCGCTTCTTGCCATTGACGCTCTTGCGACGCGTTGTTGGCACAGAGTGTTGTTTGCGAAATGAACGTTCCGTTTGCTAAAATAAAGTTGGAGTGTGTACATTGTGAGACACCAGCGTACACAGCATGCGTACAAGTGTGGTTATGTTGAATACAGATTGCCTGAGTGTAATTTTAGTTCACTAAACAAAAGAGTCCAGAGCTCTCACCGTACAGCAAAATGTGTAATTGAGCTCACAATGCACTTAATATCACGTTTCACAATGCATTTATTTTATAGCAGTGCTACAAATGCTGTATTTTATTTAATTTCGAACACATTTTTGCTGCCTTACCTGATCAGCCATGTTGGAGCAAGAGGAAAGAAAGAGCACGCGTTAAATTAGAGATGAACGATATTTCAGTATTTGGTACTTATCAAGTATTTTAAGGTATAATCGGAATATTTTTGCGTACATACTAGAAACTGTGACTAGTGATATTTAACATACCCAATTCAAGTTTGAATTAAAAGCTGTTTTGTTTAAATTAAAATGCAGTTCTCAAAATGAAGATAAATAAGATATTAACGAAAATAAATAACACAGGCGGAAATTTCGTCAAATATATAGAATAATCGCAATGGTTAATATCGAAACTGCGGATGGCAACTTATATGAAATGAATCACAAACTATCGATATAAGAATAACAGAGCTGCTTATATGGTGCGCATTTAATATTTAAATTGTTATCGTAGCTGAGTGCTCCATAGAGCGCTTTTGCGCGCGTCTATTTTGTTTAAAATTTAAATATTTTCTGTTACTGGCTCCTCCAAAGAATGTATTATGTTATATGCTTACGTTTACCCCGACACTGCAGTGTTTGCGCAGCTATTGACCTTCTGCTTTTGCTGACATTGACTTTGTATTTTGTTGAATGGTAAGATTTTAAACCCCAGCCAAGCTCCATTGACTTGAGTACCCACTTAAAAGGCTTTCGAAAATGTCTTTTGTGCGTTCTTTTTTGTAACCTTTGTGTGACACACAAATATTTTTCAGATAACTAAAACTGTATTCCCACACGTACTCCCAAGCAAAAGTACTTTAAGGACGAGGAAAATTAAACGATGCGTCTCGCTAATTCATGGCGTCAATCCGTAGACGTGTAAGACAATGGAGAGGAGAAATATGTCGGATTAAAAATAATGGGAACATAAACAAGTGCAAGTGGAGGAAGGCAATTGCAATTGGGGCCTTGAAACGAAGACGCGAGTACTACAGCTGACATGATTCCAAGGCGAAAGCAGCTGCGCTGGCATTGCTATAAATCCGTTTACGGCTAAACGTCACTGATGAGGACCACGCTCAGGCTGAAGCTCAAGAACCGGCCCAGTCCCAGGCCCAGGGACCGACTGCATTTCATTGCCATTGTTAGTGCAGATGTGTCTGCAGCATAAAATAATGGCCAACTGGTGTTCTCTGCTGCAGTTGGGTGGTGACCTTAACCTGCAAATTGCAGGTGTGAGACCTTCGTTGTTGCTACCTTCTGCATGCCTGTTGGCTTAGGGGTGTGGCATACGTATGTATGCTGTGCTGTCAAGGTTTTCCAATGGCCTTACTCGTTGGCAAGGTAAAAATGCTGCGCACTGCACTGAAATGCCTTTCGCTGAAGGTTTTCCCACACTCATTTTTCGCATATTTTACTGCAGAATGTATACAAACACACATACATACATATATGTATATATATATATATACATATATATGTATGTATATGATTGAATTTACAGTATGCCCGGTGGCCCGCTCTATTTTAATCAAAATGCGGAAAAAGCTTATAACTTTTTCAGTTATAATATTTTTATGTTAATTGTTGTTGTTTTGCTGATGCAGCTGAACTTTGTTGTAAATGAAAAAAGTTTGATGGGCGAAAGTTTGTTAAATAAGCCAAATGCAAATTATACAATATGCGGCCATCATTTCATATTCAATACTTAAATATTTATTATAAACACTTTAAAGACAGTTTTCTCCTCTGCCACCACTTACCCTCACCCTTGATAAACGGGCACTTCAAAGCAAATTAAGAAAATAATTTCCATGGCGCTTGAGACAATGACAAAGTCGAAGAAAAAAAGATAACGGCATTAAGTGTACAGCTTAACGGTACATTAGGTAAACAGTGTTGTCAACTTGGGTGCCGCAAAAACAAAAGTGTGTACACATAAAACTTTCAAGTGGCTGTATGGACGCCAAGCCATTGACCCTGTCAAGGAGCTGGGTTTAAGGGGTTTACTGCCTGTGTAGCTTTCCTGCTACCCTCCTCTCTTCCCTTCCCCTTCCATCTCTTCCGTTTTGCTCGCCCTGCCTTACTCTGTTCTGTTTTGTTGTGTAAGTGTGCGTGCATTTGAAAAGTGACCGAGATAATTTTTGGCATGCTTTGTTTGGTTTTACTTTTGCTGTGGCAACACCAAAAAACTCATCTTTGCCCTCCCGCCCCACAGAGCCATACAATTTTGATGAGCAGCAGCTGGCTGTGGCTTTAACTAAGGTTTTCGGGGGATCTGGGGGCTACTCATCGGGATGCTTGTACAACAAATAAATTTATGCGCTCTGGGGTGGGTGGATTTGGGGCTTGTAGTACCTTCATCAGCAGCCCAGCATCAGAAAACAAACGCAACGAAATTATTATGATGGCAGGCTTGGGACTGTGGTTGGGGTCTCGTTTTGGTTTTTGGGACATTGTTGCTCCTGCCATAGTTATGTACAGCGCTGCCCACCTGCTCCATTCCTGCTCGAACACAGTAAAGGGTTGATGCTGTAATTATGCTAATTCCTGTATACACAACATTCTACAAATACAAATACTGATACCATGCGCAGAGCGACCCGAGACAACTACATACTATGTAGCATCCCCCACGTTCAAAGCCCAATTGTGGTAAACGGATATTGCTTAAAGACTTCGACGCAATTTCCGGTTAGCCAAAAGGGAAGCAGCTGCGGTTTCTTGAGAAAAAACACACCTATTTACCAAAGTAAATGGACTGGTTATTTGTTTCACTATATATGAAGGGTTTTTACATACAAAGTTTAGCAAAGGCTTCGTTTAGCTTTGTTAAACTCAATTACTAATTATCATTCAGCTTAATCAACTTGTGACAAAGTTCATTCAGTGATTCTGCCATTGGAATGTTACCTGGCGGCTCAATTAACCCGTCCCATCAATCATCAGCAAATGAGGCTTAAACTCAGTTCACTTCCCAGCTAATTGAAAACTTTTACTCTTTAAGTGGCCGTGACGCCCACTACAAGCCCGTAGGAACCCCATCATCCATCACCCTACCAACTTATTCTTTTAGAACGGTAGCAGACCCGACCAGAATAACATTCTGGATATATCAACCTGTTTCTTTGCTCTCTTTACTGTCCGCTTTGCTGTTTTTATAGTCTTACAAAATGTCGTAAAGTTGCCGTACATGGGGTCTTACATTTTGGCCACGGTGTCTGAGCTTGGGCTTCCGTTTTCTTCGACTCTGTTTGCGCACGACATCCGTTTCCGCCCTAGACTCGCCTTAGCTCTGAATGACTGGACAGCTTCGATGCCTTTTCTCTTCCTCTCTCACTCACGTGACGCGCTGCGCTTAGATTTATTGCCAGCGCCCGCGCTCGCATTAATTTCTTAAATTGAAGCGTTGGCTAACACAAGTTGGCCGCTTATAAATAATTCTTCTTCTTTGATGGCGCTGTCTTCTAGAGAATGAAAATCGATCCGAATTACTTGCCAACTATTCGGGCTGGCGTCTTCGATCTGAACATAATTGTTTATTGTGTGTATAAGTATTTTCTAGTGTTTGATGTCTGCTAATTACAGATTGTGTATTCTATTTCTTTAATTTCATTGCCTTTAGTTGCCGCAGCATTGATGTAAAATACATTAATTATCATAAATTGGTTTCATGTCTTGCTTCAGGAAGTTTGAGGTGGCAAATGCCCAAAGTGGTCAATTTGTCGCTTAGCTGTGTTGCATAATACTGACAGCTATCGATTTATTGCCTATATTTGAAGCATCAAATGTCAACAGCATACGTGAACAAGAGATCAACTGAGCAATTGGGCAAAAAGGAACTGCTGAGCAAAAAAAAAAAGGAACATGTTCAATTGCAGTTTAGAGAACCACTCTTTTTGTTCACTAACTCATAAATAAATTCAACACTTTGTCGTTTTGAGTATATTAAGAGGAGGTCGTTCGATAAAAATCCCCTCCCGCTTTTAAACTATAACGAAATAAGTTAAATTCATACTCAAGCTTTGTTTAAAAATTCTTATTTCTTCTGGATTTTCTATTCAGTAGAGAACCACTCTTTTTGTTCACTAACTCATAAATAAATTCAACACTTTGTCGTTTTGAGTATATTAAGAGGAGGTCGTTCGATAAAAATCCCCTCCCGCTTTTAAACTATAACGAAATAAGTTAAATTAATACTCAAGCTTTGTTTAAAAATACTTAATTCTTCTGAATTTTCTATTCAATATAAAACTGCATCGTTATTTGGGGCACAGCCAAAGCGTTGCGTCAGTGGCACAAATAGCATGTAGATGTTTATGGCTTTTGCCTGCTGGTCATGCGATGAATGCGTCGATTCATGGCGCCCCAAAAAACTATTGTGCTGCATGCTTCGAATAAGATTTACGAGTTGCATTTATGAGCAAGTCTAGTGTTGGGTCTCGGGGTTTGAGGGGTGGAGTAATGCATGTTGTGTAATTGCCGTCATATATCAATTGTTAGCAGCCAATTTGGCGTTCGATATAAAAACTCGTGCGTTGCCCATTAACACATAATCAACAGCAGAAGCAGCAGCCACATGGAAATGTTCCTAGCTTTGGGATTGGAGCTAAGTGGTGAACATAAAGCGTGGGGCCGTAAAAACGGACGACTGCTTGGGCGCAGTGGCCCGCATATTTGTATTGGCTTTGCTTTCGTTCTGTCGTCCTTCGCTTTCTTGCTGTTGTTGTTACCTTCATTAAATTACATACAAAGAGGCAGCCATGTGTGTGTGTGTGTGTCCTTCGCTTCAAGGATTTGCTGCGGCTCTGGTTCCAGAGTCTCAATGTCAACCATAGACAGAGCCATAGCAGTAGCCCGCACTTGCTCCCGTGTAATCGCAAATAATCATCCACTTAACGTCATGAAACTTTATGCCAAATGCCCATCCGGCTTTCCGAGCTATAGAGCTGTAAGTTTGCTTGTGGAAAAGTTGCTGCGTTAAGAGACTCAAGAGTCAGCATAAAGTGCCTGGACATCGTCATAATAATGTTTATTATTGTTGGCAATTGAGCACATGCCAACTGCTTGTTGTTTGCCTTTGCGATGCTTATTCGCATAAAAGATACAAATGTATCTCATATAAGACATGCGAATTTATTTGAACAGCAGCTTAAAGTCAGGCAGATATAAGCTCTGTGTATTTTATAGTCCGTTTATTATATACTAAAATAGTATGTTGAATTGTGTGGCAACGCCCAATCGACAAGATGGAAGTATTACAGTATTACAGTGTATTGCTGAATTAGGTGGCCACATCGATCAATACGTACGAACAACAAGGTTGGGAGTTGCCCAGTATATACGCTTGAGAAAACAATGCATTGAAACATGGCAGCACTGCAACTCTCTCTCGCTCTCTCTGTTTCAATGCCAATTTTAGTCAATTTTTGACATGCTGTTGTAAGTTTCCTGCTTGCCCACTAAAGTGACCACTTCTCATTCAATCAAACCCAAAGGGATTTAATTAAAATATATGCCCACTGAATCTCTGGTTTCTCTATCGCCCCATTATTGCCAATCCACATTATCTGTGTCCAGCCCACTAATGAAAACCATTTTGTGGCATTCCGTTTTCAGTCGATTGCACAATTTTAGTTTGAAGTGGCAGAAACCCCCTGAGACACCAGACCCCATGTTCCACTTCCATTACACAACGCTCATTATGGTCAAAAATCAGAATCTCTTGAATGCAATAGGCTGGAATAATTTGCAGTAGAAGGCGATGAGCTCAATGGAGCGTTAATGAAATAATTAACGCATAAATAGAATGCTAGAGGGGTCGTGTCAGAGTTCAAGGAAATACAGTGTGAGAAACTGCCGATCCTGGCCAGCAATTTAATACAGCAACTGCTACAAAGTCATCAATTTTATGCCCTTGGTTGAGAAGCAGTTGAGAGCGAGAGGGAGGAGCAAGCTTGGACGCTTGGACGCTCGGATGCTTCGCTGAGCCCAGCCAAGCATGCAATTTGCTGTTTATTTATGAGGCCCAAGATGGTTCCAAGGAAGGCGACGACCATTGCCCACACTCGGACTGGGACCTACTCAATTCCCAAACCGTGGCCGGAAGCATAAAGAGAACTTGCAAAATAAAACTTTTCCGCTTTTTGATTTGTTGGTCAATGGGTTTAGGTTTAGGGTTGAGATTGGCATTGGGCGTTGGGCCTGGGCTTGCAGCTAACTAAATCTATTGACCCAAACTGTTAAAAGTTTTAGGCGGACTTCAAAAATGCCACAGTTGGATAGATAGTTGCTGCAAATAAAACTTGGTAATGCAACTGTAACTATAACTGGTTCGTTGGTTTACTCTTCCGCCAGCCCGCCCATATCCTGGTGCGCTTTTGTTTGCCCTCAGCGAAAATTTACAATTTCTGGCCCGAGCGCGGCGGATGCTCGTTGTTGCTACTGCAGGATGCGCTAGAAATGGCTGCACTTCCTTTCCGTTGCTTTATGACTTGGACCACAGTTATTTTTTATTTTTTCTATCATTTTTATTTTGTTTTTCAACACTGCCAGTATTTAAGTGCCCCTCGGGGCTGGTTTATTATTTAATATCGCATTTAATTTTTAGAAATGTATAATTATTTACTTTGTAAATAGATTCGGGAATGAATGCAGCTAAAACCTGTAGCTATTAATAGTTAATAAATACGCTATAAAGTTTACTGAGGCATCTGCTTCCCTACGGCTTCTTATTCATTAATGCAAGATACGATCTCCTATATTATCAGTTATCTGCCTAATTCAGTCAGTTAGTTTGGGAACACTACGGACAGCGCAGAGGCATTTCCGATTGCGATTTAATATTATAAAATATTGCATATTTTTTGAAGCATTAACCTATTTAAAGTCATAGTTAAGTAAATAAATCCGATTAGCAAATTGTTAACTAGACTGATTGGGTTTCGCTTGTTGTTTGAGTTAATTTGCAAGATCGGTGAGGACGCTGCTTTGTCAGATTAAGAGGAAACGGACAGCAGGCAAAAAGACAGGATAAGAAAAGTAAAGTAAAGAATGGGAGTAATGAATGGAAAGGAAAACGATGTTTATGCGATGCCCCCGCATTGACTGTCAGTTGTCATCCCCCCTCCAATATGATGGGTAAGATGTTGGTTCTTTTCTTATTTTCATATTGTTTTGGCCAGGCTAAATTGATGGCAAACAAAAATTGGGGCAGCTGCCGAGCGGCATTTTGATTTTGGCCATGTGGTTGATGTTGATGTTGCCTTTTTGGCAGGCAGCAAACGGAATGAAAGGAAGCTTTTAGCAGATACTTTACGCAAATCCCAAGAGAAAACATTGGCATACTTTGAGATGTTGACGTCGCAGTCGCAGTCGCTGTTGCTATCGCTGGCAACGCTGACGTCGACGTTGCCGTCGACTGCGACGTTGGCAGGCATCATTAAAAGTTAAAAAGGATTTTCAACGGATTTGCGAGATTTGGGCACGCTCATGGATGTCTCCAAAGGCAAACAGAAGCCATCAATTTGCATATATGCGAGTGAACGGGCTCTAGAAATACACACAGCAACAGCAGCAGCAACAACAACAACAGCAGCGACAACCACCACAACAACCGTTGGTTTTAGATGCGTTCCAACACCGTCAACTATGCAACGAAATGAAAACAAAGAACTAAACTCAAGTTAGCGACTGTCAAGTAGTCGCATAGTTGTCCTACCCACTGACACTCGACGTCCTGCAAGGACCTTGAGCTCTGCCCTGGCATTGTTTAGCTTAAACTTGCGCCATGGATTAAGCTAAATGCAGAGGCTACTGGCAATGCCATGCCAAGACATGCAAGTAGTAGGTTTTACATCTGCCTTCTCTTTCTCCTGCTGTTGCTGTTGCTCCTCCATCTCTCGCGCTACCTTCTCGCATTCGTTGCCCTTTGGGGCTGCGCACACTTCAAGCTAAACATTTCGCCTTCTTGAGTATTTTTATGAGCTGCTTTTTCGTTTACTTACACCTGGTGTTTAGCTTAGTTTTACCCACACTTTCTCTCTCTTTCTCTCTCAGTTACTTACCTGCGGCGACATTGAGTAATGACGTTGCAAGTCTGTTCGAGGCTGAACCTCTGCAGAGCAATAAGCATGGCATTCTTCAAGTTGTGCTAAAAACTGTATCATTATCTGCTTGTTCAACTAATTTAATTAATTTGTCTGCTAGCCAACAGTTAAAATATCAAATTTACTAAAACAATTAAAGAATTTTATATAATAACCGATTATTTTGGAGAAAAGAAAGTGGTTCGATGCTTCGTGTTGCCTACATGTTTTTCTTTTATTAATTCAGAATATCTCTACTTGCAGCTCAACTTATCTTAATCTTAAATGTAGATTGGGGTTTTTATTATTTTGCCAGTTGAATGCAAAGCATTTACTTCCACTCTGATTAATTTTACTTTTTATTTCAGCTGCATTTCCTACGTTTTATTACCTCTCTCGCTTTTGCATTTATTTCCCAAATTTTCAGTGCTATTATGTTTGCAACATTCGCTTGGCAATTAAATTGTTGCTTCGCAGAAATGTGGCTGTGAAACAGAACACTTAAAATTATATAGCACCTTTTCATATTCAATGGTCGTTAAATTTTAATTGCGCTCGCCAGGCGTCGCTTTCAATCGCCAATTTGTTCATATTTGATTACATGACAACGACGAATGCTCGCACTTATTATTTTCTAACTTGCTGAGAAACCCAATAAGGTGGCATCCCTAAGAACCAATAGTGATGCCCCTTTGCCACTGTACGGCTTTTTCCCGTCAGACTTGGCTTTGGAAATATAGCTTTAATTAGAAAATGTTCAGCTATTTTGGACTTCCAGTGAGTGCAAGGCAACACTGCTTCTATAGGGTTGCCAATAATTTACTGAAATGAAAGTGCCAACAATCTACCTTAATTATTCTATGATTATAATTTTGAATTTTTCGAATATAGCTTTTTTCCTTGGTGTGAGCTGTCAGCACTGGTTGCCATATGGTTATCTGGTCCAAGGACACACACAAATTGTAGCACGTGCGCAAAATGATCTGTAGGCAACCGTTTGAATAAAATAACAGCTGCAAAAGCGACACATAAACAATAGCAAAGCCAGGCAAATGGCTGAACTCAAGACACATCCATCGCCACGGAGCCGAGACTAAACTCATTAATTATATCAAAATGCCGTTGCCTTAGCTGGCCATGAATACAACAACGTTGTATTATACATACATACATACTATATATGAATTGGATTGTATTGTATTGTATTGTATTTATAATCAACTTTACCGATGATGCTCATCATCATTAAGCATGTTTTATGTGCGTTTCTATTGTGCGGGCATAAGGTTTGCATTCATCTCAAGTTGTGCGAGATAGTTTGCTCATTTGTCAACACTGAAACACCCAAGCAGACGCCTGCGTACTGATATTAGATAATAATTAAATAAATGTAGTATAATTTAATAATTTAATATAATAATTAAAATATAAATATACTAATAAACTTGTATTCATTTATGGAAAATTATTTGTTTTATGCTAGAAAATTATAGAGAATATTCAGTTTATCTTTTCTAACCTAAATGTTGTTAGAACTATTTTAAAATAAATATTATTAACTACTGTTAAGCATACTAATCTTATTGCTATTGTTTATGGTATTTAATAGACTTTGGCTGTCAATATTGAGTTCTAATAATGTCTCGAATTTGATTTATGTATGTGTTTGTACGCCATTTACACCGTTCGTCGGTGTCAACAACAAATGTTGGCTTAGCAGGCAACTTTCAATCATTTGTTCCCTACTATTTGCCGTCGAAAGCATTAATCAAAATCCATCTATATTAGGCAGCTAAAACAGCAACAGCAATTGGAAATGGAAATGGTAGCGTCTACTAAGGAACGTGCTAGAGTATGAAGCTCACATGGTTAACGAGCACGAAATAAATGTGTGACAAGTGCAGACTTTGCCTCGATGGATGATTGGTGACTGGTTACTAGTGACTGGTGGCTGGTACTGCATGGCACACACAGAAGCGTCAATATGAAAATTCTGAACAATGAAATTCATTGGATTACTTAAAGTATTACTTATTACATTACGAGTTCAAGTTGAGGAACTAAAGTCGAGGCTAATCTAAAGTAGATGTTAGTAGTCCAATTACATTTAAGGTTTGTGCTCAGTTCGTTTAATTGCAACTTTGATGGCAAATTTAATATGCTCTCTGCAGGATGCAAAGTAATTTGCACACGGCTTGCTGACAGCATGTCACCTTTATATACCCTACAAATGTTGCTTATAATATTGTCGTAGCATATGTAACATGTAGCCTATAACCATCTGGGTTAGATAGCTTGGTTAAGTTCGGCTGTCAGAAAGCTTAGCTTATCTTAAAGAAACAGAAGAAGTTGTAGCTAACTTAAAATGACATGCAATAAAGTAGAAGTATACTTTCTATTTGTTATTTTAGAGGTATATATATGTATGTAGAGCAATATCATATTCATCTGCAATCAAATATTAACAAACTTCTCAATTATTTGCTACATTAGGGTATTTAAACTTCGTAGTTAATTCTGCTTATATATATATTTGTAGGGATTGGCTGGCGTGTGTCGGAAATTAAAGCTGCCAGCAGGCATTGCCATTTCATACCCTTCACGACCCCGCCCAAGGACATTGCAGGAGCCATTCCATTCCAGTTGGTGACAGCAGCTGTCGTTGTTGTTTTCTGATGTTTTGGTTCAAAGGCATTTTAATGATTTTAATTAACTGCATGTTTGTCAGTAATTACAACGGCAACAATGCAATTATGAGACTAGTTCGACCCATAAACAACAGGCGAGGCTTGGTGCGCAGGCGGCGGCGGTGGCGAAGGCGGACACTGTTGGAGGATCTGGCTTAGGAGCAGCACCAAGGACTTTGGCTTTTGTCTCTATACTGGCCCCGTGACACACACCTCAGTTGACACAATAATTACATGCACACAGACACACACATACACACACACACACCACATCAACGAGCTCTCTTTCTCTCACCCACAGGCAGTGCACAGCAGGACATAGGCGTTTGACAGAGGTCGGCTGGGTGGACAGGGTGGGGCAGGGGGGCGCAACTGTTACGAGAATAGTTCATAAAAGCATTTGCCGTTTGCTGTTGACAGTTTTTGTCCACGATTGATGCGGCACAGTGGGGCAACCCATCAAGCTTTGCCCGACTACAAGCTACTTACTATGGATACTGAGCACTAACTGGTCTGGTTTGGCATTAAACATTAGTTCACATTCTGTTTGGCCCACTGTGCAGGCGGGCAGTTATTACTAATACGACATGTGGCCCACTCAAAGATGGAACATGTGTAATTATGGCTAACAATGTGGCTGTCCTTGAGTGTCATTGATGCCAGTAAAACTTGTTGCATTTCTGTTTGCCACTAGACGATGGGCGTGGCCCATCATCATCATCATCTTCGTCTTCGTCATCATCAGCTGCGTCGTCATTGGCAGCGTCAAACAGAGCTGTTGCCATGTGGCCCTCCCCCCTGACTTTCCCTTTGTCTGTGCACTGACCGTAAATATCAAGTAATTTTCTGCAATTTTTCTGCACTGTCAATTGATTTATGGCTTGTTGCTGGCACCCCCCCCCCCACCCGTTTCCTGCACGTTCTCCTGCTTTATCGCTGCTCTCCCTTCTGCTTTGTTTGCTAAACAAAAAAGGAAAAGAAAAAGCCAAGTGAACGTTGTCCTTCTGAAATATTGCGCCTGTGGCCTGTGGCTGTCAAGTGTTCGCCATTCCCCATTGATCCGCTGCCTCACTTCAGCCACCTCTGACGCCAGCAAGTGCCATTGTATGCAAAATGTGTCGCCGTTGTCATTTGTGCTGACCACCCCCGAACTCATTGCCCCATGCATCATCCTCGTCCCTTTTTTTTTTTTTTTGTATAAGGACCACCCGCTTGGGTGTGACCATTTTACAAGAAAATTCGTTTAGTGAATTTCATTTACATATACATTATTTTTGTATATTTTACTTTGCTAAAAGAATATACGAAAATGTTTAGTATTTTGATGTGTGTTTCTTGTTGTGCGGCTCGTTTACTAAGGCGTTACTCATACGCCACGTGGCGCATGAAGCAGATTTCATCTGTGTAATTGGATCACTGGAATTTCGACAGAAGTGTCCCTAATGGAGCTGCTGCCTGCTATGGCAAACGGATGACTTTAATTCGCTTTTCCTTCTTTTATTTATGCAAATTGCATAATTCAATTGCTTTGTAATTGCCAGGCTGTTAATTAGTTCGCGTTGTGGCACATTTCTAGAGAGCAAAGTCTGTGTTTATTTATAGATATAAAGCAATGTAAAGCAAATAAAATTGAGAGTAATCTATTAAGTCCCTTTGCAATCAGTTCTAAATGAATGCTTAAACTGTTATAATAATATAATATATACTAATATTTCTGAACAACTTCAAGATCAGCTGCGTAAAAATGCATTTTTGAATCACTTTAAATGTATTTACTAAAAGTTGTAGAGTCCTCAAATACCCAGCAGGCAGTGCTTAATATGCAGATGATTATCTCGACTTGTCTCATGTATTATTACGTGTATATATAAGTTCTTGTTTTTATCTATTGCCTGCCACAGTGGCTGCTGCAAATTGCCGCCTTAGAGGCACTAACAAGCAGCTTAGCTCGCTCGTAATTTAAAACCATTGCGCTGACCACAGAGAGTCACATGCAACCAGAAGCTTAACCAGCAGCAGAAGCAGAACCAACCACAACCAGAGCCACAGCCACAGCCACAGCTACAGCCGCAGGACGCGTCACGCTGACCTTTTGCCTGTGGCCAGTGTGTGCTGCTAGGCGCAATAACGACGTAGCACATTAAAATGCAGGTCCCGTGTGTGTGTGTGTGTGTCTGTGTGTGTATATGTGTGCGAGGTGAAAAACTCAACTCAAGGCAACTGCGTTGTGCATTTCCCATTTTTTATTCGCATTCACATTCACATTCACATTTTCATTTATTTTATTTTATTTTTTTTGCTGTTGCTCTTGCTGTTGCTATTACTGCAGCGTTAACGTTTTATTTATGACGCCCATATGAACCATGGAACTGCACCTTGGAGATTTATGGGGCGTATCTTATTAAGCAATGAGCGTAGCATTTGGCAGCTATCCAATGGCTTTACCCTCCCTCCCTCCCCCCACGGGACGCAATCAAATTTAGTCGCTTTTGAAGTCGAAGCGAAAGTTAATCGCATTTACGGCAATCAAATATAAACACACCCAAAACATACACCGAATCCAAATTTTCCTCAATTGCACAGTAGGCAAATACGTTCAATTAGTGGGTTAAATGTATCCCAATAAGTATGCTACTAATATGCATATCATATTAAAGGCAGCAATATAATTTGTATTAGCACAATTCTAAATTAGCTTAACAATTGCTCAACACTGGGAATGCCGAATTGCGAATTGAACATATTTTGAGCCACTGTGATTTGTGGAGAAAAGTCAAAAGTATTTACCATTAACGCATTACAGGGCTGAGCTTGCGACTTGTGTGCTCCATTTTCCATGTGACTTGTGCCCAAAATTTGCTGCTTTTCCACTTCTGTTAACCAATAATATATGCAAATCCAATTTAGCGCTCCATAAGCTTTATTAGATGCCAAAGTTGACACAAGACGCGCCTTCCGCATCGCTTCTTCTTTACGTTTCTGACGAACTACTAGTTGATTGACTGACGGATTGACATGGCGGCTAAGAGGCTGACAGACAGACAGACTGACAGCCCGTCTTTGTCTACCTTAACTCAGCATTTCGCATACTATGTAATTGCATTTCGTGCGAGTCTATCAGTCAATCATGCGGCCACTTGACCAGGTGAATGAAAAACGTGCTCTAGTTAATCTGTATAAATACAGAACAGCAGCCACATCACGTTTGAGGCCTTTTGACTTATTGCCAGAGCTATATGGGGATACTTTATTATGAAAACATGTACGCGAGTTAAGTTTACATTTGTGTTGTTACAGCAGAAAATGTAATTCTATAAGAAGCCGAAAAGGATAAGGAGCAAGAATGCGGATAATCAAAGATAAAATAGTGTAAGTTGTGACGTCATAAGCAGCCAAAAGCTAAAAAGATGGCAACGCTGTGGAGAATTGTTGAATTCAGATTCAATGGCATAGATCCTTTGTGACGTCACAAACTGCAGACATGCGGACTAGATGGC
The DNA here is from genome assembly GCA_018901825.1 of Drosophila funebris. Lineage (NCBI taxonomy): Eukaryota > Metazoa > Arthropoda > Insecta > Diptera > Drosophilidae > Drosophila > Drosophila funebris. The sequence continues at coordinate 4,606,543 of JAEIFK010000682.1, forward strand.
AATGCTGGTGTACAAGTGTTGCAAAATATTAAATCGCATGGTAAAAGAATTTAAAACGGGACAAGGAATATGATCAGCTGTGACGTCATAGGCTGCTGAATAAATAAGCATTAACAAAGAGCGCAGTGTGCCGTCCAGAATACTGCAACATTTTAATTAACTTTTGTTAGACAAATTGAAATCAATTATTCACCTGTTTGATCTGATTTGCTTAATGTTATTGGACTTTATCCCTGGTATTAACTTTAATCAACAAAAAAATTCAATTGCTCCGTTTTGCTTTCACTTTTCTTTTGGTTTTTTTTTTATTATGCCACATTCTCTGTTTTTAGCTGCAATCCATCATTGGGCTTATCCCAGCTGTCCTTCGCTTGAATTAGACCCGTGCTGCTGGGATATCAGTATGCTGATTTCATTTACATAGGCTGTTTAATGATTCGCCTTAGTTTGTGCATCAGCTTTGGTTAAGTAAAGCCAATCTCTCTCTCTTTCGCTCTCTCTCTCTCTCTTTTTACTTTCACTCTGTTATGCTTATGCTTGCTTTGCTAACGGCACAAGAGCAGGCGGCTATGTACGTGTCCTCCAGGTAGATAATAAAAGCAACAATGCCACGCACACAAAGATACCTAAGCTTGCCTCAGCCTTGATGATGATATACGAGTGCCCCCAGACCCCGCATCGCATTTGGGACACCGTTTCATTGGGTCCAACTTATCCACAGGCAGAAACGTGCCCGTGTGTCCTTTGTGTAGCTTCTGTTTCTCCTTCCTATCAGTCGCAACATCTTGCTCTTCTTCGTCTTCTCCGTCTTCTTCTTCTTCCTGTTAGTTGCTGCTGCGCAAAATCCAAACTAATAATGACATTTTGCAAATTATTCCACATCGCACGCTGCTTGACACACTGACACTGAACTGGCAACAGGAGCCGGAGCCAGAGTCAGAGAAGCAGGAGCGTGATTGGGAATGAGAATGGAAGTGGGAAGTGTGGGAGTGAAGGGAGCTGGCTTGCTGGAACAGCTTGTGGCTTGTGGCGTGAAATTTATTTGCTGCCAGGACTTGGGATGCTCTCGTCACGTTGGCAGTGCAATTGCCACGTATGTGTTGCATAAAATTTTCCCGTTGCCACACAATGTCAGCGCAAAATGAAAATACTTACCGTTTGACATTCTAATATTGTTTTTTTCGAGGGTATCAAGCATGTGTTATGCGGTTTGTACTGCCATGGTTTGTAATGCCATCGCTTGGCATGACCTTGTTTTGGGCTTCAAGGATACAATAGACAATATACAATAGAGTGTGTGTCAAGCCTTAGCCTTCTCTTAGAAACTATATTCAAATATTTATAGACTTTAAGCTGTTGTTTAAACAGGAAGAGCATACAGAATTCGGTGTGTGTCAAATGAGCTTTTCTTCTTATTATTCCACATTTAGACATTGCATTTATTCTTCTTCTTGATTGTGCACCATTTATTTATCTCAATTAGCACAAGCAGAGTCAAAGCTTCATCTTTATCTTGATCTTTATCTTTCTCTTTCTCTTTACCTCCTTCTTGTTCTTCAGCTGTCGTCTATTTAGTTATTCTTAAGCATTTTGTTGTAATTTAGTGCAGTTGTTGCACTAATTGTTGGTCTGCCAGTTTCTCTGATAACTTTTGTGGCATGCACACAAATTGCAAAGAGAGAGAATAAATATAAATATAAATATAAATTTTGGTGTTTTCCAGTTTCCAGTTTCCCTTTTCATTTGGGTTATTTACATAACCTCTGCGTAATCCCAATTTGTGTAGTAAATCTAGGCTTGACGTTTATCAAATATATTTAAAAAAAAAAGGCATTTGTCTTGCTAAAGCTGAAAGTTGAAAGATGAAGGATTTGCTTCGTTTATTATGGCTAAACAAATTTTAAAGCAGATTTTATTCAAATTTTTTTGCAACTGAAAATGAAGCAAGTACAAATTTGAATATTGCATTAACATTTCAGTTGATGTCTAAGTCTTAACTATTTCAATTTAAAAATCAAAGATTCAATTTGAATAATAGTGCAGAATTTGAAGAAGAATAATGAAAGACTGAGCAAAGAATGAATAGAGCAGTTTGCAATAAAGAAAATTAAATACATAATAAAGAGAAATAGTAGACAGCAGATTCTTGGGCAGAGTTATTGCAGTATAATTACTCAATTCTCTACGAAATTATGGAATTTAGTTGAATTTCTATATATTACTTTCTACTACATAGCTAACTTCCCAATCAAGGGCTATTACTTTCTATAATAATTAAATTAATATTCTTTAATTGATAAAATATTTACTAAATATATAATTATTAACCAATGAAAATATTAAAAATTTTCTAAGAATTATCTTAACTGTTAGCATTATTTGTATTGTTAATTAATTATTTTATATTTATTAATCAATTTTATCAATGAAATCTTTAAGTAGAATTATTTGAACTGTTTGCTTTATTTTGTATTAATTTCTCTAATATAAAATTTGTATTAAAATACTTAATAATTTCATAAAGTTGTAACATTATTTGAATATGAAAAGTATTATTACAAAACAATTATTAATTTAGTTTAATTTTAAAAAAGATTATAAAAAGGATAAGTTGGACAAGCAAACCCAAAATAATTTTAAAGAAGTCTAATAATACTTTTTTTATTGTTGGAATTGTACTTTTCTTGCTTGTAGTATAAGAGTTATTCACTACACATTCTGGTCCGCTACGTTTTAAATGAAATGCAATAATATAAGAAGCACGCTTCAATGGAAATACGTCGCAGTTTGACTTTAGAGTGGACATAATATATAATATATATTATAATATAATATATGTATATATGCACATACATACAATTATAGAGCTGACATTCTCGCATGAATTCTATTGTCCGGCGTGGTTGTAATTCCATTGTTTAGAGCACGATAAAAGGCCCCTTTAGCAGTGTGGACACAAGCCACAACAACAACAATAACAACAACAACAACAACCAGAGAGCTGGTTTGAGTTGCGTTTAGTTGCGCATTTTACAGCGAAGTTGCATTCCCCATTTACAGCACTTGTTGACTTGCCCCTAGCACCTACCCCCTGCCTACCCTTAGCCCCTACTGCTTTCGCTTTAGACCGTGCGCTCAAACTGCAGGGGTGCCCAGGCAGCTTTTTATTTTAATTTAGCTGCTTCAACTAATGGATTTGGGGCTTACGTAACTTCAACACTTTTGCTGTTGCTGTTGCTGTTCTTGTTATTGTTGTTGTTGCTGCTGTTCTTCTTCTTGTTAGTATAACGCCCGCCCTAGATACGCCCACTTTTGGGATAGTAACAGCAACAGCAACAACAGCAACAACAACGATGGCGACTTAATTTGCATTTACAGCATGAAGTTGTAAATACATTATATGCTAGCATTGTATATAAAGACGCAGTTATGTGTCTACAGTTAGTGCAAACTATTGTTGTACGTGACTATATACGACTAGTCTGCTAAATATTTAGTCTAAGCATTGCAGGCCTCCTGTGTGTGTGTGTGTGTGTGTGTGCCTATGTATGTGTGCTTAAATTACAAAGCGTGCAAAGTGAAGCAAAGTCTCTAATGACCACTTTGAGGGTTTAAAATGTGCGACAGGCATTCGCCACATAAATAACACTTGTGCGGAGGGTAGCAGCAGAGGGGGGTATGCTGGGGTTACTGCTTAAAAGCAACCGCAACGCGGCCAGGATAAAATTAACTTATTCATTAGCAAATGGCAACCTGGGGCATACTTTGTATATACTATGTATATACATACATATATACCCTATACTATAAATGTGTTATGTCTATACGCTTTCAACCTTCAAGCTGTGTTTTAATTAAAAACACGTAACAAGACACACTTAAACAATGAGCTACACACAAATACCCTGTACCTAAACCAATACTATAATAATAAATTTATATATAAATAGAGCAAAAGCATAAGAACCATTCATTGAACTCTTATAGTTTATAAGAGCAGCGATCAGACTGAGTTCGATGAACTGCTTTGCTTAACTTTGGAATGGCAAAGTCTAATAAGAAAATATTGCGCACGTAGTATAAGAGAACCTTTCTTTCTTTGGCTCTTATATAACCTTCTGTAGTCATTCTAGGGTATATGCGACAAATATTCTCGCATTGCAAGGTGCAAAATGGCTGGTAAATTGCATAAACGGAAAATCCTCCCCGAGACATTTTGATAAACTGACTGACTGACTCACTTTGTATACTATATATATGTATGTGTGTGTGTGTGTGTGTGTGTAGTCTAATAAGTTCTGCCGTTGTTTTTGGTGTTTGGCAGCCTCTGTCTTTATTGTTCTTTTCCTCTTTTCGGCAGAGCGAAAGGAAAAAAGTTTAATTAAGTTTTCAAGTTTATTTTTAGCATTTCTCATTGTTTGCATGCGTTGCCTGGCTAACAACAGTAACAACAACAACAACAACAACAACAACAACAACAACAACAACAACAACAATGCAAAACAACAACAATTGTGAGTTTTGACAGCTGGCTTTAATTTATGACGGCATTTAGTTGCAGATTTTTGACATGTTGCAACGGCAAGCGGCACGAAACATTTTCATACAGCTTAAAAGAAAAAAGTTTCACATTTTTGATTTATTTATGACCTGCATATAAAACAACAAGAGCAGCCTCTATAATGGTTAGAAAGGTCTCATTATAAGCGCACAAAGGGAATTTGAATTGAAATGATTATCATTGAAATTCATCAGACAACTAAAGAGAGATAGTCAGATAGATAGATATGCGTAAGAGTTAAGAACTAAATTGCTAAATACTCATACAGCTGTAGTCGAATAGCAGATGCGCTGCAGTTAGTTTTAGTTTACACTTATACTGTTTCTTGCTCTTATATACGTAGATACCACAAGCAAACGCAACACATGCACTTCTTGCAAGCAGTTCGCTTTGTCCAGCTGCAGTGCAGCTAATGTGTATGAATGTGTATTTTGTGGATTCCGTTTTGTAGCGGACGCTGCCTGCTGCGAGAGCGCTCTCAGTCACAGTATACATATGTATGTGTGTATTGTATGTGTGGCAAAGTAGAAGCTGATCGATTGCCGCAGAGTTGAAGTTAATAATTGTATAAACATTAATATAAATATATATTATTGCATTATTTAAAAATATGTTTTACTCTTTATGCGCAGCTCTGAAAATGTATTCTTCTTTTAGACATAATCATGGAAAATGTCCTCTCTCAACTGGCTCGTTAATCCTCACTAAAATGTGATTTCTTCACAATTTCAGCTAAACGGGGCAACAGATTGAACTGCAATCGCCATTTAATATGCAATTTGCCCAAAGAAACTGACAATTCTCCTGTTTAAGAAAAAGCTAGGCTGCAATAAGGAAAAGACACCTGACATTGTAAGTTTTTTGCAGGCAGAGAAATTGATGCGAAATGCGCTTAAAATGTCGCAGTCACAGAGTATTACGGCATATTCCAGAAAACGTATTCACTTGAAACTCAAAAAAAAAAAAAACTCAAAAAATAATTAAGTCTGTACACTTGCCATACTATTGTTATTATTGTGAGATTGAGGTGAATTTGTTCTGTGGAATGCGTCTGCTGATTGGCTGTCTCAGTTGTCGTCCAGTTGATATTGCAAATTGAACACCTTTTCGTAACAGGCAGCTGGAAAGTTTCCGCACACGTTGCGCGGCCAGAACTTTACCTACGTTCGGTTCAATTCAGTGAAGTGCGAAATATTCCCGCTGCGATTTGCATGTTCACATAAAAACAGAGTGAGGGTGCAACGGTCGGTAGGAGGAGGCGTGAGTGGAAAGGGGAAGGGAAAGGGTAAGGCGAAGGCGAATTGCGCGATTGTGTCGAGTTGGCGCCGCACATAAATGCAAATACTAATGGAGCATAGGCAGGGGCGGAGGGTGGATGTGGAATGACAGCAAGAGGAGAGAGGCTCACTTCGGGGCACTGGCGCAGAAAGTGTGGCATACATTTAGACGCCCGTCGCCGCATGCAAATGTTTGACGTTATACAATAATAATAAAAGCAAATCCGAGCACAAAAATAAAAAGAAACGTAAGAAAAAAGAAGCGAAAATATTTTTAGTCTTTCTTTATTTGTGTTTCCCTTTATTTTCATCATTCTGTTTCATTCTTTTTTTATATATATTTTTTATGCGTTTCATTTTGCATATTTTCTTGTTCGATTTTTATGGCAACGTCTGCGACGATGTTTGAAAATGTTGCGCAAATATTTGCGCTTTTATGTGCATATTGCAAGTGAATCTAACCCACGCAGCTGATACCCTGTAAAAATAGTAAAAAGTGGGTATAACTATTACTTTGAATTGATATAGAGTTGTTATAGTTATTTGCTTTAATTACAGCGTATCTATTGCTCAGCTGCCTGCGGGGTAACTCTAAGTCGTTCAATTTTGATAATAATCTTCTTACGTTTTGTGCATGTCGGATTTGCTTGCGTTTTTGCTGTTCCCTTTTATGATTTACTTGCGCTTTGTATTTGCTCTCTCATTCGCATTCGCATTCGTATTCGTATTTGTGTTGGTGTTTGTGTCCGTATTGGTGTTGGTATAGGGCATTGGTATTAGTATTAGTATAGGGTATTGGTATTGGTATTGGTATTGCAAAAGGTAAATTGGATTGAGAAATTGAAATCGCATTCACAGCGACAGCGACAGAATAATGCTGCGAAAAAAGCGAAAAAAGGAAAAAAGAAAGGCAAACTTATTCGCCATCGAGTGAAAAGTTCTTGTCTTATTTGTCTTATTGATTTTATATACATATAGTACTTGTGTACATAGTACTTCTGCTCGTACATAAGTAAGACCATATAAATATATGTATAGATAGATAGAGAGCAGTAGAAAGAGACAACGCGATTGCTTACATACATACATACATATGTTTGTTGCTCTGCTGTGCTCGCTCCCGTTTGTCTAGCTGATGTAACAGATAATCTTCCCCAAGTTTCGTTTAAGCCATAAAGTTTAATGAGTTTGCCAAAAGCAATGCACAAATATCAGTTAAGCAGAGCAATGAAATTTCACGAAGGGACCTCGATTTAATCAGGTTAGTTTTAAAAGCAAATGACAAAATATAAAAAAAAAGGGTTTTAGCTGAATGAACTAACTGCTTACCTTTAAAAAGAGTTAGTATTTTAATAAGAATTAATGCATATATTTATTTATTATTTGTATGTAAAATATTGCATCTATAGGGAATATATTAGGCGTATTTATAAAACGACTTTCTTTATAGTCTTTAACATTGTTCTTTAAGTTCATTATTATCTATATTATTTAATTTATCACATCTACACAATTAACCAACAGTATTTGTATGTTTTCCTACACGAATTTTGTACAATTACAACTTATGGGCAACGCTCTGTTGTGCTCTGTTTTCATAGTTGATCTCACATTCCTTCTTTGTCCGCATGATCTCATGCCATATCCGCATTAGCTTTAATGTCCTCCATTCAGAAATTATTCACTTACCGTTCCATTTAAGCTGGCTTTTGCATAATTTAGTTAGTTGCTGCTTCGTAGCAGCTAATTAACGTCGTCTGATGTGTCCAATTCACAGCAGCTTTTTAACAAATTACATGTTTCGTAGGGCCCGAGAACTCCCCTGACTAATTTATGCGCCCATTGCAACAGAGCAGGCTTCACAAGAATGAAGCAACCTTAAACTTGCGCTTGTCGAAGAGTGTATACTCTTACATTATTTGAATTTTAGAGAAATTAAGAAAGAGAAGAAAGAAATACAACTTTACCATGATATGATATCATAAGATAGGATTACAGAGACATATTCCAATGGAAAGATAGATTTAATATAGATCGATAGACATGCCAATGTATAACTCATTCTTTTCTTTCAATCACCTTTTTGCTAGGGTATACAAAGTAGGCAGAATTTAAGAATTTCCATCGTTTCATTTTAATTAATTATGACGTCAACGTCAGTCTTTTCTTTCGTCCAGCTCACACGGTGGCCAATTAGGAAAAAAAACTTGCTTAGCATACGACGTCATTTGGTTTGACAATTTTCGAATAACATGGAAAACGTTTTTTGCTCCGACTTTGATGAATTTTGTTGCCCGCTTTGTATTCAATTTAGTTGCAGCTCATTGCTGACTAATGGTACTATTAGTACGGAATGGCATTAGGTGATATATGGATATGTTAATACGCAATGGATGTAAGTGCAGTTTTGTCAATTTGTTGACGTCAAGCTGAAGCTAAATTGATGAAATCTAGATGGAACAATTAATCAAAATATATAATATATATAAATGACTAACTTTTAAGCATATTCAATTGTTTATTATTCAAATCGAGCGTTAGTTAATCAGAAAGAAAAGAAATGTTTCCTTTTGACAATAGAAATGCAATTAATTCAACTGCCCAAAAGTAGGCAACATTTTTGAGACTCAATTCTAGCGCCGCACAAAAGTAGAATAATCAATTCTTGAAAGGCAAACTGTAATATTACAAATATCATATTAAATGATTATTTTTTACAAATCTCTGTATACATTACGTTTAGACTTGCAATATAATTGTCAGCAAGCAGTATGACATTTGAAGTAACACAACTCAGCTTAACGGCGAGAATGTGCTCACTTGCAAAAGCTAGCTGCTATAAGCATGCAATGAATTCTAATTGTTGGCAAAGCAGTGCGATTCGTTGCAAAATGTTCTAGTCTTTTCCATCTATTTTCTTTTCTGAATGTCTTCCTTATTCCTGGACCGATCTTTATGAAACTTTCACATATGTTTCAGAACAGTATTTTTTAAACACCTGTGAAGTTAGAAATATGTACGTTCAGAAATACATGCTGTTAACAGGGTATAAAGAGATTTGATCGATTTGCGGGGGAAGGCGGGGAGGTATCCAAAATTTGAAACAAACTTGATCTGCGAACGGTATAGAGGAACCTTCATGCCAAATTTGGAGTCTCTAGCTCTTATAGCTGCTGAGATCGACGCGTTCATACAGACGGACAGACAGACAGACAGACGGACATTTTTTCACAAAGTTAATATATCCCTGTACAGGGTATAAATATGTATAATAATAATAAATAAATAATAATAAAACATTATTAAATGTTAATTATATGATTAATATTCAGCTTTATTATTTATTCGACAAATCTCAAAGATGCACGACTTGAATACAGACTAAAATGATACTAAATATAAACAACAATTTTAATTATTTGGTACGAATTTGTTGTGTATGTGTGTGTGATTGTGTGTGAGTGATATGTTTATGACTTAAGTGCAAATCTATGCCGCATGTGGATTTTAAGCAGATCTTTGATCTTAACTAAGAATAGTTTAACTAGAGACTAAACCAAACCGAAGACCAAGCGCCCAACTACAGTAGTCACTCAGTATTGACGACCCATGACACGATTCAAGTCATTCCAGCTGCAACTGTAATCGATCTGCAGCAGACCCTTCTTGCTCAACCCAAATTTACGTGCATAAATTCCGGCGTAGAGCGATGAGTCACTTGGCGGCGAATCACACTGTGTGGCCGCTCGTCCGCCGGCCAAGGTACCATATAGCGTTGATGGCGCTGCATAGATGAGGGATGTGGCCTGCTGTTGGCATTCTGCGCAATCCGGAACGCTGCAATACGGCATTGTAACATAGGGATTGCAATAGTCGTAGGCGGGTGAGAGCGGCGGTGGTGCGGGAAAATCAATTTGTGGTGCTGGCGGTGCACCCATCGATGACTTGACTTGAAGAGCTGTCGATGTTGCGGCGGTGCTACGCTTGCGTCGTGGATGCGGTGCTGTGCCATAACCCGAACCGTAACTGATTCTGTTCTCTCTGCTCTGACTGGGCATGGGGCGACGTTGCAGGGTTGCCGCTCGTCGGGGCAGCGGCATTGAGGGTAACTCATCGCCACCAATGGATGAGTGGTGCTCGTTGGAGCTGGCACTGGAGATGCCTGTGAGAGAGAAGGGGACAAAAAGAGATGGTAAGAGATACAAACGAACAGACTGGACATATAAAGAGAGGGACCTAATCTCCTACTCTCTAAGCAAAGACGTACTCACCCCCATAGCCATTGTAGAGTTGTCGCTGCTCAGCATACAGCTCCTGCTCCTGCTGGTAATCATCGTCCAGATGCAGTTGCCTGGTCATGGTGGCCATGTAGTCATCATAACGACTGGATGCTGCACCATAGAGTTCACTGCGTTCCGCATAAAGCGGCTCCTTGCGCTGGCTGCGATTGCGACTGCGACTGGGCAGGCGGCAGCACTCCAGCTGACACTGATTGCGCGATAGGCGTCGCGTGTGTGGGCGTGGCATGGTGGAGGCCATGGTCAGGCCAGGACCATAGACATAAGCAGGCGCAGCCGTCGGACTCGGCGACTGCGAGGCCTGTTCGTAATCCAAAGCCGTTTCGTAATCGGGCAATGCAGTTGGTGGTGCAATCACATCGCTGTCCATTTTCTTGCGCACATAATCGTAATTCTCCAGATCCCAGGGATCCACATAGCAACGCTGTGAAGGCAGAAGCGTGGTGCCATAAATATCCTCGGTGTTGTCTATATTATAGGGTGATTCCACCACGGGCAATGCCTGTTTGGGACCAGCACGACGACGTCGTGGAGTTGTTTGACTGCGTTCGCGCATGCTGCAGACAGAGAGAGAGAGAGTGAGAGAGTGAGAGTGGGAGAGAGAGTGAGAGAGAGAGTGTGAGAGAGAGAGAGAGTGAGCAAGAGAGAGAGAGTGAGCAAGAGGCAGGGAAAGTGTGTGAGCTTAGTGCGTAACTGGTTGTATTTTCAATGGCTAGCTTATGTAATCGATTGATGCGGCACTTCGTCTTCCGCCAAGCCATCAACCAGTTGAGCTGGTAAAGCTTGTCAACACAAATCTCTTGTTGTTGCATGCCACATCTCAAATGTCCCGAGTTCATGTAGCTGCCACTGGCTCACCTTCGTCTAACAGGTGTTACAATTAATGCGATTTGCTCTAACTGAATCTCAATCAGATCTCTTGGGTTTTTGCCAATTCCCAAAAACAGGTTGAAATACCAGCGAAATATCCAATACTATTTATACATTAATATTTATTTGTATTTATATTTATATTTATATTTAAACAAAAAAGTCAACCTGTTTTGCATTTCTGCATGAAATGAACATCAACTATAATTGGCTTATTTACATTTTAGCTCCGCCTGACAAATTCATTCAGTTTTTTAATTAAAAATCTGTAAAACTCTTCCATTGCGCGCACAAAATAAATAATATAAATGTAATTGACACCAAAAAATTGTGCAAAGCATTGCATAAATTTAATTAAAACACATGCAGATCGTTCAATTGGAAAATCAAATAGTTGGCCTGCCATACAGGGTGTCAATGCAGGGGATTTAGCGGTTGTCTCCTGTCGCATTGCATACACTTTGTATTAAGTGACAGTTGAATATTTTTAATTAAGAACTTTGTCATGCTTTTCCATTTAATAATTGAATGCCTTTGCACTGAAATACACTTTAGTGCAAAGCTATCTTTGGCTTGCTGAGGCTTAAATACCCTTGGGCAATTTGTTGTGGTTGAATTTAAACAGAAAATTCTGATAGGAATTGAGTTTGCAATTGCAAGTGAGTCAAATACGGGATCAAAGACTGCATGGAATAACAGTTTAATTGATGATCTACTCAGATGCATTTGGCAATCTCATATGTTAAGTCTGCACTCTTCTTGCACTCTCACATTTGCCATATTTATGTTTGTAATTGCTGTGAGAAGTGCTCGAAGGCAAATGCGAAATACAATAACAAATGTGAACATTTCGCTTCTTATCTTTAGTTCTCTTTACCTATGCTTCGAGCACAGCAACAACACTTTCATTTGCTTTGTTGTTGCATTGCTCCGAGAATGCGTGCAGCCTGCAGCTGTTGTTGTGCTCGCTGACTACGAAGAAGGGGTAAGCGAATTGCGTAAAATAACGGAGTCTCTTTTATGAGTCTGCAAAGCAGCTTGTCGCTGATTTAAAGAGAGTCTTATAAATATGCCAAGCATTTAGCGACATTTAGAGTTAAGATAATAATATTTTTTAATTAAAGTAGAGAAGTTCAAACAGTAACAACAATTGATTAGATACTCTGTAAGTGTTATCTAAAATAAGTAACAAAAGTAATCAAAGCAAGCTGTATACAGATTGTTATACCCTACAGTTGTATCTGTATTACTATCTCACTCTCTCTCCCTCTGCTTCCTATCTGTATATGCGTATGCTGGACATAGACAGATCATGTTTATTTAAAACTTAATGCAATATACCATAAATATAATATTTATATTAGCAGCAATATTATTGGCAACTCATCGATTTGTTTGGCTTTTTGCTTAGCATTCATATTTTGAAATATGTCAGAGATATTGACTCTTGGTCATTAGTTATTGGATGTTGGATGTTCGATGTTGGGTTTATTTGTGGCCCACGCCCATTTGGCTGAGGGTTTATGCAATTTTTACAGGCATTGCCAATTTGTTTTCATTTGCATAGTTTTTGTTTTTGCTTTTGTGCTTTTGTTTTAATTTCTTGGCCGATCGATTAACATTTCTATGGGTTTCATGTCCAACTGGCAAGACACCTAGACACCTAGACCCCCTCCTTAAAAAAAAAAAAAAAAAAAAAAAAACAGAGGGTGACAACGTCTTGCTGCTATTGTTGTTATTTTCGCTGTTGCTTTTCAACAAAATATTTGTAAAATACACAAAATGAATTGCAATCTAAACAATGCAACGTGACTTTGCTTTGGCACGCAAATCAAAACGTCTGACAACGAATATTTACAGGGCCTATATGAACATAAAAGGAAACCCCATAGATGGTTAGGAGTAGGTATAGATATTGATATAAATAGATGCTAGGTAAGATGGATGGGAAACTCTCACGTTAAGTTATCGATGCACGCAAATAAATGGAATCTCGTTGGTAACAAATTTGATTTATTTCTTTTAGCAAACAGTGCTTAGTGAAGCATGGATGCATTACAGACACACACACATATGCCGCCACTGATTGAGTTGCATAAATGCATATTACGTATACGCCATGTGTGCCCAACAACAACTGCAATTGTCTTAGCATTTATTAGCAATGCATTTATCTAACTAGCTAGCTGAGTATTTACACAATATATCTATCTAAATATGCATAGCATGTATGTGTTCTTAGCTTTAAGCCCCGCTTAATTGATAGCCAGCAATGCAGAAAAGTGTTAACCATTTGCTAGATTGGCCTGGTCAACGTTGTGCTGATTTGCATACCAAATATGTCAAGTTCAACTCAGATTTTTTGCCTCTTAACGTATTGAGTATAAAAGCTGCAATAATTTATAGTGCAATTCACTTTCAACTGCTTCAATTAATTAAAAGCAAATGTGCAATTGTTTTTTTAATATTGAAAAATGTTAATTTAATGCATAGCATAAACATAATTTTATTGCTGCCATAAAAAGGCAAACAAGTTGGAAAATGCGCTAGCCAAACTGAAGGCATTCAAATGTTTGTGAGAGTCTAAGTATATGCAAAGTATAAGTATATTAGATGCCCTGTAATTTGAAAGAAAGCAATTATCTTATAATTTGTTAAGAACAGTTAAGCGCAAAATCTAATTGCCAAGCAATTATATAATGTTACTGTTTTGTTTTATAATTAAATAAAACTTGTCTAACAATTAGAGAAATTTATTTCAGTTGAATATCGAATTTCAACATATAACAATATATCCCCTTTACGGCTTTTGTATTTATTTATTTACAATACATTTAAAATGCATATTTAATCTCATTTTTTTTCCGTTTTCTGTTTAAAGAACTTGCATTGTGTTTGGCCAAACAATGCGTTGAATATTTTCAATAGAATTAATACAAATGCTTGGACAAATAAATATATATTTCCTGAATTTTCAACAATATTTGTTCATATTTAAATTAAATTCTCTTGACTATAGCGACTATTATTAATAAACAACTGACTATACAGTTGATTATTATTCGAATTATCTGAATATTTTAATAGCGACTTGAACATTTTAGCCATCATAAAAAAAACATGTTTAGTGTCGAGACATTTTGGTTGGACGACCTTGCAAATTATGCAAAAGACGACGAATTCCAAAGTAATGAATAATATTAATTAGCTGCATGAAATCATCCAAGTTCAAGAGCTCTGAAAGCTGAAAGAGCAGCACAGAGATAGTTTTGTAGTTAACTAACAATAAATAGCATAGATTGTTATGTCTTTGCACTAACTTGTTTAACTTTTAATTCACTGCACTCTGCTAATGAGCTTCCAAAAGGAAGATAGAAGAGAGAGAGGAGAGGAGAGTGGGGAGAGAGAGAGGAGAATATTCTCCATAGAATAGAATAGAATTCGAAAACTTTAATAGTTGCTGAAGCTTTTCTATTTGCTTAAGAAATTTGCGAATTCCAAATAAGAAAGAATCCCATAGAACCCAACAAGCTGAGAAAATCTCACTCAGCTGCTTTCTACAAAGAGAAGATTTCTATCTCTAAATTGCTTTATCATTTGTTTGCAATAAGTGCTTCAAATTCACAGCACGCATCTACCGCGCCCTAAAAATATAAAACACATATCCAGAAGAAAAGCAAGTGAAGAAGTGACTCAGAAGAGTCAGAAGAAGAAGAAGCGCATGCCTGGGCGTATGACAGATGCCAACGCATCCATCATTGAGCCATGAGGGTGCCCAAAATGGTCTTCTTTACATTGGAATTGCAGTGGACGGGCCCACGCAACAAGCAATTGGCAACAAGCCCCTGCATCAAGTCAGAAGTCAACCCACAAGCAATTGTTGTTGTTGCTGTTGCTGTTGTTGTTTCTGTTGTTCATCTTCTTTCTTTCTGCTGCTTATAGCGGCTGTCATATGTCATCTGTTGTGCACAGCTTAATGTAATGTTTGCAGTATTGTAGTTTTGAAAATTTCTTTGCGTTTGACACAGTTTGCCATTTAGGCATATTCATTCACCTTTTAAGCTTTATTGATTTCGTTTCTTTCGTTTCTTTCTCTCTTTTCTTTGTTGACACTTCTACTGTTCTTTATTGTTTTCTTTTTTTTCAAATTTGCGAATTTCAAACACGTTTCAAGCGCGGCACATAGCTACCATTTATGCGCTTGGCGGGCATGTCAAAATGTATGGTTAAATGATATACTATCATCGATATAAGACCGTATAGAACCGTTTCCAATTGGAATTAAAGCAACGCGTTGCGCATGCGCTGCAGAAGGCGTTCGCGATTGGACTGACAACACAAATGGTTTGTGGGCTTTGCCTGAGGTTCGAGGTTGCAACTGACTATCAGGTACGGCATACATGTTGCGTTTGCAATAACTTCAAACTTGGTTTGAGCTTGGCTCCATTGGGGAGTTGCGGAATTGATCTTCAACTACGAAGTTGCAACTTGTTTACTCTGATTTAAAGCTGTTTGTGTGCTTTGCTTCAGGTTCGAGGTTGTACCGCCAGCAAGAGCAGCCAACAGGTTGCACAGATATGTTATAAATTTAAGCATTAATTCATTGAGAAGTTGCGAAGTTACAACTTGTATGCTCCAACTTTGACTTAGCGCATCAAACGCTTTTGACTCTAATTAATTAACAACCCATTTAAGCCACTGTTAACTGATTATATCACTGACAGCGGTGCGCTCGCTCGCTCTAAGGTCCATTGATATGTAAATTTGCACTCGTAATCATGGGCAAACAAGAAGAAACCCCGCAGCCAAGTTCAAATTGTGGCCCAAAAAAGAAATGCAAGCAGTTACATCATCATTTAAACTTGAACCGACTTAAAAATCGTCGCTCAAGGGGCTACAGGGTAGACTTAATGATTCGCCAAGTTAATAACCACAGTTGAGAGCCAAATACCTTGCATAGTTGACATCTAAACTTTGCAATGCGATCTTCGTCTAACTCTCTAACATCTGAGTTCAAATATTATAATAATTTATGCACATTTTTTTGGTTTTTTTTTGCTTTTTACCTTTCAGTATGCATTGCTTATTAACAACAACAACAAATAATTGCTATGGCAACAACAAAACTTTCACTTTCAATGTGTTGGCGGCGTTCATTGATTTAGGCCATTTATCCAATTGGTTAGCTAAGCTGTTGGGGCGATTGCCGCTTTTATAATTGACCAGGTCAGTTATTTCGGTTGCGGTTTATATGACACACAATTGTGTTGCCTGTCGTTGATAGCAAATTATGTCAATTAATCAAAGCGACTCATTTGAGTTTGTCTTTGTGGTTTGTGGATTTCAGTTTAGTTTGCTGGCTTCAAAATGCATAAATGGAGCTGCCTTCAATTATATTAGTATTTATTTAATATTTATTAGCTATTATTTATTTAATATTTAATATTTATTGCATATTTTTTATTAATTATTATTTATTATTTTATATTTATTATTGATCATTATGTATTATATATTATCTATTATCTTTAATTTATTTTCTATCATAAATTATATATTTTAAATTATCTGTTATCTATTACATATTATCTAATATCTACTATCTATTATCTAATATATATTATCTATTATTTGTTTTCTATTATTTATTATCTATTATCTATAATATATATTCTATTATCTATTTTGTGTTATCTATTATCTAGTATCTATTATTTATTATCTATTATATATTATCTATTATCTATTATGTATTATCTATTATATATTAACTATTATATATTAACTATTATATATTATCTATTATCTATTATCAATTATGTATTATATATTATTTATTATCTATTATATATTATGTATTATCTATTATCTATTATCTAATATTTATTAATTAAAATATTATTATTGATTAATTCTTATTTAATTAATTAATTTATATTATTTGGCATTCAATTTATATTATTTAATTTGTATTATTTATCATTTATTATTTATTTAATTTCATTTAATAAAAATAATTTAAACTTGGCTAAATTCATTCATTTTATTTAATTGCAAATATTAGATAATTGATTTATTGTTTGTTTATCAATTTATTTATATCTTATACTTATATTTAAATCATTTTTAATTAATTCAATAGTCTAATAAAAAGCAACTCTACTTCAAATCATATCATAATCCAAACAACCAATCAAATTAATTTGTGTTAAGGCAAACAAACAATTTAGCAAATTACATGTTATTAATCAAATGGTTCTACATAATTAGGGAAATATCTGAGATATTTGGGAACTTAGCAATGCTGAAACTTAAAGCGCGTGTGCCAAATAACTGTAGCCATACTCAATGTACGTTTATGGTGTACGTAAATGGTGCACAGCGTTGTGAGTGTGTGTGTGTGTGTGTGCCACAGGCAAGCGGTTGCAGCTGCAGTGGTGGTGCACCCAATAGGCCTGCAGGCGCCGCGGCCCAGCACAGCGACTACAGCGACTGAGCGACAGCTGCGGCGTCTCGTTGATCTCTGCTCCAATTTTTCGCACCAACCATGTGCATTGTGCAACATTGTGTGGCATGCTGCGGTGGTAGTAGCATATGGTCGTCAGGCGTATATAAATGTACATAGAAGCAGCTGCACCCAGAGCAAAGGAATCAAACCATAATGCAGCTATGGCTATGGCCCCCCTTTGGTTTGTTTTTTTTTTTACAAGTGCTTTGTAAGCTGCTCTACCTACACACACACACACACACACACACACACCCTCCCCACCGCGCTGTTGTCATGCCTCGCCCCGTTTGTCAATTGCGCATACTTTCGATTTTTCATATGTCGTTTTATGGTTGCATTTATCGCTTTATGCGTTTCATTGCAACACGTTTGCTTTTTATATACCCTGTATTTTATTTCTTATTTTTTTTCCTTTTTCTTTGCTTGAAGTTTGCGTCGACATTTAGCGAGTGCGAGATGGATGTAAAGTGGATTTGGACCTGCACCTTTATGGCCATTTTCCTCATGCTACACGGCAACATACGGCAACATGGTAACATAGCTACACATGCTCTTATTTTGGCATTGTCATTGTTGTGGGATTCGCACGTGTGCGGCACACAAAACCATAAGAAATTTGTCTTGTTATTGTCTGTTGTTGTTTCCCCATTTCTTTTGCTGAGTTAGCAAAAAGTTTTCCAAGTGCCCGTTGGACATTCAGTGGGTTGGCAAGCAGCAACAACGAATGGCAATGGGAATGGGAATGGGAAAGAGTGAACACACAGGGCACATGGAACGTGGAACGTGGAACGAGGAACAAGGAAGCAAGCAAGCAATACATTAACTCAATGTGTCTTTTCTATACAATTTTAGTTTCAAATAAAATTAAGCAAACTTTGCTGCTCTGCAATAAAATAATATTAAGTTCAAGCTTTCTTTGCTTCTTCAAGACAGTTTTCAACTTGCTTAAAGGCTGCGTGGCTAGAAGCAGAGAGCTACAAGAGGCTAGAACTCTTAGCATTTCTATAATGTGACCAAGGAGGACCAGAAGAGCAACGTTAGCTTGAAGAGTTGCAGTTGAGTTAACGAAGTCTAAGGAAAGTAAATAGTTGTTAAATATGTATAACATATGCTTAAGTAAACAAAGTGACCATGGAGAACATGTGAAAAAACCGGAACATGGAGGTCAGGTAAATACAGTAAATATAAGCAGATATAAAGTAGACTTTAAATAACTGATGAGCATGGAGGACAAGCCTAAAACTAATTTGTATAGAGATAACAAAAGCTAATGATGTAGCTAAGAACTACAAAGACTGACCAATTGGTTATCGACTTATCGATAACGCAAATCATTGACTTTTGTTCTTTAGATGCGCAGTGCATTATTATTATTGCACAATTCTTTGGTTTTGCTGCAACAATACAGTACATATAAAGTAAATAATATAAATGTGCACGACAACAAACAATAAAATAAAAATAACAAATTGGACAACTGTTGAGGGCCAACGAATTGCAGATCTTGGAGAGATGCTCAAGCCATAAAGCGCTGAAGATGTTGCTGGTGCTCAAGTGGCACTGGCACAAATCATCTTTAAATTTACAAAAAACAAACAACAACAATGACAACAACAAAAACTGCAACTGCAAAACATACCATCAGCTTCAACTTTGGCATAATTTGGTCAAATCTTTGTTGTCGAGTTGTTGTTTGTTGTTGTTGCTGTTTTTGTCTCTCGGTTTTGTTTGTCTTTGACGAGTTTTAATTTGTTTTTGTTGATTGCTGTTTGGCTTAGTGCGTTGTATTGCTGTTGTTGTTGTTGATTTAAGTGCTTAGCTTGCTTAATCTACGGTTTGTTATTGCAATTCAACAACTTTTTTTCAGTTTGTTACAGGGTGTGTGTGTGTGTGTGTGTGTGTTTGGGGCGGAAATTAACATTTCAATAATTAAACAAACCGCAAACAAACGGCTCAACCAACAAACAGTAAGCTGCATTATGCAATAATCAGAATTTATGTTACTTTATTTATATTTAATATTAGTTGAAACGTTATTTACAAATAGCCGAAACAATTTGCAGTTTAACAATTAAATAAATAAGCGATGAGCTTTAATTAAACAGCAAATGATGATGAGTAACTCCATAGATGCAAAGTGCTGTTAGGAATATACATACATATACATATGCATATACATGTACACATATAACAAAGAACAAAGAGCAAGAGAACATTAGCGGTAGAATAACAGACGACGATAGTAAGGCGAATTCGCCCACAGGCGAATTGAGAGCGCAGAGCAGATCTGCGTGAGAGAAGTCGAAAGGGAGGTTGCAGTCATGGTTGCCACACTTGGTACTTTTGTACCGAAACTGGCAGCTTATTTATTCATTGGTACTTTAGTTGATACTATTTTTATGAAAAATGAGTTATAACTACTATTACTATTAATACTTCTTATACTACTACTACTTCTACTAGTACTTCTACTACTACTCCTACTACTAGTATTTCTACTACTACTCCTACTACTACAAATTCTACTACTATTTCTACTACTAATTCTACTACTTTTTCTACTACTATTTCTACTACTATTTCTACTACTATTTCTACTACTATTTCTACTACTATTTCTACTATTATTTCTACTACTAATTCTACTACTATTTCTACTACTATTTCTACTACTATTTCTACTACTAATCTACTACTATTTCTACTACTATTTCTACTACTAATTCTACTACTATTTCTACTACTATTTCTACTACTATTTCTACTACTATTTCTACTACTATTTCTACTACTAATTCTACTACTATTTCTACTACTATTTTTACTACTATTTCTACTACTATTTCTACTACTATTTCTACTACTATTTCTACTACTATTTCTACTACTATTTCTACTACTATTTCTTCTACTATTTCTACTACTATTTTTACCTCTATTTCTACTACTATTTCTACTACTATTTCTACTACTATTTCCACCTCTATTTCTACTACTATTTCTACTACTATTTCTACTACTATTTCTACTACTATTTCTACTACTAATTCTACTACTTATTCTACTACTATTCTACTACTACTTCTACTACTATTTCTACTGCTATTTCTACTACTATTTCTACTACTAATTCTATTTCAACTACTATTTCTACTACTATTTCTACTACTAATTCTACTACTATTTCTACTACTATTTCTACTACTAATTCTACTACTATTTCTACTACTTTTTCTACTACCACTTCTATTACTATTTCTTCTACTATTTCTACTACTATTTCTACTACCACTTCTATTACTATTTCTTCTATTATTTCTACTACTATTTTTACTACTAATCTACTACTATTTCTACTACTTTTTCTATTACTATTTCTACTACTTTTTCTACTACTATTTCTACTACTATTTCTACTACTATTTCTACTACTATTTCTACTACTATTTCTACTACTATTTCCACCTCTATTTCTACTACTATTTCTACTACTATTTCTACTACTATTTCCACCTCTATTTCTACTACTATTTCTACTACTATTTCTACTACTATTTCTACTACTATTTCTACTACTAATTCTACTACTTATTCTACTACTATTCTACTACTACTTCTACTACTATTTCTACTGCTATTTCTACTACTATTTCTACTACTATTTCTACTACTATTTCCACCTCTATTTCTACTACTATTTCTACTACTATTTCTACTACTATTTCTACTACTATTTCTACTACTAATTCTACTACTTATTCTACTACTATTCTACTACTACTTCTACTACTATTTCTACTGCTATTTCTACTACTATTTCTACTACTAATTCTATTTCAACTACTATTTCTACTACTATTTCTACTACTAATTCTACTACTATTTCTACTACTATTTCTACTACTAATTCTACTACTATTTCTACTACTATTTCCACCTCTATTTCTACTACTATTTCTACTACTATTTCTACTACTATTTCCACCTCTATTTCTACTACTATTTCTACTACTATTTCTACTACTATTTCTACTACTATTTCTACTACTAATTCTACTACTTATTCTACTACTATTCTACTACTACTTCTACTACTATTTCTACTGCTATTTCTACTACTATTTCTACTACTATTTCTACTACTATTTCCACCTCTATTTCTACTACTATTTCTACTACTATTTCTACTACTATTTTTACCTCTATTTCTACTACTATTTCTACTACTATTTCTACTACTATTTCCACCTCTATTTCTACTACTATTTCTACTACTATTTCTACTACTATTTCTACTACTATTTCTACTACTAATTCTACTACTTATTCTACTACTATTCTACTACTACTTCTACTACTATTTCTACTGCTATTTCTACTACTATTTCTACTACTAATTCTATTTCAACTACTATTTCTACTACTATTTCTACTACTAATTCTACTACTATTTCTACTACTATTTCTACTACTAATTCTACTACTATTTCTACTACTATTTCTACTACTATTTCTACTACCACTTCTATTACTATTTCTACTACTAATTCTACTACTATTTCTACTACTATTTCTACTACTAATTCTACTACTTATTCTACTACTATTCTACTACTACTTTTACTACTATTTCTACTGCTATTTCTACTACTATTTCTACTACTAATTCTATTTCAACTACTATTTCTACTACTATTTCTACTACTATTTCTACTACTATTTCCACCTCTATTTCTACTACTATTTCTACTACTAATTCTACTACTATTTCTACTACTATTTCTACTACTAATTCTACTACTTATTCTACTACTATTCTACTACTACTTTTACTACTATTTCTACTGCTATTTCTACTACTATTTCTACTACTAATTCTATTTCAACTACTAATCTACTACTATTTCTACTACTTTTTCTATTACTATTTCTACTACTTTTTCTACTACTATTTCTACTACTATTTCTACTACTATTTCTACTACTATTTCTACTACCACTTCTATTACTATTTCTTCTACTATTTCTACTACTATTTTTACCTCTATTTCTACTACTATTTCTACTACTATTTCTACTACTATTTCCACCTCTATTTCTACTACTATTTCTACTACTATTTCTACTACTATTTCTACTACTATTTCTACTACTAATTCTACTACTTATTCTACTACTATTCTACTACTACTTCTACTACTATTTCTACTGCTATTTCTACTACTATTTCTACTACTAATTCTATTTCAACTACTATTTCTACTACTATTTCTACTACTAATTCTACTACTATTTCTACTACTATTTCTACTACTAATTCTACTACTATTTCTACTACTATTTCTACTACTATTTCTACTACCACTTCTATTACTATTTCTACTACTAATTCTACTACTATTTCTACTACTATTTCTACTACTAATTCTACTACTTATTCTACTACTATTCTACTACTACTTTTACTACTATTTCTACTGCTATTTCTACTACTATTTCTACTACTAATTCTATTTCAACTACTATTTCTACTACTATTTCTACTACTATTTCTACTACTATTTCTTCTACTACTTCTACTACTATTTCTACTACTTCCTACACAGTTCCTCTACATAGTTTCCCCTGTCCTTCATACAGCCAATAATTATTAACTAATTTACTTGAAAACATATGACACTTGGCTAATTGATAAAAGTTACTTATGCTGTAAACACAACTTAATTGCTTTGAAGACTAAGAGTAAGCTTAATTTGAGTTCCTTGTTAGATCGTATCATATTAATGGTTATTAACATAATTGTTAACAGCTGAGTAAAGTTAACAAAGATATTAAATCAAATGAAGAAAAGAAACTATTTAATAAATGTATTATCTGTTTAAGTGAGCTATTTCCCAAGCAGCAGCTGACAGTCACGCCCAAAGAGATATCTATTCTGTTGTTGTCAACACCCACAGTTAAGTTCCACACACCACACACTACACAACACACCCACTCACACACACTTATAGACAAGCTGCCCGATGATGCCTCAAGTTCAAGATACAAATTTGTATAAACAATTTCGTGTGTGGTACTTGTACATTGTGCATTGTTTTTTTGGTTTTTTTGTGTTTTGTTTTATGTTTTCTTTTTCTTTTTGTCTTTATTTTCAACATTTTTTTGGGAAGCCACAAAAAGTTTTTTTTTGCGTTTCCGCATGCCGCACAGAAACATCTTTTGCTTTGCAGGCGAAAGATGCAAAGTCAAAGATACTCGACAGCAGTGTTGTTGTTGTTGTTGTTGTTGGTGTGGTTGTTGTTGCTGCTGATGTATTTGTATTGTTGTAGATATGTGGAGGTTTGCGTTTTTCACAGCGCTTATCACACACTTCATTAATTTTGTTTCGCTTTTCATTTTGCATGCCGCACTGAGCCGTACTTGTAATTATGGGTACAGTTATGCCTGTGTATCTGCCAGATACACAGCAAGTTTCACTTTTAATTTCGTTTCTGCGGCCTTCTTCTGCTGCTGCTGCTGCTGTTGCTGCTGCTGCTGCTGCTTCTCAGCGCGTCTTCTCTATTGCAACATTGCATGCTGCACTTGAAACTGAATGCAACAACTGAAATTGAAATTGAAATTGCCATGCGTGAAGAGCTCTGTGATTCACAGCTAAACTCAACTAAACTCAACTCGTATCCATGAGATACTCATATTTGTTAAACAACAAATAACTAAATGCTGCTACAGTTTGTTGCCACTTAGCTGCCACTTTACCAACTTTTCATGTGTGTGCCTCAACGCTTCGCTAACAGTTTAATCAAAGCTTTGTTTTATTTAAAGAAATCATTAAAATACTTAATGTTCCAAGAAGCAGGCAGATTTCTAAACTACACAAACTACAAAAACTAGATTCAACGGACCTTACAAAATGTGCTATACGATATGAATCTATCTACATAAATGTTATTAACTAGAACATGTCTTGCAATGACACCAGCTGAATGATTAAACTTGAAAAGTTCTACCTGAAAAGCTGCTCGAAGCTTGATGTGAGCTTTACATAAACAAAGCTCATCTGTATTCACTTTAACTTGTAAATCTTTAGTTGGAAAAGCTTGGTTAAAATACTTCTAATTAAGTGTTAGCTTTGCAAGCTGCTTAAAGCTTTGCAGTTGCTCTCTATAAACTGAAAGCTCTACAGATTTAAGTAATCTTCTATATGTTTTCTCTGCTTAAGTAGCAGTTTACACTTAAGTGACAAATAGCATATAGTAGTTTCCTTCTACAGGGTATACAAATCACATAAATCAAATGAAGACAAAGCTTTACAGTTCGCTTACAGTTGAACATTTAAGGCTAATCAACTAATTACTGATTACTACAACATGAAATTAATTGCATTTCTCAAATATTTACACGGAAACTGTGGAAAAATCAGATATGAATAAATTATAATGGAAACATGAAAAGCGGGTTGCTTGAACTCCGTGTAATTTGATCTTAATTCCTTTAATTATTCAAGCTATGGAAGCTTGTTGGCGTGTTAAAGACGTTAGCGACAAGTTCAATGTCTGATCTGGCAAACATGGCGTATGCGCAATTTACAATTTGCAATTTGCAGTTTGCTGTTTGCGATTTGCATTGTGCATTAAACATTAAGCGTTCCATTTTAATTAACCAACCATAATTACGCATACGACGCGTTGTACGCTCATGCATATATGCATAATTAAGCTCTACTTAATTATGCTTTTTAATTGGCTGCCACTGCCAACAATGTTCAAAAGCCGCTTGGAAAGTGGCAAATGAAATTGAATTCGATGCGCCGATTGTTCGATGTCCGATGTCCAGTGTCCAGTGTCCGATGCACGGCTATTAAATTAAACAGCTATATAGGCCAATCCAATGCATATCGATTGAGTAAGTATTTAATTTAAGTAAGTCTCTGCATCCAATGGATTTTCAATTCAATAACAGGCTATTTTAAGCGTTGCATTTAAATATAATTAGTATAATCTACAAAAGAGTTGAATATATTTATCAGGGCTGCTTAGAGAGTTGTTGCCATATTTATTTGATGGAAGTCTGCGACAGTTTAACAACTATATAGATAGGTATAGACAGAAAGAAACTTCTTGATATCTAAACCAATTTGCCTTGAGAGCTGCCTGTCTTTAATCTCCCACTTAAAAGGCAAATCTTTCATTTCATTTCATTTCATTTCACTCAGCGTCTGCAATTGTCTTAGATGACTCCCCTAAAGTATTTTGTACAGCATTATAACTTAATTGAGCTGGAGTTGGCAACCGCTTTAGTTACCCAATTCGCAGTTGGTGGCAACACGTAATTAACACGCTCAGTGTCAATTGTCTGGTGCGAGGTCAACAGATTTGGTAATGCTAAAGAAAGAGAAGAGTTTACAAAGCCCAACGATAATAATACTTAATCATAATGATTATTATATCTTGTATGAGAGCAACTATCATTACAAATTAAGTTGATTTATTGATTTTTATTTCCTCTCTCTCTCTCTCTCTCTCACTCAAGTCAATGGAGAACACAGCCCACTGTAATAAGCGTTTTTAATGCGATTTTATTTGCATTGCCGCGAAACCATGAAAATCACATAGATAAATATCAACAATATTATTAACCAAAGTTTGTTCAAGTATTTTTCGCAGTCTCATCATCATTATGAGCATCGATATCATCATTATTGCGTTATTGATCTTGACGCTGTGTCACTAAATTCATGACAATTTCAACACCTTTTTGCTGATTTATAGTCACTCCAGCTGTTCGAACTGAGGTAATCACTGGCTATAAGGAAATCGCTTGCTTCTCTTTATTTCCCTTTTATTTGCTCTTTTGCTCTTTTTTTCATGTTTGATTTGCTTTGCAATTTTAAGTGTTTTAGCTACTAAATTAACAGATAATCATCATTTAATATTTAGGAGGAAGTTAACATACGCAAAATCAAATATTCACAGCTGTAGAGTAGAGAATATATAACAAATAAAATAAATAAGCGCCTTTAGTTTTATGAAATAACAAAAATCAATTCATAAAATAAACATAAATCTAATTTTTTTAGCATAAATATAAGGCGAGGAATTCGCAATTTTAAAGGTAAATAATAGATCTGTTTAGATGTGAGCAGCTTTACTTCAATAAATAAATAAATGCAATAACAAGCTGGCATACTACTTATTAAAATATAAATAGAATAATACAAATTATGATTTCAATAGACAAGCTCCAAAATGTAATGCCTTTCCACTCTTACACACTTGCCTAAACCAATAAACACATACACAAGTCAAAAAAGAAAAGAGAAGAAAGAGAGAAGCAATTGTGTCGTTTTCGAACCCAGCATCTCTTCACTGATGTGCGAACGCTTTAGCAATGCATTGGCGGCCGGCAAAATCAAAATACACATATTCACACTTCCCTTTCATTGTCCCTTTGGCAAGCTTATGTTGTTTCAATGATTCTCTCTGAATATCGTTCATTCTTAGAAGAGTGCGGGAATAGAGAGTGGCGTAAACTAAAAGCAGAGTACCTTAGTACTAAAACTCTTATATTTTGAAAATGGTACTGTTTTGTTGACTTTAAAAGAAAACTTGAAGTTTAACCATCAAGTACAACAGGATAAACACACTTTTATTATGGTTTGGTGCGTGCATAATGTTATTTTAAAATAACATGTTAATATTGAATTATTTTTAAAATAAAAAAAGAATAATTTACAAATTTGGTAAATGTAAATGTCAATTGGTACTTTTTAATCTAAAATCAGAACGAAAAGAGTTTTATGAAACGCTGTTTTACAACGCCTTTTCTTCTGCTTATTCCTTGCATTAAAAGCAGACAGACGACAGTTCTGCCCTGCCCTATCGTCTCTCTCTTTTGCATCTTCTTTTGCTATTCTAATCCCGTGCATTTTCTTCTATTCATTGCATGCATTGAAAACAGATCATCATTTCGTCAGAGCTGCCGTAGTTTTGCGTCTCCTTTTCATATATTCATCAATACGAATTCGAAAGAGCGTAATCAAACAGAGAAAAGGAGCGAGGGAGTATAGATCATGGAGACTACATACACATAAATTTACTTCTGCTTACGAGTTATCTCAAAGATTCATCCTCAGTAAATTGATTACATTAATCTTGAAATTAACTAAAGAATTCAGAACACATTGGCAATGCCATTTAAATGATTGCAAAAGTTGCAGATCTAAAAAACTTTATGTGTATATGCTTTCATTCAACACACACTCAAAACATTCATTAACTTGGCTGTTATTTAGCGAGAGGCGTTTATTAATATTCTGCGTATTGTCACAGCAAATAAATATTAAGCAAAGTATTTTGCAATCTCAACTGTGGCCTACACAAGACAAACAACGTAAAAAGAAGAAGAAGTAGAAGCAGAAGAGGAGAAGAGACAAAGAAGAGAGGCAAATTGTAGTGTAATTAGCAAACACGACACGTAGCACTTTTGGGGTTCTTGTGCCGTCGCCGCTGGACAAACCGCAATGACAGTTAGGGGCTATATATGGCGATATATTTGTCGGTCAAATGGGAACCGTTAAGTACACACACACACACACACACACACACACGACAGTTGTACAAATTTGGCAGTGGCAAACAAACAACTAAATGTTGATTTGCATTGGACAGCAGCTGGCGACATGTTTGACGTCGAACATGTTGCAAGCGTGGCATGCTATGGGTCAACAGCTATGTGTTGCCACGCCTGCGCATGGCTTGGTTTGCCTCTAAGCTTGACTAACTCTTGGCCGTAACTCTAATTAGCGCCAAGCCGAAAATAACATTAATTAAACAACAGGCAACGCAGCCTGGGACACAGACGATGACGCTGCCTGTTGTTGTATAAATTAGACAGGCATAAATTGTTTTATGGTCATTCTTGCCACACAAACAAGCCACTCATGCCACAGCCTCAAAGATTGCAACTGCAATTGCAACGATTATTGCGACAAATGTACAGATTTGGACAAACAACCTCTCACCAATCACGGCATATGGACAATTAAAGATTGCAATTGCCCAATCTTAACTTTGGGGCACATTCAAAACGGCGGAATGGAGGGACGGAGGCGTCTCATTAGGGCAGTGAACCATTTGACATTTAAGTGCGATAACCTCACGCATGCGTATGGTTATGGTCAACGAAGCCAGAGGGCCTAAAGCATTGGG
Organism: Drosophila funebris; assembly: GCA_018901825.1. NCBI lineage: Eukaryota > Metazoa > Arthropoda > Insecta > Diptera > Drosophilidae > Drosophila > Drosophila funebris. Next base: position 4,635,264 of record JAEIFK010000682.1, read on the forward strand.
CTAACTAAATACGCTTTTGGATTTGCCAACGTATTTGATATTGAATAGTGAATAGACCTTCAACAGTTGACCATATCAGCTTGGTTTAAATATGATTGCCTTTTGGCACCCAATTGATTAACTGGCTGGTGTTTACAGTGAATACAGCATAAGATGAATCACTTGACTGGCCAGCATTGATATCGCTTTCTTTCTCACATCTGCTGCCCACTGTCGCGCTGATGCTTAACACTTTAACGCCCCAGGTCTGCCAACTTGGTCAAAATATGTATAATTACACAAATTGTGTGTTCAATTTCAGCTTAACTGGCACTCAAAACTTTAAGTGTTTCGAGCACTTTCATTTAAAAGCTATGAAAACGATAGAAACAGAAGCAGAAGAAACGGTAACAACAACTTGCAACAAAAAATTGTATAATCAACATAAAGCGGCGGCAATTGGCAATCATTTCTGGTACAAATTAAAATTATATTACAACATTTTGTTAGCCAGAGTCCAAGCACAATTGCAGCCAGAGAGCGGGCTTAGACTCTGACTCTGGCTCTGGCTCTGGCTCTGGCTCTGATTCGGGCTTAGGCCTTATATCAGTCTCAGTCGCTTAACAAAAGCAAACAAAATGAATACTTTAGCAGTCGGGAGTGAACGACTAGAAGTTATGCTGTAAATGGAATTGTTTAAATAGGTAGTTCTATTTAATTGCTAAGCAAAGTGATGGAAACGTTGTCAATTTGAACTTTATGCAGTTGACTGATGCAACTCTATTGAAAATGTTTACAGGGTATTAAAACACAATAATTATATGAGCTCGATTCGCGGCCCAAATCGTAAATGCAGTCAAGCATTGCAATCTTTGCCTGCGACTTGTGCTTTGAGCCAAGTCTACACATAACTGACCTGCCCAAAAACGAAACGGTCGAAAGTGAAAGTTTGTTGCAGTTGCAGTTGTTGTTGTTGTTGTTGTTGTTGTTGTTAAATGGGGGAGCTGCCGCATTGGCAGCATCACGCGAATTGTAATTGTAGCCGGACCAATGAATTAGCCGCATCCACAAACTAAATTAAACAATTTTATTGCAATTGCCAACAAAATGGAGCGTTTCAATCAATTGCATTGCATTGGCCAAAAGCCCCATTGATAGGATCAACTTGCCATTGTTGTTGTTTCTGAGCTTCCTGCATTTGAAAACCCGTTGAATGGCTAACAGTTAAGGCCACAAATGATGCGTCTTCATCAACATTATCATGATGAGCATCCAGCACAGTTCACAGTCCACAGTCGCCAATTCAATTTTCAAGTTTAACAACATTCATTTCCAATCAGATTCCCAATCCCAATGCGATTCCAAATTGTTTTCTGTTTTCTGTTTTCTGTTTTTATCTTCAATTTCTACACGCTTCTCACCTGTGATCAACTGCCTTTCGTTGGGTTTGTGGCCTTTTGTTTTGGCAGCTTTGTTTGCCTGCTTTTAAATTGACCCACTTGAATTGAATTGAATGGCTTTAATTCGTTTACTTTAAAAAAAACAAACATCAATGTCATGATTAATGCAATTTCCACAACTTAAAGAGACTCTCTTAATAAATGTGTGTGGTAATCATTTTGATTTAATATTCATTTAAGTATTTTTGGACACTAATTTATCACTGCAATTTGAGGCAACATAATCATAACAAACACAATAAAAACGCAAGCATAATCAATACGCTATTGTATAAAATCAAGTTGAAATAAATGATTGTAATTAATTAAGAAATAGAGTATTCGATCAACTGATTGGAAATTAGAAAACCTAACAAATTAAACTAAATTAATGTACATTTATGAAAGAGTATTCTGTTGTTATTTAAGCTGTAGATGAACTGATTAAATATAATATTAAATATATATTAAATTTAGTTAATTTCGAGCATAAGTTGAACATAAAACAAGCTTTAACTTTAATAAATAGTTCAATTATAAAACATTTAATGCTACAAACATGACTAAGACAGTTATATTCACATTTTCATATACAATTTTCCCAGACTGTGACTTGTGTCAACAATTATATGATAATTGTTGCTAAGAAATTCATGCTATCGTTGTCTATGTATTTAAATTACATTGCGGCGCATGTCAATTAATTGGCTTATCAATATTTAATGTCAGGCAATTGGCTTTCCGTTAACAATTTAAATGGCCAACGAAAGTCTTACCAATATTTCACTAGCCCCTCCGCCACCACTCCCACACACACACACACACACACACACACACACACAGTTAAAGTGTCAACTAATTGTCGAGTCTTGGCCAACAAGGCTTTTGGCTAAGGCGTACTGACACGCCCCTTTAAACGCAACGCCTGCAGACGTAACCCAGTTTCTTGAAATGAAATTCAAATTTATGCCGCTTTGCAAACTGTTCGAATAAAACTACTTTGAACGCTACACGCACTTGGTATTTAGTTCTAACATGGCCAATGCATCAGCTCAGCCATATTTGAGCCAAGTAATTTAGCAAATTTATCAATTTTAAAGCCAATTAACACAGCACATTTAGTTTGCCTTGACCAAAACCCAACGGCATTTTATAAAAGTGCGTTTATGGAATTTTAAATCAAATAAAAACCGTATGAAAACTGCAAGTAATGAGCAAGCCGACCATGTAATACCCTAGTAAAATGCTAGGTGATCAAATATATATACAAATATACATATACCCTGTACATCGTTTAACCATAAGTTGATTAGCGTAACTTGGTCAGCAGACAAAGACTTTCAAACAATGAGTATACCCGCTGTAAGTGTATAAGACAGAAGTGTAGACAACAGACAAACGAAATAAACAGCGCTGTTTGTTTTTTTCGCTTTTATTTATTTATTATTATTATTTTTTTTTATACCCTGTACAGGGATATATTAACTTTGTGAAAAAAATTTTTGTAACAGGCAGAAGGAGTCATCTCCGACCCTATAAAGTATATATATTCTTGATCAGCATCAACAGCCGAGTCGATTGAGCCATGTCCGTCTGTCTGTCCGTCCGTCTGTCCGTCTGTCCGTCCGTCCGTCTGTCCGTCTGTCCGTCTGTATGAACGCGTCGATCTCAGCAACTATAAGAGCTAGAGACACCAAATTTGGCATCAAGGTTCCTGTATATCATACGCAGATCAAGTTTATTTTAAATTTTGGATACCTCCCCCCTCTTCCCCCGCAAATCGAAAAAAACGAATAATAGCCACATTTTTCAACGTAGACACTTCTAACTTAACAAGTGCGTTAAGAATGATATGTAGAAGGAACGCTGAAAGTTTCATCAAGATCGGTTTGTAAATAAGACAGATAATCAGCAATAAAAGTTATTTTTCCACGGAATCGTAGAGCAGCAGGCAGCACATGTGTGCGAGCGAGACAGCGAGCGACTGTGACACATGCGTCTGCTTACCATGTGTGCATATTTGTGCGAGCGAGATAGGGAACTATTGCGACACAGGCATAAGTAAATTAAGTGTCGTAACACTCAGCTTTTGATTGAATATGTATAAATATGTGAAAGTTAGCTGCTATAAGCAAGCAAAGAATTCGTATGCAAAAAATGAGAGTTTCAAAGGGGTTTTCTTTAAACACCTGTTATGTTCTTACTTTTATTTTAATCAAAGTATCTATTATCAAAATACTCTTAATATAGAAGCCTGTACAGGGTATTATACTGTCGAATGCGGTCGACTGTAGCCTTTTCGACTGGTTTTTTTTGATGGTTTCGACGCATTGCCTCAAGAAGCCGCTCAAAAGCTGCGCAAGGCTATGAAATTTAATTTGATGTGGCCCAGACACTGACAGGGTTATGCTATCCAAATGACGTTTGTCAGTCATAGCCAACAATTGTAAGCATATTTGTGTGTGCATTTATTGTTGATCGACTTCGAGTTGTGTGTTGATGTAAATACTCAGCTGAGTGCACTAAATACTCAAGAGCGGATCGACTTTAAGTGGCCCTTTAGGTTAACCTTCTTAGCTGATCTGCAGCTATGTTGAACTTTGATAGATATGGTAGGTTAAGTGGTAACAACAAATACGCACGCAGCAGTAGTATAAAGTTTATGTTTGAACTGCATTAGAACTAATACATCTGCTAATATTAACACCTCTACTTTCGCTAATATTTAAGTCAGCGATTTGCCGAACAACGACACCGACTACTACAAGAAGTAGGGGACATCACGCCGGAAAACATTATAACAATAATGGATCACCAACGAGGAGAATTGGCGACATATCGCGCGCTTCATAGGCGATATCCTCCGCCTAAAGAAAAAGGACTTAGATGAGAGAACATAGTCCGGGCAGTCTGGACGCAGACAAACGATGAGAGCGTGGAGATAGACCTGATGAGGAGGGGGTTTTTAGTGGGTGCGAGCCCCACATACCACATTGCGACGGTAATGTGAAATGCAGAAGGATTTTCCCCCCTCAGCCCAAAAAAAAAAAAAAATAAATAAATAAAAAAATAAAAAAATATTTAAGTCAACACAATCAGCAATTTTGGAGGCCATGACCTCGTTTGAGTCTACATAATATAAATACACAGTACATAATTTACCATTAACAACTTTTTAAAGTACATAAATGTATTTTATTTAATATGTAATATGTATATAAATATTCAAGTATTATCGTATTTAATTATTATTAGCCCTTTTCCAACATAACGTAGCGTTCATTATTTATTTACGTGTTTTTACCAGGCACAAATTAAAGCTTACTTAATGAACAATATCATTTACATATATATAATTATTAAATATTATTTAAATGATTTACTTTTTTTTATTATTAGGTTCCAATTTATTTCAGATTTGTACTGTTGGCTTCTAATTAGTACATTACTACCTACATGGCAGCTTAATCTAATTATACATTAATATTAAAACTTGACTATCTTATAATATAGTTATACATATAATACATAGAATTATTTAAGTTATTTTGATATTTACATATTTACATATTTAAATTAAGAAATTAAGAAATTCTTCTGGCAGGAAGGTCGTGTGGATGAAGCCTCTTCAGGCGTCTTCTGCCTGCATACCTCAGTAGGCGTTGGGCAAGCGCCTTTGGGTGGCAGGTCAATTTTTGACAGTAATTTTCCACCTGTAGCTGCAGTACGTCGCCAACCATAGGTACGCCTAAGTCACGCTCAATCTCTCTATTCCGCATGTACCAAGGCGCATTGCACATCCTCCTGAGGATTTTGCTTTGAGCCACTCGAATTTTGTTAATGTTTGTCTTGGCGGCTACTCCGTAAACTTGAAGCCCATACTTCCAAATTGGGCTCAATATCGCCTTGTATATGGAAACCTTGTTCTGCAGAGAGAGCTTGTTTTTTGGCGACAACAGCCACGACATCCTCGCCGTCTTTGCCAGGATTGTTTTTTGCAACATTGTTGTATGGCGAGCGAAGTTTAGGCATCTGTCAAGGATGACTCCGAGATACTTGTAGTGCGATTCATGACTGAGGATTGATTCCAACATCCTAATTCCAGGACAGAATCCAATTCTTGTAGCGAATGTCATGTTCGCACACTTACTAGCATTGATGCCAATGTTCCACTTACGGGCCCATATCCCGAAGCACCTGACATATTGCTGCAAGGCCTCGGCGGCAGTGCCAAGAGACTGGCTCCTGGTAAGAACAGCGGAGTCGTCGGCATATGTTGCGATAAGAACGTCCTGAGGGTCAACTGCTCGTACTACACACACGGCTTCGGCATGTCGACTGTGTATATGGAGTAACAAAGTTGGTCCAAGTACACTACCTTGCGGAACTCCTGCGCATATCAGTCTTTCTGAGGATTTGGCACCATCGACAATAACGCTGAACGACCTGTCAGCCAAAAAGCTGCTTACTAGCTGGAATAGTTGTGCCAGACACGGTCAAAAAAAGCCTGCTGTGTGTCCATGAACACAGCCACAGCATACACTTTCTGCTCCATAGCCTCCAGTGCAAAATTCACAACTCTATGCAATTGTTCTGGTGTACCATGTCCCTTAAGAAAACCGAACTGCCACTTTGGTATCGCTTGAGATACGCTCTCCAGACTAAAAGGATCCGAGTTAAGATGACTCTCTCCATCATTTTACTCAATGCCGGAAGGAGACTGATTGGTCTGTATGAGTTGACCTCCGTTGGTTGCTTCCCAGGCTTGGGGATCATGGGTAATCAGTGCAGACAGACGACATCCCCCCACTTCCCCCCCCACTTAAATCGTAGTCATATTAATATTAGTTCAGCGTGAAAGTATGCAATATTAAGTGTGAGTATTTCGAGGTATGCGTTGTTTTCCAAGTTTTCCAAGAAATTTTGGGACTGCTTTCTGCGATCAGCACTTTATGAAGCTCCCTGAATAACCCCCCCAGATTGAGCGTATGTTAGATTTGCGATACCTCACTCCCCCTGCCCCGCAAATCGCGCCTGAAGACAAAACTTGTACCGCCCACGCCAACGCAGACACTTCTAACTTGGCACGTATATAGAGAATACTATATAGAGGCTATGCTGAAAGTTTCATTAAGATCGGTCCACAAATAAGAAAGAAATCACAAAAATAAAACTGAAAAAAACTTCCGTTACTCGATTTTTTGCCCCGCCCCTTTTCAAAAATTCCGAGTTTTTTAGGGCGTTTTGTTCGGCTGGAAGGGGTGATTCGAACGGTACAAAAAAAATGTTCTAGGGGGGGGCTGGTTTTCGAAAAAAACGCGAAATAAGGAAGGCTTCAACTAAGATTTTCAGTTCAGCTTAAAAGTATGCAATGCTTTTTGTTTTTCACACAATCAACAGTTTTGGAGGCCGCAGCTGTGACCCATGACCTCGATTGAGTCTACATAATTTAAATACACAGTACTTAATTTACCATTAACAACTTTTTAAAGTACATAAATGTATTATATTTAATATTTAATATATATTAGTCGGAGAAATGTCGTTGGTTTCTGGCCTGAGCTAGCTGGTCCGGGTTTAATTCTGCCTTTTTCTAGTATTCTTGGCCAAAAGTAGTGGAGCGAGTCTCAGTGCCCGTGTTGAGTCCCAGAGCTTCCAAATCGAATAGAGTGACTTGCAGGATTCTTATTGCTGTCCCTTTCACTCAACCTAACACTGAGCCACACTGATGTTGTCGTCCCACTCTTTTAGTTCTGTAAAATACCAAAAGGATACTACCTTTTACCACACTAATCAATTCGTCCCAAAAGTCAGACGCGCAATTCAACTAATCAAGCTCTCTCCGACATATATGTCGCAAATGCAGGTTGCATCGGTGAGATGCCGGTTCATTTGTTTCGTCCATGTTAGGTTACTTCGATCGAAGCACAGCAAGTTGCCTGCGTGATGTTCTGCGTATCGCTTTTTGAGGCCAACTGACTCGCAAGCCATCTGCTCTCGCTCGCTCTCGTCTGTATTTTCTCTCCTCATGCAATTATTTCACCATAATCGGCTCATTCAGCAGAACACGCCAGGCGCCATGTACCATTAACAACTTTTTAAAGTACATAAATGTATTTTATTTAATATGTAATATGTATATAAATATTCAAGTATTATCGTATTTAATTATTATTAGCCCTTTTCCAACATAACGTAGCGTTCATTATTTATTTACGTGTTTTTACCAGGCATTTACATATATATAATTATTAAATATTATTTAAATGATTTACAAAATGTATTAAAATGTTCCATTTAAATTTGTGGCAGCAGTAACTGTATGTATATTACAGCAAATTAATGTAATTTAACATTAATTGAAATAAACTGTTATCGTTTGTGCTGTGGTTTTTAGGCTTGGTTAATAAGCTACTTTCAACATGTTAAGCACAAATTAATATTTGCCTTGTATCACGTTTATTTTCTCAACTGTTTGCCAAAAATTGTTGTCATAAGAACTTTTCAATGCCAATTTAAGGCCAATCATCTAAGATACATAAACTTTACCTATAAATAGCGTCAAATTGAAGAAATTGAAACGCAAAGTAAACCCAACTGAGGAAGATGAAAGCCACATTGGTTATTTCTGCACTGTTGATGCTATGTTACTCCGTTTTAATTGACGGCCAAAATTACACGAACATTGGCTTCAACACCAATGGACCCAAGATCTGTGTGTTGAACAACTGCAACTATAACTCAGTGAGCAATGTCTGTGGTCGCTATGGACGCTCGAATCTCTGCAAGCGCTTTAACAACAGTTGCCTGCTTCGCTACGAAACATGCATCAATTCCGTTGCATACACATCCGTTGCGTTGTCCATGTGCTCTGGAATACCCGTGGGCACACGCAGGCAATGCTCTGGCTCCTCTTCAATATTCTCAGGATCATCGTCATCATCGAATACGGCAGCCATTTATATAAGCCGCCCTCGCGGTTAAATTGAGCACCTAAAATTAACTAATGAAAATAGTTCTGTAAAGCAATTTCAAACTTATAATAAATATAATATTAAACTACATAAATAACTCAATAACCTAAAAGAGACGTAACTTATTCCCTTTTATTGCTGTAACATCGCTGTTAGCGATCTCTGTTAATGTTATGGATTCTGTTATTAGACGGCATCACAATAAAAGCTTAAGAGTCTCTGAATATAAACTCATTTAATATTGTAATTCCATTTAAATGCCAACCAGAGCTGCTCTACTGATTTTTCTAGCACTGAATTGACTACAAAGCCGACCATTGTCAATGCGACAATGAAGCGTTGTCGACGCAGGATAGTGGCCAACAGTATGCATTCGTTTCTCTCGCACAAATCCCTGTGAACACTTCAAAGACAATTGCCAACAACAGTTGGCCAACTGCAATAAGCGAAGCTTAACAAACATGCGAATAAGCCAAGTTATGAAGCATCGAATATATGAAATCCATTTTCAATTTCAGTTTCTGAAAGGGTTAATATGAAATATTGCCTGGGCATGCCAATAAATCAAAGCTTACCCAGTGCATATAGAGCCAATAACAACAATACTCGCATTATATTTGCATGCATTTGTTTAATTATTATGTGCATATTCAAATAGAGGGGATTACAGTAGCAGCAAATGTTAATAACATGACGCACAATGCAGCCAACGCTTCTGTTAGTTTCCAAGCCTTTAATGTTATTAACATTATCTCTGGTATGGATGGCTTAACATAACATATATACAGTTTTAACAGTAGAGCATTCTCCCATTTATAATAACATTTGCTGTTAAGTTAAACGTACAAACTAAAACATAATAATTACAAGGCATATTAACTTTTAGTGGGAATTCTATCGTTCTCTCTCTCACTCTACATACTCTCCTCTCTTTAGTGAATGTCATCTCTTTTCTTCATGTATTCTACAGCCTTTTGTTGCTGTATTCTAATTGCATCCGGAGGCGGGTTTTGGTATCCAAGGCAAAATGGAATATGGCAAACTAAAAACGTACTTTCATAAATTTAGCCTTTCATTTCAGTAAGTGTGTGTGTGTCGTGTGTGTGTGTGTGTGTGTGTGAACCATAACCATAATTTTTGCTCGCTTTTACTGTGTTTTGCCTTGAAAATGTGCAATTTATGGTAAATTTGCTTTCATGTTTTGCGATTGCAATTAAAAAGCAACGCACACAAAAACTGCAGCATATATCATGCTGCTGGCAATGCTTGCATGTGTGTGTGTGTGTGTGTGTGTGTGTGAATGCCACATAAAAAAAAAAGGGGGATGCGCCAAATGATAAAATGAATAATTGTCCCGTTTTCTCTTGTGCAAACACGAACGGAAACACAATCATCAAAATGGACGCACTGCTGTTTCCGGTTTGACAAACGTGCATCGAATGCTTAGCTGCACGATTTATGCATCGCATCTGCGTCAATTTCACGCAGTTCTGGCAAAAAAATAAAACAGGTAACGTGTAATAACGATGAGAAGAACAGTGCTCGACTAGAAGATACCATACAATAGTACAATAAGACAACAGAAACGGAACTACGTTTTAAATTGGCAAATATAAGTAGATTGTGATTTAATTATTTAAATTATTCTTCATTATTTCAATTTATTTTCAATTAAATCAGCTTTCTCTGGATTCAACAATAATTTCAGCTTTGCTGCTGTACAGGGTATACAAATATAGCTTTATTATGATATGATATTACTAACAGTTTCAAGATCTTGTCAACTGATTGATTGATTTATCATTACATTAATTAAGTTAACTCTTAACTCTTTCAAATTGCAATTAAATATTGTCTTGCACTTTATTCAGTAATATAAGTTTTACAAAGAAATAAATACTTTATAATTCTATATGCTTGTAGGTAACGATCACGTCTACAAATCAACAATTTCCAGTGAGTCCCACTGGTATAGCATTGCAATCTGTGGCTATTGTTGGTTGCCCAAGTCGTCCATATTCTGCAAAGAGTATTTCAAATTTCAGATCATGAGTTCAGCAACTAAAATGTTGGCCAAATTCGAAGTACTTACGCGTCTTACGCAGACAGTTGTCTAACACAAAATGGCATTCGCTTTTGTAGTATTTACAGGTGGGATTTGCCGACATGATCTTCACACAGAGGGGCGAGCTTTTGTCACAGGATCCTCTGGTGCTCAGTTTGCAGTAGATGACGCCATTTCTCACCAGAAACAGTCCAGCCTGATGGCCAACAAACAGGTTAAACATTAGCAGGCCAAAGACAACGAGTTGGGCAACTGACTTCATATTGAAATATTGTAACACTTTCGACTGATCCCCATGCGCGGCATAGACGCGTCTTTTATAGCCAAATCATATCAATAAATATTTGCCAATGAAAGTGAATAAGGTGAGATTGCCACAAGTGGAGCGAGTAAAAGCCAAAATCAATATTATTATGGCTAAACAAATAGTCGAGGCTAAGACAAAGTTATGAATATTAGACTTTTACATAGTATATCATCGCCCGGTTAACTTATTAGACCTGCCTGACAGGTGCTCATAATTACTGCGATTTATACACAAAATTTCTTAACTTAATTCTGCTATTTTCTCTTATATACAACACACAGCTATTATAATGCCAGGTACAAGTACGGAACTAGCTCGGTACCACCCTCTTGTAATTAGAGAGCTATATTCAAATTTAAGTGTGACATGGACATGGCGTTTACAATACCCTATAGAATGCTTGAAAAATGGGGTAGCATAAATAGCAATTGAAGCATTCAGTTTGCGTCTGAGTAAGAACATTTCATGTGAGTATTTGCTACCCTATAGAATGCTTGAAAAATGGGGTAGCATAAATAGCAATTGAAGCATTCAGTTTGCATCTAAGTAAGAACATTTCATGTGAGTATTTGCTACTCTTGTGCTGCTCAACTTGCTGAGAATATACGCTATAAACAATATTCAATCTTGACAACATATATGACTTATATATGCAATTATAGGGTATTCTTTTGTCGAGCAATTTCAACTGAAAGAGAAGCTTATTTTAGTTGGATTTCTCTGGGTGGCGCTGCCACTTCAAGCTACAGTCAGAGTTCGTTCATCATGCAAGTTTACACACACACACACACACACATGCAAGTACTCACACTCACACTCATATGAGTACTCACACTCGCACTCACACTCATTCTCCTGAGAGCTGTGCACATTTCATGTCAGGAGCGTTGGCATGTCATGTCAGGCGTTCATTTTGTTGCATGTTTTGCTGTAAAAGAAAACCGCCCACCTGACAACCCTGTGTACATATATATGTGTGTGTGTGTGTGTGTGTGTGTGTGTGTGTGTGTGTGTTACCTCTGCGTCTTAGCGTATACTCTAACAAACACAAATTGCTTGAAATGTTTTTTATATAGCACAACTTCCGTTTGTTAAATATTTAATCACAATCTGCTCTTAGGTCACTTGATTTGCCAAGCATTTGAAAGCATTTCAAACAGGGAAATTGCTGCAACTTTTACCTGGTTAAATCATTTAAGCTATGCGAAAGCTTAAAGCCACAGCATAAAGCGTTTTCTTTTAGCGCTTTGGCAAAGAGCATTCAATGGGTTTGTGTGAGCCAACTGAGTTTTCATTTGCCATTTTCCATTTGCACGCTTCACTCTTCCCATTTAATGTTGTTATGTTGCGGCTGCTTGTTTTATTTTTATCGCACGTTTGGGCCATGGCAAGAGGCATGAGGCATGAGGCGATCAAGACGCCTAAAGCCTTTGCTACTCCCTTGCAAGTTGCAAGTTGCCCGTTGCATGCAATGCACAAATGATTAACAATGGACACAGCGTTGCCTGGCAAGTTCAACCCCAAGCATTTTCATTTACACCGAATAATAATAATCATTATAATAATAATGAGTACAACAATAATAATAACAATAACAATAACAATAATAAATAAAAAGCAGCCGCACTGCATTTAAAATTAAAACGAGCAAAAGGAAACTCGACTTTAATTAGTCGCACGGTTGCACAGTTGCACAGTTGCATGTCATGTAAATTACAAATGTTTTATCGTTGCCTTTTCCCCATTTTTCTCATCTCTCTCCTTTCTCCTTTTCGCCGTTTTCCCTTTACAATTTCACAGTTATTCAGACAAGGTCAGGCACTCAGGCGAAATAATACGAAAATGTCATAAAGAATTAAAGCAAAATATAAATATAATAATAGCAATCAGTGTGACATTACAACATTGCCTCATTCCCAGCGGCACAACGCAACAGTATACCCTGTAAAATTTGTTAGAACAGGGAAGGAGAGACACACAGCACTATATATACAAGTGGAATCATTAGTAGAGCTTAGAAGTTGATGAAATAATAGCCAGACAGAGTTTTATAGCTTTTACAGGGTATCTTTTAGGCCAACAAAGTTAATATAATAACTATACATATATTGATTAAACTAAAGCTCTTTAAATTATATGTTTCCTATTTTACAGGGTATCTGTAGGCAGAGATATTACCTTTACAGGGTATCATTTAGGGCAACACTTGCATAGTAATAACAACACAATTGATTAAACTAAAGCTCTAACTACAATTTCCTATTTGACAGAGTATCTGTAGGCAGAGATTTAGCTTTTACAGGGTATCTTTTAGGCCAACAAAGTTAATATAATCACTATACATATATTGATTAAACTAAAGCTCTTTAAATTATAAGTTCCAACATTAACTATTACTAAATTTTTCTACTTTACAGGGTATCTGTAACAACACTTGCATAGTAATAACAATTCAATTGATTAAACGAAAGCTCTTACTAGAATTTCCTATTTTACAGGGTATCTGTAGGCAGTGATATAACCTTTACAGGGTATCTTTTAGCCCAACACTTGCAAAGTTAATAAAATCTAAATTCAATAAACTACAGCTCTTTAAATTATAAGTTTCTTCTGTAACTATTACTATATTTTTCTACTTCACAGGGTATCTGCTAAGCGAATACTATACTCTCTCTCGTTTTGCCTATACACAGCTTGTTTGTATTGTCAACATGGCTAATTAGTTACCACTTGCATCTTACCATTGTTGATTTTCAGCCTTCATACCTACTACGGCCCCTCCTTTTGCATTTTTAATGCGCTTTCTACCATTCTGCTGACATTTTCTTGCAACTATTAATAGGCTTAGTTGCAATACCATGCATCTTGTTATACCCTACATGATGATGATGAGTAACTTAAGACTTAAGCCAGCATTTGAAACAGAAATGTTCTTAGCTTTGCCTGAGAGTAAGTATTTTAATAAGCATCAGCATTATTAAAGTTACTATATTTATATGCTGCTACTACAGGGTATCTGTGAGTCAGCTAATTACAGTTAATTATTTCTTTTTTGTTCTACTTACGAGCATTGTTTGCTCTCTTTCTGAATTGTACATTATACATGAGTCGCGTTTGTCACGCTAATTGAATAATAGCCCTTCGATTTATGCGTACACATACTGTTAAAACGAACTGTACTTGCAGACATAGTACATAGCATATACAAGCTGACTTTGCCATCAATAATTTATTAATCAACTAAAGCTGCCATAGTTATTTTGATTTGTTTTGTTAGGCTGTTACTTTCGGATTTGTGTGCTTACATAAATATGCGAAGTGTGTATTTATTAAATAGAACAACAATATATAATATAATATTATTGAAGATTTATATTGCGCCTTTCGGCTTTTCACTTTCTCCTACATTTATTTCTATTTATTCACTCAATCGTTGCTTCTTTGCTTCAGCCAAAGGAGTCTATCAAATTGTAAAGATTAAAGATTATATTAAATATATATTAATATTATATTATTATTAAAGATATATAGTTACAATATATAAGCTTATAGCTAACACTTCCGGCATTTATCGATTGGAAGCATTGACATGACCACAGCTAGGCCAATCAGCAGTTGCGTCCACATAACGATCTATACTTAACTTCATGCCACGTCAAAGAGCAGCCAATTGCTGTTAAACAAATAAATCAAATTCATATATAAAGTTTTTGTCATTTGCAGCAATAAAATTCAAATTATTTTTAGCTTTATTTTGGGCGATTAAATGGCTAAGAGCCACAGAGACGCAAAGACAAGACACAGGACACAAGGCACGCAAGCCAAACGAAAGGGAAATTATATATCTATATCTATATATATACCTATATATATATACCTCTCTAGGTTGATATACATGTACAATATGCAAGTATCTATGTCTATTTGCTAATAACACGAGCCCATTTTCATACTGGCTTCTGTTTTATTGAGGCCTCTGCTTTTATTTTCATTTCCTTTTTCTTTTTTTTCCTTTTTTTTTTTTTTTTTTTTTTGCAACTCAACACGCGGCGCGTCAATGGCAATCAAAAGTTTTGTGGTTTGTGAAAGCATCGTCCTAATATCTGCCTGTCTGCCGGTCCCAATTTCCTGTCAATACTCATAAGCGTCGCTACTCTTGCACGTTCCTGCCCTGCAAAACAAAAACAAACACACGACTATCCAAGCATCTAGCTTCGCTGGCTACCCCTTCCCATTCCCAGTCCCATTCCCATTCCCAGTCCCAGTCCCAGTCCCCTGGACAGGGCTTCGTGTCAGTTGGGCGTCCGCAAAAACCGATTTTCGAATGGCAAACAAAAGAAAATCGACAACAAGTCAAACTATGTGACAAGTGTGCTTGACTAACTGATGCCCTGTAGGTGCTATAGCATAAGAGTATACAATAAATACTAAATTGTGAATATATGTGTATTGTGCAGGCGAATAAGTGTGTTAGTATTTTAAGCTATTCCAATTGTTTATATATTACGTATATATATATATATATTTTTTTTTTTAAATTGTTTAATATATATAATAATATATTATTATTAAATATATTATTTATTTATATATTATTAATATATTATTATTAAATTAAATTATTAAATTTAAATTATCTATATATATTTAAATATGTATTTATTTACATTTTATTAACTTTGATCTACTTTAATATACTATTGTAATTTTGTTAATATATCTTACATAAATATTTATATTTATATTTTTATAAATTTAAAAAATACTGCACTTTACATTAATCAATGTAGCCAAACAATAAAATATAAATATATTATTACATTACTTCATTTATATTTTACTCTTTACCCTTTAATATCAATTTTATTTTATATTTAGTTTTCACTATGTCTACCTTTATTTAATGTAAGCAACAACAAATATAAAAAAATACTATTTATAATATTTATTAGTTTTTATTGTGCTTTTCTCTGTTATTATAAAATTACATATAAATTATGTTAAGTTAAACACATTAAACATATAATAAATATAAAGAAATATTATTGCTTACATTGCTTAATTTATAGTTGAATTTTGCTTTTATTAATAATTTTAATTTTGTATTAATTTATTCTGCTATAATAATAAATAATAATAATAATTTCAAAAAGATTAATTAATTAATTATATTTTTATATCTGCTTTGGTGTCTTGCATGCCTAACATTCTATAATTATTATATTATATTATAATTATTTATTATTATTATTATTATTAATATTATTTATTATGTATTAGTTTATGCTACCCAATTTGTTATCAATTTCTTTGCAGAGTGTATAAAGGGAAATGGAATGGAAGGAAACGGAAAATGCGGCGTCTGCCAGTTACAAAAAATGTTGTTGGCTGAGAAGGGGGAAGAGGTAGGTTGGTAGGTGGTGGAAGGAGGTGGCAGGAACCCCTCAGGCGCACCTCCAAATTCAGAGTCGCACTCACGTTGTATCGATAAAACATGTGCACAGGCTGGTGGGCGTGGAGCGTCTCATTACGCCCACGACAAGAGTGTATGAGGCCAGAGAAATTGAAAAACCCAAAAGCGAAAAGCGAAAACGAAAACGTCAACAATTTGTTTACACTCGCAAATATGTTTTTGGGTTTCGTATTATTAAGTTTTTTTGTTTTTTCGTTATTTTCTTGTTTGCAAAATCAAATTATCGCATGTGCCACCAATTCCAATTTGAATTGGTGCTAAAAAACAAAACACAACACAACAAATCACAATATTCTTTATGTATGTATGTGTGTGTGTTTGCTTGTGTGTTTATGGATTGTGCTAGTCAATTGGCCATTGCCTTTCTGTTCGCCTTCGCACCAAACTTTTCATCATAAATGCCTGTCGAAAGTTGCTCCAGCCATGTAGAAAAATGACTCGCAAAACACTAAAAAAAAAAAAGGTTCAAATGAAACTTTGATGAGCTATTAGTCATTTTGACATGTGCTTTACGAGTTTCCCTACTCATAACTTCCATAACTCTACCCCCACCCTCTCCCCCTCCCTTTCATTTGTCTAGACTCTGAGGCGATTGCATAGTGCTTGCCACATTGCGCATACGCACTGTGTGCTGCAAGCAGTCAAGTCAAATGGCTGATGAACATGCAAGAAGAGTTAACGATTTTAACGAAAACTCTCCATTTGCATGGCATATAATTTAGCATATATATATAAATTTATAATTTACAATTTTAGATATTCTTTGTCTTCTTTGGCATAAATTTAATTTATTATAATTCACACAAAGTTATCATATTATCTGCTTAGTTTTCAATATAAATATATCAATTTTTAATTTAGCAGCTTAATTGATTGCCAACTTTTTATCGGATGAGTAAACTTTTTGAAAACTTCTCCACAGTTTACACATATTTCCAACTAACAAATTGGCACAGACAATTCGCATAAAGTTAACTATCTTGGCAACAAGCAAGCGAGAGCAAAAGGAGAGAGACAGAGACAGAGAGAGAGAGAGGGAGAGAGTGAGTAAGAGGGAGGGAGCACTTAAGTTCTGGCTCGTAACCCAGCTGGACACAAAACTTTACCCAAAAACTCGACTCCTAATAGACGGCAACAAGAATGTGCAACGTCACTTAGCCTGATTGCAAATTATTGTCATTGGCCAAGACGAGAGATGGCTTAAGGCTGGCAAACGGTACACCATCGGAAAATGTAGTTTGAGATATTTCAGGCATGCCAAATAAATAACATTGAATGGTCAAGCCAAATGCAGTAGCAACATTTTTTTTGGCAGTCTAACTGGGTCAACAAAATGTTTCAGCTAAGTGCACTGAAAAACATACAAATTCAGCATATTTTTTAGTCCAGCTTAAGTCACGTTTATGCAGCAAGAAAACATTCACATAACGAACACAAAACTGCAGCAGGAGTGAGTGATTGATAAGCAAATACCCAGCGATAAGTTCGTAAGCTGTCATAGCTTAACATTATACATGGTGATAACATAACAGGCGACGTGACAAAGGTTAGCAGTGTGAGCTAGCTTAACAGCTGTTAAGTATGCAACTAGAGAGCATAGCCAGACGCAGATCCGTAAGACAAGAGAGGGTTAACAGCTGTTACTGTTAAAACTAACATAACCAGATCACTGTTTGCGAGCGCGTTAACATTGTGAGCGTGCTTAGCAGCTTAACAGCTTTATTAACATGTGTATGTTATTTGTATATAGATGTTATATCGCATGCGATTCCGCATATATATCATGGCACACTTTGCAGAGTCTGCAATAAAATCACTTTTCGTATATTATTTATGCTTTTCAAGGATACAATTTATTGGCATTTGTGAATACAGCAATGGCATTGTTAATATTATGTATGTAAAATTCAATACACTCGAAAGTAATCGCATTGAGCTTGTGGAGGTAAGTAAAGCCACTCAAGCGCTCAGCTCAACACATGCGACACGTCAGCATTCAATTTTGTAATGAAATTTTCATTATAATAAGCATGAGGCAGCTGATGAACACGCCCCATAACCAGATAAGGCACAGAAATGGAGTCTGGAGACTGGAACCGGTGAATTGGGTGCGGGAATGGGAATGGGAACGGAAAAAAGGGAACGGGAACAGGAATTGTGCAGAGTTAGGACCTTGTTCTGTGCTTGCCACACTTGCCACGCCCCATGCTAAAGTATTCATGACACCAAACACCAAACTCTCTTTCTATGCTTTGCTCCGGAAATGTATGTATGCGTGTGTGTGTGTGTGTGTGTGTGTGAGTGCAGAGTTCAAATGGAACGCAGCTCGATTTCTCCCAGCCCAACATGACCTACATTTCAACTGTAGCCCCGTAGCTAAGCAACCCCAGCCCGGGAGTTACCCAAATACAAAAAAACAACAAAAGCAACAACAACAGCAACACAAATTTATATATGTATATATATAAATGAAATGTATAAGGAACCAGACGCGCACGCAGCACGCATAGGCAACTAAGGCAGTTCTCCCTCTGTTCCCTCTGTTCTCTTTACCCTAAACTTGGCCACCCACAAACACCCTTGTCCCCTGTACCGTGTAAGCCATATAAAAATTGTTTTCGGTTGCTTATTGGCAACAAATTTGCGTGCCGCGCATGCACAAGAAGCCTCAACGAAGGTTTTTCCCTAACGCTTTTCAGCAACTTCATTACAAGGCAAATTTGAGCTGGATTTGTATTTGGCCCTTTCTTTATGATTTTCATTACATTTTCCATTTCTTTCTGTTTTGTTTTTTTTTTTTTTTGATCAACTTAAAAGGCTATCTCAAGGCGCTAAACTAAATTCGGACTCCAACTCGGACTCAGACTCATGAGTTACGATATTATAATGGACTCTGTGGGCGGCCAACTGAAGGTGGGGCGGGGCACTTTGAACGTGTTTGCTTTGCTGTTGACAACTGTATTTTGTACATGGCGAACTCATCAATCACTTGCCAGAATATTCGTTGTTGGCCTAAATTAAACTGGCCTCGTCTCTGTCCTCTGACATTGCACGTGCAACCATTTTGCCATTTTGTTGACATTGATGTTGATGTTGACGTTGGCTTTGGCCAAATATATCCATGCTTAGCCACAAATATTATCATACAATCAACAATGTTTGCCCACAATTGATATATATATGTACATATATGTGCATTGTCGGATGTCTACAGACAAGAATCTAGCATATGATATGGAAAGATTATGTTGCAAATATGTACATCATTTCGACATCATATTGCTAAATTTATATCTATTCATATATTGCAAAAAATACACATTTATGAGGTATTTGATTACATGTCTAATTCTAAGTTTAATAGCCGCAAGAAAAAGCGACAAAGAACGAACTATTACCATAACTAGTTTCAGCTATTATAACGACTTGAGCAGAACTATAAAACAGTTCCAATGCGAAATGCGTTTATTGATAAAACTGTAGGACAATTTCAATTTTTATTGCTAAGTTTTAGGCGCGTGCTTAAGCACCCAAAATCGAAGCCTCCAAATGGGAAATTACAACGCAAAAATGTACAAATAAAAAAGTTTTACGACTCTGTTTTTTGTGCTGCTCTTTGTTCTGCTATTCCCATGCAAGCAACTCTCCGTTCCCCCCTCCCCGCACCACCCTACGCTGCCGCTATTTCGCCATTCCGCGCAAAACATATGTAACAACAGTCGAAAATAAATTAACAAGCTGCCCAAAAATTAAAAGAGACAGCGAATATATGTATATCGCGCCATCTCGCTCTGGCATCAAAGTTTGTTGGGCAAACGTCAATCAAAGGAAATGTTGTCGTTTGTTTTGTTTTTATACTTCGTTTTTTTTTTTTTTGCGACGTAAACGTGACGTGGCAAAGGCAAAAAAAATATTCAATTTAATTGCTGCAGGAGAAGCAAAAAGTTTTGCAATTGCTGCGCTCATAAATGAAATGTGGGGCAACTTTTTGTCAGTTTATTAAATTATCCCCAAAAAATCACAGTAGCCAGAACGAAGAACAAAACTTTTTTAATACCATTCAAATGTTGAACACACAAATCGCATCACACAAACGTATACATACACACACACACACACATACACACCCGCACACAAGGCAGAGTTTATTAGATAACTTAACTCTTTCTTCTTACTTGCTGTTGGCCATAATCAACCCTAGACAGACCCGAGTGAACCTATTCCAGCTTCACAGTTGAAAAAATTCAAATTACAGGCAAAGCCAAAAGGTTGAAAACTCTGACACAGATGCCAAAGGACAAAAGTTCGAGAGCAACTTGAGCGGAGTCCTAAAAGAGAGACTCAACTGAAAAATGTAAAATGAAAAAAAAAAAACTGAAAACTGAAAACTACAAAAAAAAAACTGAAGGCACACAACCAACGGGAAACGCTTTGAAAGAACCAAACTTTTAGCCAGTACAAACGGCCGTTGAAAGTGTATAAACCAAGCTAAGCAAGTGGAAATAAGAATGATGAAAAATTTAGTGGCAAGTTCTACTGAACATTGCCGTTAAGTTTTACTATCGTCTACGGGTTTGCATTATCAAGTATGTGGATCCCTTTGTTATTATGCCATAGCACAATGGAATTTCAAATTGTTTAACTGACACTTGAGGTTATTCTTACAGAAAACTTGGTTTTGTTTCAATTATAAAAGGGAAAATGTAAAGTAAATTTCATTATTCGACTTTTGATACTCTTTCTTAAGCAGGAAATTTGTTGTAATAATAAAGTAATAATGTATAGTTGAATTATAAATAGTTATTCTGAATTTTAGTTACGTATCTAAGAAACTATAATTAAATATATAAAGAAATTCATATACTATAAAATACAAGCAGATACTTAGATTTTATTCTATTACACAGTAAATAATGCTTCGCTGTTTCTATTATGCTTTCCATCGTAGCCCATGGACTCTGCAATTCCCTCACTTGATCCACATACCGCAACACCAAATCTCAAGGCAGCTCTGCCTTTGCCTCTGTTCTGCTGCTGTTGTCGCTCTGTGCCCAAAAAGTCAACTTCCAAGGCGAATGCAAACCACAAATTTATTGCTGCAATGCGGCCAAGCGAAGCATAACAGCAAAAATTTTCAGTGAAACGTCGCAGTCATAGATAGTCATGAAAATAAAGTAAGGACAATAAAAATATATAACATTAAACAGCAATGCTGCCCATGCTGACGTCGACGTCGACGTCAACGTTAAAGGCAACGTCAACTGAGACGGCGGTAGCGACAGCGACAGCAACAGCCACGACATAATGAGCAGCCCAAACGGTAAAAATCAGCCACAGCTGAGCCTTGCAAATGTGGGCCACGCAGCACGCAGAGAGTGAGAGAGCGCTCTCTCTAATTGTAGCTCTCTCTCTCTTTATAATTTCCTTTGCGCTGCACATTCTTTGCAGTACCGTTAACGTTGTTCTGCGGTGCCGCTTTGCATGGCCATTTGTTATGTACGCCGAGGCCAGTGCCAAAGTGCTGCATACATCTGGGCGCACGCTCTCACTCTCTCTCACACACTCTCTTTCTCTTTGAGTCCATGTTAGCTGGTATTGCTGCTTATGCGTCATTTTTTCATGCTTCGACCATTGCTAGCGCCTTTCTTACCATCTTTATCATGCATTCATATTGTAGGCTTCGCTTTCGCTGCCAGCCCCCATTTGCAACAACAAAAACAAATGTGTGTTTGTATTATTGTTGTTGTTCGTCAGCATTGCAGCATTTTACGCAGACAAGCAAAAAAAAATGTCGTGTCGACTTTGGCTTGGCCTGCGACGTCGCTGTTATTGTTGCTCCTTGTGCTTGCCCAATTATTTGACGGTTTGCTTCAACCTGTTCGCCCCATTGCTTCTTCTTACTTGTTGCGCTGACGCTGACGCAGCTGTCACTGCGGTTGCTTCTTTCTCGCTCTCTGCGTGCTCATATTTTTACTGAGTACTGTGTGTATATGTAAATATGTGTTTGTGTGCAAGCTTTTTGGAGGTCTTTCATATTCACCTGCAAATTGTGCGTCATATGTCGGGGAGGGGGCGAACAAATGCCGAGGATTGCAGCGATTTGAGTAACATATCAGTCAGAGACTGTCTACAGCTCATTACAAAGAGCTTAGCGAAGTACGTGTAAACACTCAAGGTTATACATACTACTAATGCGTCTTAATTATTTAACATCTCTATTTTAAAAGCTGTATACCCCTCAATTTCATTGAATAGAGTTAGATTGTTATATTATTAATCGGATTTTATTTGATTATCATTTTATTCATAGCTATTTATTCTACAACATTTATTTAGTTTCAATTCCGTAACTTTAATGTTCTGTATAAATCGAAATTTTTGAAACGTTTCTCATCACGAATTCGTAAAGTTTTTAATAATTTTACTGAGTTTCTTTTGCCAACGCTTAGTATGCCAGTTATGCTTCCTTCTTGGTAGGGGACACACCCGTTTCCACTGTGCCTGGCAAACACACTCAGTCAACGGAAATGCCTCTGGCATTCTTGCAACTCGTTTGTAGTTGTAGTTGTAGTTGCCGTTGTTTCTGGCTGTCGCAGCTTTCATTCATGCCATGCCAGTTGACATAATGCGACACAGCCAAACAGCCAAACTGACACGTCACCCCTCTCTATCTCTATCCCTATCTCCCTCTCTCCCAGTCAGCCTCACACTACGCCCACTCTTTCGGAGCGCAGCTGAAAACGTCAAGGCCCAAACACAACTGTAGCTAACTGCATGGAAAAAAAAACCCTCTCATCATTCCACAACTTTGCATAGTGCAACACAGTCCACACTCCACCTCCCCCCACCCTATGCACAGTTCGCGGCATACGCACGCTATTTATAGCTCAAACTGCGATTTTATACCTTATGTGAAAGGATTCAACAGAGTGGGTTAACTTAGTGTAAGCATTCGTAACTACAACGGGTTTATTTATCTATTTTATATTATTTTGTAGCGCATTAGAAAACATAGGAAAGAAAATAAAGAGTATGGCAACAGTGGCGTCTGTATAGAAGTATATGCTACCTTTAGTAGTTATGTTGAAAGCAGAGAGTGTGATTGTATGTGTGAACAACTGCTGGCGACAGAGTTGTCTGCTATGTGAAAGAAATAGAAAGAGAACGTCAACGAAAAGGATGAATATCTCACGCTATAAAGCGTGAGATATTCATCCTTTTCCCTTGACGTTCTCTTTCTATTGCCATCTATCACATCTAATTATCAGGGATATTAACATATAAACGCTTTATAGGATTTAAATATGCTAACTATCAGCTGCATCCATCCAGTGTAAGTGCTGGCAACAGTGGTGTCTGTTATTACACTACAGTGGTGTCTGTGTGTAGAATGGAAAGCAAAGGATAAAGAGAACTAACTGAATATATAAATTGTTTTTAGAGTATATTCTATTACTTACGGGATATACAACTATGTACATAAACAAAGCAACATTTATAGAGCTAGACTTGTTGTTGTTTCTTAGCAACAGCAAACAAAGCAACAGAATTGTTGTTCCGACACATAAATAACATTCAGTATTGAGAAACATTTACAGGGCACAGAACAGTACACAAGCAAGTAGAATTGAAGAAAACACAAAAAAATAATAAATAAACAGAAAGGAAATGCAGAACGCGACAGCCAACGAAGATGCTCGGTATGCAGAAGGTAAGTTTCTGGAGGGGAATAGTGGTTTTCTTCAGGGAAATCTATTGTTTTTCCTGTTTTCTATTGTCTTTCCTTGCCATAGATTTCGCACGCATACGGGAAACACAAATTGACAATGTGTTGAGGATCATTACGACGGCCATTGAGCGGATTAAGATGTCCCTGATCTTGCCAAAGTTGGGCGATGATATGGATCATTTGAGGGATAAATTGATGGGTACGGTATATGAGCCGGCAATTGGATTCATTGAGAAGCTGCAGACATTGGATACGGTTAAGGTGCAGATCCTAAATCATGAAGTACTACGGATTATCGATTACTTTCATCGCAATTTTCACATTTATCAAATGTTTCCACGACTCGTGAATCTCTTATCGAATGATGATAAGAAACTGATCGTGGCTTGCGATACAATTCTCGCCGTTGCGGGGCGTCATCTGTGGCGTACGGCAAAGAGTGAGATTAGCATGGAGCGGCAGCTGCATGTCATGTATCATGAACGGGAGGAGCTGCGATCCCGTACAGCTTATTACCATAAGAAACTCAAGTCAAGGTACGCCGTGCTGCGGTGGAAACAGGCGGTGAAATTCTTGATACTCGAGAAACTGGAGACGGATTTGGCCAACAGAAAATGGCGCAACAGTGTGCGTATTCAGAATGAAATGTAAGTCCAAACTATTGTCGTCTCCTGATCCCCACTTGAATATCCTCCCCTTTCGGCAGTGAGAAACGCAGCCGCATTCTACGGGATGTGCACAAGAACACCGTGCAGAAGCAAAAGGATCTGGAGGAGGAACTGGAGAAGGCTCGTTTCGATTATGATCATCTCATCTCAAGCATAACTCTCAACGAAAAGGATGCTAGAGCTGAAAAGTAAAACTGTAATAGAGAATTTCTTGATTTCCCCCCTCAATTCAATTTGTCATTTGCCATCACAGAAACAAACTATTGATCCAATTGGAGGGCATACTCCAGAAGTATGATACGAACATTGGCGAGAAGATCCGTGAGAATCTCGAGCTGGAGGATCAGTATAAAGCAGCGCAACAGGAGTTGGACATCTTTATGGTATCGTATCGCAAAGAGGAGGCGATCTACAACAAGATTGTTGTCAAACACGAGCAAGAGGAGCAACGCAAGCAACAACAACGCATCCTGTTGTTCATGATGAATCGGGCGGCGCGTCAGATACAGAAATATTGGCTCAAATGGCGCAGGGATCAGCGTCTGAAGGCACGACGGGCCAACAAGAAGAAGAGGAAGTAAATCAAAATTGTAGGAAATGATCAGAGGTTGTTGATTTGTAGCTTATTTCATATTATTGCGCAATAAAGAGAGCTGAGTGGCTTGCAATTAATTAATAATATTATAAATAAAATTAATTATTGAATTCATTAAATTAATTAATTCTTTATCACATGCAATTCGCATCTACTTTGTGCACAACGCACATTGTGCTCATTTGACAATTCGCAGAAAATTCTTAGCAAATGCAATATTACGACAAAACTTTCATAAAATTAACTTAATGGCTTTTAGCCAACTTCCACACTTATACCTACATACATACGTAGTATTTAGTATACAGCCCAACATAGTAGTTAGACCACCTTTTAGTGGGTCTATTAAAATACCATTCTCTGGCGTAATTACGACGCTTTATTTCGCCAACAATTAGCAAACTCACACTGAGAATGTTCCGACTGTTTAATGGCCAAATGAGCCGAGGTAATTGGCCCTCTTTCGTCAGAGAAAATGTGTGTAAAATGTTCAAGTGACAAACTAAGGCTTTAGCAGGCAACTTAAAGCAGACATCTGTGTATAAAGTTTATATAAAGTATTGAATACCTTTTTAAATTTAAAATCTTTCGTTAATTTGCATTAACTCTAAAGCATGCCAATTTAATAAGCCACCACTGTATCATTTTATGTAGTCCAAATATAGTTAAAAACTTGCGGAATAGAAATTAAAGAAGAGAAGCAATTGAAATTGAGAACTGAACGAAGAATTTTGAACGCATTGCGACGAAAGCATTGACAAGTCACAACACGATGGGTTTGGTTTGCTTGTGGGGCTTCTGTTGGGGCTAGAAAAATGTTTACCCAACATACTCACACACACACACACACTCAGACGGATAGACAGACAGACAGACAGGCAGAAGGACAGACAGACGTCCCCAACCGAATTTCATTGCGAAAAATGGCGCATTGCTGTCGTCGCCGTCGCCAGTGACGACGTCAGCGCCGCAGTTCGGCCAATAGCCAATGTTGCTGCATTGTTACTTCATTTCAATGCGCCTTTCCCAACCCAATCCACCACACCACAGTCTTAGCCCCCAGCTGCTTGTCTAATTTGCAGAGGTTAACATACTTAACTTGTTGGCATGCGTTGAATTGAACGACATTGCAACAAAGACAGCAACACATTGCGACAATTCGCTGCGGCAAAAAAATAAAAGAAGAAACGGACAATAAGAATGACCAAAAACCGGCATTATACATGCATGCATATGTATGTGTGTGTGTGAATGTGTGTGTGTGTGCATTCAATTATATTTATTACCAGCAAAACGTTTATTATTCGTAAATCTCATTAAAATACAATTTATAGTTACTTTGCTAACAACCTACAGATATTATCTATTTGTTTTTATTAGATATTTATTTGTGTATCTTTTAGCTCTTTCATCAAGCTGACATCGATATTCTTTCAAAGATCAGCGCTCTTTTCATCTAGACTTTGCATTTTAATATAATATTGGACAATTTGCCAGCATCATCAACTTAAATCATTGATCACACTTATTGTAATTATTTTTATTGTATATTTATATATATTGTACTCAAAAGCGCCGGCGCGGCCGTTATTAAATCGTCAAATTTCGTTATTCGATATTTCCAATTCGCTTACACGCAGAACAGCAGAAACGACTAGAGAAGCATGTAACCGCAAGTGAGAGCTGGTCTAACCGTTTCGCTCGTGGACCGGTTCGCTCATTTGCAGCAGTGAGCATAAATAACAGAGGTTATGTTAACTAGCAGCGTAGTTCAGCGTTGCACATTGCTTCGCAGCTCATTTGAGTAGCCGACAACGTGGGAGCAGTTCATTTGAGCATCTAACAGCAGGTTTGCAGACATAGATTAACATTTGCTTTGCAGTGAAGTAGCAGCAGAACAGTGCAAAAATATTGTAGTACGCTTACGGGTTTTAAACGGTACAGTTACAATTGAGTTGTCAACCGTTACGGACGCAAGTTCTGATTAGGATCGTGAGTTACTTTCAATAAAATATATACAAGTTCCACATTTGTAGAGGACTCCAAACGGACCCCACAGGGCCAATCAATTTCGTGATTTCAGAAACAAATTAACAAAATATGAAAGAAATATTTTATAAACCGACATCGAGCAGTTTTTATATGTATTAACGAGTGTGCACGCGTGTGTTTCGCATATTATATCGCACAATAGAAACACCCGAAGAAAGCAAACAAAAAAAAAACGCAAGACGAAAAATTATACAAAATTCGGCTGAGCAACAAATAGCAACAAGAAATTGCCACGGCGAGAAAAAAGTAGCGTCGCTGCGACGTCGAGGTTGACGGCAACGTCAACGCTTTGTCGCCTATGCTTCGCAGTTTTATTTGAATTCCTTCATTTCATTTGTTCGCCGCCGGCAACGACGCTACTTCACATTAGCGCAGTGGTAAAATTGTTGTTGCTATTGCGTGTTCCGTTTATTTACTGCAATTTTAGAGTTACGTTTTTTAAAATCATCGTGTATTTTCCTTTCCTTCTTCTTGATCTTTACAGTGTGTTATAAATTTTGCTTAAAACGCAAATTAAATTCAAGTTAAACGTAGAACGCGCGTCGCCCGTCTCAACGTTAATTCCACTTACACATACCACAGCAAACGCAGCGCCGCAAGCAGCAGCAGCAGCGGATTAACCTTTAGCTACATTTCTTTCCAAACACTACAAAAACCCAACAACAACAAAAATGGTAAGTACATTAATTTATAGCTCATGCTCGCTCATGGCTGCATTTTCATTGTTTACAATAAAATTTCCACGATTTTTCCTGAAGAACTTTGGCGAAAAATCAAAGACAAAGATTGAAATAATATGTGCCAATTGGTATTGAGCTATTCCAATTGGATTAGGTAGAACTTTAGACAGCCCTTAAGTAAGCAGACCCTTGCTGAAATTACACCCCAAAAATTTGTCAGCTGAAAAAAGTAAATGAAAGCTGAAACTAGTTTATAAGGGGGGTAGTTTCAAATTAAAATTAAGAGAAAAAACACGTTCACAGTGAGTCATAAGTGCAAGAACACACTCACCTCTGAAAAAAAGCTAGATAATAATATATTTATTTATCATATCTCTAAAGATAGCGCTTAGTTCGTTATTGTTTATATATTTTGAAAAAGAAAGTCAGGAGCTTATTCTTAGACCATGAAATAATCATCGATCTATCTATTAAAATTAAATATTCTAAATTTATTTGAAGTTAATTTAAAATATACATATTTTATTTATAACAATAACAACTTGACATATGACACGACGGCAAAATGTCAATAAAATCTCTATAAATTCACGTCTGCTGTTAACTTAATCTATAACTGAAGCCCAAACTTCTCGGCCCTGGCAAATATTCCATAACGGCGATTGTTCAAGGGTTCACTTGAAAACAGCTCTAACCAACGCCGCCCCATCCCGCCACACCCCTTAGTAATTGAGTGCTGTTGTTAGGTAGGCAGAAAGCGTAAAACTAAAACAAGCAACACAAACTCGTTATCAGAGATTTTCAAAGACAGTCGTCTTCCCCTTTGCCAATGTGGCGTCTCTGCGGCTCCGTTGGCAGCTGTATTACACACATTCTTATACATATGCATATATGCACATGTATGCATAGGTGTGTGTATAAAAAATTTGTTTATTGCGCCAAATGAGGAGCCCATAAAAAGCCATGAAAAAAGCGTTTCTATTGCCACTTTATCAGCCATATTTGAACTACTAATAAATAGTAATTGTTGTTATTGTACAAAATTTGATTTGCTTATCAGAATGTTTCGACTAAAAGTGTGATCGACAACAACAACAATAGCAGCAGCAAGAACGGCTGTTCCAGCAACGCCGGCATTATTGGTTTCTTTTTTTGCTCTTTCTTGTTGTATTTCGTTTCGCTTTATTTACCGCAAAAAATTGAGGTTAGATTCGCATGAAAAAATGTAAGAAAAAACGAAACGGCGAAAATTCTTTAGCTTTTGGAATTTCTGTTCTCGTCGCTTTGTCGCGTTTCGTTTTATTTGCTCAATTTAACCGTTTCGTATGCACGAACAGCAGCGTGTCTCTCTTAACCGTTTGCCTCTCTCATTGGTTGTCATAACCGTTTCACACAGTTTTTGCGTGGTTCGCCATCTCTGCACAGCTTGTTATCACTTTTGCCTTTTGCACTGCGTTGCGCACTCTTGCTCTCTGTCTCTCTCATTCTCTCTCTCTCCTGGTCGCGCACTTTTATCTGGGTGCGCTTTCTTTTGCTTTTTCGGTGTCGTTGGGCGGTTCTCTCTCGCTCAGTTACGGCGCCTACGTTTTGTTGTTTTCTTCCATAACCGTTTCATTTGCCGCATTGCGGTTATTTTGCTGTTTCGCTTTCTGTTTGGCTTTTGGCTCTGCTGCGGCGCTGCCGCCAATGCTGCTACTGTTGTTGGCTTGGCCATGTTGTTGCTGTTGGTGCTGCTGCTTGTTCCACTTTGCCATTCGCACAAGAATTTCATTGTAACGGGGCAAACGTGTGCAGCGTGCAGCATAATGAAGAAAAATTTCTGCCCAGACGCCAAACGTGGCGACGTCGCCACATTAACCGCACATAATCCAATTTTTTTTTGTCTTTTCTATTTTTTTTGTTGTATTTTACTGCTGCCTCTTCTACTTTTTATTTGGCTTTAGCGCTTTCTGCGTTTGCCTTTTGATAAGAATATAACAGCAGTTACTCCTCCTACCTACCAATGCCCGGGTTTCACACCCACACCCACGTCTTTAGCAGCGCCCGTCGCTTAATTTAATTAGCGTTTTTACAGCTCACGCAAAATGCAAACAGATTTTAATTAAAACAAATCGTTTTACGTGCTCAATATTTTGTTTTGCATTAATCGTGATTCATCTTCTTCTACCCCCGTCTCGGTTCTTCGTATGCATTTGTAAGTGTGGGTGTAGGTGTGAGTGTGCCTCTCTGTTTCTTTCTGTGTGTGTGTGTGTGTGTGTGTGTGTGTGTGTAGATAAACAGAGCTTGATCTTCAAAGTTTGTTGACTGCGCGGCGGCATTATC
Source organism: Drosophila funebris (assembly GCA_018901825.1). NCBI lineage: Eukaryota > Metazoa > Arthropoda > Insecta > Diptera > Drosophilidae > Drosophila > Drosophila funebris. The sequence continues at coordinate 4,665,547 of JAEIFK010000682.1, forward strand.
TCATCAAATACATATAACTGTATTATTTATTCATTTCCGTTTTGTTCCCCTTTCCTTTTTCCATAGAGAATTAATTTATTGACAAATGATGATTCGTTGTATACCCTGTACAAATTAAAAGCTACATAATTTCGGTATAATAATATAATATTATAATAATTATATTGATTTGTAGTTCAGATTATATGAGAGAGAACTTGTTATAGCGATGCTACAGGTACAGGGCATCTGCACGGCGATGATTATCCATTGCAGCAGCCGCGTCTTCAATTCTTTGTTGTATCGCTATTGTGAGTCATTTGTTGAGTTCATCATCAAGACAACAAACTTTTTATAACGAATTCTTCGTGCAGTTGCATTGAAGTTTGGGAACTGAATTTGAACCAGTTAACACTGGTTAATCTTCAGCTCTCTTCTCTAAATGAAATGTTAATAATAATAATAGATTAATAATTCACACAGCAAAAAGCTGACAACTTGTTGTTGATTGCAATACCGGTAAAAAGAAGATTAAACCAGTTAAGCGAATTGGTAGAGAAAATGCGAAAGAAAGACAGAGAGAGAGAGAGTGAAAGAGAGCAAGAGAGTGGGTGTTAAAGCGAGAGAAAGCTATTAAAAGTAATGTTTATGCTATCATATGTGCAATGTCTAAAAGTTAAATCACGTATCTACACACAATCACACACACACACACACACACACACACACATAGATGAACATGAGGCAATATGGTCCGGTTAGAATGTAGGCGGCATACGTATATGGTTTGACAATTAGGTAAATATCCCCACACCCAATGCCATTAAAGGTGGGGTTATTGTTGGTGTCTGTTGCCATTTAAAGCGCGCAATGCGGTTGAGCTTTAATCAGCTTTGGGCTTTTGGTTTAAGCAGTTAGTCATAAAGCCATGACATAACCAGCTTATTACTACTGTGCAAAACTTTTATCAGGCCAAAACGATAAGCCACAACGAAAATTCAATTCACACCACGCACACACACACACACACACAGATGATATACACACCCACACAGGCAGACACACTCGAATTGCAATCGACGATTAGATAAAGATACTTTTGGCTAAGCTGAAAACCCAACGTAACTTGTGTGTGTTCATATATTATGTGTGTGTGTGTGTGTGTGTCTGTCGAAAGCCAGCAAACATTTTGATATATGTATTATATAAGACTGTGAGAAGCGGAACCTTGAAGTGCAGCGACTTGTGTAGTTCAAGTTATGCTTTAATTCCCTTCTATTGATTAGATAGTAAATATTTGCACTTATTGAGGACACTTGCAATGCTGAGAAATGTTGAGAGTTGAGCTTCAAATGATCCAACAAAGCTTATTAAAGCTCAGCTGGAAGAAGCTTCTAGTATTTCTGTATCCAAGCCATATATGATGTCTAAGTTGTTCAATAATACTTAGTTGCATGCAATTCATGTTGTCATACAGATTAATCATCATCTTAATCCATAAATTAAAAAGCTTACGTGTCGTTTGACAATCGATCAACAATTTTTATTGAAATTCCTGTTTGACGTAGGGCGAGTTATTTATTCGTATTCATATTCGATATGTGAGGCGAGTCATTATTATGCTTTATAGGGGGACATTATTTATTTCAAGACCTTATCTTTGGGTGTATATAAAGCTGATGCCTAAGCTTTTGCAATCAAATTAGATAGAGAAAGAGAGAGAGAGAGAGACGGAACTAACGGCAATAGAAAAGGAAGTTCTGGTAACCAAAAGTAACAATTGTCTTTGGCTCTTTGCCGAACCTTGTATTCAGGTTTTGTGTATCCAAGACACATCAAATAACAACTGACGTCAGCGAAATCTAACACCTTTTCAGATAGGTCTGTTGAGATATACGAGTACAATTGTATCACTGGTTCTACATATACATATATGTATGTGTTCGTTGGGTCTGACTGGCGCCTTTTGTTGAGTGCAAATAATATGCGAAATTATTCCAATGAATCCCAAAGTGCCGCTATACATTCACATTGAGTTTGCTCCGCATGCATAGATCTTGTATCTTTCTATCTTTCGTTAGCTCTTTGTATTGTAATTTTATACATAAGAAATACATATGTAAATATGTACAAAATTCAGTTTCTCTTTCTTCTGTTGTTTGTTGTTGTTGTTGTTGTTCGGTTTGGCATTGAGAATAGATCAAGTAGTCGTCGCCTATGTCATCATTCATAAACATATTTTCAAAGCTGACAGCAATTAATTATTAGTTATACAAATAGAAGCAAGAGTCTGTTCAATCAAAATCGTAATTATGGTATTTATTTAAAGCGAATAACTATAAATATTATAAATATATACTACAATTAACATGTTTTATCTCTCTTTATTTTTTGCGTTTTCTAGGCCGATCAGCTGACAGAAGAACAAATTGCTGAGTTCAAAGAGGCGTTCTCGCTATTCGACAAAGACGGCGATGGCACCATCACAACAAAGGAATTGGGAACAGTTATGCGCTCCCTGGGACAGAACCCCACAGAGGCTGAGCTCCAGGACATGATAAACGAGGTCGATGCCGATGGTAAGTTGTATAAAGATTTGATTTATATTCAATTCACATGAATATGCAATGTTCCCATTCGCAAACGTTGTCTATAGCAATAGGTCAAATGCTATTTGAACATTCTCTTAAACGTTTCTTTATATGCTAATTTAATAGACGTAACAGTTCTTAGCAGTTCAGAACTGCTTTAATTGCCAAATTCTTGATCTAGATTTTGTCTTTGGGCTAATTGTTTTGAACCCTTTTCTCCTAATTTTAAACTGTTCTATATGGTCGAGATCGATCTATTCTTGAACACCGTGTACACTCTGTAATCCCGCAGACAACGAACTGAGGTATTAACAAGTCAGACCAACCCATCGACAGAGACGGACGGATAGACGAACGGACGTACGGACGAACGGAGGAAAGAAATTCTTTTTGTTTTCTTCTTTGGGTTTCTTTACGATTGGCTAAAAATATGCAACAAAAACACGTCATAGCCATTAAAAATAGAAGACCACAAATATTTGGCTCTTGTTCTGGCCAATGTTGTAGTAGTAGTAGTTGTTGTTATTATTATTGTTGTTGTGGCTGTCAAAAATGCACAGGATTTTTGACAAAAGGTGGTTGGGGATGAACTGGGACTGAAAAGAATCTCAACAACAAAACGAGAAACTAAATAGAAAATAAAAAAATATTATTTTTAACTGAGTATGAAAAGAAATTGAGCGATAGGCGCCTCGCGCCATTTGGGAAAATGAGAAACGTCGCCTATGAGAAACCAAACGCCCGCCCGTTCGTCCGTCCGCCCGTTTGTACGTCCGTTTGAGGTTTTTCACCTTTCGCCAAAAACTACTCAACAAATTTGCAACTTGTTAGGTGCGAGGGGGAGGCAAAGGCGGCGTTAGCGGAGTGTGAAAAAGAAAGCGAGAGGGAGTGAGACAGAAATGCTCGTGTGGCTTTTTATATGTATTTTTAGCAATTGTGAAATGTGTCGAGAATATATCGCACATATTCCTTATTTTATTTCTTTCATTTTCGTTAAATATTCACAAATTATAAATCACTTTTTTATTTATGTGTCCGAGTGTGTGCGCCTGTTTCGTTTTCGTGCATTTTCTATTTGCATAATGCCCCAAAGCTCGACAATTAGCTTAAAAATAAAACAGGCCCCACCCAAGCAAAGCAGCAACAGCAACAACACCAACACCATTACACCAATACACCAATACATACTTACCAAACACGCACACAAATCGCGACAAGCGAGCGACTAGTGCAAAGCGTAACAAGTAAAAAAGTGCAAGGAGACGACGAAATTCCAGAAACCGAAATCGAGTCACCCACATCCGACAGTAGCAACAACAACAAGACGAACAACAGCTGCTGCAGCAACAGAGGCAGCCGAAACAGCTTCACTCTCTCACTCTTGCTTTTGTGGCAGAGTGCTGCAGTGACAGTGCTGTTTGCTATTGCTGTCTAAGTTAGCTGCAGAGGGAGGCAGCGCTGCTAAGGTAATGCTGCTGCTTTCAAAGTAATCTGCAGAGGCAGCGCAGAAGCAGAGACAGAAGCTGCTACTCTCTATATTGCCTTTAGAGACAGCGCTGCTGGCGTTGTTACTTTTTCGCAGTCGCAGTCGCTGCCACAGCTATTGTTGCTGTTCTTGGTCCTTGTTATACTGTTGTTCTTTTGCACGTGCAGAATGCGCATGTGATGAAAAATCCAGGGCAAATTCTGTAAAAGTCTGCACAAAGCTGATTCGGCGCATGCGTTAAAATAGCCTAAGGACAACAAGCACATAAAGCACGTGGATAGGTGGCGAATTAAAACGGATTCTAACTGACGGAATGACTGACTGAACGACTGCCTGACTGACTGACTGATGTTTAACAGCAGGGAGCTAAAAATAGTTGCTTTGGCTCAAGCAGCACTTGAGAGGTTTTTGGTTCCTTTGTAGTAACGCTCTTCAAGTGCATATGTATGTTAGATGCGTGTGTGTTGTAAGTGTAGAACAATTGGGATTTGCTTAAGCGCTGTTATACATATGCACATATGAAGTTTTAGTTATTATAAAGTTTTCGGAATTCAGGGAAATTTTTAGGGATTTAAATAGCTTTAAATTTGTCAAACATATTCCAAGAATTCCAAAATAATATGTGGATTTATTCATTAAGTAATTTATCTGAATGTTAAATCAGCAACAGCTATATAGTATAATAGACTATATATAGACAACTATATAGTATAATAGAAACTATTAAATTTGCACTATTATGGTTATTCATAGGGTTCGTTTCGCGTTCTACGTAACAGTTTATAGGCGATTATCTAGCGTATTTTACGATCTAAGCAGGCAAATGGCATTTCGTGCATAAAATTATATAAAATATATATACACGGACTGTTTGAAATGCACACGAACCCCCCTTGCACCCCTTAACACATAGGCAACGCCCACATACTCACATGGCCCGGTGGTAATTTTGTAGTCTCTGAACAACAGACGGAAACATTAAACATTCATTACTTAAAATTTTGTTGGCGACTCGTCGCCAGTTGACGATGTCCAAAAACTGCAGCCGCATACAAACGACGCCATTAGACGCCTCACCATGCTCTCTGTCCCCCCTTCCACCCCTGCCACCCACTACCCCAAAATGACGTCTGGGGAGTTGACTTAAATGCAAATTGACATGGCATAACAATTGTCCAGAAATACATACATATAAGCAAATAAAAATAAAAATATATAAATAAAAATAAAAAGAAAACCGAAAACAGAAACAAAAAGAATTGAAATGGAAACGAACGAAACTGCAGTTTCACCAAAATGACCAGCCGAGTATCGCACCGCAAGGAGGAACCCCAATGTGTTATTTATAAAGAGTTTGGCCACCCCTCCCCCGTTCGCCCCCCCTAAGCATACGACTAAATTTAGCGTTGCGAATGAGCCAAAAAAAAAGACAAAAAATCTTATTAAAATTTTAAATTGTCTGCAAAAATGTTGAGCAACGTTGCGAATCGTTGAGCGGGTCGCAACGGTTGTTCTGATAATGTGGTGCAGGGGGAGAGGGAGTGGGAGTGGGAGAGAGAGGGCGGTGCTTAGCGAAATGGAAACCAAAACCCCAAAAAGATATTGGCAGACAACATTGGCATCGTCATGAGCCTTGTCAATCGTTTTGTTACCGGCGGCCTGTCTAAGGCGCGTCTAACGTCTCGTTTGAGTATTTTGGCCAACAAAAATGGCTAAATATTTTACGTCGGGGGAAATCCTAATGTTGGCCAATGCCGGAAAAGCCAAAAGCAGCGACAGAGTTCGCGTCAAATGTTTTAAATATAGAATTTATAAACAAGAGTGTGCCACAGACACAGCAGCAACAACAACAACTACCAAGAAACCAAAACCGAGCCCGTATTCCCCACAAATTATAAACCAATATAGCCAGAATGAACGACTAAAAGATGCCCTGTTTTGTGCTTCAATTCATAGCAATGCATAAATTAGATTGAGCCAAAGAACAAGGCGACTCCTATAGATCTGCTGTGTTGTGCTTTGGCCGAGTTCTTTTAATAAACAATTCTAGGGTATAAATTAAAACATATGCTCTTGATTTTGCGTCTCCTTGCCCATTATTTACTAAGCAATTTAATTCATTCATTGTTATTAATAAGTACTTCAATTAGAGGCACATTTATCCATTAGATTATTCGATTTTTATGCATTTTTCATTGAGGCTAATTCACAACATTGATGAAATGTTGCTCGCTGCGTACAAATTGTTTTTCTGCTTAAAGTATATTTTTATTTATATTTATTTCGCTGTTTTCTTTTTTGGTTTTTTGAAGATTTCATTATTTTCTTCTTTTTTTTTTTTTTTGCTGTTTGAGAATAATTTAATGTGCCCGTTAATCGCCTTGTTTTGGATGTTTCTGGGTGTACTACCTTTTGCTACATATTGAACTATGCTGAACCTAGCTGAGGCTGTGTGAATCGATTTGTATTTTGAACTTGAGCAAATGTAAACGCAATCATTAAACTTGAGTGAGGCTATTAAATGCGATAACGAAACATTAATTTTACATTCCGTATTGTTTAGGGGCAAGTTTTTCTTAGGTGTGGTAACATTGATTTACAATTAGTTTACGAAAAACCAGAAAAAAAACTAATGGGGTGGTGACTCCTTATCAATGACAAGTTTAGTAAGATTATTTACGACTGCTGTTTCCACTGCAATTATTATGTTTGCATTGGGTAAACATTGATTTACACAGGCATTTGGTGTGGCAACACTGTTCTTCAGCTTTAAAAATATATATGCAACCTTTTTGATATGCATATTTAACATTTTGCGTACTTTTTAAGGGTTTTATTTCTTGGATGTGGTAACATTTAAATACAGTAATCAATGACAAATGTGTGGCAACACTGCTCTTTCTATCTTTCTGTATATCCAACCCTCTTAGTATGCATAGTCAAAGTTGAAATGGCCAAACTTGCTGATGAACCATTTGAGATGCCAATAAAAACAATCTTAACGGCTCCGCTTTATGCCACAATCATAACATGATGCCACAAATATGACCTATGCTCCATTTGTTCTTACTTTGCCAAGAGAACAAGCCATTAGTTAGATATATATACACATATATGTATATTTTATAGAATTGAGTTGAACTTTTGATAAAGAGAAGGCTAGCAGGGGGGACATGGACATGGCCTCTAGGCCAGAGAATGAGAGAATTAAGGCCTCAACTTGTTCTAAAAGTTTTCTGGTTTGCCAAAGTTATTTTTCATTTTTTTTTATTTTTTTGTTCGCTTTGTTATTGAGAGAGGAGAGTGAGCCATAAAAATGTGGAACCCAAGCAACGGCAAAAACGTAAAACTATTCGCAAAACTTTAAACAGAAATGTGAAGTGAAACTTTTTCAATTAGTCTAACAAGAATTTCGGTCAGAGAGGCGTACGATTCCCATCTTTGGTCTCGAGGGTCTCGAGTGAACCTCAACCTCAGCATTCCGCATTCCGATGTGTGTGTAAGCCTTGAGTGGCTTAGCAGCAGCTCAGCTTATCTGTGTTTGGGCCAGCAGCAAAGTTATCAATGCAGTCACAATGTTGCGCATACGCCACGTGTGCCCCAGACACATGATGGGACGAGACGTGATGAAACTAACACACACGTTAGACAAATATGAAATATGAAAATCTGCTTGATTATGGCTGACCCGGGGATTTTGCTCTACCCAAAAAGGGATTTGTGAGTCAGTTTATACAGCCGACAGGTACACAAAAGTAATGGGCAAAGTGGGCGTGTCGAGCTCATAATAAAGAGAAATGTTTGGCCAGTAAATTTCAACTCGGGGGCGAATGTTCAAATGTTGATGGAACGAAACATTTATTACAACTCAAGCTAACAGACATTTAAGCACTTTTTCTATGTTTCCTATGTTTAAACAATATAGGAGTTGTTTGTTGTAGGTAGATATTTATTGAGGTTTGCACTGCACAATTTGTATATATTTGATAATGAATCCGGGATTAGAGAGCGACTTAACTCTCGATAGAGTTTTTTCTACATAGACTCATTGGGAATGGAACATTGTAAGCGAAAGATGTAAATTGAATTGAAAGTAAAACAATTTAAACATAACAAGCTTATTAATTAATTATACTTACATTCTTGTTGACTCTTTCCAGGCAACGGTACAATTGATTTCCCAGAATTCCTTACCATGATGGCACGCAAAATGAAGGACACCGATAGCGAAGAGGAAATTCGGGAAGCCTTCAGAGTGTTCGATAAGGATGGCAACGGCTTCATCTCAGCGGCCGAATTGCGTCATGTGATGACAAATTTGGGCGAGAAATTAACAGACGAGGAGGTCGATGAGATGATCCGTGAGGCTGATATCGATGGTGATGGTCAGGTCAATTACGAAGGTAAGCATTCTCATACCGCCGCACCTACCCTACACATCTCGTTCTAATCGGCTTTCCTATACGTATATGTCGCGTGTCTACGACGTCGTCGTATTGTCGTATTGTCGCATTGTCGCATTATCGTGTCATGTCATCCCACTAATTGGATATTCACACAACAGTTGTTGGCTTTGCCAATTGCCATGTAGTAGTATACAATTGATTTTTGCTAGGTTATGTGTATGCTGACAACTAGCCAAAACATTCGCATAACTCTCCATTGAATCATTCACACACACACATTTATACACACTCTTTCTATTTGAGTCACAATTGACACTCGCTTTGTCATTCATCAGTTTTTTTTTTGCTGTTGCTCATGATACTTGTATTTTCTATAAACCATAAACTGATTCATTAGTCGCATACGGTGCGTGCATTAACACAGTTTCTATTCTATGCGCTGAAACAATATTGGCTAATATATACCCTGTAATTAGCTGTTGTAAAAGCTAAATAACGAAATAAAGAACAGCAAATATAAGCATTATTTAATACATAATTAATCATAACATTAATACATAATTTATAATTGCATAGCGCAGGGTATTGTCTAGTCAATCAATTGAATTATTGTTCACTGTGTATTATATAGCTTTTTCTGTTTTGTGTTCTTCGAAATAATTTAATTGCTTGAAAATTGAATATTCAATTAAGGGAAATTGAGTGAAAAACCTAATACTAAAAACAACAACTACAAAGGCAACACACACACACACACACGCACACATATGTTGATTCAAGGTGTTAAGACCCCATTCATACCCCTCCAAAACAAAAAAGAATAAGATCATTGCTTTGATTGTACTTGGAAACAACAAACTGATATAATGAGGCCCCCCATTCACTCGCTCTCTCTCACTCTCTCTTACTCACTCACTCACTCACTCGCTCAGTCGATGGCAATCAAAGTCGGACAGATACAGATCTAGGAACTATATATACGTGTGGTATATATATGCTCATATATAATGACTACATCTCGTATCCGAGTTAAACAATGTGCCTCAAGTTCAAATAAAAATCGTTTGGCGCAAATCTTTAGAGGATCAAATAGATTAATCACAAACAAATTTATGAACACAACGTTAAATAAAAAGAAAATACAACAACAAAAGCAAATACATCATGAAACATTATAAAAATAGGTTTCGTTTTTCGTGTGAAAAGATAAATTAGACAACAAATTAAAATCTCACTTGATTGTAGATTGAAACAATCTATTAAGGAAGTAAATATATCAAATATGCGTATAATCAAATTATTTCGATTGCCAAATAAGTTGGCCACATTGAGATAAGAACACGAGTACAATTCGCTGCAAAGCAAACGCTTAATCTTATCTTATAAATGCCATAATGATCATATCATATAATTATATATTGATCTTATGAGCTCATGCATAAGTTAGAGTGAGATATTTACTCATAATGTACTGTAAAGTCCAGCTTCTTCTCTGTCTGTCTCTCTTTACTATTTTCGCATTGCTTATCTCAATCGTTTGTTTCTCTTTCCTCTCCATTTTCTTATGACATTATGCAAGTTAATTTCACTTTAGTTGAAGCTGCTTCAGGCAATGGAAAGCTGCTTGCTATAACACGCACATGTGTTGTGTCAGCTGTTTGAGTTGAAACTTTTGATGGCAGAGAAAACATGAATATTGGGAAAATGTGAGAGGGGGGTGTGGGTAGGTAGCGGGGGTAACAACAATTAAAATCAAATATAAATATTGTGCAATAATCGGAATAAGAAAAGAATACAACAACAATTAGCAGGGAAAGAGAGGCAGATGAGCAAAAGCGAGAACAATAACTAACAACAGGCAATTTGGCGAGCTGTTTGAACATTGACCGACAAGCCAACAAAATGCAGAGACACACAACGCACACACACACACACATACACACACACATACACAGTCATTTATGTGTGTTTGTGTGTGTGTAAAGTGAAATGAGCATAACATAAATAAATGCGAGTTGTTGCCATTTGCTTATTGCCAATTAACCAAAGTCTTTATTGTTGTCTTGCTGGTAACGGGACCGGCATACGGTACCGTGTGGGAGGGACCCGTTCCCAGGATTGTGATATTGTGAATCGGCAGCATCTCCGCACCGGGGGCGGACGGGCTAGGAATGTGAAAATTATATAGCGCAAACAATGGGCCGGACCCGAAGACTATATAGATATATATATATATATGAGGGAGACTTACTTTGGCCACTCGCCAAATATAAAAATGTTGTCAGAAGAAAGAAATGAAAAGGAATAAAAAAAAAATAGAGAGAAAAGAAATTAAAACAAAAAGAAAACAAGTCGAAAATCAAATAAAATGTTAAGCAAAATACAAAAGAAAAACAAATTCAACATTAGCACAGAAGCGCGCGAAATAATGTACAAATTATACAAATATATATATATATATATATATATGTATATAAATATACATATAAATGAAAGAGTGTGAAATACACACCTACACACACACACCTACACACTGAGCTGGCGAATGTAAACAAAACGACGAAAGATAAACAGCAGAACCACAAAACACCAAAACGACCCCAAGTAGCGACCAATCTATGCGCTAAAACTATGAAAATTCAAATCAATATACATGAAAATTGTGCTTTTCAAAATATACATTTACATACTTGCCCGCCTAGTACGCTGCTCCTCTCACATAGTTGCATCAAGTTTTCATATTCATTTAATTGCCAACCAAAGCCAACAATAGCAGTCAATACATTTGATTAGATCAAACCAAAAATACAAATAAAAGGTCGCAGGAAATGCACTCTAAAAGGTCAAGGCCCCACCTAGCTGAAACCCCTCTCTCCTCCGACCCAATTCTAATCCTTAACTCTAACTCACAACTTTGAGAAAAACTCATTTTGCTAGGCAATTCACTTTTGGGGTTGGGTTCGCGGCGAAACATTTGCATATTTACATTTGTTAAGGTTAAGGATAAGGACACAAGGCTCTAATGGTAATAACGTAAAGGCCGTTAGGGCGTGTCCCCGTGAACTTTGGCCATATCGAAAGTTGCGTTTCTGGTTATAATAACGTTTTATTTTTAAGCATTTTTTATGGGGTAAAGACTTTAGTTTTCTACTATTTAACGAGCTGGGTGTGGAAAATTGAGGAAGAAAGTTGAAGGAAAGAAATGGGAACGAGAAATGAAACCAATTCGAAAATTGTGCCGCAATTACAGGATAACTTCCGTTTGATTAATTGAAAATTGCAAAATGAAAATGAAAATGTTGATGGAGGCAATGAAATGAATTGAGTTATTAAACAATAATACTTAAGAAAGTGCATAAATACAATTAAAAAACGATGCCAATCTCATTGTAGCAACTCATCCCGACAGCAGCTACTTAACGTTTACGTTAATGTTCACATTCACGTTTCCCCCTCCACCTTAATTGTCTGTCCACCCACTTAACACCTGCAATCAGGTGCCGTGTGACGAGTCGCGTTGTGGCTCATTGCGTTCTACTCGATTTGTTGGCCAAGAGGGCAGCGCTATTCACATGCTACAAATATTTAAAAAATGCGCGACAAACTGCAAATAACAAATAAGGAAAATGAAATGAAATGAAATGAAAAATAAAACATTAAAGAAATAACAATACGCAAAGCAATCAGTTGCAGATGCACAGACAGCAGGGGGGTGGGAGTGGGTAGCGGGTAAGGGGATATCGGGACAGCGGGACAGCGACTGTCACTTGTCTATTTTTAGGAGCTGCATGCAAACACCTGATAAATCGGGGACACGACCGACCCCAGCACTTCGAGGAAGCATTTCATCAGCGGCCAATGCTCGCAGAGAACATTGCCAATTTGCCACCTCTCTCTCTCTCTCTCTCTGTCTCTGTCTCTTTCTCCCTTCCGCTTCTCTGCGCTTTTAACAAAACAACTCTTCACTGATTGCGTCAATGATGTGCAGCTTTTTTATCTACCAAAAAAAAAGAGGCAATTTTATCGCACAATGCCCGTCCAAACAGCCATTGGCATCAGTTGTTCCCACTGCTTTGTTTCTTCTCTAGTCTCTGCACTTTGTCTGGCCTCACATAGGAATATTACTTGCTTACCTCTTGAGTAAATCTTACAGATACTTTCCTTTAATTTGGGCAGAGCATTTAGAATTCGTTTGAATTCTTGACTGTTTTGTGCTTCCCCCCTCAATTAATTGTATATCGTTTCATTAGCTGGCACCTCTGACAGTTTAACCAATAAATTGTTGCCTGGTTTTTCATGGGAGGCTGTGTCGTAGTATCTTGTGACTCTCGCCCATTTGTCTTATTGATTAGTGGGAAGAATTGGGAATGTAGTGCTACGAGCAGAAGTATATATCGATCACTTTCATTGATTACGATTATAAAATGTGAATTACCTGTGTGAATATACTCAACGTTTCTTCTTCTCTTTTGTCTTTGCAGAATTCGTGACTATGATGACATCGAAGTGAAGCGTTAAATTATTTCTTTTTAAGCCTTTCTATTTTTTTAAGATGTTGACGAAGACTGTAGCTGTGCGCAATGACATCGCGCCACGCTGTTGCTATGGACCCCAGTAAAAGATCTTAAAAAAACAACAAAGAGTTAAGCGAAAAACATAAAAAAAAAAGATTAAAATAAAAACAAAATACAAAATACAAAAAGCAAAAAGCAAAACAAGAGAAGAATATAAAAACAAAAGCAAGAAAACAACATTTAAGAAACTTAAAAAATGAAAAACTTACACTTAAACGAAAGAAAAAAGAACATAAAAAAAAAGAGAAAAGAGAGAAGCAAAATGCAAGAAAATTTAAACAAAGCAAAAAATGAGAAAAAAACCCAGAAAATATAAAGATTACATTGAAAATTATAAGAAACAAATACAAACACAACACAACACACACACACACACACTTAATTTTAATGCAAATGGAGAAAATGCAGAAAGCCGAAGAAGAGAAAGAAAGGAAAACCCAACAACAACAAACAGCAAAACTTAATGAAGTCACCGTTTAAACAAAATAAACAACAACAAAAAGCATGTTATAAGTAATACAAAAAAAATTAAACTATTACACTTAAATACAGGCATAACACAGACAAACACACACACACACACATACACACTACAAAAGCAATAACAAACTTTTTTGAGTCGCCGCCTAAATGGGGGAAACGCAAAGCGCCATCTGTGGGCCAGCAGCGGGGCTACCAACGCCATCTAGCGACGGCGGCAGCGGCGTACTGTAAAACTAAACTGTTACAAAATATAAACAATATTTGTCAAATTCGAATGCAAAAATAAAGGCAAAACACGAAACAATTTAAAAACATTTTGTAATTTTTGCAACAAACAAAAAGCTGACAAAGTTTATATAGACACCAGCAGCAGCAACAACAACATGCACACGCATACAGTTCACACACACACACACACCTACACACACATGTCAAAACAACAACCAGAAATAAAATATATTATAAATACAACATATATATATTATAAATAATGTAAAATCAAACAACAAATTCTTCTTATTAAATTATATTTAAATTTAAAATTAATAAATATAAAGAAACAAACAACAACAAAAAAATAAATAAAAATTATGAAAAAAAAAAAACAAAAAACAAAAACAAAACCAACTACAAATACATTTTCGATATAAAATTAAATTAAAACAATGCGGTATATATATATATATATAGATATATATGTGCTCTATATGGAATATATATATATATATATATATAGATATATATGTGCTCTATATGGAATATATATATATATATATATATAGATATATATGTGCTCTATATGGAATATATATATATATATATATATAGATATATATGTGCTCTATATGGAATATATATATATATATATATATATATATATATATATATATATATATATATGGTATTCTATGGCTGATCGGAGAGTCCAGCTTTGGCGCGCTGAGGAAGGGATTACTGATGGATGCGTAGGAGAGTCGAGCGAATAGAAGGGCACCAGCTTTTGTGGCAGCTTTACCAATGTTTGTAGCACACCTACTATAGGTATATCACAATATATACATATATATATATATATATATACATATATATATGTATATCTATATGTATGAGAGCAGCAACAACTACACATTTCTCTAGCAATTAAGAAGCAGCAAGAAGCAAGTTAAAACTCTTAGCTAACCTATAAATATAAATATAAATATATATATATATATATAAACAATTAACATAATTTTATTATAATGAATATACAAATTAAATATTTATATATGCGGTACAGAGGCGAAGAGGAAAGGGAAGAGAAGATTTCATCAAACACACACATAAAAAATAATAATTAAATAAAAAACAAAAACGAAGAAAAGAGACAGCAAACTAGACAACAAAGAAGATAAAGTAGTAGAAGAAGAAGAAGAAGCAGCAGCAACAACAGCAGCATAAATTTACAATATATATATATATATTTATAAATAAATTATAAATTATTACAAAACAAAAGCAAAGACAAATTCGTCGCTAATTCTTACTTATAAGGCAAAATGGCAAAACAAAACACAACAAATGAGAAAAAAACACACAAATGTGTAAGCAAAGATATCCATGTATATTATTATATATATATATTAATATATATACGTCGTAATCAAGCTATATATGTATATAACAATATATGTGTGAGCAGGTGGTTTAACTTAAGTGAGCTTTTTATCGTTGAACAAACCCAAAAGGAATCCCAAGCAAACCAAGAATTGCAAGCCAACTCCAACTCTTTAGCAGAGAGAGAGATGGAGAAGGGGTTGGGACGCGCATAAGCCAGAGCTCGAGCTAAACTTTAAAAGAAGTTAAGAACACACAACTGTACCACTTGGTTAACTTGGTTTTAATTTAATTTGATATCGAAAACGTTTTCTTGTTTCCTTTCAAATCACTTTGCTTGATTCCCTCAGCTACTATTGTTGCTATTGTTCCAAAGTCTTCTAACTCTATCTACACACACATACACACACACACACACACACACACACACACACCAACTAACACTCTTCACACACTCCATTTGTCCATTTGTCCACATCTTTCGTTTCACTCTTCTCCACTGCATAGATCAACTGTGAGTATAAAAAGCATAATAATACTATATTATTAAAATATATTTTAAGTTCGGGTTGGAATACCTTATATATATATATATATATATATATATATAAATATATATAATTTGAGTTCGCTTGATCTTCTGGAACGAGCAATTAACAACAACAATAACAACACCATGCAAAAATCAACTTTTCTATAACTTTTTTTAAACAAAAACCAAACAAAAACTAAAAAAAAAAAAACAAAAAAAATTTAAGAATATGAAACGAGAACATTTTGTAGCGAAATTTGTGCAAGTTTGAAAACCAGATGGAAACAAATGCAACAACCTATTGTATGGCAAGCAAAACTCTAAACTTAAATTTAAATTTAACTTAAATTAACAAATAAAACAAACACACGAATTTTTCTAACTAACAAAATGAAACAAAACCTAATGAAAGAATAAGCAAAGCAAAATCCTTTTGTGACAAAAATTGTTTGTCAATAAAATTGATTGAATTGAAACGATTAGGCAACTCTGGCAAATGTTGCAAACAAAAAATGAAAACATTTGTCGAGCAAATCGCGACGCATTTCCATTGCAAAGAAGTTAACAAATGAATAGAATAGAGCAGGAAGTTGTCCCCCAAATTGAATTGAAACAATTGAATAAATTAGCTAATTTGCCTAACAAAAGAACTAGAGAAAGAGCATAAAACAAGCAACAACAAACAAGACAAAAAAAAGCAACAAATGCAACAAAATAACAAATTGTGTTAAATATTTATGAACTCATTTGCAAAATGTTAAAAAACTAAAGCTATTACAATATTTGCCGGCATATATAACAACATACATACATACATACTATATATGTGTATATATATATATATATATAATCTTATATATACTCGTATATATACATATATAACTATGAACATATTGTAAAAGATTGATAAACAAGTTACAGACAGCTAAACAAACAACAGTAACATTAACATTAACATTAAACAAACAACAAAAGAAATTTCTTTAAAAAAAAAAAAAATACACAAACATTTTAAAAACCTCGAAACAAAACAAATCAAATTGTTGTTTTCTTTTAGCCATATGATTTCCACTGTCTCTACAACCCTTGCAGATTGAGTTAGTTGTCTCCGAGCTCTACGAACTCAGACCTAAGATGAGCTGCGTGACTGCAACTTCTTACAGTGATTGCTCGTTATGGTAGACAGCACAAGTACAATATGGAAATGAAGCGAACTTGCCGAATAATATGGTATATCTGCAGGGGTTTCAAGACGAAGTTAACTCTTCTGTTATTGTTGTTTATACTATCTTTTGTTGGGCTCTGCAATTGGCAACAAATTCTGCATTTTACAGACACAACAATCAACATTAGAAACGGCTTCACTTTACTCAGTCATTCAACGACTCCACTCGATGCGATGAGCTCTGAATGTCAAGTACTAATTGGGATATACTTTGTGTGAGAGTCCAGTAACAGCGGGACAAGTGGACTTCAGCGTCAGTCTGCGGTGTATCTATGAATTTAACAAGTTATACAACAAGTGCATACATCAAATGTATCGAGCTAAACAACCACCTAAAAAAAAGTAGAGAATATTTAATGATTTCATAATATTAATATGAACTATGACAAAGCATATTTATAATGTCAATTTACATAGTAAATGCATAATAATTAAATAATTAATTAGCTACATACCTATGTATGTATATAGCTATAACAAACGAAGTTATGGGCCAACCCTCGCACCCAAACAATTAACAAAAACTTTATTCAACAATTAATCGGATTGGCTTTGCATAAATTTGATGTATTTTTTGATTGTTGTACATAGTAAAGTGTCTATAATTAAACGATATATCGGATATATATATATATATATATATATATATATATATATATATATATATATAGTATATATAGAAGTATGCCATACGCTACAGATATTGATGTTGTATTTAGTTTTACTAGACATTTTGCCAGAACTTCTTGATGTCAAGCTTTTGATGTCAATACAGATTGGTATGATAAGCAATTGTAGGCCTTGCTAACAAGTTATAAATAATACTATATAAATAATGAACATAAATATATATATAGGGTATGCCAGGCTAACCTGGCATCCCCTGATCCGCTTGGACCCTCTTGCAGTTTCTTTGCAGCCTCGTAGCTCTAACAGTTTGGACTTCTTGTTGATGTTCAGTTAGTTAATATATACTATATATACTATATACTATATATATAAATAAATATTTAAAAATATATTTAACAGTATTGTAAATTGATTTAGCTTTGAATTAAACTGAATTATTAAATATTTTATACTACAAAGAATTAATTTTTTCAAATAACTTCTTTTGTATTTGTTTGCTTAATTTTTACTCAATTAAATTGAGGTATTTATAATAGTTTATGCTCAATGATTTACCAACAAATTGCGCAGTTTTAAACAATAATTTAGTGCAATTTAATTATAAATTTTTGAGCTGCAAGCGAACCTGAAAGTATGCAACACTTTCTGTAAATGTTTTCCTTAACAAAGTTAAATTAAAGTTAATTACAAGCTAAGTTTAGTTTAGTTAAACTCACACATATTTACACACCCACACACCCACACACACACACACGTAAACGATCGTCTAGAATTTCTGGGTTTTTGGCAACGTATTGTGGACTGCAAAAATTGTTTGAATTTTCTTCAGACAGCTACATGAAAAGCGGCATCGAATTTTAAGAAACAAAAAAAACGGTAAATAGAAAAGCAAGAAGAAGAAGAATACAGCGCATAAGCTGTTAATTTTAAGCGTATATCGATTATATATACATATAACTAAATGTTGAGAGATATAACGAATATATATATATATATATATAACACACACATATACACTCTAAAGCTTTACTACAATAACACTAAATAAACAAGCTTTATTTAGACAGCACAACACTAACATACACACCCACACACACATACACACACACACACAGTAATCAAAATTATGGACATGTCAAAAATGATCCAAACGAACTTATGTAAACTGTAAACGACAAGTCTAACGAGAAACCAAACAGAACTGTTTCAAATTTCACTTTTGCCTTTATTTCACTGAAATGTATAAAGCATATTTTAAAGCAGAATCAGTAGCAATTCAGCTTACAGCTTCCCATTCGCTTCAATAAATCCAGGCCATTCACAGACAGACGCAAGTGTACTGTGAATAGAGTTTTCTTTTGTAATTAATAATGTGAATTTCGAAACGAGATGAGAACTATTTATACCACACATGTAACAAACAAAGAATAGCTATTTAGATCCATTTCCACGCATTAAAAAAAAGAAAGTATTAAGGTGCATGCCTACAAAAATCAGTTAACTGTATGCAAAATCAAATGCGATACCAATTTCATTAACTAAAAACCACTAAACAATCCATAAAATGAAGACAAACCGTAAATTAATAATTAAAACAAACAATTTTAATAACAATTCTATTCTACTTAACAGCAAAGAAAACCAATAAAGACAAAACAGAATATACAAATAAAATGGAAAAGCGATTTATTTATTATTAAAAGGGCATTAAATAGATTCATGCGTTGCCTATGCGTGATATTGCAGAGCGCCATCTATGGCTGAATGGCATGTGATGATGTGTGTGTTTTCTGCACTTCGACGCTTGTGAAAGCTCAGCAAAAGTTTTGCATAGCAGTTATCTCAGTCCTTATGCCATGGGCACAGCACAAGCGGCACTTTCTTGAACTCCTTTCTAGCTTTTGCCATGCACTGCAGCTTCTGTCTGTCACTGTTCCATTCCATGGTTACTGATTGACTGTGGACGGTCTGGCAGCTCTAGTTATTTTGCTCATTTTGTGAATGAAAAAAGCTCGCAGCGTACGCCAGCTTAAGCTAAACAAAAAGCAAAAGCTACCACAATGCAGCTATGCAGCGTGGCCAATGGATGCTACAAAGTAGAGGGCATAAGAAGGAAGCGAGGGTAAACGAAAAGTGAAGAGAGGTGAGGGTGAGCGGCATCTATTTTTTATTGGTTTTTCTTTTGTTGTTGTTTTGCTTTGCTTTGCTTTGATTCGCTCGGCATTTGTCGTGCATTTGCACGACGAGACAAGAAGCTGCCTTCGTCTGCTGCCACTGCTGCTGCTGCTGCTGCTGCGACTGGCGCCTTTGCTCAGTTGCTGCCAGGATATTGACAGAGAAAGTTTTGCTGCGCGTTTAATTGTTGGCATTTTTAGTTGTCGTCATTGTTGTTGTTATTGTTGCTGTTACCGTTGTTTGTTATTGTTGCTGTTGCTGTTGCAACTTGGGCCGAAGCTAAAGCTAAAACTGAAAATGAAGCTGAAGCTGATGAAGAAGTGAAGTGAAGTGAAGTGAAGTGAAGTGAAGTGCAGTGCAGTGCAGTTAAAGGCAACAAAACGCTTGTCGCGTGTCCTTGTCGCGCCTCTCTTTTAGCCACGTTCAGGGCCAGCAATTGCCGTCAGTCCCAGAACGAGGCAGCTTCTCTAAATTCAATTTGCCACATGCAACATAAGTCCAGCGCTGGATTGACAACGTGCAGCATGCAATTGCCTTTGGCTTAGAATGACAGCGATGATGATGGCATTGTAGGGCCTTTTTATTTTTTATTTTGAAACGAACAGTTGCACGTGTGGCATGATGGCAAGTGAACGTGCAACCGGCGGTGGCGTCGGCGCTGGGCGGCATGCACGCGTCAGTCCAACGCCGGGACGTGGCAGCAAAATTGCGTATACGCCATGTCCGCGTTCTGAGCCGCCACAGGATCTAGATCTGCCCGTAACAACGGCACGCAACTGCCTGGCCATTCCCATGTCCTCATTGCAGACAGCCAATGGACCCAACAGCAAAGGTGAGCATTGCAGCTAATTAACATTAAAGGGGGCTGGGGTGGGGGCACCTAATTAAGGCATGTGGTTTGTCTACTGGGCAGGCGAAGGTGAAGGGCGGCAGACATAATATTTTTGGCATGCAATTGTTGGCTGTGTTCAAGCGCAAAGGGCCATTTGTGCCTGGCAATCAATTGAGATTCACAGCAGAGATATTGTTTTGTTTCAAATTCTATTTAATTTCGTTTTTTTTTTTTTGTTTTTTGTTTTTATTTTGCATTTGCCTTGACATGTTTCGTCTGTATCTTGTTTTGTTTTGTTTTGTTTTGCTGATTTTTTGTTTGCCCTCTTCCGTTTCTCTTTTTCAAAGTGGCAAGATACGCAGATGGCGCTGCCAACACGTGACTTTGATTGCCATTTCATTGTCAATGCGAGACACAAATTGTAAATCAATTTCTAGACTAGACTCTTGAGCAGCCGAACGAAAGAAAGACAGAGCAGAGAATGATAGACAAATTGAGAAGGAGACTGTCTTCTCTCATTTGCACAATCTTCAAGTGATCAAATCAAATTGTCAAACAGTTAAAAGGGTAATTTGTAATACTTGAATTACAACAAATTCTTTGACTTTGATTTATTATTTTTAATCTCTTTATTTGTGTATTTATAAGCATTAATTGTTCTCTTAAGAGTTGGTTAATGTCAAAATGCTCATCACTTTTAATTAGCCAAGACAGTTTTATTTTTCCCGTCAACGGGTCTTTGTATGCGGACTGCTAAAGCCGTCGACAGCAGTGCAACATCATTTAAAATTTATGGCCCCCCAACGTCAACGTGTGGCAGAGAAAGCGGCACAGTTGCAAATATGGACTTGGCTGCTTCTCTTCAGTCACATAATTATGCTGTAAGTGACCCACAAAAAGTGCTACTTATGACTGGGCCAAGTATCGCTCTAGCAGCTACATATTTTGACCCACTGATCGATGATGCAAATTTTAGACGACCCACAAAACGTATGCAAGCGAATTTTGCCAGCTGGTTAATTAATATTTGTGCACCGCAGGCAGCCCAACAGTAAGAACAGCAACAACAGCAACAGCAGCAACAAAAGTCAATAAAGTGGGCGGTGGCACGCCTAGCTGAGCCGAACTGAGCTGAGCTGAGCTCCAGCTGCCAACGTGCAACTTGCAACGCGGCGTATAATTTATGCAGCGTTTCATGCTGTTGCATATGCATGAAAGAAAACAAAAAATTGCGTATACGTCGCATAGCTAACAAATAAAAACAGCTACAATCAAGCTGCTTCTGCATATCCCGTTTTAATACCCATTACCCAAGAGAATGCAATGGTATATGGTATTCGTTGCAGTGTATGTAACAGCGAGAAGCACTTTTTACAGACTCTGTAAAGTATATATTCTATATTATGTTACTGCACTGATTTGCAGAATGTAAAAGCAACTGGCTGTTAAATAACTGAAAACTGTTAATGAAGATAGTCTTCCTTTTTGACTATTGCATTAACTACAAAAAGTTGGCACTGTTCTTTAGGCTGCTGAGTAAAATTTAAACTATATATTTTTAAATACTGGCATATCGTTATGTCTGTAAGCGATACACAACAATAACAATAGCTGCTAAGTCAATTGCCCTTATCAGAGGTGTGATTATAGCTTCAAGTTGATCGTAAAGTCTGCTAACGATAACAGTCAACTTATTACTCAATTCTTTCTATCAGTCTGTTAAATAACTCTGCTCTCTTAACTCTGCGATAGCGATCAGCTGTTAACTGAATTACCCTTAGCAGCTGCAAGTATTAAATAGATTGTTTTAATAACTCACAGATCGTTAAGTCTGTTAACGATAACAGTCAATTAATCACTCAATTGCTTTTATCAGTTTGTTAATTGCTTAACTCTGCGATAACAATCAGCTGTTAACTCAATTGCCCTTAGCAGAGGTGTGATTATAGCTTCAAGTAGATCGTAAAGTCTGTTAACGATAACAGTCAACTTATTACTCAATTCTTTCTATCAATCTGTTAAATAACTCTGCTCTCTTACTTCTGCGATTAACTCAATTGCCCTTAGCAGAGGTGTGTTGTTAGCTTAACAGAGTATCAAAATAGCCGCTGCCCTAAACAAAAGTTAACTCAAATAGCAACAGTCGAAAAATGTGCTTAATGTTTTTATTTTGTTTGTGTTTTTGTTATTGTTATTGCTTTTGTTTTGTGTATCTCTAACCATTGCTGGCCGAATGCCAAATGTGTAAATTATTGTGCGGGTTCTCTAGCGCTGCTGTCTGCTGTTTGTCGTGTTGCCGGGCAACATTGATAAGTAGCCTGGCAACATGGCAGCTCACTTCATTTATCACAATTTATGGCCGCGTCGACATGGCAATTGAATCTGCAGGTGTTTTTTTTTGCACTTTGTGTAGCAACTTGCTGCATCAATTGATAATTTGGCTGGACCTGCGCTTGGCCTTGGACTTTGCAATTGACTTGAAGCGCTGCCAACGATTGTCAAAGTCAGAACCCAAATGGAGTTGTCAGGCATTTGGCAGCTGTGTTTAATGCCAAGGCTAAACACAGCTCGACTCGATTGCGACGCTGCAGCGCTACTGCGTCAGTTTGTCTGGTTGTCTGGTTGTCTGGCATTTGCTTTAAACTAATCTCTACATCTTTTAGCTGTTATGTCATGTTTGCGGCCTCCTACTCGCTTCCTTGTGGCCCTTATGTGCTCCTTGAGTAAGCAAGATAAATCAGTTTAAGTCTTTCATCTGACAACGGAGTAGATAAATCCTCTTTACAGCAGTTTATTAAAAGATTTGTTTACATCTTACAATGAGCTGAACACTCTATTGTCGTTCGCTTGATCAAATGGTTCACAGTTCAGAGTTCATTTATATGAGTAATGTTAGTTCTCTTTCTTGTTAACATTAGAATGCTCTGTTGCATAACAGCTTAGGTTTGTTGAACAGATTTGTCAAATGAGTTATTAATCTTAACTCTCTCTTCTGTTAGGAGTACTATACTCTGTTGCATAACAGAATTGAGAGTTTAAAGCTTATTAACAGACTGAGCTTGAGTTTGTTCAACAGATTTGAGTTAGCTCAGAGTCCGTTTAAAAGAATATTGTTATTGATGTTAATTTTGTAGCTTGTTAACATAACTATGCAAAACAGTCCAATGCTCTGTTACTTAACAGCTTAGGTTTGTTGAACAGATTTGTCAAATGAGTTATTAATCTGAACTCTCTGTTCTGTTAAGAGTAGTATACTCTGTTGCATAACAGAATTGAGAGTTTAAAGCTTATTAACAGACTGAGCTTGAGTTGCTTCAACAGATTTAAGTTAGCTCAGAGTTCTCTTAAAAGAATATTATTATTGATGTTAATTTTGTAGCTTGTTAACATAACTATACATAACAGTCCATTGCTCTGTTACTTAACAGCTTAGATTTGTTGAACAGATTTGTCAAATGAGTTATTAATCTTAACTCTCTCTTCTGAGTAGTAGAGTAGTATACTCTGTTACATAACAGAATTGAGAAATGAATGCTTATTAACAGAATGAGCTTAAGCTCGCTCTACAGATTTGAGTTAGCTCAGAGTTCGTTTAAAGAATATTATTATTGATGTTAATTTTGTAGCTTGTTAACATAACTATACATAACAGTCCAATGCTCTGTTACTTAACAGCTTAGATTTGTTGAACAGATTTGTCAAATCAGTTATTAATCTTAACTCTCTCTTCTGAGTAGTAGAGTAGTATACCCTGTTACATAACAGAATTGAGAAACGAATGCTTATTAACAGAATGAGCTTAAGCTCGCTCTACAGATTTGAGTTAGCTCAGAGTTCGTTTAAAAGAATATTATTATTGATGTTAATTTTGTAGCTTGCTAACATAACTATACATAACAGTCCAATGCTCTGTTTTATAACAGAATTGAGAAATCACAGCTTAATAAATTAAAGTCATAGGGTAACTGAATCATATAGCACTGACTTCTGTATGATTCACTTACCCTATGAAAGCAGACACATGTTATTCTCTAGTTACTGCAGTAATGCCAATATTTTACACTTAATAATTTATGAAGTAATTTAGCTTATAACAGCTAGTACTTAGCCAATCGCCTGATGTTAGGCCCATTTCATTGCGCTCTGATTTATTAATGGAAAAAAACGCGAACGCTATTAAACTGAAATACTGAAAATGCTGAAAATATTCAGCAATTTTTATTGCATCCCAAGAGTCTAACAATAAAAATATTTAATGCATATGAGAAGCGTTCCACTAATGTCATTGTTTACAGTGCTGCGGGTTTCAGTTTCACGCCCAAACAGTAACAATGCTGGTCGTAAAACCCTTTCGGCTTGATCCCCATTTATGTTTCGAGTAGATGTATGCGGCTCCTTCACATACGTGAAATTTATGGGCTTGCACTTGCCGACTGCCACGCCCACCGCTACTGCTACTGCTCGGCAGCCTTTTTATGTTTTGGCAGCGCTGCTTATCCGCAGTCCGTGGCATTATTTTTTACTACCCTTTCACAGTGGGGCTGATGTGGGTTAAAGAAAATGAAAGAAATGCGAAAATAAAATGAATGCCAAAGACGTTGCCGCCCCCTTTTGCCGCTGCAGCTCTATTTTAAATTCACGTAACGTGGCAAGTCGGACTTGAAGCCTATCAAACTTGGAGGCGCCACAAGCTGCCGTAGCAATTGCCAATTGCCAGTTGCCAGTTGCCTGTTGAATAATTAATAATTAATTAGATTCCTATTTTACCTATTCGCAACTACAAATTGCATGCCACTGTTGCAGTTGCACGGTTGTTGTTAGTTAAAAACAAACTATTAACTAAGTCTACAGTCCGACGACTGCGACTGCGAAATACCCTGTTAGTATGCTGATAACAAGCAAATAATATTACTAACCCAATTCAATAAATATGCTTAAATGCGTCATATTGTGTTACTCATACATACATACATACGTACATATTTATATATACGCCCACATATCTCTTTAGACATAGCAAATAAACCCTTTCTACTTTTTAAGTACAGGGTCTACAGCTTGACATTTAAACACTTGATAGAGTCGCAGTTGAAACACCCATTCACCCAACTGTTCGTAATACCCATTGTCAAATTGAAATACTTTTGATTAGTTTTGGCCTTAAAGTGCTGAGTCATTGTATTAACCATTGACATTTGGTTGGGGGGCGCCATCATGTGACTTGCTGATAAGCTCAATTAGAACATGACTAATTATAGAATATACAACATATGAGACTAAATGTCTAGCCTATTGGGCGTAAACAGATCTAGCATCTCTTTAACATTGTCATAACATAACTTACGTGATCAATAGACAAAGTATATTAACATTACATATAAATATACCAAGTAAAGCAATATACGATAACAGAACACGATATTAATTAATTAACAGAAGCAATAGTAACTTACGACATGCTATATACAATAACAATGTTATGAATCTTCGAACTATTTATAAATACGATATAAGATACGATATCACACAATAGAGAAGTGATGAACCAATACGATATTTGATACGATATTAACACAGTCCAAAATGTTTATTTAGAATGAAGGAAAAACAGGTGTAACAAATTAAACAAAAACGCTTTAAAAAGTTAAATGATTCAAATTAAAATTAATAGTTAGAAAACAATTAATTTAAGCGCTAGTTAAATGCCATTCATAAATAATTTAAATAAAAACTTTGGATGAGTTGCTCGAAACGGAAATGCAAATCGAGTGCGAAATTTGTTAGTAAAATCATTTGCAGATTTGACCAACTAACGGCTAATTGTTGGCCATAATTGCCGGACATTTGCCAATAGCCACAATTATTTGGTCGACTGCAGCCTATTTGGCCACTAGCACAATAAATAACAAACCCAATTAGCATTATAATCATAAGCAAAACTTAATGTTATAAAAAAATAATAATTAGAATGAGGCTAACGAGGCTATGCGTTTGGCCGATACCCTGGAATTACATTTACAGTTACATTTACATTATATTATAGTAAATTATGAATGTGTTGCGTTGAAGTAAACTAATTCTTTGACTGACACTGCAGTTTAACAATAAAAATTAAATATGTCTCACCTATACTCTTGGGAACTAACTGTCCATGCAATTGTGCAATTGTGTACAGGGTATATTAAATATATTAGTATATTTACATATATACAAAAAAACCAGTCGAAAAGGCTACAGTCGACCGCATTCGACAGTATAATACCCTGTACAGGCTTCTATATTAAGAGTATTTTGATAATAGATACTTTGATTAAAATAAAAGTAAGAACATAACAGGTGTTTAAAGAAAACCCCTTTGAAACTCTCATTTTGCATATGAATTCTTTGCTTGCTTATAGCAGCTCACTTTCACATATTTATACATATTCAATCAAAAGCTGAGTGTTACGACACTTAATTTACTTATGCCTGTGTCGCAGTAGTTCCCTATCTCGCTCGCACAAATATGCACACATGGTAAGCAGACGCATGTGTCACAGTCGTTCGCTGTCTCGCTCGCACACATGTGCTGCCTGCTGCTCTAAGATTCCGTGGAAAAATAACTTTTATTGCTGATTATCTGTCTTATTTACAAACCGATCTTGATGAAACTTTCAGCGTTCCTTCTACATATCATTCTTAACGCACCTGTTAAGTTAGAAGTGTCTACGTTGAAAAATGTGGCTATTATTCGTTTTTTTCGATTTGCGGGGGAAGGGGGGGAGGTATCCAAAATTTAAAATAAACTTGATCTGCGTATGGTATACAGGAACCTTGATGCCAAATTTGGTGTCTCTAGCTCTTATAGTTGCTGAGATCGACGCGTTCATACAGACGGACAGACGGACAGACGGACGGACAGACAGACGGACATGGCTCAATCGACTCGGCTGTTGATGCTGATCAAGAATATATATACTTTATAGGGTCGGAGATGACTCCTTCTGCCTGTTACAAAAATTTTTTTCACAAAGTTAATATATCCCTGTACAGGGTATAAAAACAAACTGTCAATGGCAGCGCCTAAAAATGTGCATTAATTTATGACATTTGCATATTTCATGATGATGAAAGCGCAAACGAATACGAATACGAATATATATAAGTAAACGAGTATATTCATACCCGATGAATGTGTGAATTGGATGGGAGGGACTGGGGGTACTGGGGGTATGAATTATATGCCTGATTTATCACCATTAAATTTTACAATGGACGCCTTTTTCGCAGAGCCAGGCGAATGAATAATGACAGTAAAAATTAGCTGGGGATTTTTTATGTTTATGTGAAATTTGTGATTCCATTTTGTTCATGGGTTCGTTTCAATGTTTTCTGTTGTTGTTGTTGTTGTTGAGTAATTGAAAAGCTGTCGGAAAAAATACCCAATGTCAATTTTGATTGACATGGAGGAGGCGTCGTGTGGCATCGTCTGGCGCTGCCTCTGCTTCTGCCTCTGCTTCTGCTGCTGCTGCTATCTAACAATTTGCTGATTTAAAGTGGAAATTTACGATAGACACGAGGTAAAAACTTTATCAAGCGATGGTAAACAGAGTTCAGCACACTGAACTGGACACACAGTTCTCCTTCAAATGTCTGGCCGTAAATATCTTTTATTCACACATCAAAAACAAATATAATAAAAAGAAATAAAAGCTAAAATATTCAAATGTATTGGAACATCATGCAGCGCGCATTGGATGTCAGCTTTGAGTATGAGCCAAGTGTCCTCAACTGCGAGCGAACGAATACAACTCGCAGCAAATTGGCCACATTGATGCACTGGCTCCGTCAGTGGCAGGAGAAGCCGCCGGTGCCTCTACAATGCGACTATATGGGTGAGTTTGAGCCCACCTCCTTGCAAGCCATTTCCAATAGGTCAAAACATGCTTAAATTGGCTCATATGCATTGCTAGTTTCGGCCATAAAGCCAAAAGGCAGCAGCAGCAAGGTCTAAGGGGAAACCAATTGTTTGACCTTTGGACTACAGCTGGGTGGGGGTTTTTTTCTGGTGTCGTTTGGACATTTATGAAAGCTTATGGCCACTGTGTCAGCAGGCTACAAATTATTTAGATATCAGCACATTTGTTGTTATGTGTGTGTGTGTGTGTGTGTGTAGTAATTGCATATGTGTGTGGCAAAGTTATGCAAATATGCAATCAGAAACTGTCAGCAACGATTCTCTGCTACTACAATAACCATAATCTATAGGATTTCGGCAGTTTACACTCGGCCAGCTTCTGTCACAACAAATAACAATTAGAAAATAAATAATTGTTGGACTATCTGCATTATGTGGAAGCTATAAAGATGTCTAACATTTGATACTACTGAAGGCATACCCTGTAGCTGGCATATAGTAGCAACGATTGGGCCAAGTTTGTCTGTCTATCTTCGCTGAGAGCTTGAGCAAGCCAAGACTTCTATGCTTAAGACACAGCGGACGAACTTTGTAGGCTCCCCATTTCTACCTCTGCTGCTTTGGCAGTTGAATAGGATTAGTCTAACATCTGTTAGCACTTTAAAGACAATATTTAGATCTGTATTAGCCCTGTCTTCTTCTTTTGCACAGTTCTTTCTAGGTATCTTCTAGTCATTGCCTCTCTGCTTAGATCAAACTCATTTGATATGCTTTGCATTTGCTCACAACTTTCTTTGCTTTCTCTGTAATTCCTGCAATTACAACCATGGTTGCCACCCTTGGCATTATAGTACCAAAACTGGTACCTTATTTCTTCATTGGTACTTTAGTTGGTACTATTTTATTACTACTTTTACTACATATTACTTCTTTTACTACTACTTCTACTACTACTAATACTTCTACTACTACTTCTACTACTACTACTAATTCTACTACTACTTCTACTACTACTACTAATTCTACTACCACTTCTACTACTACTACTAATTCTACTACCACTTCTACTACTACTACTAATTCTACTACTACTACTACTTCTTCTACTACTAATTCCACAACTAATTCTACTACTAATTCTACTACTTTTTCTACTTCTATTACTAATTGTGCTACTACTTCTACTACTAATTCTACTCCTACTTCTACTAATACTTCTAATACTAATTCTACTACTAATTCTACTACTAATTCTACTACTATTTCTACTAATACTTCTACTACTAATTCTACTACTAATTCTACTACTAATTCTACTACTAATTCTACTACTATTTCTACTAATACTTCTACTAATACTTCTACTACTAATTCTACTACTAATTCTACTACTATTTCGACTAATACTTCTAAAACTAATTCTACTACTAATTCTACTACTACTTCTACTAATATTTCTACTACTAATTCTACAACTACTACTACTTCTACTTCTACTACTATTTCTACTACTAATTCTACAACTACTACTACTTCTACTTCTATTACTAATTCTACTACTACTCATTCTACTCCTACTTCTACTACTAATTCTACTACTACTTCTAATAATACTAATAATAATTCTGGTTGCAAAAATGTTCATGAAGTGGCAACCGTGATTACAACTACTAATGCTAATGTCTTAGGCAATTGCTCTCTATCTCTCTCTCTCTCTCTCTCTCTCACTCCCTCTCTCTTTCTCCCTCTCTCTTCTCTTCTCTTTTTGTTTATTGCTAAATGTATTTACTTTGTATTTATTTAATGCTGAAAGCAACATAAAGCTCAGCTTGCATTTTAATGTGGCACATAGATGCGAATGTGGAGATGTGGCAAGGCCACAAAGGCAAAAGGGAAACTGTGTGGCAACACATGCATAAATATGTAGTTTTCCGGCCGCAACATTTTCATTGCGTACTCTCGTTTTTCATTTCGTTCGCTTTTTTTTTTTTTTTGGTATTTACGCGTAATTTGCACAACATTTTTCAATTTTATGACGGAAATGAATGACGTTGTAATTTATGTTGTGTGTGGGCGTGGCAATGTAATAAACTGGCCAAAAAGCAGCTGCCAAGCAGCAACCGTAAGCTGACACAAAAGATTTACTTGCAGTTTCGACAGCTGCTCGCTTTTCCCTCGCTTTTCTCTCGCTTTTCTTTCTTTCCTGCCACATTTGTTGCGAAAGCGAAAAAACGCTTTGCGGTCGATAAATTGCACATTTTGTCTGCTTGGTTATAAATACAAATTGAAAAGTTTCAAGAGACTGTAACAATGCGTCAAATAGCAGTTGAGTGATAGATGATAAGTCTTTGGCTGACATTAGGGAATGCCCCTGCTTTATAGCATAGGCATACGGAACTATGGATCGTTACAACTGCGTTGACCTAAGCAATCGTCTATCGTATATCAATCATTGACGCTTATCGCAAGAGTTTAGACGACTTATTGACGAGTTGCTTCAGCCAACTGACAGTTTGTGGACATTTCGACTGTATTTACAGACTTAATTAGCTATAACAAACGCTCAAAGCAAAGTCAATAACTAAACAACAAGTTTTCCCATAAAAATATAGTCTACTTAACAACTTAGACATTGTGTGCCAAGCACCAACTAAAAGTTATTACCAACGACAGAGGAACAACCAAAGTTTATGCAGACGTTAAGCAGCACATAATGGTTAACAGTATAAGCCAAGTTAAGTTCACCAACTGCAACGCGACACTTTAGCTTTCTCAGCCAAAAGCCATGAAAACTAATTCATTTAAAATTTATGCACTAACGAATTTCATTTAGATCATTACGTGCATTATCCTCATAGCCATACCATAAAGTTCTAGGCCAACCAACTAAGCCAAGCAGTCAAGCAGTCAAGCAGCCAAGCAGCCAAGAAGGCAAGAAGGCAAGCAACAGCCAACAGCCAACAGCCAAGCAAGGCAGCAAACGGTAGCTGGCACTTGCCTCAGTTGTTTATGGCTAGAATTCATTTAGGCCTTGTTGCCTGGTTACCATTAACTACTTGTATCATTCTGCCACCAAGAGTTGCTCATTAACTTAACATTGCCATTTATTTAATTAGACAATAAATAAATATATATTTAATTAATAATAACAATTTTAATTTGAATATCTCTTTTACTTGCAAAGCTTATCTAGTAGTCAGGCAACTTGTCTCTTGTTACATCTCATACAGGGTATCACATGGTCTGGCAATATTCATACTTCAATTGTAAATTTATTTCAACTGCTGTATAGCGTAGCTAGAAGGTCTCATAGCTTGTTTACAGTTGTCTTCAGACTGTCTTCACTTGCTGCCACGTGGCACAATAGCATGTGGCATGTGGCATGTTTCGTTGTTGCAAGTTGCGTGTTGCGTGTGCAACAAATCTTCGTTGGCAAATGCATAATAATAAAATGCAGTTGGCTTCTGTCAGGACATATAGATTCAGCTGTTCAGCCTGAGCTGAGCTCCCTTTGATGTATGACACTTTGTTGCAGAGATGGACAATGTGGAAATGCGAGTGGTGCAGTGGTGCAGTGGTGCAGCTGAGCTGTTGGCTTTAGGAGTTGCGCCAGTGTGGGCTCAGCTGCAGCTTAGACACAAGTAAATCACGTGTTCTCTCTTGGGGCAAATAGAAATGCAAAGCTGCATTTGAATGCCTGAGACCATATGATGCACGACACATGCCACATGCCACATGCCACTTGCCAGATGACACAACAACAAAGGCTTTATAGAGACCAATAGCAGTTGAACCCAATAAAGTGTTTTTCTTTAAACTCTTCTCATGAACAAGCAACAAAAATCGATAAAAGTAAATCGTAAATCGTTAATCGTTAATCGTAAATCTCGATATCAACTTGAATTTTTACTGTTTTAAATGGGTTTCTTTTTCTGTTGCATTGATTCCCTACAAATCTTGATGCTTTAATTGGTTCGCATTAATTTACTGCAGACAAACCACATTTATAACTGTCATTGTGATTTGTTCAGTTATCCGTTACTTTCATCACAATGTAGCCTTGAA
Organism: Drosophila funebris; assembly: GCA_018901825.1. Taxonomy (NCBI): domain Eukaryota; kingdom Metazoa; phylum Arthropoda; class Insecta; order Diptera; family Drosophilidae; genus Drosophila; species Drosophila funebris. Next base: position 4,698,018 of record JAEIFK010000682.1, read on the forward strand.
ACTAAGTTCAACCGTTTTATGGCTGCAAATTAGTCAGAAACCGCTAAACAAAACAAGCTAAAAAGCAAATAATAATGAGAAAAAAAAATGGATGGAAAAACAGATTAAAAGCGGCAAAAGGCGAATGACTTTAGCGGCAGTTCTGAACTTCCTGAACTGTTGCCAGTCACTTGCCCAATCCGAGGTCGAAAGCGACGGGAATTGTCAGTTGGCAGGCAGCGCGCGGCAACATAATCAATAAAACGCTAGGAAAAAGCACGCAGTAATACACAGGATAAAGGCAGAAAAAAAACGGAAAAAACAACAACAACAACCAAAATATACACAAGATACAAAAACAAGATATTGCTTGCTGGAATACCCATATTTGTTACACATTTGAAAGGGGTATTGCCTGCTGGGACAGCAGGGTACTTTCTGTTAAAATTGCAGTAGCTGTTACTGCGGCTGCTAGTGCTGCTGTTATAGCTGCTGTTATTGCTGCTGCTCTTGCTGCTGTTAGGGACAGCATTTCTGTTGCTGCTTCTGTTATTAACATAATTGACTTTAAAATAAATACATTTTCTATTTTTGAAAGATGTTTTTCAAATTCAATTATTTAAATTATATAAGAAATTACTATATTTGGTTGAAAAATTAGAAAGGAATTTATTTAATTTCCTGAAAGCATATTTAAAAATGTTAATTTAAATATTAATTCATAATACTGTGAGCTGCTATTAGTTTGCTTAAAAGAAAAATGAATTAAATTAATAAGATTGCTCTGTTAAATATGCAACAGATTCGGCTTGTTGCTTTAATTGATATACACTCTAAATAGGGTAGCTTAGAGTCGAGCATTGCGCTTCATATTTGGTATACATATTAAATTGTTTGTGTTTTTGTTACGTTTTGTGCTTCTGTTTTTTTTTTTTTACTTGTTTTTTTTGTGGGTGTTGTGTCCTACGCTTCAGCTTGTATACATACAAAGTGATAGCCGTAGTGGCCGTATAACATTTCATTTCATTTCATTTCATTTGACGTTAATTTGTTGCGATGTGCGGTACTTTGAGGCGGCGAATGAAAAATCTATAAAATTGTATAATAAATATTTAATAACACACACAATATCAACGCCGGACAAATGTTGAAATGTTCAATGTGCGGCAAAATGTGTACGCGGACAGTTCACACGGCGTATGCGCAACAAGTGACGAAAGCTCTTTCCTTTTCTCACATTTTACCGCATTTTTCACTTTTCATTTTTCATTTTTGCTAAGTGCAAGTTTTGAATTTTAATGTCGTCATATTTGAGTTAATGAAAAGCATACAAACCGAGAGATTCGGCAAACGAAAACGTTGCTAAAAGCTTAACAACTGCCAGTTGAATTCCTAACGCAACGTTGTCACAACGTATTTGTATCGCATACGCATTCGTATTCGTATTCGTATACGTATTCGCATTTATTCATATTCATTTGTTTGAGTTGTAAGCTAAATTCAAAATTATATATGAGTTTATTTATGTGACAAAAAGTGTATGGAGGCGTGTGAAATTGCGCGTTGTGCTGGCCTATTTGACGTGTGTGCATTATTTATAAGGTGTTCGATTAATTGTCATCATTTGAAAAGCGACATTTTGTACTTAAAGCAGACCATGGGAAGTTCCACTGTAATTAGCTGCACAATTATATTGATTTCTGTGCCAAAAACTATGCGAAACAGTCGCTAATTGCTCAGCAAACAATGAACCACATAAATATTACGTAGCCGACCCGCCTGACACTGAAATTCGCATTAAGGTCGCGCGAAAAAGAAAACTGCTCTTGTTGTGCCCTGCGGCAGGATAGGCAAAAGAACAAGAACAACAACAACAAGAACAATAACAACAAGAACATATAATTTGCCCTATATAGCAACTTTTTTATTTAGGCAAAGCATGGCATGTGTACATGTATGTGCACTAGGTGTTATAATACATGTAGTATATGCTCAGTGAAAATGGAAAATACGTGATTTAATATGCATATAAACGAGTGAGCGAAATTCAACAAAATTAATAAGATGTGTAAATTACGAATTACGACAATAATTTGAAACATATAAAAGATTTGAATGCAAAATTAAACTAAAATTGTATATAAAATCAATTAAAATATAATAAATAATATAATAATAAATCTATTAAACAATTAAAAATAAATTGAGCGCAAATTGCAATAATTAAATAATGCAAAATAATAGAATTCAACTTGTAATTATTTAAAAAAAAACAATGCCAAATATTTGATATTAGATTGAATGATTTGCCTGCACTAAAACGCAAAACAATTTACTTTTCAGCAATTAATTGGCTTAACCCAGACAGCTAAGCATATGTATCTATATGTATGTACGAGTATCTGCTATAATTAATAAATATACATATTCATAAATCATTGCACAAAGCATCACACGAATTGCTTAACGGCAACACATAACAAACGTTTTGTCGAATCAACAAATTGAATGCTAACATGCCGAATCATTCAACAACTAACAACTTAGCCAACCTAGCACACATACAAGTAGATGTACACACATACACACACACACACACTCGTATACGCTATTTTGTTGGCAGTACACGCCCACAAGGTCAAGGGCCGTCTGCCTCTGCCTAGGTCATGTATGAGCACAACTTGAATGCAGCTCTCACGAATATTCAAATTTACTTTTAATGCTTTCGTTTTTGATTTAGATTTGCTCTCTATACCCTGTAAATATTTTGTTGGCCAACTCGGGTTTGCTAGAGTTTTAATTATAGTTTATGTATGCAATATATTGATTACAAAATATTTAGAACTTAACTATTAGTTCTCAATTCACTTGCATAGGCTTGCTGAAGCAAACCAATTAATGGATAACCAGTGAATTGAAATAACCCATGTTTAGCCTGTTTAAGTAGGGTATATTAATAGTTCAGCCATAGCAAGTAAATAATTTGATTATTTCATAATGTTTGTTTGGCAAACACGGAAATTGTTTCAGCAACTACATAGAGGGCAACTAATAGTCGACTTTTAGATATATATATTTTAGATATATATATTTATATATATATTTATATCTATATATGTATATATATTTGTTATACATACATCATTTTGTTATTTATTTTTAGCACTGGCACAAAATGTATTTGCGGAATGAGAGAAATTTAATTTTTATGGTTATTATCTCTCACTCTTGTGGGTTTTCTATTGGGCTACTTGATTGTTTCATTGTTATTTATTTTGATTGCTCTGCTGTGTGTGTGTGTGTGTGTGTGTGATTAATTTTACGATAAACATTATGGCTGTAACTTGCATCGTTAAAACAATTAACTATAGTCTTTGCTGGCCAATGCAATATCCATTTCAATAGCCACTTGAGAATGGAATGCTGTAAAAACTTTATGATCTATTTTATCATTGTGGATCATTGGGGATGTGCTTATGCATCTCTTTTCTCTCTCTTCCCTTCCTTTTCTACCCCTCTCTCTCTCTCTGTCTCTCTCTCTTTTTCTCACTCTTCATCTTTATGTGCTCTTAGATTAAGTGTGTGCTGACTGACAGCGTTTATCTGCTTATTCGGCAAGCGCTGCAAGTGATGATATTACTCATACGCCATGTAGCCGCTTAGACGTAGCGTATGACGACGACGCGTCGTAGCCAGCAAACTGCACATAAAATCTTTAGTCTGCTACTTAAGTTAAGTTGCAGTTGTGCTCAAAAGATTTATGGAAATCTATAAAGTTGAATTGATGCTGACAGCAGTTTAATTGAATTAATTTGAATTTAGAACACATTTTAAATTTATTTAATATTGAACATAGTTTAAATTTATTTAATGGATTAATTAATAATAAAAGCTAAAAACCATTATTATGCAATTCTACAAAATATACAGTTGGTTAACTCAATATGTATTATTTTATTATTATTATAAATTATTATTTTTTATATTCATTTTTATGAATTAACTTTTTGTTTTGAATTTCATTCAATTTGCAATTCCAGTTAACTTTACTTTGGACATTTTTTCTTTGCCATAAATTAGTTAAGTGTTTTCCAAATCCTTTGTAATTGTTCAATTCGTCGTTCCATTCGTTGTTCCCTCATAATGCCCAACAGTTGTTGTAGATTACTTAAGAACTTTTCAATTTGCTGGCTGTGCTTTTGCAGGCGAAGCTGCTGTGGAATTTATCGCACAATGGCAATCAATAAGCGGCAGTAGAACTAATTGAGCCGTGTCTTGAACTAATTAAACATACACACAAATGCACACAACCACACACACACACACACACTCACACACACACACACACAGAGTGAGAACCCTTTCGACTGCAAATAATTGCTAGTCCTTTAGAACTTGATTTAATCGGGTTGGTCGCTTGCGTGTCCAAGCAAAAATAAACACAAACTGCCAACGGATCAACTATGATATACCCTTTAAATTTAATAAAATACATAACTGCAGGCTTGTTTGACTTATATTAATGTAATTTCTAATATGTAAGGAAAACAGCAATTGAGGCAACAACAATTTTGAGGCTCAACAATAATGCTCAAAGAGCATAACAAAGTAATAGCGTTAGCATTTATTAGCTATTACTTATGTATACAATATATGCCCCAATATACCCCTTTGTTATGTGGGTTACAGGATATAAAGACGCTAAGTTTTATGCCAGCAAGTTGAGGCTCATGTTTTTGCCTTTCCGACTCGTGTGCGTTGAGTAATTTTGAACTGCTTAGCAGCGGAAATGGGTAATTTCCGCAGCTGCTGCCATAAGAAAAAAGAAAACAATACACACACACACACACACACGTATACATATGTGGTGTAATCACTGTTGATTTTTTGATTGGCTTTTTGTTAAGTTGCAGCAAAAGAAAAGAAGTCCAAAAGTTGCTGCCAAATTTGTGAGCTGCTTAGCCAAAAATCAAGTCAATTAAGTTGCATTAAAGAATGCTAGGCTATGGGCTACCCTTTATAAATATATTCTACTTATTAAACAAGGTTAATCAAGTCACTTAAGTTGCCTTAAATACTGATAGCCTACTGGCTACCCTTTATAAATATATTCTGCAAGCTTAATTATTTCAAAATCTATCAGCTTCTGTAATCTAACTAAAGTACTGAGTAGGAGCATTAAATGTAATTAAATGTGCTGCAAATTTAGCTTGAAATAAATACAATTAATTTACGTTTCTGACGTTTCCATGGCAATTTCGTTGACTAATTAAAATTTTGCTTTATGCTCTCATTAATATTAATAAAAATAACAAATGCTGAGCAGATTCGTCGCCAGTCTAAAAATAAGCATAAGAAAAAAAAGGTGATTTCAGAGAAATCGCCACAAATTTAACACAAAAATTTGGTTGAAACTGGTGAAAAGTTGTTTTTACCTGTTGCAAGAGCAGCAAGTGAAGCGGCCAGGCTTTGTGGCAAGTGCTTTAAGAATGCTTTCAACTGAAAGTACTTCATTATATAAATGCAAATAAATTGTGTGGACCCTTAAAAAACAAGAGAAATACCAATGAATTTCACTCAATAACAAAGTAAATAAAAATAAAGAGGTAAACTGTAAGTTGTTCAAATGAAATACACACACACTCAGACATAGACAGTCCAAGAGTGTGGCACGAAGTATTACAGTAAAATACAAAAAAAAATACAACTACTCTACAACCGCTCACGTATACCCTACAAATTTGTAGCCATTGTATCCACCTCACTCACCATTCAGGCGTCTACAGTAAATACAAATTAATCAAGTGTGCGGACGACGGCCAAAGCACCACCGCCACCACCATTAGCACCACGAACACCACATTCAGTTCAGCACCATTCAGCCACACAGGACATTCATAGTCTTCATTTGCAACAACTACAAAACAACTACAAAACAACAACAAAATGAATTTAATGTTTCGCAAGAATTTCCGCGAGGGCGCCAGCAAAACGGGCGGCGGGGGGCGGCAAACTGCAATCGAAGGCGAACCGCACCAAGCGGTCCAGAGATATGGGCCTCGTCCAGCAGCCGGAGGAGATACATTATCGTACCCATCTGTTTTTCTCGCCCAATCGGCCCGGCTATGATGTGGGCGAAGGTAAATTGTCGGCATGCAATCATATTCCTACTTTCTTTCTCTCTCTCTCTCTCTCTCTCTCTCTCACACTCTCTCTCTCTCTCTCTCTCTTTCATACTATTTGTCTGCGTCTCTGTTGCTCTCTTGTGTTCGCTTCAGCCTTCGCCAACAGTTAAATGCGCTCCATTAACCCATTAACCTCCCCCCGCCCCTAAACTCATTTCAAACTTATTTACGTTTTACATTTCATTCATTTGCCATAGTTTAATAAAAACAGCTCAAAGGCAGCGGCCAAAAAGGCGAGATAAGCCGGCATTTGCACTGCAGTTGTGTTGAGTTCGAATAACAATTGCAATTGTATATGAGATACAAGTTAAGAATATTAATTATACGCAACGTTGCTCTGTAGAAATATATATGCTCAGCTTAGCAGTGTGCATAGAAGGCAACTATAATTGCTTTGTTATAACTAATTAATGATAAGCCGAACTCTTAGAGACTCACATTCACTTAGAACAGCACTTTATTAGCTAAAAGAAGAGTATATCTGCTTTAGATGGTAGAAGATGACTACGTTTAGGTCTGTTTGCATTTGATCAGCTCAGTAGAACATTGTAATGTTGCAGTGCCGCGTCTAATGAAGTACATCACATAAATTGTGGCCTGAACATCTGTTTCATTTCAATCGATTCAATTACATTGCCTAATCACTACTTGCTCATACTATTTGACCCTGAAATTCGTTGGCTTTATTAGTCACGCATGAAGGAATCGAATTGAAAGTGTATAACGGATTTATATAGTTTGGCAATACGAAAGTCACAGCGTTATTGAAAGTTCACGTGTAAGCTAATCTTAAAACTTCCAGTTGGCTTGGCTTTAACGGGCAAACAGACGTTGTGGTTTGTGGCAAATGGCACTGGTAATGGCCTTGAATGTGTTACCAAAGTTATTAAACAATAGAAAAAGGAACCAAGTATGCTACGCACTTATATGCATATGTATATATTTAATAATAATTTGGCTAACAGTTAGCTGTAGTAATGCGACGCCTACTAATCCAATAAGGTGATGAATATGTCTAGTTTTGTGTAAATATCTCTCTCTATATATATATATATATATGTACTATTTGCTAACTGCAACACAACAGTAAACAATGAAAACTGAAACCAAAATGAATATAATCATAAATTAAACAAAAAAAAAAAAAAAAAAGAAATGAAATAAACAGTAGAGTTAATAGTTTCATCTTAGCACTTTTCCCTATGTACCCAAGCACACAAATCGAATCGAGAAAGAATTGAAATTTTGTTTTGTTTTGTTTTCGTGTTGTGTGTCCATATAAAAAAAATATCAAGAGAATCCATTTGCAGAACGATGTAGCGCACTATCGGGCATACCCGGTACACCGACCACAGCCACGTCCTTTACACTGCCATCCATGCCATATGAAGTGGATCTACCGCAGCCGCTCGTCGATCGATCCGTCTCCCTAATGCGTTGGAACAGCAACAGCAACAGCGGCAACGGCAACAGCACAAATAACAGTCTCATCCGACTGCAGCAACAGTTGCAGCCGCCGTTTGGCCAACAGCAACAGCAACAGTCGCAGCCACAGCAGCAGCAGCAGCAGCAGCAGCAGCAGCAGTATCAGCAGCAGCAACACGCCTACTTCTATCAACAGCAACAGCAACAACAAACGTCCAGTCCGACGAGCACTTTGCTAACAGCTGCCGCAGCGGCAACGCGGCAAGGTTTGATTCTCTTCAACATTGTCAACTAGTTGTCAACTTGTTGTTGTTGCTGCCATAAAAACGAATACACTGCAAGACAAAAAAGAAAAACCAAAACCAAAGCAAAAACCAAAACAAAAACTCAAACTAATGTCATCGCTAAGCTCACAACCAGCATCTGTTGTGGCTCGAATGTTGCACTGATCCACTGCACCACTCCACTGCCAAACACCACTACAACCAACTGCTGTTCCTATCTACTTCCTCCCACACACCCAAACACACACACTTACAAACACACACACGCACACAGTTACAAACACTTAATATTTTCCAGTTTCAGTTCTACCTAACCTCAAAGAGTGATCTCTCTCTGACTCTCACTCTCTCTCACTCTGACTCTCTCACTCTCTCTCTCTCTCTCTCTCTCAATGCGTCTTGTTGTTGTTCTTCCTCATTTTGTTGTTGTTGTTGTTGGTGCAAGTTCTTTATTGTGTTGAACGAATACTGAAAGCTAGACATGTTTGAACTTGCTTAAAAGCTTTTGCGCTTTGCTGCAATGCATTTTTTTTCGTTGTCATGTTTGTTAAGCGAAAGCTTTTAATGCGTACAGTTTTCAGTATTTCTACTTTGGCCAGCTAAAGGAACACCATCTCAACCAAAGCTCACAAAAAGCTTTGCAAAGCAAATGATCAACACTCTTGCCAAAGCTTTCAACTCGACTGGGCACTGTTTTATTAGACGATTTGCCAGCCAATACAAAAAACAAAAAGCTTTAAGTGTCGCAATTAATTGCTCTCACCACAAAGCTTAGCAAAGCTCATGAGCCAAACTGCTCTACTAATGAAAGTACCACTTAATGGGTATCTATCGTAACATTGTTATTGCCTATTTAACTATACCAGATTATAAGCTTTCACCATCAAGTTCTAATAACGTGATCTTTTCACTTACAGGTCACTTTGGTGGTGGTGGTGGTGGTGTTGGTGGCACCGTGGGAACGACACGTGCCGAGCCCATCTCATTGGCAACCCTCGATCGCGACTGTTTCATCATTCCAGTGCATAGTGTCGATCGCTTTCTACCAGCCGGCATACCCGTAACTCCAACTCCATTCCAAAACGAACTGCAGAAGTTAACTTACAAAACTTTCCCACTCTGCAGTTACCTGCTTTGAATGCCGAGGGCAAAGCGACTAGTCCGCTGAGTGTGCTGGAAGTGTCAGATCCCAAATTGTGTATACTTGTGCATCTTATGAGTCCCCTGGAAGCCATAGATCCCGTTATGGAGTCACCTCTCTCACATCCGCTGCTCAAGCAACGTTCAATTGCCGCTGAGCTGTTAACGGAGGTGCAACAGGCCAACACTGCCGTCGGTGGCATGATACTAGCCAACATGGAGAAGAGCTGTAAGCTGCCTTAACTGCCTCTCCTCTCTCTCTCTCTCTCTCTTTCTTTAACTCATATGTTTGCCTTTGTTTACAGCCGAGTTTCCATTTATATCGTATTATCTGATTAATACAATGCAAACGGATCCATCGAATTTCTACTCCAGCCTGCACGTCTCGTCGCTCTCCAAATTCGAGCCCAAAACACTCAAGTAAGACAATCTGCACTTTTAGAATGCACTTTATGTGCTACTCTTATACCCTGTAATATACAAATAGTTGTAGCAGCGTAGTTTAACGTTTTAACTAGAAGAAACTCAAATAGTTATTTAAATTAATCATTTTGAAAACCTTTCAGCAGTGCATTAGTTATGTTATAATAAAATATGTGCTACTCTTATACCCTGTAATCTACAAACAGTTGCAGATTACGTTCAAGTTAGAAGAAACTTTAGTAGTCATTGTATTTTAACCATTTGGAAACTCAACAGCAAAGCATTGGCTATGTTTGAATAAGATATATGCTACTCTTATACCCTGTAATATACAAATAGTTGTGGCAGCGTAGTTTAACGTTTAAGTTAGAAGAAACTCAAATAGTTATTTAATTTCATCATTTTGGAAACTCATCAGCAAAGCATTAATTATGTTGGAATAAGATATGTGCTACTCTTATACCCTGTAATCTACAAATAGTTGTAGCAGCGTAGTTTAACGTTTTAACTAGAAGAAACTCAAATAGTTATTTAAATTAATCATTTTGGAAACTCATCAGCAAAGCATTAGTTATGTTATAATAAAATATGTGCTACTCTTATACCCTGTAATCTACAAACAGTTGTAGGTTACGTTCAAGTTAGAAGAAACTTTAGTAGTCATTGTATTTTAACCATTTGGAAACTCATCAGCAAAGCATTAATTATGTTTGAATAAGATATGTGCTACTCTTATACCCTGTAATATACAAATAGTTGTAGCAGCGTAGTTTAACGTTTAAGTTAGAAGAAACTCAAATAGTTATTTAAATTAATCATTAATAGTTATGTTATAATAAAATATGTGCTACTCTTATACCCTGTACTGCAAATATAACATTTGAGTTAGGAAAATGTGATATAAATTGTATTTTATAATTTCTACTGAGTATCTCATATATTCATTCTTTACTTTGTAATTTGTGATCATTTGAAAGCATATTTAAAGCCTTCTAACACTACTGGGTAGCTTATATTCCCATATTTTACAACACTGTAAGCTTAGTTCGGTAATAAATATAGACAATTGCTTGAAGCTAATGGGTATGTCGCACTCGATCAGCTTTGCTGCAGCATGTTGCTTTCAATTACAATCCTCTCTCTCTCTCTCTCTCTCTCTCTTTCTCTCTTCCTAACTTGCTGACACGCCCCCTCAGATACACTGCCGCCCATACGCTGGACCTTTATAGCGAGGTGGCTGCCATTTGCCGACCTCCATTGGTGTTGCCATCGAATGAAGTCGGCAGCTTTAAGAAATCACAGACAGCGGCCACCGGTTACATTATCAGTGTGTTCAAGGTGAGTGGAGGCATTGTGTAATTGACTTGACCCTTGACACACCCCGACAACCCCGCGCCACAGTTCTCGCTGGCATGTCTATAACATGAAAAATGCAAAATTTAATTTCAGGTCTTTGAGGGCGACGATGGCGAGAGATTCGAAAAGAATTGGCTATATTGGACAGGAGCTCGCATGCTGTACAGGCAAGTGGAAGTTGGCAGTTGTGGCAACGGTGGCAACTGTGGCAACTCTATGTAGTTATTTACTTATGCTGCTTCTGTGCATTCCACAGATATTTACCTCGTGCCGCGGGCCTGCGACGCATCGCTTTGCATAAGAGCACCTCACAAAAGGGGGATAAAATGTATTTGTTGGTTTGCGAATGTGCGGATCTGTTAAAGGACATATCGTTGGCCGCCTTCTTGATACCAGCACTGCGAGCACGTCTCTGCGGCTACACAGGACTCTATCGACCAATACAGACTTTCTAGAGCCGATCTACAGCTATAATGATAAATGATAAATGATAAATGATAAATGATAAATGATAACGATAATTCTATTTTTCTATGCTGTAAATATGTTGAGGACTAGACAAACAAAAGAGGGAAAATGATTCGTTTTTTAAACAAATTAATAACTGATGCATATATCAGGCTACAGCAAGACCTTTTAACTCTAATAGGCTCACACACACACACAGAGAGAGAGACACAGGCAATATCATTAGCAAGTAGAGAATATACTCAAGGTAACTCATATCGTATATGTTTCAAATGTTCAACATATAGGCGAAACAATTAATAGGACCATATCTAGTGTGAAATGTTAAAACAACTTCCATTTTTAGCCAGTGCATATAGATTTTCGATTCAAAACTATATATATATATATAGCCAAGTTACGCTGAATTTTTCAAACTTAATACTAAATAAAAATAAAAAACATTGCGCTGAGATGTAGGCTATGAATATAACAAGTCAATTTTTAACACACACACACACACACACACACATATATATACATATACTATGTATAGCAAGGAAATCACATTTAATGGGTTTCAAACTAATCAAAAAGAAAGTGCTGCATATAAATGTGAAAACATTGCCCAAATCTAACATAGATCTGCCAACAACAAAATGATGATTAATAGTTATTATAATAAATTTAAATAAACAGCTCTAATTCAAATTCTTAGACAGTTCAATTACTTAACGGGGAAGCCAAATACTTTTAATACACATTCAATTCAATTTTTATTATTTTATTAAAACAAGGAAATCAACTAAAAAGAAACGTCCTAGACTTACTCTGATTATGTTTACTAAATCAAATAAAAAAAAAAAAAATGCTTGGTTTATATTTGAGAAAGTGACGAAAGTGAAATTTAAATAAGGCTTTATTATAATAATAATAATAATAATAATAAAATCAAATGCAATAAGTAGTTTAGCTTAGTTGTTAACCATAAGTGAAGCCCTGTAAATACAATACATAAGTTTGATATCAATTTGTTCAACTTTGTTCGCGATATCTAATTTTGCACAATAAACAGAAAATCAAAAAGTGCTGTGATAATTAACAAAAGAAAATAAAAAATCAAAACGATATAATGTAATGTATATCAGCAAATAATTAAAATATTAAACAACAACAATAATCATTGTTAATTTCTACAAATTTCTGTTTGATTTTGTTTGATTTCTCATCGATTGAATTGAATCAATTGTTTCACACTTTCCCCAAATTTAAGTTTTAACTAGCTAGTTACTTGTTTAAAATGAAACTATTAAACGCATAATTTACATATATATTTTATTTATTCAGGAACAAGCTTCTTTAATATATGTTTTACAATTTCTTATTAAATTCTTCTATTTCATTAAATACTTGTAGTTTTCTTTTGAACATTACATCATATCTCTAAGCTATTCAAGTTTCTTTCTTAAAGCATTAGTTAGCTTTTAAGGTATACAATTTAATGCAAGTCGCAGCTAAATCGCTTAGCATTTAAGCCAAAAACAATTACAAAAAAAATATTGCATAAAAACTCGGCATTCAAATGTTTTAAATCTTTTCCTAAAGCTTAAAGCGAAAACAACAACAACAATTACAATTTGCTGTTTATTGATAAATTATTAATAAAGCGTACAACAAATATTTTAACACTAACTGCTCAATCCTCTGCCAATACTGTCAAATGTTGCCTAACTAACCAAAGATGTTGTCCATAAAGTAGCCAGCACGTTGCCTCTTCGACTCTGCCTCCGCTTGGCGATGCAACAGATAAGCCTGATGCTGCTGCGGCTGTCGTGGTCCCCAGTCTGCGGTGGGGATCAAGGCGAGCTTAAATTTCTGCAAGAGAAATACTTTAGCCAAAGGGTTTTCCATGGGGTAATTGATTAGCTTACGCTGCTGAAGCTGTTGCCGGGCTGTTGGTAGATGGTATAGATGGCCCAGAAGGGCAGTTGGGCCACCCCCAAACCCCAGATGAGCCAGCCAGCCACATAGGCCGCTGGCGGATAGGGTACGTCCTTGTAGGTCAACGGTTCATAGCTGAAGAGCATGTAGACCAGCACGAGGAACATCAGACCCGGCGCCACAAGGGCCCAACAGATGCGCCAATAGAAACTCGTCTTCACATTGAGCATGAACTCAATGTCGCTGCAGAGACGTTTCACCCCATAGATCCAGCCGACGGCCAGAAGCTCGGCAATGGCCAGTACGAGGGCTATGAATGTGCAGCCATAGAAGTCCACCAGATTGAGCACAAACTGTCCACCAGGCGTCATATAGACCAGGCCACAAAGGAATCCGATCACTGAGGCACCTATTGCCAGTTGCCAATGTGGTAGCTGTGGAAAGCGATCCTTGACCACGTTAATCACACACGAGGCCATGCCAATGTTGCTGCCAATGCCCAATATAAGCAGCATAAAGAAGAAGAGAGCCGCAAACAGTTGTGGCAAATACTTAAACTTGGCTATAGCCTCCGGATACGAGATGAAAGCCAGACCAGCTCCTCCCTTGACCACGCTCGCAATGTCTGTGGTGTTTGTCTCGTAGGCCAAGTTGCCCAGGATGCCAAATATGATGCAGCCAGCCAACATGGAGGTGAACGAATCTATCGTGGTGATAATGATGACATCCCTGCGATGCTCAAAAGTGATAAGAGTCAGGACGTGAGGAATCTCAATCAGCTCCACTTACTTGTGCACATGTTTGTGGAAATCATTGAAGGAAGCGTACATGACCAGGGTGCCAAAGCAGATGGCCAAGGAGAAGAACATTTGGGTAATTGCCGCATACCACACATGCGGATTGAGCAGCTGATCCCATTGGGGCTTTACAAAGTACAAAATGCCCTGCCAGGCACCCGGCAACGTCACCGCTCTGCCCAACAGTATCAGCATGATGACATAGGGAAACAGTGCCAGAAAGTAGGATGCCTTGCCGGAGCTACGTATGCCCTTAAACAATGTGATGGCAATTATGATCCATGTGGCCAACAAACACATGACCATCTCCCAGCTGGGTGTGCCAAGACCACCATCCTCCAGACTAAGCGGTTCACGTAGAACGGTGCGTCTAAATGGGGAAATTATAATTAAATTGAGAAATATTATAAATTTCATGTAGAACTCACGTAAAATACAGCTCGGCCGAGGAAATACCCTGCACTGCATGAGTGGCATTAGTGGCAGTGGCATTAAAGCCATTGCCGCCCGTGGCCACACACTGACTACCCCACTCCACAAGACAGTAGGTCCAGGGTAGCACCTCCGAAAAGGATACCACCAAATAACGAATGGTCAGGGCCATGATACAGGCGTAGTAAGTGGTCGCCAGAGCCGTGGAATACACCTGTCCATAGGCGACTCCTGTAATTTCAAGGGGTATACCCTATAAGCTTGCGTGAGTTATATAGGGTATTGGAAATGGACTTACCCTTCATGATAGGCACCATATCAAAGGCACGTATGCAGCCGCGACTCGAGAACTGTCCAATGATGACTTCCATATAGTAAATTGGTCTACCCATCAGCAGCAGCACCACCAAATAGGGTATAAGAAAAGCGCCACCGCCATTTTCCAGAGCTATGAAGGGAAAACGCCAAACATTTCCTAGACCCACGCTTAAGGCAATGCAGGAGAAGAGAAACTCCACACCCTTGCTCCACTGATCCCGCGTTGCCGTCGGCTCTGCCGCAGGCTGCTCTTGTGCCTCGTCGCTGTTAGAATCCATCGTCAGCTGTGTTTAGAGGTTACGTCATAAGCTCTATTATGTTTATTTTATTGAACGGACTTAAGCGTCTCTTACCAACTCCGTGGTCGTCCCATAGACCACGCAATCCTTCTCAGTTGTTGCGAAGTTGATGGAAATATTTCCATTTATTAATCTATTCAGCTTTCCGTACTGTGTGGCATCCATTTTTACGTGTGGAAAGACAAAGGTGCACTGAGCGAAAGTGCATCTGCTGGAAACAGTTGAGACTTTTATAGGCTTCACACGTTTGCAAATCACAATATTGCCAACTAGGCATTTACGATTTAGTCAACTACAGATACATAGTACTACTCTGTTCCTCATTGTGGTTGTTAGATAAGGGATATCACATAAAGCTACAGTTCATATAACTGCAGTGTAAGCAATGCCGTCAAAAGTCTCAATAAACTCTACAGTTTATTCAAAATAAGGCATTAGTTTAATCTTATATAGAATGATAGATACACAAACTCGATCCTAACTATCTGACTCACAGCTAGCGTGCGAATTATCATCATTTAATTGTTATTTCTTAATCATTTTACTCAGCCAAATTCAGCCCTTGAGTTACAACAACATTTGCAATACATATTTGTTTTTGTAATTGCTCTGAGATGCGCTCGCAAGCAATTGCAAAATACAATAACAATTTTGAACATTTCTTTTCTAATCTTCAGTTCTCTTTGCCTATGCTTCCAGCTCGACAACAACACTTTCATATGCTTTGTTGTTGCATTGCGCCGACAATGCGTGCAGCCTGCAGCTGTTGTGCTCGCCGACGACGAAGAAGGCGTAAGCAAACTGCGCAAAATAACGGAGTCAGGTTCATGAGTGTCTGCCGCTGATTTAAGGCTGCCATTGAAATATCTTTACATATGTACATACATACATACATATTTTCTGCTTTAACTAATCGTTCTATAGCAAGGACAAGAGAGCAAGCGAAGCTGCGAGTAATATTACTATTATTTAAACAAGTTATTGCGAATAAAAAGTTTCTTAATAGTTGATTTGAATAATTTGTAAAGTAAATACATGGATGTCTGCTTTTATATAGAAAATAGTCTCTCAGTTTAGTAGCTGTCGTCATAAAACTTAGTCTATGTCCGTTTTTAAAAATTTGTCTATTTTCAGGGGTCGCAGGGGGATAAAAGTCTCAAATTGCTGATTAACTTGGAGCAATAACCTTATTTTGCTATGCAAAATACGACAGATTATCATTATATTGCAACAAGTGTGAATGAACCTTTCAAAAATACTTGGGAACCATTACATAATATAACTGAATTAATAGGTAAATTGTTTATAATAAATTTGTGCACATTTCTATGGGACAAACTAATTGGAACTCTAAGTATTCTGTACAACTATTACAGTTATGAAGTAGATGTATAACGAAAAACAATCTTTAATCTTTTTATTATTATCAAAACATTCTACTAACTAAATCTCTAATAAACTCACATCACACACTGTAAAAAACATTTAGAACAAATGTTGTTGATGTTGCTTCAGTTGGTTAAATTTCTCAACGTGTATGATAAATCTTTAAGGTCTCTAATCCACAGCATTAACCATAAGTCAATACACGAAATAAGCCAAAAAAGTGTGTTATCATCAAGTAGTTGGTTTGAAGTGGACTTATTCTTATCTTCAGTTAAATTCACATTCACGTTCAGACACATTAACAACTTTTATAGTGTCTACACATGCATTTGTTTAATAGAGAGCCCAACTTTTAGCAGTTTTAAGTAAAACGAGTTCCATGAACTCTAAACAATATTCTATTTAAATGTAACTAAGATATTATTAAGTTTGAATAATATTAATTAATTAATTAACAAGATCTATAGCACTGCTTCACAACTAACACATTTGAAATACATTTATATATTAAAAAGAACTTAAAATACTAATTTCACACTGATTTTTGATGGATTGGATTACACTTGAGTAATCCTTAGAGATATTTATATTTATATTCAACTTACAATCCAAAAAATAACCCACAAGTGTTATCTCTCGTAAGCTTCTTCAACCTCCCTTCAAGAGCTCTGCAACGCGACTAACCCGCAGCATAATTGATAATCCATGAGGAAATCTTTGTGATGTTGTCGAGATGGCGCAGGGTTGTCATTGCCTGCAAATATTATGCTCTGCTTTTGAACTAGATGCAACTAGATTTCAATGGGCGACCCTGCGCTCAAAATCTAAATAATTTCAATTAATAATAAAAGACTGCAAATTCAATGCAAATCGAAAGCAATGCGATTGACTTTAGCCTTTTTAAGTTGCCGCCCAATAAAACTCTTCAGTTAAGTTCTTATAAATGCATAAAAGCCAATCTATTAATTACAAAAAATAAACATAGTATGTTAATCATTTTACAAAGTTAATAATTTAGACTTAACAATATCCAATCGGCGCATCGAGATCAAATTATGTGTGTGTAAGAGATTAACATTAAATTGTTTCCGTTGGAGGAGGATGTTGTTGTTGTTGTTGATTGTTATTGTTAGGCTTAGTAATTGTTACATTTGTTGCTTGTGTTATTGTAGTTAATAGTTGGTTTATTTACAATTCGTGAGCTGGCACTGGCTCGAATATGTTTCTCCCATCATTGCCAATCAGAATTTTGACATAAATGCGACTGCAAATAATATAAAAGAAAAACAAACCTTATAGTTATACTATACAACGTAGTTGATGGTAGAAAACAAGTTTTAGTTTTTTGTAAAATCAACTCGGCAAAAGAAAACAATTCATAAATTTAAAACCGAAAAACAAGTAAATTCTGGATTTTGTAAAATTTGAATAAGAATATCCATATTAATTTCGAATATATTTCAAATATTTGTCAAGAGCATTTTAGAATTTAGTAACAAGTTCGCTAATTTGCCAACAACTTACCATTAAAACATTTGAAATTTTGGTTATTATGTTGTATTTATATTTGGATTTATTCCATCAGAATGTCTGAAACTTCCGCTTCGTTGACGCCGCTGCCTAACATAAGGGTTTTTCTGAGAGTAAACAGAATTTGAAGATTTGTGTGTTACAACAATATCTGAAATATTCATATAAATTATTCACAAATACATTCGAATTATATGCGAATATAATACTCGGTTGCGGCAAAACTAGCGAACTCATTACTGATTACTGATTACTGATTACTGATTACTGATTACTGATTATTGATTATTGATTACTGTGATTTGTGTGAATCTTCGACTTACACGGTACGCCGAAGATGCTCAAGCTCATCCTTGAGGAGGGCATTCTTCTCACCCAACTTGGTGTGGAGCTTCACACTGCGGGCATTGCTCTCCTCCAGCAGCTTGATCACATGCTCCTGGCTATGCAGTTTCGTCTGCTTCATGCTGAGCGTCGTACAAATATTCTGGAACTGTTCGTTTGTCGAGGCCAATTCATTCGTAATCTGTTAATGATGATGATGAGAGCAGAGCGAGAGAGTAATGCGGTTAAATGTTGGCCTAGAAATGATTAATGTGCACCTGAGTAATGATTGTGTTCTTTTCGCTAGCTTGGGACATCACCTCATTGAGTTTTCGACTGCTCTCCTGATCGCGCTGTTTCATCTCTCGATCTAAATAATTGATCCTCTCGCCACGGACGGCCAGCACCTGGCGATGGTATTCAATTGTGTCTTCTAGCCGTCTCACCTTTAATTCCATCTTAGTCAGCAGCTCCTGCTTCTTATCCAGTTCCACACGCAACTGATGCTCCTCCTGCACCATTGACTCCAAACGACTGTGATTCACAGCCAACTTGGCCTGCAGCTCGCTGTGCACAGTGGGTTAGACATTAGAAATGGCCATGGAGATGGCCTAATTAATACTCACTTTATCTTGCGCTGATCCGCTTCATGACTTGATGATTCGTCCGTTTGCACATCCTGCCAATCCTTAGCCTGCTCGAGTTCCTTTATCTGCTGCTGCAGTTCAGCCAGCTGATGATCCCTTTTAGCAAGGCCATTGCTCAGTTCTTCGGATCGCTTTTTCAACAATTCCTTGTCTGCCAGCTCCTGCTCAAGTTGCTTCTGCAGCTCAGCAATCTTCTCATTGATCGATGCCTTTGCCTGCTCCCGATTCGCATCAGTTTCCTTGAGACGCTGCTGAATGATCTTATTCCTATTTCATTTAGTAGTTTAGTTTAGTATTCAACCAGCTGCATATGCGACACTTACACCTTCTTCAGCTGCTTGACCTCATTGCGCAGATCATCCTCGACCACAGATTGCTCAACAAATGCAATGTTCTTGTCGGCCAATTCAATGGCCAGATCTTTGTTCTTCTTATGCATGACATCCAATGATTTCTTTAGCTCATCCTTGTTCTTCTTGAAGTCAACTACATCCATTTCTAACTTTAAATTGGTAGCCTTCAAATTATCAATTGTCGCACGCAGCTCGTTGTTCTCACGCAACACAAGTGATGTATCCACCGTGTTCTCGGCGCAACATAATTTGTCTAGCTCTTTGTTAATGACCCCCAGTTTATTGTCCTGCAATTGACAATCAATATCATACTATAACTTAGTTCTATTACTCACCATCTCCTCCTGTAACGTGGAGCGTATTTGCTCGCGGCAATCTTTCGCGTTATCCACATTCGGCATAAACTTCTCTAACAGATTGGCAAGGAGGCCGCGAAACTCCTTCCGACAGCGACACTTTAAATCGCTCACAGATTGTACAGCTGCAAAGAGGAAGTAAACAAAGAAGTTGGAAAGATTAGAGCAATCCTATTGCAGGGCCATCAATCTCTCCGAGTTACTCACGTATATTGTTGGGTAAGCAGATGCGATCCTCTTTCTGCAAAATCAACTGACAATTCTCGTCCTGCACCATGGTAACAAGCTTACAGGAGATATTATGACCCTCTAGGCGAAGGCTGGTCACCTTCTCCATAAATTCGGACTGTAGATTTGCCAGTTTATTTCGCAAGGTCTCTACTTCTGGCGGTAGACACGCTGGAGTTGGACATGTTGCTGGTGGTGGCTGTGTTGCTGATGGTGATGGTGGTGATGGTGGTGGTGGTGGTGCATTCGGCTGTGGTGGACACGTTGTCAATTCAAAATCACCGACTTCAGAGGACTGAAGACTTGTTGGCGGCTGTACGATAATCGTCTCTTTCTTCTTAGTCCTCTGCGCTGGTGAGTTCGTCTTCTCATCTAAATGTTAAACAACAAATTGTTATAGAATTTGCATTCCATACTGTACCATCATCTTACCATTTGCTGCACTCGTTTGGACACTTTGTAATCGTTTAATTCGCAGCTCCGTCAAGCGATTCATCCGTGGTTGGGTAAACTTATTCTTCAGCTTGCCTGGCGATTCGTCACAGTCGAGATCTGCTCGACGGGAGACCACGCTAGTGTTGGAGCAGCGTTTAAGGCCTATCGATGTGTCCCGTGGACTGCTATTGGCCAAATTGACATTCTGTATACGTTTCGACTGCAACGAAGCTTTTGAGGGCGAACGTGAAAATGTTTTTACCTGATGCATTGAAGTTTTGGATTAATCATATAATAATTTTAATAATGCGTCATAAAGCCACTTACTGCTGTTGAATTAGTGGAGTCTGCCTTGGAATTTTGCATGTTAACAATAGTATTGGACTGACGTTGTATCTTTTAAATATGTGTTTCAGTTCCTAAACGAATAGCCGACTGACTTCAGAAATCTGCAAAGATCTAGATCTAGAATTAAAAAAAAAATGTATAATTTCGAAATACGAGACGCAGCGGTGTACTGTTTGATGTTGAATGAACAAAATGCTTAATATATTTAAATTGGGCTAGTAAATGACAAATAACTATAAAGCCTGCTGAATAAAAGAAGTTAGTCGTGTAATTTCATTTCAGCAATAGCGCCATCTACCGTTCGTATCTACACTCATATAGGACAGTTCCACATGCGCTTAAGCTTATTAACCGATAACAATATTCGTTGACTGCAAATAGCTCAAGTTTCGCGCTGTGTTGAACCACTGTGCTGGTATCGCATTCGACATTTCTTCCTTCTTCTCGATTTGTTTAGAATTTGCGTATGAAAACAGAAAGCAAAAGTGTCATAACGTAAACAAATGCGAAGAGAGAGACGCACAGCGAGACAGACGAGAAGCAGAGCATTAAAGAATAACACAGTTGCGTTCTTACTCTCACTATGCCATCCCCTATTCCTCTCTTACCTTCCACACCCTCTCTCTTTCAACTCCCCTCTATCAACGCCTACAATTGCCATTGTCGATTATCGCAGCAATCGTGCAATTTGCATTTCAGTTGCGTTTCGAGCGCTTGACGAGACGGTTGTGAATACTTTGAATAACTGTGCATCAAAAGTGTGCACTTGAGTGCCGAATAATATCAAGAAATCTAAAAAATATATAAAAACATTAAATAGTTCGTGTAAATTGTGTAAATGTTGTTCTTAAAACAGTGTTAAGTTTGGCAAAGTGTTTATCGCTGAGCAATCGTAAGTTTCGCAATGATTTTGTGAACTGTGAATTGTGTTGGGGTCGCAGTATAAAGTGAAACCCTAAAAGTGATTTTAATGATGTTTTCTATTGCAATTGCTTTCATTTCGATTCTCGAATCGTGTTCGTTTAATACCCTGCACACATCAAATGACTGAATAGTGTATAGGCAAATGAAATACTTTCTATAAAGTTCTTATAATTGCCATTTTTTAAATATATCATTATATGCGATCACTTGATTCTGTCATCTGGCTCATTTATGCAAGTAAAAGTTTAGTAAATAAACCATTGTCCACAATTTAGTTGTGTTTACAGGGTATCTGCTAGTTGAGCAGTCTCTTTTACTTGCTTATTTTGCATATATTTCAAATGACGCTCGGCGCATTTGTCAATTGAATTTAATCAGTGACGTAGCATAATAGGGACTATACTATAATATGTAGTACGATAACCGAGAGGGTCTCATACTGTGCCTCGTTTAGGTTCCGCCGGGTATTGGGTTGTCAAGCGAAATAGAAAGTGTTGTATTTACAACTGGAAATAGCTGATGAAATATTTATATAAATATGTATTTTTATAGAGATATATCAAAACAATGGCAATGTCAAGATCAATTGCAATTAAGTGACATTCCTAATTACATTCAATGGGGTTTGTCATTGACATTCGATACAACGAACATTCGATCATATTGAAGGCAATTGAAAGAGCACACGAGCTGTGGGAATTATGGCAAACAAAATGGTTTCCGGAACTAGAACTCACTGTGGGGTAGAAAGGGAAAGAAACTAATATATGATTAAGCATAAGCTTAATAACTCATTTGAATTTGTGTCTAACTCTTATAACTATTAAGCCATGTTATTTAAATAACTCTAAGCTATTTATAGCTCACCTAATAAATGGCAATTTAATTGCAGCAAAGTGTTAAAGAGAGATAGACAGAAGAGGGAAGAGAGAAGAGAATCCCACAATGTGCGGATTTGTATGCCTTATCATTTTATTGGCAGTCACATGCAACTTGCCACTAATCCAGGGCTGCAATCGCATGCCACAGGGCGCCACAGCAGCCAAGTCGCCAGTGGATGATAACTTTGCCCTAAACGTGGCAAATAATGCACAGAGCTATGTGCCTGGCCAGAAATACAATAGTGAGTGCAAATGTGAAGCTTAAAGATCCCACGTTGAGATACCTTCTATACATTTCGCAGTTACATTGAATGCCTATTCGGGATTATCGTTTGTGAGCTTTATGCTGGCATTGGAATTGGAGAATGAGGACGCCGAGGAAGATTCCAATGCGATGGGTGCCTTTGAGATAAGCGATTTGTCCGAGACTCGCTTCAGTCCACGCTGTGCCAATGTTGTGGAGAACACAAATACGAATCTGAAGACCCATGTGGATGTTGTGTGGGCAGCACCGACAACACCTGGCCAGGGTTGCATACTGTTGCGTGCGACGGTGATGCAGCATCGCGATGTTTGGTTCATGGACGATGGGCTGCTTACCAAACGCATGTGCGAGGAGGAAGTTGACGATGTCAACACACAGCCCAGCATTGTGGATCCCTGCTGTGCCTGCGATGAAGCCAAATATGAGGTGCGAATTGTCTAATTGCCTAATCAAGCATAAAGACTTCTACTCTTCTATTCGACCATTGCAGCTTACATTTGAGGGTAAATGGTCACGGCACACGCATCCCAAGGACTTCCCAGCCAACAGTTGGCGCACAAGATTCAGCGACATCATTGGCGCCTCCCACACCATAGATTATCGCTTTTGGCAGTATGGCGAACTGGCCAGCGAGGGATTACGTGAGGTGGCTGAGCATGGCTCCACTCGCACCCTGGAGAGTGAGCTGAAGGATCAGAGTGAACACATTCGGACCATTATCAAGGCTCGCGGCATTGCTTTTCCCAATGTGACCGGCAAGACGTTTGCAGTGTTTCGCGTTGACTCCAATCACCATCTTATTTCGTTGGTTTCCATGGTGGATCCATCGCCCGATTGGATTGTAGGCGTCTCCGGACTAGAGCTTTGTTTGCCTAATTGTTCGTGGGTTGAGAACAAAGTGCATAATCTGTATCCATGGGACGCTGGCACCGATAGTGGGCCATCCTACATGGTAAGCTCATTCAACGAGAGGATTTCTTCGTTATAGAACCTATATCTGAAAAGTATGAAGGGTCTATTAGCTTTGTCGTCTTTCATTCTCTTATTTGTTTTGCCTAATACGCAGTTTTCCTCTCCTGCTTACAGTCCGCAGATCAACCGCAAGTGCCGCCTGACGTTGTGCGTCGCATAAAGTCGAACTTTCCCAACGATCCACGCTCACCCTTCTATGATCCAAATGGAGCAGAGATGAAGCCACTGGCCACATTACACATCAACAGGCGTCGCCTTTACGAGAAGAACTGCGAAACATCCGATGGTAAGTCGCAGATACAAGAGTAACTTCATTTATTGACCAATGCCGTAATCGTTTAGCGGAGCAGTTGCCTCCGGAGTGTGCCACGCTTTCCTGGAGTCGCTGGGATGAGTGTAGTGCCAAGTGTGGACCTGGCAAGCAGTACAGAACGCGGGAGTTTAAAAATCCAACGTTGGCCATGGTAAGACCTCTTCATTTCATCCATTTCTTCTTCCACTTTAGTTAATTTATCAATTGCTTCCACAGCGTATGAGATGCAACAATGCGTTGCGTGAGGAGAAGCATTGTATGGGTCGCAAATGTGCCACATTCAACGAGGAGATGGCGGAGGGTGGACAGCCAGAGGCAGAGCTTCCAGGTGCCGATCCCGAATGCGGCCTTTCCGACTGGACCGATTGGTCCTCGTGTACGGTGACGTGTGGTGCCGGTGAGATGATACGTACTCGGCATTATCTCAATCGGCGGGCAAAGAAGAAGTGTCAGAAGGCGAGTAAGGCTCGGCTGCAGGAGACACAGCCCTGTGAGGCCAGTGACTGTGGCGGCGAGATTGGCAACGAGGGAGGTGGCGAGGGTGAGCCCGATGAAGCACAAGCAGAGGGGGGTGATGAACAGTCTGGTTCTGCCGAGAAACGCTCTCTATTTCGCAACTTTCAGAGCTACAGTCAACACAGAGAGGATTACATACCACCCGTGTGTGGAGTCTCCCCGTGGTCGGATTTCTCGCCCTGCTTGGGTCCTTGTGGCGGCACCGGGACACGGCAACGCTTGCGCAAGGTGTGGAACAACAATGAAGTCTACGGCGTACAAGAACCCAATGACGATGGCAGAGATCCATGTGGACACATCAAACTGTTCGAGGAGGTCAACTGTACGAATCCCAGCTGCGACACAATTGTGCCCCACTATTGCTATGAAACCATACGCGATAGCCACTGTCGGGACAGCGATGTGGTCAACTATTGGTACTACGATCATGTGAGCGATCAGTGTGGCATTTACTGGTCAGATCGTTGTGACAGCAACCAGAACAAGTTCAAGTCAAAGGAGGAATGCGAGGACACCTGTCGCCTGCCACGACACAAGCAGGAGCTACAGAACGAACGCCTTAGCTCGGAGAACCCTCAACGTGTGGACTGCCTTGTCTCCGACTGGATCGTGCACAGCTGCAATGCCACATGTGGCGATGGTGTCCAATTGAAGACGCGTCGTGTCCTCCGCTCACCCAAATATGGAGGCAAACAGTGTCCCAAGCATTTGGTTAGACTTGATCGCTGTTATCAACGCTGCGATGACATGTATTCGGTGAGTGGCTCGTATGGCGAGCGACGTCATGTGCCGGCCAAGCTGCAGCCTCCGGAGGCACGCGACGAATGCCGTTACTCCGAGTGGTCTGCCTGGACGCCCTGCACCGCCAGCTGTGGCGATAACTCCGTGCGTCAACGTACTCGCACCTTGCTCAACACAGACCTCAGCTACAAGTGCAAGGATCGTGTTCGCATTGAAAAGTGCGTCATGATGCCTTGTCTGCTGAATAGCAATGATGACGCCGACAAATGGTGACTGCGAATGCAATTATAATTGATTAACACTCTAATCATCAAGTATTAGCTGCTCCTTGTTTGCATGTGTAGGTCCAATCTATCCAACTATGTAATCGATTCGTTTTAATAAACAACGCAGTTATATTCCTATAAACAAATAAATGCATAAAGGTGAAATCAATTAAATTACAACTCTATTCCTGCGAAAGCCAGAGAATTGCCGTATTTACATCTTCGGCGCTGTGGACACTGTTGGGAGCACAGCGCTCACTGTGGATGCTAAGTTCGGTGAGATTTCCAAACAGACGCACGCTGTAAGCAATCACTGCAGCTGCTCACATATACATGCATGCTTACTGCAGTGGGCTAGCCTAACTGCGCAAGCACACACCCACATGCATAGACATTGCTGTGTGCAAGCTCTGCAGCGTTTTCCCTCTGAGGCGCTCAGCTGCGTGCACAAACACCCGCATATGCATGGATGCTAACTACAGAGAGCTTGCTCTGCTGATCACACATACACACATTACAATTTCAAATGTGTATGCCAAATGCAGCAGGCTCGCTCAGGCTCGCGAGAGGCAATAGAATAAATAAAATGATGCAACTCTCAGCAGCTCTTTTTCTCCCTGCCTCTTTTACATTTCATTAGAGCATACTCTTATAATGTTTTTGCTTTGGCAAATACAAAAGAGCGTACATGTGTATGAAAGTAGATGTAAGCAATTGCGAGCGCATAACGCATACATACATATGTACATCTATGTATACATGCATAAATACAAATAAATATGTATTTATATATATCTTATAGTTCATACTTTTATTTTTATAGAGAGTATTATACGGTCGACAGCCCCGCTTGTTAAGATACGTCAATCCTTAGGATCCTAAATATTCTCTCTTATAATTGTGTAAGGGGTATGTCTTAGTCGGGGACTCGGCTGTAACGTTTTTATTCGTCAATACAGTTAATGTTTTCGGCTTGATATAAATACATATATGTATTTGACTGCTGTTTATCAATGACCTACATAAATGTCTACAGAACATTCGCATAATTTCGTGACTTCCTCCTGTCTGCGTCCCCGACTGAGTGGAAAGTTCAAAGAACCTCGGGAATATGAATTAATTGACGCCTGCTCCATATATCATACAGTATTCAAATGAATATACATATGTATATAGTTTGAAGTAGGCTTGAATTGAAGAGCGCGACTCGAGATAGTTAAAGTGACGCCTCAACTCAATTAAGATGAGTCTGAGAAATAATTAAGACGTTTTGTCAATTGCCGCAAATGTTTCAACCAATTTCATCAGTGCTCTTCGAGCTGTGGATCCGACTAGATCAACAAAAAATGTGCCAAATTCTGGCAATATTTCTCATCTCTGGTTTGTTGTACGTTCAGGATGTTCGAGGTGCCTGCAGTAGGATTCCACAAGGAGCCACCGGAGAACGTTCCGCAGTGGATGATAACTTTAAGATACTGATCGATGGCAATCCCGAGACTTATATACCCAATCATCAGTACAACGTATCACTCTCGTGTCCCATCAACATGAAGTTCATTAGCTTCACGTTGGTCGTCGAAAGTGAGGATCAATCGGTGGCTTTCAATGGACAGGATATGACAGGACACTTTGAGTTGTTTAGCGATGCCGAGACGACATTCAGTTCTGGTTGTGAGAACATGATCGAGGGCACAAACACAAATGCCAAGACACGTATCGATGTCTCCTGGATGGCACCCAAGCAACCGGACAGTGGCTGTGTCCTGATCAAAGCGGCTGTCGTTCAACATCGCGATGTGTGGTTCATCGATGATGGTTTCCTAACGAAACGCATCTGTGCAGAGGAGATCGATGAACTGAATAGCCTAACGCCTCCCCTACAAAATTGTTGTGCTTGCGATGAGGCCAAGTATGAGGTCAGTTTCCATTTGCGATCATCACTTGAGTGATCATTAATCTTCTTCGGATTCCATAACAGATTGTTCTGGAGCGTAAGTGGGCCAGGAATACGCATGCCAAGCACTTTCCCCCGAGGCCTGGCGTACAAGGATTGGCGAAATAATTGGCGCCTCGCATAGCAACACTTATCGCTATTGGGCGTATGGGCAACGAGCTAGTCTGGGAATGCAGGAAATGGCCGAGCACGGAGCCACACGCACCTTGGAGCAGGAGATTAGAGACAATACACAGGTATCTACAACTTATTATTTGATAATAGATCTCCTATCGCTTTCTCCCTATCTGTAGAATGGCGAGGTGCGCACCATTATCAAGGCACCTGGAATAGGGTATCGTAAGAATGTCTATGGCACCACATTAGCCAATGCTCGTGTGGATCCGCAGCATCATCAGATATCGTTGGCCGCCAAAGTTGATCCCTCGCCAGACTGGATACTGGGCGTGGCTGGCTTGGAGCTGTGCTTGAGCAATTGCACTTGGCTGGAGCGTAAGGTATTGAATTTATATCCCTGGGACATTGGCACAGATTCAGGACCATCATATATGGTAAGGATGCATCTATAGTATCCACCAATCAGTTACTTATCCTATATTCCCTCTCAGTCTGCCGATCAGCCGCAGGTGCCTCCAGATGTTATCCGACGCATTTCATCCACTTATCCTAGCGATTATCGATCGCCTTTCTTCGATGATACTGGAGCACCAATGAAGCCATTGGCCACGCTCTACGTCACCAGAAAAAAGTTATATATACGCGAGTGTGAGGAAGGTAAGATAATCATAATTATATAAAGAAAGCCTTGATGCAGAACAGAGCTTCTCCCACATTTAGTGCCGCAGGAGGGACCACTGGAGTGTGCGACTCATCCGTGGAACGAGTGGAGCAACTGCAGCACACGTTGTGGTCCTGGCTATTCCCAACGCTTCCGTAGCTTCAAGAACCCAACGTTGGCGGCCAGCTACAATTGTGATCGACGATTGGAGGAGGGTCGTCAATGTCAGGGCACACAGTGTGGCCCAGAGGAAAATCTGGGCAATGGAGAAGCCGATAATAATAATCCCAATGCCAATCCCGAATCGATGGCCAAATGTGAGCTAACCATGTGGAGTGATTGGTCGCCCTGCTCAAAGAACTGTGGACGTGGCACTATGAGCCGTACACGCGACTATTACAATCGCCAGGCGAAGATGCATTGTCAGACGGTGGTGAGGCTGCCTCTGGAGGAGACCCAGTCGTGTGTAGGCTCCGATTGTGGCGGCACCATTCCTGACCATGGTGAGCTGGATGGTCTACCCGAACCCGACGATATCAGCGAAGATTCGTATCACAATACAAATGCATTCAATGCCAACAGTAATATCAGATTGGGAACTGACAGAAGCAATCAGGGGTGGACCAACAATGACCCACCTTTTGGTGCGTCTGACAATCAACGTGGTTATGATGGCAATCGACGACAGCCTGTTGAGTTGGAGACTCCGAACTACAAGGATTACAGGCAGGATAACAGAGCCAGCGTTAACTATAATGAGAATGATCAAGGCATGCGATCCAACATCAATGATTACACTAACAATGCAGGATTGAATCCCAGCTTCAACTACGATTACAATAACAGGCCACAATTGGGTGCTGGCTTCAGCACACGTGCTCCATTTGTGCGTTACCCGGATCGTCAGTCGGATGCAAGTAGCGACTACAAAGTGGTGCAGGATTATTGCTATGAGAAACCCTATGCCTCGACCCAGCCCTGCCTGGCCAATCCGGTGGTTGTGCGCAATTTCTGGTTCTATGATCACGATGACAAAGCCTGCAAGATCTTTACCACGGACAACTGCGATCAGAATAGCAATCGATTTCGCACCTTGATGGCATGCGAAGGCACCTGCCTGCAACCACAAATCAATTGGGCACGAGCGGAGGATAATGATAGCGACAATTTTAATCGCAATGGAGCTGAAGACATGCCGTCAAACGTTGGAGGATTCGGCAATGGATTCGGACAGCCAATGGCCCAGTTAAATGATAGGTACAGCAATGCTAGACGTGGACGCTATGGTAGTTCATTGAATTAAATAAAGTTGGCTTAACAAATGGAGAGGGTTCTGTTTACTGTGGGTGGGTAATATTACTGTGGACAAGATCAACTTTGTTTATGCTAATACCGACATAGAACTAAACAACTCTTTGCATTGCCAAACAGTATGAATCTCTTCTTAAGCGCTCTCTTGCCTAAGAGCCAGAGCCAGAGCCAGAGCCCCTGAGTCTTAAGCTCTGCTCTTTCATGCTCAACTCTCAACTCTCTTCGTTTGCACATTCGTGTTATGCTCTATATTTTGTTTTTCCGGCTTTCTGCTACTGATAAGGCATCGTTCCAAGTAAATTTGTATCACTGGGTCACAAAAATAAGCTGCTCTTGCCGGTTGCTCAGCTCAACTGAGCTTGCTTAACGCTTATCAGTCTCCCACTTTGCTTTTCGCAAAACCCACACACACAGTACGCAGTACGTCAGCTACGCTCAGTGTGCAAGAGTAGCTCAAGACGAGAAGTACTACAAATAATAATACTACAAAATAGGATAGATAGGAATTGATTTGCATAATGTGGCATTTGTTAATGCTGTGCGCGATGGTATCGAGTGGCGGAGCATTGATCTGTACACGTCGTCCGACGAATACGTTTACGCCCAAGTCGCCAGTGGATGAGAACTATGTGATAAGCATAACTGGAAATCCGGAAACATATATACTCGGGCAGGAGTATAACGGTGAGCGCGTGAGTTCATTGGCCTTGCGCTTGAACTTCAACGTCTGATTGCTCTCTTTGTGGCTTTGCAAGTGCGTTCCAAAACAATAACAAACAATATAAATTTCAGTTTTCCCCATTTGTTTTGTTTTGGTTTGTAAACAAATTGAGTACGCATGCCTTATCAGGACATTGCGAATTATAAAAGATTCTGGCAGTGTTTTCAAGGTCGACCTTCCCTGATAACATGCATCGATCGTGTTAAATATATGTACAATATATATATATATATATATATTTGATTATTCAACAACTTTCGACAGTTTCGCTTAATGCATTCAATGGTCATCGCTACATCAGCTTTATACTGGCATTGGAGAACGAGAATGGCGACTTTAACTATATGAATGATCTGGGTAGATTCGAGCTGGGCGATACAATTGAGACACGCTTCAGTCCCAATTGCATTAACATGGTGGAGAATACAAATAACAATCCCAAGACTCATATGCATCTAACGTGGACGGCACCCAGTGAGCCCGGCAATGGTTGCATACTGATACGTGCCACAGTGCTGCAACATCGAGATGTCTGGCACATGGACGATGGCGGATTGACGCGACGCATTTGCGAGGAGGTTGTGGATGATGTGGAAAGTCAACCCACAGGTTTTTCATTGGACAATCCCTGCTGTGCCTGCGATGAGGCACGCTATGAGGTGAGAACTATTGCATCTTGCATATATTTCAACATAATCAACTCATCCCCATCATTTGCAGCTCATATTCGAAGGCGTCTGGTCCAGAAATCTGCATCCGAGAAACTTTCCAGCCCGCGGTTGGGAGACACGATTCTGTGAACTCGTTGGTGCTGCCCACAGCTCCGACTATCGCTTCTGGGAGTCCGGAGCCCTGGCAAGCGAAGGTCTCAAGCAGTATGCGGAGCACTGCACTTCCAGGCTCTTGGATCGTGAGTTTAGCACAAATTTTCGGGTGAGTTTGACTATAATCTATAAAATAATGAAACATATTAAGTTTAGACCTTATACAGGATCAAAAGATACGCACAATTATTAAGGCACGTGGACCTGCGTTTCCCAATCTCAACAGCAAAACGATGGCATCGGTCCGTGTTGATCCAGTGCATCATATGATATCGTTTGCCTCCAAAATTGAGCCCTCTCCGGATTGGATTGTAGGCGTTGCTGGGCTAGAGCTGTGCCTGCGCAACTGCACGTGGATGGAGACAAAGCTGATCAATTTATACCCCTGGGATGTGGGCACCGATGCAGGTCCCACTTACACGGTAAATATTACAAGTTTATACTCTGGAAAAAGGTTTAATTTCCATTTTTGTAGTCACCCGATCAGCCTCAAGTACCACCAGATGTTATAAGACGAATACGTTCCGACTTTCCCAATGATCCACGTTCGCCGTTTTATGATGAGACGGGTGCACCCATGAAACCAATGGCCACACTAACGGTACGACGTCAACGGATCTACGAACGACGCTGCGAGGATGAGGAATGTGAGTGAGATTTAAATCGATTGCATTATGTGTACTTACATCAATTGGAATTCCCTTTAAAGCCAATAACGATGCGGATGTGCCACGTGAATGTCAAACGCATCCCTGGTCCAGTTGGAGTGACTGCTCTTCCAAATGTGGTGAGGGCATGCAGTACAGGCGACGTGTATACAAACAACCGGAGTTGGCCAGGATTTACAATTGCAATGTGGCACTTTATGAAGAGCGCGTCTGTGAGGGACAAGTCTGCGGTTTCGGCGATCCAATGCGCAATGAGTTTTACATGGGAATGGAAGCAAGGCCAACGCATCAGCAACGTGCCGAGTGCCAGTTATCTGCTTGGGGAGGCTGGAGCATGTGCAGCGTCACCTGTGGCGAGGGATTTCAGACGCGTCATCGTCAATATCTCAATCCTGGAGCTGAGATAAAATGCCAGAGCGCGCATAAACTGGAGTTGATCGATACGCGCAGATGTGCGGGCGCATCTTGCTTGGGAAACTTACCCAGTGAAGATATTGATAACCGATATGAAGCGGAGGAACAGAATGAGCCGCTGCCAGAGAATGAAGGGGATCCAATCGATGATAGCCGCAATTCTTTCGCCTTTCCTGTAGGTAACTTAAAAGGCAACCAATGGGGACAGGACCAGAGTTTTGATGGACAAATGCCTATGCCACGCCAGCCATCCTATAACCGACCCACCACTTTCCAATCAAATAAGAATCAGGCAACGGATTATGGACAAATTCCGCGAATAGAGGATGCTGAACGTGCTCCGTATCAACGTAGACCAAGTGACAACTACAATGTGAATGAAGAACTCTTGTCTGGTCAACGTCAGAATAACGACAACACAGATTATGTTGATCCAAATACATTTTCTAAGTCAGAACGTGTTCCTTGGCAAAGGCAAAGGAACAATAACAACAACTATGGAAGAGTCTATGATACAAATAGAAACGTGCCGGAAATCGATCCACATCTATCCAAGCGATGCTTCCAAATGCTTCAAACGAACCCTCGCTGCAGGAATGATACAATTACGGGCAACTTCTGGTTTTATAACTTCTGCCTCGATGAGTGCATGTTATTTGCAGTAGATCCCTGCGATCGAAATGTCAACAAATTCAACAGATTGGAGGCATGTGAGGAGTGTCGTCGTCCCGAGTTCCAACAGTTTCAACAGCATGCCGCTACATCACCAGAATGCCAAATTATAATAGCCACACAGCAGGCCGAGCAACAGTTTTGGAAGGAAGAAAGAACTTACACCGATCCAAGACGCAATTACAATAGACAGCGGGGTTGAAGGCACACACACATTTCCTAAAACAAAACAGATATTATTAGCAGTGTATCAATTGTATTGCATTTTTGTACTTGCGTAGATTAAATTAGACCCTCTAATTAGGTTTATTAAAGACTTTCTACTCTTAACTTACAAGATTATGTAAATAACTTAAAATAACTGTTACTGCCATGGAAATTCGATTCAAATTAGTGCAAAGCTGTGGCACAATTTCGATGTCGATAGGTTTCATTCGATAGCTTATTAAACACAACCACGGTTGCCACACTTATGACCTTAGTACCAAAACTGGTACCTTATTTCTTCATTAGTACTTTAGCTGGTACTATTTTGAAAAATATGCGTTAATACTACAACTACTACGTCTACTACTAATTATACTACTACTAAAATACAAAGGAAAAATTTATAATTTATAAAGTCGGTACTTTTTATTTTTTATTTGGTACCTTTTTCCCCAAGATCTGGTTGCAAAATGTAAGTGGCAACCGTGAACACAACAGCTGTGCTATAGTTGTCAGTATTTATGAAAATACTTTTATTAAATATATAGTGCGTCTTTCATAATAGAATTTTCTTTGATTTAAACATTTACGCCTAAATATGTTAGTATATTTATAAGTATTTGCATATTATTACGAGAAAAGTTTAAAAAATATAAATTATGATTTGATGACAACTCTGCCGCACCGAAAAGAAATTCGCGAAAGCAATCGAAAACAAACTCCTCCAACAGACCAAGATGCAGCAACAGCGGTTATTTATCATCCGAAAGTTGTTCTCACAACATTCGGCGGTGCTGCAACTACCGAAATATCCCAAAACAGTTGGACTTCCCGATCAACATCAACAGCAGCTCCAGATGCGAAGCTTGATATTTCACCGTTATCTTACACAAGCAACTACAACAAAGCAGGATGCGCAGAAAACAAATAGGTCACAGCAAAAGATCACTTTGATAGCACAGAACCAGGCCATGAGCGTGACCACTTTGGACGAAGCACAGAAGCTCGCCAAACGGCGGGATTTGCATCTACTGCGCTTAAAACAGGCCGACGCGAAAACAGGAAGAGTCGTATTTAGGTTGAGTATTGCTAACATGAGCAATGAAACATCGTACCTAATGTTTATTCTTACAGATTGGTAACTGCTGCAGAAATGTTAGCTGATGACCAGGAGGATAAACGTACAGGAAATACATCCGCCGAAAAGAGCAATAAGAAACCAGAGAAATCTTTAACCATTGGAGCGCGCATAACAGATCACGATCTGGCCTCTAGACTAAAGAACATTGTCAAATGGCTAAATAAACGGCACGAGGTGCGCATACTCATCCAGGGCAACGCGAGCGGTGCCGACGAGGGGGAACGCAGAGCGCATTGTCAAGACAATCGAGACAACCATCAAGGAACCCCAAGTCATTGGGAAAATTGTACAAAAACGCCAAAAGGGAGCCTTCATCAAATTTAGCATATTACCTGCGGCAATTGCAACGACAACACCAGCTACGACGTCGCCACCAACTGTCAATCAATCGTGACAACCAAGTTTGTCTCGGATAAATAGCATGATCATCGCCAAACATCTATTACAACTCCATAACTACTCAACCATGCAGCCAGAGAAAAGAACGACCACAGATCCCAAGATACCAATGGCAGTAGCCGCTGCATCAGTTCTACTTCTATTCACTTTGAAATATGTGCTGTGGTTTCGAGCCATTAATACGGTAAATGAGCCTCCAACCAGATGATAATCATTTCAGCGTCTTCGGAAATTAATATTTGCAGATAATGAATCTTTGTGTAACAATTTAACAGCAGCTTAAAGCAAATCTACAGTGCAAAATTTGATAGAATGTGTTAGCCTCGCTTTAAAATATAGATTAAATCACAGTGATTATCGCAACTCATCAGAATGTTAGCCAGTACTCTCGACGGCAGCCTTTCAACTTGTTCTTTTTCTTTTTAATAGTTTATTTATATTAATTTAGTTGATTTTTTGTGATTTGTTTAAATATAAGTATACATTATTTGGAAATACAATTCAATTTTGAAAATATACTCGTTGCTAATAAATAAATGGAATAAACGATAACGTAAGTACATATTTCTATTTAGCAAGTTTCTAAAGAATACACACATTGCACATGATAAGTTAATTTATTACACAAACAAATAAATAAAGCTTGATTTTGGTATATATTTGTAAATAGCTTGTACGTAATAGATTCCTAACATATACATTTTACAACCGATAAAATGAAAGCAAAAACACAATGTTTAAAAAGCTACGCGATGTACGTTAATCTCTCCATTATTCTGAGGACTTTTATAGCAAAGTTCGGAATAACTACACTTTTTCGTAGAAATTCGAGGAAACAATATCTATAAGTTTATACTACAATAGCGTTGACAAATAAATTACTTAAGCAAATAATTACGGCACAAGGAACATTTTCTATATGACAAATTATAATACACTACAATAATAAATATAATCGGAAGTAAATAGTTAAATAAAATTGATATTGATATTGATTAAAAGCAAATTACAATCTGATAACTGATAAAAGATAAACAGAGAACACACGCGCAATTTCAGAATTGATAAAGCCTCATTTGGTTTATGATTGATATTGATTGGCGTTGATTACACCGGGAGAAACTCATTAAAAACATTGATATTTCACATTACAAAATTTGGAATGAATTAGAAACTAATTAATAAATTAACTACGGTAAATGCAAAAGCGTTCATTGAGTAAGCTACGTTATTGTTATTGTTGTTACTGCTGCAATTGTATTATAGTAGTTGATGTTTTGGTGTCCCACTCACTAATAATCTAAACACGTTGAATCTCAAACAATTTCACCTCCGTATCATACCATATAGCCGGATCTACGTTACGCAAATAGATGACGCCCCAAATGTAGGTGCGGAACCAAGCGGTTGTGCCGGAATTGGCTTGATATTTGCGTATAAGTATGGGATGCGGCACGGGCAGCAAACCCACCAGAGTGCCATGCTGCAAGAACTTGAGTATTTCCGATTCGTCGGTGAGACCCTTGTCAATGCATATCTTCTCCACCTGCGGCACAAGCACCTGCAGCAGTCGCATTATCGTCTGCAATGGTAGCTTCGAGCGCCAAGAGACAATCCATTCGGGCGTTGGCGTCCAGCGATCACCATCACCGGGCACCATACGTATGCTACCGCGATGGGCCACCGATAGACGCGTTTGATCCTCACGCGATAGCAACGTTGGCGATGTGGATTTTGCGCCGCCGGCTCGTGGGCTAGACACAGGAGATTTATCGAACGGCCCAATGTCTGTCTTCTCATTGGGATGCGCTTGTTCGCGCTCGGTCATTTGGCCAATATCTGGCGTGTCCAGCAACGAGGTTTTCAATGTGCCTGGCTCGGCTGGTTGTGCCGTTAGCACGGCTGCTGGATCCAGTTGTGTGTCACCCAACTGTGAGCGTTCATGGGATTCAGTTTCGGACTCGAGATCCTCCTCGGCAATAGCCTCCTTGTCCAAGCGCACATCAACATCCTCTGCGTCCTCATCATCCTCTTCATCAGCATAATCATCGGGTACCTGGGCCGATGGCAACTCCTGGGTGCTCATCGTCGATGCTTGCTTTCGCTGTGGCACTCGTGGTAAATTGAACTTGCTACCTGTCTTACGCCCACTCAGGCACTTGGCAATGCCAGCCATATCCGTCGGCAGATTGGCCATGGCATGAAAGACATGACGCTTGCGTATTATTGTATAGACTAGATTCGAATTCCCGTCGAACTGGTACTGTATAATGTTGTTGAAGATCTCCAGTAGAAAGAACACCAAATGATGATTGCTGGGTGCCGACAGAAGAAACCAGGGTGTGCTGAATGCCTCCAACAGATGCAGCAACTTCACACTGGCCACCATCGAGAGCGTCTTGAGATAGGGCGACACATTCACCAGAATGGTCAGCAGGCAATCAAACAGCGGCTGCAGACGTTGATGACCCGTTGCGATTATCTTGTGAAACACTGTTATGAGCAGATCTGCATGGGTTCCAGTAAACACGGGAATATCCATAGGCACCGTAGCCGAGTAGGCTTTATTGAGACGTACACCAAAGTTGCGCTCGCCTGCAAGAGAATCGTAGAGTTCATATCCATCTATAGGATTACCACACGGACAACACTTACCCGAGAGGAGCAATAGTATGAAGACGCCAATGTGCATGAGGCCAACGCGAGATTGATCCGCACGTGAGTAATTTAGATGATACAATATGGGTATGAGAATGTCCAGAACATCAGAACTCTTTAGCACAAAGTACAAGAACTTCTTGTTGTAGTCACAAATCTTCCAGAACAGTATGAGCAGCTCCTGGTGGCAATGCAAACGTTTTGTCGAATTGGGCAAGTAATTTTGCACCAACGGATTGTTGAGGAGCCGCGTTATACCCCGCAGTATGAAATGGAAATCCTCATCACGATGCACTCGGGATAAGTAGTTAATGAACAGATTATCGCCGCAGTTTCCTTCGTCGTAGGGCGTAACCAGCACGCCGCCGGCAGCATGGGCTAATTGCTGTTCTTGTTGCTGATGTTGATGCTGCTGCTGCACTACCATGTCATGGTCAAGGGTAACGATCAGCAGCTGCAGACAGGCCTCGACAAGCGGCTCTGTGGTGTCCGCAAACAGTAGATGATTGTAAGGAACTCCAAATCCAACAGGATCATACGAGCACACCGTATTCAGAAATGAGGTAAACAGTGGAAGGGCATGTCTATTATCGGCAGATGTAAAGTAGGCTATCCACTTGTTTGGTTCCTCCGATTGCTGTGGCGTGCGATACATGGGTTCCGAGAAGCAGGTAAGCAACAGCTTCAACAGCTCTGTGCGCCGACGTTCCATGTGGGCATTATGTGGCGGGGATTGCGCAAATCCCACACCCGCCTCCCAAATATACTCGCAGCTATCAATATTAGCCAACTCTTCAGCCTTGTCGGGGCCGGCGCGACGCGTTGCAGTTACCGTAAAATCGGGACAAAACAATAGATCACATATGGCATTAAGCAGCGACTGTGCAAGTGGAACAGTCTGGCCATGATTAGCCTGCTCCTGTGCCGGCAGGTTACTCCAGAAGAAGTCGCGCCACTTATCGTCCTCGAAAATGTACGGCAAAATGCGCACCAATAGTCGAACACAGTTCAATACGCATTGCTGATCTGCCTGCGTGCGACAGCTGCTGTCCACGGCTTGGGCCAGTTTCTCCACAGCCTTATAGCAGAGAGTAGCCAAGTTGGCGGGATTATCATTTCGTATTTGACGTATTTCGCTGGCTGTAACCAAAGCAAAAACATCCTCTAGCGTCGTTTGATGACCCTGCCAGAATTGCTCCCAAAACTGTTCATCGCTGTTGTCGATAATCTGGTTCTTCTGCGTCAGCTGTACAATTGCCTTGCGAAAGTTCAGCTTAGAATCTGTGTTTCCCATATTGTTAGATTGTTAGTATGCTGAAACGCCTGTTTTGCAGCTGCCGCGAGCGCCGTTGCCTAGAGCAAAGTGTTTGCAGGTACAACAATGAAGTTTTACATAAATTTGGTACCGTTCTTAATTCGAAAATTAAGAAATTCGCCTACGCACGTTAAGAAAATAAGTCAGCAGTATTCGTGTGTTGTTGTTATTGCTCGCTAAAGTATCGATATAATTTGCCTGAGTTTACGAATCGATTATTGATTATTCTGCCCCGATAGTTTTATTATTACATTTGATTTGCGGAATTTAGTTTAATGAAATGTCTTAATTGTTATGTTAATAATGACTTTATTTTTTAAATAATCTTTTGTCTTTCATAATTATAACATTTCAAATAAAAAGCCG
The DNA here is from genome assembly GCA_018901825.1 of Drosophila funebris. Lineage (NCBI taxonomy): Eukaryota > Metazoa > Arthropoda > Insecta > Diptera > Drosophilidae > Drosophila > Drosophila funebris. Next base: position 4,736,957 of record JAEIFK010000682.1, read on the forward strand.
TTATTTGTATTGGACACAAAATCGAATAGTCGATACATAAATCTGTACGAAATCAATCATCCCTATTTTAGGCGAGAAGAAGAAATTGATAGTAAAAGAGATGTTTAATTCTATTGAAATACCTGACTCTGACGATGATATGCCCGAACCAACAACGGAAATGGCAAAATCAATAACTAGTGGCAGCGAGACAACTGAAAAACACAGAGAGACGTCAAATACACCCAAAATGCAATCGTTTGAGCCATCGTCTTCCAATGCAACTGGCATATCCCAAAGCAGTTCCAATCCTAGCCAAACAAAAGCACAAGTACGGCATAGATCCAGAAAAACTCAGCATACAGTTCGCAACGCAGCTGAGAACGAAATACAGTTTGAAACCATACCAATGGATGAAGTCGTCAGAAATAACAATCCACCTCCCACGGAACATCAAGTTATTGATAATGATAATTTAAAGTCTGCCATTAATAATCTGTTGGAGTCGGAGGAAGTCCAAGGGATTATCCAACGCATTGCTAACGAGCGCGTGCGTTGTAATTTTCTACTTGCCACCTATCAGGTAAGAACTACAAGCTACAGTTTGAATATTTTGTTAAGCAACATTGTCTATTACAGATGGCCGATATAAACTTCTCACTGAATACCAATCCGGATATGTTAAGAAATCAGTTCCGGGAACGACTCAAGAAACGAAAGGAGAAAGGAGTTGCAGCTACATCAACAACAACAAGTAATCCAGCGCAATAATAAATAGCTTTAGTTAAGCACAACAAATGTATTATTAAGCAAAAATTAATTATAAATATTCTATTAAATATATGTACATATGTGTATTTGTTAAATTCAAAATACTTTGTAATTTATTTATTTTTATTTGAATACTTATTTGGTTGGCGCTGCTTTGATTTTTGCGCATGCCTCTGAAAAGTGCGTTTTAGACGACGGCCCACAACAACTCAACGTAGCCGTGATCGTCTAGTGGTTAGGACCCCACGTTGTGGCCGTGGTAACCCAGGTTCGAATCCTGGTCACGGCAATGCTGCAATATGCATTGTCACGGAGTTGAGTTGATTTTTTTTAATTTATTAAATATAATAAATTGATTTCTATTCTATTTTGAAAATAAAATAAATTAAACAAATATTTTTCATTAAGTAGGCGTTTGTATTTGTGGGTTAACGAATAGTTTTGTAGAAGTCAATCCCCTTTTTATTTGCCTTTCATATTGAGAACCAAAATTAAAATGGATATTCGCCTTGAATCAGACCTATTTAATGATTCAGAGTCGGAACAGGATGCATCTAAAGATCAAGTAGTTGACGAAGAAGACTTGAATAAAATTGATGAAACAATTAAAAATATATCGAAAAATTTGCGTAAAGGTGATTGGACATATTTGTGTCGACATCCAGAGGTAAATGTTAACTGTCTGTTAATGTTAACGAGTCTGACCTGTTGTTTATGCTTTCTTTCCAGGTCCGCGCCATTATACGTGTTATCGTAACAGAAGCTATCAAAAATCATCCAAAAAACATTTATACCTTCGCCTCCGATCTGTTTCATTGTACCAATCATAAAAATATATGTAAAAAGGTAATTATAATGAGGTAATCATAATTTTCAGAGTTGTTAATTATATTTTAATTTAATAGATTAATAAACAATTGAAATGGATCAATGCGCAACTTAAAAGCGGAACTTGGACACCAGCTGATGGGATTATGCTTTTTCCGGAAAGCAGCAGCTCGTCAATCGGGGAATGTGAACAGCCTCTTAATAAGGAGGAGAGTGTCTGTGACGATATTCATCTAAAGCAACATATGTGTCCAGATAATTTTAAGCCAAATTGTTAAATTCTTATCGTTACAATGAAAAATTATCAAGTGCACGTACAACACTAAATATATTAAACGATTTAAATTCAATGTAAACAATATTCGCACTATTTGCTCAATTTCTCTCAAGTTTCAATTTTGATTTCTTTGTCTTTTTGGTCTTCTTTATAAAGTTGGTAACAAGCGCAGCATTTTTCTGATCGTTCTCCTTTTGCTTTTCCATCTCAATGGAGTTTGCAAACTCAATTAAGGAATCCATATGAAAATGTTGTCGAGCTTCTAAAGCCATTTTGAAATCTTCTTCGGAACGACGAAAATCAACTTGAAAGATTGAAAACGTTTTTAACAAGTTCAAGCATTTTTCACAAACAAAACGTGGTAGACCCGGCAAATCCTTAATCTATATATATGCAAATTCCTAGAGCATTAAATATATATAGTATTAGCGTAAAGCAAGTACATACCTCTATGTGTATGGTATTGGCAATGATACGGGTTAAACGACGACCATTAAACAGTGGACGCAGCCTGACTCCATTATCTCCATTTCCATTGCATTTGCAGATACGGCAATAATTCGTTAAATCAATATCTATAAGCTTATCAACTGTAATTTTTGAAGTAATAGTTGCTGAGTTTTCGGACATGATTCTTTATTTATATTGATATGTATATATTTTAATTTTGTTCTTAACCAGCTACAAATTTAAAATTATAATACAGAGGCTGCTTCACAGTTTTATGTTATTACAGTGACATATAATAGAAATGTATGTTTGTGAAACCAATAATCAAATTAAATCAAATATTAAATAGGTCAGTTTCAATTATTAGATTCTACCGCCATGACAATGTTCACCACGCACAAATGTGTATTCCGTGAAGTTAGCTGCACGCAATTTTTAACTCACTTGAAGTTGGCTGCATGCGAAGCTTAACACAAGTTAAGTTAGCTGGTCTGAACATTCTAAGTAAAGTGGCGATAATAAGTCGATTTAGCTTTAATATCTATAAATTTTAAATTCCGCTGATGTTTGTTAGACAATCAACGTATAGTGGTTTAAATGATACATAAATCAATATTGATTAGATCCATCAAACCGCAGAAATTTCATCTTGAATCTACCATATTAAGCGGTAAGTGCTGCTTCTGATACCTATTCTTATAAGACTCAGCGTTAATTCGCCGCAACTTTTCGCTTTTGTTGTGATACGCATTTTCTGCTGGAACTTATATTTTTAATAAAGAAGCAATTCTATCATACGTCATAAGACGTAATTTGTAAATAAATCAGATATAACTAATTAATTTAGAAAACAAAACATAAAATATTTACTTCATTGCAATAATTAACGTCTGCTAATGACAGTTACCGAAAAAATGATTTTATTAAACCAAGTTTTCACCGTACTACGCATAATACTTTTAAAATGCAACTTGGTTTACCGGCGTAAGTGAAGAGCAATATGTTAACTAACATTACCATCAACATAACATAATATAGCTGAGCTAACATAACAACGTTGGCTTTGAAACACGAAGTTCGGAGTCGTTGGTCGCTGAATTTGTTTTCATTTATAAAATAAAATACTTACATATTTATATAATAAATTTCTTGTAAAATGTTGCCGAATGACAGAAACAATTTAAGGTTCATCGACTAAACAATTGCTAATTGACGAAATTATAAATTATAATTGTCAAACCTTTTTGGTAATTTTTCAGGCAACACGCACGTCAAAATCAGAATCAAATTACGAATCAGACAGCGCGTCGGGCGGTTCACAGACTCAAAGCTGGAAGACTCCACAGCAACAACATCAACAACAACAACAGCCACAGCAATCACAACAAGATGAGCAAAGCAGATCCCATTTCGCTGAGCTTCCATGACTCCTGTCTACGCATGTCCGACGTACAACTCCTCCATGGACCGCGTTGGCTAAATGATCAGGTATTTATCCCCCAATATATGTATTCCAAGGATCTATTATAAGTCCGGTTATTGCAGATTTTGAGCTTCTATTATGAGTATCTGTCGCACGTCAAATACAAGAACAACAATGATGTGTACTTCATAGCGCCAGAGGTGACTCAGTGCATGAAGTACATGGATGAATCCGAACTGGAGATGATCTTTGGGGAGCACAATGCTCTCAACAAACCATTCATATTCTTCGCACTAAATGACAATGGGACAACCGAAGCGGGAGGCACCCATTGGTCGCTGCTTGTACTCTCGAGGCCGGAGAAGACATTCTTTCACTTTGACTCGTATGGAAACAACAATATGGGAGCTTCGATGGAGCTAATGAATAGGGTTAAGGAACTGCTTGGCGTGCGACAGGCCAAGTTCCGTTCAATGAGATGCTTGCAACAGGCCAATGGCTACGACTGTGGCATTCATGTCATCTGCATGACCGATCACATTGCCGACTATGTAAATCGATACGAGGTCATCGAGGGATTGCCCACGATACATACTGATACTGTCAAGGCTAAGCGAGCTGAGCTTCTCAAATTGATTCTTTCTCTGGGCGGCAAGGACTAAAGAGTACGATGCATTGCTTTCTACATTGAAATGACTTCTCATTAATGTTACTTATTAAAATATAAACTAGTTGAATGTAAATAAGGTAATCGTTTACACATATTAAAAGATTAATCATTAACAAATCCTCACTGTAATTGCAATGTTAACCAGTTTAGATAGTTGTTTACTTGATCTAAGCTGTCGAATGGGAAGAGACCTAAGCAAAGGTTGTTTTAAATTGAATCGTAAATAAACATTTGCTTATCGAAGCGGTCTAGGGATTTGCTTACCAAGATGTGTGCGTGATCTGTCACCCGGCTTTCTTATATTCGTTGAATACAATATTACCAGCTCCTCATTCAGTCAACTTAGATCAGATTTGTAATGAAATACAGAATGAAAGCGCATCTAAAATTCTTAAGCAAACAAACAGAAATATTGCGAATCTGAATATCGAACTTAGTCATAATAAATAAACAATTGATATCGCTTGGAAAAGCAAATAGAAATTTATTTGAAATCCAACTTAAAATACTTGTCGCACTCCTTTCACTCCGCTTACTTGTCTCTTTCATAGTGCCTAGCACTGAACAAGTAAACAATAGGTTAAACAATTAACATTTAACAATATTAATATCGTTTTACCATCAATCAATGTTCATTTTCTTCCATTTGTTCTAAGTGTAAGCAATCAAGACTCATCAATGAGTGAGATTTGTGAGGGTTTATGATTATGTAGTGTAGTGTACTGTCTAGTCCTTGCCGCCCAGAGAGAGAATCAATTTGAGAAGCTCAGCCCGCTTAGCCTTGACAGTATCAGTATGTATCGTGGGCAATCCCTCGATGACCTCGTATCGATTTACATAGTCGGCAATGTGATCGGTCATGCAGATGACATGAATGCCACAGTCGTAGCCATTGGCCTGTTGCAAGCATCTCATTGAACGGAACTTGGCCTGTCGCACGCCAAGCAGTTCCTTAACCCTATTCATTAGCTCCATCGAAGCTCCCATATTGTTGTTTCCATACGAGTCAAAGTGAAAGAATGTCTTCTCCGGCCTCGAGAGTACAAGCAGCGACCAATGGGTGCCTCCCGCTTCGGTTGTCCCATTGTCATTTAGTGCGAAGAATATGAATGGTTTGTTGAGAGCATTGTGCTCCCCAAAGATCATCTCCAGTTCGGATTCATCCATGTACTTCATGCACTGAGTCACCTCTGGCGCTATGAAGTACACATCATTGTTGTTCTTGTATTTGACGTGCGACAGATACTCATAATAGAAGCTCAAAATCTGCAATAACCGGACTTATAATAGATCCTTGGAATACATATATTGGGGGATAAATACCTGATCATTTAGCCAACGCGGTCCATGGAGGAGTTGTACGTCGGACATGCGTAGACAGGAGTCATGGAAGCTCAGCGAAATGGGATCTGCTTTGCTCATCTTGTTGTGATTGCTGTGGCTGTTGTTGTTGTTGATGTTGTTGCTGTGGAGTCTTCCAGCTTTGAGTCTGTGAACCGCCCGACGCGCTGTCTGATTCGTAATTTGATTCTGATTTTGACGTGCGTGTTGCCTGAAAAATTACCAAAAAGGTTTGACAATTATAGTTTGTAATTTCGTCAATTAGCATTTGTTTAGTCGATGAACCTTAAATTGTTTCTGTCGTTCGGTAACATTTTAGAGGAAGTTTATTATATATAAATATTAATAAATAATTGAAGAAAAATGAGCGAGCATCGACTCCGAACTTCGTCTTTCAAAGCCAACGTTGTTATGTTACGGCTATGTTATAATAATGTTAACCAACAGTTTTTCCTTTCGCTGTCGCCGGGCGAATAAGCTGCCATTTTAACTGCATTTGCAACCTCTATGCTTAGTACGGTGGACCTGGGAGGGCAAAAGCAGTACGTTGATTGAGCAAAATACTGCTAAGCAAGAAGGAAACAATATTTTAATATTCTGTATGATTAGATTTTTAGTAGTTTTTATTTTAAATGCAAAATCGAATGATTTTAGCTATCATTACTTAGTAATTTATGATTAAAAACATGTTGTAGATATTGTGGATATAATTGCAATGATAACCACTTACAAATTTTGATTTTACGAGGCACAAGAATCCTTATACACTTGTTGTGTATAAATGGGAACATTGGACACGTTAATAGATCAGCTTATAAATTTTAGTATTAGGTGGGTTTCTTTTACGGGGGCCCAGGATACAGTTTTCAAATACTAAACTACATTACACATAAAAGGCTCACAGCTGAACCTCGGGACGCTTCCAGCCACCAAAGGCACGTTGAAGTTCCTCGGCAACTGCCAGGCAAAGGCGATCCTCATTGAAATTGGCAATAACTTGCACGCCCAGCGGCAGACCTTCGCTGCCCAAACCCAATGGAACAGCGGTTGCTGGAAAGCCGAGGACATTCACGATGCCAGTGTAGGAGAAGTTAATGGGACGAAAGATGGGCTCGTTGTGATACGGTGCTACAGTGGGATGCGTGGGATAGATGAGCACACCATTGTCGCCCAACATTTGCTGCAGGTTGGCCCGCAATTCGTCTCGCTTGGCCACCAGATGTTTGTACTTGGAGGAGCCATACTGGCATTGCAGGCTGTCCATCACCGCCGTCGTTAGGCCAATGAAAGTGTGCTTGGATGCACCAACTAGCCACTTTAGCAGCTCTAGATATGTATTGATCTCGTAGCGGAGATCACCTAGCTGGAAGTTAAATCCATGTCCAGAATCATCGCGCATATTGGCAAACCAAATAGCCGCCGATTGACGAATCTGCGGTAACTGCACACGTTCCACCTGGGCATTGCCGAACTTGTTGTTCAGATGCTGGACAACACGTTGCATGGCCTTGTGAAGATCAGTATCTACAGAGGATACCATGCGGCCACCGCCATCTGATTCCTGGTAGAAGAACTTGAGCTTCTCCAGCGCAACTGGCGTATTTAGACGCAAGAGTTTTGCCTTCTCGCCAGCTATGATACTTAACATGGGTCGCAGATCCTCAGCGAAGCGAGACATGGGACCCAGTCCAAGGAACGTGTTCTGTTCATCACTGAATGGCGCTGGGAACTGTCCTTTATTCGATACGATCAGTTTGCTGGGCTTGTGCCCAAAGATGCCATTAAAGAAGGCTGGCATGCGAATGGAACCGCCAATATCCGATCCAAGGCCAAAAGGCGAACCAGCTGCTGACTGTACACATCCCTCGCCGCCGCTGGAGCCGCCTACAATGCGATTCGTGTCATAAGCATTCCTTGTCCGACCATGCACAGTATTGTTGCTCTCCCACCACATGCACACCTCGGACACATTCGTCAGGGCAAAGGGAATAGCGCCAGCCTTGCGCATTAGAGCAATTGCTTCGGCATCCTGTTCGGCGCGCACATCTCGGCGTACATAGAGACCAGCCGTATGGAGCATGCCTGCAAAGCGATAATAATTACAATTTGTAAAAGGGTATTCTTGTGTGAACATACCCTTAACCGATATACAATCCTTTGTGGAAATGGGTACACCCAAAAATGGCTTCTGTTCGGCCAATTGATCCACAGTATACTGTCCAGATTTGATTAGCTCATCCGCTGCGGTTGCCTCCTTGTGTGCCGCATCGTAGCGTTGATCTACCACACAGTTGAGCAATGGATTCACTTCCTTGATGCGGCGTATAAACGATTCCAGCACCTGAACGCTGCTCAGCTGAAAAGGGAAAAGGAATTCAGATTGAGAAATGAGAATTTCATCTCGAGTGATTCACTTACCTGCTGATTGCGTATTTTGGTTGCCAACGACGTGGCCGATTCGAGAAGTATTGGATCCGTAATGGGGGGGCATATGCTCACCCTTGGCTCCATAGATCAGGCGAAAAACGAAGCGAGTGACAGTCTGCAGTAGGCCAAATATGAAGGCCGCAATTGTGCGGCTTAGAGGCACGCTCTCCGGTTGACTCTGCGGCATGTTGGATATGTGATGTGGGAATGTGTGATGTTTTAGCTTATGTTGTTAGCAATTGATAGAAGTTGAGTTTGTCTTGTTCCCGTTCCTGCTGATGCCCATGTGTTGTTTCGCTGCAAATATTAAATAAAACATCTTTAACCTCTTTATGAGTAAACACAATTCTAAATAGCGTTCTCTCTCTCTCTCTCTCGCTCTCTCTACATAAACATTTGCTAGCAGTCTTAAGTAAACATTTCATTGAATACATTTGTTATTACTGCGAATGCACTCATGACCAGTTCTCCTCCCCATTGGCGTATATTAAGTTAACAGCTGCATGTTAGTTAACAGCTGTTAATAGCACGCCAGATACTAATTTAACATTATCTACATATTGAAGCTAATCCGATTGTCGCCGCACTTCGGCGTGTATTTTTTATTGAAGTGTTAGAATAATTTCGAAGTTAAGATAAGAGAGATAAGAGTACTTGGATTCTTAGGTTTAGGGCGAAGTGAGAGCGCAATAAAGTTTTCGTCATTCGCTCTGAGAGCGAATTCGCCTCACTTCGCCACCATAGGTTAAGCTAGGCTTAAGAAGAAAATTATAAATCAGTTGAATTTGTCGAACGAGAATTAAAACCACGCATAATCGCAGCAAAATCAATTTTAAAAGCCACCAAAATAAATTAATTGTTAATAAATTAATATTAACAATTCACAAAAACTCTTGTGAATTTTCATGGCGCCCCCGGGTGGACAATTTTAATTTGATTTTTTTTGTTGATAATTCTAAGTGCAGTGCAGTGCTCAATTGAGACTTTGTGTGGCCCGCGACAAATTGAAAATATAAATAATAATTATAAATCATCGCGCCGGTCGTACCAAAATTGCTTCCTGTGATCGTCGTTGGACGTTACCATATTGGCATTCACCTTGGAGTCCCTTTGGAGGTCATTGGAACTGGAAATGCCAAGGGAAGTTGCATCGGCAATTAAAAGTCCCGAACAGCAGGTACTGTGCTAAAAATTGAAAGCTAAACAGCCACAATTTTATTGGTTGTGCTAATAAAGCCAACGCTTTCAATTCTTAGCACATATGTAAAGTAGTTGAGCACTTAATAAATAAGTAACCGCTTTGGAGTTTTTTACTTATAATTTGTGCGATTAGTGCAGAGGCGGCTGTTAAATTAGAAGCAATAGTTGCTTTATTAATTTCACTTCGCTCAGTCGTTCGTTCCCCCCCCCTCTTGCCTACACTTGCAGTCACTGGAAGTTGACCAGTTGACTGACCCAAAGCGCACATATATACACACACACTCACATAGCTGCCCAGCTGCAGTCCGCTATTGTCGTTTTCGTTTTGTGCATAGCGGCAGCTGTGCAGTTGTTGTTGGCCGTTTTCGTTGGCGCGCTTTGTGCAAGCGTCACTCGCTCCCCTACATTGTTGGTCAGGCATATTCATTTTCAAAAGTCGTTCGTCATTTGTTAGCGTTCGTTTATTTTTGCTTCTTTTAACGTTTACGTCTAAACGAGTGATATTAATAATAAATTCAATCTTATTTTAATTTAATAAAGAGATTCGAATTTAATTATCGTCATGGCAAACACTAAGGAAACTTTTGATGATTCGAAAAAGAAACGTAATGTATGCATGAAAAGCATACAACGTGTAAATGACCAAATTACCAAGGGTAAATTAAACCTTGAAGCTACAGAATTGGAATGTAGACTAGAAATGTTGGCTACTCATATAGATACAGCGTTAAAATATCAAACTCGAGTAGAATCTTTTGATCCAGACGATGAATATCGTGGCGAGTTGGAAGAGCTCTGCATAACAACGAAGGCTCGCTTAAAGTCCATTATTCAGAGACTTGCTCCTGTTGCACAAGCAGTCAATCCCGTTGCGGCTCCTCGTACACGTCTTCCTCTTCTGGCACTTCCCAAGTTTAGCGGGAAATACTCAGAGTTCAAAAATTTTATTAGACTGTTTGAAACCCTCGTCCATAATGATACGTCAATTCCAGCCATAGAGAAATTTAATCATCTGATATCTTGTCTGTCCGGTGAAGCTCTGGGGACTGTAAGAGCATACCATGTAGATGAGGAGAATTATCCGAAGGCCTTGGACAGGCTAAAGACAGTGTATGACAATGATTGTCTAATATTTAATGATAATATTAACGCTCTCTTTAGCCTACCAAAAATAGCGCAGCCTTCTGCTGCTGCTTTACGATCGAGAATAGACACAGTCTCCGCCATATATGGCTCACTTCTCTCGATAGGTGATGATAAAAAGATATCCAATGCAATCATCGTTCACCTTGTAATGAACAGCGTTGATCCAATGACCAAAGCTAAATGGGAAGATCAACGCGATTATGCAGCCATTCCAATGTGGAGTGATTGCGAAGCAGTTTTGAATCGTAGATATCAGCACTTAATTGCTGGAGCTTCGTCAAAACCATTATCCGATATCTCTAAGTCAGAGCCAAAGACTGCTTCCAAAAACAATAATCGCAGTTTGTTTTCATGTTCTGTGGCCAGTGTTAGAAACGACCAGGTGTCCCCTAAATGCTTATATTGTAGTTCCGAAGACCATACAATATTGAATTGTTCTGCATATGCTGCACAATCAGTGCAACAGCGTTTCGAGTTCGCTAAAGCAGCTCCATTATGCATTAATTGTCTTCGGAAGGGACACACTGTCGCCAGATGTAAGGCGAACAAATGCAGAGTATGCAGTCGTTCACATAATACGCTGCTGCATAGATACTCTGCCGTTTCTGGCACTCGAGCGTTACCACCACCCCTTGACTCTGCCCAGGATCAACCATCGACATCACATGCTATGCATGCGAATTCGTCTGATAGTGTGATCCTAGCCACAGCAGTCGTTAGTGTCAAAACGAAAAGTGGCGATTTCGTTTTGGCCAGAGCTCTGCTTGATTCTGGTTCGCAAATTAATTGCGTAACAGACGAGCTAGCTCAACGATTGCAGCTGAGTAGAGAAGAGGCTAGTATCAGCTTGCTTGGAATTGCTCAGTGCAACACACAAGTTAAAAGCAAGATACACTCTGTGGTGAAGTCGCGAGTCAATTGCAGTGAGTTCTCGCTGGATCTTTGGATTTTAAAGACCATTTCTGGATATCAGCCTGACCACACGGTCAATGTCAGTGGCTGGAAAATCCCTGAGAACCTGCAATTAGCCGACCCATATTTCCACAAGCCACAGAAGATCGACATGCTCATCGGAGCTGAAACGTTCTTTGAACTGCTCTCTGTCGGTCAAATTAAACAAGGTCCGAATTGTCCGATTTTGCAAAAAACTCTTTTGGGATGGATCGTGTCAGGGCGCTATACGCCTACAGGTCCGAAGACAGGTCAGGTAGTAAACCTGAGTTGTCAGGAAGATACATATACATCTATAGACACAACATTGCAGAAATTCTGGTCATTGGAAGAATTGCCTTCGGTCAAAAAGGTGCGAACAGTTGAGCACCAGTTATGTGAGAGCCACTTTCTAAATAATTTAAAAATATTGCCGTCAGGTCGATTTGAAGTACGACTACCATTTAAGTCTGATCCAAATCAGCTTGGTAACTCTTTCGAAGTTGCCAAGCGTCGTTTTTTGTCGCTCGAGAAACGCTTAACTCGTGATCCTGATCTTAAGCGTATGTACTTGGAATTCATGGAAGAATATCTATCGCTTGGTCACATGTCTGAAATAGGCACCCAGATTCCAAGTACGCCTCACTACTTCATTCCGCATCAGTGTGTTCTTAGACCACAAAGCACGTCGACGAAGCTACGTGTCGTTTTTGACGCATCTTGCCGTACTTCGTCTCACCATGCGTTGAATGACCTTTTGATGGTTGGACCGACCATTCAAGAAGAGCTGTATTCAACTCTGCTCCGATTTAGACTACATAAGTATGCACTGACAGCTGACATCAAAAAGATGTACCGGCAAGTCATGGTGCATGAAGCAGATAGAAATTTCCAGCTAGTAGTATGGAGAAAGAACCCATCTGACTCTTTGAGGTCCTTCAGGTTAAACACCGTAACTTATGGCACTGCGCCTGCCCCATTTTTGGCTATACGGTGTTTAACAAAGCTTAGTGACATGGTGGAGTCGTCACAACCAAAAGCTGCTGACGTTATCAGGCACGACTTTTATGTCGATGATCTTCTAACTGGTGCTGCTTGCGTTGAGAATCTTCAGATAATAAAATCTGAGGTTGCGCAAATCCTGGAAAGCGCAGGATTCGAACTTACCAAATGGTTTTCGAATTCTCCTGAGTTCTCCGCAACAAATGCAGTAAAGCCGATAACGATCTCAGAGTCTGATTCAACCAAAGCACTAGGCGTGTTGTGGTTGCCAAATGAAGACGTCTTTCAATTTAAGATAGACAATTCATTTATGGGTCTTAGAGCGACTAAACGGAACATTCTCTCGGTTTCGTCGCGGTTATTTGATCCGCTTGGCTTGTTAAGCCCTCTGATTATCAAGGCAAAGATCCTGCTCCAAGAGCTCTGGCTTCAAAAGCTAGACTGGGATGAGTCTATCCCTCTGAGCTTAGACAACTCGTGGCAGCAGCTGAAGTCAACTTTGATTCAGTTGCAAAGAATTAGGATACCACGATACGTTTTTACAGAGCCAACGATACCGATCGAGATTCATGGCTTCGCCGACGCCTCAATGCGAGCGTTTGGCGCATGCGTTTATATACGTAGTCATACTGCAGAAGGCTGTCATGTTTCCTTATTGACATCTAAGTCCAAAGTAGCCCCCCTCAAGACTAAGACTCTTCCTAGACTTGAGCTGTGCGCGGCTCACCTTCTTGCAGAGCTCTGTCACCGAATCAGAAATCTAATAAGATTACCGATTGAGCGGACTGTTCTTTGGTCTGATTCTGAAGTTACGCTTCATTGGATTAAGTCACATCCTTCTTCCTTGGCAACATTTGTGTCGAACCGTGTGGCTGAAATACAAGAGTGGACAGAGAAGGCTGAATGGCGCCATGTACCGACAAAACAGAACCCAGCAGATATCGTTTCGAGAGGCTGCGATGTTGACGAATTAATTACATCGATTTGGTATGATGGTCCTTCATTTCTGAGGGAACCAAGAGATTTCTGGCCGGTTAACCAGCATCTGGTAACAGACGAGATGCGTACCTTGGAGGTACGTAAAACAGCTGTTGGACTGACAGCTATGGTAGACCGCCCAGATCTCTTGAAAACGATCGATAGTTATTCATCGCATGCTAAGTTGCTGAGAGTGTTCGCATATGTGTTCCGTTTCATTAAGAAATGCAAAAACAAAAATGAAGTTTTTGAAAAAATACCTACGGCGCAAGAAAGAAAAGAAGTTTTTGAAAAGATAGTTGAAGTCATCCAACAATTTGAATTTAAAGATGACATAGATAGGGTTCGGAAAGGCACGCGTGTGGGTCATAGCCTACAGCGTCTCAATCCGTTTATACATGAGTATAACGGATCTTGTTGCTCCTTTAAGATGTTGCGAGTGGGGGGGACGACTTGCCAATGCTCCTTTTTCATATGATGCTAAGTTTCCGATGCTCCTTCCTAAAAGCTCACTCTTTGCTAGAAGCTATATTAGATACCTGCATTTAACGAATTGTCATGCTGGTCCAAGAGCACTCGTGAGTCTTCTTCGTGAGCGAATTTGGTTAGTCAATGCTCAAGAGGTCTGTCGGCAGACAGTGAGATCCTGCATCCCTTGCTTCAAATGCAAGCCTCGTCTGCTAACCCAAATAATGGGTAATTTGCCAGCAGACCGACTCCGAGCACTCCGCCCATTCTCTATTTGCGGCGTTGATTTTTGTGGCCCAATTAGCACGACCTTTCGAATGCGTGGGAAGCCGATTTATAAATCGTACATAGCACTTTTTGTTTGCTTCGCCTCCAAAGCGGTTCACTTAGAGCTTGTGTCCGATTTATCAACTAATACCTTCTTAATGGCTTTTCAAAGGTTCGTCGGCCGTCGAGGAGTCCCACAGACCGTCCATTGCGACAACGCGACGAATTTCGTCGGCGCAAGTCGCCAGTTTCGGGAGTTGCGGGCCCGAATCGAGGAGGAGGCGGACGCGATTCAGGAATTCGCATCAAAAAGCGGATGCGAATTTGCGTTCATACCGCCCAGGGCTCCGCACTTCGGGGGGTCTGTGGGAGGCAGGTGTGAAATCTGCAAAGCACCTACTCCTACGGACGGTAGGCAGCCTGCTACTGACGGCAGAGGAGCTGCAAACGACGCTCGTCGCAGTGGAGGCCGTGCTCAACTCCCGGCCAATAGGAGCGCTAAGCGACGACCCCAGCGACGGCGAGGCACTCACACCGGGCCACGCACTAGTGGGAGGCCCATTGACAGCAATGCCAGCAGGAAGGGCACCGGACCAGGAGGGCCTGACTTGCTTAAGTCGATGGCGAGCTGTCTCGTCGCTCAAGCAACAGTTCTGGCGGCGATGGTCCAAGGAATACATTCTGGGACTCCAAGCCAGGAGCAAGTGGCACCATCGCATGCCAGATGTCGTCGTGGGAGACCTGGTGGTGGTCGCGGAGGACAATATGCCGCCCCAGAATTGGCTGGTCGGCAGAGTGACGGCGGCACACAAGGGAGAGGACGGCGTCGTGCGCGTCGTAGACATTAGGACGGCGACGGGATCAGCGTTCAAGAGGCCGATCCACAAATTAGCGCGGCTTCCAATTGAATGAAGCACAGGGCTTCATGGGGGCCGATGTCGCCGCACTTCGGCGTGTATTTTTTATTGAAGTGTTAGAATAATTTCGAAGTTAAGATAAGAGAGATAAGAGTACTTGGATTCTTAGGTTTAGGGCGAAGTGAGAGCGCAATAAAGTTTTCGTCATTCGCTCTGAGAGCGAATTCGCCTCACTTCGCCACCATAGGTTAAGCTAGGCTTAAGAAGAAAATTATAAATCAGTTGAATTTGTCGAACGAGAATTAAAACCACGCATAATCGCAGCAAAATCAATTTTAAAAGCCACCAAAATAAATTAATTGTTAATAAATTAATATTAACAATTCACAAAAACTCTTGTGAATTTTCACCGATTATTAAGCACATATCTTATTTACTCGTATCCTTATGTATCCGCATACAAATTTCTTATTATAGCCCATCTAATTTGCAATTGCCTAATCGAATTGCTTATATAGTTCTATAATTACTATAATATTAAATAGGATTTTGAAATGATTTCAACAGAATGCGCCCAGCATACTGATCAACAATTTTGCTCTCTATCGTCTCAAGATTAACAATTCCAGCCAGACAAAAAGCGCCACGTTCCCCTTAATATTATAGCCACCATAGTGAGTCATACATTATCAAGTGAACAATGTCGGGGGCAATAATACTTTGCACCCACAAAGATCGCAACTACGCATGACTAAATAAACTGATTATAGAGTACAGAATTAGCTTTAAAGCATTTTAAACATGCTATTTGCCCGAGCTTCAGAACATTTGTGGTATAGCCAATTACTCTGTAAGCATTATTTAAATATATCTGTTTCAATACTTAGAGAATACGTAGAGTAGAGTATCAATTCTTCGACATGTCATAGATAAACTTTCTTTCCACTGTTATGATTCATTTGCAAATTCTATTCAATTCCCAGGCATATGATAGGTATTCTTTCTAAAGCAATACGAAATTAGGAATGTCTAATCTATAAACAAATTGGTTTTTGTTTGCTTTACAATTTATAAATGGAAACTTTTCCATTAGCTTGAGGTGTATTTAAGTGATTTGGGTAAACTTAAAGTGACAAGTTAATATCTAGACAAAAGTATGGTTGCTGATAAACCTCAACGAAGTTCATCAAACGACCATATCTCAATATCAGGTTTATTATTGTAACCATATGCGTTGTTCAAATCGTAATTCCCCTTGTGAAAACTTTATCTTATCGTAGTTCAATGAATTGTATCGAATTAGCTTCAGACAGAGCTTAAATGATTGTCAAATGAAGAGAGCCCTAAGAGCGCTAGATAAATCATATATCAGCCAATCCGCAAGGGAGTACACCTTTATATAGATACTATAGCTATTTAACTAATTCACTATACAGACTGCAATCGCGTGTATATGTATATGACTCATTGTTTGGCTGACTTTACGAGCCATAGCCCTAGCAAGATAAAAAAAAATGGAACCAAGTGTTTATAGCGCTCGGGTCGATACCGCTCACCCCGTAAAATATCACACTTTTAACTGAGTTCAAAAAGGTCGCATATAAACAGCATAAATTATACACTTTTTTAATTATTCATAAATTACTGTAGACTTTAATAAATTTCCGATTTGAAGGTCTCTTCTTAGCTGTTTCATTACATTACAGTTCTTTATCCAGTCCCGATACCAGTTTAAATATGCAAGTCAAATTTAATGTAAACATTACCGTTTCGCAACCGGTTCACCCGGTTCATATACATATTTGGTGTGTATATTCTGCCTATTTGCTCTCTCCGTCCCTGTCATTCTCATAACGCCCCACTTGCACTCTCCTATTCTCTTTGTTTGTCTTCTTATCTCTCACATGGCGGCCGCCTTTTTGTAAATTGTTTGTCATGGTCATGGCTTGAGCAATCTTTCTCACTGTTAAAGTTGTTGTTGTAGCTATTTGTTATCATCGTAAGTGCCGTTGTTTTTGCCGACAAGTAAATGTTTGTCTTCGTAATAAGTTTAATTGAATTGCCCGACAAGGGAATATGCAGACATCAATTTACACATGGCAACAAATAAATTGTACCATAAATAAACAATCTGAGAATTGGCAATAATGTATTTCCCAATTGGATTGCGCTAAATGCCATGCATTATCAAGCACAATGATATGCCACAGTCAAAGAGCAAACTACACATGTGCACATAATGTTGGCAACTGATTATACCGGATTGTGGAATGATAAGATTACCTTAAACCATCAAACGGATCGTTAGACGCAATTTGCAAGACTGATTTGTTTTTTTGAAAGTCGCTTTTTAACTTTGTCACTTGTTGCTATAGTTTTCCTCTTGAGGGAGAGCAGGCGATAGAGAGCAAGAGAGAGCTTTCAGTTGCATGTAAAGCTAATTAAGTGGCGTGTACGGAATTCAATAGAGAAATGAATAGAACATCTGTCAGTGTCTGTGTGAATATAAAAGTATGTGTGGGGGAGGGTGAAGAAAGGTGGAAAAGCAAACAATACGACCGGCGAGCGGCAAGCTGGAGCAGGCAACGGTCCGAGTAACGGCCAATGACATCATGCTAACAACTCAAAAACATATTGCACATATACATATTCACATTATCAAATAAGGATTATAAATGCATGTCATGTAATAAAAATGCTTAAGCAATTTTACGCATATATTCACTTCTACACTACAATAATTGCAGCATTGCACAAAGGCATGTATCAGTTGTAGCGCTATTTTTCACTCATTTCGCAATTTTCTTGGAACCGGTTCGCCAATAATTTAAGAAATGAAGCGCCAATTTGTCGTTATTTGTATGCACATTAACACAGATAAAAGCATTCAAATGCAATCAAGTATAATGTGTGTGTTGGAAAATGCACTTCTTGTTTTTGTCTAGCGCAGAACGAACATTGCGTTTTACTAATGACTATTGGATATTAATACTAGAAATGTATGTCAGGCGATCAAATTACGGCGTCAAGGTTTACCCGCAAAACACAACGATCCGAACAGCTGACCCACTCGTTTAAGACTGATTTGCAAAAGCAAAGGCTTGTACGCAGTTCGTTTTATGCACGAAAAATCACTACTGCTCAGAGACATCTTAATCGGTGGGTACGGAATGGTATCGATATCAATCAGTTGCATGCTACCATTTATATCGATATATATTTAGATTCCAGCTGTTGAGCCAACCACATCAACAATAACAATAGTAAAATTGCACTATGAGCGAATCAACATTTAAACCGCCCACGAAAATCGACGAAATAACGACGTTAAAGCCACCAGCTGTGACCGCATTAACAGTGAACAGCCTGCAATTGCCCAGTTCCGCGCCACAGAAGTTACCTAGTGGATCTAATGGCACATCCTCGGGGTCGGCAACGGGGAATCCGCGAAACAAATGCGCCTTGAAGCCTGGCTACTCCTTAATGAGTTGGGTACGGCTATGCAATTCTGGGGCTGATCTTTCTGGTACTGGAGGGCGTGTTGTACCTGTTAGTCGGACGGAGCTGGCTAGGCACAATCAAGTTACTGACGCTTGGATGGCGATTCGAGGCCGAGTTTTCAATGTCACTCGCTATATGGACTTTCATCCAGGTGGCGTCGATGAGCTGATGCGCGGAGTTGGACGGGATGCTACCAAACTGTTTGATGAAGTGCACGCCTGGGTGAACTATCCCCAATTGTTGGGCAAGTGCTATGTGGGTCCACTGAAGGAAAACGTTGTTGCGAGAGAGGAATCAGAGATTATCAGACCGCCACCAGTTCCGGTAGATACTGTGCCACGGTTTGATTGGATACAACAACGAAGTGAGCTAACTCTCTGCTTCTATACGCGTCGATTAGCCAATCCCGGTCTGCTCTTGAAACGCTCTACGACTGAAGACGCAATGGACGCTCTGGAGCTTCGCGTTCAGTTGGCGGATAAATGGCATGTCTTTAACTTCAAGTTCAGCAACCCTGTCGAATGGCCACCAAGAACAGTTCGTGTAGGTCCAGAGACGGGCAAAATTGAGGTCGTACTAAGCAAACAAGTTCCAGAGCCGTGGACAATATACGGTGCACATGAGGTCAGTAAACTGGATGCACAGCATGTTCAGGAGGAGCACTTTGATTACGAGGTGTTCAGCAATGAACATTTCAATCATGATTCATTCGAGCTGAGCTTGCAGAGTGTCAAGCAACAGGTGCTACTGCAGCTGCCAGTGGGCTATCATCTGGACATAGAAGTGCCACTAAATGGAGAACTGCTGCAGCGCAGCTACACTCCTGTGCCACACATGTACCTGCCTTCCAACAGCGATCGCTTGGACGCAGAACCAAGCCTGACAAAGTCACAGGAGTTTCTTATAAAGTATTATGAAAATGGTGCCGTATCCAAAGAATTGCATCAACTTAATCCTGGCGCCATTGTGCAGCTGAGCCTGCCGCGTGGCAACTTTAACTTGTCCAAGCTGGAAGCACATCGCAATATTCTGTTATTAGCCGCCGGCAGCGGACTTACTCCCATGTTAAGTCTTCTACGACCGCTGCTCAAACGGCAAACGAATCGCATGTAAGTTCCAAATGGTTCCATGATATGATGATATGTTTAACTTATTTTATCCATTTCCATAGCGAACGTCTGCATCTGTTGTACTTTAACAAGACCACCTCGGATATTTGGCTGAGGAATAAACTGCAGGCACTGCAGGACTCCGACGAGCGTTTCAGCTGCAGCCACATTCTGTCACAGACGGACGAGCTGCAGACCCAAACCGGTCGCATAAGCCAAGAGCTATTGGAACCTTTATTTAAAGAACAGCTCTCCGAATGCTTCAGCTATGTGACCATATGTGGACCAACGGGCTTTAACACAGCTGCCGTTGATAGCTTGAGAGGATTAAAGCTGAAGCTCAATCAAATACATGTTTTTCAGGGTTAAACTAACTGGCGAGGAATCAACTAATTAATTAATTTTAATGACTTGTTTAAATGTATAGCAAATAGTTTTGTTTTTTTCTTCTTTATATATTGTTTTGTTTCAATAATTTAATAAGTTTAACAAATACTAGAAAACTGTTTTTCCTGACGTTTTTTTTACAGCAAAAGACGTCGTCGCCGTCATTTTCATCGTTGTCGCTACTTTTCACTTATTTTCCGGACAATGTCGCATAATTTTGAATATATAAAGTAAAAAACAATCTGAATTCACAATAAAACAAATAAAAAGTATCTGTGTGATCGTGAAGTGCACTGGTCAGCGGACAAAATGATAAGGAAGAATCATATAAATTAATTGCGGGGTCATTTCTGTACAATTTTGGCTTAGAAAGCAGCAGCAAAACGATTAATCGAAATATTTATCAAAGCGACTTGAATTTTGTCTGCGAGCTCTTAAGTAGACATCCGTTTGTGTGTGTATGTATTGTCTTGTGTATGTGTGTGTGTGTGTCTGCGTTCATCTAGTAGGAGCGAATTGCAGGTGGCACTGTTTGCACTTCATCGTCCAGCGTGTTATCGATAACACCTCTGTATTTAAGATCCACATTGCCATCTTCGCTAGTCACCCAAGCGAGCGTATGCTTGCGCCAGTGCTCCTCCATGGGCTTCTTAGTTTGATTGTCCACAGGTTTGCTATAATCCTGTTCGAAAGGTAATATTATCGTTATATATAGTGTTTACAGGGTATTTTCAAATTTTTGCCACGTTTAAGCGTGCGACTTACGTATTCATCGAGGCGCACTTTGAAATCCTCGCGTGCATGTGCGCCACGGGATTCCTTTCGCGCCTCCGCACCGACAATGGTCATCTGGGCATTTGCCAACAGATTCTGCAGCTCCAGAGTCTCAATTAGATCCGAATTCCACACCAGAGATCTGTAAACCGAGTGGTTTGATTATATATTATTTATAGGAGCCAAGGGATTTGCGATGGTTACTCACTTATCGATCACCTTAATGTCCTTGAATTGCTTGTAGATCTCCTTCATTTCGCGCACACCCTTCTCCAGGATGGGGCCATCGCGGAATACAGCCGCATGGTTCTGCATCGTCTTCTGCATCTTAAGGCGCAGATCGGCAGTGGTAATTTTGCCATTAGCATGACGCAGCTTGTCCAAATTGGCAACGGAAGCCTCGCCAGCGTTCTGTAGATAATAATAGGTTAAATCAGAGGATGATCCTTGGATTCACATAGCTTTGCTACTTACATCCTTGAGGGTAGGCGCCGGCGCACCGGGGCAGGCCTCCTCGGCAATGGTCTTGGCACAGGCACGACCAAAGACAACAAGATCCAACAGTGAATTGGCACCCAGACGATTGGCACCATGCACTGAGCTGCACGCTGCCTCACCGGCTGCATAGAGACCTGGCACAATCTTATCGTTGCCGCTCTTGTCAATGGTTATAACCTGACCGCGATAGTTGGTAGGAATACCGCCCATGTTGTAATGTACGGTGGGCAGCACAGGAATTGGCTCGCGGGTGACATCAACGCCAGCAAAGATCATGGCAGTTTCGGAGATGCCGGGCAGACGTTCAGCCAGCTGCTTGGGTGGCAAATGATGCAGTTGCAGGTAGACATGATCCTTTTCGGGTCCAACACCGCGACCCTCCATAATCTCAATGGTTATGGACCGGGAGACGACATCGCGTGATGCCAAATCCTTGGCAACTGGTGCATAACGTTCCATGAAGCGTTCACCCTTGGAATTGATCAGGTAACCACCCTCACCGCGACAACCTTCAGTAATAAGACAACCAGCTCCGTAGATGCCCGTTGGATGGAACTGCACAAACTCAAGATCCTGTGAGGGGAGACCCTGGCGTGCCACTAAAGCGGTACCATCGCCAGTACAAGTATGCGCAGAGGTGCAGGAGAAGAATGCGCGTCCATAGCCACCGGTGGCAATAACCGTATTCTGAGCACGGAAACGATGAAGGCTGCCATCCTCCAGATTGATCGCCAGCACGCCACGGCACTCGCCTTCCTCAAAGATCAAGTCCAGCGCAAAGTACTCCACAAAGTAATTACAGTCGTAGCTCAGGGATTGTCCGTACAGAGTGTGCAGCAGGGAGTGACCAGTACGATCTGCGACAGCGCAACATCTGTGCGCTTGGCCGCCTTTGCCAAACTTTAAACTCTGCCCACCAAAGGCACGCTGGTAGATCTTGCCATCCTGGGTGCGGGAGAAGGGCATGCCATAGTTCTCCAGCTCGATGACAGCCTTGGGAGCCTCGCGTGTCATGTAGTGAATGGCATCCTGATCACCCAGCCAATCACTGCCCTTTACCGTATCATACATATGCCATTTCCAGTCATCCTGCTCCATGTTACCCAGCGCCGCATTAATGCCGCCCTGTGCGGCAATCGTGTGCGAGCGTGTTGGGAACAGTTTGGTAATAACCGCTGTGCGGAAACCCTCAGCGACCAGTCCAAATGCTGCACGCAGTCCAGCGCCGCCGGCGCCAACAACAACTGCATCGTAAGCATGATCGATAACAGGATATTGCTTTGAGATGGCATCCGGATTGGCTGACGTCGCCTGCTGTTGTCCAGGTGTTATGTGATAGCTGCGCTGCGGCGTCGCTGCAGCAATCGTTGCCACACGTTGCTGTAATTGAACAAAAGTGCATGATGATTAGTTTAATGCGCTGTTATTATTATCCATAATGTATGTGAAATGACCTATGCACAAATTGCAACAAACCATGAAAATCGCATTTGTGTGTCAAACAGCATTCTTAATTTATTTTAATGGGTGTGTCTACAGTCATGCAACGACATCATTATATATTTATTTTCCTATTGAATGTGTAAACATTGTCAACAAGTGCTGCCCTAAGCTGGAAACGCGTGCGGGCCGTGACACGAAATATCAAATAATATCTGAAGTTGCCAAGAATAAATGGGAATTTATCCAATAATTAACAGCTTTTAGCCATGAGTTCGTTCATATCAATATAGACAACAGTTGGTAGGGTTTATTATCAAATGTCACAAGCGATAAGATGACATTTATAATTTTGTTTTGCAAACTTGATTAACAATTAACACATGCATACACACACACACACATTCACACAAGCGATTACTTTTGCATGTATTGTGCAGTTGAGAGAGAGAGAGAGAGAGCTGCACACGCAACGTAGAACTGCTTGAGAAGATTACCGGGTCTGGCACGCGGGTATTGGCAAATCTGTCGCGTTAATAGTGGAAGCGGCGCTTAGCCAATTGCACAGACACAAACTTTTGGTTGGTTATATAATTACCAATGCTTGATTTGTCGTGTAGTTCTTATCACTATTATTAATTGTATAATCAGCTGTTGGCGATTAGACGCGCCTCCCTCTCTCTTTCTTTCACGGCTCTCATAAAAAGAAAAAGGCAAAGCATTTAGGAATTAACTTATCAGCTTGCGAAGCTTAAGTAATAATAATAGGTGTATATGTTGTCCGACAACGCCTAGCTAGCCAGGCAACCGTAGTTAATGCCGCATGAGCCGCATTTGTTGCCAAACTTATCGCGGGGTGGGTGCGTGCAACGTGCAACATAACCTCTGTGGGTTAACTGCATTCCCAAATTTAGTATATCCCAACTGCAGCGGGGACAATCATATGATGCGCACTGGTTGCATGTCTACGTTTATGCAATGACGGTGAGCACTTTGAGGCAGTCATTCGGCAATGCGAAATTTAACAAATTACATAACACAGTGACGGGGCAACGCGGCCTGCGTTTTGGGCGAAATTCTTCTCATCTCCCGCTGACTACGATTGCCAGACACCACAATGGTTTAGTCGTTCACATAAAATGCACACTCATGGTTGATTGTGTAACGAGATTTGGCCAGTGCGGGCCGCTTTTGATAGTGGGCACGGCTACCTACCATTGAGGAGACTGCATTCTTGGCCAAAATCGATGGCACTCGCATAATTCGGAACATTTTTGGTGTTGCTGCTGCTGCTACCAGGAGCTGTAATAAAAGATGCACTCAATTCAATTTGTACACGCGCAGCACAGATATGTAAAATAATAAAATGAAAACAAATATTGTACGTGTTGTGTCGATTGTGATTAAAATGAAAAAAGTTTACAAACTTTTAAAAATTATTATCGACTGCAGAGTGGCCCGAGTTTGGAAAACTGATAAATCATTCGTGCCGAGGGCTGCATGAATTCATCGCTGGTGGCACTGTTATCGATAGCGTGTCACGGAATTCGTGCGACCAGGGAACTTGGAAAAAAAGGCTGTCCGCAAGAACGCGTCGTTCTCGGAAACCAGGAGAGCTGGAGATACCAAATTTGGAATGAAGGTTCCTGAAAACCCTCTCCAGATTTAGTAGTTATTAGATTTTCGATAGCTCGCCTCCCTCCCCCGCAAATAGCACCTCAACAGAAAACTTATACCGCCCACGCCACCCAACGCAGACCCTTCTAACTCGGCAGGTGTATGGAGACCACCACATAGAAGCTATACTCGAAGTTTCATCAAGATCGGTCCACAAATAACAAAGAAATCAGAAAAAGAAAAGTGAAAAAAACTTCCGTTACTCGTTTTTTTGCCCCGCCCCTTTTCAAAAGTTGCTCCTTTTTTAGCGCTTTTTGTTCAGTTTGAAGAGGCGGTTCGAACGGTGAAAAAAAGATATTCTAGACGGCGCTTGGTTTTTTCAAAAAACGGCGAAATAAAAAAAAAAATTTGCAATTTAAACGACGCGCGAACAGTACTAGTGTGACCGTTTTGGGCCTGTAGGCTGGGGTTTTCACTTATGTCGTGGGTGGCCACACTGGTGAAGAGCAACGGATACGGATAAACAAGGTACTAAAAGTACCAAGTGGCAGCCCTGATCCCGAGCAGTAGAGTATGGTATACATTAAATTAAGGGATTCTACATTTCTGTAAGCCACTGTATGTAACCCATTAACATTTGCTGTTAAACGTACCGCCAAGATACAATTGTATCTACAGTTGTTAATTTTAAGTGTTAAATGTTTATTTGAGTGTGGGTGTATTTTACATTAATGTCTTTAGCATAAGTGTATCTATTGCTGGTATACAATATTCGACTACCTTTATAATACACAATTGGGGAGATTCAGTTATATAAAACGTTACTCTGGCTTCCTTGCACCACAACGCGAAGCAAATTCGCCTTCTGTTAAGTCCGCTAAATGGTTAATGCCCATTTTCCAAGTCACCTCTCCATTTTCAAATTTCTTATTGTGGTCCTCTATTTTCGCTTTTGATTTCACAAAGATAGCACGACGCATTTGGTCTTCTTCTCCGTCGTAGCTCTTCTCAAATTTGGCCTGCATAAAAAGATGCATACGTCAGGAAACGTATTGCGTTGTTTCTAATAAATAAATACTGCACCTTAAAGTCGGCCCACTCTTCGTCAGTTACCAGCGACATGCTTACAGCTGTGACTTTGTAGGGATACTAAGAATGACAAAAAAGCAACGTTCAATTTGAATGCAATACCGAGAGTTTACGGTGAGTCATTTATATATTATAATCACACAAAGGAAACAATACAATATCAAAACAATGTTATCAGCACACGCGTGAAGTTGGGTGTGGCCAAAATGAGTAGTCTAGCGACCTGGCAGCGCTGCACTTGCTGAATCACGTAGAATAACAATCGCTGAATAATATTTTTAAATTTTCAATCGAGTAGGTTTTGTTGTTCTTGTTCTTCATTTTGCTTAAACAATGTCCAGTTTCTGGGATCGTCCTGGTGGCCAAAATCAGAATGTGGCCGCATTCTTTGCATCGCTGGGAGCACTTAGCCTGGGCGCCACAGTGGGCTGGTCAGCGCCGGCACAGTATCATATTATGAATAAAGACGTTTATGGTTTTGCAGTCAATCTAGAGAACTACGGATGGATATGCTCATTATTGTGGCTGGGCTGCTGCTGCGTGGTAATACCGATTGGCCTGCTAGCTGATTGTGTTGGCCGCAAGACGGCAATGTTGCTGGTCGTCCCACCATATTTGGCAGCCTGGGGTTTGATAATCTATGCTGCCAATCCGTATATGCTAATGCTGGCACGCTTCTTTCTGGGAGTTTCCGGTGGCAGCTACATAATAACGGTGCCCATATACTGTACGGAAGTCGCACAGGTGGAGGTAAAGGAAACTCTGGGATCATTCTTTAGCATATTCTTCGTTTTGGGCGTACTTTATGCATACATTGCCGGCGCCTTTAATAGTTTTTACTATTTAAATTGCGCATGTGCCATGTTGCCACTGGTATTTGTGGGAACGTTCATCTGGATGCCGGAGTCGCCAGTGTATTATTTGCTGAGAAACAATCCGATGGAGGCCGAAAAGTCACTGAAATGGTTGCGCCGCCAGAACGTAACTATTGAACTTTTCGATTTGGAATGGCAGATTAAAAAGATGCAGATGGATCACATTTCCTGCTGGCTAACAATACGCCGAAGGAGCACCCTGAGGGCCCTTATGATCTGCATTCTTTTAATGTTCTTTAAGAACTTTTGTGGCGGGACTGCCATCATTACCTACTGCACATCCATTTATCGCAATGCGGACACGGGATTTGGCTTTCCGCCGGACACGTCCATTGTTGTGGTGGGCATTTTCTTCGTTGTGTTCTCTATTGCGTCTGTGCTCTCATTGAAATGCGCCGGACGACGTCCCATGTTAATATTTACCATATTCCTAGACGTACTCAGCAATGCCCTATTGGCCATTTACTTTCTTCTCTATTATCGCAAGGAAAGCTACTTGGATAAGCTCAAATTTCTACCATTTTTAAGCCTCTGTTCGTTCATTTCGTTCTATGCCCTTGGCCTTGGTACTCTGACCTACGTTATCATATTGGAACTGTTTACGGTTGAGTTCAGAACCGTTGGCACCGGCATCGTTTGGTCATTCTTTGCCTTATTCGCATTTCTTACTACCAAAAGTTATCCCACCATTGTCAAGGTGTGGGCCGATGAGACGTTTTTTTGGATATCAGCGGGTATCACATTTTTGGGCTGGATTTTTGTATACTTTTTGGTACCGGAAACCAAGGATCTAACAGCGCAGAAAATTCAAGAAATGCTACAGTCTAAGAAGTGTATTGTGGCGACAACTTTGCGCTGATTGTTGCTACGATTCCAAAGATAAAGTGAATAAAAGTTGAATAATTTGTTTAAATATTACATTTTTGTGTCGATAACATTTGGAAGATTATGTATCGAATGCTGCGTGGGCCGAGCTTCAAAACTTGTAAGTACACTCATGACGAGGGCTGCCTAAAATTATCGCTGCTGCTGGTTATCGATTTGCTGTAATGCTATGTTAAAAGTCCCGCTCTTCCCTAATTTTCAGCCGGAATTCACGGTTGCCACTTTATGCGAATTTTTGCAACCAGATCTTGGGGGGAAAAGTACCAAATTAAAAACAAAAAGTACCAACTTTATAAATGTTCCATATTTATTTCCTTTGTATTGAAGTAGAAGTTGTAGTAGAATTAGTAGCAGTAGAGGTAG
Source organism: Drosophila funebris (assembly GCA_018901825.1). Classification (NCBI taxonomy): domain Eukaryota; kingdom Metazoa; phylum Arthropoda; class Insecta; order Diptera; family Drosophilidae; genus Drosophila; species Drosophila funebris. The sequence continues at coordinate 4,764,509 of JAEIFK010000682.1, forward strand.
TAATAGAAGCAGTTGTAGCAGTAGATGTATAAGTTGTAGTAATGATAACACTTTTCTTTCATATATAGTACCAACTAAAGTACCAACGAAGAACTAACGTACCAGTTTTGGTACTAAAGTACCAAGTGTAACAACAGTGCAGACATTGCGTAAATTATGTCTGTAAAATTATCGTATTGGATTACAGTTCATTAGGAACAGAGGTTCCTTATAATAAATCATAGTTTTATCATATAAAATACATTTACTTCCGAAATGTTTTCTTATTTCTAGAATATTAGCTTTTGAATTAGTGTCAATTTGTAGCTGACTTGGGAGTAGATTCGATAACATTTAGTTAGTACACTCGTTTAGACACACACATAGTTTTATTCTGGGGTTTTTCAAAAATTGTTAACTGTGCTTGTAAATGGGTAAAATTAAGCAATATATTGCAGGCTTATCAGCCGCTTTTGGCGCCTTCTGTTTGGGCGCATCTATTGGATGGTCTGGTCCGATGGAGCTACCAATCAAGAAAGGTGCAGCATATTCGTTTGCGACCTCTTCAGATGAATGGGGATGGGTGACGTCGATGTTAACGCTTGGAGCTGCCTGTATGTGCATTCCCATTGGAATATTGATTGCGATATTTGGACGCAAGTTAATTATGCTTATATTGGTGTTGCCCTATTTGGTTGGATGGGCCTGTATTATTTTTGCAAGTAAGGTATATTTTCTGTACATTGGACGCTTTATAATTGGCGCCTGTGGTGGCGCCTTTTGTGTGACTGCTCCGATGTACACAACGGAGATAGCCGAGATTGCGATTCGTGGTATTATGGGTTGCTTCTTTCAATTGTGGATTGTGCATGGCATCCTTTATGGCTTTGGTGTTGGCGCATTGTGCTCGCCATTTGTTGTTAACGTATTGTGCGGCATTTTGCCCATAATATTCTTCATCGTTTTCATTTGGATGCCAGAATCTCCAGTCTTTCTCGTCCAAAAGGGTAAGGTCGAGAAGGGGGAGAAATCCTTGAAATGGCTGCGAGGCGGCGATGCCGATATCTCTGGTGATTTGAACACAATGGTTGCCGAGTCAAAGCAGGAGAAACCGAATGTTAAAGAGGGAATGTCACGACGAGGCTCAATCCTTGGATTATGCATATCGATAACGCTTATGTTCTTTCAACAGTTCACGGGCATCAATGCGATCATCTTTTATGCCACCAGCATTTTCGACACGGCCGGCACAGGACTCTCTCCCGAATGGTGTACCGTTATCCTTGGGATTGCGCAAGTCATTGCCACAATTATTGCAATATTGTTGATTGAGAAAATTGGACGTCGCATTTTATTGTTAATTTCTGCGGCATTGATGTGCGTGACGACCCTTGTAATGGGCATATATTTCCAATTTCTGAAAAACTCAAATGTCGGTTGGCTACCAGTGTTGGCCATTTGTTTGTTTATCGTCGGATTCTCGGTGGGATTTGGTCCCGTGCCCTGGCTAATTATGGCCGAGCTGTTTGGAGAGGACGTGAAGCCACTTTGTGGTTCGATTGCTGGCACTTGCAATTGGTTATTTGCTTTCTGTGTGACAAAATGTTTCCCCATCTGTCTGGAGGTATTCGGATCGGCAGCAACATTTTGGATATTTGCAGTAATCTCATTTCTGGCCTGTGTGTTCATCGTTCTGCTGGTGCCAGAGACGAAGGGCAAGACTTTGAATGAAATTCAAGAGGTTCTTGGCGGATAATCGAACTATGTATATATATCAACATAGCGCGATAGCCCGATGTCGATAACATAGACAGTGCATTAGTTGCATTCCTGAATATTTGCAACAGGCTTGCCAATTATACTAGACCAATTCAATGTTCTTCTTTTTCGCTCATTTTTACCGATCAATTATTTGGAAAATGAATGAACCGAAGGAGTTGTCAAAATTATACAGATTATCATTTAAATAAATGGCATTACAATATTACATTAATACTGCATTTTATTTGAATTCGTGGTGAGTTGGGTGAATTTGTTGTTCAGCAAATCGATTTATCGATTAGCCAATTTATAGCCGCATTGTGTAATCGACCTCAATCATGCATGGCCTAATCATTACAATTGATGTGTGTGTGTGCACTTTCTGCATTCGTATAATGCCAATTGCAACTAATACATATATTAGTTTGTATGTGCATATGTATTGTATGCCTATTGCCGTACTGTTCGCTCGTTAATCCATGACGGCTTACAGCTATTTTCAATGTTAACGTAGTTGTTCTTTTTGCGCCTTCTTTTTTTTGGTTTCGTTTGCGTTTAATTACAGTTATGTACATGCATTTGCTTGTAACGGACGGTAACGGCAGCGTCGCGTATTTTATTACTTATTTTAACGGTAAATTATTTTCAAATTTAACGTAATTTCACAATTTACTAAGTATGAAAATGTACATTTGTTTTGTGCATATGTTATGTATAAAAATCGCCAATGCTACTTAAATCAGTTCATAGCGCTCGCATGTTGTGTCTAATAATCCAATTTGCAACTGTGACGATAAGTGCAACAAATTTGTCCGTTAAAGAGCTCTCACTGTATGTGTACACGTACACGTACACTACATAAGTGTACGACACTCATGCATTTCTACAATACAAACATATGCATACGTATGTGCGTCCGGATGCGCTTATTTGCCGCCTATCTGTTGTTTTGGCGCCAAATTGACATAGACCTCGATAGTGGAAAGCTCAAATCCAAGAGTAAAAGCTCTTAATGCGCTCTGTGTTGGATGAGAGCCAAACAGACGCACAAGAGAGCCAGAGCGCTCTCTAGAGCTGTGGTGAGTTTAGGGCTGCTAACATTGGGGTTAGTAAGCAAATTATTAAGGACTTTCAAAGGCGCTACATATTCAATTTGCCGTATTTGTGATACAGCCGCTTGTTCTTATTCAGCAGCTGTCTAAATTTACTGCATATTAAGCGTTTCAAATTGGAACACAGTTACACTTTACAGTACTTAAATGTATTAATATTTAAAGACCTCTAACGGCGAAATAAATCAAGTAACAACCATTTATTTAAATATAAGCAATAGCTAGGGTATCTGCAAGTTGAGAATATTTAATTATAATTATATAAAAATTGCAAATCTTTAGTTTTTTTTTTTTAAGAAAACAATTCATACTAATTTCCCGTAGTTCGTTGATAATTTGAAATGCCTGTGAAGAAGTCAATTGCGAGAAATTTTTGGCAAAACAACCCCAAACCAAGTGGGAGATAAAAACAGACACAGCAACGACGTCGACCGTCATTCAGTAAGAGTCGCAGTCGCAGACGCAGTCCACGTCGCGTCTCGTTTTATTTTAGGCTCGCAAATATCTGAAAATGTGCATTGCAATCTCATAAGTGAGCGCAAAGAACTGATAAAAATAATTATATTTAAATATAAATATAAATATTTAAGGAATGTGCGCAAACAAACAAATGTGGATTATATACAGAATAGTACGCAAGTCTGCAAGTGTCGCGTTGAGCTTTGAATGAAACACGTGGCTGCCAATTCAAAACGAGAGTTAAAAAAGTGAGAATAACAATTGTTGCTAAGATAACTGCAATAACTAATTAAATGCATATGCGTTCAAATTTTAGATAATATTATTATTTTATTGACAAATTAAATATATGGAAAAATCGAATAATGAAATGACCGCCTGTGCGTGTGTGGCGAGAGGTAGCGCCCTCTCTTGTTTGCTTTCGGCGAACAGCTGACTCAAGTGCTATTTTGTTTGTCCTGTTTCGAAAAGCTCTGATAAATCGAAATCAAACATTGCGTTTGTTTCCTACGCGAAGCTTCACCTCTCTCTCTCTCTCTCTGTGTCTCCCTCGCTATCTGCTTTGCTCTTGGTCTTGCTCTTGACAATGAAAAACGACACAACAACCGTTGTTTGTGTTTGTTTGACTTGCCTTTGCTTGTGTGGGTGTGTGTGTGTGAATGAATTCAAGATATTCCCGAAACGCTGAAAAGTAGGCTTTAAAAACGAACAAATAAATGTAATAATTTAATATCGTCTGATTTGTAGATACTTTTATAAGTTTCTCTTAACTTTTGTGCGCTTTTGCATTTGTTTTAAATATAAATGACAATCCGTAAATTATTCAGGCCGATTCGTAAATGGTAGGAATTCGGAATATCTTATAAATATGTAGTTAGGCTGGGATAAATGTCACTTGCTTCACAAATACATTGCGAATATGACGTTGGGGGCTTTGGGTATCGAATTGGGTGTGGAATTTCAATTGAAACTGACCAGCTGGCACGGCTTTCGATCTTGGCACTTGGCCAAGTTTGCCTGTAGCTGCGGCAGCTGTCAACGTTGACAATATTTCATTCTCAATGTAGTTTGCCGTATTCATTTAGCAGTCTACTCCCAATAGCAACTGACCTTTTTTTTTTTTTTTTTTTTTTTGCTGTTCATTCAACAAGCGGCCCTCCCACAAGGTGCATGCCCCGCCCACATGCTACACCTTACAGTTGGCTGAACAATTTCAAGGAAAACGTTTATGCGAGAAGGGAAAATGCTGCATTTAACGATAGTTTTCTTTGAGCTGTATCCACATTCATTTGTGTTTTATGATTTCCGGAACAGCCAAGCACAAGAGAGGCAAACAAAAGTGGGAAACGAATGTTAGTTACTCTTTAAAAAATATTAATACAATATATAATATGTAGAAAAGAGTGTTAAGTTCTTAAATACAGAAATCTTCATAAGTTGCAAGTTTGCTTTTACTTGATTTATTTTTTACTTTATTTTGCTTTGAGTCAAAGAACCTTCTGTTAACTTTAGCTGTTCCTTGTTCCCTTACCTTTCCTTCTTTTCGTTGTTCCAAACAAACACACACACACACACACACACACATGTTTAGGGTTTGTTTGGTTCCGGGTAAAGGGAATCAAGGGACCCACCCATTCCCCTGAATCGCTTTACAAACAACACACAAATCGTTGTTTTTTCGGGTTGTTAGCAACACGCAATGCGGTTAATTTTTAATGGAGCCCAAGTTTAAGGGTTGTGACGCATCGTAGGGAAAGCAGCAAAGAATTTCCACTGAATTCCACTGAATGATATTTATCTTGCAGGTCTTAAAGCAAAAGCTTAGCCAAGTTAAACCCAAAGAGAGAGACTGCCAAAATGGACTGGGATTGGGCTGTGGGTGGCATTACGGATGAGATACCGCGTACAACTGGACCAGAGTGCATTAACTATATGACAGATCGACGACGTTGGACCGAATCGGCGCTACTATCAATACTATTCATCTACGTTATGCACAGATCATGGAAACAGTTGGCGCCCATTAAGTTGCCCCCACCACATGAAATAGAGAAATCACACTCCCCCATGCGACTCTTTCTCCTGATCAGCATGTCCTTTATCTTTGGCATTGAGATGGGCTTCAAACTGGCCGGAGGTTCAATGATCTTTGCCCTGAATCCCTGCCATGTGCAAACGTGTCTGCAGGTAAGTCATCTTGCGAATTTCTCATAGCAATCATTTCAAGGATTACCTTGTGTCCTTTCTGTATATCGATTCTAGATTTATCTATTAGCTGCCAAGCCGACGAATACAACTACCGCATTATTTCGCATACAAATGAGCAATTTGAATGGACCATTTCTCGCTTTTATATTCCCAGAAGTCGAGGGACGTACGTATCCATTTGAACAGGCAACGTATTGGATTCAGCATGCCCTGCTCTACATTATACCCATTTACATATTAAGAAGTGGTAAGTAACTGCACTGAATTGGCGCTCTTTGCATCTAATTCTGTGCTATTCTAGGCGCCTATACCATAGAGGATACGAGGGACTTCAAGTGGTCTAAAATAGGCACGGGCTTTATGCTGTTATATCATTTCATGATTCTCTCGCCGCTTTCCATTGTAAGTTGGCATAGTTGATGAGTTGATGAAATACTATAAAACATATCTGTCATTACAGTTAACAGGCATTAATTTGGATCATATGCTGTGTGCGGCGATGGCGGATCCGTTTCAGGGTCAAAATTACAGAGTGTTTGCCTGTTGTCATCAGTCATTGCTGTGTCCCATTCTCAGCAAGGGAACTGCCCTTTTGTTTCGCTCACGGAAGAGCAACTCCTATGAGAATGGCGTACATCATGCAGTGAGTCGTGAGGACTATGCACAGTCTGAGGCGGACCATGTGCTCTATCATCAGTTGCCGCAGCAGGAGTATGCCACGGCGGAGTCCATTACGGCTGAGTACACGATGCAAACCACAAAGATTGACTAGTATAGCGCGAATAATTGTGTTGATACTTGACTATGTCTCTTAGTTAAGTCAATTTACAGACTACAACAGTTTCAGTTTTTTTTGCTTAAACATGAACACTTACTTAGGTAAGGTTACTCCTAAAGCCTGTAACGTTTTGTAGCTAGACCCATAGATCCAACAAATTCAAATTCTAAGATTGGATGGCGTTAAAGAAAAGATAGTGTACATAATATAAATAATTAAGGCTAAAGATTTATGCTCATTGAGGTTATACTTCTAACTAAAGAAACAGTTCAAAATGTTCTTAATCGTTCAATTATTTGATATACTTGAATCTTGACTATTTTAATAATTTACACATATTTTCGTGTAAGATCAAATAACCAGCAAAGCATACAATAATTGTGTACATTTTACATCATAAGCGCCCAAAACCAAATATATAATCAAAATCAAATCGAACATTTGAGCGACTATTTAAAAAATCATAAAATGTCAACTTAAAACAAGAAAATATCGCGTGCAAGTCGATATCGATATGTTGAGTATCTCAAAATGTCACATATGTTTGAGTTGTCCTATCGATATATCGGCCACTGCCATGCGATATTTGCGGCTAAATTACGACCAGCATTGGCACAGCTGTTCAATGTTGTTCTTATTAGAACGATAACTTTATCGTGCCGTGAAGTTCGCTCGTGCTGAGGGAGCTAAAGAGAAAAACGTGTTTAATAAATTATCAAAGCTGAGCATATTTCGATACAGCAATGTGCATATGGGATATATATATCAAAATAAATCAATAATTATATTATACGGATGGCAATAAATAAAAAACCGCTCAACAAATGTTTTGCGTCGCAGCTGTGCAAAAATACCAAATAGGGAAAAGGAAAAGCGAACGAAAAAAGTGCTTAGTAATTGATAAATGTAAAAATACTCATTGAAAAGCATTTCTTGTGCTTTTATTTATGATAATTTGATAACAATAAGCAGTGGCAACAATAAATAGGCGCTGAATACGCCGCGATGAGCGCGTCACAATTCTGACTCGTCTGTGTGTATTTTCTTTGTGTGTGTGCGTGCGTGCGGCAAACGAAGATGCGCGAAAATGTCAATTAATTGCTAGCAGCGACGACAAAAACAACAAGAAGCACAGTCGCGGCGGCAGCGTCAGCGACTGCAAATCTAGACGGCGCAAATAAACGTGGGGCCAAAAGGTGCGAATGAAGCGCAAGAAAAAGAAAAATCAATAGACATAAGAATGCAAAAAATGTGTCGATATTGTTGTTGTTGTACCGAAAATCAAAGCTATAGAGCATCAACACCAATAACAACAGCAGCAACAACAACAGCAACAACATCAACTGTAAAAGCAGTAAAATCGACGCTATTAATAAATAATATGGAAGTCGCACCGGACGTATGCGCTGCCTACGTCAAATGATGCGTTGCATATGCCAAATTGCGTAATATTTGCCATTAAAAAACGGCCAAAACTAAAACTAAAACTCAGTCAAGTTGACTTTAGAATTAAGCTTAAAGTTCGCCAACTCTCTCACATTACAAGTGTGTGCGTGCTTGTGTGTGTGTGTGTGTGTGTGTTTACTTCAGTGTAAATTTCGGACGCGCTCTCTTTCTGCGTGCGTGCGTGTGTGTGTGTGTGTGTGAGAGTGAGTGAGTGTGAGGCATGGCAGCCGCAACAGATGGCTCTGCCAAGACGGCAGCAGCGGCTGCTGCGTCCACATCGTTGCCAATGACAGCAAATGGCAGCAGCGTCGCCGGCAGCACAAATAAATCACCAAAAATCAAAGTAAACTCCCAACCGGTGTCCACATCGACAACATCATCCGGTCTGCCAGCTTCTGTCTCGCATTTCTACTACAAGCATGGTCTCTTTCTGTCCAGCTATCCAACATGCGCCTCCAGCATTGCCCTCATGGCAATTTTGCTTTCGTGGTAAGTTTTTTTTTTCTTTATTATACTTATTACATATATGGCTGATTAAGCCTCCCAGTTCTCAGAATTAAATACATGTACATATATGTACATACACATACTAATGTATATATATGTAGTTGTTGTTGCTTGCTTTTGCATAATGCTAATGAAAGCGTCTGCGTTTCCCCCCTCTCCTGCAGAACAGACCTACCCCTATGTACAATTGCATGCTTGAAAGACATTAAAGATATATTTACCATTCGGAACATGACTAAACATGTCTATTACCCTTGCATTATTGCGGTCTTCATTTCGATTTTAAAGTTGATAAAAAGTTGAAAAATAACAAATTTCCATGTAGCAGCCATTAAATACCCTTTTAAATTTCGCTGGTAAATAAAAGCTTTCAATGAATTACATTTAAAAGCTTTATTTTGAGACGATCGCTGTGCTCAATTGCAACTTGATCTTGGATTTGAAATGCAAGGGAATTGTTTGTTCTATTTAATTCTATTAAATGACTAATTTATTATTCGACCCGGTGCCCAGAGAATAGCAGAGGATATTAACTTTAATTGTAATTTATATAGTATTCTACGCCCATTGGGTAGCTTACAGTCGAGCACACCCTGCTGATGTTACATGTTTAATATTTAACTTATTTAAAGTTACAACAATTCAAAATAAATTTACAGAAATTATAAATTCCTAAATTCAATTAAATTCCAAGTTAATATATAATTTATACTAATTTAATTAAACTGCTGCGGGAGTTTTGTTATTATTAAAGAATTGGAGCTATCAATATATATATTAAAAGCCGTAATTTAAACTGATTTCCGTTGATTCTCTTATTGCACTGACATAACCTCAGCAACAACAAAACAAAAATAATAATAAATAATGATTGGAAATTTGCTTCACTTGCAATTAGATAATATTATTGATTATCAGCAAATGAATAACAACAAATTTAATACTATTGAACCCATAGAGCATTCCGGCATGCGTCAATCGAGGTATTGTATATAGAATAAATATAAAAAGTAATAATAACATAGAATTTGTTGCTGCTTGATAAGCGACATGCATATACTTTGCATATTTTAATGCAATCGAATCAATTGATTTTAACGGGTCAAGTATTGATGTCCAGATATATAATGAAATAAATATATATTTATATAAATATATATATATGTATATATATAGACATGCTAGGACCTGTTTATTTATAGACAGGAACTATTGCAATTTGATCCTTTCTCTTCGAATTTTGGAGCATACAATCATCTCGCATCATTTCGTTCTATTTTATTTTTAGCTCTTGCACAACACTAAATTATTTCAACTGTACAGATATATGTGTATATATATATATTTATATATATATATTTTGCCACGCGAACAAAGATTTTTATCAATTTCAATGATGAGCAAATTAATAAACAATGTCTAGACCTCAGACTGGCCCCGAAAATACTCATGTTACGCCACAGTGTCCGATAGATAATTGAAATTATTAAATTATGTATTTAATGCTACACACACACACACACACACACACACTCATTTCGTGCACAACACATGTACACGAATTTCAGATAGATAGAAATTCCATGCGGTATTATAGAGAGGCGTTTTAGGTAGCTTATTCATTGCGGCAGTTGGAAAACCACAAAATACTCGCATAGCCTGTAATTTCTTATTGGGCAGTGGGGTATATACATTTATAGATGTATATACATGTAAACAGAGAGGGAGAGAAGGGCTTTCATTCAAGTTTTCAATTCACACCCTTAACAATAAATCTATTCGTTCTTTTATAGACATTATTATTGATATTATTATTAATTTGATTATTGATTTTAGGCACATATACGTATGTATATTTTTGAGTATGTAAAGTCTTTTCAAGTATTAAATATATAAATGTATTTTTACTTCTTTATTTAACACTTTCTTCAGTTCTTCTATTAAGACAATTGTAGGGAAGTAATTGACCTATCACGGCTAATGTCTGCTAATCATTTCTAGATATTATAAAACCAATAGAGTGTTGATCATTTATTGACATAGGTATTCGAAAGTGATCACTTGATGATGCCACTAGTTGATTACAACAGTTTTCTCTTTATTTTATTGCATTGTGTGTGCAAACATAAACAAAAATATGTATTAAATGACAAATGAATTACATAAATTCGATATGACACAAACTTATCTTCACTTAACTTATCAAACTGAAAATTTGATTAATTACTTTATATTAAAATCTATTGTTGTTGGTTAATTTAACATCTTGAGTCCCTTTCCCTTTGAATCTACCCCACTCTCTCGCAGTATTTGCCCAATGCAGAACAAATAGTTAATCTGTTGTACTCTGTATTTCTTTGTATTTGTCTTGCTTTCTTTGGCTAATATTACATCCATTGAACTCTAGACTTTAGTTACACATATATGCCTCTCGTATGCAAAAGCATATAGAACTCTGTCTTTTATTGCATTTATTGCCTTAATAATGATCAATAATACCCTGTTAAGTTAGGCAGCCTGTGGCTTTTCTCACTGGTTTGTTGAGTCTTTTTTTTAAATAACAACATTACATAGAGTTCATATTAGATTTTATATAGACAGCTGTTTATCTATGATAGGACAGTATGTATCTTCTCAGCTCTCTCTCTTACTCTCTGTCACACACAGACTCTCTCTCGCTTTTAGTTCTTCTATCTATCAGTCTAACACACTCTCTCTCTCACTTACACACATTCTCTCTCTCTCTCTCTCTCTCTCTCTATCTTTATGCCCCTCTCTTTCCTGCCTTAACAACCACTAATCCTAGACCCCACAAAATCATTCCAGTTGCTAGCCCAGCCACTGTTTCTTCTACATATTCGCTTATCAGTTTGTGTAATGCAGCTAAAATTGTGTTTGCCTGTGTTTGCCTGTTATCAATGGTCAGCAGCTATTAAAATGTTGGGCTCGGTCGTGCCTCAGCTGTTGTTGTTGTATTTCTTGTATTTGTTGTTTTTTATTGTTTTAATTGTTGATTTGGCCCGCTAACCTTGAATAATATAAAAACGAATTTGTTGATAAATCAAATTCAATTATGATGATGGAAAATGTTTGGGACACGCGTTAGATGACAAACCCAAAGTGAGAGGTTGACAGCAACAAGAAGCAGAGCAACAACAACAACAGCAACAACAACAACTAGAAGTTCAACAAGTTTAACAATAAGAATAACAATAGAATCAAAAATGCTACCAATATAGAAGTGCTTGAAATAGCATTTGATTATGTTAATAGATTAATTCTCACACTCACGCCGTCTACCTCACTCTCTCATTCTCTCTCTCTCTCTCTCTCTCTCTGCTTGTCTTTCTATTAGTTATCCCTTGATGAACATACCGTTACCCGGCACTATCCCCACCAAAATTGTGCTGCCCTATGAGGGACGTTATACGCCGCTTTTTGGTGAGGCATCCCCCACATTGCCCAGCGTTTTGAATCAAAGTGGAGGCAGTGCAGCAACTGGCGGTGGCACAACACCTACAACGCCCCCGCCACTGTTCAATGGCAGCAGCAGCAGCGGCAGCAGCAGCAGCAGCAGCGAGCGGGGCAGTCTGCCGTGGGCGCAAAGCAATCCGGCGCTGTACGTGCAACAGATTACGTTGCGGGTTAGCGTGTTGCCGTGGTCCGATGAGATGCAGCTAATGGATGCGTTTCGAGCGCCGCTTTATGAAGTTTTTAAATTGCTCGAAATTGTGCGCAATCATCAGAGTAGCGAGAAGTAAGTAGACATCGAGTTATCAACTACATATATGACATGACATTGCCTTTAATTGAATCAAATTCCCTGCGCTTTCATTACAGTCAGCGCACACTGGAGCAAAACTGTCTGCATGTGGAGAATGTTAAACGCGGTGCCCAGGGTCAGCTTGATCAGATCTTTCCAGAATATGGCTGCCTGTTGCTCTCGCCAGCGAATCTATGGACACAAAATGCCCAAAACTTTACCAGAGATACAAATATATTGAACACCATCTTTCAGTATCATGTAAGTGTTAAAACTCTCGCCCTGAAAGTCTGACAATAGTGTGTGTGTGTGTGAGTGTGTGAGTGTGTGCATGTGTGTGTCTAGGGCTAATGGAAAATTGCATCACTTAAGGCGGCAAATTGATATTTGCCCAGACACTTGACATGCCCATCATTACAACTGGACTGCACTTTGTAACCGAGCTGTATGCCTAAACTTAGAATGAATGACTTGAGGTTTCTTAGCTGCTTTAACTATATTAAGTTAATTGCTTAGTTGATTTGCATTTGCATGTAATTATGTAAAGCATTAGTGCGAGAAGTAAAGACTGTTAACAGTGCTGTTAAAGTGACGCTGTTAAGTTGAAGTCTACAGTTTGATAAAGCAAAGTTAATAACATAGCATGTTAAACTTAATATAACATAATCAAATATAGTTAGAATGTTAAACTTATCATCAAATTGAAGTGCAGAGCATTTACTCATTAACTGGCTAAAGCAATTCAAATTTCAAATGCTTTCAAAAGCTTCGTTTAATGCAAAATGCAAATTAGTTTATTGTAAAAGCGCACGCAACAATTGTAAGGTTGTTATACATTGAATAGTGCAATGAAATTAGATATAATCTAATCTAAATGAATAACTATTACTTAACACTTGACAGGGTATTAACTGAGCAGCTTATGTATTTACTCTCTTGTCTGAGAATTGTGTATCGTTAGATACTCATTAGGCAGTCGCAACTCGACTCGAATCGACTCGACTTGAGCATGGACTAGACCTTTGCTATATTCTTTGTTTGCTCCTCCAGATAACTTGACTTATTGATTGTGCTAATGAAAAGGCACACACCATTCAGCAAAAAGCTCACCGCACACCTGCCAATATACATATATGTGTGTGTGTGTGTGTGTATGTGTATATGAGTGTGTTTGTTTATATATAAATACTTATCTATCAACTACTTCAGTTTTGGAACTCGTGAATCATTTGGCTACAATCTCATGTTTTGTTTGGTAAGCAGAAATGCCAAATGTTACCAGAGCTTTGCCAGAGTTTTTCTCGTAAGTAAAGTCTGGAAAAGTTAAAGATTTTAGATAAGCAAACTTGAAATGATTGCAGAGAAGTATTTCCCCAAGATAATGTAATCACAAGGAACATAACAAATACAGATTGATTAGGCATGATAAAGCTTAAGATTATAAAAATGTTGTATTAAATATGATTTCAGAGTAAGACATAAATTACATAGAAAGAAAGCGGGAAACTTTAGAATCTCTTGATCATATTAGTTATTAATAAAATTACATAATGAACTCCACAAAGAGAAGCTATCAAGTTTCCTCTTATATTGCTGGGTTCAACAGCAATGATGACTCGATTCCCCCCCGTTTAAACCATTTGCTAAGGGATTTGTTGTACTCAAAGTCCACTCTATACATAAGCAAACTACCCATCAATTATCTATATTCCGTAACTATCTACAATTCCCTTCTAATGGTTTCATTGTTTCACTTGCAGAATCTACAAAAATCGAAAGTTTCGACCGCAGAAATGCTCTTTGGTCTGCCCATGCAGGATACGGGATTCAAGCGTTATCCGCTGCGTGCCCGCTCTCGGATCATTCAGTATGCCATGACATTGATCCTTAAGCAGAATGATGCCGAGTATCTGGAGACGCTGAAGGAGAAGTTGCTGCGTTACTATCCACCGCTGACAGCGATGCCAGCTGGTGTTGTGGATGAGGAGCCATCGACAATAACGTACATCTTCTATCCGGGAGAGTACAAAATCTGGGAGTTTCTGCCGTTATCCGTGGCCTTTGTTCTGGTCTTTGTCTACGTTTATTTCTCAGTGCGTAAGATCGATGTGTTTCGTTCCCGTGTCCTGCTGGCCCTTTGCAGTGTGATCACCACATTGGGTAGTCTGGCCATGTCGCTGGGATTGTGCTTCTTCTTTGGATTGACCATATCGCTGCAGTCGAAGGATATATTCCCGTATCTGGTTATATTGGTCGGACTGGAGAACAGTTTGGTGATAACCAAGAGTGTTGTCTCCATGGACGAGACCTTCGATGTGAAGATACGTGTGGCGCAGGCTCTCAGCAAGGAGGGCTGGCATATAACCAAGACGCTGCTGACGGAGATTACCATATTGACCATTGGACTGGCCACGTTTGTGCCCGTCATCCAGGAGTTTTGCATCTTTGCCATTGTTGGCCTCATCTCCGACTTTATGCTCCAGATGCTGCTCTTCTCTACGATTTTGGCCATGAATATCAAACGTGCGGAATACACCACCGAGGCAAAGCATCTGCCCAAGATGATGCTTAGTTGTACGATGGGAAATGGTCAACATGGTCAACCTGGTTCCTTGGCTCGCCAGGAATTTCGTTTCTTTGGAGCAGCTCTGCCCACGCTACCGCCATTTGTACCAGGCACTTTCCAACGCTCCCAGTCGCATCCGAAGCTGTGCTTTGCCGATGGCGTTGGTGCGGATCGAGGTACGCTAGTGAATGGACATGCCGGACATGGTACGCAGGAGCCTCGCATTCCCAAACGCATTAAGATTGTGAATTTCTGGGCGCGCACACGTTTCTTTCAACGCGCCTTCATGATCTGGATGAGCGTGTGGATCTGCTCCATTGCCTACAACTCTGGCTGCTTGGAGCAGTTGTTTAGTATTCAAAGCAACGGTACCATGAGCACCGCCTACGAGCTGCAGCGTCACCTGCAGGCAACTCGCGGTGCCGTCAGCAGTTTCCTGCAGGGATTCAAGCCGACAGGTGACCGGCAGCTAGGAAATGCACCTAATTACGTTACACCGTCTACAGATCGAGAGCAGACGCCGCACGAGATTAATGAGACGGCAGCAGAGCTGCTTCGTCTAAGATATCCCAACTTTGAGCTTAACTATTTCCTATCCAATTTCCATTGGTCGACCATCATGAAGCAGTACAATGTATCGCTAAGTGGACAATATGTGACCCTGTTGCCAACCATACGGCTCACCCATGCCATATCGCCGGAGTTGGCAACATTGCTGCGCAATCCGCAGGAGCAACTGCAGCAGAATTTTCAATGGAAGGCGCTGGCCGCAGCACTGGATCCCCTGGACTTCAATGATGACGATGCGCGTCGGGAGTCACCGATGGTAATGCAGGGCGGCATGCCCCTGGTGCCCAAGAGTCCCATGGAGATCTTCTTTGCCATTCTGTTGTGCTGCATTAGCATCTTTGTGCTCTGCTACACAATGGTGGTCTTCTATCGCTGCATCTGCACTCGCAACTATGCCGAGTGGCGTTCCAGCTGGCATGAATCGGAGGCGCCACACAAGCAGACCGAGCATATACTAGAGGGTGTGCCCACTCAAATTGCCGGCCATAAGCATCGCATTGAGTGTCTTGTGTCGGATGGTAATTACATCATTAGCTGCTGCCTGAAGGGACAGATCCGTGTCTGGGATGGCCGCAGTGGCGAACAGTTGACCAGCATTGGACGCAGCGATATGCAGATTGCTCAACCACGTCAGGATGGTCAGACGCTGCTGCGCAAGCTGCCCACTTCGCCGGTTTGGTGTCTGGACTACTTTGATAATCTCATTGCTGTGGGATGTGCCAATGGGCGGGTTGAACTGTGGGAGGCGCCCGCCGGTGTGCTCAAGTGTGCCTATCAGGAGGATGCCAAACGAAATCAGGGCATCACCCACATCCATCTGAATGGGGATCGAGTGATTGTGGCCCGCCTGAATGGACGACTTGATTTCTATCGTCTGGAGACCTATTACAAAGGCAAGCAGATCGATTGGGGATTCACCTCCGCCTATAGACGCAGTAAGTATACCAAATGTTGCTTAAATTGTAACGATAACAGCGCAACGTATAGCGACAGATCCAATATATCGATACGTTAAGCTCTTGCAGATCTGGTAACGCTGTTATCGCTCTTAAACTTACTCAAACTTACAGTTATTTTAACAGCTCTCTTTTGTATCCCCCATTCAAAGCGCATGTACGCACAGGTTCCACAGGCAGTCTCGGATTGATGTTGCAGCAGCAGCAGCGCAGTCAGCAGGATGCAGCGCAAAAGACAACAAAGGAGGAGATGAAGATAACGCTGGAGGGCGTGAGACTGGCACATCAACAGCCAATTACTTGCATGCAAGTAGTCAATGACATGGTCTTCACTGGCAGCCAGGATCACACACTCAAAGTGAGTTTCATTTAGGCTTCAATAAGGAAATCCTCTAATCCATTTGTCGCCTCACAGGTCTATTGCCTTAACAAATCGGATGTGGAGTATACGTTGCATGGACATTGCGGCCCAATAACCTGCCTATTTGTTGATCGCTGGCAGCCCGGTACTGGCGGTTCTGGCTCACAGGATGGGCTGCTGTGTGTCTGGGATCTGTTCACGGGCGCCTGCATGTACAATATACAGGCACATGACGGTGCCGTCAGCTGCCTCGCCTGCGCGCCCAGCTATGTCATCTCATTGGGCACTGATGAGCGTATATGTGTTTGGGAGCGCTTTCAGGGCAATCTACTGACCACCATTAACATCTCAAATGCATATTCAAGCTTGCTAATGCTAACGCCATCTCTCTTGGTCACCAGCAAAATGGGTAAGTGAACATGGTTGGTCCACTTGGTTGCCATTCAAAATGCTAATTGTGTTTTTTTTTTTTGTACTCCGACAGGTTCGCTGATTGTGTGGGACGTGCGGACGGGTCAACCAGCGCGTGAGGTGAAGCTAGACTTTGCCAATCTGCAGCTGTGCCCCAAAATCATGATGCTCGCCTGCGATTCGGTTGTCTGTGACTATGGCAATGAGATTCGCGTTGTCCGGTTCCCCATTGTGGCCGACAAGTGTCACTAAAGTGCCGACATGAATTTATTTTGTAGTACTAAATATTAAGTTAAAGATACACTACACTTCACACAACAGAATGGATTCTGTGTGTCTGTTGGATATAATTCTAAATTTAATCTTACTGACGCATTCATTAATTTATAATCTTTCTAGGGCTATAATTTTTAACCAGTGGCGTTCTGTTTATTCCTTTATGCGGCTACCTAAAATTATATAAATATACATATGCATATATATAGAATATATATATTTTATAATGTACATATAATGTATGTATATCAATATGAAATTGATAACAAATCTAATTAATTACTATACATTTAAACATACATATATATTTTTGCATAATACCATACATAGTGTCTTAAAGCGCCTCAGCCTAACATTAAATGACTAATTGTTAAATTATCTATATTTTATATATTTATTAGACTCATCTTACGCTTAATTTTCTATGTGAAGAGTAAATCAGCAAGAAAAATGCTTCTCTATTTACATTGTTTTTTTTTTTATTAATTGTTTATTGTACAGCGAATGGAATCGATGGAATTCATTTCTTTAGTTTTATAAATTTCGATGCAAATTCGTAAATGCCCACAGAGTTTTTATTCTTCTGATCGTACTCCACCCAATCGTCTTCAGAGAGATCTACATCCTCAAAGGCCTGACCATTCTCCGCAGATTGCACTTTCCAGCCGATGCGGGGAGAGAACTCAACGGGCTCCACGCCGCGACAATCAAAGACAACGATGGTCTTAAAGCTGCCGGCATCATCTGCCGTGTAGGCCACTGCAATAATGCATTAATTTAGTACAAATATTTAAATTGTATGCAACTGCCTTACCACTCGACTTTTCCACAACATCAATGCTGTTCTCCCGTCCACACATTTTGCATTTCATGTAAAAGTTGAAGCCGACGGCATTGCGGGAGTCCTGTTGCACTCGCTCCGATTCGATGATGTCGTGCCATTTCTCGGATGTTTCGCCACAGTTGCTGCAGGTTAGCTTAAAGAAGAACGCATAGTCGGCATCTGTTTCCAACTTATCTACATTCTCTAGCGTAGCTGAGATTTGAAGTCCAACACGAACCATTTTCTGACAAACTGTAAATGCCGTTTGCCCTACAGCTGTTTCTATGGTGCTGCCATATAACTTGCAAATGTTGTATTTGACGATTTTCAATTATGATGGCAGCGCTATTTGTAACAGGCCCAGCTGATTTTTAACATAGTGGCATCGCTTGTCTTTGCTAAACAGAGAAGCGTACACAAACAATTGTAAAAAGTATAAATTAAAAGAAAATATAGAGTGCAATGGATTTAAACATGAAACCATCGTTAGCTGTCGATGAAATGTTCTCCGAAGCGGCTGGCTACATGGACATGGAGGAAGTAAGGCCCACACGAGTGTAGACATAATGCTGCTAATGCGATTATATTTAACCATTTTGTTAATGCATTTACAGTCGGGCAGCGCCACAGGAATGATGATGGACCACCTGCCCACGCCCACAAACGACAAACATGTACATGCCGATTTTTATAACGATTTCGACGATCTATTCGATGATGATGATAACTGGGCAAAAGTCAGGGGTGCCAACGGCAATACCCCCAAGTAGATTAGCATAAACCAATTTGTCTATTTGATTAGGTACTTTTATAATAAAATAAATGAAATGTAATAATCCGTAAACGTAAAGAAAACAATATTTTGCATTACTTATTATGTGTGACGATATATTTTCGGTTATAAGTAATCTGAATACAGCAGATATAGTATCTTATTCCCCGTTTTGTAGAGTTTCACTATATTACCTTAATTTCTTATGTATATTTTCAAAGATTAAAGACATTACTAATGGTGCACACCAAGCTCTTATCAACTGGACAGTTGCAGTTCTGCACGCTCGGCATTTGACATAGGCTCCACCACCTGCAGACAGGCATTGGCAAATTCAATAAAGAGTGGTTCTTGCATGGCGGCTGTCATAGTTAGATTTGCGTTATGCGCCACATCAATTTGCTGCAGCAGCGAACGCAGGTGGGGATTGTAGAGCAGCTGATGCAGTGGCTCGTAGTTGTCTGAAAGCAGTCGAATTAGAATTGTGATTGATTTAGAGTGGCAAGCGAAGGACTTACCCAACTTCTGAAGCATAGCAAGTGGAATGGTATCTTCTGTACTGAAAGGTGCATAAACCGTCGGCTCCTCTTCTATTGCAGTTTTGCCAGACTGTTGGTCAAGAGTTGTCCCCTGTACTGAAGCAAGCTTCTCACATTGCGTCGTTTCCGTATGTATTTTATAGCAACTTAAAGAGCAGCTAAAAGAATACTAGTTAATTATAATTGCATCGTGTTAACTGGTAGGTTTATTTGGCAACTTACTACGGAGCTAAGCATTTACTGCATTTGTATTTATTTGTTATGTTCGCACAACTGACGCACTCCATTGTTTTGATTGCAATAAATAGCGCGTGCTACTATGGATCAGCTGTTGAATGTTTCAAGCGGTTCAATACCGCTTATCAACGCCGTTGAATCATTGAACAGCTGTTCAATATGCTAAGCCGCGTGCCCTATTGGCGGCATCAGCTTTCAATTTTCGGCGGTAAAGCCTAAGAAAGTTTACGAAGAAATGCACGAGACATAAAAATATCAACAGCCTTATCTCGCTCGGCTTCATTTTTGCACGGTTTAAAAATATGAATTCAAAATTTGAATGGGATTATAGAAATATAAACAAATTTTCGAATTGTTAAGCAAAGCAAATAATGTGATAAAACAATTTTTGGATGAAAATATACGTAAAAAGTAATTTTGACACAAAATGAATTACCATTTTAAGTAATATTCATTTATACTTATAGCAAATTTGCCAATTTGATTGCCTTAACGTTGCCAATTGAATATTTGCCGCGTTGCCAACTGTTCTATTTGTAGCTATAGGTCTGGCAACTCAACGCTGAAAATGGGTTCATGTATCTACTATTTAAAGTAAATGAATGAGTTTCAATTTATTGGAGCTGCTAAGACAATGCCGTTATAATAAATAAGTTAGATTATTTCGGAAAGTAGATTACATTTGAGTTTTCTTCTTGTGTCTTGCATGTCAGCACTAAAAGTCGTTTAATTTTGATTGTCTTTTGAGACCTCGCGCCTCAAATGTCAGTGGGAAATGGGCATGTGGCCGACATACGAATCAGTATGTGACCTAGCATGTTTACCCTGCAGCTTTTTTTTGGATGTCATGATATTATAACCATAAACAACAACAAAATATATACTATACGGCACGTTAACTATCGCGTGGTGCTAAGAAAACAAACAATTGGCTTATCAACGGGTGGCGGGTCTGGCAGAGTTTAATAGAATATGGGAGGAAAAAAAGTTGTTGGTTGGGCTACAATCCGAGACGCTGGCAGGGGGGGAGCTCTGCTCTCAAAGGGCAATCTTAAATAATATGGCAACCACTTCATTCGGCTGCCATAAAAAGCAGTTTGTAAT
The DNA here is from genome assembly GCA_018901825.1 of Drosophila funebris. Lineage (NCBI taxonomy): Eukaryota > Metazoa > Arthropoda > Insecta > Diptera > Drosophilidae > Drosophila > Drosophila funebris. The sequence continues at coordinate 4,785,137 of JAEIFK010000682.1, forward strand.
TCAAAGCTTTTTCCATATTGTAACGCATATAATTAAAAAAAAGCGAAACAACAACAACGACAACAAATGAACAACTTTATAACAATATAATATAAAGTACTGAAAAATCGACAACAGCAACGGCAACGACAACGACAACAACAGCAATCAAATGACGGTCGGCGTGTCCACAAATTGCAAACACATCCTGCACACGAAACGGCCAGAACTTGGCCAGTGCTATCAACACACACACAAACACACACACACACACACACAGAAAACAACAACAAAAAACAGGCAACCAGCAAACGAAACTTAGTACAGTTGTTCAGCAAAAACAACGTACAACATTGGTGGCAATAAATGACTTCAATGACTGACTGACTGCCTAGCCCTGATGCTAGGAATGGGTCTGCCAAAATGTAAAGGAGTGGAAAGGAGCGGGGTGTGAGTTTGGGCCATATTTTGGGACACTCCAACAACAACAACAACAAGAACAAAATAACAGCAAATGCAGCAGCAGTTTTTTTCTTTGTTAACAATTGCATTGCACAAAAAGATGCCAGCAAACAAAGGGCGCCGCTAGAGGAAGAAAGGGGGGGGTGGGAGGGGAGGGAGTTAGGTAACATGATGGCGCCTCTGCCGCTTCCGCTGTTCGTGCAGCACAAGCGCGATAATTGCCAGCGTTATCCGCTCGGCCTGCCAGTCAAATAGGCGCTGCCTGTGCCTGGGCTTTGGGTCTCGCTTTTGGTCTGAGCCTCTCTGCTCGAGCTGCAGCTGGAGCCTGAACCTGAGCCTTCGTGTGACTCGCCTACTTTTGATTTACAACATTCGTGCAACAGCAGCAGCAACAATTTCGGTGTATGTATCGCAACAGCAACACAGAAAAAAAGAAAACAAGTGAAAGGGCAATAGGCGAGTAGCTATGACTCTGAGATACTCGACATTGTATTGCTATTTTATTGTTTATTATCTGAATGTGATGAATTTATCTAGAATTGCTTATCTTGATCTTGATCAGGGATCTGTTTGACAGAAGAATTAGTACGTTTTCTCCTTCTGCCATTCCATACAACTACATTTGCCGCTAGCTATATTACCCTCGGCACAGGGTATAACAACAGAAATGGACATCAAATGCAAACAACAAGAAACGAAAAGGCGGCACACGCTAGCGCCTGGCTAGGAACAGCAGCTGCAACTGGAGTTGCAACTGGAACGGTAACTGGAACTGGGACTCCAGGGGGAGGATGAAGAGGAGGTAGAGTTGGAGATGGAGGTGCAGTAGCCGCCTGCAGGTGTCGTTCGTTAGTAGTTTTCAGCGTTTTTTGCTGCCAGCGAAAAGCCAAAAGCGATATAAATAGATAGCGGCACTTTTCGCTTGATTCCTCCTTTTTATACCCTGCGCCAGGGATATATTGCCTCTGAGCAAAAAGAATGTAACAGGCAGAAGAAGACGCGGCCGATCCTATATAGAAAATATAAGCCGAATTTTAAATGCCTCCGTTTGAGCAAACTCAACTGCAGCCTCATACCAGCGAGATGCTGTATTAATATGCTCTCCGGTGTGGACACTGTTTGGATCACAGAGCTCACTGTGGATCCTAACTTCAGCGAGCATTCTAAACAGGCGCACGCTATACGCAATCACTGCAGCGGCTCACACATACATGTATGCTCACTGCTGTGAGGTTGCCTTACTGATCATACACACACACACATGCGTAGACTTTGCTGTGAGCATGCTCTGCGGCGATTTCCCATTGAGGCGCTGAGCTGTTCACACATACACCTGTACATGCATGAGCTTGCCCTTCCGTTGACTCATTCACGCTCACAGAAAGACCAATGCTAATGCAGCAGGCTCACTCACACTCATAGCGAAGGTTCGTGGGCTGCAATAGAAAACAAAAACACAGCGGCAGCTCTCTGCCTATCTGCATCTCGTCTTTCTGTCAAGAGCTTGTTGTTGTTTTGGCAAATAGATAAAGCAATTCCGAGCGTTTAATGCTTGATATATTTATATCTATTTACATTTTGCACATATATATTTAGATATACTATTATCAAAATACTTGTATTTTTACTCAGGGTATTTTACTGTCGCGTGCGCTCGTCTGACCCGCTTGTGCTCCATCGTTTGCTGAATTTGAATTTCTTTTCTTTTCTTTGAGGGCGGGGCGTGCTTGGCAATTGTGTAGATTGACAGATCATGCAAACATAATGGCAGCATATTGTGCATATTATAAATATTAAATTACATGCAACAAACTGGCATTTAATACGTTTCCAAATCAACCCAAAATGATCCACTTTGCTACAGCGCAATCTATTGGTTAAACTGTCAACTAACAAACAAGTTGGAAATATTCCATTTATATATTTATTGAATAATAAATAATTGATTAATTATCAATTATTGAGTTAAGCTGAAGTTTTTAAATTAATATTATTAATATTAATTAATTACTTAATAAATTTAACTGCAATAATGTTATATGTTAATTCCTTAGCTAATTATGCTGCTCTCCATTACTGAAACATTTAACTTTCTAACTTCTCATCTATCTAGACCTTAATGATTAGTTCCTATTGTTATTCGAACTCTTCACTCGTAATACTTATATTCGGAAACTTATCAGATATTTGGGAATACTTTAGCGCACTTTAAGAACCAGTAGATGGCCTTAAAAAAGGCCATTAAATATAGGAGAGGTGTGCTAGTGCAGAAAGGGGGCGGGATAGGGGTGAAAGAGAAAAATAGAGAAAGAGTAAAGGGGAACGGGGTGTTAAATCTAGTGGTTCATAATTTATTACGCAATCACGTGCCGCACTCGCCACTTTCCTCCCCTCTAGGACCATCTCTCGTCTCATGCAAAAGGCAAAGGCGCCAAAAATATGAATACATATATGAATAGAGAGCGACTAAATAATTTGGAAATGATTTACAATATTGCCAGGCATAGGCGAAGGCAAAGGCAACGTTAGATATGTAGGGAGAAAGGGGGGCTGTTCATAAATCTAACGGCATGACGAAAAGATGCACTGCAGTCGGAGAGTTCGCAAACCTCGCGAAGAGCAAACTAAAAAAAAAAAAAAAAAGAAATGGGAAAAAAATTACAGGCTGCAGTCGTGGAATGATGCATGACTGCCAAGTGGCGATAGACATGGTGAACTGTTTGTTGATGGCCACCAAAATGCTCAACTCAGCTGAGGAATAGAGCACAGCGCCCTCTGTTTGTCATATGAAATGCCTGTCCCGCAGCGCATATTCAGTTATACAATGTACATATATCGGCAATGGGCCTAATCTAGCGGCAAATTTTTACTATATGATCCCAAAAAGCCAATCCTCCTGCTGATGCTGCTCCAAATTTTGTTCCTGCTGCTGTGATAATTGCAATGGCTGCCATTTCAATTTGCCCGCTGCCAGGCAGCTTTGATAGATGGCGCCCACCCGTTGTCCCGTTGTGCCTTTGTCCCTTGTTCCCCTTTACTCCTTGCCCGCTGTACTTCAAGTCCCTTATCTGTCCGTTATTCAACGTTGTTGTCAAACATTTCGCGCCTTGGCCATTTGTCTTTATACTGTTGTTGCACTTGTTGTTGTTAGTTATTGTTTTGTTGCTTTTACTCTTACATAGCTGCAAGTATATGCACTACGTCATGTAGTTAGTCGAGCTGCATCTGTGCTAATATTTACTGAATAAATATTATCTTCTGTATGATACCTTCCTATGATTTATGAACTACATGAGCTATTTCAACCTCTCTTCAATTATTTCCGAATGTCAATAGCTTATTAATATACATTTTCTGATATGTTTCTTTCATTTAATTGATTCTCTAAAATTTATTAATATATACTAATCTCTCCTAAACAGAATTGTTCTTCATCAATGCACTTTCTTGTTTTACTGTAACCTTAACTATTTCTCTGGTTTATCTATACATTCATAGAGCATCTATTATTCGTTGTGCGTTTAGTTTGTTAGTTTTTTCTTTGTTGTTTTAGCTGGCAATGCGGCGCCTTAATTAAAAAGCTGCACGTCGTTTTAGAGCTTTCAGTGCAGTTGGTGCAGTTGCTCATAGAATGTTCCAAAGGGGTAAGGGGGTAATGCAGAAGATAGGGAATTGGTGTGCAAATACTGGGGTAGCACTTGTATTTATGACTTGGCACGCAGCGCAGCATGATTTACAGTTTATTGAGAGAAACAAAGCGAGAGCCAAGAATTAGCCGCAATGGCTCATCAATCATAATGGGTGCTACCTTGTGCGCCTGGTAATCCTTTTGGCTATCCCAAGCCCCGCCACCCCACACCTCACGGTCTTTAGTTCACAGTATTTGCTTTACTTGGGCCCTTATGACTCGACTGGCTTTATAGCCATATTATGCTTAATAAACCAACTGCTACTTCTCTTGTTGCTGTTGCTGTTGTTGTTGTTGTTGATTGCTTTGCTTTTGCTTTGCCTTTTTATCTATGCATCGGCTGAGAGTTAAGTTTTATCTGCGAGTCGCGTCATAATGGAGCAGCCATTGAGCAGTCGACGGCTCCTGGACGCCAGCGCGTGATTTATGTGATTACTTCAATGCGGCGGCGTTGCGCCAAAAAAATAAAGAACTCGCTTGCTTGCTCACAATCTCTCTCTCCCTCTCGCTCAGATGAAATATATAACAAAAAAAAATCAGAAAAGAAAATAAAAAATATAAAAGAAACATGTATAGAAGCCATAGAAGAGCCATTGAGCCAACGTCCAATATAAAATAAGTATGTAATAATAAACTGGGCGACTCCATAAAATGGCCATTGACTGCAAACATTTTGCGGTCGAAGCGGTTGAAAATGTCGTATCTCTGCCAGCCCTACACCCTGCCCACTTCCCTTTGCCTATCTTTCGACAGTAAATAAATAAATATGCATAAATATTTTGTGGTTTCATTTGCAATTAACACTTGGTAGTCGCTTGATGGCTGCTGCTCCTGCCTGCACTTGCTTTCATTCCAATCTCTCTGCATGCATTTATCGATAATGCAGTTATCGATGACAGCATTATGGCTAAGAGTGCACAGAGTATGAAAAATATTAAGGCTGATCTACTGTCCGATCTGTTGATTGAAAATTCTATTTTATTTTAAACAAATCTCTATTGATTATTACTGGAAACAATTCAACAAATGTTCTACAGACTTTTGAAAATAAATATGTCTGCATGGAAAATGAGTTTGACAACTTTGTAAGAGAGCGAGATCGCAATGCTTAATCGCTAATTTACTCAAAATGGTAAGCTGGTCTATCGATGACGTTGCAATCGGCAAATATAAATATGTGCATGATTTGAAATCAACATAAAGTATAATATTCTTAAATTAAAGTATAAATAAAATGTATATGAATGAATGAATTTGTAAATAAAATAACATGTACAGCAGTAATACGGGAAATCTTAATAAGAATATTGTTGCCCAATGATGTCATTGTATTATTATGCCTCGAGAAATGCAGCTGTTAACCAATTTTAATGGCCTTTATTGACTGGCTGCAAAAAGCAGGCCACACTTTTCCAACGATGTCGACTGCTAATGAGTCTCGATTTCCCCCTCTCCTCCCCTTCCGCTTGACGCTTCGCGTTGCACAGTTGATTTTCAATTTAATTTAAAGCACGCGAAGTGTGCGTTCATTTATTATATGGCTTGGATAAGCCGACATAACGGTTAATATATATAGTATATATAATATAAGTATATGCGATATATATATGTATTTTCGTAATATTATATTTTTATATTATTTTTTTTTAATGCCGCAATGGCACAAAATCATTTTCCCCAATTGGGCATAAGTCCTGCGGCTTGCCCCACCCACCTCTCTGTCTCGCACTCTCTAGCTCTCCCACTGTCTCGCTCTCTCTCTGTGCACTGCAAATTGAAACACTCGCAGTTGTTGCACGGATCTCATCCAAGTCGTTTTCATTGCGTGGTTGCTACGACTGCCACGGCTGCCACTGGCTGTGGCACTTATGCAGTCCACTCATTCATGAATGCATTTTACATGGGCCATAGCTAGGAGGGGGCGCGCGTGGCTGGTAGGGGGATGTGGGGTCGGCAATTTAACAGCATTTACTGTAACACGTGTAATTATTTCATGAGATTTATCTGCAGCACATTGGCCACAAGCTGCCACAGCCCCCGTTGCACTTTGGTAAATGCGACAAAAATTCCAATTGCAAGCGTCGACGAACCGCAGCGCAAACAAAGAGTATGCCCCAGCTATATGGGTATGGGTATGGATGGGGATGGGGCATGCCACAAGTGACCACAGGACAGCAGCGGCATGCATAAACCAGAGCATCTTACGGACTTCGGTTACTTATTTCCACTGTAGTTGTAGTTGCTGCTGCTGCTGCTGTTGTTGTTGTTGTTCTTGTTGCTGCTGTTGTGATAAGCTGCCACGCGACGCCGCACGCATCCATTGCCGAGGACCTGTTTCATTTACTGCCTGTCCTGCTGTCAGTTTTGTGGCTGCCTCGCGCAGTCGTGCGTCAACTTACAAGGCACACGCAGCGCCATCTGTTGTGCTTTATTTGCGTTAAAATGATTGGATGCACGTCATATCTGCGACTGTCCTTCCCACTCCCCCCCTCTGCCACCCTCGTCTACTCCACCATTTAACTACCTGACGTTGCCAGCTCGTAAATTCTTTTGCACGGCCTGCGATAGGCGCAGTTGTTGTTGCTGTTATTGTTGCTGTTGCTGTTGCCGTTGTGGCAGCCATTTCCAGGTGCTTTATGGTCCTTGCCGCGTGCGGCTGTTGCATATTTAATATGCAAAGCCATGGGCTCTGCTTCACGCTAGAAGAAGAAGAACTTGCAGACGCTGCCACAGCACAAATATAAAAACAAAAAAACAAAAACAAAGACAAAAATGTTGCATGCCTCGAGTCCAGCCCAATGTGGCATGCCAGTGTGTTATCAGTTTTTGGGTAGAGCTCACTCTTGTTGTTGTTGTTGTTATTGTTAGTGGCAGCAACTGCTGCCGCTGCCGTGTCTCTGCTCGTGCGTTGACAAAGCTGCACTGTGCGAAAGTTTCCAGGTAATATTTCCGCTTTATGGCTGCATTTAATCTGACGGAATTTCATCATCATGATTTGTGTGGGGCTGAGAGCCTTGGTTGCTGCATGAAAGAGCTACAGTCTTTAGCACTTCTAAGTTGCAGCATTCTCTAGCCTGCTGATGAACAGATGTATGTTTGTATATTCTATCTATGTTATATATGGATCTATAAGTGATCAGGTAATAGCAAGACTACCAGGAAGCTTTGCGCATCAGCCTGTAACGTACAGTAAGAGACGTGGCAAGTCCCATTAAGTATACTATACATATATATATATTCTTGATCAGCATCAACTGTCCCATGTTTGTCTCTCTGTCCGATTGTCCGTCTTTCTGTCTGTATGTAAGCGTCGATCTCAGCAACTATAAGTGCTAGGGACACCAGATTTCTTTGTACCTAACGCCGATCACCTCCCTCATTATACTCTTTGAACTATTGCGCTGATCGAACACATGTGACAGCGAGAGGGAGTTAGGGAGAAAGAGAGAATGAGTGGGGGTAACGGAGAGAGAGAGAGAGAGAGAGAGAGAAAAAGATCAAGAAAGAGAGATAGGGAGAGAGCAAGAAAAAAATCGAGAAAAATAGAGAGGGAGAGGGAGAAAGAGAGAGAAAGAGAGAGAAAGAGAGAGAAAGAGAGAGAAAGAGAGAGAGAGAGAATGATGCCAAATAGTAATAGTAATAATAGAGAGAGAGAGAGGAAGAGCAAATAGATACTTTAGATACATTAGACATTATAGATACTGCAGATACAATAGATACAATAGATACTACAGATACTATCAATACTGCATGTACTATAGATACTGTAGATACTATAGATCCTATACATACTATAGATGCTGTAGTTACTGTCCAGCAGCCTTGGCTAATTCTAAATTCTGTCTATTTCTACCCCAGCTCAGGTGACTGCAGTCAACTGGGTAAGTACGCTTATTGCCTAGAGCTACTCACGTAACTCTTCTCACAGTGCAGAGGCCAATGTTAAGGTGGCCCATCAAAGCATGCAAATCTTTGGCTCATCTACTAAAACCTGGCCAACAAGTTGTGCATCTGTAACTGTCAGCTGAGCCTACCTGGTGCAGAGGCAGCATGTCACCAAAAAGAAGCCCAGAGACCCAACACTGTTGTCTATACCAATGCTTTCGCTCTCGCTCTCGCTCTATCTTTGCCACTATCTATCTCTCTATCTCACTCTCTCTCTCTCTCTCTCTGCTTCGCTCATTCACTCTATCTCTTTGGCTGTGTAATGCCCGGGAGGATTTTCAATTTTACTGCATCATAAATTAAATTACCTCTTTCGATGTGCAATGTGCGAGACCTGGGCCCATATTTCGTTTTTCAGGGGTTCCCGGCAACATTTTATGACCGCAAAAGAAACGCAACAAGAAAGCGGTCAGAGAGCGGGGCCAACAGACCAGAGTGGTCGGAAGGGGACAGACCTTTGACTTTGCCAAAAACTGCCAAAGGTATGCGCAAAAATGCACAACCCAAGCGAGGAGAGATTGGCAGGGAATGAGGTAGGGTGTTAGGGAGGGACAAAGGGGTATGGGCAAAGCAATTCCCAAACTGCAGCAGAAATGTACAACAAGAGCCGCAGACAACAAGCAGCAGCAGCAGCAGGACGAGTGTTGCGATGAGCACTAAAAATGCAACATTACGTATACGCAGTGGTGCACCGCCAAAAAAGCCAAACAACCGACCAAACCCAACTCAAACCCACAGCATCAAACCCTCAACCCCTTATCGCCTCATTCTAACATCCCAACCGCCTCTCACGCCTGCCCACACCCCATTGCTCGATGGCTTCTAATGAAATCAGTAATGTTGCAAAATCTTTCTATTTCTTTTCCCTTTTTTTCCATTTTTTTTTTTGCTGCTTTCTAGTTTTGGTTTTTTCCATTTTCTTATGCTTTTCCCCCTTTTTTTTTCGCAGCCCCCAAAAATATCACGTATTCGACGTTTCGTATTCGTTTCGTTTGATTTGTTGTTGCTCGTTTTTGCTCGGTTGCGTTGCTTTTTGAGCCAACTTTTACACACAGGAGTCCATTAAATTTAGCCAGCTTTGATTTCAGAGTAGCAGCAAAATAAAAAAAAAAAAAAAAAAAAAAAAAGAAAAACAAATAAGTCGCGATTAATTTATGTAATTTGGCTAAGAGGCAAATGTGTGTGCGTCGCTTCTGACCAAAAGTAGCAAACGTACCAACAATTGGCGCGCATCCATAACGAGCAGCAGCAACGGCGCAGCGATTGAGCCATATATGAAGAACTTTCTGGCCAGAACTGATGCTGGCCTAAAATAACGTTACCAATTCCCGTACGATGCCGTCGGCATGCTGATGAACCAAGTGATGCTGTCTCCATTGTGGCCATAATTAAAATTACCTCGTTTACCTGTCACGTGTGTAGCTTGCTCAGTGTGTCGCTGTGTCTGTGTGTGTATGTTTGTGCCAGCTGTGTGTGTGTGTGTGTGTGTGTGTGTGAGTGTATGTTGTTTGGTTTTGTGGTTTTGTTGTTGACGTATTTTTGGTTTATTGCCTTGCATTGCGGATGCGGCCCACACACCTGCGCTTTGGGGGCCTGCCAAAAATTCTAATGCCCAACTCCCCAAACGCTCTCTAATAGCTCTGGCTTTACATTGTGGCCAACACGCAGTCGTTGCCATATTCTATGCCTTTCCCCCCTCCCCCTAACTAGCTACTTGTTTTTTTTTTTAGCTGTTGTTTTGCCTGTTTTTATTTTGTATTTTATTGCTGTCTATTTTGTTGTCGTTTTGGGCCCCTTTTGCCTGATGAAATATGATTGAGTTTGCTTCGAATTTCTCTCAGCCAGCTGGTTAGCTAGCCAGCCAGCATGTTGCCAGTCATTTAGAAGTTTCAATTGGCTTAAATTAAAGCTGTGTGGCAACAGATTTGCATATGCCAAACTCCTTAACTTGTTGCGATTTGCAGCCAGAAAAATAAGGCACAAACTTACAACGCTTATTGTGGACTTTGATTGCTTTATTAATATTATAATTTATAGAAAAGAATCAAAGTAAATCATAAAAGTATTAAGAGCTTAAGAAATGCCTGGCAATTGAAAGCTTATTATTTAATTTATAATAAAGAGACTTATGCATCTGTGAGATAGGAAAAACTTCTGCTCATCAGATGTAACTTCAACTTGGAATAATAATTATAATAAAATTAATGACTTGCAAGTCTTTCTATGCTTTCAAGTATAAGTAGTGACATCTTATTATTATTATAATAATTATTATAAATAAAACAGTTCCTTTAGTTCATTAGAGTAGCTTCTCCTTGTCTCTCACTTGTCTTCTCTGTTCACTTCTTGCTTCATTACTCAACTTAGTTTGCACTGGGCTTCTCTCTTCAGTTGTTATGCTATGCTTTCCCAGTTTGATTCTCACCTAATTTAACACCTTTATTCGTACTTTACTTCTTCCTAAAATACATATTTTAGTTTACTTATGATATATATTGTTTATACTTTCAATTTATATTTTTCTGATCTTCAGTATTAATTACTAATTTATTTACTAAATTTATTATGATTTCTTCTTTCCAGCTTCTTGCTTCATCTTTTCTTTTAGGTGTACATATTTGATTATCCTTCTGCTACTTCCTTTCTTCGGACTTAACTTCTCGCTTTACTTCTTAGTTCACATTTCAGTTCATTTGCTGCTTTGTTTATCATTTTACCACTAATTCATTTATTTCCTTTTATATTTGGCTTTCCTTGTTGGCTTCTCGCTTTACTCTTTCGCTTTGCTTCTCTCATAGCTTCTTTCATAGCTTCTCCATTTGGTTCTCACTTAACCCGTTGCTCCGCAACAAGTCACTTCTCTTAACACTTCTTCTTCTTTTTGTTGTTGATATTTTTGGCATTTATTTTCTACTTTACTTCTCACTTTCAGCTTAGCTTCCCATTTTACTTCTTGCTTTATTTCCTTCGCTTTTTCTCTCATTTGCTTTCTAAGTTCACTTCTCGCTTAACTACTGCCATCTTCTGCTGTCTTCCCTCCATCTTCTTCTCTTCTTGACTTTTCTCTCTCCTCCATCGCTTCGCTTCTCAGTCTCAGCTGTCGCTTCTTTCACTTGCACCCGCTTGTTGCAAGTTTGCACTATTCAAAATATGCCAAATTGCATGTGTGAGATTTCAAAGTATTTTTTAATAATTTATTTTAGCAGGCATTTTGCAAGCACACATAAATCAGTTGAATTTAATTTTGTGGTTCGCTCTGACGTGCATTAAAAAATTATTAAATGCCCCCTTTCCCCCTGCCCCTAAAAAAGGGGGTGCAACATAAATTGTTTGTTTGTGCCTCAAGCTGCATGTATGTACGGATGGATGGGGCATGTTTGCATATTTCTTGCACAAGTATGTTTGCTAAAACTGCTGCCACGCCCACTGCGTGAGCAGATCACGAGAATGTTGTAATGGGGGGGGGGTAGGTAGAGGGGGGTTTAGGCGAATATATGAAATGTTTTGCAGCTTGATATCGTCGCCTACCTTTCTCTGTTTTTTTTTTTTATTTTTTTTTTTTTTGTTTTTGTTAAGGCCCAACAAACCAAATCGTGAGAGACTCTTGCAAATGCCATGCAGCTAAACGATTTACTGGCTGCTGAGAGCGGCGGCGGCGCGGGGGAGAGAGGGGGGCTGGCGAGTTGAGTCTGCCAACAGCTGTGGTTGCTGGCCATGTTCTTCCTCTGCCTCTGCATTTTCTTCTGCTGCTTGTTATTGTTGTTGCTGTCGCTGTTGTTATTGTAGTTGTAGTTGCTGTTGTTGTTGTTGCTGCTCGTTCGTTTTTGTGCAGTGCGTCGCATGCACCGGCGCGTCCGCAGCTGCAGCTGAAGCTATTTGCAACAAAATGGAATGGAATATGGGTCAAAGTGCAGTTGAATGTCCTGAACATCCGCAATGCTGTAGTTTGACTTTTTCCACAATGTGTGTATGTGTGTGTGTGTGTGTGTGTGTGCACTATCTCTGTCTGTGTGTGTGTAAATGTGTGTGTGTTGGTATGCAAGGGAATTGCATTCAGGAATATTTTACGTTTTACGTTACATTTGCCATGTGAGCTCAATGAGTAAGTGTATGTGTGTGTGTGCGTATGTATGTATGTGTGTGTATGTGTATATGGTTTGGACTTATACACCAACCATTTTTTTTTTTGGTTTGGTTTTTAGGCCTGGGATTTTGCGATTTTGGGCTCACGACAAAAGTTGCCCCAGCAGCCTGTCAGCCGCTCCGGCTGAGCCTCGATCTGTCTGGATCGTCAGCTCATAAGCTGCACTGTATATACCTTTAGCTACTGCCACACAGAGCACACACACACACACACACACACACACACACACACTACTGGCACATGTTGATTACAATAATTTTACTTAAATTTTTTTTACATTCTCTTGCTTTTTATTTCGTTTGTCATCGCATATTTTTGCTTACGTACGTGCCATGCCACGCCCATTTTGATTTTGAACAGAAATTGTCCTTCAATTAGTGTTTTGGTCTGTACTTTAAGTATGCAGACACAAACAATTTTGTTACTGTGGCCAAGCGACAGCAAATTGCCAACGACATGTGCGGCAAATGTTGCAAGTTGGGCAATCAACTGAAGACGGACAATCAGCCCGTTGTATTTGATACCCTGTAAATATTGAACTGCAGCAGGCGGGCATGTGAGAACTATACATATATTATTATATATATAGTAAAAGTTCTTTGAAGTATAAGCTAAGCAATATTATAACTAGCTACAGGGTATCTATGAAATAAGCTCACTTATTTTGAGCTTGGCACAATCAAAGCTCAATATAAAAGCGCTAAGCTCTCTTCGCGTTTTGTCTTAAAGTATTATCTAAACGTACTTCATAATTTACAGGGTATCAGCTACAGGGTATCGGCAATTCAAGCAAACACACACAATATCCGCAGCAGTGCGCTGTTTATTTGTTGGCCTTTGATCAAATATCAAACTACAAATTAGCCAAGACTTTCGTAGACTGACGCCAGTTGGCCTGGTCCATAGTCCCGGCTCCTCTTGGTCCCTTGGTCCTTGGTTCATGGTCTACGTCTAATTTCAAAGTTTTACCGGGTAATTTTAAAGATTTGTGTGCCGCAATCCATTAGCGAGAAATAAGAGGAGGACGACAGGACACGGAAAACGCAATTGCCATGAACTGTAAAGTCGCTGGATATAAACCCCTTGACAGCGACGGTTTTGGCTATGGCTTTCGGTTTTGGCCATTGGCCGCTTTGTCGGCTGCTTAAATGCGCCCCATAAATAAGACGATAAATGAATAGTTCTACGGTCTGGGATCACCCCATTGAATATGCCGTGCGCTATGCTGAACAAACAAGAGCATAAATTTAAGACACTCCCCCCCACGCCCTGCACCACAACTCCATCTACCCCGCTTAACTGCAATATGTCGCCTGTAATGTTGTCTCTTATGACATTCCCTTTTACCTTCCGTCCTGCCACCCACACTGCCTTTCTCTCGGCCAAGCTGTCGTTTGTCATTGACTGCAATGAAGTCAATGCGTCAATGCATCGCTCTCCTGGTAGTACAAGCTGTACCAAGACCTTAATGGTCAGCAATCTAACGCGTCAGACATTCGACTTGTTATGCGTCTTAACAGTGCTTTGATCTACCAATAATGTTCTTTATAAATTCTGCTCATTGCGAACAGAATTGTGCCTCAATCAACTTCAACTACGAGTAATTTCATAAATATTCAATTACTTCTTCAATATATTTGATCAGTTCTCTAAAAGCTTTCCAGCGTTCAGTTAAAAGCAGCTTTCCATGAGGAAAATGGTCAATTTTCCTCACGTGTTTGCAGGCTCAAGTTGAGCTAAGAGGAATTAATAATTTACTTTATTATTTGCTAATTATAAACGTTTATTATTGTAGCTATCGAATTTGCATTCTTTAATTATCATTTTACATCAATTTATTTATATTTATATATATTTATTTATATTTGTATATATTTAATATTTTATATAAATAAATATTGAATATTGAAGACTAAAACGAATAAAATAAAATCTAAATCTCTTATACTGATGTGTATTATTATTTAACAAGTAATTAATGTAAATATATATATAATAATATTTTCTATAAATGTAAATATTTACTAAACTATAAGTAATGTGTATTAATATTTAAATTGTTAAATATAAATATAAATAATATTAATATATTTTATATAATATTCTATATAAATTTAAAATATTATAAAAATATACATATTTAATATTTACGATTATAAGAAATAAAATAAAATCTAAATCTGTTAATAATAAATAAACAATTATATAAATATTTTCTATAAATTATTTCCTATATATATAAATATTTACTATAAACTAAACATTAAAAATAAAATAATATTTAAGCTAAAAATTTAAAAATGTGTTGTAATATTTAACAATTAATTAAATTTAATATATCTATATAAATGTAAGCATTTAATATATTATAAAAATATAAAGATTTTAAGATTATCATAAATAAAATAAAATCTATATCTGTTAATAATAAACAAACAATTATATAAATATTTTCTATAAATTATTTCCTATATATATAAATATTTACTATAAACTAAACATTAAAAATAAAATAAAATTTAAACTAAAGCTGTTAAAGTAATGTGTTGTAATATATTTGATATAATATTCTATATAAATTTAAGCATTTAATATATAATAAAAATATAAATTTTGAAGATTATCATAAATAAAATAAAATCTAAATCTGTTCATAATAAACAAACAATTATATAAATAATTTCTATAAATATATATATTTTATATAATATAAAAACATAATTATTTAATATTTACGATTAAAACAAAAGTCTTAATTGGTTATACTAATATTAATATATTATATGTATTAATATTTAACAAACAATTAGTGGAGCTATTACTTAAATATTAAAAAATAAATAAATAAATATATAAATATTTATTATTATATTTATTATAAATAGTAAATAAATAAATATAAAATTAAATAAATTATTGGAGTAATAAAATTCAATAAAATTCTATTAAATGGGATTCATATCAGCAATAATCCAGAATGGATTTATGAATGATATAGAGTTATGGGAAGAAGGAAATTGAAGAAGTATGAAAGAGTGACAAGTAGACTGAGAGAAGCATATAAATAAAATAAAGACAGAAAAACTAGAGCATTTCAGAAACAGAGTTAAGCAGAGAAGAAGGGGTTAATAAGCTTATAGACTTGTGCAAACTGATGCTAAAAGATAAATAGCTGTGCTAACATATGATTAGCATAGTTGATGACTAAATCTTATAACTTCGGTTTAGAGCTGCAATTGAAGTAACAATTTCATAGTTTGTCTGATTTCAGTTAGGAGAGATGGGCAAGATGGGCAAGATGAGCATTTAAGCAGCGCTCAATTATAGAACTCACATTTGCAACACTTCAGTTGAAACTATTAGCGTTGCAACTTCATGTGCAAACTTTTGCACACTCTCAGCAAAGTTGCTTAGTTCAGGTTCATTTCGGTTCTTTATATTCTTTCTTCTGTTTGTTTTCTTTTTTGCTGCTGCTGCTGCTGCTGCTGCTGATGTGGGAGGTCAGTTGATTATCCGACTTGGCATATGCTGCAGATTAAAAGTCGATTTGACTAGCAGTTGTGGCAAGTGGCAAGTGGCAAGCAGATGTGTATGTGTGTGTGTGTGCATGCAAGATTTATGTGGCAAGGGTTAAGCGCTGGCAGCCAATTAAAAGGCAGTCAATGCAAGTCAAGACGAGGGTCTCAAACATTACGCATACGCAACGTGGGACGGACAAAGTGTTAACGAGACTCAAACAGACAGAGAAAGAGAGGAAAAGAGGTAGTTAGAGAGAGAGAGAGAGCAGAGAGAGCAGAGACAGCAACTGTCAACAAGTTTTTTTTGGCTTATAAAAAATGATTGCAGCAGACATAAAGTGGTGGCTGGCAGCAGAGCGGGGGCAGGGACAAGGTCGCAACGGTCGCTGTCAAGCGGCTTATGGCAGTTACTTTGCACCTTTTGGGCAGCTTATGGGGTCGCAAGCTAGCAAGCCACTGTAGCAGGAAGCCTAGTCAGTGCCACAGACACACACACACACACACACACACACAGTCAGTCAACTTGCAACAAGAAGGTGCAACTTGGTGCAAAAATTCGTAGTTGCATTTTAAGCTGCGTTGAGTAATTGTGCGCGAAAAATGCGCAAATTGAGCGCAAGACACAGACCTCTACTTCGGTCACCCTCTCGGCCCAAACCATTGGCCTTTGCTCTTGCCACTGCTGGCTGCCTCCCACCCCCCTTTTGGCCTCTACCTTGCTGCAGCAAAAGTTTGTTCTCGAGTATGTTTACTTTACGAGTTGCAAGTTGCGTTTTGCGTGCGAAAAGTTTTACTTACGACTTTCTACATAAATGCAGTCATTGCAGCGCCTCCTCTGCTCTCTCGTCTCGCTTGCCGCATGCCACTTGCCGCATGCCACAGCGCCGCAGAGCTGAAAGATTGGCATGTAAAATACGCTAAAAGCATGCCATTTGATCAGCCAGCAAAGGAAGGACAGGCAAGGCAAGGCAAGGCAAATCGTAGGGCAAGGGCGAGGGAGAGGCTAAGGGAAGGAGCATCAAGGCGACGCTTTGTCGCGTTGTCAGATTTGTCAAAACTGCAAGCGGGGCCCGCTGGGGCATGCCTTAAACGCATCGCTTGCCACATTTGTGTGGCATTGAGTGGCAACATGTTGCCACATTTTTAATGATTTGCAGTTCAAAAAAAAAAAAAATGAATGAACAGATTTGTTTAAGGTTTAATATAAACTAACTTAAACTAATCATTTTGTATTTAATTTGTAATTAAAGATAAAAATAAATATTATATAATAAATAAGAAATGGGCAATGATAAATAATAAATAAAAAACAATAAATAATATATAACAAATAAAAAATAATAAATTATAAATAATAAACATTAATAAATAAAATAAAATAAATAAGAAATATTAAACAATAAATAAAAAATAAAATACACGAAATAATTAATATTCAATAAATAACACATAATAAATAAAAAACAAATGCTAAATTATTAATAGCAAATAATAAAAAAACATATAATAAATTATAAATAAAAATAATAAATGATAAATAATGAATACTAAATAATAAATAATGAAAATATAAATATAAAATATAAAAATATAAAAATATAAATATAAATAAATGATATTTAAACAATAATATTTAATAAATTTTAAATAAAATGTAATAAATGATAAGTAATAAATAATTAATAATAAAAAAATAAATAATAAATGGTAAATAAATAACAAATAATGTGAAGTATATATTAAATAATAAATAAAAAATAATAACTAATTAATAGTAAATAATAAATAAAAAGTAATAAATAATAAGTATTGAATAACAAATAATAAATAATATAAAATAGAAGTATTTAAAAAATAAAAATATACAACAATAAATAATAAATAAAATATAATTCATAATCAATAACGATAAATAAATAATAAGTAATAAATAGACAATAAATGATAAATAATAAATAATAAATAAAAAAATAAATAAAGAAGAATTAATTAATTTGTAAGACTTAATTTGCTTTACAATTGCTACATTACAGCTGGCAACTGTACAAATCGGTTGTAGTAGTTAACCAACACTGGCTGCCAACAGTTATCGAGTGATACAGTACAATATCGTAATATGTATTTATATATATAATTACTTGCAGCTTTAATTGTATTTAAATAAAAATATAATAAATAAGTCAAAGGACGGCAATGAGAGGGAGAAGGGAGAAAGGAGAAGGCAGGGAAAGGATAAGAATAAGAAGCAGCAGAAGTAAACAGTTTCCCCTTTTGGGCTATAGTGTAATTTGAAGCTGATTTAAGTTTAGTTCAATGCAATGCGCCAAAATCTAATTTGGCAATAAAATTCCTTTGTTAATTTTGCTGAACGAAGTGGGCAAACTATCAAAAAGTTGCTAGTTGCTAGTTGCAAGTTGCAAGTTGCAATGCATACTTTTGCGGCAGACGCCTGATAATGCCTAAGCAGGCAAAAAGGAGCCAAACGAGTAGAGCGGAGAGAACGGGGAGAGCAGAAGAACGGGAGTGCGGGGCAACTGAGCAGATGAGGAAAACTTTAACTTTAAAACCAAGCAAACTATTTATAAATTGTGCAAAACTTGCGAGGACCAACAAGAGTGGGGGAGAGAGACGGCGACAGAGAGGGGGCGTTGCAAGTGCGAGTTGCCTAGTTGTTGCTGCGGCAGAGCGGCAAGCGGCAATTCGTTTAAGCCGCTTTACAGTCCGGCAATTTATGTGCCACGGCCAAGAAAAGGAAATAAAATATAAAAAAAAAACTTTGACTTAAACTATGCAACTGCCCATCCCTTGCCTCAAACACTCTCTCTCTCTCTCTCTCTCTCTCTTCACTACGCTTGCTCCCCTCCCGCTGACACGTCTCTGGTTGCAAATGCGTTTTGGCAAACGTCGCCGGCATCGATGACGCCCAAAACTTGGTGGCGCTAAATGGTGGCTCCAGGCGCGTGTACCACAAAAACTTAAGTGGCTTATGCGTTGGCCAAGCAACCAACAATAGCAACAACAACAATAGCAACTGCTAGCGCCTCTGAATGTGGCATAAAGTATAAAAATGTCTGAAGTGCGTTGTGCATGGAAAAATAATGGGGCAAACGCTTGAGAAGCGTCACAAAGTCTGCGGCACGAGTCCTTGGCTTGGCCACAGAGCAAGTCAATGCGAGAGAGAGAGTGGATAATGTGAAGAGAGAGGGGAAGAACAAACTGTAACTATAACTGTGGCAAAGCCAACGCCTTGGCATGTGGCACACGCAGCACGCCAATCAATCAGCAGCCAGTTTCATTCATCGATGAGCTCATAACATAAATTTTCATAAATTGTGGCGACTAAAGAACGAGGCGCAATGAAAGGAAAGGAAGGATGAAGAGAAGGGAGAAGAGAAGGGAGCAGAGGTGCCCCGGCCGTAGCAGCAGGAAGAGTCAGCAGGCGAAGGCATAGCAAGACTAGGAGCAGGAATAGCAGAAGGATGAAGTGCAGGATTAGCAGAGTCGGGAGGAAGAAGCGGGAACTGGAACAGGAACAGAAGCAGATATAGAAGTAGGGACAGCAGCAGCAGTAGGTATAAGTAGATGAGCAGTAGCAGGAGGAACACATGGTAGCCACCGTCTCATGTGTGATAATTAGCTGGGCACACTGTGAGGCTTGATGCCTGTGGAGCCAGCTTCATTAGCCAGGCCATTCTGCATAGTTAATCGTCGAGCTATTGTAATTACTTAAGCATTAACCATTGTTGCCACACTTGAGCGCTTCCTGGCGCCACACACACACACAAACACACAAACACACACATATACACAGTGACCAAGTTGCCTCGACAGTTGACTGCCTCCACATCCGGTTTGTCGTCGTGGCTTAATTAGGTTTTTGGACAGACGACAGGCAGCTAGTGGCGCCACTGGCTGCTTGCCGCTCTGCCGCTCAGCCACTCTGCCACACTCTGCCACTCAGCTACTGTGCCACACTCTCCTTGCCTCCTTTTGACCAGCGTCACATCATTATTTATGATCGAAAACGCGTTTTCGGCTTGCGGTTTTGCACTAAGGTTTCCGATTTGTTGTGTGCCCAACGAGGCATTAAAACCAATTGATTTATAGCCTAAACTGATCCTATGCTAGGCGTTGCCTACACCTTCTCCTTCTCTCCTTTTCCACCTCTCTCCCCATTCCTATACTCTTGCATCTAGTTGCTGCCTCATCTGCAGCCTTTGATTTGTCTCTGATTTCAATATCACAGCGCTCATTTCACGCTTAAAGCGTGAATCAGCGAAATGTGCAACGCATCTATAAGCTAAAACAATACAGTAAACATTCTGTATAATGAATATACTGAAAACTAATTTAAATTAATTTAATTGCAATTGCAAAATGAAGCGTAGCGTAGGAATACGCTCTTAAAACTTTAGTTAGACAGGCAGTAATGCAGTTTGATTAAACTGTAATAAATATATTATATTTATAGCATTTTAGCATGAGATTATAATAGTAGAAACAGCTTATTATAGTTTGTTATATATAGAAATTGTTTAAGTCAAAGTGGAACACATGAATTTAGTTAATGTAAATCAGCTAGAAGTGAAAGAAGTGAAGCAATTTCAAATAAGAAGGAGTTCAACATAAGTAAGATAAATAAATTATTTATAATATTTATGTATATTCAATTATATGAAACTGTTCTTTAAGCCAATTAGCACTCTATGCAGCTGCCAAAATAAGTGAAAGAACTGTCTTAAATCTAAAGCCTTGCTTATGTAATTTGTCATAGTTGTTGCTTATAATGCTAAATAAAATTTATTTTTGACTTCAGCAAACAAAGCGATTGATTAACTAAATTAAATACTTGTCTAAGGCATTATAAATCAATTAAATTACAAACCGAAAACTCTTAAATATCTCTAAAAATCCCAATCTGCAAAGTTGCCTCAGTTCCATCAACTTTCTTCATTAATTAGCTGAGCATTTCAGCTTTGCTGCCTTTAAAATACAATTGTGCTCATTATGCAATTAATTTACACGAAACGTAAGCGCAAAAGAAAACACAATGTTGTTAATCAATTTAAATATTAATAAAAGTAAAATATCATTAAAAGAAAATATATATTTTCACACGTCGAAACATTTCAATTGGCAGTAAAGTTGAGTTTTGCAAGTCAACAACGCGGCAAGCTGATGGATTCGAGAAACACGCACACATCACATCAAGTGCTGCAGTTAACGAAGAGTCACACACACACAAACACACACACACACACACTTAAAATGCCAGCAGCTATAATTGTTACTCAGGTGACAGATTTGCTGAATGGAAAAGGCAACGACGAACGACGAACGAGAATTGAGAAGGAGTTGCATGTCAACGATATATGCAATGGCTTGCCCAAGGAAGACAGAGAGTGGGACAGAGGGGGAAGGGGAGGCAGAGAAACCGTAACCCAAACAAGTCATGGCTTGGCAATCTCGGCCAAAGCCACAATGAACGACGAGCGAGAGGGAGAGAGAAATATAGAGATAGAGCAACTGAGAGACGAGTGCAACGTCAGACAAATTATCACGTTACAGTCGAGTGCGTGAGGCAGCGTGTGGCAACTGCTGGCATTGCTGCCACTGCTATTGCCGCTATTGCTGCTGCTGCTGCTGCTGTCTTGCAAGTTGTCGCCATGTGTCGCCTCGCAATGTGCAATCCAGGAAATGACAACGGCAACTGCATTGGCAACGGCAAAAGTCAATTTGCGCACTCCGGGGCGGCTGAGGATTCTGATATGTTAAGTGTGTAGCACACTGTGTGTGTGTGTGTGTGTGTGTGTGTGTATGTGTGTGTGTATCTGCATATGTGTGTGCTTGTCGCTGGTTACCGCAAAATGATAACTCTGCACAAGCCGTGGTCGTGTCGACTCTGCCATGCTCAGCATTGAACCTCTGTGCTGCGCTCTATCTCTCTCTCTCCCTCCCTCTCTCTCTCTCTATGTCTCTCTCGCTCTCTGCCTGTCTGGTTTATTATCTGCTTAAACATTGGCAAGCTTGGGCCTTTGCTGGCCGCCTTTATTTGCCGTTGATTGACACACCGTAGGCTATCGGCGCTTAATTGCATTTCGTTCAATGATAACATAATTTAAAAGGAAAACCGGATATGCGAGTCCCGTTCATTGCGGCGTATTGGTCCGTCTCGCTGCTAACAGGGGCAGGACGTCAACTATCTGCTCAGCTGTACCTTGATTTACGTTTTCTTTTACATTCGCTTAACTTCCTTTACAACTGACCGAACGCACAGGCGAACAACGTAGCTCACACTGATTGGCTCAAGGTGCGTATACGTAACGTGCATGCATTTCAATGCGTATCGTACGTAAGTTGAAGCCATGCAAGGCATATAAATATAACTGAAATATACTTGTACTTATCTATAGACTTACTTTAACCTACAATTAGTTGTTTAAGCTACTACTACTGACCGTAGTCAGCTTAGAACACACGCTTCATTTGTTGTTGTGGTGAACTCTTCATTTGTTGGAAAAGTATTTACAAGTTCCAATATTTTGAGGAAGTTTTAAGGGTTTAGATACTGAAATATGTAAGAAGAATTAAGCTTGCTTTGTTGTCTTATATATATATTAGACTGACTGAGGAATATATCGTAATCTAAGTCTGATTAGCGTTGTTATATTTGCTGATTCAATTCACTTTTTACGCCAGCATACTCCTACTTCTTTTAGCAAATATATCAACAACTTATAATTCATTAGTTTATATTAATTATAATAAGTAAACTTTATTAATTTGCGGCTGCGGCAAACTGCTTTTGCATATTACTCTTGTAATTTCATCAAGTTGGCTTAACGTGGCCAAATAAACTGCATTTTTAATTGACGCGAATAACTGAATGCTGAACAACTGCATTTTTCCCGTTTAACAAAAACAATTAAAAGAATTTATATGAATATATTTTTGCTTGTTTTATTTATTTTTTTTTTTTTGGCCAGAATTTAATGACCAAAACTAAAACTGCAATTGGTAAAACGATTTTCGCGCCAATTTCGTTTGATAGCGCTGCAGTTTGTCGCCACTCCCGCTGCGTCCTTCCCCAATTCATGACTCCTCTTCCCCCATGTGGCTAAACGCGCTAAGCTCAATGGCGATGGCACCAATCACGGCTTGCCACCATCAATTAAGTGTCAACGCGACAACAACAACAACAGCAACGACAACAACAACAATTGTAATAAAAGTTGACAACATTTTTGTTGCATGCAACATTCACAATACAAAAGCAAAAGCGACAAATAAAATAATAAACAACAACAACAAAACATTTTTAATTTGCCCAGACCAGTTTGAACAGCACCCTACGTTGTAACTATGCGCAGCGGGTAGTTATAGGTGTTTAGGCGGCTTGTAACACTTTCATTGGTTGAGTTTATTGAGGAATACAATTGTTGTGTATGACAACTTTAGATGTTTTATTATATAATTTAATTAATATAATTAATATAAATAATATAATTAATATAATTAATATAATTAATATAATTAATATAATTAATATAATTAATATAATTAATATAATTAATATAATTAATATAATTAATATAATTAATATAATTAATATAATTAATATAATTAATATAATTAATATAATTAATATAATTAATATAATTAATATAATTAATATAATTAATATAATTAATATAATTAATATAATTAATATAATTAATATAATTAATATAATTAATATAATTAATATAATTAATATAATTAATATAATTAATATAATTAATATAATTAATATAATTAATATAATTAATATAATTAATATAATTAATATAATTAATATAATTAATATAATTAATATAATTAATATAATTAATATAATTAATATAATTAATATAATTAATATAATTAATATAATTAATATTATTAATATAATTAATACAATTAATATAATTAATGTAATTAATATAATTAATATAATTAATATAAATAATATAATTAATATAATATAAATAAATAAAACAAATACATATACAGTATAGATATTAAATATTAAATGCATATAAGTTAAATTAATATTATTATTATTTACAGGGTATTTTCAATTCTATAAAGCCTAAGTAAGCTGCATGTTTTTCTTTTTTTTAATGTAAATTATTTCTTTTGGGCAATTCGCAAATTGTTTTATTTGCATCGGTTGTGTGTGTGTGTGTGTGTTGATAGGGGAAGGGGCGGGTGGACTGCCTGTCATCATCTTTGACTGTCTAACTGTGCACCCCTCCCCGCTTCCTTCGCCACCCTTTTGAACGCTGTCACCTACTCTGTCCATTTGTTTGACTGTCTTTGTGTCTGTCTGGTTGGGCAAAGTAAACAATTGACGGGACGTCGCGAGTTGTTGCGATTTGTGTGACTGTGAAACTGTCAGCGAGTTGTGTGACAAGCCCATGAACAACAACAACAACAACAATAGCAATAGCAATAACAACAACAGCCACAGCAATTGAACTGACAATTTCACGACTTGCGACGACTTGTCCAGACTTGTTCGCCTATGCAAATTTAATGTTTTGCATAGCATACATTTTGGGGCAAGTGAACGCTGCAAGGACGCGTCGACTGCCGCCTGCCGCTTGTCGCTTGTCGCTGTCATTACATAATGACAGTCATTAATGTAGCCGATAGTGAGAGGGAGTGGGGGGCTAGTGGATTTTAGCCAAAAGTGTTGCGGTCATAACAACAACAACAACAACAGCAGCAACAACTATAAAATTAGCATAATCAATTTGCACGACGCTGCGCTGCGCCTTCGTTTCGCTTGATAAATCGTTGCGGCAAGTGCTTCAAAATGGGGCAACCGTAAGCGAGAGGAGCAGTTTGAAGTAGGTGCAATGCGAGTAGGTGCACTAAAGGAGCAACAGGAGCACAAATAGCAGCAGCTTAAGTAGTTGTGCAATAGCCAGAGGAAGGAAGGCGAGGAAGGCGCAGAAACAGCGGCAAGATCAGGGAAATCAGGAAGCAGCAGCAGAAGAGAGAGAAGGGAAGAGAAGATGTGGTAATAGGCAGAAGCAGGTGCAAGTGGAGAAACAGAGTGAGTAACTGAAGGATAACATTAAGGAGCAAAGGGAATCAGATGGCATTAAACAAGTTGAAGTAGCTTTAGCTAAGGATAGAGAATATATGTTAGAAAGGAAGAATGAAGAATGTGCAAATAGAACTGGGAATAGTAGACAAAGAATAGACTTAGCAGTAGGAGAGATCAAAGGCTGTGCAGGAAAGAGGAAAAAAAAGAAGAGTATGATAATGAGTTGGAGAATGTGAATGCGAAACAGAGAAGAGATAACTTAAGGAATTCTTTGGGCAACAACAGGATCAGTAAAGCGAGTGGTAGGATTGAAGGAAACAAGTTCTCTAGACTCTGCTAGAGCAAGAGGAAGAGCAGAAGGATCAATGTAATAAGCAGAAAGACCGAATGAAATAGAAGCAGTAGTATGAGCGGTAATATAAAGAAAATGAAAGCAGGAGAAGAAGGAACAGAGGGCAGAGAAAAAGAGCGAAGCAATGATGAAACGGCAGCTGAAGGGACAGAAGAAGGAGAGTAACAAGAGCAGCAAGCAACAAGAAGTAGGAGTAGGAGCAGAAGTTATAGAAATGAGCGAAGCAGATGCCAAAGAAGCAGAAGCTGAAAGAGAGAAACAGCAGCAAGTGCTACTCGCTGAAGACAGAGAGATAGAGAGTTGGTGAGAGAGGGGAGAGAGAGCGACAGAGCAGCGGGAGCAGATGCAGGCAATCAACTTGTGATTTTATTTTATTTTTCCATTTACTTGTCTTCTCTTCTCTTCTCTTCTTTTTGGCTAATGGACAAACGCAAAAGTCGCATCTTAACGCCTGAATGGGCCTGGTTAACGTGCTTGGGCATATGCTCTGTGGCCTGGGGCATGGAGCATGGGGCCATGTGGCAATGTGGCATGGGAGGTGTGGCCTGTGACATGAGGCCTTGGGCCGGGGGCATGTGCCTACAAAACTGAAGTTAGCTGCGTTGTGTCCTGCAGGCGACCCACTTAGCGTTGCAGATACGCCGAATCATTTTTGCATGCAGCTGGCTGCAGTTGTTGTGCCTCTTGTTGCTGTTGTTGCAGCCATTTGCGTGGCGCATGTCGCACGTAGAGGCGCAAAATTTAGCGGCAAGGACAAGGCAAGGCAATGGTGTGGCATGGTGTTGTGTCCTGGCAAAGGTTTGTGCCATTTCGTTCGGTTCGTTCGTGTTGTGCTTTGGCAGTTTTTAGTGCATCTGCAGCACATAACTAAAAGGCGCAACGAAGCAACACAAGAAGCAGCAGAAGCAGAGGCAGTAGAAGAAGCAGTAGAAGAAGCAGAAGTGGAGAGACAACAAAGAAAATGAAACAAAAGCAACAAGCAAACAACATACAAAGTTACAGCTCGTCTCTCAGTCAGTCTGTCTGTCTGACTGCCTGTCTGTCTGCCTGTTGTTGGCCTGGCCCATAAACTGGCCAACAGTCATAGTTCGAGTTCTGCCGTTACACAACTGTCGACTGCCGTTGCTTTTCTTTGCCTTGTTTTGTTGTTGTGCAAATTTATTACATTTGCCATTTGATTGGCTTCTTTAAGAACAAATAAAACACGAAAAGCTCTGCTGTAGGTAGAGAGAGACAGAGAGAGTGTGTGTGTCTGGTAAGCAGATACCCTGTAAACATTGAAAAGAGAATATTTCATTGAATTTAAAAGGAATTTTCTATAAATTCAAAGTAATATAGAGTCTCAGCTATAAAAATATTGCAAATTAAATAGTATACCTCTTTAGAATTAAAACTATATTAGCTAGACTTCAGTATAAATTTAAGAAAGGCTAAAACAACTCAATTCCTGACGTCTGGACATAGCTAAGACTCCCCATGGCTGCGCAGTGTATGCATAGAAGTTTTAAATAGCGTTTGTCAAACTTTTTAAATGCAATTCAGTATGAAATATGCAGAGTAGAAGCCACTTTATTTGCATAAATAACAAATATCGCTCATACGCCGCATTGTGCGCACAACTGATGCTGCTGCTGCTGATGTTGGCTAAAGTGGAATATAACCGAAATGATGATAAATCGTGCGTGGCGATGCGACTCCACAAAGTATGTTATAGACTTTGATGCTTGTTGTTGGACATGGCTAAGGAGGAGCAGCAGCAGCAGCAGGAGCAGGAGGAGGAGAGAGTAGCAAGAAGAGGAAAACGTAGCAGAAGCAAAGAGAGTGGGCAAAGAGTAGGGATAGAAAGAGTAGAATACAAACATTTTAAATGACGCTACAAACAATTTATAACCGACACATACGCTGCGCACTTCTCTCGCTCTCCCTCTCACTCACGCTTACTGTTGCCATCTCTGTCGCTCGTTTACGGTTTATTTATGAAGTTTTGTGGCTTGTTTCATGCACGTTGCCTACTTTCAGGCGCGACAAGACAAATTGTGCTGAAAAGTAAACAGCAAACTGCTTGCTAATTGCAAACGCCAAATGAGTGCGACAATGCGAGCTAGAGATAGCTCTATTTAGAAAGATAGAGAGAGAGAGAGAGAGAGAGAGAGAGGGAGACTGACTGCGGCCAGCAAGTGCAATTGGCACGTGAAAAATTGCCAGTCATTTGAAAAGTGGCCGCGTGACAAACTTTTTAATAAATGAAACTTTTGCTTGATACTCCGCCACATCTTGGCTCCCTCTTCCCCCCTCTCTCTCCACTCCATTGCTAACTGACCACTGCTAACCACAAATCACATTTATTTAGGTTTTTTGCTCTGCTCTGTCGTTACACAAAACAAATGCGAAAATTGGCCAAAAAGCTTAAACAAGCTGCCAATATTTTGTGTCTATTTCCGCGTAGTCCCCTTTGCGTCTCTCCCTAACCACAATGCCAAGCACCTCGTGCTGCTTCAGTTTGCCATTGTCGTTACTTACACTTTATTGGGTTTGGTGTTTTGTAATGTTTTCTATGCTTCAATTCGCTGTATATAAATTTTTTATTTATTTTCAAGCCTTTTTTTTTTATGGGAGTTGAAGCGAACGGGGGGGAAAGAAAAGAATGAGCGGCAAACAAAACTAAATAAAACGCATTTATGTCTGTTTTCATGTTTATTGTCGCACATAAAGCTAGAAACCGACAGGCGACAGGCGGACAGACGACAGACGGACATACGGACGGACAACGGCCAATGGCCAACAAAAATTGCACTATTTTTACGGCCAGTTGGCAAATGTGTCGCTCGCAGGCAGCTTTAAATTCTATTAAAATCGAGCAATGGCGAGCAAACGATACTCTCTCTCCCTTTCTTCTCTCTCTCTGTCTCTCTCTCTCTCGCTCACTCGCTCACTCGCTCTCTATTTTGGTGCAGGACATGACAAAAAACGCTTACGACAACAAGAAACGAGCTGCAAAACCAAGCGACATGCACACCACATGAACAACAACAACAACCACAACAACAACAACTACAACAACAGCAGCAAAGAGAGCAACAATAGCAACATTGATAGTTAAACTAACAATAACAACAATAGCAAACAAATAAGCGTTGCATCCGCTGAGTGTAATAGACTATAAAGATGCTCTGTAATTCAAAGGAATCGTTGAGGTGATTGTAATTGTAATTGTAATTGTAATTGTAATTGTAATTGTAATTGTAATTGTAATTGTAATTGTAATTGTAATTGTAATTGTAATTGTAATTGTAATTGTAATTGTAATTGTAATTGTAATTGTAATTGTAATTGTAATTGTAATTGTAATTGTAATTGTAATTGTAATTGTAATTGTAATTGTAATTGTAATTGTAATTGTAATTGTAATTGTAATTGTAATTGTAATTGTAATTGTAATTGTAATTGTAATTGTAATTGTAATTGTAATTGTAATTGTAATTGTAATTGTAATTGTAATTGTAATTGTAATTGTAATTGTAATTGTTATTATAAATGTAAATGTAAATGTAGTCGTAATTGTAATTATAATTTAAATATAAATGTAATTCTAATTCTAATTGTAATGTAATGTAATTATAATTGTAATTGTAATTGTTATTATAAATGTAAATTTAATCGTTATTGTAATAATAATTTAAATATAAATGTAATTCTAATTCTAATTGTAATGTAATGTAATTATAATTGTAATTGTAATTGTTATTATAAATGTAAATGTAATCGTAATTGTAATTGTATTTGTATTTATATTTGTATTTCTATTTGCAATTGTAATTGTAATTGTAAATGTAATTGTAATTGTAATTATAATTAGTATTATAATTATAAATGTAAATGTAATTGTAATTGTAATTGTAATTATAACTTAATTATAAATGTAATTAAAATTGTAATTGTAATTCTAATTATAAATATAACTGTAATTGTAATTATAATTTTAAATGTAATTGTAATTATAATTGTAATTGTAAATGTAATTGTAATTGTAATTGTAAATATAAATGTAATTGTAATTATAATTCTAAAAATTGTATTACGATAATCATTATATATTATTTTCTGTATAAACAAAGGATAAATTGAATAAAGATTATCAAATTTTTATTTTAATTATTATTATAATTTCAGCCAATGAAAATTAGTTTTAAATATATTTATAAATTTGCATTATTGATATTACTATTATTATTATTGTATTAAAATTAAAAAATAAATCAATTCATCAATTATTAATTAATTTCAAATAATTTACAAACTTTACTTTATGCATAACAAATAATATGCGTAGCTTATTAAACATTAAAAATTAATTATAAACTATAGAAATTGAAATGGGAAAACTGCGGTTATAGGGAACAGTTGATGGCTGTCATAGTTAAGAGTTTAATGATATTGATTGAAATACAATAAACTATAACCCAATACACATAATTATTATAACATAATTCAATTAAATTGATAGTTAAATATATTTTAACTATAACTGGCGATAGAAATATGAATTGGTAGAATAATTAAGTTAGAGTTGCGTAAATTAAATATAATATCTGTTAAATAATGCATTTATGTTCTATATTTAATTACCTTTTGTAATTAATTTAAATTTTATTAAATTAAATTAAGGACTCTTCTGCTGTCATGGCACAAAAAGTACAATTCAGTGAAAAGCGAAACAAGACGCGACTAATTCCGTCCAATTACATACAGCTTAAAGGCAGCACTTATAGCCACAACTGCTGTATGCAGGGTATATGGTAAGGAGCAAGCTGCCGCTCCTCTCCTTCCTCTGCTTCCTCGGCCGCCATTCGATGCAATCTGTAGCTGAAAACTGCGGTCGACTTTTGTGCGCGCGTTGACAAAAAATCGCTTAAACGCAGGCCAAGGCACGTTTGCTAAACAATTGCTGTGGGTAAACTTCATTAGAATGCTGTGCAACAATAACAACAACAACAACAACAACTGAGAGAAGCAAAAGAAGTGAAGGAGGAGGAGCTGGAAGTGGAAAAGGATTCGCACAAGTGACATACAAGTCCAGTGTCTGTTTAAGTCTGTTGCGTTTTCATCTCTTTGCTTCAGTCTAACAAAGCAAACAACAGCAACAATAAACAAGAATAAAACAAAACAACGAAAAAAAGGGAGGAGAAAGAGAAAGCGAACAACAACAACAACAAAAAAAAAAGGAAAAATGGGAAAATTAATAACAAGCCAAGTACGTAAAATGGCCGAAAAACGCTGTTGGGCATTTGTAGAGCATACAAGTGCTGCAAGGTTCTGGGCCCTAACTCTGCTGCCCAGCACACACACACACACACACACACAAACACCTCGGGAAACAGCCAAAAAGAAATGACATTTGTGCTAAAGTTTTGTTACTGTTGTTGTTGTTGTTGTCGGTTGACCAACGCGAATTGCGCGCGAATTTTAATTAGTGCGCCCTTTTTTGGGGCGGGGTTTGCCCAGAAGACGGCAGCTGTGACCCAACTGTGTGTGTGTGTGTGTGTGTGTTTGTGTGTGTGTGTGTGCTTGTCTCGCAACAAGCAAACAATTAAAAGTTTTTAACCTTAATGCGGATATGTTTGTTAAATTGCCAACAACAGAAAGAGTAGAGCCAAATAACCAACAGGCCTTGGTCAACCCAAGAAAAAGTATAAAACGGTAAGCAAACACGACGCTGAGATACCCTATGAAAGAGCAGACACATTAAAAACGCTATATAAGAGAGTGAGTTAAATGTAAGGCAAGAAGTAAAATGAACAATCCAAGCGAAATGTTAATGAAAGTGAGAAGCAAAGTGAGAAGTGAAGTTTGAAGAAGATATGACAAAAGAGAAGAGACTAAAGATAAAGAAGAGATAACAGATATGGAAAGAGTAGTGAGTAGAATAGAGAGGGATCAAGTCTAAAACAGTATTGATAAGTAAAGCAGGAAGCAAGTGCAGCGAGAAGCAAAGTGAGAAGCAAGCTCAACAGTCTTATCATAATGATAATATGTGCACAAAAAGAAAGACAAGTCGAAAACCAATGCAAAAGAGAAGTTAAGTAAGAACAGACGAAATAGAAATTAGAAATGGGAAAGCAAATCAAATGCAAAATTAAGAAAGTCAACTGTTGAAAGATAATGGGTGAAGTGAAGTGAGAAGTCAAGCAAAAGCGAAAGCTTAAGTTAAGCAGAAATAAGTGAGAAGTTAAAGGGAATTTGAAGCGAGAAGCAATTCAAAAGAAGACAAGTAAATAGGAGAAGCAGTAAAACAAGTGCAGAGTGTAGACAACAAGTCAGAATTGTATTCAACAGAAGAAGAAGCGAAGAGAAGCAAAGCGAGAAGCATAACTCTCAAGAGTCTAGCATACTCGCTGAACAGCTACCAATTCAGAGCAGCTGTGGCACTTGCAACTGCTCTCTTTGCTGCTTAAACAGAAACATTGGTCAGCTCTTTGCTAACACAGACTTAGTTAGGCACATGTCTAGCATACCCTTAGCACCGTCTGCTACAGGGCATTGCCATGCTAATGTGTAGCCAACTTTTAAGCGCATTGGCCATGAGAAGATCCACAACAATTTTAATCAAGTCTTGCGACAACTTTGAACCAACTGACGGCATTCAATGTTAACAAAATATTTGTTGGCCTGCGTTGGCCAAAAATGCTACGTTTGACGCATTGGCCACAGTGGCAACAACAACAACAGCAACAACAGCAGCAGCAAGAACAACAATAAGAACAATAAAATCTGTTGCAGTTGCAACCACAAATTAACCCACAACGACTGAGTGGTGCATTGACTCTTTCAGCTTGCAGTTACTCAAAAAGTTAATCACATAAAAAGGGCGGCAAGTGGGTGTGTAACACACACACACACACACACACACACACGCACACACAACCAATAACTGAACCACAAAAATGATGTGCAAAATTGACCGAAAATTGCATTTGCTGCAGTTGCAATTGTTGAGTTGTTGTTGCTGTTGCAACTTTATGGGCGTGACAGCTTATGACGCCCAATTTGCTTGACAATTGATTGTTGCCTCGAAATATGATTACCAACTGAATGCTGAGTGTAGGAATGGGGGGGCGTGGCAGGCATATAAAAAGGCTTATGCTGCAATTGTTTAGCGGTTTTTGAAAATTGCAACAAAATTGCAAATTGAATTTAATGCCAATTAGCAGCAATTTCAACACAGTGTGGCAAGTGGGATGGACACTGCTTAAATCGAAGATAAACTGGAAATAGAACAACAATTGCAAAAGCAAAGAGAGACAAGGAATGGAAGGAAGATGAGGGAGAAAGAGAGAGAGAGTGAGTGTGCTATCAGCTGTTGTGCAGCCAAAAGAAGCTAGTTTATAGCTGGAAAATATAGCTAAATATGCCATTAAAAACATGAAAGTGTGCTCTACTTAAAAGCATACAACTAGCAGATACCCTGTAATTAGTTGTCACGTATCTAGATATAATCACAATAAGCTGTATTCTTTAAGGAATTCTTTGTTGTAAATATATGACAAAAATCACAGCTGTTCGACTAGAAGATACCCTGTAACGCTGGAATTATGCCCAAAGATTTCTAAACAGAACTTAGCTAAGCTTGCTTAACTAATTGATACGCCGTTGTCAGTTTAAGGTTCACTCTTTGATGCTGCACTGAAAGATACCCTGTAGTGTATGCAGCAGGTACCGACACAATTCGTAATAGAATTCTTGTTGAGCTCTGGCTTAACGGTTACCCTGTAGAAAGTTGTTGTTGCTGCAGTTGCAGTCAAAACAAGAAAAGCTGCTCATGAACCGGACTAGCAGTTACCCTGTAGCTCGCATTTGAGATATAAAAATGTCTGAGAATTAATTTAAAATCAACAGAATTGAGCTTGCTCATTGATACATATATTTAATAAGATTTTCTACTTCTAGTTAATAGCTATAAGAAAAAGGCTAGATTTGGCAGATAAATAGCTAAAATTGACAGCACAATTATGTGTCAAAATAAAGGCATTGCTTATGAAAAGGATTTTCAAAGCTGAGCTAAACATGATGTCATAATAAACGCACAGCAACAATAACAACGACAAGCACACCTGCCCCCACACACACACACACACACACACACACACACACACACATCTACATACATACACAAGCTGAAAGCCAAACCAAATGCAATTATTGTAGCTGTAGTTGAAGCTGAGTTTGTTGTTGCTGCTGTTGCTCTTGTTGTACCCAAAGGATGTCGTCTAATGTAATCTAAACTGCACTTGCCACAGCCACAGAGTGTAGAGAGAGGGGGAGGGGGAGGGGAGCGGGGCAGCGTGTGCGTGCGGCAGTGCGAATGAGAGAGAATCTGCATGTGGATAGACAAATAAACATATCAAAATTGCATATTGTTTTAATTGTTTTGTTACCAGGTTTCAGGTTATTTGATGCCAAGACTAGAGATTAACGCATTTACACTGCAAATCCTGACAGTTGCTGGCACAACACACACACTTATACACACACACACACACTCACGCACTTGCATAATAAACCCACACTCGATGCACATTTTGCTTGGCACTAAACAGACATAAATTGTGTGTGTGGGCCAACATAAAGTTGTGGGCGTGTGTGTGTGTGTGTGTGTGTGTTGGAGTGTGTGTATTTATGCTCTGGCTTATTTGAGATTTGGCTTGAAGCCTTCACTGCTTGTAAGACAATTATGCATATTAAACGTTTGACTTTTGTCTCATTATTGAAGCAACTGTCTACGACTGCCTGTTTCTTCTTCTTTCCCTGTCCCTGTCCCTCTCTCTCTTATTCTCTTATGCACTCCCTCTCTCTCTTTCTTTTCCATCTTTTCTTGCCGTTGGCCACCTTTGCTGCTTAAAGTAGCCGCCACTTTAAGTACGACGATCGTAAAAACAAAAGCCATAAAATGCGCATAAAAAAGGCAACAAAAATCTGTCCGGCAAACCATTTTGTTGCTGTTGATTTTGTATACCCTGCAAAATGCTGTCAGGCATGTCAGTTAAGCCAGAAGCGTTAACTGTCAAGTGTGGTAGGCACACTATAAAGTTTAGAGTAATATTATGAAATATTTATAAATAAATATATGAATGTTTATAAATTTATAATTAAATTATAAAAAATAAAAATAATAATTAAAATATAAGTAAAAGCGAATTAAATATTTAAATTGCATGTAAATTAATTGAAATAAAAATAATATAACAATACTATAATATAAATAATATGACAATGTAATAATATTAATAATATATTAATATAATAATACAAAAATGTAATAATATAAATAATATGTTAATATAATAATATAATAATTATAAAAAATAAGAATTATAAAAAATAAAAATAATAATTAAAATATAAGTAAAAGCGAATTAAATATTTAAATTGCATGTAAATTAATTGAAATAAAAATAATATAACAATACAATAATATAAATAATATGTTAATATAATAATACAATAATATAATAATATGAATAATATAAATAATATAATAATATAATAATATAATAATATAATAATATAATAATATAATAATATAATAATATAATAATATAATAATATAATAATATAATAATATAATAATATAATAATATAATAATATAATAATAATATAATATAATAATATCTGAACATCGCCATTCGAAAAAGCAAACTTGAGAAATGGAAAACCCTTTGCGATGATATTAACTCAGACCCGTGGGGCCTAGGGTATAAAATCGTCATGAAAAAGCTCCAGACCTACCGCGCATCCCCCTGCTTGGAAACGGAAAAAATGGACAACATAGTTCAGACGCTATTCCCCACCCACCCGGCCAGACAAGCAGAGCCGATGATAACAGCAGACGACAGCCTGGTTGAGATTTTTACCAGAGAAGAACTCTCGAAAGCGGCAAAAAGCCTGAAACATGGAAAAGCGCCAGGACCCGATAATATACCTGCGGAAGTGCTATCTGTTATTGCAGAAAGCAGACCTGAAATGCTGCTGGACATGTATAACGCATGTATTCGTAGTGGAACATTCCCCAATTCATGGAAGGTTCAGCGGCTGGTTTTGATTAGCAAAGGGAAAGGTGATCCCGCTACCCCCTCGGCCTATCGACCACTTTGTATGCTTAATACAGCAGGAAAGCTTCTAGAAAGACTAATTAAGCCCCGCCTCGCAGCCGCGGTAGACAATGCAGGAGGACTCTCTCCGAGGCAGTACGGCTTCAGACCAGGCAGGTCCACAATCGGAGCAATCAGAGAAGTCACAGAAGCAGCGCTCGCGAGTCACCAAGGCAACCACCATTCACGCCCAATTGTACTGCTGGCAACGCTAGACGTAAAAAATGCTTTTAACAGCGTTAGATGGGCGGATATGATAGAGGCACTACGCACACGATTCCAAATCCCGGCGTATCTCATGCGAATTCTGCACAGTTATCTCGACAACCGAAAGCTTTTGTATCAGACGACAACAGAGGAAAAGTGCATCCAAGTCACAGCTGGAGCAGCGCAGGGATCAATACTCGGACCAGATCCCTGGAACATAGCCTATGACGACGTTCTTCGCATAGAGATGCCCGATGACACATTCCTAGTAGGATATGCTGACGACATCGTGGCAGTCATCCCGGCGCGTAACACAGAGTATGCCCAACGCAAACTTACGCAAGTGATGATTCGTGTTAAGGACTGGTTGGATTGCCGAGGACTACAGCTAGCAACCGAAAAAACAGAGCTGCTGCTAGTAAGTAGGCGGCAAATCCCACTGGAGATGGACATGAGGATAGGCGATAGCATAATCAGGACACAAAGGGTCATCAAGTACTTAGGAATCCGGCTTGACTCAAAGCTAACCTTTCAAGCGCAGCTCACCTACGCATCGACGAGGTCCGCCACCGCAATACGATCACTAAGCAGACTCATGGCAAATGTGGGTGGACCATTGCAGAGCAGGCGGAAGCTGCTAATGGAAATAAACAACGCCATCCTTCTCTATGGATGTGAGATCTGGGCAGACGCCTTGAGCACTAATTACAAGGCAAATCAGCTCCTATCGATGCAGAGGACGAGTGCGCTGAGGATAATAAGCGCTTATAGGACGGTATCGGGATCAGCAGCGATGGTCATTGCAGCCGTGATACCGGTTGATATATTGGCTCGAGAGCGCAAGAAACTATACGAGCTTCGCCAAACAGGAAGAGCTACAATACAGTCAGCCGACGTCTGTAGACAGGATTCTCTTAACCAGTGGCAAGAAAGGTGGACAAACGACAACAAGGGAAGGTGGACAGCAAGACTTCTACCCGATCTCAAAGTCTGGATACAGAGAAAACACGGTGATGTTGACTATTATGTTACACAAATGCTGACAGGACACGGGTATTTCAGCTCCTTTCTATACTCTATAGGTAAATCCACAGAGGCTAGCTGCGTCTACGGGGATACGGTAAGAGACAACGTAGAGCACACAGTCTTCCACTGCGAGCGATTTGCCGAACGACGACACCGACTACTACAAGAAGTAGGGGACATCACGCCGGACAACATTATAACAATAATGCTCACCAACGAGGAGAACTGGCGACATATCGCGCGCTTCATAGGCGATATCCTCCGCCTAAAGAAAAAGGACTTAGATGAGAGAACATAGTCCGGGCAGTCTGGACGCAGACAAACGATGAGAGCGCTTAGCGCGAAATAGGCCCCACTTCGAAGTAATGCGAAAGCTTTCCCGAAGTGGAGATAGGCCTGATGAGGAGGGGGTTTTTAGTGGGTGCGAGCCCCACATACCACATTGCGACGGTAATGTGAGATGCAGAAGGCATTTTCCCCCCTCCCCCAAAAAAAAAAAAAAAAAAAAAAAAATATAATAATATAACAATACAATAATATAAATAATATGACAATGTAATAATATAAATAATATTTATATTTATTATTTTATTTATATTATTTTGTATTTATTATATTTATTTAATATGTTTTATTTATAATTTTTATTATTATTATTATTACTTATTTATATTTATTGATTTTCTACTATTCTTAAATAATTTAACTCCGCCGTTTAACTGTTTCGTTCCTTCTCTTTTCGATTGCTGTTTCTTTCTCCCTTTCTATTCCATTCGCTTGCTCTTTCGCTCGCTGTGCGTTGTCAGGGTATTCACTGTACGTTGTGCTGCTCACTGTATGCTCAAATTGTTCCTTTGATTTAGCAGGATGTGTTCAACGGTCGCCACTTGACTTGCTTCGACTTGCGCCGACTTGTTCGGCCGCCCATTATTATGGTGTGTCCGGCAGGGAGGCGAGCGGGCGGGCGAATGGTTGATTGTTATTGTTGTTGTTATTGTTGTTGTTGCTATTTGGATTGTTGCTTTTGTTTCTTTCGGGCGCTGCAATTGAAAATTTATTTTGTGTGCTCATTTTGCACCTAATTTTGGTGAAGCAAAAGTCCAAGCGCTGAAGCTGAAGGAAATGAGTCGCAAAAGGAATAAAAATGAAAAGCGAAGCAACTTGCAAAAGTCATTTTCATTTTGCCACATCGTAAAAATGTTTTGTTCTGCTTTCCCCCTGCCCCCAAATACGTATGTGAGTGTGTGTGTGTGTGTGTGTGTGTTGTGGCATTCTCATCATTGCTCTGTTAGCCTGTACTCGGACTCCTTCTCCCTCTCTCTCTGCCCCCCCTTTTATATATTTATTTTAGATTTATTGTAATGTCCAGCAAAAAGATTGCCCAACTTGCCACCGCCCTTGCCACCCCCCCCGCAGCCACTGCTCGCCCCCAATGTGGCTGGCCAAGCCTTTACTGGTTTTTTGGGGTTTTTGTGCGACACACACGCATTTGGTATGCAGTTTGCGTTTGAGGCCTGTCAGGACATGGCCTGCCCTTGTCCTAGCCAGTTCTGGCCTGGTCAGAATAGCATTGGAGCTGCAACTGGAACTGAAACTGGACATGGGCTGCGGCTTTCATACGCCCATTGCACAGGCCTCAATGCTGTACCCTCTCTCTATCTCTGTGTGTCTCTCTCTCTCTCTCTCTCACTCTCTCTGCCACTTTGCCATATTGAAAGTAATGTTTACGTTTCCGTTTCCGGTTTAAGTCCATGTCAAGCCATTCAGCCAGAACGTTTGTATTTCATTTTAAATTTGCTTCCAGCACCCAACAAAATATTTGTTGTCATTTTTTCTTTTGGTTATAACCAAACAAGACAGACATAGCATGACATAGAGGGACGAATTGGCTATACCCTGTAAGTAAAAGTATGATAAAAAAGAGTATAAATATTAAACAAATTTAAGTAAATTAAATAATTTATCACAATAAAATCAAATTAATTACTTTAAATATTAATAAATTAATAATTTAAAAAAATTCATAAATTTGTAATATTTAAATATAAATAATTTAATTAAAAATTAATGTAAATAGTTGCAAATTAACTAAAATCAAAATAATAAATAAATATAAAGCGCCATCTAGCGTTCAGCAGATGTGATGAATTGTATAAAATTGGAATTGCAGCTTTGGGTTAAGTTATTTGCGTATCTTGCGCTGTGTTGCTGCTCAATTTGCTGGGTATTGCATAGCCCAGCTAAATAGGAGTTGAATTTATTTGCAATATCGAAATATATATAAATTTAAAACTGTTTCTTTGCTCATTTGCTTCCTCTTTTATTCAGCATTAGTATATGCACTCTATACAGGGTATTATCAAGCGTCGACAATCCGTTGTCTTCACTCGTTCACAGTTTTGTTACGGTCTTCTCTGTGCTCTGTTGATTGCAGCAGCAACAGTCACAAAATGCAATTTGATTATGGCCAACTTTTGGCTTTGTCTCAGACCTTCATTAGCCTAAAGACTTGCATCATCTTATGATGGTTCACTCATGCCAGCATGTCATCATTCCAGCATTCCATCATTCCATCATTCAGTTATTTTCTCGCATCAGTCCATCAGTTTTGTTTGGAGAGGGCTTTCAAGTAATTAGAAAAACTGCTAAAAAAAAAAAAAGAAAGGCAGGAGGAGGAAACAAGCAAAGGAAAGAACCGAATATTACACATACGCCGCATATGCCGAGTGTCTTCGTTGAGTTGGCCGTGGAGAGGGGGCAGGGGGCAGGGGGCAGTTGGCAGGGGAGATGGGCTATATGGGCGTGGCCCGTTAGCCAGTGGCGCATAACAAAATTGCGCATTTAGCGAAAATGCAAAAGTGCAAATACGAACATCCGCTTCCGTTGCATCACCCAACACTGGATCGACTAGCGGATACCGTTACAAAGGTCAGGCCAGGGGTAGGCAGTAGTGTGAGGGGACGGGTTGCTCGTCCATTTGTTTTTTGTCGCTGTGCGACTTTGTTAGGTTAGGCAAAGAGGGAGAGGAGAGGCAAAGGGGTAGCCACTGTTTGGCTAAGTGCCGCCGCTGCTGTCGTTTACCAACACTCCACCAAGAACTGCTGACGACCTGAAGCACTACGGACGCCACCGCCACCGTCACCGTCACCGTCACCGTCACCCACCCCTCGTCCTTCCCTCGCTGGCCCATTTGCCAGCCATTGCCTTCTCTGTTGACTTTTACGAGTCTGGCCGCCCAGAGTATTTGTGTTTGTTGTGTTGGTTCGTTTGGCCTCATGTATTTTTATTTTGGACATGTGCCAGAAATTTGACATATGAACTGCAGCCGCCAACGCGGGTGCCAGTGCCACGCCTCCACAACCAGCCCCCTCTCTACCCTCTCGCCGAATGTCTCCTCGCCTGCCCATCTACTGCTTCTCCTCCTTTCGTTTGTCGTTCTGCTCTTCCTTCCCTTCCTGCTCTGCCTTCCCTTCCTGCTCTGCCTTCCCTTCCTGCTCTACCTTCAGTTCCTGCTCTGCCTTCTCCTCCTTCAAAAGAAATCGCACTGCATTATTATCAACTTCAATTTTGTTGTCGACATTGGGCTGAGCTCCACAAATCAGCCTACTCGCCTGTTCTCTCACCAAAACCCACCACACCCCCCCCCTCCGCCACCGTGTCCTTCATTGTGCCCACATTGAAAAACCTGTGCTGCATACACGATGTGCCACAGGACAACAACAAGCCACAAAATTGAAATTACATGTTTTACTTATAAGTTGCTTCGCAAGAGGCGCATGCGAAACACAGCAAAGAGTCAACGAGTTGGCGAGGGAGGGCAGGATAGGGAGGCAGCAGATAGCTAGAGCTGGAAGGGGGGCAGCATGGTGGCAGCTGCAACGTGTAGGTGGCTCATTAATTTGCCAAAAGCCAAAAGGCAGATAAGCAGCAAACAGCAGTAAAAAAGGATTGAACTCGCAACTGAGGGGGAGGCAAGTTGAGCAGCGAAGGCGGGGGGAAGGAGGGAGGCGTTGTTGCACCCACAGCATGCGTATGAGCCACATGCAAAGCGACTATATATATATATATGTGAGTGTATCTGTGTGTGTGTGTGTGTGTGTGTGTGCATTGTGGAACCGCAGCTCAGCCAGATAAAATCCAATATGGCGCCAATTTTCTCACGTCTGACATTTAATTAACACAACAATGTGAAGAGCAGCAAGCGCAAGAGAGCGAGACACCCCGAGAGTGGGTGGCGTGCGAGCGAGATGGCGCTAGTGAAGTTATGGGCAACTGCTGGGAGCTGCAGCTTCAGCCGAAAAGTATGCTGCGGTAAATGTTGTCATTATAAAACGTGAATTATATACAAAAGTTTTTCGCGAGTTTTTCGCTTGATTCTTTTTTGAAGTTTTTTCTTTGGATTATTTCTTTAGTTTTTTTTTTTTCATACACTTTACGCATTGTTTTTGGGCTATGCGTTTGTGAGTGTGCCTCTGGGTGTGTGGTTTATGCAATGGGTGCTATCATTTGTGGTTTATGAAGATGTGCAGGGTAGCAAGCTGTTGAGGTTATGTTGCGCTTGGATTAAGCTGTTGTAATCAAGAATATATAGCCTCAGGGGTCAACGTTCGCAAACATATCAAAGTTCAACTTAAATTTATATTAAATATTAATAAATTTAAAGACTTTATTTATTAAATTCATATCATTAATATAATACTAAATACTTATGAATATAATCATTATTGTCCTCATTAAGTTGTGTTTTGAAGCAGTATATACTTAAACATTTCACAACACTACGCAGTCATTAACTTGAAGCGACCTTTACATTACATTACATTAATGACGTCACTACTGCTTATGCTCTTTACTTTACACAGAAAATACTTTGTACGTACAGCGAATAGCTTTTGTTGTTGCTGCTTATTTAAGTAGTTCCAACTAAATGTTTAAAGCTTAACTTAAAGTTCATAACACTTGAAGATTGACTAATTTGCAGATCTTGAGAAGATTGGCAAAGCGCTGACGTCACTTGCGAGTTGAACGCGACGCAGACTGTGTTCCAATAAGGCAAGCGTCTATTTTTAGAGCACTCTGCAAAAAAGGCAAAGCAGACTAGAGAATGTGAAAGAGAGAGAGAGAGAGATGGTGAGCAAGAGACGGGGCAGAGAGGTAGCCAGCTTAGCCAGGCTACTTAACGGGAGAAGGCGTCTAACGTCTACCGCTAACTGTAATTTCCAACAGCAATAGCAAAAACAATAACAACAACAAATACAGACGGGCAAACAAGTGCAGTTAAACGAGTTAATTGTGAAGAGCAACGCGACGCGTCGCGACGCCAGCGATGGCAGCAGCAGACGATGAGAAACAAAGAATTCAAGTGCAAACGGCAAATAAATCAAACGGCAAACAGAAAGCGCAACGTTGCGACGCGTCGCCTCTCGTCGCTGCCACTGCGTAAATATTTGCTTAACAGTTACAGAGAGCAGCTCAGCTCAGAGTTATGCACATGCATTCGAATGCCTAACTCCCTCTTACTTCCAACCTCTCATCATCGCTCCAGCCATCCAGCACGTTGCGCTAGCTGAGTTCAGATCTAGCTGCAAGCTCAACAAAACTGGCATAAAAAACTGCGTCAGTGTGTCAAGTTCGTTTCGTGGACTTGCAGAGCGAGCGAGAGCGATTGTAAAGAGAGCGCCCCAGCTAAGAGAGATCGTTAACCAATTACAGACGATGTTATTGCTGCGTTGTAAAATCTTTTCTTTGCACTCTTTTCAACTTATATTGCTTGAGATCTCTTCGACGGCGCCAGTTTGAAAAGGTAAATGAACTTCCGGCTGAATGCAAAATGTACTATACAAAAGAAAGTATAGGATTATTATAAACATAATTACATTTATATATTGTTGATTAGCACATAAATATATATTTCTTTAATTGGTTTACACAAACAGACACAGACACACACATACACATTCGTTAAGCACTTGGTTGAAAACTTTGAGTGTATTTCTGTCTTTATTATTTGTTGTTGTTAATTCTATCTTTTCAGCGTTTGGAGAGCTGTTCTCCATGTGAGTTTCGCTTTCGCGTGTTTCTACGCAGCAGCTGGTGCTGCCGCCGCTGCTGCTTTGTTGTTGTTTATTGAGGGCCCAGCGGGTGTGTGCAGGGAATTCCTAAGGTGGCAAACTGCGAATATTAACAGTAGTTGTTGTTCTTTATATTTTGTATAAATATACACATGTACATATACATGTGTGTGTGCGCGTACTTTCAAGCGACTACGCTAGGTACGTGTGATCGACTAGCAGATACGCAGTAGTCTATATATGTATGTGTAAGTAAATATATGTAAATATAAGCATGCTGCAAGTAATGTACGCTAGATGGCGTTGCTGATAGCTCCACTATGATCAAATAATGATATATATACCCTTTTTATACATTTCATAAATACAGGGTATAGAAACTACTTACGCTCAGGAGAATTGGTTGCCTTTTTCAAGTTTCGTGTGTTTACCTAGCTCATTCACAGGGTAGTTCCCCTAGTTCACACGTTTTGTAGGGTCTCAAGAACCTTGTTTGCTCGCCTCTTTTGATAGAGTGTACACAATTCGTTGATAGACTTGCATACAACAACTTATCTGTCTTAAGTTATGTTTATTTTTATTGGCAAAAATGCTGCGCAAATTAAATTTTTTGTTGCTGTTAGTTGACAAAAACAACAACAAGAAGAAGGAGAAGGAGAAGCACAGCAATTGGCCAAATTATACACAAACATGTGTACAATTGTCAGATATTAATAGCAACTGCAAAAGGAATAGATAGATAGATAATACCGAAAGTCGAAAATCTGCCGAGCTATGCAAACATTAATATCGATTCACAATTCCAGAAATGATCAAAGAATTCTCTTTTTTTGGGGGAGGCAAACTTTGGAAGAGCTTTTGGTATAGAACTTATGAAAATTGATATAGGAATCTTAATAAGGCATACGTATATTCAATATGTATATAATATAATAAAAAAAATATAAATAATAAATATAAATTATAAATATAAAGAAGTAAATATAAATAATCAATATAAATTGTAGATATAAATAATAAATATAATTAATATATATATATATATATATAATAATTATACTGTAGATCAGTATTATCTGTTGTCTATATCGTAATTCCTATGTGGAAAGTACTGCTTGAACTGTAGACTCTTCAAAAAGTCATCTAATGTTCCCTGAAGTAGAAAAAGCAGCAGTTCTACAAATAGAGTAGAACAATTAAAAGTCTAATAAATGTTTATTAAGCTATTAATTAATTAATTAATTAATTTCTTGTAATTTTCTAATTTCTACAATTGAATTCTAAATCCAAATTCCCAAGCTGAATGCAAATGAGAGGTTGCACTCTGTGAAGAGAGTTACAACAGTCTTTAAGCTTTCATTTAAGTACAAGTTCAAGTGCACTTAAGGCAGAGCTTTCAACATACAAGAGAACTGAAAGCTCTGAACTGTATTTCAATGGCGGCTGTCAATTAAAATATATAA
This sequence comes from Drosophila funebris, assembly GCA_018901825.1. Classification (NCBI taxonomy): domain Eukaryota; kingdom Metazoa; phylum Arthropoda; class Insecta; order Diptera; family Drosophilidae; genus Drosophila; species Drosophila funebris. The sequence continues at coordinate 4,829,214 of JAEIFK010000682.1, forward strand.
ATATATAGATAACTTACAGTTTAATAAGCTAATGCCTCTGAAGGGCAGAGCTTTACTCTCTCACTTGTGCTTAAAGCTTACTTAATGCGTTTAATGACAGATTTTGCCACTCAAAGAGATATTTGCAGAGCTGTTAAAGCTTTCAAGCATAGGATTACATTCAATTAAGCCACAAAACCAATTGGACTAGGCAATTTTACTCAATAGATTAAGAAATTTCTTAACTTGCTCTAAATACGATTAATGGCAGAGCTTTCCTCTCATAAAGGCCTAAAGTGAAGCATAAAGATAGCGCAATTAAATTGTTATCAATGAGTAACGGCATTTTATATGATAACCATTTGCAGTTGGGCTTGTTTAGCATGAGCTGCATGTGGCAAGTGGCAAGTGGCAAGTTGTATGTGTGTGTGTGTGTGTGTGTGTGTGTGTTGATCATTTACCATTTATGAGTTGTCTATGTTTTCAGCAGCTGCTTTCTAATGCAGCATTACGAGCAGTAGGCGACTCATTACAGACACAAAACAACCACAACAACAACAACAACAATGACAACCACAACAACAACAATGACAACAAAAACTGAGCAAACAAACAAACAAAGCAGCAAACAACAAACACGCTTTAAATATCAGCAAACAAAGCAAATGAAAGGCAGCGAAAAGTCGCAGCCAAATCTCAGTTGCAAGTTCCCCATAAAAACTTAAAGTCGGAGAGTGCCTGAGGAGGGGAGTGGGGTAGGTGTGCTGTGGGGCAGATACTTGTTGCAACAATGTTGCGCTAATATCTTGAAACGTGCAACAACCTTGCGCGGAGGACACTCGACAATATGATCGAGTTTATCGTCATGATAATGAATATAATGATAATCATAATGATGATCATTACAATGATGGCGATAATGATGATCCGCTGTTGCAGTTGCAGTTGCCGTTGCCGTTGCCGTTGTCGTTGCCGTTGCCGTTGCCATTGCCATTGCCAGACACATTGAGACCAATTAGTGGCTCAAAATCCGCTTTGCAGCAAACGGAACTGCAGCGTCTAACTGTTCAATGTTGCAGCTACATAGCTGCTGCTGTTGCTGCTGCTGCTGCTGCTGCAAGCGGCGGTTGCATGGAATGCTGCACGCGACAAGCGGGGCAACAACGCCGACGCCAGCGTTAGACAGACGGCAACTGGCAACTGGCAACCGGCAACAACCGGCAACTGACGATCGCGGCCTACTTTCTCCGCATTCCGAAATTCAAGTCAAAGTCTGCGGCAACTGCGCGACTACGCCGCAACTTGCCACTTGCGACTTTGTTGTGCAGTCAGCGCAGCAGCCAGCGGCAGAGGTTGTAGCAGTGGCAGCGGCAGCGGCAGCGGCAGCAGCAGCAACAGCAACGGCAAACTAGACAAACCAGCAGCCATGGAGGAAGTGAATGCATGTTTATTCTAGCTAGCTACAGTGAAGCTAGCCTAAGTCGATCTAAGACATTATTTAAATCTCTATTTATTTATTGATTTAATTTAATTTATCTATTTATTTATACATTTTCATATTTAATATAGCGCATAACTTAATACTTTTCTAACTATCCTTACACCCTTGCCTTCTCTTCATTAGTTTGAACTCTTAAATCAGCCTCTCTTAGCTGCTCTTCGTTCATCTGCTTTAGCAATGCTTATCTACTTTAGCGGCTTCACTTTTACTCTTACTATTCCTGCTGATCAGATGTTCTACTCTTTTCTTCGTTGCTTTTGCTAGAGTTTGAGTTATTTATTTATCTCTGTTTTTTGTTTCTTCTTATTGAGTTTACACCGTTGCTGTTGTATGTAGTTGCTTCTGTGGCCAAATTAACGCCGACGAGGCGTGCCACTTAACACTTCAAGTTGCAGGCAATCTTTTAATATTTCTCTTTATTGTTTTTTGTTTTTGGGTTTTGGTGCCGCTTGGCCAACCAAACGATGCAGTCGCCGGCGTCGCCATCTCCAACAGCTGGACAATGTCCAGAGTGAGCAGCAAGCAAAGAGCAGCAAGCAGTGAGCAGTGAGCAAGCGCTATTTACCGTTCTACGATTGCATAAGACATAGCGCTCAGCTGTTCCAGCTGCTCATGCGAACCAGTGCGCAGTCGCAGCATTGCGTTGACGTCAACGTCGACAGCGACAGCAACAGCGAACGCAACCGCGACGTCATAGCTGAACTGCTGAATGAATCGCATTCAAATGTAACCTTCGTGCTCACGCGGCTGTCACATGTGCTATGGTACAGCAGAGCGTAGAATAGTACACTTTGCACTCTTTGGTACTGTGGATCATTGGTAAGAGAGAAATTGTGAATAATAATAAAGTTAGGAAACGTAGCAAATGATTGAATTAATTTAAAGCTTGTACATTTTTTCATATATTTCATACTTTTATAAGTTTGGTATCTGTATATGAGAAATGGTACACTCTTTTGTTGGGTACACAATATTTACTTAAATGCTGTAACTTACCTTTTCTTGCTCTCTTTCTTGCATACTTTCTCATTCGCTGTTTCTCTTTTACGCTCAATTTGAAAGTGTGGCAATCTAATTTCGCTCACTGATCATTTGCTGCTGTTGTTGTTGTTGTTGTTGCCACGCAGCATTTGGTAGTTTTAGTTCATTTACCTGCTGCCTCTAAAAAAGAAGAACTGTTTGGACCTAACTGTTTATCATTGCGTCTTATGGCCGAAAATAGCCAAATGATTTATGTATGTGTGTGTGTACACATTTACCAGCTTGCGCGTGTTTCGCATGATTGCCACAGCAACAACAACAACAACAACAACTACAAATCGACAGCAAAATCATTTAGGAATGTTTTAATTGTGTTGAGCAGTCAACTATGCATTGCAGTATACAGTTACTATATATTAACACGACTAGAAGACACCCTACAAGCACAGCTGAGTTACTCTGGCAGAGCGCAGAGCTCAGTCTTGGCCAAGTTAAGTTTTCTTGCCATTCATCGCTTTATGTTGATTTCCTAATTGAATTTCCTATAGTTTTCCTTGGTCAGCTCAAGTCTTTCAGCCGTTGAAGGGAGGGGAAACTAAAGCAAGGGACAGACAACAGTTGTTGAATCTTGGCAATTGATTTATATGCTTCGTTGGAAGTGTCTGTGTCGGTGTGTGTGTGTGTGTGTGTGTGTGTGTGTGTGTGTGTCTGTGTCTGCGTGACAGGCAAATAAATGCAAAATTAAATAGGAGAAAGAAGTTGAACGTCGCAAGGCAACGCATCGAATCGAATTGATTTATTAATTGGCCAACTTGACAAGTTGTTTGGAAAATACTCATCAAGTGTTTTGGGAATTTAGCTCTGCTCAGGCGCTCTACTCTCTCCTCTCTCTCTCTCTGCAGTTATCAAATTAATTTGAATTTGTTGTCAGTTCCTTGTGGAATGGATACATTCTACGCTCTCGAGGCATGTCAAATTGCATTTGCAGTTATTGCTAATTGTTTTATTGCGTATACGCAGTGTTTAGCCAATGTTCTTGCTCTGCTCTCGTTGAGCTGTCAATTCCCCGTGGGCCATCGACAAAGCACCGACTTCCAAAGCCAACACGACTTGGCCACTTTGCTTTATTGGCCTACAAAATGTCTGTGCAATATTTATGAGTGTTTGCTGCAAAAATTTTCAAGCAAATTCAGCTTGCACTCCAGAGACCAACTACTACATGCAATACGATATGCAAATTATTGCTTTGTTTTTACCATTTAAATCTAAGCATCTTTATGGCTTAACCCCAGGGTAACTTCTAGTCAGGCAGCGATGTTAGCTACTAAATACAATATTTATTTACATTCTTAATGCTTAAAACTAAAATTTTTGTAGTTCTAGCTTAATTTTGTGCGGAATACAGGGTATTTGCTCGTTGGTTATGTTTTTTTTTTTTATTGATATTACTTTGCTAGGCTGACAGGCATAAACTAATTGAAATAGGTTTTACAACGTTGTTTATTAGTTGTACTAAGCTACTGCTCTAGCTTTTAACACATTACAGGGTATTTGCTGGTAGAGCATATATTTATAGCATATTTGTTTTAAATGCTAACATAAATATAATAAATATAATACAATAATTTAATTATATTATTTATATTTAGAAAACTGTCTGCGCTATTTACAGGGTATTCGCTAGTCGTGCACTAATTGATTTCAAATGCAGCGCATAAATAATAAATATATATATTCTAATTAAAACTATAACACTTTTTGTTCATTTTACAGCACGCTACAGGGTCTTTGCTAGTCGAGCATACCCAGTTTTTTTAATTATAATTTTTATATGCTGCCATAAATAAAATAAACATAAATAAATCATTTGCATTTTTAATGCGCAATCATAATAAAATAATAATAATGTTTTTTGTTGCTTCTTCAGCTTGCACTTCCGGCTTCCCTGCTCCCCTCCGCTACTCGCAACCCCCCTTTACTCCATGTTGGTTGCACTCAGCATAATTAGCGGCAATTTACTGTTGGCGGCAAGTGGCAAGTGGCAAATTTATGGCAGTTTTTAAGGACATTCGTCAGGAGTCGCAAACGAAATTGAATTCAACTTAAACTGCAAACAGTTTGTGGCAATTTGCTGACCGAATCATTCATAATGCAACAGTGACGCTGTGGCATGTGGCAAGTGGCAAGTGGCAACTGGCAAGTGGCATGTGGCATTGCTTGGCTTGTCCCTTTAGCCAGGCAATTGACATGTGCAGGAAGTTAGCTAGGTGCCATGGCGACTGGTGCCAAGACTGCCAGCTCAGGACTCCGAGCTCCGAGCTCAGAGCAGTCAGGACTCTGCCTGGACTTTGCCTGCTGCTGCTGTTATTCATCTAAGCCGCAACATTTCGCTGGGTAAAAATTCATTGAATTTCAAATGTGACTTGTACACCGTTGGCCGCCCCTGCGCCGCCTGTTCAGGCCATGTCAGCTCGTCAATTGGGCAGCGCCACGTTGGCCACTTCAATTTGCATTGATATCGTTGCCACAGTCCTGGTTCCCCCTTCCGGTTCTCCTCTCATGTGCTGACCTTGTTCATGTCCAGGGCAATTCATGATTCATTGGCCAAATGCAGCGGCAGCAGCAGCAGCAGCAGTTGGTTTAAATTTAACTCTTGCAACTGCCACACAATGCGCGTGGCAAGTTGACAACAAGCAGTCAGGCGACAAACGTCAAGAGTGTGAAGACTCAACGCAATTTTTGCCTTAAACAATACAATATACACAACAAATACACACGTATACCACACACACACACCACATATACACACACCACACACACACACATACACCACACACACACACACACCACACACACACACTACTCACACACACACACATACACACCACACACACACACATACACCACACACACATACACACCACACACACACACACACCACACACACACACCACACACACACAATGCACACATAACAACAATTAATTATTTTCAAGCCTGCGGCTGAATTTCAACACATCAAAGTTAATTGAAGGCAAACTTTTTCACTTTTTCACCTTTTTCATACGCTGTAAACAGCACACACACATAGGGTATATCTGCTGGCCACATAGCACATAGCTTAGCTAATAATAATTATTATTATTAATCAGTTTAGTTGAGTTTATGCTTGGAACAATTGCTTTCACAGCAGCTGGCAAATTGGCAAACTTGTTAGCAGACTATGCAGATACCCTGTATGTTAGCTGAACACTGTTACGAGCTGGCAGCAATTTTAGCAATGTTAGCTTAACATCGTACAGGGTATGTGCTAGTTGTGCCTGTTGAGTTGTTTGCTTGGAGTGCAGAGTCTTTGCTTGCAGCTTGCGCTCGCTATCTGCTCATCTCCTTACACACACACACACACTCCCTCTCTCTCTATCTCTCTCTCTGTCTCTGTCTCACGCTCTTGTTGTGCTCTTCTTTGTGTGCGGGGAGTGTTGCGGGGGCAGGGCAAGGCAGGGCAACCTCTCTTGTAAGTCGTCATGAAATATCGCACGTTACGTATACGCAACGCAGGCCCATCACATGTCTGAGGACAACGCTGGCGCGCAGCTGGTGATGAAGACTAATGATGTTACTGCCAGAGCAACTGCTGCTGCTGCTGCTGTTGTTGTTGTTGTTGCTGTTGTTGTTGCCTCTTCTCTAATATGCATGCCACACCGTTGGCTATTAGCTGCAAGCTGCCTGACAGTCTTGGCTGCTCTGTATGCTCTGTGTTACTGACCTCATTGTCGTGGTGTTAATGCCACAAAATGTTGCGCTTTAATCAAGCCAACCAAGTTGTTTGCAACACACACACACACACACACACACACCATATATCAACTTGTAGACAAAATGCTTAAGCAGGAAATATGCGTTGCGTTGCGTTGTTGGAATATTTTTTGAAATATGATTGCAACATTTTTCATAGAATGGCAGCAACAAGATGCGGCACTAAGATGAATGTCTTCCGCTGCTGGCATTCAATAATTTAAGCTCACAGCAGTCACTTGTTAACAATTAAAGTCAAGAGTTGTAACCTTTTGCCGAAGGACTCTGCCAGCGTCTCAGTCTCTGTCTCAGTCTCCATCTCCATCTCCTTCTCCGTCTCCATCTCAGAGTCAGAGTCGACTCGGCGCCTGAACAATAAATAAAACATGCAAAAGGCAGCGAAATATGAAACTATGGCAGGACACAGAAGTTTGCAGGCTCCTTGGCTGTTGCTCCTGCCACTCCAGCCACTCCATGTCATCCTCTCCACTCACCACTCTCAGCCTCTTCGCTCTCCATTCAGTTTTGCTGCTTTGCTGTATTATGAGCGATGATGATGCTCGTTGCCAGCTGCTGCCTTCGTTGACAGCGTTAAGTTGAATTGTTTATTTGACTTTTAGTTGTTTTCCTGCTGCTGAAATGCGACGCCACTCGGCGCTTAGTTATGTCTACCCTGTGGCTGTTAGTTAGTGCAGGGTATGTTCGGCAATAGTATTTGCCATTCATTTCTCTTTCTGTTTCATTGCCATCAACAGCATCAACTTTAACCACTTCTCAATCTATTCAACAGCAGCTTTAACAACACTTTGCAGCCTTTTGCATAGGGTATCTGTCGGTGCAGCTGACGCTGTGTGGCCTCCATTCAACTCAGCGCAGCTCAAAATTCAAAGAGTTGCGGCAACTTTTCGTCGTTTGTTACATTTCCATCCTTAGGCAAACACTGTACACAATATGCAAAGACATTTTCCCTCCATTTTCCCTGCTTTTTCCCTCCATTTTCCCTCCTTTGCTATTTGGCCGCGCATCTGCTGAGGCAACTGTTGCTCCTGGCAACCAAACAAATGATTCCCTGATAGAGCTTATCACATTGAAATCGTTGGAAATTACTTGTGTTTCAATTGCTGAACTCAACTCTACGCAACTCAACTGAAAGGGGGGCAACTCTACACTCTACACTCTACACTCTACACTTACTGTTAGAGTCTTTGATGTGCCACGTATGTGTGTGTGTGTGTGTGTGTGTGCACATGTATTTGCACTCTGCTTTAGTTCTTATTATAATTTTTGAATTATTTCAAATCGTTTCAAAGGCTACAACTCAGTTTAGTGTAACTACAACGAAGCTGCTGCTCTGCACTCTGAGAATGTTACTTGTTAGCCAAGTTTGCAGCAGTTGTAGTGCCGAACAGTTAAAACAAAGGTGTTTTGGCTTAATGGCAGCGTAGTTAGCCACAATGGCAAAGCCAATGCTAAAGTGATACCTGTCAGCTGTCATACGCAACTTGTTGTCTATGTGTATGTGTGTGTGTGTGTCTCTGTGTGTGTGTGTGTGTCTCTGTGTGTCTCTGTGTGTGTTGCGTGGGTAGCAAAGGGCGCAAGCAGTCGACGCTAATTGAAAAACGCTACACGGCGTGTGCAACTTGACGTATACTTAATCTTCTCAAAACAGACATGAGGGTGCGAGTGTTGAGCATGTGTCTGTGTGTGCGTGTGTGTACTTCAATGTCGAGCACATCAAATGGGTTAACAGGCAACCACAAAACTTGACACACTGAAAACGTAGAAGATTCAATGCAAATATAAACAAATCAGCACAAAATGGTTAAAGGGGCAAAACAAGTAGAAGGATGAAGAAGGTCTAGGGTAGAGGAGTAGAAGGGTAGAGAGGGCGAGGGTAGAAGGTTAGATGGGTAGAAGGGTAGATGGGTAGAAGGCAAAGGGTGTAAGGCAGAGGGTAGGGTGTCTGTGTTTGTGTTTTTTGTGGTTGCTAAACAAAAGTCGCAGATCAGCAGAAATTTTAGTTGGTTGCCAGTTGCCAGCATACAAAACATATGGAAATTACATTTGCACAACAACAACAACAAGAATAACAAAGGGAAATGCTGTTGAGTGTGTGGGGCAGGGAGAGGAGGGAGGTAAATGGAAAACTAAAAGTGAAAAAATATTTGTTTGCAGCATTTTTGGGCAAGTTTTGTGTAGGCGTTTTGTGTATGTTTTAGAAAATGAAAACTTGCAGCAGCAACAAGAACAACAACAACAGCAGCAGCGAGCACAACTTGCAACAACAACTGGCAACAAGAGGCAACAGAGTCGCTGAGTTAACCACACAAGTTGTGGGCAGAAAAGCACTTAATCATCTTAAACCGTTGTTTGCACGGTTTGCCGCAGACGTGGCTGCCACACACACTTGCCACACACACACACACACACACACACACACACACACACACACACACACACACACACACGCACACACAAAGACATGTTGCGTTGCACGCAAAAACCAAGAGGAAAAAAAAAAGAAAACTTACAAAGAAAAGCAGCCAAAAATATGTTTAGAATAGTCTATAGCAAGCAGCCAGCTGCCCCAACTCAAAGCAGCCACAATTGCAGCAGCTGTGCAGCTAAACACATAGCTAAGCCAATGCACCACTCAACACACTACCACCCAACCACTGCTGGCTACCACATTTCATACAGTTGCCCCCCTCCCCCCGCCCTCACACACACACAAAGCTGAACCGCATTTAGCGCGCGTTTAGCGGTTGCCCAACAAAACAGCACCACCCGCAACGCTCGCACCACCTGTGTCAGCCCTTAGCTTGGTTAAATGCCACGCCTACACACACACACACACACACATACGCACACACAGATGCCTCTGCAGAGACGCTTCTTGTATTCAGATGGTTTTCGGTAATTAAAAAATGCAAATCAATTAACAGCTCAGCTCGTAAGTTAACAAAGCAACAGTGTGGGGAGGGGTAGAGGAGATAGCTGGTAGATAAGTGATAGAAGAAGAGTCTATAAGTGTGTGGGGGGGGGGTGGGGGGTGGCTGGGAGGATGTGTTGCAGTTGTTGAGCCAAAGTCAGAGGAATTGAGGCAAGTTGTTGTAGCTCGGAAATGGTAAAAGGATTCTCTGCTATCTCTGTGTGTGTATGTGTGTGTGTGAGTGTGTGTGTGAGTGTGTGTGTGCGAGAGTATCTATTGTGGCACTTCGATTTGCATCTGATGCGGCAAGTGCTGCCTCGCTAAATAATCTAAATTGTCCTTGTCTTTGCCGTTGTCTTTGGAGTCAAATATGTTAACCTCATGGCAAACTTTAATAATTAATTAATTAATTAATGTTTATTCAACTTAAGCTTAGCTACAAAATAGAAGAAGAATAGTTTAATAATTAATAGTTAGAATTATTTAGAATAAAATAAAAATTAAATTAAATTAAATAAATTTAATAAAGTAATTTAGTCAAGTAAAAACGTTAAAGGAATATAAAATAAATAAAAATATAAATAAATTAATATAAATATAATAAATATAACATAAATAAAATGTAAATATTGCTTATTAATTAATATAGTTGATTAATTAATAATAAATTAAAATAAAATAAAAATTCTATTAAATAAAGTAAACTAATAAAGCAATTGAATAAGTGAAAAATGTAAAGGAATTTAAAATAAATATAAATATGAGAAATATAACATAAATAAAAAATAAATATGGGTTATTTAATAATAATAAATTAAACTTAAATTAAATAAAGTAAATTAATAAAGCAACATAGTAAAGTAAAAATTCAAAACTATTTCAAATATCAAAATAGTAAAAGAAAAATATAAATATAAATATAATAAATAAAACAAAATATAATAAATATAATATAAATATCATATATGCATGTTTAATATACACATACATTATTTAATAATTTTCAAAAGTATTGACAATTAGAATAATTTAAAAAATATATGATAAATAAACATAAAATATATAATAAATAAAAAATTAAAAGTCTTTAGTTATTAGGGGTATAAAACAAAATAATAATATTTATATTTATATTTATTTACCGGGTAGCTAAGCGTTTTACTAAATAGTTTTTAGTGTGATGCAAATATTATATTTTATATTTATCAATTAATTAGTTTAATTAAATAGTTTTCAATTCTCTTAGTTGTTTAAGAATATTAAGATTGTAAATATAAAGCGGGCCTGTTAAAATAGAAGAAAGAGTAGAACATAATAATTAAATAAAATATAGAGAGAGAGTCTGGGAAAGACAATAAATTATATATATTAAATATAAATTTAAATATAATTTTAATTGTTTAATTAAATGACAATCAAGTGCAATTATATTTGTAAGTTTGCCCAAAGGAAGCATAAAAGTTAACACAGTCTAAGTGGGAATAAGATGAACATCGGTTACAATTAATTAAACTAATTAACAGTTTAATTACTGACGGATGTTTGGGTAGTAGACAACAACTGGACAACAGAGGCTGCACTGCAACTTAAAGTTATAAAACATTTAATGAACAAATTGCTTTAAAGTAAGCAGAAAAATTTAATACATTTTCCACGTTTTATTCTATTAAATTTGAAAAGTTTTCCATTTATTAATATTTAATCCATCTCTCACTAAAACTAAACTGATTCTCAGCACTTATAAGTTATTCTTATTATGTATTTAACTATTTATTTAGTTATGCTTATTATAATGTTAGATAATCAATAAATATACTTTGATATAAACAATAACTTTTGAATTTCTCTCTATTACATTTCAAATGCTTTAAGCGTTTTATGGTCTATGGCTTTGATCAGCACTTAAAGTGGCTTTGAGTAAGAAGACCTTCAATGTCGCTTGTGAAACACTTCCACTTCGTTTCTCTATCTCTGTCTCTATCCCCTCTCTCACTCTCTGCCTTTGTCACACTGTTTGCATAATTCAAGTCAATTGAAGTGAATGACATGTCAATCAAATGGAATATTGTCTGGTGTATAGACTAAATGTCTGATATTCCAATTTGGTTTTTCCTATCTGGTTAAAGGGAAAGCGGAAAATTGAGTCGCCGATTGTCAATCGTATCTGGTGCTCGGTTCGAGAGGCTGACAATGCCTGACACTTTATGCTAATGCGGCTATTAATGTTCGTGTTCTTTAGCGCTGCTCTGCCCGCTCTACCCCCCTGACACCTTTCTCCTTTCTCCCTCTCTCGGCAGCATAGTATAGATATAGTAGTTTGCAATTAGCTCAATTTGTGCCACAGCCGCGTTCCCTTGGTGCCGTCCGTGTTCTGACCCTTCATTTGCATCTGATCAAAGTTAATCCTTTGGCATATTACGACTGCCTGTCACACGGTCCAATGTATGATTGTTTAGATACCCTGTTATTAGAGAAAATGACTGAGAAGCTTATGCTCATGCTTATGCTGATTGCTAATGCTTTAATTATTAATAATGATAGTGCTAATGTTAATGTTAATGATACAGATAATAGTAATGGTAGCTAAAATGCTGTTGCTATTACTCTTGGTAATACTAATGCTATTACTAATATGATGCTAATGATAATGCCAATGATAATGCTAATGATAATGCTAATGATAAATAGTGGCAATAGCTAAAGGGTTTTAATTCTAATTCTAATACTAATTATAATGCTAATGATATTGCTAATGCTAATGCTAATCTTAATGAGAAATGTAATAATAATGCATATATTAATGCTAACGCTATTATTAATGGCAGCGGTAATCTTATTCTCTAATTCTAATAATAATGCTAATGATAAATAGTGTTAATAGCTAAAGGGTTTCAATTCTAATTGTTTAACTAATTATAATGCTAATGATAATGCTAATACTAATGATAATGCTAATGCCAATCATAATACTAAATATAATAATAATGCATATGTTAATGCTAACGCTAGTATTAATGACAACGGTAATCTTATTCTCTAATTCTAATAATAATGCTAATGCTAATGATAAATAGTGTTAATAGCTAAAGGGTTTCAATTCTAATTGTAATACTAATTATAATGCTAATTATAATGCTAATTATAATGCTAATGATAATGCTAATGATAATGCTAATGCTAATGCCAATCAAAATGAGAAATGTAATAATAATGCATATGTTAATGCTAACGCTAGTATTAATGACAACGGTAATCTTATTCTCTAATTCTAATAATAATGCTAATGCTAATGATAAATAGTGTTAATAGCTAAAGGGTTTCAATTCTAATTGTAATACTAATTATAATGCTAATTATAATGCTAATTATAATGCTAATGATAATGCTAATGATAATGCTAATGCTAATGCTAATCTTAATGAGAAATGTAATAATAATGCATATATTAATGCTAACGCTATTATTAATGGCAGCGGTAATCTTATTCTCTAATTCTAATAATAATGCTAATGATAAATAGTGTTAATAGCTAAAGGGTTTCAATTCTAATTGTTTAACTAATTATAATGCTAATGATAATGCTAATACTAATGATAATGCTAATGCCAATCATAATACTAAATATAATAATAATGCATATGTTAATGCTAACGCTAGTATTAATGACAACGGTAATCTTATTCTCTAATTCTAATAATAATGCTAATGCTAATGATAAATAGTGTTAATAGCTAAAGGGTTTCAATTCTAATTGTAATACTAATTATAATGCTAATTATAATGCTAATTATAATGCTAATGATAATGCTAATGATAATGCTAATGCTAATGCCAATCAAAATGAGAAATGTAATAATAATGCATATGTTAATGCTAACGCTAGTATTAATGACAACGGTAATCTTATTCTCTAATTCAATTCTAATTATAATACTAATTATAATGCTAATTATAATGCTAATGATAATGCTAATGCTAATGATAATGCTAATGCCAATCATAATGTTAATGCTAGCGCTAGTATTAATGACAACGGTAATCTTATTCTAATTCAAATGCATCTGATAATTACAGGATATTTAATAGTCGTACTTGCAGCTGTTGACTGCTGTTTCGTTTTTTTGTTTAGTTTGTTGATGTTGTTGGCTGTTTATGTTGTTGTTGTTGCTGTTGTTGTTGTCGCATATCTTTTGTGCATTTTTGCCATGTTATAAAATGCTCATATTTATTTAGATGCATTTGAATATTTTGCGCATATTTTTGGCGCGTTGCATAACTTTAATGCAGGCTTTTAGCATAGTTAGTATGAATGAAATTGCCAGGGGATCGTCTGATTAGCATCGTTTTAATGTTTAATTTAAGCTCTGGTGGCCAGCGCAACGCCAATTGTAATGTTGCCACCATTAGTTGCACATTAAATATTTTCCATATAAATTTGCAAATATTTATATATTTATAATTATATATATATATATATATATATATATATACATTTATGTACATTTATATACATATTCTATGTCATTCTACCTTCTCATTTGCTGTATTACTCTGATTTATTTTGTGCCTGGCAATTGCTTTGCTTTGTGTTAATGGCAATGCCAAAAATTTTAAATAATTTATTTCTTTTTTCATTGTTAATTGCTGCCAACTTCTTGTCGCTGCTGCTGCTGCGGCTGTTGCCGCTGCTGTTATTTTGGCAACATAATTTTTGGTTTAATTGCTAGCAATTTTCCGGGGCCCCAAACAATATTCCACTATAAAAATATCGAAATATCGTAAAGCCGGAACTCAATTTGGCGACAAAATATCTAAAATGCAGTTTGCAATTCGCCAATCTAACACAAATACCGAGAGATTTCCACATACACTCAGCGAAATTCTAACGTTTTTCTATTACGTAGCGAAGTGCGAATTAAGCGATAAGCAGAGAGAGAGAGAGAGAGAGAGAAGAGAAAATAGAGAATAATGAAATAGATATAATGAAATAGATATAGATAGATATATATATCTATTGATGCTGATATCTGTATCTGTATCGTTATTTAAATCTGTATCTGTATCTCTAATTGTATCTGTATCTGTAACTGTATCTGTAGTTGAATCTGTATCTCCATCTGTATCTGAAACTGTATCTGTGTGTCTCTAATTGTATCTGTATCTGTAACTCCATCTGTAACTCTAATTGTATCTGTATCTGCATTTGTATCTGATCTGTAATTGTATCTCTGCATTTGTATCTGTATCTTTTGTCTATATAATCGATGCAGCAAAACTTCATTGTCTAGCTGATTATTATGTAATTTCGCTCAGTGTATAAATATTTGCATATTTTTGGTCATATCGAATATTTAGTATTTTCTGGCATATGAAAATTGTGCGCGGTTAAAAGGCGACATGTGTGGAAAATTGTCAATGTGTGTGTGTGTGTGTTGGTATGTGTGTGTACATATGGTATGTGTATAGGTATTAGATATGTATGCGTGTGTGTGTGTGTGTGTGTGTTTGTGTTTGTGTTTTGTGCACAAATTTAATAATAATTTGGAGTGAAAAGTTTTTGGCAAGTCTGAAATTGGTTTGTAATTTAATTGTTGTTGTCTGGCTGTCGTGCAGCAGGCAGCATGCAGCGTGCAGCGTCGCGTCGTGCTGCATGCCACAAAAATTAAAGCCAAAAAATAAGTTGAAGCGACTCGTCAGCGCCTGGCAACAGCTTGAGAATGTAGTCAGCTAATTAAATATATTTGCATGCCAATTGCATACGCAGAGCGAGCGAGAGAGAGACAGTGAGAGAGAGATAGAGAGAGAGAGAAATGTACATATATTCTGTCAAGGAGCTGCTCAGCTCAAGATGTGCTAATAATAATAATGAAAAGTCAGCGCTGAACATAAACTGCACGAGGAAGAAAAAGTAAAGAAATGGAAAAGCAAAAAGAAAAGCTAAAGCAAATTCAGGCGCAAATAATGATGAGAAAAGAGCCCGCAGGAGCTGAGCAAAAGGACAAGCGGCAGCAGCAACGCAACAGCAACAGTAACAACAACAACAACCGTAGCATTAGCAGTGGCAGTGGCAGTGGCAGCCATAAAATGTGCCCAGTCGTCGCGAATCGCAGTTCCACTTTATGGTCAGCGAAGTGGGCAGCGAGGGGGAGGGCCGTCGGGTTGGCGGGTTGACGGGGCATCTGCTTAAGCGCTAAAACACGATAAATCTAATAATGCGACGAGAGGGCAGCTCCTGTCGTCGGGCTGCTGCTACTGCTACTGCTGCTGCTGCTGCTTCTGCTTCAGCATCTGCTTTTGCTTTTGCTGCTGCCTGTCGAAGTCTGAGCGCCGCATCGAAAACGCGTCGTGTGGCAGCATCGTCAGCTGGCGTCGCTACAGGCTACAGGCACAATTATGCCGCAACTGACCTGCCCCACGTGCCAGCAGCAGCAGCAGTAGCAATGCCATCAAAGAGCAATACTTTCTTCTCTTAAGTCCTGTTTCTGCTCTCATTGTTGCTCTCTCTCGCTCACATACGCTCTCTTTGTCAGACCACCCCATGAGCTCGCAGTCGCTGCTCTGCTCAGCCAGGCGGATGCATTGCAAAATGCCGGCTAAATTGAAGCTTTCCGTTTACTTCCGCTGCTGGCGCCAGCAACATTGTCGCTCTCTGTCGTTCTATCTCTTTCTCCCTTTTTCTATCGCTCTCTTTCTTACTTGTGCTTTGTTACTGCAGTTCTCCCTGCATCGTTGCGTGTGCTGCATTTGTTTTATATGCATATTTTTTAATTTTTATCTAACTGTACGCAAACTGATCGTAAAATTCTTTTAATTCTTTTCAGCGCTTTGTTACTACTGTTGCTGGCAGCGCAGTCCAACTCGACGTCATTTCGTGGGAATTCCTTTTTGCGAAATTGTTGTCGGTCGAAAAGCAAAAGCGTCGACGCGACGTCGCTGTCGCAGTCGTAGTCCAGTCGTAGTCGTAGTCGCAGTCGCTGACTTGTTGATGAGCAACGACTAAAACGACGAATCGTCAAGTGCGCATCTAACGGCACTCGGTTACAACAACAATACAAATGAGAGTCGGCTGCCAATCGTTTGCTCTCTCAGTGCGTGTAATTTTACTGCAGGCAGAGACGCGTCGGCAATGACGGCGCCTCGTGCAAAGTTTACTATGCCAATGCACTCAACGGTAAGTCGCCGTCATCGTCATCGTCGTGGTCGTCGTCGTCATCATCGTCATCGTCTGGCGCCCAATGTTCGGCCCCACACCCCACGCTGTTGGACTCTTTGTAATGCAGCAGTATCAGTAATGGTAGAGCAGCGCGCCGACGCAGCATAGTGCTCTCTCTCGCTCTCATTGATTGGTGTTGACTGGGGCCACCTTCACCTTCACCAGCTGTTAAGCTGCGTCGCAGTTGCGTCGCTGCCAATGCTGCTGCTGCCGTTGCCGTTGCTGCTGCTGTTGCTGCTGCTGCCGCTGCCGCTGCATTTGCTGCGCTTGAAGTTTGCCCAGGTCGCAATGCACACAGCAGTTCTCGTTGGGCAAGTCCCCGTAAAGTAAGCATTCAGTTGAAACGCAACATTCGCCAGCTGCGGTTGCCCAGCGGCGACAGTTCAGTTCAAGCCAAGTGCAGTTGTCTAAGCAAAAGCCGAACCAAAAGCAGAATCAGATGACGAAGACGGAAATGAAGACAGCAGCACAAGCAACAGCAGCAGCAACAGCAGCAGAGGCAGCGGCAGAACAAACAGAAGCAGCAATAGCTACAGCAACAGCAGCAGCCACACTTGAAAGCAGTCGAGTTTGGCCGCTCAGCCGAAACGGTTGTCAGGCTGGACATGTACGTGGCAGAAAGGCTTCAAACCGTTTGCGAAATGTTGCAAAACGTTGCGCATACGCACTGTCTAACGTTCCCACTGTCACTGGCATTCGTCAAGTAATGCCATGTCAGCATTAAGTTGAAGAATTCTCATCGAATTTCATCAAAATTTTAACAGTTTCAAGTGATCAGCAGAATTTGAGGCGAGTGACTGAAGCAAACGCCGATGAAAATGTTGTAAATAAAATACTGCAAATAAATAATTATGTAAAATATATACATAACAATTAACTATACCTACATATCGGTATATATACCGACTTCTGATATGTTAAACGTGTAACGCGAGAAGCTCAAATCAAATTCAATTTCGTCGAAAACACAAAAAAAATACAGAAAAAAAAAACAATTTCCATTTCGTCGTCGTCGTGCTGTTGTTGCCATAAACAAATAATGTAATGAAAGACTTTGAATCAAAACAGAAAACAATCAAAATAGAAAATGCAATCGTTGGAAATTCCTTCAATGTAATAATACAATTTATAAAGAATGGCCAAAACAGGTGAGTGTTATGTTAATAACTTGATATTGAAATTGAATATGTTGCGTATACGATTAACTGATCTCTGAAGCTGAAATGGGGCCTGTAAGGCATGTAATATGATTATGACTGATTGAAGGAATGATATTATGATAATTGCTGCAGTAAATATCTGGCAAGAAATAAACGTAACAAATACCTGATTTAATTAAATGAAATAACATGTTTATTTCGATTGGGATAGTTAAGTAGAATTAGTTGCATAGATGCTGCAAGAACCATGAATTTGAATTTTAATTTAACATATTTAATAAATTATCTAGTTGGGAAATCATTTATATTTCTCTCTCTGCTATAAATGAAGTTAAAGTTAATAATTTACAAGACTTCTTAGACACATTTACAACATTTCTACATATATGCTGGAGCCTTTCATTGCACTGTCTCAATTGCCATCTAGTGTTAGAAATACAATAGTTTCTGGCCAAAACTGTAAATGTTTTTAGCCATTATTCGCAACATTTTTTGCTGGTTTCCCATGGCATAGCTAACTATTATAAACGGTATTTGTTATTGGCGATTTAGTTGGTCCAAATGGAAGCTGGTCAATAGCCATCAGCAGGTTTATTTTTGCCAAATCATTTTGCAGTTGTTGTAAGTTTTGCGTTAAATGTTGTTAAATGGTTCGAGTTTTTGTCTTTACGTCTTTGATTTCCAGTTTTCCCAGTGTCGAGTTCTTTGGCAATGATTTGCACTTTTTGAGAGCTGAAACTAATTTCAAGTTGTCTCTTGCCATAATATCTTATCAGCCAAACGACAGATAGCAAGAGGGAAGGCAGATAGAGAGAGAGAGAGAGAGAGTGGGAATGAGAGGGAATGAGCGGGTAGAGTTGGGCATTGTTATCAGCAACTGCTGCAATCCAAATGACAATTTCATTTGGCGCGCATTTTGATGCCGCAACAACGAATCTTCCGCCCCGCCTCTCTTTCTCTCTCTCTCTCTCTCTCTCTCCTGCCGCCCCCCCGAAGGTGCTTTCTCAATTGCATTCGCTGATAAGCAAATTAGCTTGCCAACTGGCCTAATAATTGAGTCTGCGCTTTGCTGGGGCCAAAAGAGTGTTGGCTAACGATGACAGCGGGGGAGGGGTGAGCGCTGAGAGGTGCAAGGCAGAGGGAGACAGAGTTTACCTGTACTCCAACTATGCTATGGTGGTGGGGCGGGGGGGGCGTTAACCAGTCAAGCTAACTTCTAAGCGCTTTAGCCGCCACCAACGACCGAGCAAACCTTTTTCGCCACAAGCGGTTCTCACATTTGTCATGGAAGAACAGCAGCAAAAAATGGAATGAGAAAAATATGTATAAAAAAAAAAGAAAGAACAAAAATCATAATAAAGAAAAGTGGCCGCAAAGAGTGCTTAAAAAATGGAAATAGATGAGTGTGCCAGCTTATGAGTGGGGTGGGGGAAGGTGGGCAGGTGAACTAGCCAAAAAAGCAGAAGAAGAATGAGAGGGAGAGGGAGAATAAGCAGAAAAAAAGTAAAGAATTTCTACTTATAACGAGTTTTTATTACAAACGCGCGAAAGCGGCGCACAAACAAACCCAAAAAGACCTCTCCGCATTCCGCGTCCCGTTGCCCTGAATACCGTTACTTGTAAGCGAGCAACCAACAGCCGAAAATGTATTAAAAAAGTAGTAAAAATAAGTAAAAATGGGCAGCAGCGGTGACGACGACGACGGCGACGGCGACGCTACGTTGGCGGCGCCGGCGACAGCGACGGTCTAACAAAATTCCAAAAGGAGTGCCTGGGCTGAAGGGTGAAGTGAATGAAGCAGCGTTTGTGAAGGAGGAGTAACGGGAATGGGAACGGAAAGAGAATGGGGGAAGTGGGAGAGTGCACATAAAAAGTAACAGCATTTTTGCCTAGTAGACAACTGCACAGACAGACGGACGAAGGCAGATGGAGACCAAGACTACGAAAGCATGAAGCAACATTATTCAAAAGAAAGCCAAGTTAAGGCATGCCGAGCATACACACACACACACACACACATACACGCGCACACATATATAAATGGTAAGAGAGTGAGCGACAGAGACAGACAGTGACAGAGAGAGAGAGAAATGTAGATAGACAGACAAAAGCAGCATAATGCAGCGACAGAAGAGACTGCATGGGTAGGAGGCAAACGGCACAGTTACAACTACAATGGCGGATCGGACCAAGCATTAAACATCAGCGCAGCAGCAGCAGCACCAGCAGCACTAGGGACAGCGACAGCAACTTTACAAACGCCAGCAGCGACGGCGGCAGTAACAACAACAAGCACATGCCGACATTCTTTCATTCGTACAACGACCTCGACTTTGATTTGCAGTTTTAGCAAGCAAAGAATTTGCAAGTGAGCGAGCGAGAGCGAGAGCGTCACCGTGAGAGACTATGCGAGCGCCAAACGCAAAGAGAAAAGTAAGTGGCCTCCAAAGAGAAAAGTAAAGAAATGGCAGCACGAACGGCCTCTAGACGACCTACACGCGTGAGCAACAAACATTGTCGAGAGCGAGAGAGCAAGTCAACGAAACCATTTAGCTGCTGGCAGCCTCGCATCGTGTCGTTTTGCATCGTGTCTTGTCATCGGGCCGACGCTGCTGCTGCCGCACGCTGCTCAGCTTTGCTTCGCCGCTACTGCTGCTGCTGCTGCGGTTGAAAGCTTCGCAATGTCGCTGGTTCGCCAACTTCATTCATTCGTGCTTCGCGTCTCGTCTGTGCCGGTTGCTTAACGCTACCATCAGCGCTTTGCTTTTGACTCAACTCAATTGTCAAATTGCCACTCAGCCACATTTATTTTCTCATACAACCCAACATGCAAACACACACATATACACATAAGGAACAGTTGGTGCTAAGAAACAAAGACAAAGCAAAGTGATAAAAGTGCTCAAGCAAAAGTGAACAATCTCAGAACAACAATAAAAAAATACAAATAAATTACAATTAAAATTAAAACAATAACAATAACAATGACAATGACAACAAAACAAGTCAAAAAGCCGACGCCTGTCTGTGCTAAAAGTCGCCAAAAATGTTAACGACAGCGCGTTACTCACTCAGTATAAAAAGCTTGACTATCGCAGACACACACACACAAGTAGAGAGACAACTGAGGCCGGCCAGACGACTCACACACATACATGCATACATATGTACGTTCACACATGTGTACATGTGTAAATGCGACTTCAGCTAGCAGTTAGCAGCTACAGTTATCAAATGCGGCCGCCGCCGCCGCCGCCGCCGGTCTGTCATCTTGTCCAGACACAGAGACGTGAAGAGTGCGAAAGAAAGGGAGAGACAAAAGAGGGAGAACGGTGGAGAGATAGATCCAAATAAGAGAGAGAGACAGAGAGAGAGAGGGGAGCTTGTATTTATGTACACAATTCATATGTGCAATGTTTGTGCGACTTGGCGACTTGGCGTATCAGCTAACCGGATGTTGATTTGTTAGCCATGCACACCGCTAAAGCAACAACACGGCTTTATGTTGCAGCCATCTTAAATGGCAATAGACAGCAGCGGAACGAAATGGGAATGGAACAAACCCTAAAAGATGAAAAAGAATGCCAAAACGATGACAGATAAAAGAAGCGTTGAATACAGTTTAAAATCAACACAGCGCATACAAAGCGACCGCAAAGCAACTGCCCCCCCACTCACTTCCGCCCCACCCCACCACATATTATTCTATGTGTACAGCTTCAAGGATTGGAAGGATTGAATGTTCATATATGCTGCATATGGGTAAGCAAGCAGCTTAAGCTAACTGTTTTATTTTATAGAAGTAATAGGTATAAAATATATACTATATGAAGACTTGGGCAGAAGTTGGTAACATTATTAGCTTATTGGTTTATTTATCTAGTAACTAGTAAGCAAAAGCGTTGTTTCTGCTCACCATGTAATCAGTAAATACGTATAATTAAATGGGTATAATACTCTATTAAGTGTAGGGCTTACCAAATTGCACAAATAGAGATAGAAGATTGTTATAAATTAGTTGTATATTATTCATGATCAGTTTAGACCACACGTTATTAACTGATTGTACTCAAAGTCTACAACAGCTACAGAGAGAGAATATCTAACTATATATATATTCAATTTATTAAATATAATAAACATTTAATTCTCTCGTATATATTAATCTTCTTTTTGATAATATTAAATATCAAAATGTAGTATAATTTATGCTACAATTTAACAACAATTTAACAATCAAATGCTCTTATAAAAATCAACATAAACTCACTGCAATTGCCATAGATCCAACCGTGCACAATCAGCTAAAAAAAGAGAGGGGGCATGTCAACGCCTGCCTCCCTGCTCCCTGCTCCCATCTCCCTGCTCCAGTCAGTCTGTGCCGCTTTTGTGTCGAGTTGTGCCCCAAAAGCGTGCTAATAAAACATTTAATTAAAACATTAAGCGGCAAAAGCGACGACGACGTCACATAATTAAACTGTAGCACCTGAACGACCAGTTTGGCGAGCTTGTCTGCCTCAGCACACACACATCAGCGTATGTGTGTGTATATGCATGTGAATTTACTGTTATACAGCCTCGAAAAAGGCTGTCGACAATTGTAGTAAAAGTTTATCGCCCGCATTAAAAAACCATGGATTAAAATTCTACTTCAAATAGCTGAAAAAAAAAAAATGAATAGAAAAAAGAAAAGAAAAAACGAGCTTGTTACATTTTATTCGGCATGTTTTACTTCAAACATTTCTTTCTTTTTTTTTAGTTTTTTTTATTTTGCATTTTATTTCTACCATGGCACCCCCATTTTCTTGCTACTTGCCGCTATCCTCTATGCCCCGCTGGCTGCAATAAAGATAAGAGCCCAGTTAGTAGCTCTCTACCTGCATTTGCCAGTGGATCGGATCTGGCTTCGAGTATGTTGGTTGGTTAACAAATGTTGTCCACTAATTGCAGCGGCAAACATTTTTCGTCTATCTATAGCTGCTGCTATTAAAGGGGCGTGGCAAGGGTGGCAAATGGGGGCGGGGGTTGGCAAAAAAAAAAAAAAAAAAAAAAAAGGCAGACAGACATGCAGACAATTTCATATAAAATGCATGAGCACGAAACCAATTCAATAGCCAAAAATAGAGATGGAACCAGAGGCACCAGTCTCTGGTATGTGCAGAGTGCTGTTTTAGAGGGGTGTGCAGGGGGGGGGGAGGGTGGTACACAGTTAACAGTGGGGGCTTAACTGTCGAGTGACTGGCACACTGTAGTTGTAGTTGTCGTTGTCGTTGCCGTTGCCGTTTGTCGGTTTTAGCCTGCGATATCCAGAAAAGAAAAAAAAAAAAGAAGCAGCAAGCAAATTACTCGAGAGCAGCCGACAAACTTATAGATACAAGATACGATGACGAGCACACAAAAAAAAAAAATAAGCAGAGAGATGGGCAAAGAGAGAAATTTTGCAGAAAAATTAAAAAAAGAAGCGAACAGAAAAATGGGTCGAGTGGGGGGAGGGACAGCGGGTGGAAGGTGTAGAGGAAGCAATCGAAACGGAGGCAGAGCAAAAAGTTTTCGAATTAATTTATTGATACGACGATAAGGAAATGGCAAATGCCAGGACGGCAAAGGACATGAAATGGAAGTTGCAACTTTGTCTTAATCAAATGGGACGCAAAATTTAAAAGCCAAATGAAAGAGCAGCGTTGCCATAAAAATGATTTGTAACGTGTTGAGCAGTGTAAAGATGCACAAGGCAAGCGCTGCAAGTAGCAAAGGCTCAGTCCAAGCAGTGGAGTGAGAGAGAGGAAGGGAGTGTGATCAGTGCGTCATAATGCGTTGCTCATACGCACCGTTGACAACAGCCAACATTGAACACACACTGCTGCTGTTACTTTTTTATATTTTTTATATTTGCATTCACATTTGTTGTTTGCTTTTGCTTTTTCCTTTTTTTTTTTTATCTGTCTTTGTGTATTTACTTATGCAAAGAAAAAGGGCAAACGAAGCCAACGAATTGCGTTTTGTATCTGATTAAAAGCGTATCAAAAAAAAAAAAAAAAAAAAAAATAGCAATACAAATGCTAACGCGCAATGAAAAGTGCCTAAATCGCACACACGCAGCATTGAAATCAAAGATAAATAAAACAGAAATACATAAACAAAGCAATGCCAAAGATTAGATACCCTAAGTGAGAGTTGAACGAAATTTAGAATTGACAGAGACTAAAGATCGAATGTGATTTGATATGACAGCACTGCTGACTTGTCATCTTCTGTACCTTAAATAACTTGAAATAAATTATTTGAAGCTCTTTAGTTCTTAGCAAACATTGGGCTGATGCATTGTATAATCTCAAATCTGTAAAACAATGTTTAAACAAATAATTGTTTTGTAAACGCAAGCAGTTTAATTGTGCTATAATTAAACTATAACTATGCTAGATAATTCTCACTCTTAAGTTAATGTTGAATTACTACCTTAACTAGCATTAGATTTAGTTATGTGTGGTCAACTCAGTTGTGTCTTGGCTATTTGCGTGCAGTTATCAGTTATCAATCAAGTTCTGTTTGCAGCTGCTTTCAACGAAACTAATATACCCCACAGTAAAGTGTATTAGTAATACAGAAATTAAATAAATGTAGACAAATGTGGCTGCAGTATTTGTATTTATATATATGTATATGTATATGTGTATAAATGTATATAAATGTACATATATTTGATTGTACAGGGAGTATTTACGTATGTTTTGCTACAAATATATGCACATAAGTAAAAAGCATCTTCATTTCGCTCTCTCTCTCCCCCTCTCTCTCTGTCTCTCTCTTTCCCGCTGTATCTCTCGTTGTGTCTGTCTCTCTTTGAGCTCTATCTTTATCGCCAGTTGATACTTGTGTTCAATAGCATTTCGATAACATTTTGCTCTGACTTTGACTTTGCGCATTTCTCTCTATATATATATATATATATATATATATATATTCCATAGTCATAGTTTTGTTGTTGTTGTTGTTGTTATTGTTGCTGCTGCTGCTGCTGCTGCTGCTGCTGCTGCTGCTGATACGACGCTTTAAACAACAAAAAATGCAAATTTTATTTCGCTTTTTATATTTATACGCTTGTTTTCTTCTTGTTGTTGTTTTGTTTCGAAAAGTGAACGAGTTTCTTGTTATTCATTTGTTTGTTGTTGCTGTTGTTTTGGCTTATTTTGTGATTTTTTTTTTCTTTTTCGATTTGTTTTAAAACGCTGCACGGATTTATTTATTGTGCCATTCAATGTTGCTTTGCTTGTTTGGCAGCAACTGTAACAGTATTTCCAATTCTATCCGCAACTGCGACTCTATTTGCAGCTGTATCTGTTACTCTTGTAACTATGTTGTATCTGTGTAGCTGTGTATCTGCAACTGTTGCCATTGTATCTGTGTAATGGCTGTGATATTTATTTATTGTCCCTGCTTCGTTTTTCCTTTTTTTTTTTTTTTTTTTTTTTTGGTAGCCAACTGCTGCAATTTATTGTTGCCCAAAAGCAAAGGCTAATAAAATATTGAAATATAACAAATTTAACATGATTTTTGTTTCAACTATAACCCACTCTCTCCCTCTCTGTCTCTCTCTCCCTCTCTCTGTCTCTCGATAAACATAAATAACATACGTTGCCATAGTTTTCTGCACTCCAGCTTAGATAACTGCAATTTGAGATTTAATTGACAACATCAACTGGGGAATTGATAGAATTGTAGAAAGTTCTATGGTTTGTTTAGGGATTAAATGTGATAGATGTATGTTTTGTTTCTGCCTCAAATAGCTTACATAATGATTTATAAACTGACCTCAATATATTGACAAGAGTACAGCACATGGCTTTACTTCTGTGCAGAGTTAAGTCAGCGGAAGTTTGAACAGCAGAGAACATCGCTTTTGATTTGATTTTCTAAGTCTTCTTTGTGATACACATTCGCAAGCGTTTTACAGTCTGCTTGTACGAACTCTTCTCTTAGAATATTAAAGCAATTTATGCTTAATTGCCTAAACATTTTCAAGGGTTATTAATGATGCTGAAAGGGCCAACAATTTGATGATACATTTTAGCGCTGAAAGCTGCCACAATTTGGCTAACTGTTTGTGCAATTTGAGCACGTTTTAGGGCCACAGAGCAGCTGTTATATTTACGAGGCTAAAACGGGTCTTTGGCATAACTAAAATGTTGTTGCGAGCATTTAAACTAAAGTTTAGCTTGTGCTGCATAGTTTGGGGCGCTAAAGCAGCCAGCAGCCACTTAACATGCGGCATTTCATTTGGTTTTGCTGTGCCACTTTCAACAGTGGCAACATATGCTCTAAAATGACTGTTTGCCTCAAATTGTGGTGGCTATTTTCATGGGCATTACGTCAACACACACGCACACACAGCCACACACAGCCACACACACACACAGATCCACACACTTGTTTTGTGAATACAAATACTTGTTGTATATGCAGGCAGGCGGACAGTCAGTCAGGCAGTCAGTCAGTCAGTCAGTCAGTCAGGCAGACCCACATGTTTGCCGTACGCTTTTGCATATGCGAATTGGCGTCGCTATTCGCAATACGTGAATACATAAAAACTGCTCTAAACAAAAGCAAGAAGAGCACAAAAATAAACGAGAGCAAACAACAAGAAAGTGCGATGAGCGATGACGACAACATTGAAAAGTTTGCCACCTACCAATTCCCTACGCATTTGGCCCATAGGCTAACAGTTCGTATGCCAATAACAGACAACAACAGCAACAGTAACAGCTTGTCAATGTTGTCAGCGTGTAGGCGTTACTTTAATATGCAATGCGTGTAACTAAAAATATACAATTTTATAAATGTTTATCGCCCTCTCAATGCCACACAACTTTACAGCTAACTGTAACTGCGCCAAAAGTGGCTACAAAGTGCTGCCAAACTTGGCTAATCAAGCTTACTTAGCTTAGGAAGTATCAAAGTCAGTTGTAAACCATTTCTATGTATTTTATGCATAAATGTTTTATAGTAAATGCTTGTAATATATATAAAGTTTAAATTAAGTTTCTCATCGACTTTATTTTAAATACTTTATTAAACTGGCTTAAAGCTAATTTAACTAACTTATTTGTTAAATAGTTTCAAATTGTGGTTGAACAAAACAGCTTAAAAATAAAACAAACTTAGATTTGCATTTATTTTATTAATATTTCATTTTAAAAGCAATTTACTTGCATTACTATTAAAATTATTTATTTCTTTATTTATTTATTTATTTGTTTCTTTATTTATTTATCTATTATTTATCTACTTATCTATTTATTTATGATGACAGCTAAGACCAGTCGACAAACTTGTTGGTAAATATTTAAAATAAAATATATAAAATTTATTTGTAAATTTAAAAAGTTAACAAATTAATTTCAAAGCTAAAAACGTGTTAATAGATTTAATATATTAATGCTTCATAATATTTCATATTCAATTAAATTAAAATTCTTAAAAGCGTATAAAATATGTCATTAGTCTGAGAGTAAGAATTTAAAGTGATTGAGCAGTTAATTCTCTTTACTTTCTGTACTTGATTATAAATATTATTGTTTTCCATTGGATTGTTTATAAAACGATTGACATAAACGAGTTAATTTCAATATAATTAAAAGAACAAACGAATGAATAAATATAATAATATTTCCCAACAGTTTATCAAGAATATTAGATTCAAATGATTGCATTCCAAAATATTCTTTTAGTTATTTCTAGAATGTGCAATATTGTTGAATGTTTAATATTTAATAATAATTTAATTAAATTAATTAAATGTTTAATATTTAATAATAATCATATAGATATTTATATATATATATTTATTATTAAATTAAATGTTTAATATTTAATAATAATTATATAGATATTTGTATATATATTTATTTATTAATGATGTTTTATTAATTTAATATATTCATATATTTATTTATATATTTTATTAATATAAATTCATCAAATTGTTTTAGAACAGCAACAAATTGAAGCAAGTTATAAATTTATTAGTTCAACTTTTTGAACATTTATTGAATATTCATTAATCAACAATTTGATTTTATTTGTTGTTTCAATTATGTCAACTGTTGCAACTGATGTATTCAAACTTTTGCAATACTTTTTAGCTAAAAGCAATTTAGAAAGTGTGTTTTAGAACTGTTCAAAAATAAAGTTATGAATGCGTTTGAAAAATAAGTAGAATGTGTTCTTAAAATAAATAAAACTGCGCTTCAATGTGAAACTTGAGTAACGACAACACAGCGCAATAAAAGCAAATACCAACAACACCTGCCGCTTGTTGCCTGTTGCAGTACCACTGTGGCTGCCACGCCCACTGCCTGCCGCTGCCCACTGTCGTCTTCTTGGGGATTTAATGTGGCCACATAAATTTAGCAAATCAAAAACGCGTTTTATGGCTGTTTCTCTCGCTGATGTGTTCCAGCTGTCTGTCCATCTGTCCGTCTCTCTGTCCGTCTGTCTGTCTGTCCGCCTGTTTCAGCTGACTTTGTGTCCAAACAGTTGAAGTTTTGCGGCCAGCGTGGAGCTAACAAAATTTATTGCATTTACAAGCATATTACAAACGCGCAACGCTCACGTAGTTGCCGCAATGTGGCATGCTACATGGCTCGCCTTGCCGGACTTGCCGCTCGTTCAATTCCCAGCAGCCACATAAAAGCGCGTTTCACGTCCTGCCAAATTGAGGCAGACGCTGCGGCGCCAAAAGTGAAGAAGAATCCCTCCTCCCCCCCCCGTTTTCTCTACCTCTCTGCTACGCTACCTCTCACCCCTTTAACGCCACTTTGGCGCCATTCCCCAGCTAGTTGCAAGATTGATGGTCCGTTGAATTTGTTCGTTCGGCTGCTGATGCTGCTGCTGCTGCTGCTGCTGCTGCGGCGCTTGCAACGCTTGCAACTTACAATATGAATTACTCATTGCTCATTTTTAGCAGCAATTTATTGTGTCATTGTTGTTGTATTTTCCTCGTTTTTTTGTTTGCATTTTTCCATTGCAATTTCTCTTCGTACGCTGTTTCCTCTTTGCCCCAGCCGACCCCCCCCTCCACCGCGCTTCCTTGCATTTTCCTCTTTTATTTATCACAATCTGTTTCTTTTTTTTTTTTTTTTTTTTTTTTGCTTTCGTTTACAAGATTTTTCATGTCTGTCGTCGCAATGTGTCTGGCATATTTTGTCGATATTTACTTAAAAATACACAAAGGACACACGTTGCTGCAACACTGTGGGGCGCTGTTGCTAGTTGTTGTTGTAGTTGCTGCGTTGCATTTAAACTTGATTCGCCGTTTAAGGCACATGCCGCAGCAATTACAACTAATGCGGCAACTGCGTGTTGTTGCAAACATGGCTGACATCATTAGGCTGTAACTAACACACACACAGTCACACACACACACACACACACACACACACACGTGCACACGCTTTCGCCAGCGACTTCCGCTTTGCCCAGCTTAATTTCCTGCAAACGCTCCACATGGCGTATGTGTAATCAAGTGAATAGTAGCAGACACACACACACACACACTTACACACACTCACTCACACACACTTACACACGCGCTGCTTAATCACTGAAACTGCCATTTTTCATCAAAGTAATTACCACAACGAAGCGACGTCGGCATTTCTCCTCTTTGCAACAGCGGCCGCAACTATGCCACGCCTCACTCTCCAGCCCTCTAAACCCAACTTAATGCCACGCCCTGTGCTGGGCAGTGCTGTTGTCCAGCAAAATTAAATCATTTGATATGCATTATAATTTTATGCGCCGTTTTATTTGACAGCATTTCAAAAGCAAAGGCCTTCACCGCTGTCTCTCTCTCTCTCTCTCACTCTCTCTTTCTGTCCCACTCTCTTGTTCCACTCTTTTAAGCTCTTCCCCTTAGCAAACTTTGTTTGTTTTTTCTTTATATATATTTTATATACACTTTTGACGCTGACTTGGCACAATTTTGCATAACGCAAGCGAAGTAAAAAAAGTGTTGCCTACTTTTCTGCGCGTCGCTTTTGCTGCTGCTGCCGCTGCTGCTTCTTCTTCTTCGCTTGCCATATGAATTTTTCATAGGCAAGAAAATGCTGCTGGTAAAACTTTTGCTAGCTAAATTTATGTGGCCCAACGAAAGAAAATTAATATTGCGCAAATTTGTATTTCAAGGGGGCAACAACAACAGCAACAACAACAACATCAGGTGTGCTCCAAAGTCAAGCTGCTCTTTCGCCTTGCCCCTATGTTATTCCTCTCTCTTCACTTTAACTGCTGAATTTGGCTTTTTATTGTTATGTTTTTTCTTATATTTTTTTTTAAATATTTACTTCTTTACGATTTGTTTGTTTGTTTGTTGCAACAAAAGCCAAAGGATGCCACAGCAGTTTTTTTTTTTTTTTTTTCATTTGTTGTTGCTGCCAAATGTTATTAACGAGCCAAAAGTTCCGTTTGGCTCCACAACACAATGTTGCCGATTGCCAAAAATTGTTTGCAGCGCCACTGGGCCACGCCCCACGCCACACGCGCCACGCCTTTGCCTGTACCTCTTTTAGGCGTTGCCAAGGTGGCTACGTGCTACGTGCAACGGATTTTTGTCTGCTGCCAATTTGGCGTAGGCAGTCCGGTTTTGCAGCCTGACCCAAAATCCCTACCTTGCCACTTGCCACTGCCACTTGCCACTTGCCAGTGGCCGGGCTGCCTGCCAGCTGCCGTTGCAAGTCGCTTTTTTTTTTTTGGGTGTTGCATGCATACGAAATACAATGGCAGTCGCTGTCTGTCTCTCTTCTGTTTTTGGCTCGTTGCAGGTTGTCATAATTTTTAAGTGACCCAAGCGCCGCATGTGGCTGCCGCGCCCACTACTTAGCCTGCCTCCACTGCCCATTCTGCCTGCCACATGCCACACATGCCACACATGCACACATTATGTGTGCTGCTAAATGATTTATGTAAGCTACAGCATAATTTGTTTGCCGTTGTTTTGCAGCTCAGTGCAACAACAATCTGTATCTCCCTCTCATTCTCTCTCTCTCTCTTTCCTTCGCTCTCTTACGCTTTCACTGCGCAACTTGGTTTCCTTTTGAAAACATTGTGGCAGGAACTGATTGCTTGGCGCCGCAGGGTGTCGTCGAAACGGTGGCAAGACTTTGCAAGTCTCTCAATTACTTAAGCAGCTCAACTGAGACGAGTTCAAAGGTCAAAGCAATTAACATTTTGATGCCTCGCAGCTGTTTATTAATGTCCTGTTGCTGGGGCAACAAGTCAATTAGCTGCCACCAAAATACCGCTGCCTCTTTCAACAATCAAATATCCTTACTGAATGTATATCTCAAAGTTAAAGTCAATAATTCAGTTCAAATTCGTTTGGTAGAATAAAACACAATTTTGTGTGGCAAGCAAACATTTGCAACAGCTGTCGTTCTTCTTCTCTCTCTCTCTCTCTATCTCTCTGTTATTGTAATGCTGCTGTTGTTGCCTTGCAGCCAACAAACAAACAACAAAGGAAATAAAACAACAACGACAACGACAACACAACGAGACACTTGCAGACATTCAACCAGACACATGCAACCAGGTCGCATTGTCTTGCAGCCGCTGCTGTGTTGCAAGCAGAGAATGCAATGCTGTGCTTAACAAGTCGTCGCATAGACAATGCGGCAAGCTTCTTCAGCGTTTGCCACATCCCCAAACTCTTAACAACCCCTCAAACCCCCTAACAAAGTCTTGTTCCTGTCTTCTGCTGTCCAATACAAATGCACAAGTACATGTCGAGACACCCAATACACACACACACCCTACACACACACACGCACACACACACGTACAGTCAGAAGTTTGAATGCAGCTGTGTGGCTGTAGTTTTTGTGTTGAGCTTGCGGTTTTGCATACCCTGTAAATTGTGTTTACATTTGGCCAGGCAGCGCAGCTCATTGAACTCAACAATTAGTGCAACTAACTGTGAGAAATTGATAGCCAAAGTTTGTTTGAATTGCAAAAAGAGTTGCTAAATTAGTTAATAATTAAAAAAATCTAAATTAAATTAAATAAATTAAGTGGCTAAGAGTACAAATGATTGGGTTAAGAGTTGTAGGCAAGTAAAGCAGCAAATCTAAGCTAAGTCAGAAACTGCTAACTAAAGTTATGCGTCTAAAATTTAATAAGAGCCTAAAATAATTAATTTATTAAATTAGAAATTAATATGAAATAAATAACATAGTTCAAAGAGTTCACAAATAGTTTAGTTTAGAAAATGTAAACAGTAACTAAGCTAAGTAATATAACTTAGAATATTTAGTTTTAGCAACTGATTGCTAAAGTGCTTAAGCTTACGCTTCAATTCCATTGAAATTCTTTAATAAACTTTCATTTAAATGTTGAATTAGTATTTGTAAATAATATATCAAAGCGTGAACTAGTTCCAATTGTGTTTTAAGCTGCAATGCATACATAGTTCACTTCTTACTTGAGTTTAGTTCACTTGCTAAGTTCACTTCACTGACATCTTCTGCTACAGGGTAGCTTATAGTTTGAGCAGACTAGGCTTGAGCTTGCTTTTGCCTGTTCTTCTTTAGCATTGTTGTTGTCTCTTGTCCGCTCATCCTCTCGTCCTGTAACTCAGCCTTACAGCTAAAACTGTGCATTTGCAAGTTGTAGTTGTAGTTTTTGTAGTTGTCGCTGAGCATGTAGTTTTTATAGACTCCGCACTTGTCGCAGTCCATTGTCTTGACAGAGGAGACACTGGGAGAGACAGTGAGAGAGGGGAGAGTGAGGAAGAGTGAGGGAGAGTGAGTGCAGCATAGGGAGACAGAGGACAACTTGGTTAGTCTGATGTCTCTCTGATGTCTGCTGCTCCTTTTAGTTACTGTTTTCATGGTCCAACTGTTTTGTCTTGTTTCTTCCCTTGTCTTTGTCTGCTGCTTTGTCTAAGCAGGTGTTTTGCACAATGGATAAAGAAAACATTACCTTTAAATTCGTACAAAAAGTAAGGGAGAAAAAGAAAAGTTTTTTAAGCATATTATGCAACTTAAATGCGACATAATTTGCTTGGTTACTCAACAGCGAGGCTAAGCTCTGCTTAGAAGCTTAAAATATCTTAAATATATATATGTTATATGACAGTTCTTGGTTACGAGTGCTCAGCTCTCTTGTCTCAGCTCTCATTGCTGTTTCTGATTGCGGTTGACAGCTGAGCACTGAGCACTGAGCACTGAGCGCTGAGCGCTGCGTGTGGCAGTGGCAATGTTGCCTTAAAGCGCCATGTCATTGTCCTAACGCTGTCACTTTTTGTCACCTTTAACTGCCGCCCAGCACAACAGCATAGATATACCCTGTAAAAAGACTCTCTGCTGTCGCAGATTTGTGTGCAGAACTTGTGTGTAGATTTACCACAAATTTGTGGTGCATTTAATTGAGCGGAAGTTGTACAAGTAGTTGACTTCCGCTTCTGCTGCAAGCGCTAGAGTTTAGTGAGCTTATTTAAGTTATACAGACAGTTTATAAAGTAGTTAGTGCCAGCATAGCAACCACTATTAATACTAAATCTACAGTTTCTTTCTTTTTTTTTTTATAAATAATTTACATATTTATTTAGCGCATATTTCACTTTTTAAAAGAGTCATTGCTGCTTAGTCTTTTACAGGGTATTTAGCGTGCCTTATCGCTGATTATAGCGCCATTATTAGTGACTCGCTGCCCCCTGTCTGCTGGCCCCGCTCTCCTCTTGCTGCTTGTCGCACGCTTGACGTATATGACGTTGCATGCATGCTGACAGCTTGCCTCACAGGCATAGCTCTCGCTCCCCCTATCCCCTCTCTCTCTCTCTCTGCCGTTCCCTCTCCCTCTCCCTGTCATGTTCGTTCTCTACTCTCGCTGTCTTTAATTGCAGTGAAGTTGCCACATCCTTTTGGGTCCTGTTTGTGTCTCTCCCTTGTGTCTCGTCTCGTCTCGTCTTGCCTTCTAATGAGGTCATTGCTTGACAATCGCATTTGCCATGCAACATTTGCTGTGCGTTGCACTTCTGATTTGTTGCACATTGCCATTTTCATTTCACATTCAACATTCACATTCGCATTCGCATTCGTATCGTCGTCATTCATTGTCATTCGTCGCTGTCTTTTGCCATTTTTCATTCTGCATTGCGCGTTGCCTTCATTTCCGTTTCCTGCCTTGAAATGTTGTTGTTGTTCTTGTTGTTGTTGTTGTTGTTGTTGCGGCCGCTGCTTGCCTCACTTTGTGGTTGTCATTAGGCGCAATACCAACCCCTCTTACCTCATTCTAGTACCCTCCCTTCTCAGTGCCACATTTCATTTAATTTTAGTTCATTTTAACTGTCTTTTGTCTTTTGTTGTTCGCTGGCTTCGGCATCTTTTGCCGCTGCGTCGCGTCGCTTTCATTAATTTGGCCAGGCGCCGCTGACTGTGCCACCAGGCGGAGAGTGAGAGAGAGAGAGAGAGAGAGAGGGGGGATGAGGAGCTACATAATTTATGCGACAAGGCGTGCAAGAGATAAATTTCTGTCGTTTGCCATTTTTCGCTAGCGTTGTATTTGGTCTAAATAAATTAAAGCAGCCGCCAGCAAAACAGAGCAGTATAATGAGGGAGGGAGGGAGGTAGGGAGGCCCAAAATTATGCTCGAAACTATTGGCAACTGTAGGCAACTTTAGCCGAGGCGCTGATGAGGGTGGGCGCTGCTTTCTATCTGCGGCCATTTGAAATGCCGCTGCCTGTTGATTAATGCGACACGTTTAATTGCATGACGCGAAGTTGCCACCAAATCAAAGACAGCCCAGAGATGCATGCCATAAAGTAGGCTTTAATAATGGGCCAAAAAGCCAACTGCCACCTGGGCGTATGCGTAATGCGTTAAAACTAAAAATACAGTTGCGCTTTAAAGGCGAAGCGATGGCAGCTGATGTTGCATTTGTAATGTGTTTGCTAGAGAGCATTCATTTACAAGGCAACTGCAGACAGACAGAGAGAGAGTGAGAGAAGGTAAAGAGAGAGAGAGAGAGAGAGAGAGAGAGAGAGAAGGCAGGCAGACAGGCAGACAGCGTATGCCACTTTGGCACTCGCAATGGGCAGCTCCAACTCCAACTCCAACTCCAACTCCAGTTACTGTGACATGTCTCATGTAAAATGGCATTTTCGTGCGTTTGTTAATTAAAAGTGTAGCGCGTGTGTGTGTGTGTGTGTGTGTGTGTGTGTGTGGCAACCAAGGGGCAAACGGGAGGGTGTAGGCCGCAGGGGATGAGTGGGTAAAAGAGGGTGCAATGCCGCCAGCTGTGTGATGCGTTTTCGAGGTAAACCATAAATAATGAATGAAATTAACAACGCAGCAACTGAAGAGCGTGACACTTGCCTGAGTGTGTGACCGTGTGTGTGTATGTGGTGTGTATGTGGTGTGTAAGTGTGTGTGTGTGTCATATATATATGCTTATGTCAGACAAACTGATTCATACTCGAGCCTTAGCTCAATGCATTCGCCTAGAGAACTTTTATTTGCTTGTGCCTTTTCTTTCTCTCTGTCTATCTATCTATCTCTTTCTTTTCTCTCTAAAAATACAGCGCATTGTGCACCATAATTTATAAATATTTTGCATTTTCTGTTTGACTTATGTTGCCATTATTTATAAATATAAAATGTTGAATTCTTTGATTTATGTTGTGGAAGATTTTATAAGCCAGGCTAACTAGCTGCGACTTTGTGTGACTTATAACCCTTTTGGCTAGCGACAAAAGTTGAAATTAGTTGAAACTTAGCCAGACAATAGAATCTATTACTAGCGATAGAAAGAGAGAGAGAGAGAAGTGAGCTGAAATTTAGATTAGTTTGTAACTTAACTCTCAACAAATTTGTGGACTTTAGCTCTTATAGTCTAAGTGGAGTGCAGAGTGTTGCACTATAAGTAAAAGACATATACAGAATTATGAATAGAATTAATAATAATATATAATTTAGGCCCAGTCAAGTGACAATGGCAGTCAAGGCCAAGAAGAGCTAAGCTAAAGCCAATTTAGATGTTCAAGTCTAAGAAACTAAGCAGTTCGGAGAGACATAGAGCAAGTGCTTAAAGTTAACAGTTGCCAGATGATTTAGATTGTTTGTTGATCGATAATATGGTTATCGATAAACAGACACTCATTAGATTCTTTTAGTATAGTTATTAACTTCATTCTCTGCTGTTCTTTCTGATAGTTTGTTAACTGATTAAAACAGATGAAACAGAATAGTTTCCCAAGCATCAACTAAGTATGATATATATCTAAATTATAATCAAATATCTAGTTATTGACTTATTTAGTTATACAATTTAGATGTCTAGTTAATAACTTATATTATTATATATATATATTATTAACTTAACTATAACTTAGCACACTTTCTGATAGTTGGTTTATATAACTAGCTTTTAGCTAATTTATTGACTTGTACTATTTTAATCATATTAAGGATTTAACAGTAAAAGCTTTCCTTAGCAACTTGAGTTAGTTAAGGAATTCTGTGGAATTTTGCTTGAGGGTAAGAAATTAGGAATTACTCGCAAGTTTGATGGCAGCTCACGTAGCCTTTCTGCTTTAACGCCATTTAAATTGCTCGGGCTTTTAAGTGCCAATAAAAGTGTTGTTCGTGCGTATTTCCACTGCTGAGTTGTGTGTGTATAAGAATAATTCAGCTAAGGGAAACGAGAGTTTCCTCTCACTCTCTCACTCTGTGCATTTCCGCTTGAATGCGAGGCAAACAAAGCGCATAAACGACGCATTGAGTTATCAAAAGAAATTGCCGAGACGCAACGCTTGAAGACCTCCTCCTTTGAAGGCAGAGCCCCAACCAGAGCCAGCAGCAACTCATGACAGGCGTCAGAGCAGACACATTATTTATGGGGTGCAATTACTCACTGGCAGAGCAAGCTAGAAGCTAGGAGGGACATGCAACCGAGAAGGGAAATCCAAATTGTAAAAGAGAAATTGCTGTTTGAGCAGCAGCAACAAAAATTGCAATTGCAATTGCAATGGCAGCAGTTGCACGCATAATTTGCTTAGAGAGATTGCCATCAGAGAGATAGAGAATAGAGTAGTTACAACTATAGATAATAGATAATAATGCCAGACACAAGCTGCTTGCTATACAACTTGCCCGTTTGGACAATGAATTACACAAAAGAGCGCTACAAAAATATTCATTCATTTATTTTGTTGGCAACCAACAGCAGCAACCACAGCAATTAACATGGCCAGCACATGCTTATGTGTGTGTGTGTGTGTGTGTGTGTGTGCGTGTGTGGGTCGCTTGGCAAGTTGCTTATCTCGGCTCGTTGCATTTTCATAATAAACAAATTTGTTGTAACGCAGCGACAGAAGACGAAGAAGAAGTCCTGCGGTTTCCTGCCCAGCTTGGAACTTGGCCTGGGCCTGGGCCTGTGCCTGGACTTTTGGGCCAAACTAATGTGCGTTGCACTGGAAGACAATGCCAGCCACATTAAGCATTTTATATGCCCCCCCCCGCCCACCACTGCTCACCACCCTCTTTTACAGTTGAGCAAGCAAGGCAATTATTTATCCTTTTTTTTTTTTATTTTGCTCTTCTTTTGGTTGTGGCCTGTGGCCTCCGTTAGCCGAGAACGAGGCAAGGCAACTCTCATTTTGGCTAGCACTTTATAAAGGACTTAACTTGCAGTTTTTGCCTGCCCACGCCCCAGAATATCTTCAGATCTGCTGTCTGCCTGCTGCCTGCCGTCTTCAACTGATATTAAAGTCGCACGCAGCAAAATAATTTAATGTGGCTCAATAACAAAATGTGCAGAGCGCGCAAAAACGTGGCAGGACATTTAGGGCATTGAGGACATTCGTGGCAGCAACAACAACAGCAGCAGCAGCAACAACAGCAGCAGCAGCTGCTGCCTTGCATTTTATAGCCTGGTTGTAGCCGGGTTGGCCTGGTGCAAAACAAAAGGCCTAAACCAAAGCAAGGCTGGGCCACACACGTCGTGACTTTGGCCCAAAGTAGTTTTCATTGTTTTTTTGTCGTTAGGTAAGCGCGTGGAGTGGTGGTGGGGGGGTGGGGTGGGGTTGTGGTAGGGAAAACGCGACGACAACGACGTCTGTTTTATTGTGGCCACAAGCAACAAGGACTTCTAATTAGCACACTGTCAGCCGCTGGTCAGCAAAGGACAGCACTGGACAGGACAGCACTGGACTGGGCAGGAATGGGCAGGACAGGATGGTATTGTTGTAGTGTAGTATAGTGCAGGACAATGACGACAAATGTGCTTAAATGGCCAAGTTAGTCGACCCGTTAAAAACTCTCGACAAACCTAAGCACAAACGGAAGCAGCGCTGGCAAATAACAGCACAGCGCAGCGAGTAAATGAGTAAGAGAGAGAGAGAGAGAGAGTAAGTAAATAAAAGACAAAGAAAGAGAGAGAGGGAGAGAGAAAGAGTGTGTGTGTGTGTGTGTGTATGGGACAGAGGGCGCGCAAGTCATGCAATGAAAAACGTGGCTTAATGCGGCTGAAGGACATTACATTTGTTGCTGTCAGTTTTATATACGACTATATGGCCTGCTCTATAAACATTTAAGCCCACTGTACAGTGGGCAACAAAAGTATGTGCATTTATTAAATTTATTCAATATGAACTACAAAGCAG
Source organism: Drosophila funebris (assembly GCA_018901825.1). Classification (NCBI taxonomy): domain Eukaryota; kingdom Metazoa; phylum Arthropoda; class Insecta; order Diptera; family Drosophilidae; genus Drosophila; species Drosophila funebris. The sequence goes on from JAEIFK010000682.1 coordinate 4,867,429, forward strand.
CTGTTTAAGTTTTTAAAATATAAAAAGTGATGAAAGAAGTACAATTAAAATAGATAAACTAATTTGCCTTAAGTTCATGAAAAGAGCTTGACTTAAAGCTATGCTTAAGAGTGAACTATATATATATATATACGACATATATATATATATTATACTTCATTCAGTTCATTAAGCTTCATTCATACTCAACAAGTTCGCGTAATGAATAATTATATAAGAAATATTTATATTTATGAATATAAATTATATTTTATTATATTATTATTTTATTTACTTTATTTTTATATTATTATATTTCATATATATAAATTATATTATATTTATTTGATTATCATGGCTGTGCTAAGCTGCCCATTGTGTGGCTAACACAGTCAGCCCAACTGTGGCTAACTGCCAGTTTTTGGCTTTAAAAGCGACCACAACAAAAGCAAAGCCACATTGTGTTCACAATTCATGTTACTGTTGTTGTTATTGTTGTTGTTATATCGCATTTATTACAGCAGTTGTTGTTATTGTTGTTGCTGTTGTTGCTGTTGTACTTTTGTATTATTATACAAAAATTGGAAACGAGTTTGCGCCGTGTTTGCTGCAGTTTTTATTTCCATTTTGATTGTCGCTGCGCTCGGCCTCTAAGTGAGTTTTCCTTTTGCACTTCACTTCACCGCTTCTTCCATTATTCTCCCTCCCCCCCCCCTCTCCACACACACACCTCTTGAACTGCTGGCAAAGCGCACAAATGTATGCAACACATTTTGTATGCAATGGCCACAGCAAATCCGCACGAAACGCCAAAAAGCTATAGAGCGGCAAGTGGCAACTGGCAACTGGCAAGTGAGGGAATGTAAGCAGTATGGAACAGTGGGGGGGAGGGGGGGGTTCGAGATAGTAGTGAAAGGGGGGTGCTGTAACTGGTTGCCACTTCCGTGCTGGCTGGACGGAAATGGCGGCGTCAGGTCGCCAGACCAACAACGACACCGACACCAGGGCCAAAACTGTAATCCAAAGCGCTGCCAGAAACACATGCAGCTGGCCAATTGAATAAGCAGTATGTGTGTGTGTGTGTGTGTGTGTGTGTGTGTGGTGTAGACTTGGTGTGGTTCTGCTTTCAAGTGCTGCCACTCAACTAGCACTTATTGCATGCGACAAAGGACAAACGACAGCAGCAGCAGCAGCAGCAGAAGCAGCAGCAAAGGCAACAACTGCAAACGGACCTCGAGTCGCGGCCTGTTCCGGATGCGGTCGCAACTTTTTGTCGTTTTCAATTTTAAATTTTTTCCTCTTATTTCTGCTCTTTTTTTTATTATTTATTTTTGTGTGTATGTGTGCTGAGTGTGTGTGTGTGCTATGTTGTGGCAAGCAGCAGCGTAGGCAGAGCTGTAGTCATTTGCCGCAGAGTCAGAGGCAACTGGCAGGCAACACACTTAAAGCAGTTAGCACGATGACCATCATTGGCATATCATATGGCGTGCCCTATGCACACTGAGAGAAATCTTGTGTAACTATAGAAGCAGTCTTTAAATAGTCAAGCTTCAGCTGGCCACGCCTTTGCTTTTGCCAATGAACATTTGCTGCACATGTGGCGAATGTGAATTGCAAAAATTTCTAATGTAAAATGTGAAAAGTGTAAGAGAGAGAGAGAGAGAGAGAGAGAGAGAGCGGGAGAGCGAAAGAGAGAGAGCGAGAGAGCAGTAGAGTGCATGAGATAAAGGGAGAAACAGAATGTCACGTAATTGTTAAAGCAAATGGCACTTGAAAATGCCGCACATTACGTATACGTAATGCCCGCGTTACGTATACGCAGCATATGCACCTGTGAATGCCTAAGCGACCGTGAAGCGATGAGCAAAAAATAAAAAAGGCACAAGATTACTGCAGCTGCAGTTGAAACTGACTGGCTGCCTGGCTGGTTGGCTGACTGGCTGGTTGGATGCTGTATGCCAAAGCTGTTGCCTTAGTCCCACCTGGCTTGCAGTTATTATGACCATAACCATAACTGTTATCTGATTTCTTTTGCTATTTTCCTCTACCTCTCTACCTTTCTGCCTCCCTCTCCCTCCCTCCCTCACACACACTCTCGTGCTGCTTGGGTTTTTGGCAGCGCCTTCCTTGGGGCATTTTCGGGCTGCTCGTCGTCGTTTTTTGCTCATAATTTAATATTTACAAAGTAGAGCACAGAAAACTGCAAAATAATAAAACGAAATTACCAGCGACAGAGACAGCACGCTAGAGAGCGAGCCAGAGAAATGAACGCAGAGCAGAGAGGAGAAAAAAAGAGGGAGAAATCTGTGCGCTGCATTAAAAAACGCTTAGAGCAGCAACTTTTGTCGCCTGCCTGCCTGGCGACTGTCGCGTCCAGTTTCACAATCTCTTGCGCCTGACAGCTGGCGCTGTCGTTTTTGGGGTCGCATTGTTCATTGACAGTTTGCTGGGCTCTCTGCGCCTCAGTTCTCGTGCATTTCTGAAATTTGTTTGTTTTTAATTAATTGCACGCGGCGACGCTGAAGTGAAGTTCCTTTATCCGGCTGCTCCTGCTTCAACTTGTTTTTTTTTTTTTTTTTTTTGTTCTCTGCCATTACTGCACCACATGTGACATACTGTTGCCTGTGGGCGTGGCTGGGCGCGAGGCTGCGTGCCGCAGAGTGATTAAGCTGCCCGTGGTCACTGAGCTGTGGACTTGAATAGCGTGCCAGGATTTTAGATAAGGTTACTGCCTGCTTCCCATACACTCTCCCACTCTCTCTCTCTCTCTCTCTCTCTCTCTCTCTCTCTCTCTCTCTCTCTCTGACTGCACAGCTCCGTCCGCGATGCGTGTTGGAGTTTTGGGGCGTGGCTTGTTAGCGCAGCGTCGCCTCAAAGTATGCCATAAAAAATGTTCACAGCCTGCCAACAAAAACAAGAGAAAAGAGAACTGAAACTTTAATTTCGATTAATTTGTGTTCCAGACACAAACACACACACACACACACGCACACACAACTCACTCACGCAATTACCAACACCATCAAATGACATCAAATTGAAGTTATGTCTGAGTGTAAGTCTCTCTCTATGTCTGTGTGTGTGTGTGTTTGTGTGTGTGGCAATAACCATTTCCCGCAACATCACGAAAACCCTTTTGGGTTGACAGCACAATTTGCATAAATTTTAAATTTCAATTTGCAAGCAAAACTGAAAACTGAAAACTGAAAACTCAAAAGTGAACTGAAATGAAATGAAATGAAAGAAAAATTATGCACACACTGGAAAAAAAACCGAGTAAAGTTCGCTGAGCGTACAAAGAGAAGCAGAAGAATGAGGCAGGGAAAAATAGAAATAAAAAAGAAAATACGAAATTAGCAGGCAACAAAGAAAGAAAGCGGTAGCTGAGACTAACGCACTTTTTGGCAAGGCTTGGAAAAAAGGGTCAGCAAGTTGACTGCTGCCTTTTGGCCATAGCCAAGTAAATGCTGTCTCATACACGCTGCCCTCTTGCGCTCTATCTCACTCTCTCTCTCTCTCACTGTCTCTCTCTGTCTCTATTTTGCTTGTTTGCTTCGATTGAACAACGCTTGTTCTGACTCTTGTTGCTGACGCTGTGGTGGCTCGTTTTACAAATTCTTACACATCCGCAGCATCCCATGTGTGTGTTTGTGTGTGTGTGTCTGTGTGTAACTGCTATAACGGAAGAGGAAACAACTGGCATTGGCAGCCATACGACGTTAAGGATAATCGTGATGACAGCATATTTGGCTGGCCAAAAACCCAAACCAAGAAACTGCGACAAGTTTTCCCAACTCAGAGCTCTACTTGTCTGCTTATGTGCGGTTGTGTGTCTATTTGTGTGTGTGTGCGTGTGTGTGTATGTGACTTGGGGGCATCCTTTTTGTGTCAGTTTTGTTGTCTTTAAAATGACATTAAAATGCTTCAAATGAGTTTACAACGGCCGCTTATCCAGCTCTTTGATCCTTCGACCAAAAATCGAAGCGAAAGAACAAATTTTTAAAGCAAATGTAAAGAAGGAAACGCAGTATTCAGACATAAATCACAACACAAAATGCTTTTGATAACGTTGAATCTACAGTTTTAGTTGAAGTCCATTCGACTGCCCTATGTGGGCATGGTGGGCGTGGTCATAGATACTGAAAGGGCGTAGTCCATGCTTTGTGGCTCAACTCACAACTCAATTTTTGCAGTTTTTTTTCTTTTTCATTTCATTTGGTTTCAACTTTTGTCTCATATTTTGATAAATGCGATTTTTATGCTGATTTGCGTAGCAAGGCCAGCAAAAAAAGAGAGAGAGAGAGAGGGAGAGTAAGAGAGAGAGGGGTGTAGTCTATAGGCACATTACAATAACAAATACTTACCGTGCATTTCTCTTCATTTCTCTTTGCAGTTGCCCCTGCTGATGTCGCACTTTCTTTCTATATTTAAGGTAAGTTTCGCAAGTCTAGATTAAAAGCTGCCTTAAGCTTAAGCTGCCTTAATTTCATTTAAAATATCAATTCATTTGATATTCAGTTTAATTTGAATTCATCTTTGAGCAAAAGCAAGTTTAAGCAGTCATTCTTAAGCTGAAATGATATAAATTTAAGAATATTAATTGCTTTGAATTATTCCAACTCTAATTATATAAATTATCTTCAATTTATATTATAAGACATTATAGTTGTTTATAATTTAACACATTAATAACTACAAATGTAATTATGTTCAACACACACACACACACACACACATCTCCTATAACCAAACTGTGGAAATTGCTTGCTAAAACTATGACAAGCAGAGCTGCAGTGAGTCTAGGCAGGCAAAAATATATAATCAGAGAGTGAGCACAAGGGAGACAGAAACAAGAGAGAGAGAGAGAGAGAGAGAGGTAGAGAGAGAGATAGGGTTAGAAAGAGATAGACAGAGATTAACATACAAAGTATGTTTTGTTTTCATATGGAATTTGATTTGATTTGTTTTTCTTGTTCTCTTATTGTTTATTGCTGATGCGACTGCTTATGATAATGTTGCCAGCTCATGCCCTGCACAAACCCTTTCTCTTACCTCCCCCCCTTGCGTTGACTAACTAAATGTATAGTTCAGGCGAGAGAACTGTGCGCTCGCATTGCGTATACGCAATGTTGCCGGCGAAACTACATGCGAAGCTATGTCGAGTGTTTTCTTTGGCCACATTAATTGAACGCTGTTTATTTATGGCTGGTAATTTAAATGCGGCCAAGTGGATATCGCCATATATAGAGCTAAAGGCGTGGCCATAGATGATGATGATGATGATAGAGGGGAGGCAGTAATGTTGGCTATAAATTGTTAAGTTTTCTGCTGTTGTTGTTGGTGGTTTTTTTATCAGCTCGCGAGCAACAACATGAATAATAATGCATGCACATTATTCCAGTGCTCATTTGCGTGCCACACACACCACACACACATACCACACACGCATACAGCGGCACAATTGAAGCGGATGTGCGCATTGTTTCCGCTTTTAATAAGGACTCTTGTTCAGTTGGGGTCCTTGGCTTAACAACATGAGCTATGAATGCGACCAGCCAATTGCAATCGCATTATAAGCCATGGCCAAAGCACTGGCAAGCCCCATAAATTGCATTAAATTGCATTTAAATGTGTGTCGGACAGTTTAACAATGCGTTACCCCTTGCTCGCTCTCCCTCTCTCAGTGCACGCTGCTTGCCTTTCGTATAAGTGTTTGTTAACTTAAGTTGGTAACAGCAAGAAGAACACTTTAAGTCAATTCTTACCACGAATCTTTCATGTCTTTCTGTTCTTCTGCCTCTGGTGTTGCCAATTTCACGCTTCGCTCAGAACCCAGAGCTCACCGACTGAGACTGTGACTGAGAAATTCGACAATTTGCAAATACCAAAATGCAAAGTTATGCTTTATGAGCATGAAATGGGCAAGCCAAAGCAAAGCAAACTTTGCTCCTTTAATTTGTTCGTGTTTTTTTTATTTTTTGTTTAATGCCCAACGCAGCGACACGCAGGCGACAACATTTAACTTCAACTTGCAATTTGCTTAGCCAACTTAGCCCCCAAAGGGGCGTGGTTCGCCATGCCTCTTGGCAAAGTGCACGCAGCAAAAGAAACTTTTATGTCTGCATTTGACAGCGCCAGAAAAACTACTGAATATACTGTATATTACTGCATATAGACTACACAGATACTCTGTAGAATATAGACATAGATATAGAGATAGATTTAGCGTTGTAGTTAGAGATTTAGATAGAGTGATAGGTATAAAATAAATAAACAATTTTCAATTGAATTTTGATACATTTTTCTTTTTTTATTTATTATTATTAAATGTATTATATTTATTATATTATATTATAATTATTTATTATTAAATAAACAATTGTTAATTGAAATTTCATAAATATTCTTTTTTTACTTATTATTGCTAAATTTTTTATATTATATTTTTATTATTTATTATTAAAAAAAACAATTTTCGATTGAATTTTAATACATTTTGCTTTTTTTATTTATTATTAGCAAACTTATTACAGTATATTATTATTATTTATTATTAAATAAACAATTATTAATTGAATTTTAATACATTTTTTTTTTTTATTTATTATTGGTAAATTTATAATATTTATTATATTATATTATTATTATTTATTAGCTAAATATTTATATATTAAATTTCTATATAAATTATTTAATATTTTTATTTATTTAGAAAAGTATATAAATAAATATATCCATCTCCGTAAGCTGTAAGCTGTTACTTAACTTGCTGTTAGTCGAACTAGCTTCAACAACTTCAGCTACAGGGTATTGAAAGCCAACAAGCCAAGCTACATTGCGCAGTCCAAGTACTTCCGTTATGCAATTAACAAGCACTCGTTAGCCCATACTCCCTACTCCATACTCTTCCTTCCCTTTGCTTTCTACTCAACACACCCTTTCTGCACTTGATTGGGTGTGTGTGTGTGTGTGTGTGTGGCTTATAAGTTATAGCATGCGAGTCGTCAATTAAACAAATTTTGCATACATTAATTGTGCCGAAAAGTTTGGTTTAATTTCGTTACGGCATGTGTGTGTTGGTAAACTGAACTCTGATTCAGTGTTGGCAAATTTCTCATTTGTAATGGTCGCACGACAGCTGGCAGCAGGCAGACTTGCTTGGCGTATACTTAATATTTTTTTTTTTTTTTTTGTGTATGTGAAACTCGTTGAGCCAAGGGTTGGACCTGACTATGATATATGACTGTTTGGCGACTCTCTGGGCTGCGCTGCGCTGCTGTGTGTGTTCCGCATGTGTGTGGCATGTGGCATGTGTGGCGGTTAACAGCAGGAGTCTGCTTAAAGCTGCCATTGTTAAAAGCAAGCAACAACTTTTGTTCATCCACTTAATTAGCATTTTGCATGGATTGCTCGCTTTGGCTTTTGTTAAGCGCTTGGTGTCGAGTACACGCGCGTGTCTATCGATGCGTGCTAATTGCCCAGCTTCCAATACCAAAGCCCCCTGCCAATGTGTTAAGGCAGGCAGGCACTGCTCCTCTCATACTTCATACATCAGTGGCAGCTTCAATTTCAATCCTTGACTGCATTAGGTGCTATCAAGTGCATGAATGAAACTTTGCCTACAACTTTGTGCCAAGAATCAACTTGATCTCTCTCTCTCTCTCTCTCTGTTTGTGTCTTGCTCGCTCTCGCTTATGCTTGGTTTCTGCATGCTTCTAACAAGGAAATCCATTCAAGTGCCGTCTGACAGCAAGTCTTACATCGACCACACACACTTGTGCAGTTTACTTAAGTGATGCCTGGCATCACTTGGCTAGTCGAGTCCGAGTGCAAATAATGCTATGCTCCTCTGTCTGTGCATGTTTCTAGCTCTCTCACTCTCTTCCTCTCCCTCTCTCTCTCTCTCTCTCTCTCTCTCTCTCTCTCTCTGTATAGAAGCCTTCGCCTCAAGTGCTGGGTGTGTGCAATGTCTCAATTGTCGTTGGCACCACTTCGATCTACTCTTTGATCAAACTAAAATGCTTAATCTTATGTTGAAATCAATTTCAGAATATTCTACGCACTTTTCAACAACTTTCCACAACTCTGAAGCTAACAGTTAATATAAATATATATTAAATATATATATTCTTGATCAGCAACAACAGCCGAGTCGCTTGTTTGACCTTTCAGTTGTCAGAGTTTAATAGAAATTGTAAATGCTAAATTTCTATTGATACTTCAAGTATTAGCCATTGTCAAACCGGTTCACAGTACATTAAATTGAAAAATACAATAAACATAAATTTGCAAACATAAAAAACATTGCAATTGGCAAAGCTTGAATAGCTAAATGGTGAATTAAATATTTACACAATGATTTGCAAGCTGCAGCAATTTCAAAGCTGCAGTCAAACAATTTAACAGATATCAAATGAAACAAAAGTGTTTAAAATATTATAACTCAAATAAATAATAACAATTTAATTGTTTAAATAAAGCACTTGACGTGATACAGCTTCAACCCAACAGAACTACATGTTAGTCTACATTTATTTCAAAAAATTAAAAAGAAATCACTTCCAGCTGAACAATTAGCTTAAACTCTCATGGGAAATTAAAGTATTGTTCATAGTTGAGCAGCTCAAGAACTTTTAAAACAATAAGTGAAGAAGAACATAAGATAAGAGTTCAACAATTGAATAGAGCAAATGAAACATTGCAAGCAAAAGAGCTAAAGAGCTTAAACTGTAATGGGATATTAAAGTATTACACATTGAGCTGAGCTGCTGCTGTGGTCAATTATGATTGACTGCTGATTGACTTATCAAAGGCAAAAGTTGCAAAAAATAGAAGAGAACTAGATATAGATGTAGAAATGTATTGCAATTGCTGTGGCTTCATTCGCCAAAAACTTGGCTCAACACAAAAAACGCTAAGAATGTGAATGTGTGTGAGTGTGTGTAAAGATATGGGTAAAAAAAAGAGCTCAAGCAGAAGCAAAGTCAATAAAAAACGTAGCTAAACCACTGACAGCACTTATCAAAACGTTCAATCAATCAATCAACTGTTGCCAGCAAACTAAACTGTACAAAAGGCAGGACAAGAGCAAGAATATCACTCATACGCCCATTTGTGCAGTGGTGGGGAGGGCAGAGAACACACAGAGAAAACACATAAAACCCACGTAAATCAGCTTAGAAGCAACAATGGCAATACAAAAAAATAAAAAGGACCCTTTGGCTGCCACACACAACAAAAAAAAAAAAGAAGGCAAAGAGGGCAACATCCCAAAACGTAATAATCAAAAAACACACACAGAGAGGCACAGTCGCTGGTGTAGGCCAAGAACCGCATTGATACAAAGGACATATGCCAGGACATGGCATAACAAACATAAAAAGGAAAAGCACACACACACACACACACACACACACACAATCACACACATAGTTGCCTGTTTTTGTGAGTCGCTGCTGACCCAAAGAGCGACCTGTGCCCAGGACCTCTATGTTTGGGCCGGAAAAAACAAGTCAATGACGCAGCGAATGCCAACAAATCAGTGCAAATCACACAGACAAAGAGGCAGCGAATCACATTTGTTGTTGCTGCTGTTGTTGTTGTTGTTGCTAAAATTCGTTTGTCAAACTGTCGACGGTAAAAACAAGTAGAAGCAGCCGTAGAATAGAACGACGACAACAACAACTTCACCTGCCTTTGACAAAGAGTGAACAAGCGAGGCTGTCACTTAGACAGTTACTCAGTCTGTCAGCCAACCAGTCAGTCAGTCATTCAGCTATTCAGTCTGTCAGTCTAACAGTCAGGCAGTCATTGCCTCAGTTGGTAGGAAGTGCAGCAGCTCGTTAGAGCGCGGCGACACGTCTAATAAAGCAATTTAGCCCCAAAAAATATGAGAAATTGTAGAGGATATAACAACAACAACAAAAAAAAAAGAAAAAAGAAGATAAATGAAAAGCTGAAAAACTGAAAAATGGAAAATGAGACAAGCTGCAATGAAGAACGAAGCATAAGAGCGTCGTCGCCATCTTGCACATGCATACATTAAACGCACACACACACACACACTCATGTTCACAAATTCGCAGATACTTTTTACACACACACACACACACACACATAGAAGGCACACACATCGTTAGATTGCGGAAGATATTTGCATATGATGTCTATATGCAAATGTCAGCTGAAGACGCGCCAAGCGACAACGAACTGGCACACGCGGCGTATACGTGCTGCATTAACATATCAATCATTTGAAGAGCCTTACCAGCATGTAAGACTCTTACGCCCCCAACTCCTGCTTCTATGTATATACGTGTGCGTGTGTGTGTATGCATTGACATTCCTTTAGGCACAGTGCAAATATTTAGTTAATCTAAAGATGAGTTTTCTAACATTTGCCGTCGTTCTTTGCTTTTCATCAGTTTCATGTGTACCCCATGTGGCAAGACAAAGTTGTGGCATTGCGGCATGTAACTTGCAACTGGCAACTGGCAACTGCTGCAATTGCAATTGGCAAATTGTCATCATAAATTCAAACAATTCATACAAAACTTAATTGCACAAGTAAATCAGTTACAATAAATTATTGCCACAACTTGCAGCTAACAATTGTCAGCGATATCAACTTGTTTGGCCATTATTTAAACCACACACACACACACAGACACACACAGACACACACAGACACAAACAGACAACACTGTCAACATTTGTAATTGTTGTGCTGATTGTTTAATTGCGGCCATTTTGCGTGCACTTCCGACATTTTAACCAGTTGCCATTCAATTGTTATAAACCTACACTCGCCTAGCAGCAGCTGGCATACACATCACAAAATACCCTATATGCCTAATAATAGTTTACAAAAACAGTTAGCATTAGCTGCAACAAAAGAGTCGGTGAAAATAAAACAAATTCTGAAATATTACGTATACGTAACACTTTACAGGACATTTACAAGTCGTTTAAGCTCAGCTTTGTTTATTTACCTCTTTTGTTTTTTTGTTCATGATCATCCACAAACAAATTAGCGCGACAATTTCATCAATATGCATTTAAATCACATGCTATTTGATGATTTATTTAATTTGGAGTTTTATTAAATATCATTTTTATATCTTTGGGCATTTTGCGTTTTTTTTTATATTTTCTGTTTTTTTTTTTTCTTTTTGAGCGTCATTTTAAATTGACTTTTTACAATGTTTTGTTGTGCAAGCAATTGACATGCATATTTTACAATGTATTTGCATATTTGTTTGGCCAAAATAATAATATATTTATATTCATTGTAAATAATATATTATTACAAAATTTGCATAATTCGCATTTGACATTTATCATTTGTTTTTTTTCGGCCTCAAAAGAAAAAAAAAATTTTAGTAAATATTGTTTAAAATCATCATTAAAGGCTACAAAACTTATTAATTACTTCAAATAAACAAGCCATACAGTTTATGCTTGGTTAGTTCTTAGTCAACATGGCGTATGATTTATTTTTGTACGCATGATGGTCCCGCATTTTCACAGTTTTCTTTTGTTTACGCAATTCTTTTGCCATTGTCCTGCAGCCACATTAAACTTTTAATGCGGCTATTAAAAAGCAAACGCTGCTAGCACTTTAATTGCCATCTATGCGAATATTATTGACAGTTAATAACAACAGCTGCTAAATTATAAAATATTACGTTTTGTTCAATTAATTTCATTTATTTAATTTATTGATTTCGCTTATTAATTGCATTCATAAATTATGCATTTATAAATATATAGAATGAAATGCTGAGAGATGAAATGCTATGATTGTTATTTTATAAATGAACTTTGATGTGGTTTAAACTATAAATGAATGAATCGAATTACTTAAAGAGTTGCAATACTAACTTATAATTGAGCTGGCTACTGTTCTATGATGAATTTATATGGAATTGGAATTGTTAGCTCTAAAGTTCTTGGAAATATTTGCAGCTACTTGCGACTTCCAAATAAGTTTATAATATTTTATATATAATATGTAAATTGTTCTTAAATTCTGCTTTAATGATGCAATGAATTTTGCGTTTTTTGAGTTTAACATTTCAACATGCTACACTCACTGATGTCATTTCATTGACTTGAACATATTTGTGCAATGATTTCAGTCATTAAAATGCTGTCTCATTACGTCATTTCAATTCGCTACACCTTTAACAATAGCCATGAAAACAAGTTTTTGAGCATTGATTCCAACTGTGTTCTGTTTTCTTTGTGTGTATTTCTTCTTGCTATGTGTATTGTTAGTGTTATGGATTTGTTGGGCCAAAGTGGTACAGCGATTACCAATTAGACGAAACTAGATGCTGAGACCCCATTCAATGATATTTAACGCTGCCCTCGAGTCCGATTCAGACACTTGGCACCAATAAGATTGCGTCCGTCTTTGGGGCAATTTAATGAATATGTGATGGCACTGAGAGAAGTGAAATGAAATCGTTTACCGCATAAATTTTGAGCACCCCTCGTTGTACAGTTTTGCGGAGCAGAACAAAGAAATATCATTATCATTGTCTGTTCATCTTTCTCTCATTCCAATTTCTCTTTCTATCTTTCGATTTTTTTTCGGCTGTTTCTCTGCACTTGGCAGATGTTTTCCTGCGGGTGCGTCAAACACCCAAAAGAAGACGAGCAGCAGCAGCAGCAACAACAAGAACAACAACACCAAGAAGTCTAAAAAATGAAGAAAATTTCAACGTGCCAATCTCGCCGAACTTTTGACGTTCCCCTGTCCCAACTCTGCCTCAACTCTCCCTCTCCTTGACTAGCTAGTAATTGCCGCGTTGCTGGGGAGCCGTTCCTTATACCCTGTACATAGCAAATAACTAAGCTGGGTATCATGCTGTCCACATGTAGCTTTCTTTTATCATCTCTTTCTATACTGTTTTAGCTTTCTTACTCAATCTGTTAAGTTCTATTGCGCTGCACTTCAGCTGAGTTTCAATTCTTGGCAATATGATAGATTTTCTTGCTTATAGGTGTTCTTTTCTCAGTTCTGTTGTCTCTTTATAGGGTAACTGTTAGTCGACAGCATCATTATTGTTGCGTTTTTCCACTTTTCTGGTAATTGCTTCAAAATAATTTGATTATTAACTTCTGTTGTGCGGAATTTAAATATTAATTGAAAATGTTAAGACTTCCTCCCCGTTCTACCCTCGTTCTACCCTCGTTCTACCCCCACATTTGCCACGCACAAAGCTCATTTAAGTCAATGGTACTTTTGGGAGGGGGGAGTGTTGCGAGAATTGGCTTAACACGCATTTTGTGTTGCATGCGTCGAGGCGTCTGCTGCATTGAGTGTGGAACGGTTGAAGCTTGTTAATCAATTAGTCGAAAAGCTGATGTTGCATTTAACTGTTGTTTTCCAAGATTTATGCGTCTCATAAATGTCAAATGCATACACACACCTGCACAACACAGCTGGCATACAATTTTATATATATTTTATATGCAGTCAAAAGGACTTCAATTAATCTTGATAATGTCAGCTTACAAACTGCTTGACTTCTGCTCTATGTGTGGGTTCTCGGAGAGGGTTAAGGGAAAGGAGTTTGGCAAGCATATACATACATCAGTTGCAGCACTGTGGGAATTGAGACAAGTGCAGTCAGTGGCACACACACGCACACACACACACTCACACACACTCAATACACAATACAATGTAGGACATTTCTAATAAAATAATTCATGCAAAATTTACAACATGCAAAGCAGCCAAAAACTAAAAAGAAACCATATGTCAATTGCAGCATATACACACACACGAGAGAGAGAGAGAGAGAGAGAGAGAGAGAGAGAGAGAGAGAGAGAGAGAGTTACGCACACACACACATAAATGGGCAGCAGTTGGCTGTTAACTTGCTTTCTCCCCTTGGCTTGCTGTCGCTCTCTGCTGCCTCCTTGTGGCAGACACAATGACATGTCAAGTGCAAAATGCAAAAACTCACACACACACACACACAGAGCATAGCAGAGTGAGTGAGAGAGAGAGAGAGGTAGAGCAATCAAGAGAAGGCAGCTTGACTTTTTTTGGTCCTTTTTTGGCCTTCTTCTGCTTGCTTTTAGCTTCCTTTTGCTGTCGACTGTGCTGCACCTACAACTTCCGGTCTTTGTTGAAATAACCATAAAATCAAGATAACTTATTGGATTTGCTGGACAGGAAGCTTGGGCATAAGCACTATTACACCCCCTCTCTCTCTCCCCACACATCTGTGCTTGTCCTTTGTGTCGTAGATTAATTGCTTTCTCTTTTCACTCTTTGAGAGTTCGTCCAAAAAGGAAAAAAATGTAAAAATACGTAAAAATAAAAGCACATTTTTGTGTAATATAAATACTATATTTTTTATTATTATTTCTTTTTTCTTTTTTTCGTTTTTGTGGCTGTCACAGCAATTGCCTGAGCCGACTGCTGACTGCAGCCCCAACTGGCTTTTTCTTTGTATAAATAGTTGGCGTTGTTCTTGTTGTTGTCGTTGCCATCGCGTCGCACAATGCGCAGCTTAGCGCCTGGGCCTGGGCAACCAAGCAATGTGGCAGCAGGACTCAGTAGTGCTGTGGCGCCACACAATCAGTTTTCGCACTTGCCACAACCCACTTGAAGAGTGGATGGTGGGCGGTGGGCTGGGGGAGCGGGCAGGGAACAGGGACCTTGCGCTTTGCCGCACTAATGCGATTAAGCCGCTTGTTGTGGCTGTCAACGCGTTGACTGGCTGACTCTGCCCACGTTCACACACCCCTCTCCCCCCGCCTTCTTGCACTCTTTCTCGCAGTGTTCGCTGCCCCATTTTGAAGTCTCTCAGCTAGCTGCCTCGACAAGCTGCTTTTGTAATTCACTTAAGTGTGGCATTTTGGCCTGCGGTAAACGGCGGCCATTGTGCGCTTGCCCTTCCCCATTGCTCCCCCCTCTCCCCTTGTTCCCTTTGCCACTGATCTCTTTAGCATACGCTCTGGGCAGTCTGGACACTCTTTTTGGTAAGGTAAGCTCTACCATTCACTACACCCGCTTTGTATTTGCCCAGTTAAGGGCTTTAGTTAAATCATAAATTTCATTTGGCTGAAGTGCCGCCTGCAATGCTGCCACACGGTCTTTGTGCAACTGCCGCACACAGCAGAAGTGAGAAACGGCGTCAGAGTCAGTGTCAGTATCAGAGGCAGTGAGAACAACTTGGTGCCATCAGTTGTGCTGTCAACTGGTCTTTAACCCCGGGAAACCAACAATTTATGATGACATTATGGCGTGACAGTGTCATCAGATAGGCAAAGGCAACTTACAGTTACTGTTACAGGTTACACAGTTACAGTTACAGTTACAGTTACACAGTTACAGCTAACAGCGAAAGTTCTATTAATGGCAGAGGGACTGCCAAAGTGTCACAGTTCGACACGCCTTACGTTTTGATGCCCTGTAACGCTGCAACTCGAGCTGGGCATGTAGCACAACACAGAAGCTATACTAGTTAGCAACTACAATATTCTACAGTAGCTCCTGCAAGTCTGAGCGCCTTGTTTGTATATTGTATAAGCGCTGAGATACCCTAGCTTGCATTTCAAGTCAAATAACATGACATTGCATGCTGCTTAAGTAAATGTGTTGCTATATGGTTATTTGACAGGGTAGCTGCTAGTCGTGCACTAGCATTTATAGGCTTGCTTTGAGCCGCTTTAACACACGCACAGCCAGCAGGCAGTCAGGCAGTCAGTCAGGAAATCTTTATGAGCTCACACGCTCATCAGGAAGCTTTGACGCCGGCAATCAGGCAGCCAACCCCGCAGCAAGGGCAACAGAGGGGATGTTGGAGGGGTGTAGGTAGGGGCTGGGGTGTGGCCAATTG
Organism: Drosophila funebris; assembly: GCA_018901825.1. Lineage (NCBI taxonomy): Eukaryota > Metazoa > Arthropoda > Insecta > Diptera > Drosophilidae > Drosophila > Drosophila funebris. The sequence goes on from JAEIFK010000682.1 coordinate 4,883,274, forward strand.
GAGTTTATTAATTTTGGGGCCGTGCGTGTTGAGTACTTCAGTTGAGTCGAGCTATTTACAATTGTTGTAAATATTTCCTTTATTATTGTAATTATATTTATGGCCATGTGGAATGTGAACTGTGTGGACTGTGGAATGTGCAACTCTCTCTCTCTCTCTCTCTCTCTGTGTGTGTTTGTGTGTGTCTGTCGAAATGTTGTAATTTATATTAGCACGGGATGGGGACACTCCTGACATGCTCATGACAATGTTGCGTGTCACTGTGGAAAACAAGGCAATTGCCTGTTCGTTTGCTTTGTTGACTCTTTGCCGCTGCTTCAAGAGCATTAGCAGCATATTTAAGTGTTGTGTATGAGTGTGTGTGTGTGTGTGTGTGTGTACGGCGGGAAGGGGTGTGAAAATCAGCCCAGCATACCCCTTGTAATTAGTTACTTATTTTTACAAGTTTTATTGCTGTAGAAACGGGTATTAGCAGCTTGTTAAACTCATTTTTATTGCACAAAATCAAGCAATTAAAAAAAAAACAATAAATATTTTGTTTAGTATATTAAATTATTGCTATTTTATAATTTATGTTAATAAGTATTTATAAAGCTTATGTTTAACTGCATCTTCTATTTATTTATGCTATTTGTAAGGCTGCTCAAAGTGTGTTAATTAATTGTTTATTATTTTATTATTTGTTTCGAATTTAATTTATTCAGATTTTAATTATCTTAAAGCTCATTTATTGCGATAAATTAGTGGAGATTTTATATATTTTAAAGCTTATTTATTTAAAGAATGAGAATATATCTAAGAATTTATTTAAATTATTATCATGTGGTTCCTAATAACTCCCTAGAATTAGCCAAGTTATTCTTAGCATTACTTCTAATTGTTTAGTTATTTTGCATATCAATTGTTTAAAGTGATTGGTCTATCCATTAAGCTAACTTATACCCTGTAAAACAATTATCTAAATATTTTATTACCGCTTTTATTGTGTATTATTTTAATGCTGCCATTTTTGAGACACTTGTCAAATTTCCCATTTGCCTTTTGGCCATCTCCCCCTTTTTGGCCATTTACCATTTACCATTTGCCCTGCCTTAAATCAGCGCTTCCCACTCATTGCCCATACCGCCGCCCCCCCTCAATGTTCCAACTGTTATTTATGTTATTTCTACTTGTTTACTCTTGCAGCAATACAGAAAATTTATGCCAAGTGCCTTGGGATCCGCTGGAGCACACACTTCCGGCACAGCACAGGGGCACGGCTGACTTGACTTGATACTCCAAACTCGTCTTGACTTGACTCGACTCGTGTCGACCTAGCAGGACTAGCAGGACCTAGGCTAGTGGCTGTGCAAACTTGGGCAGGAGGATGGCGCCTCCTGATGTCTCAGGTAATTATGCATATTTAAGCAGTTTTGTCTACAACAATTTTCGAGCCTAAAAGCGTCCTTTCAACTGAATTATTTATGCAAACTGAGTTTCAGGTTCGTTCTTGAGGGGGGGAATGGGGGAATGGGGCCTGACATTTGCAAACATTACCTCAAGTTGTTGCCAAGTGGCTTTTCGTTTTGGGCCTGGCCTCGCCTGGCCTAGGACAGCAGTCAGTGGAGTCACCTCTCTCTCTCTCTCTCTTTCTCACATTCGAATGTGTTTATGTATGTACATATATGTACATATATCTGCGCATATTAATAGAGGTCTGTGCCTATAATTGGCCGCCTAAAAGCATGCTGTATGTTGCGCCTTCCAAATTAATGCCACACTATTAATGCTAATGTGCCATCGGTCTATACATTTGTCAATGACACAACATCTCGCTTTGAACGAGTATACCCTGTAAATGCAACGAATGATACTGAAAGGTATACAGAACTGTTAGTTCTCTCTCGCTCTCTCTCTCTCTCTCTTAGCTCTTTGAACTCTGTGATTTTAGCACTTAATGTACTTGGATATTTAGCAAGCTTGCTTTAATTTACATTTACTTAATTTACATTTCAACAGAGTACTAAGAAATCAATCTTATTGTGGCTATAATTAATTGAGACAACAATGAGGAACTGCTGGGTACTGTTTGAAGTTGTCAGAGGGCATCTTTCAGTCATGTAATCACAAATTGAAGCGCACTTACTTGATCTGCTTCAATGTGATTGCGTTTTCATTTCACACAGCAGCTACATTCGGTCCCTTCCACACACACACACACACACACACACACACACATACAAAGATACACTTGAATACACAGCTTTGCTTTCAGCTTAATTGTTTTGCAACTAAACATCAGAGCCAAATGCCTTTCATCATTTCGCCTTGGTCATTGCCCAATCTCTATCTTTCACTCGCTCTCCCTCTCTCTCTCTGTCTCTCTCTCTCTGTCTCTCTTTCTCTCTTTCTCCCATTATTGTAGGCAACAGCCAAAGTCGTGTCTAAGTAGCTTTTGTGTAAATGAAAAGCGGAAAATGAACGGAGAAACGAGCGAAAAGCAAAGAAATAAGAAAAACTGTAGCACACTTTGAGGCTGTTAGACGAAATCAAAGGCAGCAATCGGGCTAAAAATGAGGGAGTGCAAAGTCAAAGAGGGATAGCTTAATAGAGGGAGGTGGTAGGGGAGGGGGGGTCAGTAAACGTGGCTGCCAGAGGACGCTTTTCGTGCCTTTGCCTTGGCAGCTAATTAAAATGTATTTAAATGCGTTTGTCGCCTCGTCGCCTCGCCAGCTGGAAATCGAGTTTGTAATTTATGCGGTTTTAATAGAATTTTGAGGCAAGCTCACACACACACACACACACACACAGACACACACAAACAAACGCAAACAACAAATTGGTTTACTTAGGACATCAAGGACATGCAGACAGACAGGACGTGAAAAACAAGAAGGAGCAAAAAAAAAGGGCAGGAGAGACAAAAACAGACAAAGCCATGTCGGAAATTAGCATAGTTTTAGACACAACTAACATTTTGTAGCATACTTTTTGGCCGGGCCAAGAAACTTTTTCGATGTTTTTGCCAATTTCCCGTGCCCCAAAAAAAAAAAAAAAAAAAAAAAAACCAAAATCGCCAAAACACAAAACAAAAAACAAAAGTTTGCGGCGCAAGTTTTAAAGCCGCCTTATGGATACGTTTAATTTATTGATTTGGGTCAGTTGGGGCAGCTGGCTCTGAGGCTGAGGCGTAGTTGAGTTTCGATAGAGATAGAAGTGGGCGTTGCCCGCAAACCATGTCGATGCCGTGTAAATTTATATGTTTGGCCTAAATAGCAATCAAAGGCTTAACAATGCCAAAGCAAAGCCCCACAAAATGGTTCACTTAATTGCGCTTTGAACTCGGGGCAATGAAGCCAGACAGCCTTTGAATTCGTTTCGATTCAACTCGATTCGATTCGATACGATTCCAATTGGTTATCGTGTTGTTGTTGTTGTTGTTCTTGTTGTTGTTGTTCTTGTTATTGGCTCTTGAGTGCTTTTCAAGTGAAATTCAAATATTTTTCTTCTCTGTCCGCCCGGCGACTAAATAAACGTTTTGGTGGCCCTAAGTAAATGCCACCTCAAAAAGCTGATCTGTCATTTGTTGTCATTGTTGTTTTGTGTTCTCTGTTTTCTGTATTCTGTTCTCTGCTTTCTGTTTTCTGTTTGTTGTGTTTCCTTTGCTGTTGATAAATGCGCACAAAACCCAAAAACAAACACATAAATCACATGCACGTGGTAGGCGTTAAGCAAACCTACACTGTAAGTATTCCTAAAGCTTATTCAAAAGGACCTTGAAGCGTTAAACAAATAACTAATAAGTTAATCTATTAAATTTATAATTAATTAATCAATATTTAACAATTGTTAATGCTGGCAATGCTAGCTAAAAGTTAAGTTACTTTGTGTACCTACTTTTCTATATATTTCTTAGTTTTTATATACATTTCTGCAGTGTTGTTAGTTCAGTGTTGTTAAACTCAATTGCAATTGCAGAATAGCTTAGCTAATAAACAAACTAACATTTATTGCCAAATATTGTTTACTACTTCTCTTATTTCTCATTACATTTCAATTTTACAAAATCTTGAGTGTTGGAAAACACAGTAAACAGTAACTAAAAGCTTGCTTCACTTATTGTTGTAAAATTCTCTACTTATATAGCACTTCCTTTGGTTGTAACGACTTATTCTTACTTCGCAATTAGTTCAAAACGATTTCAGTGTTGCAAAACGCCATTCTTAATATGTAGCAACCGCTAATTGTAGCATTTTCTTATAATCTCTCACTCTAGTTACTATTTGTATATGTTACTCTCAATTTATTCCGCTCGACAAATATACACTTGTTTCTCGCAGTGTAGACTTGCGCTTACTTAGCAGCGGCAAACCAAAACTCCAGTAAAAGTTGCGCTGACAGGGCTTTAAAGCAACCACCCCACCCACATGTTAGCACCACCTGCAGCTGCTGGCAACATTTTGGATGATAAGAAATTTGTTGTTTTTATTAAATTTCATGTTTAGGCCAAAACGTAGCGCACTTGGCCTATCGATTTGCTGGCCAAAAGCGCACGAACAAAAGCCACAAAATTTGTAAATTTCAAATCCAAAGTGCATTCTGTCAGTCAGCAAACAATGCAGTCAAGCGTGTGTGCGCATGTGTGTGTGTGTGCGTGTGTGTGAGTGCGTGTGTGCCAAAAGCCAAATGAAAATTGGCCAAGCTGAAGCTGTAGCTGTAGCCGAGTTTGGGGCGCTTCCTGCCACATGCCACACACCACACACACCACATGCCTGCCACATGCCACGCCTAGACCAACCGCAACAGCCAAAATTTATGCCAATATTTGCATTCAATGCCCCAAAAATAAACCGTAAAATGCTTGCTGGCACTGCCTGGAGAGTTGGCACAGCAACCAGCAACCAGCATGGGACTGAGACTGAGACTGCGACTGAAACTGCACTGGATTTTGTGGGATGTGGGGCATGCCACAGTCCTGCCTGCTGCACATACTTACATGCTAAGGTGGGCTACGCAGGCAGGCTCAAAATTTCATATTTATGATAGCATAAAGAGAGGGAGAGAGAGGGAGAGAGAGAGGGGGAGTATGAGAGGAGTGCAGGCAGTGTGAATGTGTGCATTGACTGCAATAATTCAATTGCACACCTACGCAATTTACTGGCGCCACAACAACAGCAACAGCAACAACAACAACAACAGCAACAGCAACAGCAATATATCGGAATATTGAAATATCGTCTTGCTCTGGTCAGCAGTGGGAAAACGTTTAAAGCGCTTGAACGAACATGGCCAATACAAACACAGGCTCGAGGAGGTTAAAGCAAACACTCAGAGACTAACAGAGAGAGAGAGAGAGGGTGACAGCCAGAGAGAGGGAGAGACAGACAGAGAGAGGGAGACAGAGATAGAGAAAGGGAGAGAGGGGGGAGAGAGAGAGTCATGGTCAGCATTTAGCATATTTCGTAAGTTAGAAGCTAAAATCTTGTTCGCATACAAATTCGATTCGTTTCGATTCGATTCGATTCGATTCGATGCGAGTGCGAGTTTCGGTTACGTTTCTACAGGAGTTGGGCATAATTGGATTTGTTTAGCTGTCAATATTATGTCAGAAGTCAACATTCAAAGTTTGGCACATGACTGCGATGCTACTCTGTGTGTGTGTGTGTGTGTGTGTGTGTGTGTCTGCAGCGACAGACAGACAGAAAGACAGACAGACTGGCAGGCAGGCAGTCGAGGCAGTTAGACAAAGCCTGATAGCAAGATACAGGCACTCAGAATTTGACAAAACAGACAGACAGTTGGACAAAACGGACAGTTAGTCAGACAATATGAATATTTAAGGCTTAAGCACAAGCATTTAAATACCCTGTAAACAATAAGTTGTATAAACAAAATGTCCGAGAGAAGCTAGCAACTGCTAACCAAAGTAAGACAAACTGCTAAACTCAATAGAAACTAAATATGCTAACTTTAGCTCTATATAAAAGAATACCTAAACGACGCTTTAAGTAAAGGGTATTTGACAGTCGACAGCTGCTTACATAGTAATTGTTAAAGTTTCAGTTTGACTGACGCCAAGTCAAGTGAATGATTCAAAATGTTGACAATCGACAACGCGATGAATCAAATTGCACAGCGACAGAATGAAGCAAGAGGGCGAGAGTAAAAGAAAAGAGAGAGAGAGAGACAGAGGGAGAGAGAGAGAGAGAGAGAGAGAGCGGGGTAATAGTGTAAAGCGGAGAACTAGACAAAGAGCAGCTGCATTTGACAGCAAATTGCTGTTTGTAATGATGATCAAAATTGGCGATAGCAGCAAGCAGACTGGAGTCAAGAAGAAATAATACGAATTGGCAAAACTCAAGTAAATACTTTGGCCCACAGCTCTTTAGCCAATTTTACAGCTGATGCAAGGAATATTTCACAGACACAAGAGCTGCTCACTCAAGTAGCCCACAGTTGCAGTTGTTTGTTGTTGTTGTGTGTATGTGTGTGGGGGGTGTGTGTGTGTGTGTGTGTGTGTTGTCTTCCTCTTGCCTTGGCAAACATCTCTTAATACTATTAGTCTTCATATTAGTTACCAAGCACTGCCTCAAGCCTTACTAACCAACTTCAAGAGCAGCCTCTGCAAACATTGCGCATACGTCACGTTGTCTCTGTAGCTTTTGCTGTCTCTACATACATACATACGTTTATTTAACTTAAGGCACAAGCCAAACACTTGAAGCGTAAACCAAAAATTAAAACAACTGCATATTGCCAGGAGCTGCTCATTAGCCACGCCCATGCCTACAACGCCTAAGAGAGAGACAGAGAGAGAGAGAGAGACAGAGCTGGAATATGAATGATTTATATTTTGCTCAGCGGCATCCAAACAGTGTCTTAATAAAGTATTTGCTCACTCGGAGTGCAACAACAACAACAGCAAATGCAAACACTCAATGCTTGAGCTGTAAATGTAAGCAACAATACCCTGTAAAAGTTAAAGAACTGCTGTTAACAACATCTAAATTGCAGTGCAGGATGTTTTGCAGAACTTTAAGCCTATAGTATATATATATATATATATATAGATATATAGATCTATATCTATGTATCTATTGATAGACGAGTCGCTGACTTGCTGTTCTGCTTGGCTTCACAAATTGCAAACAGCTTTAAGCTGCTATTTATCAGCATAGGGTATGTGCAGCTGTAGTGACTTGGAATGCCAAAAAGATAAAGAACCAAATACCAAGAGCCAGAGATAAATAGAGATATGTAACAGAGACAGCGAGAGAGAGAGAGAGAGAGAGTTGAAGAGTTGACTTTTGTAATCAGCAAGGAGCTGCAACATTTTGCGCTGACGTTGATGGGTGAGCGTCAAATGTTCAACACTGACAGGAGCAAGGAGCAGGCACTGAGTGAAGGACAAGACAAGGAGAAGCAACTGCAGGAGCCTGGTTGAGTTGCTGGTTGGAGTTAAGTGGCTGACTTGGCACTGGCATAATTTACATGTGCCAAACAACGCAGGCAGCAGCAAGAGGCAGCTAGCGATAGCAGCAACAACAGTTGCTTGTCAGTTACCTGCAACATAAATGCAACAACAGCAATAAACAACAACTGAGGTTTATTTATATGAGTGATTAGCCACTGACAGAACCTTAGAAAATGCCAGGGAGCTGCCTGGTGGCAACTGGCAGTTGCAGTTGCAGTTGCAAGAAGCGCTCATCTCTGAGCTGCTGCTGTCAGTTGGCTTTGTTTATTTATTAGTGCTAGGTGTTATTCTAAGTGTGTGTGTGCGTGTGCGTCTTGCTTTCTAGCTGTCATGCTGTTTGTCTGTCTGTTTGTGGCTGGCAAATATAAATAGCAGCAGCTTGCCCACGTGCCACACACGCTGCATGCCACAATTCCATTTAAAGTCTTTAACATTTGCTGGCTTTACTACTTTAGCTTAAGCAAAACACTGCCACGCCCCCATTGTAGCCCTTTTTTTTTTTTTGTAGAAGAACGCCTGTCAATATTTGAGTTTATTTGCTTGCATCAGCTTCTGTTGTCGCTTGAGATTTGCCTTAGCAATGTGGCACGTTGCACACGTTGCACACGCTGCACACGTTGCCGCTGCTTGGTAATTGAGTTGGAAAAATTTTGTTGACGCCCAGCGACACGCGGCGACAATTGCAACATGTCCCTGTCCCTGTCCCTCTATCATTCCCTTTGCATTTGAATGCACATCGATGCTGCTGCCACTTCCCTTAGAGCTCTCTCTCTCTCTCCCTCTCCCTCTCTCTCTTTTCACTTTGCATATTATTACGTGAATTCTTTTCGGTTATTCGCGCTGTTGGGCTTTCGTTTTGCTGCCACATTTTTCTTTTTGTTGCACTTTCCTGGCTAGAAACATGTGCGCAAACATTTAAATCAATTGTGCCCCGAACGATGCTCTCAGGGGAGGCGTCTCCACTCACCTCCTCTGCCACCCCCCCTCAAACAATTGCAATTGTTATGCAAAATACGAGCACGCGCGTAAATCAAGCAACAAATGTGCTTAAATTGACACAGCAACAACACAACAACAATTGCAACAACACAGAAGCTGACGACAATTTTTGGTAACATTTTTTAGTAACTCAACGAAAAAATGTAACTAAAATGGAGAGGGAGAATGGGGGGAAGAGCTGGCGACAGACTGCAGGCAGCAAGCAGCGGGAATACAGCAATCAAATTGATTATATATTTGAGTGAAATACAAATTGAATCAATAAAATATATAGATACTTTCAAATATACATAGCATAGATAATAAATAAAAGCTTAGGTAACTTGAGAACCCAGACAGCTAAATGCCATTTGAAATATATATATATATTTATATATATATATATATATATATATATATATATAAATATAAATATTTAATAAAATAAATTAAGATATTAAGTAAGAAGTCTATAAGAGTACTTTAAAGTACTGATTGCTTTATATATGATTTAACTTACAGGGTATAAGCGATCCTCAAGCATAAGCTTAGGTAACTTGAGAACCCAGACAGCTAAATGCCATTTGAGTTGCCCTAAGGAAGGGCAGAGTAAAGAGAAAGATTCTCTAAGTGCAGCTATTTGAAGTGAGTTTTAATATATAAGTACTATAATATAATATATTAATAATAAAGTTTACTGTTCAGGGTCCAACAAATACTAGCAAAAGCAGAGACAATTTCTATGAGAAGAAGAATTAAGAGTATTTCAAATTCCTAATTGCTTCTAATTGACTTTAGCTTAGCCAACTTTCTTATTAGATTTAGTAAACTATAATAGCAGGCCAAATAATATATATTGTTGCCTTATCTAAACATTTAAACAAATGCAGAAGTCTACAGATTTACTAGGAATCACTAGAATCTTTATTAAGTTGACTATGTGGACTACTAACAACTGCCAAATTGAAGAATATATTGATGTTCTCTTACGGCTTCTTCAATATTCATTCACTGGGAAAGTTCAGTAAACATAATACTAGGCAGCTGCTCAACTCAGCTCAGTTATATATTAATAATAAAAATAATAATAATAATAATGAATTCAAACTGCAAACCACAAGTTAATAACTGATATCTCAAAGACCACAAACAAAAACAAACAGCAATTTCAATGATTTCTTATCCCTATTATAGTATATTATTGTTGTTCTTATGTAAATTGTGTTTTCCTAGGAAAACTAAGCTGGTCAGCCGAACAGTTGAACAGTTGAACAGTTGAAATGTTTCGCTTTTCCCATTTTCAATTTTCAATTTCAATTTATGGCGATTTAAATTTGAAGCCGTTGTCATCGCAATTTTCCTTGGCATTTGCCGTGCAAAAGAATTGCATAAAAATGTTGTTAGTTTGTGTCGGCAGCTCAATTTGAATGGGTCGCATTGGGCTGTAGAGTGCAGGGATTTGATGTCCTCTTTGTTAATGCTATGCAATGCTCTCGCTCACACTTATTACTTGTCGCTGTTGCTGTCTCTTTTCATTTGTTGTTGCAAGCTGCAGAGTTTCCCACAGTGCGAAGGCTGCACTTGCAGTTGCAGTTGCAGTGGCATGACATGACTCTGGCTACAGTTGTGCGACTAGTTTTCATAGGCCACGGTTTCTGCCCCGGGCAGAGCGATGCGGTTGTGTTTGTGGTGTGGTGCGGTGCGGTGCGGGGCTTGAAGTAAAATAACTTTTCAACTAAGCCAAGTCAGGGCAAAAGGAAAATGCCAGACAGGTTAGCGGCAAGTTGCTTGGCGCTCCTTGGAAGCCAATAAGGTGGAAGAAGTGTGCATTTGCCACAGTTTGTGGCAAGGTAATGTATATATATATATATGTATGTGTGTGTGTGTGTATTATGCAAATGCCTTGCCTATAATATTAGTTACCCATACCAACTAACTTAAGTGCTATTTAAATTAATACAAGTATTATACACAAAACAATTGCCGAGTTTCCCTTTTTGCATTTAAATATACATTTAATTAAACATTATAATTAATCTTCACCCCCCCCCACTTCCTTGCCGCTTCTTCTTTTCTTTATTTGCATTTAAGTTTAATGAGTTTTTGTTTAGCAGCTGCTATTAAATTTTAATTAGTTCAACTAAACTGCGCCTGCAACTAATTTCACTTCTCAGTTTCGGTTTAATTTGCTTTTTATGAGAAGTGTCAGTTCTTAACGGCAGCATTTCTTGGCCCAAAACAACATTTAACAAGCTGTTTATGGGCAGCTTAAGCGCAGTGGGAAGGCAGCAGGCAGCGGGCTGTTTGGCAGGGGGGAGGCATGGGGCATGCAGCAGACACGTCTCTGATTTCGGGCTAATTGCAGCTGATAAGCGTTTTAGTCTCGCATTTAATTGCCCTAAACTTGGCGAGTTAATGCGCATTAGAGATGCGCGTCAGGTGGTAAAAAAGTTGCAGAGTTATCGAGTCTAATCAGCTGCAAGTTGTAAGTGGCAAGCGGCAAGCGGCAAGCGGCACGCTAAAGTTGCAGTAGACTAGACTAATAAAATAACAAAATGAAGTGCTTACTTTTTGGCGACTTGCAAACCGCACACGACAATGCAATAAAATTAAATGACTCTTGCAACTAGCTACTTGCAACTTGCTACATGCTACATGCTACATGCGCAAACAATAGAGTAACTCATTGAAGAGGAAGAAAATCAAAATGCACTGATAGAAAGCAATTGAAAAGGCAGTCAACAAGGCAAGAGAGAGAGACAGAGAGGGAGACAGAGAGAGAGAGAGAGTAGGGTAGCAAGTAAACACAAAGACAATGAAGCAACAACAATGTTTAGGCAAAAACTTTATCCTGCAACGCGACATGTTGCAAGTGTGTCTTGCCTTGTATATTGAATGTTTATTTGCATGCAATGAGCTTGCAACCTCCCGCTACGCGTGTGTGTGTGTGTGTGTGTGTGTGTGTGTGGCAAGCAAACTTTAGCTGCACTTTTAAATGGGTCGTCCTGTATGCCGGCAACAAGGGGTTAACAACGTTCTTAATAATAATAAAAATATAAAAAAAAGTCCAACTCGAAAAACTGCGTAACAAAGTTAAAATGAAACTTTGCGCTTGCCACAGCAAAAGTTTTTTGTTAGCAAATCTGGCTGGAAGCTTCACGTGCAACGCAACTTAAAGCTGCTTCAAGCTGATGGCAGCTTGCCACAAAATGGCTTTTGCTGTTGTTCTTGTTGTTGTTGTTCAATCGCTTGGCGTGGCTTTATTACAGCGCGGATTAAGCGCAATTGCTGTACGGCAATTTAAGCTAATCGATAAGCCTCGACTTAATGCCACGTGTGTGTGTGTGTATGTGTGTGTGTGTGTGTGTGTGCGGCTGTAGCTTCCACATTATATACATGCCACAAATTCAATTGCCAGCTCTACGCTCTGCTTTCCCTATTTGTGTATCAAGTTCATCTGCAAGTTATGACCCAAAATTCGAATGCTAATTTAATGCGCCCAATCAAATCTTGCATAATTCTCTTGGATTACATGGAATGCTCATTTATATTGTTACAGTTACAGCCTCAAGTAGAGCATTGCTTAAAGCGATATTAGAGATGTGCAGCTGGAACTTTGCTCAGGCCTATCGATAGCAAATGTATCGAAAGTGAGGGATACAATTGCTCCCGCCTTCGCTATCTCTATCTCTCTCTTTGCTCCACATCCCTCTATATCCATTTCTCTCTCTAACACACACTCTCTCTCTCTCTCTCTCTCTTTCTCTGTCTCTCTCTCTCTCTCTCTTTTCTCACTTTGTCTCAATTTTCCTTGATTTGTTTCAACAAAAATAAAAAAGTAAAACGAACTGAAACTGTAGAGAGCTTAGTACGTAGATTTTAACAAGTAAGCAGACTCTTTTTGAGAGAGAATGGCTATGAGATACCCTGTAGCTGCGCCTGTACTTGCGCTAACACGTATTTGCACGCATGCTTCTGCACATTTAGCGAGTGTTATGAACTTATAAACTGTTATGAACTAAACTGGCTATATTTGGTGTTTGAATTGAATGCTACTGCTGCACACAGCTATTATACTCTACGCACAGGGTATAAAACGGTGCAAGAAGCAAGCAGGAGAGTGAGAAAGAACGAGAGAGAGAGAGAGAGTGAGGGAGGGAGAGGCGCAGAAAGTGTCAACAATAATTTTTAATTAAGATTTGTTTTCACTTTTCATATTATAACAAAAGACACGCACACACACACACACACACACACACACACACACACACACACGCACACACTTATATGCACACTCATTGAAGAAGGAGTTAATTTGAATTTTATAACAGCGTCAAGTTGTGTAATTTAAAAGACTGTCTACACAGCGAAGGCGTTGAGCAACACATGTTGCCCAAGTGGGCGTGGCTCTCGTATGCATTGTAACTACGTACATATGTGTGTGCGTGTGTGTGTGTGTACTTTGTGCTGCTTTTTTAAGCAATTTCTTTTGCAGCTGCAGCAGCAGCAGGACATGCCTCAATGCACACAGAAGAAAGACTTTGCCGGAGAAACGGACAGAGACTATCAGAGCGAAGGCTGCCAGGCAAACTGACAGACTGCCATACTGCCAGACTGCCAGATGGGCAGACAGAGAGCTGAGACCGAAACTAGCATGAACTTTGCATTATGCACGTGGCAAGAGCAAGGGAAAAAAAAACAAACTTTTTCAATTTCTTCAACTGCATTTTAAGGGCGAAATGTTGGCTAAGCTACTGCTCCATGCTCCCTGCTCTCTGCCCCGTGTTCCCTGTCCCCTGCGCCCTTTCACACACACTCAGTGAGTACGCTGTGCCTTTGCTTGGTTTGTTGCATGCAATGTTTGTAGTTGGCGCTGCTACAAGTTAATCTGGCCCATAGACTCAACTTGCTAACTGTCTGCCACTTCCTAGAGAGTGAGAGAGAGCGAAGAGAGAGTGCGGCAGCGAGGCAGCAAGACATAGAGATGCCTTCAGTCTGGCACTTCATTTCCTTGCGCACAAATAAAAAAAAAAAAGAAAAGTAGAAAGATTCTCCACAAGTTTTTGCCGTATTTTCGCCTGCAACGATTTCGTAGACTCGGCAAAAGTTCTAATTTCGTTACATACTCAGCACAAATTACACATGTAATGCATGTGTAAGACATGCCTCCACTCTCTTTTTATGTAACTCTGCAATTTATTAAGAATATGCCAACTAACACCCTCCCGCTCTCGCTCTCTGTCTCAATTACAAGCGGAAGTTTATCGGACTTGCCAATAAGGCCAAGTTTATGCTGCAATTAAGCAAAGCTGGCCCAAGAAAATGCCTTGGCAAAATGGCAAATGGGAAATGTGTAAAATTGAATATTTTTGTGGCACATGCCACATAAACTGCCCTCTTCATCCCCCCTCCCCACACTCACACACACACACACACACACCGTCTTCCTGCAGCGTTTTACTTATTAAATTATATATGCTAAAAACTTTGCAATCTGTGCGACGGCAAAAGCCGTTGCATACTTTCAGGCGGCACAATTATTTCATTATGTGTAAAGCGAGCTAAAACAAACGCTCAGCTCAGCTCAGCTCAGCTACCCTGCTCCTCTGCACACCTACCCACCCCCCCTACTCCGGCCAGCTGCAATAGAAAACGAGACACTGTGCAAAAACTTTGCACAACATTCTTCTTGTCTCTGCTCTTGCCTGCGCTCTGCTCGTTGTCGCTTCATTGTTATTAACATAATTGCATAAAGTTGCAGCCCAAGTTGAGTGCTGCAAAGTGTGGCAAAGACACTTTTTTAAGACAACGCAACTAAGCGCTTAATGCCATTTATTTGCTTTTACTACTGGCCTCCCCTGCCCAGGTCCTTGTTGCTGCCACAGCGTTGCTTTGTCTTTAGCATTGCTGACGTTGCATACTTTTAGGCGGCATCGGTTTTAATTATTGTCGCGCCATCGAAGTTGCCTCACTGCTTTTTAAGCTCCATTAATTTGATATGCAACATCATGACGCCTGACCCCTGTTTTGCGTCTACTGCGCCCACTTTCTTGCTTGGGTCCACGTTGCGTATACGCATCATTAAATGCGTCGCAGCACAAAGCGCGCCGCACGCAAATTAAAGTGCCATATAATTTGCTACAGCCTACACTGTGGACACGCCCACAACACACATAACAACAGCTTTGCAAAGAAGGCCAAAAGAAAAGCAGCAAATTGCAAATTGTAAGTGCTGCACTAGCAGTTACCCTAGGCAGAGACTATATATATATCATATGATATATTTATCGCATGCTACATTCAATACAATTCTATTTATTTATAGATAATTTCGTTAATTTTGTAGGCAAAAATATCTGTTCAGCAAAAGTAACATACACCACAGGCCATACGCTCCTTACAGGGTATACAAAAGTGTATTTTGTGCGCCTTTTTCTTGGCTGTTTTCCTTCTTTTTTTTTTTGCCTTTGACCTGCGGCCGCTTTTTGTGCCGTTCCAAGCGATTTGCCAGTCGGATGTAAGTGATTATAAATAAGAGATTTTGCCTTTGTGCCACACACACACACACACACACACACACGCACACACACACACCCAGAGACGTAATGCTAATGCGTGTTGACTTCATCAAATTTCAATGCTTGGCCGCTTGCTTATTCACTTGACTGGGGATGCAAAGGGCGTGGCTAGCAGAGGGTCAGTGTTTGTCAAGGGTGCGGGTGAGGGTGATGGAGAGGGAGAGGTCGAGCGAGAAGGGGGGCATGAAGGGAATGAATAGGTGTAGCTTTAGCAACATCATTGATTGCGTCAAATGGGCCGCTAAATGTTGACTTCGCTTTTGAAGTTGAACAAAGACAGCGCTGCATTGTTTATGCCTTCCCAACCCACACTTGGCCAGTGGATCAGCTCCCCACCCCGGCGGCTCTGCTGCTCCTGAGCATGACAAAGCGCAACGGAAGCGGAAATGTCCGCAATGTGGAATCAAAGGCGCTTGATTTATTAACGGTCTTATCGATGGGGCGTGACCAGAGACCAGCGATTAGAGCAGCGACAGCCGCATGCATTCACGACGCACTCACTTTGGTATTCAGCAGCTATTCACACCATATTCATTCACTCTGTGATTGAAGCGTCGCTTGAGACTTGCTCCTGCTTCTGCTGCTGCTGCTGCTGCGGCATGTGGCAGGCATATCAAATACTGCCGTCTCATCCGGAGCAGCTGGCCACCAATGCGTGACATGACACAGCTTGAAATACACCACAAAATTATGCTACATTTGCTTGCAACTCAAGAGCTAAACTTGCTGTGAGTTGGGCTAAGGGAATTGGGGCTGGTGGCAGACTAAGTTCAGCTTAGAGCAACGTTTAAGCATAGAAAACAATCACGTTTCGATTAAAATTTGTCAACTTGCGTTAATCGATAAGCAAGAAATTGAAAAGAAATGCAGAACTGAAGAAAGCAGAACATGCAAAGAGAATTTGAGTTAGAGAATTATATCAACTTATGTAGGGCTCATTTTGCATGTAAACTACTCCACAATCCTTAATCGATCGCAACAATCAAGGAAATTGACAAATCGAAAATTTAAAATAAATTAATCGAATGAAAGAAAAAAAGAAAATGATTGGTTAAAAATCATTGTCAACTGTGCCGCATGTGGCAATATTTCAGCGGCAAATCAATCATAGGTATCAATCACAGCGGCGAGCAAACTGTTTGATTTGTGATGGAATGGCCGCAACGGATGGGCGGGGGGGCGTGTCCAAATAGGGCGGATTACAGCGTGATAGACACATGGTATTAAAATTATTGACAGCCAACAATTTATTATCAATTTCAATGGGAAATCAAATGAATGAATGAAATGAAAGCAAAACAGAAACAGAAACACAACAACACTTGAATCAATTGCTGGCTGTGGAAGAATAAGAGATGCAGAGCAGCAGAGAAAGAGAGAGAGAGGAGGATGAAGAGACAGAGACAGAGAGAGAGAGAGAGAGAGCGAGAGCTAAAAGCTATTGATGAATTTGAAAAACAATTAGAATTGCAAATGAGCTGCAGCAGGACTAAGAGGGTCACGGGTTGAGGGCAAAAGTGGCGGCGGTAGGTGGTGTGCTGCAATGCGAATGGCAGGTGAAGCAGAAGAAGCATGGTGAAGCAGGGGAAGCAGGGGAAACAGGGGAAGCGGGGGAAGCAGCTGTGGTTAGGCCATTGAGTCAACAAAAGGGGATTTCAATTCCAGTTTGAAAATTTATTGCATATTTTATGAGTTTAAAACTTAAATGCGAGTGTGCGTGTGTGTGCGAGTGTGTGCGACACAATTTACATTTGTATGTGTGTGTGTGTGTGTGCGTGTGTGTTTGATACCGTCGCTTTGCATTGTTGTTGTTTGCCTGTTGCTGATTTGTTTAGCAATTTCTCACTACATTTTGGCCTAAATGAAGCTCATTTCCCGCTGTAAGCACATTGTGGCTTTAAGTTGCGCATACGCCATGTAGTCCCTGCTGCTGCTGTTGCTGCTGCTGCTGTTGTTGCAGCTCATAAATAACAAAAATCACATTAATTTAAAACTCATTTCGCGAATAAACACAGACAGCAGCGTAGTAAGAGAGAGGGGGAGACGGGGGCTGCTGCATTTCACGCATTTTGCAGTGTCCGAAAATGCATTTTAAATTAAAATTAAAAGTTATAACGCGTCCCATTATCAGTGGCAAGGACAAAGCCAGCAGCAGGACAGAGCAGGGGCAGCAGCAGCAGCAGCAGCAGCAGCAGGAGGCAACGCAGGCTGTCTGGCAGGACATGTTGTTGTTTGTTATTGTTTGTTGTTGTTGTTGTTCTTGCCATAAATAATAAATATTGTGTACGCATACAATTATGGCAACTACACACACACACACACACACACACACACACACACACACAGTTGCAGCTGCCCAGTTTGTACAGTTTTTCGGCTGTTGTTGTTAACGTCGTTGCTGTTGGCCAGCTTGTGAAATTGGCCAGGTGCAAAAGTCTAAAAACAATTAAATGATTAATGACATTTTGCAGCGCGCAATAATAAGCAAACGCTGCAATTTGTTAATAAACTCAATTATGCATTTAATAGGCATTTGCAGAGACACTGCCATTCTCATTAAGTATTCTACACTTGCAGTTTACAGCTTAACTATTTTAATTACACAGTCTATACCCTGTAATTAGCACAAAGCAGTCAAGCAGCTTGTTAATTATTCACAGGTCAATTTAACAAAGCAACAATTGCATTGACAAAGTGCTGGCACACGACTAGTTGTATACCCTGTAGAAATACAATACAAGCGTTAATTCAGTTTACCCTCTTCGCTTTGCCTCGCATGCACTCGATAGCAGACAAATCGATTGTTTAATCGATTGCTTTTAAACGTACTTTGTTTGTGTGCTGCAATGTGAACTGTGTAATGCGATGAGCCAGTGAAAATGTCATCAATTAAATGGATTTCTGATTGATTTTTAATTAAATGCACATATTTATTTAATTTTTGTGGAATTCATTTGATTGACTTTTGGCGAGTGGCAGCCACAGCGTTGTGGCAGCAACAAATATTTAAACGTTTTACAAATGTAATAAATTCGTTTATTTTGCTTACATTTTATTTGCAGGCAACGCTGTACACAACCCAACATGAGGCATGCCACCATGCAGCACTAATAATAATAATAATAATAATAATAATAATAATAATAATAATAATAATAATAATAATAATAATAATAATAATAATAATAATCAGCTGCGTCAGCCGCAACTTGCTGCTGGGCCCCAGGGGCAGCATAAAGCGATGCCACGTTTCTGCTTTACGGGGTAAGTTGTGGGTTGGGCATTGGGAATTCAAATATAGAGAGCAGGCAGCAGTGGCAGCTGAGGCAGCTGAGGCAGCTGCTTCATCGGCTCTGTGATTTGCTTTGATTTGGGCAGCGCAGGCACGCAGCATTGAGGAGCCGTGGAGGTAGGGGGGCACAGTTATAGATACATGCCACAGTCGAAGCCGCATCGAGTCATTAATTTCAATTTGTGGGCCAGAACACGTCGAGCAACAGTAGACGACTACTCCAACTCATGAGTTGGCATGATTGAAGGGTTCGTCTCTCGCTCTCGCTCTCCCTCCCTCTCTCTCCCTCTCTCTCACTCAGTTGCTCAGTCGTTTGCGAGCAGAGACAAAAATTATTTATTTAGCAGCATTTCTGTTTGTGGCACGCAACAGCAGCAGCAGCAGCAGCAGCAGCTGCCCCAAGCCGCTGCCACGTTCTGAGTAGCCTTGCAGTCATTTTGGCCCAAATAAACAATAAATTAAATTGCCACATTTGATTGCAGCGTACCAGCATAGCAGCATACCAGCCTATGTCAAGTTTTGTGTAGGCCCAGCAAAATATTTGATATGCCCCATGTGGCATGCGTCAGTTGCCTAAATGACTAAATGTTTTGGGCCCATACATTATGCAGACCTCTTGGCCAGAGTCATAACATAAATTTTGGCAATAAACCCCCCCCAGCCACGCCCACCCGCTGCACTCCCCTTTGCTTCAGTTGTGATCATTATTAAGCATTTATTTTGAAATATCATCAACAAACAACAAACAAAAAAAATTGCAATTGAAACTTAAGTTCGAGTGTGAATACGATTGGGTGAATGCGAATGCGATTGCGATTGCGAATGCGAATACGATTGTGAATATGTGTGTGCGAGACGAGTATGCAAGCCACAGCCACTGCACACACACACACACACAGGACATGGCCCTAAGATTTATGGGGCGCAAGGACATTTTTCATGCTGCAAAATGCAAACGCACAAAACGTTCATTGAAAACACATTTCCAGCTGGCAGCCAAATCGAAGCGCCAGCAGCGGGGCTATGAATTGCGAAATTCAATAAGGCATTACGTAATATTGCCAAGTCACACACACACACACACACACACACAAACAAACAAATACACACACTCATATATATATATATAGCTACACACACTTGTAATGCAAGGCTGGCCATGTGAGTGCAATAATTTACAACATTTTAATCGAATTAGATGCAGCCAGAGACAGCTTGATATACGCAGAGAGAGAGAGAGCAGGGAGAGAGAGAGAGAGAGAGAGAGAGAGAGCAGAGAGCAGTGAGTGTGAGAGAGGGAGAGCGAGACAGAGCGTAGACTGGCAGCTTGAGTGAGTGAGCCAAAAAGCAAAATGCATTTTAAGTGTTGCAAAACGGGGGAATGTGTCAGCAGGCAGGCAACGCTGGCAGTTGGCAGTTGGCGCAAGGGCCAGCGGCTAAAGCCATAAGACAAAAAGAAATTATACAAACACACACACACACACATGTAAGTTTACACACCACTTCACACACACACACACACACACACACATACGTACTTAAACTGCGCAAAAAAGAAGCAGCAAAGCGTTAGAATTTTATTTTGAACATGTGCCAACAAATGTTTGTTGCAATTATTCTTGTTGCTGTTGTTGTTGTTATTGCAACTTTTGGTTGTTGTTGCTGCCATTGCAGTTGGCGTAACTTTTGGCTTGCTTAACTTGTTTCTTGCCACAGCATTTAAGACAGAATTTAATTTCAACAAAACAATTGCTAAACGTTTATTAAAGTCACAGAAAGCGCAAGCAAGATTAAGTAAATTTAAGATAAATAGATGCTTGTAAAGCTTGTTGAGCTTAAAGCTCATTAACTGAGCAAAAGCACATTCTTTAGTTGTGTTTAAATTAACCAAGCAGCTTAAAGCTGCAAGCTATATTAATTCTTTAATAAATTATATGAAAACTCGAAAAGCAAGTAACTAAAATAGAGAAGTTACTTTAAGTTAATAACTTTATTTAGTAACAGCAACTTACATGCACTTAAGCACATTACGCAGCTTAAGCTTGAGTTAAAATAAAGCAAATCCATAGCTTAAAGTGCAAGTAAATCTATAAGTAATTACTTACAATCAAATAGCAAAAGCTGCTGTGAAATGCTTTAAGCTCATTAATTGCCTTCGCAAGCAGTTGAAAGCTCTGCATTACATAAGTTACTAGCTCATTCCATAAGCACGTTTATGTGCTAATACTTAACAAATAATTCAAAGAAAAAATCTACTTAATGCGCTTTTAAAAGTTCCACGAAATGCGCACCATAAAGCTTATAGAAATTACAGTGAAACTTTGATAAAGCTCTCATGCAATTAAGCTCATTTGCAGCTGCAAGCGAAGGTCAATTAACAACTTTTAACTTCACTTGCGCGGCTAATTTGCATTTGAAATGTGCAGCAAACGAAAGTTTTGTTTTATTTTTTCCGTTTTTTTTTTTTTTTTTTTTTTTTTTTTGCAGATTTACGCTGAAGATTCGCAGGCTTGAAGAGAAGGCAGCGAGTGGAAAGACCGCAGGAAAAGCCAAAAGTACGTGAAATGTCATAAATTCCAGGCAATAAATTTCTATTTGTTTCGTATTTTTTAGTCAGTTTTTATGTGCCACAACGCTGGGGCAGCGAGTGAGGCACAGCTGCCGCAACAGTGCCACATTGCAGTTATGATGCCAGTTATGCTGCTTGGCTGGTTGTTGCAGCCACAAAATGAAGCAGACACACAGCTGGAGAGAGCGAGAGAGGGTAAATGAAATGTCAGTTTATGCAACAAGCCAAAATGGCAGCAACTGCCGCCCATTTATTATTATAATATTATTAAGTATACGCCAAGTATGCCAGCATATTTCATTGTTGACATTTAGTAACATTTATTGGCCAGCTGCACGAAACTTTGCACAATCCAACGTGAGCGGCAGAGAGGGTGAGCAAGAGAGGCAGCAAGAGAGGGAGTAAGAGAGGGAGAGCGCTCAGATGATAGAGAATCGCAAGGGAACTTTAGTTATTTACGCTGATTTGGTTTTTTGCATTGCCGTAAACATAATGAATGAATGCGCTACACTTACCGATTGACTGGCGTTATTAGGCATAATATTCAGGAGGTAATACCCATTGCTACAAACCGTGTGGGCGTGGCAGAGCTGATTGCTTGCAAATAGCAATGAACTAAAGGGCAAAGAGCGAGAGAAACGTGTGCCTGTCTCATTACATGTCAAGCGAGTGTCTTGGTTGTCTTGGGGGGTTGGGGACGGGCTTAGCGGATTGTGTGGCAGGCGAGTGGCAGCAACGGTCCCCATATCCCCCCCTGCCGCCGTTCATGTCAAACCAATCATTTGCCATATGCCTCATGTCGCGAACTGTGCGAATCTAATTCGTGCCACATCGATTTTTTATATGGCAAGTGACGCGCTGAGACTAAAGTTATTAGCAGCCAGCAAGTTGACATTAAGTGACAGCGGTGGCAGACGTGGCAGCGACTGTCGCTGCATGCGATTAGACGCTCTGCTTGCCACAAAATGTGGCACACAGCGTGTAATCAATTCACTTAACTTTAAGTTCAGTCTCAAGTCCACTTAATATCGGCAGCTCGGCAATGTGCCACAAAATGTGGCAGCAACGCAGTGACAGGCCGTCGTGAGTCAGTCTCAGTTTCAGTTTCAGTTTCAGTTGGAATTCAAAGTCCCCAAAAAGTATGCAACAACAATGAGGTAAACGCAATGTGACGCTGCTTTGGTGAATGTGGCAAATGACATGCAAGCGTTGCATTATGTATGGTATTATAAAATCTTGCCACAAGCACACACACACACTCACACAGAGAGAGAGAGAGAGAGGGGGGAGAGGGAGAGCACACTATTTGTATGCATTTAAACGACTCTATTTACCACAAAATGGCTGGCCAGGCACAACAATAACAGCAGCAGCTGCAACTGCAGCCGGGGCATGCAACAAACAATGTTGCACGATAATAATAATAATAATAATGATGCCACCAACAACAACAACAACAACACGAACAACAACAACTAACGACGGCAGTTTTAAAAGGCAAGCGTTGTAAGGACTACAATAAAATCAGGCTGGGCGCAAATACAATTTTTAGTGGGCGTATTGTGTGTGTGCCAGTGAGTGTGTGTGTGAGTGTGTGTTGTATGTGCTGTGTGTGTGCACTTTACAGCTATTTAAAATTTAAATAATAGCGAAAAACCACACGAAATAATAATAAATCATAGGAAATATATGCTTTCTCTCTGCCTCACTCCACAGTTTACAGCAAGAGTGCGTGTGTGTGTGTTTGTGTGTGTGTGTGTGTGCGTGTGTGTGTGTGTATTTGTAACGCTTGTGTTGATTTAATAGCCGCGGTCACAAGCATTATGGCATGTTCATGATTGCCAAGCTGCTGCCCTTTCTCTGCTTGCGCTGCACACAAAGCTACCAAAAAATACGTGACCAGCTCTTGCCCCTCCCTTCACCCCTCCTCGCACTGCCTGGCCTCTGGCCATTATATGTATGTTACGCTGTCGGCTTTCGGCTGTTTCTCTCTTTCCTTTCTCCTCTTTTTTCCTTTGTGCATGTAAATTCGCTTTTAGCATTATTTCACATATGCGCAGTTTTTCATTATTTATTGTTGTATTTAAACAGATTACGTATACGCCGCATGTGCGGGTATACATTTCATATGTGTGTGTGTGTGTGTGTGTATGTGTGTGTATTAGCCATGAGGCACACCTAACTGCTTTTTTTTTGGCCAAGATTACAACTGATGACGGTCACAAATTGAATGTTGTACAGGTGAGAAAATGTTACGCAATCTTTGCCACAACCTCAAGAGGAAGTTTCAAGTAGTTGCGCATAAGAGGGATAACAGAGAAGGGGCGGGGCAGGGGTTATTGTGCTTGAGTAAGCTAGGATTGCAGAAGAAGAAATTCCTTTGATTTGCAGCAAAAACTACTTATTGACTGATATTATAAGTATTATTTAACTACTATTTCTACTAATCTTACTACTACTACTTTAACTACTACTACTACTACTATTACTACTTCTACTACTACAACTATTACTAGAACTTCTGCTACTACTTATAGTACTGCTTCTACTATTACTACTGCTACTTTTCCAACTTCTGCTACTACTATTACTACTACTATTAGTACAACTACTAATTTTACTACTACTTCTACTACTACTACTATTTCTACTACAACTCTTTCTACAACTACTTTTTTACTACTACCTATATTACTCTTTCTACTACTACTACTACTATTCTTACTACTCCTTCTACTACTACTACTACTACTACAACTATTACTTCTAGAACTTATAGTACTATTTCTAATACTACTACTACTTTTACAACTTCTGCTACTACTATTACTACTACTACTACTTTTACTACTACTTCTACAACTACTAATTTTACTATTACTACTATTTCTACTACTACTTTTTTTTAATACTACCTCTAATACTTTTTCTACTACTACTAATCTTACTACTCCCTCTACTACTACTTTTTCTACTACTACTACTACTATTTTTACTACTCCTTCTACTACTTCTACTACTACTACTACTTTCAATTGCATTTCTATTCGGAATTTATTTACTTATTTAATGACAACAATATTTAATGATAATATTAGTAGAATAATCACAATATTATGTTGTTTCAACTTCTAAATTTACTTTTCAATACTATTCTTTAGCTTTCTTTGCTTATTTCTTTAACAAATAATGCAAATCATTGCATCTTTGTTCCTTAACTTCTTTCAATATCAAAGAATATCAAACTTATTTGTATTTATATAGTCGTAGTCTGACTGCAGCTGTCTCTTGTATGATTTGTATACAGTTTTCGCTTCCATTTCCATTTCAAGCGTAACGTACAACTGCAACCCCCAAAAATTATGCAATACAAGATTGGTTGTCGGGCTTGTCTAATGAATTTTCATTTCATTTAGATTTTCTGTAAGCCACAACAATGGCAAATGCCATATGAAAATGCCACTGAACAAAAGCAGCTGAAAACGTTAAACGTAAATAAAACATTAAAAAAAGAAAAAAACAAAAATAAATAAAAATTGCGACTAAGAGAAATGTTGCATGCAACGCAGACATTTTGTAGCTTCAACGTTCTGCACTCGTGCATAAATACAATGGCCAAAAAAATAAAAGAAAGAAAAAAACGATCCAAACTAGGAAAAGTAAAAGAAACGTGAATAAAGTAGAATAAAATGCAATGCAAAAACTCGAATTGAATAAAGTACAACAGAAGAAGCGACAAGGCGCAATGTAAGGCAGCTTGTGGGGTGTGTGTGGGGGGGGGGGCGGTGATGGGGTGGGGCAGTCAGTCAGCCACTTTGGCGTATACGTAATATATATATTTTTGGGCATAAGCCGACAGCAGGGGCTACGTGCCAAACGAGCGACCCGAGCTAAAAAGATGTAGGTAAACGGTATTAATGGCAAGCACACACACACACACACACACAGAGAGAGAGGGAGAGACGAGAGAGAGAGAGAGAGAGAGAGAGAGAGGCATATAGAGGCAGCAGTTGGCAAGCGTAACAGAAATAGCTGCAATGCGACTTTTTCGTTATATTATGTTTTCTGTTTTTTTTTTTTGTTTCATTTCATTTTTGGCTCTTTATGTCGTTACATGCACGTGCAACGTGTGTGTGTGTGTGTGTGTGTGTGTGTGTGTCTTAAGTTGCTGTAGTCAAATGCTGCAGCTGAAATCGAAGCAAAGCAATCGAAACTTTTCATTTGGCCTGTTGCACACATAAATTTTCGTCCCATTTGAACTTATGAGCCAACTTAGCTGCTGTCTAACACTACAATGCCTCTTCCTCTTCCCCTTCCCATTACCATTCCCCCTCTTGCTACTCCCTTCTAGCATTCTTCACGCTGCTTCTACCTCTTGCCTACTTCCTCCTTTTTTGGCTTTTGTGGCGCGTTGGCAATTGCCAGCGGCATGAAGCGGCTCTTGAGCGTCATCAACACATCGTGTACGTGACTTTGCTAACAAAAATTAACAATTTCATTAGTGGGCAACCGGTTTGCAGCCCAAAAGGATCAGCCAAAAGGATACAACATGCTTGACGTAGTGTCAGCACAGAAAAAAAAAAAAAAAAAAACAGCAGCAGCAACAACAAAAACTGGCAAAGAAGAGCTACAAAAACAAAAAACATAATAGAAAGCAAGAGAAATAGAGACAAAAAAAAAATTGCTGCCACTTATCAAACAGACGCCACACAGAGACACACACACACACAGCAGACAGGAAGAGGAAGTGTAAGCATGTGTGTGTGGGTGTGTGTGTGTGTGTGTGTGTCAAAACTAACGAACCGCGTCGACACGCCACGCCCCCGCCTCAGACGAAGTGACGCCCACGCTGCAGTCATTTACAATACATCTAAAAAGGCACTGCGTGCTGTACGTGCATCAAGTGTGCTTCAAATGCACTTCATTGCCTCCGACACTCACGCACACACACACACACACACACACACACACACACACGTGTAAAGTGCTTAGCTTGTGTGTGTGGGAACAACAAAGTAAATGAAATCGCAGCAGAGGCAACAAAAAGTGTTAAAAAATCTAAGCAGACATCAAAAAGCATCAGTTCAGACGACGTCAAATCAAGCAGGAAGCAGGAAAGAGAGAAGAACTGCGTTGAGAAAGAGACAAAAAGAGAGAGAGACAGAAGAATATAGAGTTAAAGTTAGAGAGGCAGACTGACACAAAGTTGGCCAAATATACATAGTTTAGTTTAAAAACAGTAACAAAACTGGGTTTAACTTCTCATGTGGAAGCCATGCTGCGCAATCCACTTGGCATCCACTTGACATCCACTTGGCTGCCTAATTCACATATAAGATATATGAATATATATATACATATATATATAAACAATATTGCGATTTATTTGACTTATGCACAGCTCAAAACGTGTCTCAAAGAAGCACGCAATGCAGTCATCCAGCCAGACACCCGCCGCCGCTCTATCTCACTCTCACCTCTCTCTCTCTCTCTCTCTCTCTCTCTCTCTCTCTCTCTCTCTCTGACGCTCAAGGGGCACATGTATGCTGAGCATTCAACTAAATCTGTCAAACAGCAAATACGAAATACAAATACAAAGTACAAAGCACAAGTAAATAATAAAATCAACTTGGGAAAATTTCATTGGGTTTGTGTCCTCGTAATGTGCTTGAAATTGATTTTCATTTTATTTTCTTTTCTTTAGACTGTTGTTGTTGTTGCTGCTGTTGTGTGTTTTCAGCTGTTGCAAGAACAAAGAGCGCTGAGAACAAACCGATGCCAGCAATCTGAAGGCAGCAGCATATCCTTTGGGTAAATATTTGCTAAAAAAAAAAAGAAAATCAAACAAAAACAAGCGGATCAGTCGAGCGCGCGCGACAGTATAAAACCCTGTGCAGTTTTATAAATTAAGTATTTTGCTTATAATAGAAATAAGAACGTAGCAGGTGTTTATTAAAGAATACTCTTTTGAAACTATCATTTAGCATATGATTTCTGCTTATTTCTTGCTTATAACAGCAAGCTTTCACATATGTATACATATTCAATCAAAGCGGAGTGTTACGACACTTAATTTACTTATGCTTGTGTCGTAGTAGTTCGCTATCTCGCTCGCACACATGTGCAAATATGGTAAGCAGACGCATGTATCACAGTCGTTCGCTGTCTCGCTCGCTCACATGTGCTGCCTGCTGCTCAACGATTCCGTGGAAAAAAATAACTTTAATTTCTTTGCTGATTTTCTGTCTTATTTATAAACCGATCTTGATGAAACTTTCAGCGTTCCTTCTATATATCATTCTTAACGCACTTGTTAAGTTAGAAGTGCCTACGTTGAGAAATGTGGCCATAATACGTTTTTTTTGAATTGCGGGGGGGTGGGGGGAAAGATATCGAAAATCTAACATAAACTCGATCTGGAGAGGGTATACAGGAACCTTCATGCCAAATTTGGTGTCTCTAGCTCTTATAGTTGCTGAGATCGACGCGTTCATACAGACAGACGGACAGACGGACAGACGGACAGACGGACAGACGGACAGACAGACGGACATGGCTCAATCGACTCGGCTATTGATACTGATTAAGAATATATATACTTTATAGGGTCGGAGATGCCTCCTTCTGCCTGTTACATACATTTGCACAAAATTATTATACCCTTTTTTGCCCATTTTTAATGGGCACAGGGTATAAAAATGCTTAAGTTAACTCAGCAGGTGTCGAAATGTTGTTTGCAGCAGCTGCAACTGTTTGGGAATTTTAAAAGAGTTTTTCGCAGATTATTTTCAGCAAAAAATATTCAACTGAAGAGATATTTTATTTGATTAATTAAAATAATAATAATAAATAGGGAAAAACCTAATTTACAAATTCTAACAATTATAAAAGGTCTTGAATAATATTAGCAAAACAACTTAAAAATTAAAATGAATTATCATACAAATATTAAGCAAATAAGCAATAACAAAAAATGCTATTAATGTTTGTTAACAATAATAATAATAATAATAAGTTAAGCCAACTGTCTACAACTTATGCCAGCTGATTGTTGTCCAGTGAGCAGAGAGAGAAGCAAAGCAATTGCTTTGTGGTATTCACTTATGGCTTAAGTGAATATTCCTGCTAGAGAAGAAGAAGATGAAGAAGCAGAAGCATAGCAGCATATCAAATAAAATAGCGCTGAATCAATAAAAGTTTCAATGGCTTAATACCGAAACGAATGCGCCGGAAAGAGTCCTTCGACGCCTGTCAATGCCATTGGCGACACAGACGTTAAGTCCTCGCTAAGCTCTTCAAAATATGCCGATATCTTTTTCCTTTTTTTTTCTTACGCTGCTTCTGCTTCTTCTTCTTTGTGTTTGTTGGTATTTTTTATTTTTGTGTAGTCGTTGCAGGCATTTTTATTGACTTACTTTTCGAGTGGCATTGGCAAAAGTTTTGCAACTGTTTCACAACTTTTGGCATCTTTGTATTATTATTGTGAGTGCGAGTGCGAGTGTGCACTGTACAGGCTGCACTCAGCCGTGTGTAGACTTTTTTAACTACTATAATATATATATATATATATACTCTTATTTCACGATTACAAATGAGATTTATTTGCCATTTCCGGCAGCATTAGCGGAAGTGCAGTCCTAACTCAACTGTGCGACCATAAAAATGCCACCAAACAGTGGCCCTCCCTACCTGCCTCCCCGTCCCACTAACCAAAGCTTTTGCTGCATTTTTTGTCGCATTAACCAACACTTTTCTGTTGCTCTTCTCTTTTTTTTTCGCTTAGCAGGACGAGAACTTGTCAACGCAAATGGCGCGCTGCAGGACGACGCCTAATGTACTTTTGATAGGTGCCAGTGCTCAGATGCTAAAAAGGAACAGCAGCAGCAGGAGGGCAGCATGTCCAGCACAGCAGCGATTGATAAATTATCATGTGGACAAATAAATGGCTGACTTCCGGTTTGAGCAAAGAGGCCCGCTGACCTCCCAAAAAAAACCCGCCTCAGGTGCTGCAAATGATGTTGCATAAAAACTAAACCCAAACTTTTAGTATTCAATTTTTTAATATCACCATGTTTATGGTACGGTGCGACCGGATGATGGTTCACAACGACCGTGATATTTTTAACTGGTCGGTGGGACTTTCGTCCGTTTGTAACGCCATTTGTCAACGATTTATCAACAGCATCAGCTCGAATGTCATTATTTATGATCCCAAAAGGACCGACGACGAGTTAAGCCATTTATCGCATCCATCTGCCAGTTGTAATGTCTATCGATAAACGTGTTATTAATTAAACATTAATCGAAATCAATATGAATAAATATTCAATAAACAAATCCACAGTGTTTCATTTGTATTGTATTTGGACTGGTGTTGGGGCAATTATAAGCAGATCTATGTAGAAATAGAAGTAGAAGCAGTAGAAGTAGAAGTTCTTACACTAAGGGAAAATTGTTAGCATAATAATAAACAAAATTAAAATAAAAATTAAAATATAAATAAGAATTGTATCAATTAATTCATATTTCAGGCAAACAAATGATTTCTTTTCTTGATCTTAACAGAGTTTAAAATAAATAAATAAATAAATAAATAAATAAATAAAAAATTAAATAAATAAATAATCAAAAAAAAATAAATAAATAAATAAATAAATAAATAAATAAATAAATAAATAAAAAAATAAACAATTAAATAAATAAATAAATAAATAAATCAATAAATAAATAAATAAACAAATAAATAAATAAATGAATAAATGAATAAATAATTATTATAATAAATAAATAATAATAATAAATTATAATAAATAAATAATAAGCATCCAAAACTTTTATAAAACTGCATTTGCTTATGCATTGTCGCGACAAACTGCAATTTGTTATTATTTTAATGAAAACTTTAAAGTACTTTCTGAGATCTCAATTTCTAATACAGCACTTCCAACTAACAACGTTTATTAATTAACTGCATTGAAAGCTAGTTCAGTAGAATCAATTGCAAATAGAGAGAATTAAATTAAATTATATAAATAGTATTGTTATATTATTCAGCAAAGAAACCAAGAAAGTTCATTTCATAAAAGTATATATAGTTTTAGTACTTGCAACCAAGTACTGTTAGTCGTCAAATGCAACTACAATAGTGCTTAGTAAACTTACCGGCAACAGCTTCAATTTGCAAAAGGCCTAAACCCAACCAAAGTCAAATTGGCTTAAAAATCGAATTAAATAAATAAAACCACATGGAATTTGTATTTTTTGGTTTTTCATGTTTATTGTTTATTGTTTATATAATAATTGCACATTTGGAAACAATGGATAATATCATTTCAATTAAAATAGCATAACAAGCAAAAACAGATCATTAAATAGGCGACTTTTCTTGGTTTCACATGACGAGTGTGTAAAATAACAAAAAAGTTGGATGGCTTAGCCTAAACAAAACATGGAATAATAATAATAAAAATCGTTTCGATAATATAACGGTAATATTATTATTATCTATTAAAATTATTACAATTATTATTATTATTATTATTATTATTATTATTGACTAATTTGGCAATGCATTGGGGGGTTGTAGGGGATTAGGGGAGCGGCATTGACACATTATTATTATGTTCTGTTATGTTATGTATAACAGTATTAAGTAACTTCGAGTAAAAATAGATAATTGCAGTTATATAAATAATTTGACTATTGACTAGGGATAAATTTGTAGTTTCTTCTCTTTGCTAATTCGCTAATATGTATATTTGGAATAATAAGTATGTGTATGTGTATGTGTATGTGTATGTGTATGTGTATGTGTATGTGTATGTGTATGTGTATGTGTATGTGTATGTGTATGTGTATGTGTATGTGTATGTGTATGTGTATGTGTATGTGTATGTGTATGTGTATGTGTATGTGTGTTGCCTGTGTGTCAGAGTGTGTGTTGTGTGTATGTGTATTTGTGTTTATTTATGTGTATGCAGTTAATTAATAAATTAAATTAAAAATTGCAATGGAAAATCATTTAAGTGGAAATTGCACTGGGTGTCTACTTAGCATTAAAGCGTTAAATATACCGTTGGCTTGCGCAGGGGTTGGTGTGTTGCTAGAGTGGGAGAGGGAGAGGAAGAACAGGAGCAAGAGCGAGAGATTCCTTGGTTAAATTCACTGACTCAATTCGCCGTGCAGCCAATGTGGTAAAAGGTGCGCAACCCGGGTAAAAACTTATCTACAGTTGGTTCTTAACTAGACTACAAACAAGTTTCTTCGATTGGCAAGACTTTCGTTAAAATTAACAGTTTCTCTATTCTTTTCTTTTCGTTTTCGTTTTCTTTTTTTTTTTTTTGTTATTTGTTATTGTCATTGCTGTTGCTTGCAAGCGTAGCAATTAATATTTAGCTAGAGAGAACGTGAGAGTGAGAGCGTGTGAGCTACTAAGAGTATCTATGATATATAAAGCTCCACACAATTATTGCTCACAATAGGCGTGGCTGTGGTAGCGCCACTTTGGCTGCCTGTTTTGAGCGCAGGCGTTGCACTTGCCGTGTGGTTTGTGTCCAGGCTTAGTAGCGTTTGTGGTGCCGACTGCGACGCTGGCGGCGTTACAGACTGAGCAGGCGCAGCAGCTATAGCTGTTGGCGTAGACGCTGACTGCGGCGCCGCCGCATTTGCTTGTATAGCAGCTGTGATCGTTAGCTTGTTGTTGTTGTTATGGTTGATGCTGCTGCTGTTGTTGTTGATGTGCTTCGTTGGTACAAACGGCACAGCGCTCTTTGTGGGCGTGAGTATCAAGCCGGCGTTGGGCGGTGACAGCGCCGAGGGGGGAAAGAAGTCCACAGGATACTGCGAAAAATCAATACGCTCATGGTCAAAATAATATGTACACCAGCTGCACTTGACTTTAAAGCTGCTTACCAAGGCCTGATGCTGATGCGAAGGTGAATGGGCGCCCGGCTGGCTATAGTAGGTGGTGGGCGAAACGGGCGGACTGGGATACGGCCAGTAGACGAGCGGCGGCGGATAGAAAGCGGACGCATGATGATGATGATGATGGTGGGCGTGCGCATGGGCGTGCGTGTGGGCGTGGGCATGATGGGCACGCGGCGTTGCCAGCAGCGGGGTGTGTGGCGGCGGCGGCGGTGGCGCCCCATACGCTGGAAAATGTGCACCAAAGTGAGCGCCCAGCAAGGTGGCACCTAAAGGGGCGGTGAGAGAGACGAAGAGATAAAAAGAGAGAGAGAGAGAGAGAAAGATTAAGATGAGAATGTGTGGGATATGAATGCTTTGGGAATGAATCAAATCAAACGGAATAAATAACACAATTGGACGTCAGTGTTGTGAGTATGGGGAAAAGAGGTGGGGGTGGGAAGAGGGGTTAGTCTTAAAGAAGCTAACGGTAATTGCTGTTGTTGAAGCGACACAAATAAAAATAAAAAAATATAAGAAGAAGAAGAAGAAGAGACACGGTTGCAAGCAGCAACAGACAGAGTTAAGATGTGTAAGTTTTACTGTTTGAATGTTGTTGTTATCATGATGTTGTTGTTGTTGTTGTTGTTATGATTAGTTAGTTAGTTAGTTATTAAGTATAATCGTATTCAAAAACACTCACCGTTTAGACATTTGCAAAATATGGTAGAGGAGACATGTAGTATAAATATAATATTTGGTAAGATTCGATATAAGATGTAGTATATTTATATGGCATATGTAATCAGTATATTTTGATATATGTATATATCTATATATATATATATATATATATATATATAGTATATATTTACCACTTTTACCCAGAGACCATGAATACATTTTATTGCGCACATTGTATAACTTAAAACATGTTTTTCACTATTTTCCCATCTGTTTTAATCCAAGCACCAACCAGCCTTCAAAAGGATAACATATCATTTATATTTTGAGATCGTATGCTTTACAAAATACCAAAAATACTACCACAACAACACACACATAGAGCTGAAAGGGGGGAGAGGGGGACCACTGACAAAAAACAAAACGACGACGAATGAGAATTTGTTATCGGTATCGTTATCGTTATGGTAGATACAACAAAAAAAAAACTTGTTAGAGTTGCCGCAACGCGTTACAAAAAAAGCAGCAGAGCAACTTGTTCCTTTTAATTTTTCTTGTTGTTGTTGTTACGTACAAACTTCACTGTGTGTGTGTGTGTGTGTGTGTGTGTGTGTTTATGAGTGTCTATAGAGAGTGAGAGAGAGAGAGAGCATAGCGCTATGGTGGGTATTATGTAAGTATTACTGACTGACACACCCACTTACTTAAGCGACGTTACTGAGTTGCAATTAAACACACATATAGAGAGTGAGAGAGCGGGAGATAGAGAGAGAGAGAGAGAGGGAGAGTGGGATAAGGTAGACAGAAGGAGCAACCAATTTGCAGGCAACTCTCGTAACGCCGTCAAAATAAACCGCAGCGGCCTCAGAGACCAGATAGAATATGCGCCTGAAAATACGTAAAAAGCTAGACCCAAAAGCCCAAGACCCAAGTTACAAATACATCTCTAAGACCAGAGACAAAGTGACTTATAAAAGAGAGACAAAGATATTAAGAAAGAGAGAGAGAGAGAGAGTTAGAGAAATATTAAGAAACAAACAGAGGGAGAGAGAGAGAGAGATAGAGACCGTAGGACGAGTGCACTAAAGGCAAAATTATAAAGAAGATTTTAAAAGAGAGAGTGAGAGAGAGAGAGAGAGAGAGAGTAAGAGAGGGAGAGAGGGAGAGAGGGAGAGTCAGAGGTGAGATTGCGAGATATATGCATGTATATAGCGATATGTAAATATTTTTATTGAAGTATAAAAAATTAATAAAAGTTTCGTTGGAATATCAAAAAATGTTTTGTAAAAATTTGCTTTGTGCGTTATAAACTAATTAAGTTATTATTATATATTAATTATTTTGCTGTTGTTGTTGTTGTTTTTGTTTCCATTTTAAGTGGCCACTTATGAGTTTTGTATGGAAGCCATAAAGATATTGTAATTGTAAATGTAATTGTAATTGTAATTGTGTATTGCATTTATGCCAAAAAGTAAAACCCATGGGAAACCACTCGATTCTTGTTTATGCACTAAGAGTTAAACTAAATGCTAAGCTATGAAAATCTTTCCCATGCTTTTCATATACATTTAAATGTAATTTTGATTTCTTAAATCATCAAGCAGCGCAAAACTGTTTGTTAGACGCAGAAGTGGAGTTAGGATCGATAAAAAAACCAGAGCTGCAATACTATCGATCGCATTGCACTAATATATTCATTAATTACAACAGTTTTATAGAAACTTGTTGTTGTTATAGCTGAGTTTGCAGCTAAGTTTAAGTTAAGCTTACTATCGATTGCGATATCGATAGTATTGCAGCGCTAGTTGAAAGGGGGTTCAGCTCTCTGCTCGCGAAAGTTAACTGTATGATAAGATCAACAGTTTACAATAAGTACAAGTGAAGTTAAGAACGTATACAATGACAGACAAAAC
Organism: Drosophila funebris; assembly: GCA_018901825.1. NCBI lineage: Eukaryota > Metazoa > Arthropoda > Insecta > Diptera > Drosophilidae > Drosophila > Drosophila funebris. The sequence goes on from JAEIFK010000682.1 coordinate 4,917,643, forward strand.
GGTATACATATATATATATATACATATATATATAGACGTACTATATCTAGAGCATCTATACCCAAAAGTATCCATAACCATATCACGAACGTACAATCATAATAAGCAAATTTGTTGAGTTGCCCGTTTTGGAAGAACGATAAAATATAGATATATAATAATAATAATGTTATATAAAAGGGCCGAGAGAGTGAGAGAGAGAGACAGGGAGATAGAGAGAGAGAGAGAGAGAGAGAGACTATAAACTAAGAATTAGTGATGACAGAGAACATACACATTAAGTCAATTAAGTTGCGATCAACAATTATCGATTATCGAATAGCAGCTAAATTCCAATTTTTGCGACTAACACCAGTTACGCACACTTAAAGATAGCAGATAACAGATATAACGAGCTAAACGATACACGATATACGATATACGTAAATATCGTTATCGATAAGAATTTCAAATGGTGTGTTAGAGCTTTCAGCTAGCAACAGAGAGCGTTACGATCTAGAACTAGTCCCACAATGAGCAATATATGTATGTAGATAAACGATAAGAGTAGTTGATAAAGATAACATAGATAAATGTCTAGTTAGATCGTAGCACTCGCAACGCTGTTGCATGCCGCAGCAGCATGTGAAGAGACATAGGAAAAGTTTTCTAATGCTTACGAGATATGTAAATGTAAATTATTAACGCTTATGCCAACCAATTTTACAAGTTGTACGAACTTAGAACTACAGTTTTCTCATTGCTTTCCAATATTATTATTATTATTATGATTTTATATATTATTATTATTATTATTAATAATATTATTATTATTATTATTATTAATAATATTATTATTATTATTATTATTACTAAATCTAAGTTGTCGCATTATAAAACAGTTTTGGATAGGTATTTTCATTGTCGAATCTGTTGCACATTTCAATTTACGCATGAGCCAACACCTGACGCCGTTCAGGCAGCGAGTGTGCGATGTGTGTGCGATGCGTGTGTGTGTGTGGGATGTGTGTGTATGGTTGTGCGCCTTTGCTTAAATATTAGTTTATAGATTGCACTTTTTATGGGCGTGGCACACACACACACACACACACACGCACACACACATACACGACAATGTTGAATAGCTCTGCTCGCTGCCTGAAGAACGTTAGCCTCTGTTGTTGTTGTAATAGCGCTGAAACACACACACGCACACCCACCAACTACACCCACACACACACAAGCACATACACAGACACATAGCTTAGTGTAAGTAATACAATATATAAATTAAGAATTGCCATTAATTAGGCATTATTTTAGTGAACAAAGAGAAGAGATACGAAATTTTGCTTTGTTTTCTTGTTTTTTTTGTTCCAAACATATTTGTTAGCTTGCCCCATTGTGGGGTGTGTGTGTGTGTATGTGTGTATGAGTGTTGTGACTCTGTGTGTGTGTGTGTGTGCAATTTATGTATATGTGTGCAGAGTATATAAGTAATGCTTAGACCATAGACAAAATGCTTAAAAGTAATTTTCATTTACTTTTTTAAAAAAGACTTAAAAAATCTACAAAAATTTTACTATAAAAATGTACGATAAAAAACGAAATTTAAGCGCTAATAAAATGTCTGGTATGTGTGTAGATGTATATGTGTGTGTGTGTGTGAGAGAGTTTATATGGATATTGCCAAGATGAGCTATGGGTATATATAGGGTATATACTATATGTTGTGCCACTCATCGTGCATTGCAAACATTGTCGCCTTGGAATGTGCTTGAAGCGTCGGAGTTTATTATTAGATGCAAGGCCATCAATCAAAAGATATCAATCAATCACCAATGATTGATAGAGATAAACAATCTTCAACAATCAAGCAATTGCTATCAATCAAAAGTGATTGATTGATTGATTGATTGATTGACTAATAATAATAAATTGTTACTTCAATCAATCAAGCTTAAGCAAATATTGGACCTGAATTTAGTTGGAGTTTGGAATGTGATTGAAGTATTAAAGGATTCATTTAAAACTGCAAACGGATTGACTGATTAAATAAAATATTCATCAATCAATCATGATTGAGCTACTATAGACTATGGACTATGGGTTGAGCTTGGAATGTGCTTGAGGTGCTAAAGCTGCATTTCTAGATGCAAAGCCAAAGCCATCATTCACTCAATCATAATTGATTGATTGATTGATTTATATATATGTATTATATACAAAAAAGACTGTTGACAGCTTGTAATATCAAACAATCATGTAAACTGATTGATATACATATATATATGTATGTTATGTCAGTTTGTTACATCAATCAATCATTGATTGAGCCACTAAATGCCCGGATTATAGTAGGAGTAGACATTGCTGGGCGCTCGAGTCAAAGCTCGTTTGGCCGCACTCGCCACAGCCGCAGCGCCAGCCGCATCCTGCTGGAAGGCGTTCTCATAGGAACGCTTCATGGAGTGTTGTTGCAGTGCCAGGCCGGCATTGGCCGCACCACCGGCCGCTGCACCACCGGCTGATTGCACACCAGCCGCGGCGGCGGCGGCAGAGGCAGCGCTTGCAAATTGATAACCACCTGCCGTGGCGGGCATGTAGCCCAGTTGAAAGGGTTGCAGGTAGGGACGCTGCATGAAGACAAACTGCGGCTGGACGCCCATGGCAGCAGCAGCTGCGGCAGCGCTCGGATGTTGCATATACAACGGATGCGGCTGCAACATGGCAGCATTCGCATACATCTGCTGCTGTTGCTGCTGCTGCTGCTCGGCGGCCACAGCGGCCGCCTGCTGGCGAGCAAGAAGACTCTGCTGGGCTATGAACTGGGCCTGCTGCTGGGCAAGCAGAGCAGGATTCGTTGCAGCAGCGGCGGCAGCGGCAGCCGCAGCAGCAGCTGCCTGGCTACCGGGTGTGGACGGCATTGCGAGATTGAAGGGATAGCCAGCAGATGCGGATGGAGCGAGACTGCTGCTGGACAAGGAGCCCAGCGAGGAATGTGTGGACATGGTGGCTGTTTGTGGGGCAGCCATGAAGCCATGAGCTAAACCACTGGGTGTGCCAGCGGTGAGGGTGGCGTGGCCAGTCACTGGCGATGTTTGCAACGCATGATGAGCTGCTGCAGCGACGGCTGCAGCGGCAGCGGCATGTGTGTGTGCGTGCGCATGCGTGTGTGAGTGTGCGTGAGCGTGTGCGTGTGTGTGGGAGTGTGAACTAATTCCCTGTGCGCCGGTGGGTGGCGGCGGCGGTTGAGCTAACATACCCGGAGATAGCAGCGATGGCTGCTTGCCCGCAGCAGCAGCAGCAGCGGCAGCAGCGGCTGCCAAATGAGCATGGCCAGGATGTGGTGGCGGTGCAACGGGTGAGGCCAGACCGCCATTAAGCACATGATTCATATCATCGCCCGAGCACTGGAAGACCTCAATGTAACGCAGCTTCTTGCCAAAGATCATGTACTGATTGTGCTTGCGCTGGGCACAAAGTCTAGCCGAGTCCTCCGAATCCATTTGAATGAATGCCTCCCCGCTGGGCTGACCCTGGAAAGCAGAAGGTAACGAGGCTTAGCAAGTGTGGGGGGAGGACTATTGTAGATTGGGAGATTGCCGTAGAGACTCACCTGTGCATTGATGACCATGTGAACGCCCTGGTAGATGATATGCTTGGCAAAGTCGTCCAGAAAGTGCAGAATGTGCTCCACCATGGCCTCGTAGGGCAGACCGCGCAGTCGTATGCAATTCTTGGTGGTGCCGGAGGTGATGAGGTGCTGTGGGGCATGGGTAAGTGATGGGCACAGGTTAGCGTGGCTAGCACTAGCTGTCAGCTGATTGAGGGCGTGACCACCGGAGGCGGGACCCACCTGCGGCAGCAACGGCAACTGCATGGTGGGCAACTGTGCTATCAAAGGCGGCTGGCTGTGATTATTCGATTCATAGGTTTTCGGGTCCATCGAGCGGTTCAACACCTGTTGCACCTCCGCCGTTGTCGAGCGAAAGAGTTCAATGTACCGCTGTCCAATCGATTCCCTATGCCGTCCCAACGCCTTGGATGAATCGCTCTCATTGGGGAACAGCACAAAGGCATCTCCTGTGGCGCGTCCATCCGGTTTCTTCACAAACAGCACACCCTCGTTGCCATCCAGGACATGACACGGCGACTCGCCAGTGGTAAAGAACTCCAGCTGAGTGAGCAAGAGTATGAATTGAAGATCATGGACTGAACAAGGATCTCATTGACTTACCACTTGCTTGGCGGTGCAATCGTAGGGCAAACCACGCATCCGTATGATCACCTGGGCGCCCTTGGAGAGAAACGCCTGAGCCTCATTGGATGCACCGCCGGCTATGGCCAGGAAGTCCTCGCCCGACGCACGATATACCTCAATGTAGCGTGAGCCAATGTGATGCTTGTGCCGCTTCAATGCCATGTCACGATGCTCCTGGGATACAAAGCGTATCAATGCCTCACCGTTGCGCCGTCCCAGCGGCGACAGACACAAAGCAACGCCGCCTCTGCAAACAAATCAAGAGAGACAAAGAGAGGGCGAGAAGAGAGGGAGAGAGAGAAAAAGAGGGAGAGAAAAAGAGAGCAAGCAGAGATTGAGTAAGGCATCTTAGATAAAGGAAAAACTCAAACGAATTCAATATTCTACATTCCACAGCCCAGAGCCCAGAGCCCAGAGCCCAGTCCATAATCCAGCGTAATCTATCGCTGACCCCACTGAACTCGCATCTCCGATAAGCGGAGGCGGCTTTCCGTCTTATCAATGGGTTACGTCTCTCTCACTCACTTGGCTACGTTGAGGCCCCGAAAGAACTTGGCTATGTCCTGATCGCTGCTCTGCCAGGGTAAACCACGGGCTCGCACAATGCAATTGCCGTCAACCTCGTCGTCAATTGAGCTGCAAAGAAGTGAACAAAATTACAGGGTATATGTGAATTAATTCAAGGAAATGCTTGTGTAGATATTGTAGTTTTGAATTGCAGTTGAATTTAGTGGAAATGAAAAGGAGCAGAAGCACAAGTGCAACGACTAGAGATGACACACCACCAAATTGAAGCACGAAGCTCACGCACGCTTGCTCTCAGATTGATTTAAGCCAAGTTGAGTCGTGTCTTTTAAGGTTGTATGATAAACTTGAAATGCGCACTATTCAAGCGAAGTTCTTTCCACATCTCTTCACTTTTGCAGACCGGATTAGTCGTTGCATTGTGGGTCGTGCGTGTCACGGGGCCATCTCTACCAGCAAATCTCTTAGATTTCCCTGCTTAACCATGCTCTACTCCGGTTTAGTTATGCAACAGGCACAAACATGGCACATTTGTAGAGACTTTGTTTAGTTGCTTCACTGGGTCTTTGTTAAATTGCTTCGAGTCACGTTTTCATTTTCAAAAGCATAAACATTTTTTGCTGACTTTCCAAATGAACTCAGAGTGTCACACACTCACACTCAGTCGCACACACACAGTGTCACATAAACACACAAGAGTGTTCTGTGAAATATTCATTCGTTATTGGGTTCTGTTTGAGTTTACCTTTTACTTTGGGTTCACTAATTGTTAGATATTAATAGCAACAGTTGCTCTCTAATTGCGTCGAGTTCTATGTTAACCGTGTATGACACACTTATTTGTATACGATTCGCGTTTGGCCGATAGCGATAACAATAGTCACATTCATCCAGCGATCCAGCGATCCAGCGATCGCATCGAAGCGTTTAAAATTTCCAATTCCCTTTCGATCCCAAAAGATGTGCGACTCAACAGCGACTTCTTATCGCCTTCCAATCCAATCGTTGACTGCCGACAGCGACAAACGACAAACGGCAACCAAAACACGACAACGCAATCAACGATCGACGCTTCCAATCTCTGCGGTCTGAGCATATTATTTTTTATGAGGTTTTTGAGTGGATTTTGGGTTAAGGCACGCTCGAGAAATAGTGCAGACCTTGACTGAATTGGAGCATTGCAGTCTGACTAAAGCGCTGAATCTCAGACTGAGCGCATTCACACAGAGAGCCAGACAGCAAAAAGAGAGACAGAGAGTGGGAGAGAGCAAGAGAGAGAGTGCACTGACTTGAGCTGAAACTCAAGCGAGACCAGGTACTTAAGAAGCGTCCAGAACTTGATACAATACAAATTGATTTGAGCTAAGTAAATCAGTGAAGAATCATTTATTAACGCGTATCCTTTAACGTGTCAAATGAAAGTCCAAGCAGAAAGTCTAAATAGAAAGCCAACTCAGTTCGAAGGATATGATCTATCAATAAAGACTCAGTAACTGAGAGATTCAGTTTATAGCCAGAGAAGGCTACACATCCAAGCCGATTCTACTTACCAAATGCCAGGTTCAAGTACCAGATTAACCAGTTCATTTGTATCAAATTTATGACCTATAAAATAATGCAAAAAAAAAAATGAACATTAACAAAAGTAAATAACATTGCAAGCCTTTGCAGATTGAACTCACCCGCTTGGAGCAATGTTTGAATCACAGTGACCATATCGCGAGATTCGCGTATATAAAAGTCATTATCTTCCACCGAAGTTGCATTGAGCTCTATGTGTGCAGAGATGATGGTTAAAGTTTATAAGAAGAGCAGAGAGCAGAGCAGAGCAGACAAACCTTTAAGCATTTCACCAATCGACTGCGGTAGGGGCAGTGTGGGGGATTGCAGCATCTTTTTAATGTCCTTGAGGGGGGACGAGTGCACGGGACAGATCACCCGACTTATAGCGCTGAAATTCCTTGCGTAGATCACTGAATCTATTGTAATAGGCAGGCAGCTCCACATCCTTGGCACAGGCCTCCCGATGCAGGCACTGACGCAACGGCAGCTGTCCATCGGTGATCAGCTTGATCTCCGTATCGATGAGCGATAGAGAGCGTAAATAGGCATCGAACTGTAAGGCAAAGTTATGGATATAGTTGAGATACATAATGATATGGCATATGATAGCTAACAATATAGTTTATAAGAAGTTGCAGGTACAATAAATCCCATTGGGGGATTTCTAGCAAAAACATGTTCTATAAATATGTAAATATCTAACACATCAATGGATCGCCGGCATTAGAGAGTATTATTCTATTATATTTTTATACACTTGCAGAGTGGAAATTATAGTTTTATAATTTATTATAATTATAGCCAAGTCTGCCCGTCTGTCTGTCTGTCTGTCTGTCTGCCCGTCTGTCTGTCTGACTGTCTGTCTGTCTGCTTGTCCCTCTGTTTTAATGGCAACTAATCTCTCAGTTCCGCAGCTATCTAATGTCTATCTATTATATATAACTAAAAGAAACGATCGTTCGATAGGATCAGCTAAGCAGTGACCTATTAATCCCTTCTCCCTGCTATCATATTTAGTAAAAGATTTATTCAAAGTTTCTTAATCCAATAAAACTTATAGAAACTCCATAATATAATATATAGATCTATAAATAAATGCACTACAATTAACTTGAATTGGGTTAGAGTTCAAAGGCTAATTAATTGACATCAACTGACAAAAGAGTTGCATGGATTATTAGAAATAGATTTGGATTAGTCTTCATGCAAATTGGCAACACATATTTCTAGGTTACAACAAAAGCAAAAGCAAAGTTAGTGCAATTGGCAATTTGTTTAAACCCGTTTAGCATTTTGTTGCTCTGTTCTATTCGCAATTATTTTCAATTAAATTAAATACACACACACACAACACATAAGCAACAATAAAGAGTTTGTTGATTTTAGTTTTATTTTTTTTTTAAATATTTTTCAGCCTTGTCATGGTGAGTAAATATATATATTGACGCATTTGAGGCTGTTGCTTAGCTTGAACCCTTTTGGAGTGGCCCTAAAGGTTTCCACTTTTCCACATTTCAAGATTTTCCACCCAAGGGGTAAATATTTGCGAGTGTAATACGAGCTGGGGCCCATCTATCTAATAGCCATTGATTAGCCGTATTGACCAAGCAAATTAGTATGCCAGCCGCCAAGCAGAGCGGCCATTACGTCACGAGAGTGTTTACGGATCTGACAGCGAATCTCGAACGAATCTCGAACGAATCGCCAAAGATGCATTTCTAGAGATAATGATAATATGACATATAATTGGCATAGCGCATCGTCTCTAAGCAGATAAACTCGATTAATGACCAGAGTCCAGAGTACAAAAGGTGATCTTAATGATCTTTTGTTGTAGCAGAGATCAGATCAGAGTTACTTGCTTCATTACATTAACAACTGGAGGTCATCATCATCATCAACAACAGCATTAGCATTAGCATTCACTCTCTTATTATCGAGCATTCAATTCCAACTTTATCTTCAATTAAAAACTGTAACACTTACTGCACCCCAAGCTTACAATACCTCAATCTCAATCTGCATTTCAATTCAATCTGTTATCTCTTATCTCTCTGACATCTGCCCGTAATGCAGAGAAAGACTGAGCGAGCGGAGGCTTGTCGAAATACTCAAGTAGCACAGCGGGTAAGGCCCTTATCAGACTCCGATAAGATAACAGCGCAATAAGTCCATATCCCTCACATAATATGTACATATGTATGCAATGCTCAGTGACTTGACAAAAAAGAAACGTCATCGTGAGCTAATGAAATCGTATTTGACATTTATCTATCAGTTCTAATTGATCGTGTTACTGGCTCGATTATTGCGATTGACAGCTCTTCGATGTCGTTAAGAAAGAGCGTCTTTGGTCTGGTTTGTACAATATTTAACTAACTTTCAGTTGTTATTATTAAAGTTGTAAGAAATTATCTACAGTTTGTGAAATTTGCAATCCTTAATGAGTGGACAATAAAAGTCTATGCTTTGCAAGATATGTGGATATAGACACAGATAGATAGATAGATAGATAGATAAAGAGATAGTTAGATAGATAGATAGATAGATAAAGAGATAGATAGATAGATATACAGATGGGTAGATAGATAGTTAGATGGATAGATAGATAGTTAGATAGATGGATGGATAGATAGATGGATAGATAGATAGTTAGATAGATAGATAGATATACATATAGATATGTCGAAGAAATGTCGTTGGTTCTGGCTTGAGGTGGCTGGTCGGGGTTTATTTCTGCCATCTTCAAGAGTTCTTGGTCAAAAACGTAGTGGAGCGAGTCTCAGTGCACGTGTTGAGTCCCAGAGCTTCCAAATCGAATAGGACGACTTGACAGTTCTCTATTCTGCAACAGCCTGAAGGATTCTTATTTCTGTCCCTTTCACTCAACCTAACACTGAGCCACACTGACGACAACATATGTTGTCCTCCCACTCTTTTAGTTCTGTAAATTACCAAAAGAATCTTCTAGTTCTGTATAATACCAAAAGGATACTGCCTTTTACCACACTAATCAATTCGCCTCAAAAGTCAGACGCACAATTCAACTAATCAAGCTGTCTCCGACACGGCCATTCTGCCAAGAGCAGTGACTTGATTCAACTGCAGACAACAGATTTTTAAGAGTACTCACTACCCTTTCAACCTGACCCTTACCTCGGCTAGCACCAGTACCAACCAGATGAAGTTGCCCCTTTGAGCCTGTAAAGCTTCTTCCTTGATCAGCAATTAGTCGAGTTGGCACTCCAAATAAATAATAAATAATGGTCGTATACCTTATCGAAAGATTGTTTTTTTTTTCACCCCAAGTGCATTAATTGTTTTGTCTTTTACCATTTCCACACCTTTGCTGGATACTACAGCAGAATATCCCTGGGCCAAGATTTCACGCCCAACAACAATGTCGATTGTCATACCGACATCAGGGACTACATGAAACATCACTACCAGCAATCATCACGTTGCTTATTGTCTGCATTGTGCTCACAAAATTAGCATTACCTCTACCACTCTCCTTAATCAAAGATCATTCTGCACCGGAATCAAAATTAATTGGAAACTTCTCACCTTGTATCAGCTTCTTAGAATTAGGCTCTTCAACAACACACAAAGTTAACTCTCTTGGGGCAGTTAGTGGCGATATGATCTGGTTCACGACTTCGGTAGCATATTACGTTGACCTTTGTCTATAGTAGAGGTTTGCCAGATGTGAAGGCTGTCTAAAAAGGGCATTCATCTACAGCTGGAGAACCTTTGTGTCCTTTTCCGGCTCTGCAATCCACCTCTTTATGGTCCAGCTTCCCGCATAGATAACACTTGATCTGGTTCCCAGTTTGGATTATTGAAATGGTTCTTCAGAAAGTTAAAAACTTGGAGTTCCGATTGCAAGTCACGCAGCTCTCTGCAGTCTGCGGTCGAAATTTGTCATATGTCCCAGTACAAACGCCACAGCAATTTGCTCGTGATCCTTATTACGCAGCTTTGTAAGTAATGACATCACAGTGCGGCTTGCATATACCGCTAGGCTTTCATTGGTATTTCGACGGCTATTGAGCAAACGCAAAGATTTTGCTACTGGAGTCTCTGGTGTCTCATACCGCTGCTCGAATAACTGCCGAAACTGTTGCCAAGTTATTCCAGGGTAACATATCTGCAGCAGCCATTGTGGTGCGCTTCCTTCCAAAGATTGGCTCAACGCTACTATGAGTGCACTGCGGCTTAGTTGTTTTACGCCCAATATAATCTCCACACCACTGTGCAGCATCCGCACCGGTGACATCCAGATTAAACTTCGGCAACGCACTGACGACTTGCTGCTGCCACTCGTTTGTAGAAGTCTGTAGGCTTTTTGCCAGTTGTAGGAATTTTCTATTCTGTTGTTCCAGCAGCGCACAAAACTGGTCCGAAAGGCTTGTTGGACGCGAGCTGAATCCCACTGCTGATGTCGGAGAATTGTCGTTGGTTCTGGCCTGAGGTGGCTGGTCCGGGTTTATTTTTGTCTCAGTGCACGTGTTGAGTCCCAGAGCTTCCAAATCGAATAGGACGACTTGACAGTTCTCTATTCTGCAACAGCCTGAAGGATTCTTATTTCTGTCCCTTTCACTCAACCTAACACTTCGCCACACTGACGACAACATATGTTGTCCTCCCACTCTTTTAGTTCTGTAAAATACCAAAAGAATCTTCTAGTTCTGTATAATACCAAAAGGATACTGCCTTTTACCACACTAATCAATTCGCCTCAAAAGTCAGACGCGCAATTCAACTAATCAAGCTCTCTCCGACAGATATATATAGATAGATAGAACTTCATTCCTTCCAGATCTTAGAGTTGTTTTATGTTATAATAAACTTGCTTTCTATTTTATTTTGACCTCTGTTGGAAGTGATCTCCTTGACCTTGGTCTGTACCAAGTGACAACAGCTTGGGGCTTATAAATGCATCTCTCAGATTACTTTCTCTTTGCCCACTCCATCCACTCATCATGTTCCCCTCAATCACTCTCTCTCCCTTCACTCTCTCTTCCGCTGTTTCTTATCTACACTTAATATATGTATGTACACGTCACTGCTTCTACAATAAGCCAAAGGTTTCTCTAGTTAACAGCCGAATATCATCAAGATTATGACGTGTTCCCAAGTCTTATCTCAATCCATTCACTTCCATTCCTTCCATTTGCTTTCTACATACCTCCTCGATGGCCTCGGTTAGGGGCTTTCCAGCAGCCTGCGCCTCGGCAATGGGCAGAATGAGTTCGCTGCTGTTCTCCAATGTGGTCAGGCTGATGCCATTGCTGGAGCTGGAGCTGTTCCCGCTGACTGTCGCATTTGTGATGCTATTCGTTGTATTATTGATTATGTTGTTATTATTATTGTTGTTATTATTATTATTATTAGTAGAGCTATTGTCGCCCGCATAGCCAATGGCCAAGGGTGGCGAACAGGCTGTGTTGTTGGTAACATTCGAATTGTCCGATGAGCTGGATATGGTGCGATCCTTGATGAAGTAGCCATCTGGACGCACGAGTATTTGTTTGGTGCCAATGATCTGCAAGCAAAGAAGACAACGGTTTAAATACAATTAAATAAAATTACATAAATCGATCATAAGTCTTTAGATCTGTGAATTGTGTTAAGTGTTTTCTCATTTGGCTTTCCAAATGTGTTAGTTGCCAATCTTAGTTATCAACTGTGCTACCATGTTACGCCTCAGAGCTTATCACAAGTTTCACACCATAAAATTAACAAATTTTTTTAGCTACAATCTGTATTAATCACAATCGCTAGATAGCAAACCCTGTGGCACCTGTGCTATTTAATTGGCAACAACTAAGAACTAAGAAGCACTACGAATGTGAATCACTTGGTGCCCTCTGGAATTCTAAACAAGGTGCAATAGATCAATAGAGTAAATCAAACTGTTTACCATATGCCAGCCAAGACGCTCCACATTGAGGCCTATGGACCTTTGGGGATCGCTTGCGTCAGCGGATATGTGATCCGGGCATAGGGAATAGGGAATTGAGAAGTGTGAATTGTGGATTGTGAATTGTGAATTGAGAATCGGAAATGGAAATGGGGAGAATTGAGAACAAAACTGCAGGTAGCATGGCTTTATGCAAATCTATTTACATTGCGAGGGGCACGACAGAGAGGGAGAGAGAAGAGAGAGAGAGAGAGAGAGAGGGAGAAAACTAAATGTGTTGAAAACTGTTTACGGCATTTCGTATTACTGATTTCTGACTTCTGATGCCATATGATTTACATAGCTTTTGAATATATTGACAATGGATACGTTAACGCATTGATTCGTACTAATGCCCAATAAGCACACACTACGTATACACACTGCCAATACCTGGAAGCTATATGAAATATTTATGAGAAACGAAATGTTAAATTCAACACAAAAAGAAAAAAAAAAAGGGAAAAGAAACCCAAAATGTTTCCTCGCTCTTTTTTGGACGGGGGTTTCTGGGGTTAAGACGTGTGCTAATTATGCGCTACGACCCGAAATAGACGAACCAGAGAAAGAGAAAGATAGAGAGGGAGAAAGAGAGAGAGAGAGAGACTTAGAGAGAGGGCAAAGAAAACTACAAAACACAAAGCAAATTTGCAATATATTTAAACATTCACAATTGTGGAAAATTTAGATCAAGCAACACACGTATTAACCCATTGAAAACCAGTCTATTAGTCTATAGACTAACAGACTAATTGACAATTAGAGAGCCACCCGTTTCTAGATCAATGAAAACGTGCCACACTCAGAGCCAGTTGTCAGTTCTGAGCTCCTAGTTTCAACTGAAAACAAAATGCACTGGCCAAGATTTAGTATATGGTTTAGCTGCAGTTAGTTGGTTAAATTAAGCTTAAGATTTGGATTTAGATCGGGCTTCAATTGCACTGGACGTATAATCTTTTAGCGTCTGCCCCTCCTCCCCCTCCGCTGATGGGTGTTAATTAACTTTAATTGTTGCCAGGCGAGTCATAACTAGCCTGTTATTAACATGCCAATAATTGTGGCTGTATGAGTGTGTGTATGTCTGTGGTGTGTGTGTGTTGTCTGTCAAGCAATTTTGCTATTGGTTTGTTATCTGAGCTGCACGAGAGCGAGAGAGAGTTGAATCTACATTGTCGTTGCATGCAGAGGAAGTCTTGGCCGAGGAAGGAAACCATTGACAGATCTTTGAGTTATTCGAAAGCAAACAAAATTGCCCAAAATGAGTTCAACAAACTGCAAAACGAATCTAATTCATCTGTGTATCGATGAGCCAGACAAAAGTCGTTAGCCAAACCAAAGACTAAAAAGAGCTTAATTTAACTTGCATAGAAAACAAGACTCAATTAAGCTAGCAAATAATCTCTACGAATATGTAAAGGTAATATACATCGTTTTTAAGTTAATGCTTAAATAAAGATGAAGCAAATTAGGGATAGGATATTCTTAGTTCTACTTACAAGATGAAGGAGAATTTAAGAGAAGATTTGAACAAGAGACATAAACTAGAATAGCTAAATGTTGCAAAGTATAAAATGTAAGATAAAGTAAATAATATTCGAGTAACAAAAGTACAATTTGGTTAATTACAATCCATATCATTATACGATTCTTCTGCCTCCCCAATAATTAGCCAAAATTGAACAGCACATTTCACCCGATTGTTGGCGATAAGGAAGTCACTGTCTGATTTATCGTGAGTGTACAAAAATTTGCATTCTAATCAAGAATATTTGTGGGCCAAAATAGTGAGCATTGATGTGAATTGCGCTCCATTTGGCAGGTTAATTGCAAGCAACAACAACAACCACAACAAGCAACAACAAGCAACAAAACATTATATATTACAAATCAAAAAATATAGTCATGTCAATGCCATAGAAACGAAACCCAATTATAATTATATTTCCATACTTTTTGGGCATTGCCATGCGTCAGCCAAACACTGACAGCTCTTTTCCAATCGTATTATTAACAGGGTATCAGCTACTCGTACTCTTCTCTCGTAATTCTCGTCTGGCTTTAGCTTTTTGAAAGTATTTATTTTATTTAGTTTTGTATTTATTGCTTGGGCTCATAATTCTACACACTTTATGGCGATTTCATAAGCTATTAAAACTAAAGCGCTATTGCCAGTATAGAGTCATTTGCCGTTGCGGCTCAGTGCGTTTGAGTACAGCTTTGCAAATACCCTGTAACTATTAAATGTGCCTGAAGAGGGTAGCATACCCATACAAAAGGAACTAACGTTTCTTTTAGTTAAAGTTTTCCCTGTTATGCTGAATATTTTGTAATTTTAAATTAATATTTAATGGTCTAAACTTAGGTATATAAAATTAATTATTATTTCTTATAAGAATTGAGTTAGTTATATAGTTATTTAAGTTATTCAAGTTTACAGGGTATCTCGCACTCAAGTCTAGTCGACTATTGGCGCTGCTTTCAGCGGGTTTTGCCAGAGATTTCAACAGTTCACCCACTGCACTTTATGAACCACAAATCAAACAGATGACACCAGGTGGGCGGTCAGTCTACAAATGCGACTACACCACAAAAATATATATATTTATTATGTAATTAGCGTTCATTAACCTAGACAAATAATATATATAAATAAATATATATGTATATATATATATATACATATATATACACTTATATATATAGTTATATATCTTAGACTTATATAGAAAGTTGCGCAGCAAACACGCAACTTTCTTCTTCTGCTGCTCAAGCCATAAATTCCAATATTCCTATATTCCTATAAATATTGTATAATTTGCATAGATTTTGCATAAACTAAAACTAATATTCATCTTATAAATAGTTATTATAAATGATCATCAGTTTTTTTATCTGCAAAATGATCAATTTCGAAAGCTGACCCAGTCGAACTGTCGAACTGTCGACATGGTCGAAAGGTTCAAACATTTTAATTAAATCTAATGAACTCTGAACCAGACGGGGACTCACCGCATTCGATTACCATAATAACGGCTCAAGTTGAACCCGAGCGAGCCAAAGCGATTTGGGAAAGTCGAGCTGGCTTTTTTGCTGCAGCTACTGCTGCTTAGTAAATTAATCATAAATTGGCCAAAAAGCGTAGCATACTAATGGCTTAAAGCTCGACACCCTACTGGGCTATCGTCACTATTCAATGGCAGTGTGACCCTGCCATTAAAAAGCACTTAATGTCATTCGCATTGAGAATGAAAGATGCACTAACAACAAATACTATTGCGTGTTAGTAAAGTCATAAAAACTAAAGCTAAAAACGAAGATGGAGATGGAGGACAGAGATAGCAATAGAGATGGGTATATGGCAGAAGGAAGACTGTAGATTAGAGACTGTAGATTGTACGATTCTACGATTCTACAATTAGTTTTAGACAATGTCAACCCCATCAGAGTGAGAGGCAGACACACATCAAGGTAAATGCCTGTAAATACTGTATCTATATATAATGCCAAAGCTAATTTCTTTATCCAACCCAATGCTTATACAGTCGAATACACAACACGCAGCTCCAACTGTCGTCAGAATCAGCAGCTACGTAACAGCTTTGTGTGCTGTTGTCAAGCATTTTTGCAAATAATATTGCGTATACTATTGAAATTATTGACCAGACAATATGAGACGTACCCAAAGACTAAAATTGTTTAGCATGCAAACAAAACTCAACTGGAAACTCATTGGGAAAACTGTTATGAAAATGATCAGCTTTAAAATGAGCAAATTTGATTATGCATTGATAATGAAATGTTTGACTTTAATTTGTATATTTTTATATTCAACTCAGAGATCCTAAAGATAAAGAAGTTAAATATAAAATGTTCTTATATTCCTTTTTATATTTAACTTCTTTATCTTTACCATAATCAATTCCTTTCAGTTCATGACTTTCCCTGTTAACTGACAAAGAAAGCAGATCTTAACTACATTTTATATTAAACAAAAGAACTTCGATTCATTTAGTAGTTTAAAATACAGTTATATTAACTTTTGCGTGTTTAGTTTATCTACTTAAAATATTGCAAACGTATTTAAGTATTGGCTGGAAAAACTTCTCAATGTTCAAGCACATAATAGTCAAACAAAAGATTTTAACTTTTACTTAAGTTTTGCTTTAAGAAAAGTCAATACACGTGTGGAATTTAAAAGTCATAATGCAAGTCTATATATATGTATATATACAATATATACGTTATTTCTGGGCATTTCGTAATACCATATACATAGGTCTGACGACGTTTAAGTCATTTTCAAACAATTAGTGTCAATCGCTTGGCAAACTAAAAATATGCAAATATCAGGTATGGCTAGTACTTATTTATATAGTGGATGCATAAGGTCTACACCCTTTCTTTCACTCCATCCCTCTCTCTCTCTCTCTCTCTCTCTTCTCTACCCACTCGAAGAACAAATAATATTCAAATCAGCAATTGGTATTTAACGGCTAGACAAGTTAATTCCCTGCAATCGAAGAGGCGGTTATAAACCTAAATTAAACCTGTTTGTTGGTAAGAGCAAGACATGGCCAATGAAAAGTCTTCTTTTAGTTCAGCTTATCCCAGCGGCCATAAATATTAAATTACATATAATACTAATAAGCAATACTAATAATATTTTAAATAGCGTTTAGAGTAGCTAGCTGAGAGGTTCTGCAGAGAGGCTTTTAAATTGCTTACAGGGTATATGTTATTCTAGTTTTCTAATGAGAGTACTAATGAGTAACTATTAGCTGCCTTCCTTTTTACTATATTTAGTTTATAATCAAACTACTACAGGGTATCTGCAAGCTGTGTACTCCATGTGAAAGCCAACTAAATACTTTAGTTGTCTAAACGAATCGAAGCTGAGCAATGGCTGTTGTTATTGTTGTTATTGTTGTAGCATAATCAACGCCTTCAGTTTAAAGTGCAGTCGTTGTTATCGCACAGCTTTCAATTATTAAGCGAGATCTCTAAACAAAATGGCGGCAATTCAGTGGGCGGTGCTTACAAAGCTGCGATTTCCCTTTTTATTATTTTCTACCTGTGATAACTACTTATGTATGTGGTAATTGTAACTGTGTAGAAGCTAACTCACCTGTCCCGTAGTTACCTCCAGCAGAACATAGACCAGCAATATGATTTCCTTTTCATCAGAGCCAAGTCCGGGTCCATTCTGGCCACAGGTGGCAATATAGAGGGAGACAACGTGTTCGGGAACCTGCATAATGTCTTTATATATCTTTTGATCTGGAACAACTGTTAGATTTCTCTATCTAAAATTCGTTAAATTCGCCGTCTTGATTTCTATTTGATAACAATCACCGTTGAGTTGTTATTTTTTATTGTTGTTGTTATTGCAGTCACGTTGATGTTCATTTGGTTAGGAACACATTGCAATAATGCATTCTATGATTGCAATGCCATTGATAATACCTGCAAATAAAAGAGAGAGAAAACAAAAAGTAAGAGCGTTAAATGGGGTTAAAGATAATATATTGGATAGGGATTACACAATATTGGTACTTTTTATTACCTGAAATTCAATGCAATTTAAAAACTAATTAAAAATCCATTCAAGAAAATGTCAAGCATTTCGAATTGGCAACAGCGCAACAGTTTGAGTTGCCAATTGGAAATTTTATTTTTATTTGAATGACGTTGCCAATTTGTAATGCAACGTTGCCAATTTTCATTTTTTTTTTTTTTTTTTTTGGTTTTTGAGCGACATTTAACTAACTCAACAAGACTCTAAAATGCTTCAAAGCATGCCCAAAGAGGTCAAATTGAAATTATTAACCTGCACGACGATTTGAAATTTAATTTAACACCCCTTGAGTCGCAACCCCTTGCTGGGCCCCACACACAAATGGACAAAGTCAAGCAAAAGGCGAATGTGGAAGCGACAGCGACAACGACAACGACGACAACGACGAAAATTAAAGTGCAATTTTATGAGCATTTTTAATGTGAAAAGTTTTACTTTTAATGAAAACAGCAAACACAAACCCACATAGACATACACACACGCACACACACAGCATCAAACTCTGCCCGACTGACTGAATGACTGACAAAGGCAGGCAAAGGTCGCCGGTGAGCATGGGTTAATCGGGGTGCACAGGCGCACAGCGACCAGAGTCTTGTCGCAATCGTTCGCTTTATGATGCCTTTTTGTTGTAATTAAAATTTAAAATAATGCAAAAGCAACAACAACAAATCCAAGCTTGTGTAATTAAGACAAACAAAAAGCGATTTTTTAACAGTTTTGCGACAGTTTGTCAAGTCTTGAATTTTTTTATTTTCCTTTATTTTTGTGATTTCATTTTTGTTGAGTTTTTGCTTTCGCACTTTTGTTTTATGCATGTTTCTTCGTCTCTTCAGCTGTCTACACGTGGCTAATAACTCATATTGTTTAACCTAAACTCTTTTTTGTCTGCAGCACATTTCCGCAGTGGAAATAGCCAATGTTTTTTTTTTTGTAGTATCATCCCATTCATTTATGTGGTAATGCGTTTGCTCTTCAGACGGACTTTTTATGCAATTTATGTAGTTCGCTTCCCTGTCCTGATCTTACTCCTAATCTGTATGTATGAATTTGTAATATTCCAGAGAGTAAGCACTCTATTGTTAAAATATAAACGGACCATCACCATCACCATCATCATAAAACAACACTAATGTTTGAGGTTCCAGCATTAAAATGTTATTAGGAAATGATAAAGGTTGAATGTTAAGGGGCTGCAATCAAATAAATATCCAACTTATCCTAATGTAAATTGTTAGTACATAATTGAAATATGTTGAAATATGGCGAGCTGTTGCTGTTATTAACAGTTGTAGGCTATGTTAGAAAGTTGATTTTAAGTCGCCTTACGTGTAATAACTTCGCTAAGCAGACTGTTAACAGCTGATGAGTTATTGAATGTTCTTTAGAAAGCACTCGAAACTTGTTATTAATTTATGATTTCTAAAGTAGTTCATAATTCATTGGACTGTAGATAAACAGAGTAATTATATACGAGACCTGGTAATTTAATTTGATTATAATGTCAAAATAATGATATTACAGTAAGGAAGCTATCAGTATCTATTTTAGTTAGTTAGTTCAGTTACTTTATGAACTGTACTTAAAGTTGACCGTTACATTGAGGCTACGTATCATAAATTTGAATGAATTTGAAATTTTCCTTTCGTTTAACACTTAAAAACTCACCGATGCCTGAACGCGGCCCCAATGCCTAGGTCTACAGTTAAATTGCTAAAAAGAAAAATGAATTTCCAAGTTTTCACTGAATTTCAAACGGGGAAAAACTCGATTTGAGGTGACAAAATGTAATAAATCTTATTTTCAGTTGAAATATCTCATTAATGAGTAACGGTATAAAATATACTGTGGCGTCTTTGGGTTAATTAGAACGGGAAGAAAGACTCAAAGCAAAAACTTTAATATGGAAAAAAACTTCATTAACAAAACAACAGAAATTGAACAACGGTGACGTTACGGTTTTTTTTTTTCTAAAGACAATGAAAGCCAAATTATAACCTCCACTAAGAGCGGTATAAATTAGTGATAGCAGCAACAACAAATGTAATTAATAAGTTGGTAAACCAGTAAGAAATATTTGTATTAAATTTCTTCTTGTTTTCTTCTCTTGATATATGGAATGGAGTGCATTGCGCAAGCGTTCGTATTGTTCCAGCGATTGGAAATGAAATTCGTATTGGAATTGGAATTGAAATTACTGTCGTGTGCCGTTACTTTTTGTTTTTGCCAACAGGAAACTTATGATTGTCTAAAATTGCAGGCAAGAGAAATTCCAATTGCCAATGTTATGTTGCTATCTCTCTCACACTTACGACAGCAACAAGTGCACCAGCAATTGTTGTGGTTGTCTTTGCTGTTGTTTTGTTGTTGTGATTCTGTTTGCAAGCCCGCTGTCAAAAGTAAGCATAAAAAGCACAAGAGCCAAAGCAAACATACATACATACATATGTGCAAACAACAAAAACAAGTCTCTCAAAGCGCAGCAGCAGTTAACTTTGAGAGCTTTGTTGCGTCGGCGTCGGCTCCACAGTCGACGTTACGTTTACTGCTGTTGCTGCTACTGCTGCTGCTACTCTGATGGTTCGCTCTTTTTTCTTGTCTGTGTAACTGTAAATATGTTTTCACTTTGTTATGTTTGCTCATCTTCTTTTAACTTGGTCCGTCTTCGAAATTTTGTTGTTGCGGTTGTTCATTCATTCGTTCATTCACACTGCAGACATTTATACACACATCTATATGCATATCTATCTATGTATATATGTCATTTTAAACAAATTGAAATACAACTTACAGCAACAATAACACCAACGCTCAAAGCTTTTTTCACAGTTATTCAGATTCCCCTACAACAGGTTGTCGCTGTTGTTCTTGTGCTCCTTCCTCTTCCTTTGCGCACTGCGCTTTAGCAGCTCTTTCGTTTGATCTTAACACGTTGTACACATTGCACTTTGTTGTTGTGGTTATTATAAATGTTGTTGCTATCGCTGCTTTTCACAATTTTTTTTATTGCACTTTCTTTTCTGATTGTTTAGCAACTTTACTGCTCACACAAATATACATAATAAATATATGTATGTATGTATACTATGTATGCATATAAATGTGCAAGTATGTACATATATATGTAATTAGTATGTAAAGCTTCTATGTACTTGTGCTTCTTTTGCTAGTCACACTGACTAGCACTTAGTCAGTTAGTAGTTACGTTACGTTAGTTTGTGTGCGTTGCCCGTTTGCCTTTTCACGACGCGTCGACGCGATCTTAATACCAACACGTACAAACGGACAGCGACGCCGACGTCAGCGTCAACGTAAACGTCGGCGCATACATGCAAACAAAAAACAAGTCACTTTTTCGCCTTCTTTGCCGCTGCTGCTTCTTCTACTACCAACCGCCACTTTGTATGTCTGTGTCTCTTTTTATTTCTTACTGTTGTTTTTGTTTTCTTTCTAGTTTTGGACTAAAAGGTGTGCGTGTCTATTTGTGTGCATGTGTGTGTGTGTGTGCTTGTATATGTGTATTAAGTTTTACTGCTACTTTAGCGACGGCCGCGTGTGTCTGCCTCCAGGTTAAAACAGCAACTGATCGACGTCGTGGGCCACAGGTAGCCACGAAGGTAAGTGAGCTGCGCTTGCTTGTCACTGTATGCGCATTTGTATGTGTATGTGTTCGTGTACATGTAAACATACCTTTGCTCAGTGCTCAGCGGTAGAGAGAAAAAAAAGAGTGAGAGCGCGTTGCTGCTCGCATCTCGGGGCTCACGGCTCAGGTGTATAGGCCACTTAACTGCTTCTGATGCCTATGCCAAACAAGATTCCAGCACGCAAAGGCACAACAGCTACAACAACGACAACAATGACAACAACAGTAATAATAATACTTAAAATTGGCTAGTTTCGTATATTTGCCAATTGGCAGTTGTTACAGTTGGTTGGCAACGCGACGCTCCTTTGAGTATGCTGCACTAACGCAGAACGCACTAACCAAAGAATGAATGAATGAAAAAAAAATAAAAAGAAAACTTGAGGTAAGTTGAGCAACAACAACAATTAAATGGCTCAAAAAGGCAAACACAAATACACACACACACATGTACTCTAGTAAACACAGAAAGCAGCGTCGTAGTCAAAAGGGGGCTCCCACCAGCCTTATTGCAGTTTTCCCACGCTGCGCATACAACGACACAAGACAGTTACGCTCATTGAGCCATGACTCGCTCACTTGTTCTCTCACTCTCTCTTGCGCGCTCTCTCTTGAAGTTACATACCTGCGCAAGCCGCTCGCGCAGCCCCCCGCACCGACACACCTGTGCAGCAGTAGTGCGTGAGTGTGTTCGCGCGTGTATGTGTTGCTGTTTCTGTCTATTCTGCTTCTTCTTCTACTTGCTTAATTACCAACAGAACTGCCTACGTACCTGTTTGCATTTTTCAAACGGTTTCTTTCCACTTCCAGGGTATCCATTTTATTTAATTTGAACTAGTTAATCGATAGCATTAAGGCACTATATGACATTTGATAATCAGAAGACAAACAATTATCGAATCTATAACTTATCGAAGTTTATTTAACGTTTGTACACAAGGAATACGCTCCTCTCCCTCTGGCAACAACAAGCGACGACAACTAACTGACAAATGCGGAATGTAAACGCGTTATGGTCGAAAATCAAATGAGAGAGTGGAGTCGAAAGAGAGGGAGAGCGAGAGAGAGCTGCATATGTGTGCGAGAGCGGGCTGCCTACCTGAGCGCCAAAGTTTGTCATACGACTTCGAAGCCACGATATTGTGCTTGTCATGCAGATCGTAAAGCGAAATAATGTAAATAAACCGACATAAATAAAATACATGGTATATTGATAATAACAAATTCTCATAGAATTTTATAAAATTATTTCATTTTTAAAACTGCGACTCAGCTCCTTATGCGGCAAGACAATGCTATTCAACAGAATCTTCTCTGCGGGAATCTGCACAAAACATCCTGCAAAGGGAGTAGGATTGTTATCAGGAAATTCCTTTAGGATACTCGACATTGAACATACCCAGTATTGTTATGGATGGATTCAGTTTACCCTCGTTGTTAAACAACGGAGGATTTTCCATTTTGGCAAAAGGCTTATTGGGATCAGGATCACTGGGTGTGCCCTCGACACGTGTCCAGGCGCCAATGGTGCAGCCACGTCCCACAATCGAATGCAGTATGAGCGTGTGATCCTTGATCTGTGCCTGCTCCAGCACAATGGACTCCCGTATGCGCACACCAGGACCAATTGTAACGCCTGGACCAATGGCCACATTGGGACCCAGCTGACAACGACAATCAATCAATCAATCAATGTGAGCTGACTGCGATTAAGCCAAGCAGACTGCTGCGATACTCACCACAGCCGAGTGATGCACCGTGGCACTGGGATGAACATAAACATCAGGATAGACGGTACAAATCAAGTTGCCATCGCCCTCGCCACGTTTGTTGCCCACATTGGCCAGACGCTCGGGATGCGTGCGTTTGTAGAGCGCCAAGTAATGACGATTGGCATAGATTGCTGAGCCGGCGGTCTTCAGCTGTGACCACCAATTGGGCACGGGCATGGCAAAGAGCTTATCGGTGCCGGCAAGTGGTGTGAGCACCTCCTGCTCCCACTTGATGTGGCCCTGTTCCTTGCCATTGCCATTGCTGTAGCTAACGCAGCTATATTCCTCGCACTTGGCATGAAAGATTTGTGCCAACTTGGTAAAGATATCCATGGAGCAGACGTAGACGCCGCAGTTAATGAACGTGGACACATATGAGCTTGGCTTCTCCACGTAATGGGACACGGCACCACTGGCGCGATCGAATACGAGGCAACCATAGTGCAATGACTGCTGTCGTGTCGCCTCCGTGCTCATAATGGTTACCAGAGCGCTTGAAGGGCGTTCTGTGTGAAAGGTATAAAGTTCCTGAAGCGGAAAATCGGCGCAAACGTCGCCGTTGAGCACAAAGAAGGCGCGAGGATTGCCGGCGCGTATCTGATCGCGAAAGTGGTACATGCCGCCAGCGGTGCCCAGCGATGTAAACTCCTGCAGATACCTGCAGAAGAATTGAAGTCCAAGTCCAATTATAATTAGGACACGTCAGAGCATGGATTAACCGACCTGATGTTGATGTTGCTGCTGCTGTACAATGCCTGCATGTCACCAACGAATCCCTCCATTTGGGTCTGCGGATAGAAGCCAATGATGAGAATCTCTTTCAGCTCCTTCAACTGGACGCAGGCCTCAATGTGATGCGCTATCAATGGTCGCCCAGCGACAGGAAAAAGCGGCTTAGGTGTGTCCAGCGACAATGGACGAAAGCGAGTTCCCTTTTGGGGACCTCCAATTAAAATTACCGCCTTTATCATGTTGAAGGTTAAGCTAATGTGCAGCTTATGACTAAACTTTTTCTCATCAATATTTGTTATCTATAAATTATGTGTGATATCAATTTTTGTGTTTACGTTGCCAATGAAAATAATCGATAACGATAATCGATAATCGCGTTACCAAATGCCGCACTCAGCTGTTCGGCTGTGTGAGTTGCCAACTGCGACAGAGTCGTGGCGATAGTTGCGATTCATGCTATGAAATATCGATTGCGAAATGTAAATAATGTTTAGCAATGTAAAAATGTAAAAAACAATAATAATATGTATACAAACCGTTTTTAAATAGTATTTATTATCAATATAGTTTTGGAGCAGTGTTCTACAGGTAGCCAATTATTAATATATAAATATATCACATTTTCTGTGTAATAATTTCTATCGAGATACATCGATATTTATTGGACATCCCTAATTGAATAGCGCCTCGGCCGGAATGGCGATGTAATTTTTCATCAATAATTTTCGCAAGCTTCTTTCAATCGGCATAAGGAAGTTTTTAAGGCCAATTGAAAGGACGTACGTCTGTCCACTGATTGTAAGCAGTGCGTGCTGCCTTAACTGCACATCTGAGTGTGTGCGCGTGTGTGCTGTGTTTGCTGGGGCGTGCTAAAGATATGGCATCGGCTGAACAGCTCGTTGCAGCCGCATTACAGGGAGCCGCCAATCCCAATCATGAGATCGTTCAGAAAGCGGAGGCACAACTAAGCGAATGGGAGCAGCAGCCGGGCTTCTTTCCCATATTGGCCAAGCTAAGTATGAAGCTGGCCAACGAGGCAAATGCTCCATCCGAAACGCTCACAGATGCAGTCAAAGTCCGCTGGATGGCGGCCGTTTACCTAAAGAATGGAATTGAACGTTATTGGCGTCACAATTCCCGCTTGGAATTGGCCCCAGAACAGAAGCAGCAAATCCGTGACATACTGTTGCAGCATTACAATGCCGAAGACGTGCCTCAAGTGGCATTGCAAGTCGCTGTGCTGCTTAGCAAAATCGCACGCATCGACTGCTGGCCCGACTTGTTGCCCACGCTGATGAAGCAGCTGCAGGCATGCAGCGACGCTGGCGACACGGCCGCACCGCAGCTCGTCCAGCAACAGCAGCGGACACTTCTCATGCTGCACTATGTGATCAAGGCGCTCGCATCACGTCGCCTGATGGCAGAGAAGCGAGCGTTCGAGGAGCTGGCTGGACAAATCTTTAGCTATATGGCATGGGACATTTGGGCCACGCTCACCGCACGCTTCCTGCAGCTGGTCAAGACTGAGACGGAGGCACAGGCGCACAGTTGCCTCCAACGGGCCTACATTTCAATGCGTTCCCTCCGCAAGCTGCTGGTCTTTGGGTGCGGCAGCAAACCCTACAAGTCTAGTGATCATATGAATTTCATCGAGCAGCTCTTCGAGAGACTGCGACAGTGCCTTGAGCTGCGCTATGAGCTGAGGATGCGTTCAGCGGGACAGCAGCTGATCGGCGATCTAGAGAGATTTATACTGAAGATGATGAAGACATTGAACGAGTTCATGGAGCGTCATTCAGTATCCTTTGCACGCTTTGTGCCAATGGCATTGGAGTTTAGTTTCCACTATGTGTTCCATGAGGGGACCGCGCTAATCTTTGATGCCGGCGATCGCATCAATTTCAGCAACTTTGTCATCCAGGCGATAAATCTGCTCAAGGGGATCATGATGAGCGGCAACGATAGCCTGGCACCAGACGCATCTGCCAACACGCTGGAGGATGAACTGCTCGCGTCGGCAGCCCAGACGCAAAACAAATTCTTCAGCGTGGAGCGTGTGACGTATTTGTGCGAGAAGATTGTGACACATTATTTTCTATTGACACAGGATGAGTTGGCGGAATGGCAACAGGATCCGGAGGGCTATGGCCAGGATGATGGCGGTGGCGATGCCTGGAAATATGAACTGCGGCCCTGCGTGGAGACGCTCTATTTCACCTGCTTCACGCAGCACTCGACCGTGATGATAAACGAGGTGCTGAAGTTTGTGAGGCGGGCACAGCAGCTGCAGCTAACAGAGGCATCCGAACTGAAGGCCATTCTCCTTAAGGATGCCATATATAATGCTGTCGGCCAGGCATCCTTTCACTTCTTCAATAAGCTGGACTTTGGCGCCTGGTTAACCTCGCAGCTTCTCGCCGAACTCCGCATCGAGGCGCCAAACTTCCGGATCTTGCGACGCCGGATCATTTGGCTGGTTGGCCATTGGGTTGGAGTGCAGTTGCCCCGTGAACTGCGGCCCGTCGCCTATGAGGCATGCCTGCATCTGTTGCGACCCGAGGAGGATATGCCGATCCGTTTGGCTGCCGCTCGGACGCTCAATCTGCTCATCGATGACTTTGAGTTCATGCCGGAGGCATTTCATCCATATTTTGCCGCCTTATTCGAAGCTCTCTTCCTGCTGTTGCGCGAGGCCGGCGCCTGCGATACGAAGATCGTTGTTCTGGGCACCATGACGCTGCTTGTGGAGAAGATGAGCGAATATATTGAACCTCAGGCTCTGCAATTAATCTCCTATCTGCCACTTCTATGGCGTGAGAGTGAGCTCAACGAATACAATATGCTAAGATGTGCCATCATTGGAACCCTGGAGCAACTGGTGCGCACCATTCGAGATGTGCCCGAGAGCATGAAGCCCTTCCTCTACAGTGTCATTGAGCTGAGCACAGATCTGCAGGTAAGATCACAGATCATAGCATAAAAACCGAGAGCAATAACTCAGCATCTCGTATTCCTTTTGCAGCAACGCTCACATGTTTACCTCATCGAGGATGGGATCATGTTGTGGCTGGCCGTGATTGGCAATTCAACGACATTAACTCCCGAGCTGCTGGCACTTTGTGATCATTTGCTGCCCATCATTGAGATGTCATCTGAGAATCTACGCACTGTTCTACAACTGATACATGCCTACATTCTGCTGGATCCCCATGTGAGATAATCCACTTTTTCCACATCATGATTATGTCTAAACTGATGTTTTCTTTCCAGGCTTATTTGAGTCGATATGGCGAGGGATTCGTGTCGTATTGTGTGCGCTCCTTTGAGGATATACGAGCTGAGGGCATCATTGCCATGCTGCGCATATTCGAGACATGCCTCAAGACGGATGCTGCGATGGGATTGCGTCTAGTGCGTCCTGCCTTGCCGTTTGTCTTCCAGCAGGTGTGCCTCAAGCAGGAATATCCTATGACCATGGGCTGGTACCTAACGCTCCTTGCTCGAACGCTACTCATAGATCAGTCGGTGTTCATGTCTGTGGTGCAGGAGTTGCCGCAAACGGATGCACTGGCTCGCATACTGGATGTGTGGATCGAGATGTTTCCCCTCGTTGCCGATACGCATGCCGAGAAACGTAAACTGTTCTGTCTCGCCTTCGCCTCGATCTTTGGCAACAACGAGCTGCTTCTCGCCCGCCTACCCCACATACTGCAGCTGGTGGAGGAGACGCTGGCGGAGGTGATGGATAAGCAATATACGGCGTCGGATGAAGGCGTCGATAAGGCGACGCAACGTTATTACGACTCGCTAGTCATACACGACGAGCACGAGCTGGAGGACTTCCAGGAGCAGCTGTACGATGACTTCCATTCGAAGACCTACCACGACGACAGGCATCGTCAGTTGGTGCTCAAGGATCCGGTGTATAAGATACCATTAACCGATTACCTCAAGTGGCAGCTGCAAAGCCTGCAATCGCAACTTGGTGTGCCACGCTACGAGCAGCTCATGCGTGGAGTTTGTCCCGAAACTCTCGAGAAGATTAACATGTACATAGAGCAGACGGTGCCAAAGGCGTGTGGTGTCTGTGCCGGCAGTGGAGATGGGGATAACGAGCATGGTGATTCGACAAACAATCAAACAACACTTGACTGATTGACAAGCAACAGAAACCACAACAAGAACCACAACAACCACATCAATCCAACACACGCAGGAGCCGTTAATTGCTGTGCTTCAAAAGCTTTCTACAATTTAAGTTATTAATGTATTTTGTATTGAAATTATATATTTTTAATTGTTAACAACCCGATCCTCCTTCACATCATCATCTAATCCCCCGCTGGACGTCGTTCCATTTTGCTCCGCAACAGATTCTTGATTGTTTCATCCTTCTGCTGCAGTTTCTGACGCAGCTTGTCCAGCTCTTCGTTGTTGCGCGAGTGCAGACCGCGCAGCTGTGACTCCTTGTGCTTGAGCAGCGTTGACAGATGCTGCACTGCATCGTACGTCTCACGCACCTCAGCCTGGCCCGCCTCCAGCTTCTGGGCCCACTGCAGCGTCATGCGGAGGCGCGCCTTTAGACGATCTCGCGCGTGCTTGGCCTTCTCGGAGCTGCGGAGCAAAGAGGCGGCACGATTGTTGCTTGCCTGCAGCTGATCCTCTAGAGCGCTGCGTTCACGTGCATGCTCCTGCTTCAGCTGCTCCAGCAGTGTCTTGCACTGCTGCACTGCATCCGTTTCGCTGGGAGACTCAACGACTGGAGCTGGAGCTGAAGCAGGAGGCGCTGGCGGTGGCGGGGAAGGAATCGTTGTACTCTTCAGAATAACCAGCTCGGATTTGCAACGCGCGTACGCATCCTGCAGATGATTCATGTCCAGCAGCAATGTCTGATTGCGCTGCTCATAGAAATGCATCACCTCAACGAGTTTCTCCTTGACGAGATCAGTTTTCCTGGTCTGCGCCTCTGCCTTGGATCGGCACACGCCGAGCTGGGCTTGGAGGCGGACACGCTCCTCGGTCCAGCTGCCAACATCGCGACGCAGTTGCTCCTGTGACTGCAGCAGCCGAGTATTCTCCTCCAGCGCTCGCTTTAGCTCGCCGCCAAACAACTCAAAGTCAGCGGCATACTGGGCCAGCAGTGCATCCTTGTCCCGAAAGGATTCATCATAGGCCTGCAGCAGTGGCGTTAACGTGTGCGTGGGAAGACGCGTCGTCCATGGAGGCAATGTGCTTGGACTGGGAGTGGGATTCGCAGTCGGAGTGGGCACAGGCAGAGCATCCTTGTCAGCTGTGCGTCGTTGATCCTGATAGCATTCGATCTGCACATTGAGGCGAAAGACCAAAGTCTTTAGCATGTCCACATCATTGGCCAGTTCCTTGTTCTGCTGCAAGACACCAACGAGTTTCTGATTGAGCTGCTGGCAACGTGGACAATTGGCCAACTGCTGCTCCGCCTGGCCAAGGCGATGCTCCAGCTGCTCATTGTCCAGCCGCAGTTGCTCATTCTCCTTGGCGAAGCGTTCATTGTACTTGTGCAGAGTGTCCAGACGCTGTAGGAGCTGTTCCAGCTGCTGCTCCTTGGCCTGCAACTAGAGAAAGGGATGACGATGGAAGCAGTCGAGTTATTGGAAGTATTATCTACTTACCAATCCATTAAGTGTGCGCTCCTGTTGATGTTTCTTCTTGTTGTTATTGGGCAACTCCTGACGTTGTTCCACCTCAACGCTTCTCGATCTGCGACTGAAATTGCCCGTCAATGTTTGGAGCACCTTCCGCTGTCGCTTCGGTTGCGTGGTGGTCGTTGGACGCACCTGCTCCTGCTCGCTATGGTCAAGATCTGTGATCATAACTCCACGTTCCACGTGCGTTCCCATTTGTAGTTGAATCTCTTGACACTTTTCGCCTCGACTGCTTGTGGGCGTCGGGGTAAACAAACCTAACAAAACAAAACCTGACCCAGGTTGCCATGGTTGCTATTCTTTTCAATGTTTGACCCTGTTTAAATGTTGCCTTCATAGGGGTAGCAACCCCCCCTCTTGCAACTACGACACTGTGCGTGCTTTCCAATGGCTGCTGAAGAGAGACAGACAGAGAGAGAGAGAGAGAGAGCGAGCGAGCTTTCATCAGCTAAGAGAGCGCGCAGAAAAGCTCACGCTCTTTGAAGAGCAGCAGTTGGGTTGGGGGGTAGGGTGAGCGTGGCCCCTGCTCCTTTAGGTTAAGGTTTCAACGCCGTTCGGGGGGTCCTTGAGCAGCGCATAAAACTAATGTCCAGGCGGAAAACTTCAACGTCGATGGGCTCTCCTCGGGGTCCATTTCTCAATGAGTTTGTCAGGTGAACGGGTAGATAGTAACCTTCAATCCCATCCCCCAACCCCCATTCATCCGCACTCAACCCCACTCAAGTGTGTGTGTTTTTTTTACTTGTTTTTCATGCGCATTTTATGTTCCTTGATTGCAAAGTGGTTCAATTTTTTTGCATCTGCTGGCAAGTACCCCTGCTTTGTAGGGATCCTACCCTATTTCTACGCCTCTACCTTGTTGGTACTCGCTGCTCGGCATCTGCAACAAGTTTCTACTCGACAATTGCAACATCAATCAGACCGCAACTAACAAAACCAAAATACGTGAAGGGGAGTTGAGAAATCCTTGAATATTAAGCTAAATTTTGGAAAGTAAATAGAAGGGTAAAGAGATTGAGTGAAAGTAGCAAATGAAAAGAGACTTTCTAGATAGAATTAATAAGGTTAATAAGGTAATATTCATTAGATTCAATGATTAGAAGCAAAGATTTCATTACCTTTTTCTTGAAATTAAAGCCATTTGAAACTAAAGCTGATAAATTAGCAATATTTTAAGAGATTAAAGTTACTGCATAGTGAAGATACCAACTTCAAAACAAGACATCTGTCTCTTTTGGTTTAAACATATTATACTCTATTTAATATTTGTTAATTTATTAAAGTCTAAAATATATATTTCGCACTGAATGTGCAATTTGTTCGTCATCGAATTAACGTTGCCGCTGTGGAGTTGCCTTTTAATCTCCTTCTCACTTCTCATTCTCACTTCTCCTTTCTCATTTTCATTAAATGCATAATTGTCGAGTCATTTGTGCAAAACAATGCGATGCGAGAAATCATTTTATGCTAAAAACGATTGAGGCGCATAACTACTGGTACACCGAAGTGTGGATGCTCTTTGAAAAGTATTAAAATATATATCCAAAAAGTATGCTATTGTAATTTAAATAAAATGCAATTTAAACTATAAAAGCGAACAGTAAAGCATAGAATACTTTGAGAGCGCACATCCAGATGTGGCAAAGCATCTGCACAAATTAAAATGCGAGCAATAGCAGAGCAAGGATATAAAAAGAGAAAATCGCTCATTATGCAAATCAAATGACCTCTCGAGTTGCAGTCATTAAACACAATTTATATCGGAAAAATCAGCAATACGATGGAAAATTAAATCCCAACACAGACGCGCACACGTGCACCACACACACACACACACACACACACACACACACACACAGACACACACTCTTTCATTATGTCATGCCACGCACTGTGCTCGCGTTGCATATTGAAAAATTCACGTTAATTTGCATAATTGAAGCGCAAATGACCAGCGCAAACACACACACACAAATATATACATACACATATACACACACACGCACGCACAGAGCCATCAATCAGGCATGCAAACAGTTAACAGTTATTAATGCCCACACACCAGCGCCACCTGGCGTCGCGAAGCGCACACACACATTGTCGCAGACCAAAAATCAACACACATAAAGGTGGCAGCACTTGCAAATTGGTTGCTGCACACAACTCTACAAACTAGCAACACTGTTGCAATCTCACTGAATGACTGAATGCATGGATGGGAAGCGGGAAGGGGACATTTAACATACTAGGCAATGTTTTATGCGCATCCAATTGGATTGTCAAATTGCAGCAGCATTGTCATGGCTGACCTGTCAGCGAATCGCACGTTGAAGGCCAATGTGGCAGCTGCATGTGACAGTTGCAAGTTTAAGCAATCGGCTGGTTTCATGTTTGGCTTTTTGTTTTTCTTCATGCACCATTTTGCCAGGCATCTGTCGACTGCACTCTTAATCTGTGTGTATGTATGCGTTTGTATGTGTGTGTGCGAACGTGTGATAACAAACTTTAGTCCTGGCTTTGACTCTATCTCCAGTTAGCAACAGAAATGCCTGACATAAAGGTCACATGCAAAAACAAATAAAATAAAATGTACTCGACTGTAAGTTACCTCTTAAGTTAAATAGAATTAAATTAAATATTATTATTATTATTGCAATACATCAATTCAATTATATAAACAATATACAGAGAGAGATTTGAAAGTAACTGAACATTTACAGAACATATCACACATCGTGTATACACATTTATTCGGTACTTTCAGTACAGGGTATATGTGGCGCTAACTCCTGCCCACACTCGCGCACCGACAGAATTTCAATTTCTTTGTCACTTTTGTTGCTTTCTTTAACGTTGTTGTTGTTGTTACTGCTGCTGGCTCTCATCTGCTGCTCCTTCTATTTACTTCTCCCCTTCGTTCCGTACTTCGTCATCTGCTTAATGCTCAACAAGTGTGTTTGCCAGCGAAGGGCGTTGATAAAGCTGCAAAACAAACAACAACAACAAATATAACAACAACAGTAAAAGCAACAACAACTAAGTTAGGTAAAGAAAGTAAAATCATACACTTTTTTTTCTTCTTGACTTTTATGCTTTGGTCATTGCCATCGTCGTCTTTGTTTTTGTCGTCTTCGTTGAGTCGGCACAGTGGGATCAACGTTGTGAAAACCATACATATTAAATTAAGGAAATATTAATGTTATAAATTAAAAAAAAAAAAACAGGTTCAGTAGATAAGTATGCTACAAATTTTTTAATTAGCTGAATTACATAGTTTTAGATGATTTTAAAGAGATTAATTGTTATTCAATATTCTCTCTTTTACTGCTTAGTTAGTTGTTTATCTCTTTAAGATCGCTTTACATTTACACGGCGGTCCCACTGTGCGTCGCCTCCTCGTCTGTTTACTTTTGGGGCAAACTTTGTGGAAATGGCGTTTTGGCATTTGGTTGTGGAACAACAGCAACAATAATGACAACAGCAACAGAAATTGCGTCCATTTAGCGTCTGCTTAATGTCTCAGCGGTCCCCTCTGCCAAACACACCCTTCGCCAACCCATCTATATTTACAGACATTTAACAGATTATTTTGTCAACGTTCGTCTTTAACATTTTAGTTTTTACCGTAATAAAAGAACCAAAAAAAGAAAATAAAGTGCAGATAAAATATGTAAGAAGAAGAAAGAAGAAAAGAAAACAAAATGCAGACATTTGAAGGACATTCGCTAGGTAACAATTTAAATTCCTGTAGTAATTTATGGGACCATGTACCATCGAGCAGAGGTTCTCTTCGTCTTTTTAGGGTCTACGTTGCCTTTGACTTTTCGCAACACGCTGCGTTTGCGGCTCTTTTGTTTGCCACTAAGGAATAAACAATGTCCTGGCAACTTCCTGTTTCCTCATTGCGCGTCGGCCTCCACGCAAATTTACAAAGCGCACATAAAGCGTCAAAAGGAAGCCAGCAACAACCTTTTTCATTTCCTTAGTACCCCACCTACCAAAACACACAAACACATACATATATATGTATACATTTATTTATATATACATACACACATTCAAATATGTATATGTACATAGGCTCGCACTCACTTGTTGCTGTTAGCGTTACCTTTTTGCAAAAAGCAATTTCATGGCATTGCTTTTAAGCACGAGGCATCGACATCGACATCCACGGCGCCTTCGACAGTGACAGCAACAAGCCTGGCCCCAGGTCTCATTGGCCGCCTATTCCCCCCCCAAATTCCCCTGTTCAACCCGTCGACACCCCTTCTTACAAACCTTATTTGATTTTGACAGCGCACAGACATACACACACACACAGACACGCACAAACACACATAGAAACGTTTGCTCATCTACACAGTTATTGGGTGTAATACCCCCGCTTACCCGCAGGCGCTACATAGCCTTTGACTCTTTCAACAGCTTGGCTATTGCCTTGTCTTTGCCGCCTACTGCTGCCTGTTTGTCTGTTTGAACACATTACGAATTTGGCCTTTATTTGGCCCGTGCTGGCCATAATCAACAAAATTAACTTGCATTGAGCACATTTACTTTGCAAATAATCTTCGCCGGTGGAAACAAATACATAAATTGCTTTACTCTCAATCTCAGTTGTTATTAAGCTTCTTATAAGCATTTAAATGTACAAATTGTATATAATATAAAATATATATATGTGCATATATAATATAATAATATCAATTGATAATTATCAATTACTACAAACATTAGACAGTTATCAGCCAGTCAGCATATAATCATATCGAAAATCTAGTGTTGATCGTTAATGCGATTGGCGATTATACAACCGCTCGATATTCATAATTTCGAATTGGGTAATCGATAGCACGGATAGTTGGCAACATTGGCTAATTTCTTAAAAGATGTACGCATTGCCAAACAATGATTGCTATTATGTTAAATGCGGAATAAAACAACAATTGTACAGCTGTAAATGCATAATTGAACTAAATTTTAAGTATATTTTTATATTGTTTTAGTGTATTCGTTAGTCGACATATTGTGCTGCGTTTTCTATTGTGTGTGACGTCAGTTCATTTAGTTGCCACCTCCAGAACGGCATGCAGAAGAAGTGCGGGATAACGGCTCGACGTCTGTGCAAATAATCATACTTCAAAGGGCATAAATCGTTATTTAAATTTCATTTTTTCACACTGCTTAAAGTTTCGTTTTCGGCCAAATTCCAGTTGCGAGGTGGGCGAACGGAATTGGGATTACAAGGCCGGTGGTTTGTTTGGCAATTTGCGCGTGGACGTCGACAAAGTAAAGTATGCTTTATAAAAATTCAGCTTATTTGGTTATGAGTCCCGAGTGTTCTAGCTTCAAGCGCGAATATTTCTTCATAAGCGTTAACAGTATATGTGCGTGTGTGTGTGTGTGTGTGTGTGTGTGTGTGTGTAAAAGTGTGGGAGCCTGCACACCTGCACACGGTGTGGGCAGTTTTACCAGCTTTTCTTAGCCTGGGCATTTAGAGCATCTATGTATGTATGTAATATGTCAGCGCGTGTGTTAACTATATTCACACTCCACACACACACACACACACACACCACACACACCACACACACCACACACATGCAGACATTCTCACACTCTCTGTGTAAACAGCTTGTGCTCTAAAAGAATGTTGTGTACTTTACTTCGCATCCTTTAGCCTTGATCCTCTTAAGATATTACCTTCAGAAAGGGCGCAATAATGAGGGCCAACTAAGGGTTAAGCATTGCTGTAAATACCCGTTACCTTGCGTGCTTCAAAGCTCTTTTAATCTAATACAAAAACAAAGTAGATAAGCAATAAGAGAATCAAATTGAAATATGCATTTTGTGAAAAGCTTTTTTTAATTAGCAAATTGCCAGCGCACAGAGCCGATGCAGTGAAAACTGCCTAAAGCGAACGCAGACAGTTCTACGAAAAACGTTTGCAAACCAAATTAAATTGTTATTAATTGTTACTACAGAGAAATGAGATGTTAATAAAACGAAATATTAGTTAAAAATATTCATTAATTGAACCTTTACTGTAATTATTTTATTTTAAATTTATATTTTACATATATTTTACTTATATTACCCATTGAATGGCAAAAGAAGTTGACAACACATCCGTCTCTGCTGTGGACCTGTGCACTGCCGACTTTACAGCCCTTAAGACGGTCTGATTCAAGTTAAATGTGCGGCTTTAATTGGACGCCTTGGCGTTTGTGCAGCGACTCGTTAAGCTGGTCTTGTTATCCTGGTATAATCCTTATTAAGTTCTTAATCGATTTGCGTGTCGTCGCTGAGGCTGCGGATGTAACGGTGTAAGCGAGTGGCCCCCCAGGTCCTGACGCACTTACTCAATTACAATTACGACACTGTCAGGCCGAGGGGACGACGCAGTAACTTGAATGCAGTATAGTGTACACTGTATACAGAATCCAGCATTCAGAATCCGGAATCCCTCGATTGGCAATGTGGCTTGTGTATTCATAAATTATTTAAAGTATACCAATATTTGTTTTGGTTGCCAACGATAATAATGATGAGCCGCCGCATGACGACGTAGATAATGACGAGGTCCTTGATTAAAGGACTCGCATATACATACATATATATATACAAATATACTATATATATATATATACATCATTTTGTGCTTTCTTTATTGAACTTTAAATTAGTTTTATTTGGTCGCCCTCGTCCTGTGCAAGCAAACAACAAACTTAATTGTAAATGACAGCAAAATAAGATGAAGCAAACAGGCCGAAGGGAGATGAAGAAGAAATGGAAAAAGAAAATGAAATAAAAATTAAAATGGCCTTGCAAATTTGTATAATAAGTTCAAGAAGAAAGATGAACGATGAACGATAGAAGGAAGCCGAAGCGTTAAATGTAATAAGATAAGCTCATTAAAACGTTGAGACTGGCAGGTGAGGGCAGGCAGGTGCGGCAGACAGGCAGGAGATCAGCGGAGTATACAAATGGTTGCCATGTCCTTTTGACCGACTCGGGGAAAGACTGATCCCATCAATCAGATGAGGCGCATTGTCAACTTTAAGTTAATTATGAAAACTTTTGCACTTGATTGATTCTCTTCCAGGCAACAGCGACAACAACAACAACAACAACAGGAACAGCAGCAACAACAACAACGCAATGACAACGTTCTGCTCTCGATGCACTGAAGCGTGTAATCCTGACAATGTGACGGCACTGCGGCACTGCGGCCCAACCGACTGTGATTGACATCAGGCACTTAACGCGTTTTTGTGTCGCCTAAAGTGGTCTTTTGCCCACGCGACATCCCTTGCCTCCACTCCCCCCTCTGCTCAGGACACTCTGCGGCCGTTGTTAATGAGCCACAAGTGCGCAACAGCTGAGCAAATGTGGCATGAGTTGGCAGCATGTGTCTGCCACGTGCATGCGGCCACATCAGCTTCATCTTCATCTCTATCTCCATCTCCATCATGTCCTTTTGTCACCCACCAAGTTCCCCCCCTACAGTGAAACACAGAGTTTGTGAGTTTTGTGGCCTTTGTCCTTTATAATGCTTAGAGTAGAGACTGAGACAACAACAAACAAATTGCAATCTCAATTGTAAGTTGGCCTCAATATAGTTTCGCCTCTTTTATACTGCAGACTCATCAGCATGATATCAGCAGATTTTCTTTAATTTATAATGGCTGCATTCTGCATTCTCATTATGACAACAACAAAAGAATAAGAAAATCAACACTATGCGACAAATTATTTAATGCTATAGCATTTGCATTGATAGAATTTGATAGTCTCAGAATAAAATATTCCAAAGTTCTTTTGTGTGTTGTGAATTTGCTGGCAAAAGTTAAGCAAGTCACAGTAATATTCGCAAATTTTGTTGCATAGTGTACAGTGGAAAAATATTTATATATATATATATATATATATATAGATATGTATAGAGTTGCCTTTGATTGAGGTCAGCTTGGCTGCGAGCAACGATTAGTATTTGCTGCAAGAAGCGGGACGAGAAGTCGAACTGTCAATTAGTTCCCTTTGACAAACTTGCTTGACTTCCAGTCTTGATTATTTAATATTTCTAGCTCTTTCTGATTTACTCATTATGCTTCTCACTTTGCTTCTCACTCTACGCTTCTTTTTATTATTATTATTATTTTTGTTAGTTGTTTTCTTATACATTTAATTCCTTAACTTTGAGCTGCTCTCTCTATCTCTCTCTCTCTCTCTCTCTCTCTCTCTCTCTCTCTCTTTCTGCTACCTTTCTGTCTTTGCTTTACTTCTCTAGCTGCTTCTCGCTGCTTTTGCTGACCTCTGCTTAAAGCTTCTTTGATAGCACGTGAAAAATTCTAAATAAATATGTATATTTTAAGACATATGTTATTTGTTATTTGTTAGTTAAACATTTAAGAGTAGACAATAAATTCGGTGGGCATTTAGTTTGCTTTGATTTGAATTTATGCTTAGCGAGTTAATGCGTTTACGAGTAATTAACATTTTAAAGCCGCTGCTTGGGCACATG
Source organism: Drosophila funebris (assembly GCA_018901825.1). Lineage (NCBI taxonomy): Eukaryota > Metazoa > Arthropoda > Insecta > Diptera > Drosophilidae > Drosophila > Drosophila funebris. The sequence continues at coordinate 4,955,866 of JAEIFK010000682.1, forward strand.
TCGCGTATGCGCGATGCAGATTGCGTATACGCCTATTTAAATATATATATATATGTATATATTTTCTCATAGTTTATTTACTTAGTTTTTGTTTTTGTTTTGATTTGGCGTAAAAGTTAAGCGCTGCTTCAACTTTACTGGCTGCAAAATGTGTGTGTGTGTGTGTGTATCTGTTGTGCACTTTGCGTGCGCCGCAAATTAAAAGTTGGCTAGGCAAAAGTTTTGCCCCTTTTTTATTATACAAATTATGATTTTCCAGCTGCAGTCGCACAAATGCTAAAGTGTGTGTGTCTGTCTGTGTGTGTGTGTGTGTGTGTGTCTGTGTATTGTCTGACAAATATAGATAAAGTGCACACTCGAAAGCAGAGAGTGTAGTATAAACAAAAGCAAGACATTAGTTTCAGTTTCAAATTTCCTTCACAATTGCTTATTAAAATAGTTTGAATTGTGTGTGTGTGTGAGTGTGTTAGAGTGTGTAAAGTAGCATTTCAATAGACCTGTAACTTATGCTTAAGCGTATGAGTTAGAAGTTGTTAGAAGACAGTGTAAATATATCTTAAACATGCGCTTTATATCTGCTAAAAGAGTTTACATAAATATACTTTAGATATATATAATTTATATATATATATATATATACATACATATACTAACTGCATGTTTTTTGTTAGCTTAGTTAATAACAACAGTCAACATTTAACAGTCATTGCGATATGAGTTTTCTTTTTGCGATTTTTGGAAGAGATTTTCATTTCATTTAGCTTGTTTCGAAGTACTCAAAGGAGCTTATTCATAAACATCATAAATATACAATAATACAATAATATAATTACATTTAATGCACACTTATAATATGTAGTTGTAAACGCTTAAAACACATTTATAAACTTGACTTTACTTAATCAAATAGGTTCTCTACAATATTCTAGTATATGTGGGCTATGCTTGGGTTCATGTTCCGAAACAAAATTGACAGCATTATTATTATTATTTTCAATTAAAATTACGCGCATGGAACACATAGAAATATACTTCTAATTAACTATATATGTATGTGTATATCTATGTGTGTGTCTATGTGTGTGTGTGTGTGACACGCCCAATCTTAGGCCTCTGCCAGCCACGCGTCTTGCTCGGCGCCTTATCAGCGAGGTCGGCCATTTAAAAGTAGGTGCGGTGCCTCCAACAAGGCCAGACTCTTGCTCCAAACGATAACTCCCGTCTCCGTCTCCGTCTCCGTCACCGTCTCCGTCTCCCGTATGCTTGCTGTCTCGACTTGAGAGCCCAAATGAAAACAACCGCCATAAACAAATGAAACAATCGCAAAGTTGAAGGCCAAAACACACACACGAGCCCGATGCCAATGACTTTGCCATTTTGAGAAGTCTTACGAGGTGTGTTAAACGCCACAAGTTAAATTAGTTCAACCAAGTTCCTTACACTCTTCTTTCTCATGCACATGCCAAACCTAACAGCTGCTTTGCACACTCTCACCCACTCTCTCCCACTCACAATTGATAGTCATGTTATTTCTTTAGCTAATTTCAAAGTACTTGCTCAACTTCAGGCTATACTTTAACAGCTAGTTTAAGCTGCTGTCATTGCCAGCCTGTTATAAGCTTAACATTAAACTTTAGGTTAACCTAAACTTTGACATGTGCCTGATAAAATCTATGCGCAAATTGTAATCTACAACATAAACCAGTCGAAAAGGTATAATACCCTGTACAGGGTTCTATATTAAAAGTATTTCGATAATAGGTAATTTGATTATATGAATTCTTTGCATGTTTATAGCAGCTAACTTTCATATATTTATACAAATTCAATCAAAAGCTGTTACGACACTTAATTTACTTATGCTTGTGTCGCAGTAGTTCGCTATCTCGCTCACACAAATATGCACACATGGTAAGCAGACGCATGTATCACAGTCGTTCGCTGACTCGCTCGCACACATGTGCTGCCTGCTGCTCTACGATTCAATGGAAAAATAACTTTTATTGCTGATATCTGTCTTATTTATAAACCGATCTTGATGAAACTTTCAGCATTGCTTCTATATGATATTCTTCAAGCACCTGTTAAATTAGAAATGTCTACGTTGAAAAATGTGGCTATTATTAGTTTTTTTTCAAATTGCGGTGGAAGGGGGTGAGGTATCCAAAATTTAAAATAATCTTGATCTGCGTATGGTATAGAGGAAACTTGATGCCAAATTTGGTGTCTCTAGCTGTTATAGTTGCTGAGATCGACGCGATCATACAGACGGACGGACGGACAGACAGACAGACGGATATGGCTCAATCGACTCGGCTGTTGATACTGATCAAGAATATATATACTTTATAGGGTCGGAGATGCCTCCTTCTGCCTGTTACAACATTTTTTTTCCTAAAGTTAATATATCCCTGTACAGGGTATAATAATCAAGTTCTTTTTGTGCGTCTGAGTTTAATAGCCTTGGCACACACACACACACACACACACACAGGACTATAGTATATGGCATATGTTATACACAAATTGGCTGTAACATATTTGCAACATTCATAATAAATTGTCGACTTTATAATACTCGTAAAAATGCTTTAAAAAGGAGAACATCAAAAACAGTTTTCGCAAGCTGAGCGTTGGCTATTATACACATATAGTATATATAGGTACAAGTATATGGTATTATATGGGCTATATATATATATATATATATATATATACGTATATATACTTCTGTTCTTTTATATATATATATATTTATATATATGTTTAAAATGCTAGCAAAATAATTGTATTTTTTATTTGTGTTGTCTTTAAGGTTTAGCTCTTGGATTATGTTCTTGGGTTCTGTTTACATTTTGCTTAAAGCACGTGAAGATTCTCACAGCTTTTGGATTTGGAAATGTCGCTAAGGCAAATTTTCTGTAGAATTTCCTTGGCCAGATGCAGAGATATGTGGGTACGTGAGGTTTTCATCTTCGATGAGGTAGCTTTCTTTTCGCGCGTCTCCTTCAGCCGCATCTGCAACATAGAGAACACACAAATTGTGGGACATTGATAGCCTTAATAGCATTAAGTATAACGACTACGGACACCGGACACTATACACAATTTTCATTAATTAGTGAGCTTTTGCGGCCGACAAACCATGTTCAAACCACGCTCAAACCACCCAAATGGACACACCACAAATCCATTTAAGTTATTTCCTGCACAAAATTTCGCATGCATCAATGAGTTGCGTGTATTTCGCACCTAAACCTAAATAACCGCAAAAGCTCCTACACTTGCCCCGGCTGGCATGAAAGCAACTCAAGCGTAACCATAACTTGCAACCTTCCCCAACCCATCCCAACCCAACCCCTCCCAATCCAATCCATCCCAACCCCTCCCAATCCAATCCATCCCAACCCCTCCCATTCCAATCCATCCTAACCCCAACCCCATTCCATCCCTTTAACTTACCTGTTTCAATATGCCAACGAGCAGTTCATCGACATTATGTTGTATGCCGCTGGACGTCTCAATAAATTTGGCATCGCGTGAGGCGGCCAACGTTTTGCCCTCTGTACGTCAAGGGGGCGGGCGCAGCACAGAAGTGAAGAGTGAAATATTAAATATGAAATGAAATGAAATGAAATCAAGCCAACATAATTAAGTCCTGAATTTCCTTGACTTATACTCTTAGGCCAAGAGCTGAGCACGTGTCGAACGCAGCACGACACGAGCGCTCCTTCGCATTTGGAGTTCGTGTCACGCGCTCATCACTGATTTGAAAGGAACTTTTTTTGATTGGTATTGCTTACCTTGTGATGTGATAAGCCTAGCCCGTGCCAAATCGGCTTTGTTGCCAACCAGTATGACTGCCTTGTCCTTGGTGTAGTTCTCCTGCCACAAATAATTGATAATCTCCTCGGCAATGCGAAACGAGCCCTTATCCACAACGGAGAAGACCACAACACAGCCGTGTGGCTCATACGTGGACAGTGAGTTCTCCACGCTCATCTCAACGCTGGGATGATCAATGAATACCATATCGGACTCCTCATCGTCCAGCAGCACACTGACCGTCTTCTCGCCGAACTCATCGTCTAAAACTCAGATCAGAATTAAATTCTATAGACAGAAGAGGAAACTAGCGCACTAGGGCAATGGGATTGGCATTGGACCGTACACACGCATAGGTTCCACATTACAAAATGAAAGGGGTAGCACAAACTACTCACTGTCTAACCGACTGTCTCCCGACACCCCGACTCCTCAGCCGGGCAGGGCTACTCAGTTAGGACAGTCAACTTACCTAGACTTGCATCGTAGGTGTGCATATACTCCGATGTCATAAACTGATTCACCAGCGCCGTTTTACCCACACCCGCATCACCCAGCATGACAACTCGATAGCGTGCTGGTGGCGGTGGATCCAGATTCTCTGATTCATCTGGCGATGCTGGCAGGGAATCAACATTCGCATAGCCGGCACCACAGCAACTCCCCTCAAACGGTGACCTCTCGCTGGCCCGACTATTGGTGGAGTTGACACTCGTGTTGCTGCGCGACCGTCGTGAGATTATCGAGTCACCACAATTCACCACATTGCCCTTGCTAATGGAAAAGTGTCGCAGGCGATAGAGATCATCGCTGGCTCTCGGATTATATGGACGCTCCGGCAGCGAGCAAACGCGCGGTCGAATGTGATCGGGAACTGGCGGGAGCAGGACAAAAGTTAAGGATATTAACGGCTCTCTTTTATGCTTAAACTGTTGATTATAGGTTAGATCTTTCAAGGATTATTATACTATATACTGGTAATCAGTTGGCACAGTTTCAGGCTTCCGGATTGCCCTGGTCAAGCTTCAATTCTTTGTTTAGGTATACACAGACTTGGCTATGTTGATTCAGCTCGTCGGACGGATGAGGAATGAATATGGAGACGGGTACACTTGCCTCTAGAGCGTTCTCTTAGAGAGAGTTTTGTGTACAATACATACATACTTTACATATGCATGTATCGCTGTCTCTCTCTGTCTTATGTGTTGGCCGCAAAGCGCAAGCAATGCAATACAACTATATCTCTTCTTTCCTTTCTGCATATCTTTCTTATTCATGGACCAATCTTTCTGAAACTTTCAGGATTGCTTAACTACACTATTTTGCAAGGAACTGCTGAGTTGAAAGTGTCTGCGTTAAGAAATATGGCCATAATTAATAGATAGACAGACGGACATGGCACAACCGTCTTGGCTGTTGATACAGATACTCTAGAAACAACTTAACTGAGCGTTAAACTTAAGGAAGAAGAAGAAGCAGCAGTGACTTGCTCTATTTATAAGCAAAAGGTTAACAAAATTCATTTCTTTACCTGGCAACTCGAGAAAATTGGAAGTGCGACGTTGTCGGCCGCGGTTGGAGCTTTGGAAGGCCAACGGACCGATGTCATCGTTGGAGAAGATGGAAGTATTGGAGCAGGCACTCTTCATGGACTCACGCGAGCTGCGTCGACTCGCCAGATAGGCGAGGCCACCTTTGGAGCTGCCACGTCGCCGTGGCTTATATTCGACGGCATCACGCTTGGGTTTGGCGGGTTTGCAGCCGCTGAGCTCGTGCTCGGAGTCCTTGGTGAGATCACTGGTGGATTTGCGATAGCGCAGCGAGACAACGCTATCGGAGCAGGTGCGATCCAAGGTGGAATGGGAGCTGTGGAGCACTTGATAGCCGGGATTCGAGGTGATATTGATAGCATGACGACGCTGGCGATGCGATTGTGGTTCATCTGTGGTCACATGACCGGCATCCGTGTCCGTATAACTAAAACTGGTGGTTGTGGTGGTCACCAGTGTGCTATTCGTATGCTGTGTCGTCTCGCCGGATTCCATCGACAGCTGTGTGCATTCCGTGATGCAGGAGTCCCGCTTCAAGCCGTAGTAACCACCTGCTGAGCCACTCGGTGCCCCACCACTGTTGTAACCACCACTGGCCGTAGAAGCGGCTGCTGCTGCAGCTGCATTCAGACAACGTGCATCGATTTTGGTTATAACCGGCAATTCCCACTCATCCCGACGCCGCTTGCTGCTACTTGCCACTTGACCGCCCACTCCCACTGCCACTCCCACTCCCGTTGTGGTCAACTGCGGCAACTGATCCAGCGGCGGCTTGGAGCGCATCAGCTTCTTGGAACCCTGGCGACGTGGCGAACTCGGTGGCTCATAGTACAGGGAGCCATCGTCGGGTGAGATGGGTTCGTAATACTCAAACTTTTTACCCAACGCTGCCTGATCCATGCCAGGACCCGGACTGACAGCATCAAAGACAAACTTACATGGCGATTTGGGGCTACGGCCCGCATGGCCGCTCATCAGGGATGACGAGGAGTCGTCCATCGATCCCGATGTGGGCGTCTGATAGTAGGATGAGGGCGTTGAGTTGCTCACCTCATCACAGCTGTCATTCGCATATGTTGTTGTTATCTTGGGACTACGTGGTGGCTCATAGCCTCCATAGCCGTAAGTTGTCTGTGTGGGCGTGGCATAAACCGAAGGCGGTGCCGGATGATAGCTTCTGTGTGTTCTGAAATCATCTCATCTCATTTGACATATATATATATTTGTATTTGCTCACCTGGGCGACTTGGGTGTGGCGCCTTTGTAGGGCAAAGGATTGCTTGCCGCACGCGCTGGTGTCTTGTGGCCACCACCATGCCCATGGGAATGTGGATGCCCATGTCCATAGCCACCACCACCAGCTGCTGACTCGCCACCATCCCAGCTGTGCTGTTGTTGTGCCATATTATCCAATTGCTATCAGTGTCGAGGCTGAGCAGGTTTAATATTCCTGTGTATTCTGTTGCTGCTGCTGCTGCTGCTGATGCTGCTGAAAGTTGGTCGCAACTCATGTGTAAATATTACGGGCCATTACTCAACACAAACACACACACATACGCACACACACACGCACACACACGCATATCTGCCTAAAAGGCCGCAGCGAGTAAACATAATTTATGGTTTTATCTTAATTTAATAAAATAATGAAAACTACAATAAAACGCAAAACGCATAAAGACCAGGGCCATGTCAACTGCCACGCCCACAACGTACCACACTGCCGCCTAAATAGCTCGCGGCCTTAGCAAATTTGTTGTGCGTGTATGTATCTGTGTGTGTGTGTGTGTGTGTGTGTGTCAGCAAATTGTTTATGAAATTTGCGTTCAGCTCGCTCAAAGTTAACAGCTCAAGTGGTTGTGGTTATCCCACCCCCCGCCCATTTCCTCATCTTCCCCATTCTGTCCATTCAGCTTTAATGCTAAGCTCTTAAATCATTTTATTGCAACTTTAAAAGTCCTCCGTCCTCTGCCCTCTGTAGCTTGTTGCATGCAACAAGCTGCCGCTGTCGCTTTGCATTTACTCTCCTGCTGTGTGTGTGTGTGGTAAAAAGTTGATGTTTGTCTTTTGGTTGGCTTAACAAACTGTCAAACACACACACATACACACAGACTCTCTCTCACTCACACACACAGACATACAACAAATCGACGAAGATTTTGCTCTGAAGTAGTAGTAGTTTGCCAGCAGTTTAAAGTTTCTTAACTTAAACTAAGTCTGCATCTGAGTTAGGTATGATAGACAGTTAGACAGTTAGAGCTTGCCAATTAGAAGAGCGTTCAAGTCGAACAAATTAAACCATGAGACTTCAACGGGTTTAAACCTTTTAATACCCTGTACAGGGATATAATAAATTTGTGGTAAAATTTTTGTGTTAATACACAGAAGGAGGCATCTCTGACCCTATAAAGTATATATATTCTTGATCAGTATCAACTGCCGAGTCGATTGAGCCATGTCCGTCCGTCTGTCCGTCCGTCCGTCTGTATGAACGCGTCGATCTCAGCAACTATAAGAGCTAGAGACACCAAATTTGGCATTAAGTTTCCTCTATACCATACGCAGATCAAGTTTATTTTAAATTTTGGATACCTCCTCCCCTTCCCCCGCAATTTGAAAAAAACTAATAATAGCCACATTTTTCAACGTAGACACTTCTAACTTAACAGGTGCTTGAGGAATATCATATAGAAGCAATGCTGAAAGTTTCATTAAGATCGGTTTATAAATAAGACAGATATCAGCAATAAAAGTTATTTTTCCATTGAATCGTAGAGCAGCAGGCAGCACATGTGTGCGAGCGAGACAGCGAACGACTGTGATACATTCGTCTGCTTACCATGTGTGCATATTTGTGTGAGCGAGATAGCGAACTACTGCGACACAAGCATAAGTAAATTAAGTGTCGTAACACTCAGCTTTTGATTGAATGTGTATAAATATGTGAAAGTTAGCTGCTATAGGCAAGCAAAGAATTCATATGCAAAATGAGAGTTTCAAAGGGGTTTTCTTTAAACACCTGTTATTATCAAAATACTCTTAATATAGAAGCCTGTACAGGGTATTATACTGTCGAATGCGGTCGACTGTAGCCTTTTTTTTGAACTGTGATCAACTTTGTTTCGATGAGTTAAACGTGTTATATATCTAAATCTGTTTTGTGCAAACAACGACAAAATTCCCCTATTGTTGCAGCCAATAAAATATTACTATATTCTTAATATTATATTAAGCAATAAAAATAAATTTATAAATATTAAACAGATTTAATAATAAAACGGTTTAGTATTTGAATTTCAATATTCACCAGACTTAAAATTCTGCTAGCTGATTGAGTTGCTTTACAAAATTCTAATCCAACTGTCAACTGAGTTTGATTTTCGCTTTCATTTTCATTCTTTGACTGATTTGATTGTTGCAAATTGTCACATTTAAACTATTTGTAGTATAGTTTAATGGCGGTGCTATAAAAATAAAGAACATGCTAAAGCCACAATGTAGTACTATAAAATTGTCCAGCAGTTATATGGGCAAATCTTGTGTCTCATTTTATTGTCCAGCTCCTGCGGAGGTCGTAACATGAGTGCCAACTGTTGCCATTGCCTTTGCCCCAGAGTTTGCTCCCATTCCAGCTGAACCCCACCCCATTCCCATCATTCCCTTTTGGTTATCTATTGTGTTATACAAATAGCCAAGTCACCCACTCACTCATCCAGGCACAAAGCGTGGATACGTGTCCATATTGTAAAGCAAATAATATGAAAGCGAGCAACTGAATACTCATGTGTGCATATAAGTGTATTCAGTGCGGTACCTGTTGGTCTTTATACCTCCTAAACGAGGTGTCTACTGAGAGTGTATATTCGTATAACAATTGTATAATACAGTAATAACAATAATTACAATAAACTACAGCTTTGAAATAGAAATTGAATACTCTAATGACTATTCAGTTAGTTAATTAAGCAAATTAAACGTAATTGACAATTAAAAGGAATTTATAGTTTAAATTGAAGAAACACATCTTATGCGATATAATATAATACTTAATTCTGAGTCGAACAAGCAGCTTTATGCACAATCAATTCATGTTAAAACCAATTTTGAATTTAAATTAAATTGTCTGCACATAACAGAAGCTTCTTAGTATGAAATAGATACAGAGCAATACCTAGAAGCTTGTCAATTAAAATTGTTGGGCAATCTATGCAAAACGTGGGCAGCGTTTGTACCTGCAATTTACAAAGAAGTCAGCGGCACATGATGAAGTTGGGAAGCTTCAAAGCAAGACAAATATGCATAAAAAGTTCTAAATATCGAACTTTCCTTAGCTCTAGTTAAGAGCAAAGTAATAAGCTGTTCTTAGCAACCATTGAGTTTTAGTTGAAAAGCAATTTTAGATTCCAGGAAAAGACAAACAAATTAGTTTTAATTTGAGATAGTAAGGAAATATAATATTGTATAATAAATAATATAATAGATAATTAATTTATATACAAAATAAATCAACATTAAATAAAAGATAATAAATAACTACAAATAAATGATTTTTTATTAGTTATTTATAACCTATTTATATTTAATTATTTATTTATTTATTTATTTATTTATTTATATATTTATTTATATATTTATTTATTTGTTTATTTATTTATTTATTTATTTGTTTATTTATTTATTTATATATTTATTTATTTATTTATTTATTTATTTATTTATTTATTTATTTATTTATTTATTTATTTATTTATTTATTTATTTATTTATTTATTTATTTATTTATTTATTTATTTATTTATTTATTTATTTATTTATTTATTTATTTATTTATTTATTTATTTATTTATTTATTTATTTATTTATTTATTTATTTATTTATTTATTTATTTATTTATTTATTTATTTATTTATTTATTTATTTATTTATTTATTTATTTATTTATTTATTTATTTATTTATTTATTTATTTATTTATTTATTTATTTATTTATTTATTTATTTATTTATTTATTTATTTATTTATTTATTTATTTATTTATTTATTTATTTATTTATTTATTTATTTATTTATTTATTTACTTATTTACTTATTTATTTAAATGGATGAGCGCCAATTACAGGGTATATTTAAGTCGATGTTGGCACTCAATGAACTTAACTACGTTTCTGTGTGCATGGGAATCACGTAACCTGGCCTGTTGCCACCGCAACCAATCATTCAGATGGAAAGGCAGACAGACAGATAGACAGACAGACTCTCACAGGAGTTGAGTGAGTTGTTTGTGGTGGTGGGGGGGTGGGGTGGTGGTTGGTGAGAGGGAGGTGTGGGTGGACTGAAGCATGGATAGAATAATCATAAAAATGTTGAATAGAAAAAACATTTCACAATCCCGTGTATTTTACCAGGCAGCGAGCATGGACAACAGTTTTGGTTGTGCGAAAAATCTGTGGACAGCAACAACAACAACAACAAAAACAGCAACAAATCAATACAAAAAGAAATGCCAGCTACAACTCTCTCACTCCCTCTGGTTATCTGGTTATCTGTCTGTCTATCTGTCTCTCTCCAGCTGCCATTTCTCATTCAACTGGTCGTCAGAACACAAAAAATCAACTTGTGTGTGTTGGTATTACGTGAATTATCTATGCATGACAGAGAGAGAGAGAGAGAGAGAGAGAGAGAGAGAGAGAGATATCAAACCTTGTCCCAAGCCTAGCAAGAACTTGGAACTTGCAGAGCTTAGAGAGCATTGTGAGCAATTTTTACATAAGCGTATTAAAGAAGAAGATGTAGAACATGAAGATGGAGTTTAATATAATTGCTACATATTCGATTGAATTTCGAATTTCGAATTTTAGAATTTAGCTCATTCAACATGCAGCTCAGTTAGTCAGTCAGTCAGTCAGTCAATTGGATTGGACAATGAGACAATGAATAACTTAGGAAATTGCTGTGCATTGTGTGGCAGGTTTATTGTATTACCAAAGTTATGCATATATTTACGAAGAAAACCTGAGGCCAAATCAGACGAAATCTGATTAGATTTACCGACGGATTTGTGTGTGTGACGCGAGAGAAAGCCGCAGCGAAGGCAACTAAAAGGAAGGGAAAGGAAAGGAGTAATGGAGGTAGTTAGTTAGTTAGTTAGAGAGTGGGGAAAAGGATTTGCATATTTGAAGCAGTGAAAGTAGCATTTATACTTAACGTAACTTCAAAGTAGTTTCAACAGTCTGAAATCTGAAAAGTTCAAATGTCTCTGAACTGCGACCCCAAAAACTGTCTGTAAGTACTACCTATCATTAACATCAACGTCATGGAAAACCCAAGTGCAGTTCTTGAAGCTATTAAGTTGTGGGTGAATCTCCTGCTTTGACTGTCCAGCTCAACCCTTTTAAGTAAACTTTGCTTAATTACATGCCCGCACCCGTTAAGCACATATTTAACACCCACACACACACACACACACACACACACACACATACGTATATAAGCAAACATAAATAATACCGCACCTACATACATAGTACCCTCTGCTCCTCCCACTAATAAGTTGTGACCAGCACTTGCCACACAGAATTAGCGTTTGTTGTAAAAATAAATATGTACGTGTTAGTGTGGTTGTCTGGGTGTGTGTGTGTGTGTGTGTGTGTGTAGCATAAACAAGAAAAGTCCATAAAACACTTAGGATCAAACAATATACAAGAGACGTCAAGAAAGTGTAGCCTATTTAGTGAGGCGCCCAAGGGGAGACTTCTGCACATTGAGTTGAGCTGGTCAGCTGGCCAGTTGGTCAGCTATGGCTTTGGCTTTTGCTTTTGCCAAATGGCAAATTAGAATTCTAGGCTAAAAGTCACGTTCGCAACTTAGTTATTAGACTCTGCGTCAGCCGCTGCCGCCTCTCCCCGTACCCATCGATTTTATTGCAACACATAATTCTTGACGCGCGCCATTTGTGCAAATCTCATGTTGATGGCATATTAAGTGACTTAGCTAGGGGAACAGGCGCACAAGGTGGAGCACAAGTTTGGCGGGCAATTTGGTTTTAAATGCGTCATTTGTTGGATGGTTGGGGGGGAGTGACAACTACTGTGTGGGGTAGGGCTGATGTGGCAAGTTGGGGCAAGTTACGTGTAATTAGACCCGTCTGGCGGCAAAAGTTGGGTGCGAGGATTAGCAATTAAGCGAGTGTCCTGTGCGGCGAACAGCGCGCAACAAGTGCTAAAAGGGACACGCGTAATCCCAGCAATACACACACACACACACACACATACCACACACACACTGAGCGAAGTTGAAGCGTTAAAAGAGCAGCGCATAAATCAACATGTCAAATCGCAGCTTAACAGCAGACAACAGACAGCAGACAGCGACAGCGGCACAACACACACACCACACAGCACACTCACACACACACCACACACACACTCGCACACACTGTCTTAGCTTAGCAGGAAATCATATTTGATGTTTACCATTTTACGTTGATTTTGCAAATTGCGCTTGTTTGTAATTTTCGAAATTAACTTTTCTAATTGTCTTAATTGCGTTACGAAACACACTTTCTCTCGTTGCCACTCCAACTCTCCTTCCCCCTCTCTCTATCTTTCACTCTCACTCTCAAATTTCACTCTGTCTCTCCCACTCTAGGCACATGAACAATAATTGGTACAACAAACTAACAACACCAAGCAACAGTTTGTACAGTTAACCGTTCTTCGTCTCGCTGCACTTCCGCATCCGCTTTTAATACCGCGCGCTGTTGTTGCAACTGTTTTGCAAGTGCCGCACACGAAAATTGGCCGACAGTCCGCGTCCGCAGCTCGAGCTGAACTGTGACTCGGTTCGCCAGCTCGGCTGCATTTTGTCTGTGGCACGAACGTGCGGCAGTCTAAAAGCTTCAGCTTAACCAAACAAAAAGCTCTTCCAGCCTGGAAGTGATGCGCCTTTCAAAACGTTGATTTCCGGGTAAGAACATTTTATTTGGGTTCAATTGTTGCTCGTTGAATTTGTTTTATTTGAATGCTACATTTTTATTCAAGTCCTTAAATAGTTTTTAATATAATTTAACTCTATTAATAGTATAATAATATTAAAAAGTAATTAATAAATGATAGCATTAAGCAATTTTAATCAAATTTGTTGTTGATATATTAAACAAAGTTATACTTAATAGCAAATGCATCAATCTTATGCTTACCAATGCATAGGGTATTCTAATTATACCCTGTACAGGGATATATTTGCTTTGTGAAAAAAGTATGTAACAGGCAGAAGGAGGCATCTCCGACCCTATAAAGTATATATATTCTTGATCAGTATCAACAGCCGTGTCGATTGAGCCATGTCCGTCTGTCTGTCCGTTCGTCTGTCCGTCCGTCTGTATGAACGCGTCGATCTCAGCAACTATAAGAGCTAGAGACACCAAATTTGGCATGAAGGTTCCTGTATACCATACGCAGATCATGTTTATTTTAAATTTTGGATACCTCCTCCCCTTCCCCCGCAATTTGAAAAAAACTAATAATAGCCACATTTTTCAACGTAGACACTTCTAATTTAACAGGTGCTTGAAGAATATCATATAGAAGCAATGCTGAAAGTTTCATCAAGATCGATTTATAAATAAGACAGATATCAGCAATAAAAGTTATTTTTCCATTGAATCGTAGAGCAGCAGGCAGCACATGTGTTCGAGCGAGACAGCGAACGACAGAGACTATGAAGAGTTCCTTAACACATATTTATTTTAGAATCTTTCTTTATAGAAGGGAAAATGGATCGATCACTCTCACTGTCGAATAGACCTCAACGATTCAGCCTGAGGTGGCTGGTCAGGATTTCTTTCTACCATTTTCAGTTGTTGTAGACTCAACGCACGTGTTGAGTACCACTGTGCCCAATTCGAACAGAGAAACTCGTAAGTTCTCTAAATTGCATCAATCGCAAGGATACTTATTATCGTCTCTTTCACTCAACCAACACTGAGCCACACTGAGGACAACGTACGCTGTCGTCCCACTCTTTTAGTGCTATACAACAACAAAAGGGAGTCTCGCCTTTTACAACACTTAACAATTCGCCTCAAAAGTCATTAGGCATTAAGCTCTTTCTGACATATATATAAGCAGAGTTATCGGTATCGGGTACCTCAAAGTCGAGCATACTCAACTGGCTCCCTTTACTACTTTACTACTTTAGAGTAGTTCAACATACAGGTAAATGCTTCAAAAACGTTTTCTTTGTGTTAAAATCATTTGTATTTATTATAATTTAAGTTGTTTGTTTGCTTTTTGATTTTCCTTTCTTTTTTTTTTTTTTTTTTTGTTTTTTTTTTTATATATTTTACATTATGAACTTAAAACTTAGATATACACTTAACGCTAGTGCTTATTTAATAAATAGTTGTGGAAGTCTGCGGCTTAAAACTAGAGAAACGACTAAGGAGTAGAATTGTGAATTTAGATAGTCTTCGGGTAATATAGAGTATATGCGGGTTAGTTTAGTTTTTGGGTGCGTATTATGGTTGCAGGGCGGGTAAAGATGTGTGTGTGTGTGTATATATGTATGTGTGTGTATATATGTATGTGTGTGTGTATGTATTTACAAGGCAGCAACACGTTCGCTCAGCTTTTCCAGCTCTGCATAGATGCTGGCTGGCAGATCGGCACCCACTTGGGATTCGAAATAGTTGCGAATATCCTGCACCTCCTGGGTCCAGAAGTCCTTGGGCAGCGAGAAGAGTTGAGGCAGATCGATCTGCTCCTTCATGCCAGCCAAGTTGAGTTCACCAGCCGCGGGAATGCGACCAATCGCTGAATCCTGATAGCAATCTTCACCATTGCAACGGCGCAGTATCCACTCGAGCACTCGGGAGTTCTCGCCGTATCCGGGCCACATGAATTTACCCTGATCGCTCTTGCGGAACCAGTTCACATGGAAGATCTTGGGCACCTGGCCGCGCTTCTCCATGCTCAACCAGTGGGCCACATAGTCACCAAAATTGTAGCCGAAGAAGGGACGCATCGCAAACGGATCGTGCATGATCATCTTGCCCTTATGCTCAGCTGCGGCAGTGGCCTCGCTACGCATTGCAGCGCCAATGAAGACACCATGTGACCAGTTGCGTGCCTCATAGATCAGGGGCACACCAGCGGGACGGCGGCCACCGAAGAGCATTGCAGAGATGGGCACACCAGCTGGATCCTCCCAGGCGCCATCGATGATCGGACACTGGGCGGCAGGCGTGCAGAAGCGGGAGTTGGGATGAGCGGCGGGTTGGCCAGATTCTTTGGACCAGGGTTTGCCCAACCAATCGGTAATTTGTACATTGGGTGCCAAGCTGCTCTCCATGCCTTCCCAGTAGACGCCACCATCGGATGTGGATGCCACATTGGTGAATATGGTGTTCTTAAAGACAGTCTTCATGGCAATGGGATTGGTCTCCATCGAGGTGCCGGGAGCGACACCAAAGAAGCCATTCTCAGGATTGATGGCACGCAGAACTCCCTGCGAATCGAATTTCATCCAGGCGATGTCATCGCCCACACACTCCACCTTGTAGTTGGCCAACGAAGGGTTCAACATGGCCAAGTTAGTCTTGCCGCAAGCCGATGGGAAGGCGGCTGTGATGTACTTCTTCACGCCCTTGGGATCAGTGATGCCCAGAATAAGCATGTGCTCGGCCAGCCAACCCTCCCGCTTGGCAATGGTGCTGCCAATGCGCAGAGCAAAGCACTTCTTGCCCAGCAGCGAGTTGCCACCGTAGCCAGAGCCATAAGAGACGATCAAGTTCTCAGCAGGCTTGTGCAGGATGATGGTACGCTCGGGATCGCAAGGCCAGGATGGCTGCTCGACTTGACCGTTGGCCGGAGTGCCCACCGAGTGCAGAGCACGGACAAACTCCTCCTTCTTGGCCAACTGCTGGAGCACAGCGGCTCCCATGCGGGTCATGATGCGCATGGAGGCTGCCACGTAGGCGGAATCGGTGATTTCAATGCCGATCTTGGAGAGCGGTGAGCCAACGGGACCCATGCTGAAGGGAACCACATACATGGTGCGTCCCTTCATGCAGCCGGGAAAGCGTTGCTGAATCGCTGCCTCCATGTCGATGGGGGAAATCCAGTTGCCCAGAGTACCCTTAACGCCATCCTTGGGCGTGGGAATGGTCTCCTCACGCTCCTCCGTGCAGATGAATGTCTTGGACTCGACACGAGCGACATCGGCGGGATTGGTGCGTGCCAACCAGCAGTTCTCATACTTGGGCAGCGAGACAATGGTGCCTTGCTCCAGCAGCGTCTTGATGAGCATCTTGTTCTCCTGCTCGCTGCCATCACAGATGTGCACCTGATCGGGCTGGCACAGAGCAATGGCCTCCTCGACAAAGCTAAGCACGCCAGCTGTCAAGGAGCTCACATCGCCAAAGGAGGTGGGAATGCCACGGATGTGACTGTAAAGGCCGCAATTGTCCTGGCGCTGCTTGTGCAGCTGGGGCAGGCCGCAGCCATTGGAGGAGCTGGAGCTGAAGTTGGATAAAAGAGAGAACTAATGAGCGAGAGTTGCTAGAGCAGTAAGTGGGTCAGTGGGCGAGGTATTTGGACAATTCTGACAGTCAGTGGATCGGGGTGGTAAGATTATTATTATTATCATTTAGGGAAATGATTCATAAACGATATTTATTAGAGAATCTTTTTGAATTCATTTTATTTTTAATAAGTGATATAAATTGGGAATTTAAGGAATTTCCTTTTATATAAAAAACAGCAGAAGGGAATGTTGGAAATATTTTCCAAGTATTTTTAAACATATGAAAAGCACAGAAAAATTAATTTTAAATGCCAACATTAATAAACATATGAATAAAATAAATTCTGAATAATTTTCAAAGTTAATTTTCATTAGGAATTTGGAATAGGAACTTAAGTAAATATTTTCCACATATTACTCAGCAGTTTATGATGTTCAACATAGGAAAATTCTGTTGAAATGCAATGAAACATTTCTATAAAAATACATTTTGGGTCATTCTATGAAAATGCATTGCCAGCAAAGACACTAGAGTGTCTAGAGACTTCGGAAGACGTGTTATGTGTACAAAGTGTATTTGTTTGTATTTCTTCTTCTTCTTTTTAGCAACTCGTACTTACATAATTTTGTTTTCAATGAGCTCAGGCATTTTGTTTGTTTGGTTTTATTGGTTAATCAATTAAATATTATTATTTCTTTTAAAGACTTTGGAATATGGCGCACAAATGTTTTTTTTATGTACTTTGCTTTTGTTTATGGGCAAATATTAAATTTGTTAAATATCACAATTTTTAATTATCACAATTTGATTGTATTTTCTTTTTTTTTTTGTATTTGTTTTGTACAGTTTTATATTTGCTTTGCTTTCATATGTTACGCCAGAGTTTTTTGTCAAAAATCAATTTGATTTTCAGATCACTGAAATTGAATGTTTCACTTGATCTTTCCATTTACTCAGTCCACGAGTAACTGATGCCAACTGGCCGCGCTAGCTGCCTTTTATACGCTCCGCGAGAGACAACGCTGGCGCCTGCCCGATCCAACTAGAACATGTTCGGGCAAACGATCGGCTCAACGTTCGGCTTCATCAGTCGGCAATCGGTTGTGGCGTGCGCTTTATTTGTGGCGTCGGGTCAAGCTTCGGGCACGCTGATTGGCCCGTTGCTGGGAGGCTCGCCGATTGTTTTGGTTTTTTCCTTGGCCAAGGGAGCGGGTGAGGTGACAGATGAAGGGGGTTATATTGCTGCTATTGCATGCCGCTTGGCAACAGCCACAGCCACAGCGCGCATTAGTTGCCGTTGCTGGTTGTCCGTTGTTGTGGCAAGTTTCTACATTTATTATTGTTCTTGTTGCGCCGTTTTCGATTCCGATTATTTTCTGCCTTTATTTTGATAGGCATCGATTTTCGCACTGATAAGATTGGAAGCAACTTGTTGATATTTTTCGCATAGCTGCTAATTTAATTATTTTGTTTATTTATGTTCTTGCTCGATATCAGGCAAGTGCGCTACGTAAACAGCACTCAATTGGCATTTCAATGCAATGTAAACAGTTTACACATCAAGTCAATTGACTGTATGAACAAATTCAAATGCAAATACAGCTCGGCTGCTATCGTATCTCTACTTATCGCCACACCTACGAGTTGATTGACAAACAGTGCTACTGATACAGTAGTAATTCGGTATTGAGAACGTTAACGGTTATCGTTAGCCAAAAAAGAACTTAACTTAAGCTAAATCTTTGAAATTGTTTTTGGATGTGATAATGAATTCAAATAGTATGAATAGTTTTGTTTAAATTAGATACCATTTGAATTAGCCAACACTCATATCTGTCAATTGTCCAACTGAACTAACTAATAGATACCAACAGCTACTTAGCCCCTCTGCCATTTGCTACCCCCATTTCGCTTGTGCACGCGCCCACCTACGTTTAGGCCAACATCATCACATGGCACATGGATTTGTTGATACGCAGCCAAAAAAAATTTCACTTTTTCTTCTATATAACATAGAAACTGGTGACGGCAAATTTGATGATCTGTTCAGCTCAGTTCTTTCGTCTTTATTCTCAGTGTGCTCTTGTGTCATAATGTTGGCCATGGCCATCAGCCAAATGTCTTTGGAGGCCATGAATGGCCAGCCACACGTTGGCTGGCATTATTCATGTGACATGTTGTACCCAATAATAGCCAAATGGCTTTCGATCATGTGTTGTAGAAGGAGAAATGAAGGTTTCCCAAAAAAAAAAAAAAAAACTGAACAGATCTGAACTGAAACTCATATGGTATGATATGTCAGCTGTCTAAGAACTGAACCACCTTGAAAGTATCCCTATTGAAAGCTCCCTTATGCCACTGCCGCTTAAAGGTTTTTTTTTTTTTTTTTTTGTCAGCCAGTCTCCACGCGTCTCTTAAAATGGCAACGAAAAATTCGCTGAAATTTTTTTCGTGTGTTTTATTTATAAACCATGGACTTGTTTTTCTAGTTCAGCTTGATAAGCCTGATCATCATCATCATCAGCAGCAACAGCAGCAGCAGCATCATTACTGTCTGTCTGCTTGCTTGCTTGCTTCTCACACACCCCTACCTGCCCTATCACCTAAGACACACTCCCTCGCTTCTCTCTTCACCTGGCGTCGCGACGTGCAAAGATCGTCTGATGACTTGACTTTATTTGCTGAATTTACGTCAATTGATTTGACCAATCAATAATGAAAAAAATCAACATACTTATTATGAATATATATATATATATATATATATATATATTCATATATATTAGCTATATAGCTATATTTATTCGATGGGTTTGTCTCTTGCGGGTTATCAGCTGGTTAACGAGCCCCTAGAATCTGTAGGCTAGTGGAAAATACCTTCTAAATATAGAGCTGAGCTCTGTTTTTAGTTCATAGCACTAGCAACGTCCCGGATCTAATTATTCCTAGCACTATTATGTATAATGTCTAGACATTCAACAGTTGCTTAGTGAAAATTCAATTGAATTCCTGTTTCACATTGTTCTGCGTGTGCTGAGAGATGTTGCTGCCATAGGAAACCCAGTTAAGCAGTTAGTTTAACAGTTCATAATTGAGTTGCTTCTTCAGACTGCTTTTCACAAGCTAGCCTGATCTGAAACCCTTCTTCTTCAACGCTCTTTTGGCCTTATCACAGTTGTATGTTGGTTGGCTCGGTTGGCTTTTGGCTGCATGTCGAATCACACCACCCCGTGACAGGGTCGATAATCAGACCTTGGCAACCGCAGACGCCTTTTATTCTTTTTTTTTTTTTTTTTGTTTCTTTTCAAGATCAACGTTCGTTGAGGCTCGATCCATAAAGTTGTTTTATTTTTATTTTGTACTGCCCAATTGTTTGTTTTGTATTTTTGTCAGCGTTTTATTTGCTTGTTTTCGCTGCGATCTTGATAATTGGCAACAGTGCAGAGAGGTTAAGGCGATTATGGATTTATATGCTTGTTTACGCCAATTGCGGACGGGCCTCCGACTCATTGGTACTTTCTACAATACTATACTATGCCATACCATAACATACCATACCATAACCATATTGATAAGCTCTGGCCACGCCCTGTCCCATTTATTAATAATGAAGAATTTCAACTCGGAACTGGCTACAACAAAATCTTTTGCTCGTTTTATTAGACATTTATTAAACTAAGATTACCAATAACCTATGGAACCCAAATTGCTGCACATCACATGGTTGCCACACGCGCCTTTAGTTCAGCCAATTGTGTTGCCACCGCACGGGGCAAATGCTCACCCACCTGCGCCTCGAAGTACTTCTCAATCTCGGTGACCTCCTGTTGCCAGAAGTCCTTGGGCAAGTCGAACAGTTGCTTCAGATCCACGCTGTTTTCAAGTCCGGCAACGTTCAGGGCATCCTTGCTGGGCAGGCGACCAATCGGCGACTCCTCGTAGCAGTTCTCGCCCTGCACCCGGCGGAAGATCCAATCCAGGACGCGGGAGTTATCCCCAAAGCCGGGCCAAAGGAACTTACCCTCAGAGCTCTTGCGGAACCAGTTGACGTGGAAGATCTTGGGCACCTGGCCGCGTTGCTCCATGCTCAGCCAATGGCCGAGGTAATCACCAAAGTTGTAGCCGAAGAAGGGACGCATCGCAAACGGATCGTGCATGATTACCTTGGCCTTGTGCTCCGCCGCGGCAGTTGCCTCACTGCGCATTGAGGCGCCAACGAAGACACCATGTGACCAGTCGCGGGCCTCGTAGACTAGAGGAACACCAGCGGGACGACGACCGCCGAACAGAATAGCAGAGATGGGCACGCCGGCGCTATCCTCCCAGGCAGGATCAATAATGGGACACTGTAAGGCGGGCGTGCAGAAGCGAGAGTTGGGATGCGCTGCCGGCTTGCCCGATTCCTTGGACCAGAGCTTGCCTAGCCAATCGGTAACGGTGACACCGGCCAGTTGGGATGCCTCCATACCTTCCCAATAGACGCCGCCGTCAGAGGTGGATGCCACATTGGTGAAGACCGTGTTGCGGAAGACCGTGTCCATTGCAATGGGATTTGTTGCACGCGAGGTGCCAGGCGCAACACCAAAGAATCCATTCTCGGGATTAATGGCACGCAGAACTCCCTTGGAATCGAACTTCATCCAGGCAATATCATCGCCCACACACTCCACCTTGTAGCCCGGCAGAGTGGGCGTCATCATGGCCAGGTTAGTCTTACCACACGCAGAGGGGAAGGCGGCGGCTACATAGATTTTCTTACCCTGTGGATTGGTGATGCCCAGTATAAGCATATGCTCGGCCAGCCAACCCTCCCGCTTGGCAATGGTGCTGCCAATGCGCAGAGCAAAGCACTTCTTGCCCAGCAGCGAGTTGCCACCGTAGCCAGAGCCATAGGAGACGATCTCGTTCTCGGCAGGCTTATGCAGGATGATGGTACGCTCGGGATCGCAGGGCCAGGAGGTCTGAGCCTGGACACCGCTGGCAGGTGTACCCACTGAGTGGAGGCACTTGACGAACTGGCCGTCGCCCTGTTGCAGTACTTGCAGCACTGGAGAGCCGGCACGCGTCATTATCTTCATGGATTCCACGACATAAGGTGAGTCGGTGATTTCTATGCCGATCTTGGAAAGGGGTGAGCCCACTGGACCCATGCTGAAGGGTATCACATACATGGTGCGTCCCTTCATGCAGCCTGGAAAACGTTCTGCAATAGCTGACTTCAAATCCGTCTCGGAAATCCAGTTTCCCAGGGTCCCAGGTGTTGCATTAGGTGTCACCGGAATGGTCTGCTCCTTGCGTTCCGTGCAGATGAATGTCTTGGACTCCACACGGGCCACATCAGCCGGATTGGTTCTGGCCAGCCAACAGTTATCGTACTTGGGTAAAGGCACAATGGTGCCTTGTTTAAGCATCAAACTCTGCAGGAGCTTACTCTCCGCTGGACTGCCATCACAGATGTGCACACTCTCCGGCTGGCAGAGTCCCACACATTTCTCCACATAATCTTTGACAGCGGGTGTCAGAGTCTTTGCATCGCCATATTGCACGGACAGGGCACGGCAAACCAGACGAAAGTTGTAGGTCTTAGGCGGGACAACTAGCCTAAGGAGAAGTAAGAGAACAGAGATGGGTTAGAGATCAGTTAGAGCAGTAGAAGAGCAGAGACTGATGAAAAAGGGGCAGAGATTGATGGATGAAGTAAAAAAGAGATAGAAAAGAGAGATAAAGTAGATTATTGTTAGCTGAAGAAAGCGAGTTAAGTTACTTAGTTAAGCTAGGAAGTGGTTAAATGAGGGTTTACCCCTCACGCTCTCAGTCTAACAACTGTTGCTGTACGACTGTTAGCGCTTGGGCACAACTGTACCACAATTAGTATTCTAAGTATGTTCGCACAGCTGCTGGAAAAATGAGTTGAGGCGATGTTGTGTTTGTCCCACACAATTGTAAAAATCAAAACTGGCTAATCAGCTGTTGGCTGGTTGTGCAGGTTTCTGCATATACCCCGCACACATACAGCACCATCTATGGGGTTGCATATGCTCAACAGAGTGACTAAATGATAAGTTATGATTTATCTAAGATGTATACTTAGAAATAGACCTATTAATCAATATAACTTTAACTAAATGGATTTAAAGCGCTGTCAAACTAATTGTTTAACTCAGAACTCTCTAAGAGTGAACTTTTGGATATAGTTTAAGTTCTGTTTGATTGTTTCTTAACTAGTTAAGATTTGGTTTAGCTTTCTTTAGGTATCTATGCCTTACTGTACTACTTCAGTTAATTACAGCGTATCATACAGTCGATATCATTTGATTGCCTCGTTTTTATTTATGTTTGTTTCGTTTTCTGCTTTGATTTCAGAAAAACTTGCTACGACTTTTGCACAGCGCAGCCATTCGGTTTGGGGATTCCAAGAGCAGCAGCAAAATGGAGACAACCTTCAATTGTCTCTGACGAATTGAGAGTAAAAGTGCGACAGAGAGAGAGAGAGAGAGAGAGAGAGAGAGAGAGAGAGAGAGAGGAGGGAGAGAGAGGAGGGAGAGCGAGAAGACGTCGTCACAACTGCGTCACTTTCAATGGCTCGTGTATTGTAGATTGTCTCGATCTGAACCGGCTGAATAAAATGATGCAATGTTTCATCAGCCAACTGTCTGTCTGGGAAATGCTCTCTGTTATGGTTTCGACTCTAGGTATTATGGCTCTCTGTGCTCTGTCCACTGATCTCTGATCTCTGATCTCTCTTCTTGATCTGCTGATCTAAATCACTAAATTAGGATAGCATTTGTATGCGTCCTGCCCATTTGACGCAGTTGCACTTGTCTCCCTGCCTCAGCTGTTGCCGCTCTCTGTAATCATTTATCGCCTCTGCTGTTAAGCTTAATCAGCTTATATCTCAATATCTAGGGCACTCATACTATGCTCGGTTACATTGACAGCGGTACATAGTCCATTCTGTCGAGCTCTTTTCCATTTGGTGACGTCACAGCGTTTCATGTAATCTAATTGAGTGGAGCAGTCCAACGTAGTTTTTTTCGGAACTACGCATTTGTCTATTAGCTATCTGTGGGTGATGTCTGATGTCTGATGTCTGCCCTGGATAGCGTCATTAACACACATTATGTGCATGACTGTGGCATGATATTAAGTCCAATCGTTGCTGTATCTAGAATTTCATCGAGTGAACTCAATAATGCTATAAAGCAAATACTTTGAATACAACTAAATCAAATAGGTAATAAATGAAGTGTGTAAACTATATAGAATATTCAGCTATGAAGTGTATAAAGTATATAGAATCTGAGAGCTTAAAGAAAACAGTTTAAGGAAACTGTAATTTATTATATTTATAACTCTTTAATAGAAATAGAAATAGAAACTCAATTGATTTAATAACAATTGTTATTATCGATTTAAAATGTGTACAATGCGGAAATATTTATTACAATTTAATTGAACTTTGGCTGATAGTGTACATATATAAAACAAATGTTAATAAAGAAATGGAAGTATTATCAGAAATATTATTGATTTTCTTAATATATATTTATATAAAATTATTTATAAATTAAAGAGTTAAAGAGTTAAAGAGTTAATACTAAACCAAAGATAAGATTCTATTGAGAGAAATTCGCATTTTATATTATATTAAACATGTATATATTAATCTGTAATAATAATATATTTATTTATATTAATACTAAAGGAAAGAAAAAGATTTTATAGAGAGAAATACATATTTTATTTTATATTAAATATATGTAAATTAATATATAAAAATAATATATTTATATATACTAATACTAAACCAAAGATAACGATTTTATAGAGAGAAATACATTATTTATATTACTATTTATATTTATATTAATAAATTGTAAAATAATTCTATTAGAAATTTCTATTTCTTCTACTATTTTATATATTAATTTAATTGGATGTTTCTCCGACAATTAAATAAATATATAAATCCAAGTATTAAGTGCATAATTCACTTAGTCTTAGCTACTTGCTACTTGCTCACTTTCTCTACTTAATACGTATTCAACATTTATGTAGTTCAATCTACACTTTGCTACAAAACACATTAATAGCTATTCTCTTTATTTTGGGATTTACTGGATTAACCTTCTACCATTTACGATTATCGCAACGTGCTAATTAGCCTGTTAATTTAAATGAAATGAATTTTTTTAATAATTAGTTTTTGGTTTTGATTGCGTTTTTGCTTTAATCTAATTCACAGTTTTTATTGCGTCTGTTTGGCTTTTCACTTTGCTTTTGTTTGCTTACCTTCCTTGGGCTTATTTGCATTTGCTTAACAAATAAGAAAATAATAATAAATAATAAAAAATAACTAAAATAACTAAACTGACTGTGTTAGACTGCAAATGTCCTATGATTTGTGAATGTCTGGAAATGTAATCTGATTTGTTGGCCGCCTTTCGCGAGTTGTTAATATGGTTTATGGGGCTCATAACCGAATTGAAAAACAACAGAAATTGTTTATATTGTTTTTAGTATTTATGCGGCATGAGTTAGCTAAACATAGGAACTAACCATAGCCGTAGATTTACTGGGTCCATTCCAAAATTTTCGCTATCAGCTTCAACACTTGAAGCTAATTATTTGACACAGTTCGTTCTACAATATTTGACGAATGCCACGCGCTCGATGCGAACTAGAATTCTATTTAAGATGATAACAAACTAGGGTCTGTCTGGGGCAGGGGGGAGGGATTGTAATGGTTCTGTTGATTTGGGTTTGAGATTTGAGATTTGTGGAAATGGGAACTTCTTTTTCTTCGCTTCGTTTTGGCATTTGCAAATGGCAAGTACATTTTTATCTGGCTTGCTCTGTTAATTCAATACAAGAATAGAACAGACGTGCATAAGACTAAAACATACCCTGTATAATTAAAAGAAATATACAACAATGCAATGACTAAGTAATCAACTGTAGAAATTCGCCTATGCTGATTAATTTCTTAGAATTAAGTTTGATTAACAAACAGGAGTACTATGGACTGCGACGTTCCCTGTAGTTAGGGGGAGATCGCTACTGTTTCAGTAGATCATACAAAATTATACTCTTTACTTGTAGTTAGTTAAAAATAGAGTGTAATAATGTAAGAATAGCAGAGCATACCCTTAGAGATATTGAAAGTAATGGGTATATGGGTGCTGGCTGTTGCTTTGTTGCCATTGCTGTGGCACATTTATTTTCGTACTGCATATATATTTATTTTTATTGAGATTTTCCTGCGAAATACACAGCGAATTAACAAGCGCGTGTTTTTTATTTCTATATATATATATGTAAAGTATATGAAATGTTTATTGCTGTATATGTATAGATAAATATATATACATATATATACATTTTTGTCTTGGCACTTTTATTTCGGGATGCGTAGCAACAGAATTGCAGACTGAATTCTAATCCAAACTAATCTCATTCTTAGGGCTATACTGTTTAACCAAACGGGTTGTTTGACTTTGCAGCTTGGCAGGTTCATTAACTCGCCTTAGTTTCGGCAATAGACTAAGGGCAGCCTCCTAATCAGACATACTACTATACTATATTAGTTGAAGGCTCCACTACATATGGGGCCTTATCAGCTGGCCATCAAAACAACGTAACGCCAAGGCACACAACGAAAACAAACGAGTTCTCAGCACCGGTTTGAACCAGTTTCCACTGTACGATCGCATCGAGCAGACAATTGACTTTGTTTGTCGACGCGTGGCTAAAACTAAGTAAGACATTACTTTATTTAGTTCTGTGCCAAATTGTTTACAGTTTGATTTAAGTATGACGTTTTGTTAAAGGGGGGTATTTGCCAATATTTTGACTTAGTCATGATGAGACGATGGATAGTTTTTGCATCTGTTATTGGACGTCATGATTCCCTCTATAATCTGATTGCCTAACAGTTTCAGATGCTGTTGTTTCTTCAACAATTATTGTTTCATAATGCACTTAACTCTTAGTTATACTCAGAGCAGTGT
This sequence comes from Drosophila funebris, assembly GCA_018901825.1. NCBI lineage: Eukaryota > Metazoa > Arthropoda > Insecta > Diptera > Drosophilidae > Drosophila > Drosophila funebris. Next base: position 4,982,776 of record JAEIFK010000682.1, read on the forward strand.
TTCTATTTAAGGAAATGTTATGCTATCTTGAGGTACGAATTGAACAGCAGTTACAGCTATTCTTTAATATGATAACACTAAATATAATAGCAGTTAAGTATAGTTTCTTCCGCTTAATTCCCCCTAAAGTATGACGACTTACCACAGACAACAATGTTAGACAAAGTTTCCGGTATTGATGCAAACAAAAACTATACTAGGAAATTACTAAAATTACTACTGAGTGCTTATTCTTGGCAACATGATATGCTACCAATTCAAGGTTAAGGTCAACAAACTGTCCGGAATGTTGCCCCAGATAATGAGTTACAGGTGAGTTGATACAAGTTGAGGATGAGTTGTAGCATATCAACTTTAAGAATGTTGTCCTAGTCATCTGAATATGAGTTATAATGATACCAGCTAAAGGCCAAGGCCAATACGCTGCGTTGAAAGTATACCGTCAGTTGAAGTACCAGCAAGAACTGGTAATTGCAGGAACTATGAACAGTTTTCGTTATGCTATTTGATTATACTAATGAGCTCTATGTCATATCAAAGTCCAAGTGAGTATATATGTATGTATATGTTTAAGCGTTGATAAGCGACCAGCTCTCTCTCTCTCTTTCTCTCTCTGTATAACGTAGGTGGCATTTAGATTATAGACTAAAGTCTCCATGTAATGTATGTGCACATAGTTGTAATGTCGTTGTCTATGCGGGTGCTCTAGGTTTTTCTATGGCAGACTCTGGCTGATAAAAATCCATATAACACGTCATCGAAAATTGTATATCATATATATAGAACATGTGTTTACTTAGCGACAATTAGTTATCTTATCTTATCTACGGTTGAAATATTCTATAAAACCCATGCGAAACCGAAATGAAATCGAAATATGTGAGTGTTCCACTCGTAAACAAACAATTAACTGATAATTGATAAGACCTAAACAATTCGACATAATTAGCAAGCGAATTCTTCCAGAATTCTATTGATCGATGCGAAGTTAAGACTTCTGAGAAAGCAATTAGATGAGTCGCGTGGCCAATTTGATAAATGTTATCATACGATAATTACAATTACAGATTGCCCTTGTTTATGATTGTCATTCATTCAATGTGGGGAAATCGCACAAATATTATTCTCTTTATTTGAATATTATTATTTAATTTTGCAAAGTTCTATGTGTGTTTTTGCCTTGTTGGTCTGCTACACGCGCTCACTTGGGGGGCTCGGCTAACAAAATATCGTCAATAACAACAACAGAAATAAATATTGTTGCCGTTGTCGTTGTCGTTGTCTCGGTCTGTTGTTGTCGTTGTCGTTGTCGTTGTCGACGTTGTCGTCGAGTTGTCTAAGGTTATCATCAACGTGTCAGAAGAACGTCGCTATGTAGCAACTGTCACTGCCTTGCGCCATCAATAACAACAATAATATCTATCAAATGCACATACTTTGCCTGCAATTTGATAAAGCGCATGAAAAGGAAACCAACGCAAAGTCCCCGCAATGTTGTCAGGCCACCAAAACACTTGGCCAAGAGGTGCACAAATAGCAGCCAAATAATAATAATAACACGCCACACCAAAGCGGCTATCAAAACAAAAGCCAACAACAAGCCAAACAAGTAACTAAAAGCTAAAAGAGATTTCAATTTTTTTCAGTTTTCTGTTTTCTGATTTCTGATTTCCAGTGTCCGGTGCTGTTGCTAAGCGCCCTCAAAAACAAAGGCAGCGACAACACAAGCAACGATTTGTTTTTGTTTTGGTTGTTGACGCGCCAACAACGTCAGACAACACAGGCACACTCACGCACACAAACACAGCCAAATGCAGACAAAGAGAGGCGGCTGAACCAGTCGATCAACTGCATGCCGCGCTCACCGCGGCTGCCTGCTCGCAAAAGTACAAAGAGTAGAAAAAACCGGAGCCAAAACAAAAACACAAAAATATTATACGAAGCGTGGGTGTGTGGGGCGGGGTGTAGTCACTATAGATTAGCAACTAACAAAGAACACGCAGCGCAAAGCGGACAAAGATTACAAGCAAATGGTTATCAAGCGAGCTTTTGCCCGCAAGAGTATGCAATGAAATATTCAATCAGCTTCTATTTAACTTCCAGCCCTAAAGTATGCTACACTTTTTATATTACACCAACTTCTGTGGGCAAATTGCTGCTGGCTGATCTGTTTTGAGAGTGCACTAGAATCTAATATAATTGCTGTTCTCTTACACATCTGTGAGTCTTTACAACAGCAGAGAAGTCTATTATTAAATAATTTTATTAATTATTAATTAATTACTTAGAATCCTAGTTTCTGCGCTTTTGGTAATATTATTGCAATTACTGAAAACTGTTGCATACTTTTAAGATGGTTAAAAAAGTTATATTTCAGCAATAAATTCATTGATAAAACGAACTTATGAATACAATGCGGGGGGTGGAGACTGTACGAGTTGATAGCGTGCGTGAAAATTGTTTATAAACAAGCTGAGTGCGTAAACTTATAAAAGAGAGCGCAAGGCACAGAGAGCGGCATAAAGAGCGCGACTATTCGAGAATTTTCAAGCTGACTGTGCACTATTTGTTGTTATTGTTGTTAATTTGATGTTGTTATTGTTATTGTCGGGAGTGCAATGATCTTGTGGCATTGCGGCATTAACATTGAAGTTCTTGCTGTGCTGTGTTTGCAAAAGGGATGTTCAGAGCATGGAATTTTCCGCTGTTTGAGATTAAAAAGCAATAAGAGTCTATTGTAGAAAATATAGGTGAGCTTGAGGTAGGTTATTATCAATGAAAAGTATTTACAATATCAAAATAGATGTTTTTAGTATCAAGCCATACATACAGCTGGTAAGATAAGTAACCCAGACAATGTCAGCGATTAGCTCAATAGTTGGCCCTGCCTTGCTCTGTCAATGTTATGCCCTACGTGGCGGGCTAGCCGCAGGCTGACAATGACCTGCTTAATGCTCTACACTTAAATCTGATTAAGACTTACCCGCTGCGCAGCAACTGAATGCCTTTGAGTAACATTTTCTGCGTTGTCTCCCTTTTGGTTTGCGTTTGTGTTTGCGTTTTCCTTTTCCTTTCACCTTGCAGCTGCTGCAGTTGTAGTTGTAGTTGCAGTTGCGGTTGTGGCTGTGGCTGCTGTCTGCGGTTGCCAATTGAATTCAGTTCGTTTAATGAATTTATTTCGTTTTGCTAATTTGATAAAATTGCAGTCTTAATGCGAATTTATATTTAAATGTCTTGCACTCCACACAAACTAATTGAAGGAACGTGGCGCGAATGTGTAAAGCTCTTTCCTCTCACTCTTACTCTCGATTTCAGTCTCTTGCTGGCACTTGTTGCGCTTCAAATAAAAATTCGCACAGCTGCTGCAATTGTCGCTGCTGCTGCTGCCTCTGCTGCTGCTGCCGCTGCTGCTGCTGCTGCTGCTATGGTGACTGTTACTGCGGCGGGGAACACTTGTTGCTGCGTCCGCACAACAAACCAAACTGAAACTCTATGGCAGGCGTTGGGCTTAAGTAACAGATGTACCACATGCGACATACGAGTACGATTTTGGTATATGTACATTTTCGTTACGATTCGATTCGATTTCGATTTCAGTTGTATTTGCCTTTATTTCGCTCTTTCTGTTTCTGTTTTTATGCACAGCAACGCATACACTCTCTCTCACACACACACACACACACACACACACACATCATATCGCTTGCTGATAAGATAAGCGACATGCCCACGTTGCCGGCTTTGCTGCCTGCAACTTGCTACGTGCCGCCCACCGCATGCGCCCCCACACAGCGCACGACGCGCCTCCTGTCGTTGCGCCTGGCCTGGCCAATTAACAGCTTCATCATCTGTCTGGACATCTTATCAATGCTGCTTACGACATCAGACAACATTCAACAGCTGAAGTAAGAGCAATAACAGAAAGTGTAGCAGAAACAGCAGCAGCTTATCGCTTTATTGCATGTGGTTGTGATTTGTGATTTGTGATACCCTGTTACCCTCACTGTAAACGGCACTCTAATTAATCAGAGCAATTAACATAGTCACTCTTTAACTATTAGCCTTCTTTTTGCCTGGGCATCTGCTAGTCGTGCACTGGCAATTTCATTTGTTCTACCTTTTATCAAACGAAACAAATTTATTACTAACATTTTCGTGTGCCGCATTCTTTAATAGCACAATCTCATTTATGATGGTTTGTTTTTGCCACCAGAACTTCTATAATTACATGTACCGCAATCAAGTTCACACAAGCTGCAATTGCAATAATTAGCTACATATTAAACAATAAAGGGACATAGAACGAGACAGAGAGACACAGAGACAGAGCGAGAGAGTGTGACTGTGTGAGTGTCGGAATGAGACCCATTTGGATCATTATCAAGAGCTACTTTTGTCCCGCAGTCGACTTATACCGCCATGCGAAACTTGAACCCAGCGATAAGACTAATCTGTAGAGGACAGTTTCAGCTTTCGCCAAGTATTACTCTCAGTGCAAAGTTCCTTGCTTGCCGCAATAATAAAAACCAACAAAAAAAAAAAATACGTAAACAGAACCAAACAAGCAGTTTCTCAAGAAACCTTGACACTGGCATCAAATGCAAACTAAAAATGCAAATAATGTATAAAATATAGAAATATATGATGACAATGCATATGATTTGCCACTTGTTATACATTTTTTTATGCATTATTAAAAATGTAAATATATTGGGAATTAGTAATAGAAAATAATATATAAAAGCAGAGAACAAATTACACATTTGCTGTAGACCAAAGAGAATATTATATTCAATTAATTAGTCGCTATTTTGAATTATTGGAAACTTTGTTAAGTTCCATATGTATTGCTATTTCGATTACAGTTTAAACTGATGACATTACATTTTGAATCAATTAATAAATGTTTGGCTTTAGTTGTTTGCTGCAACGAGCTTCGCTTGGTTTGTTTGTAAATAAAAACACACAGCAAAAGCTCCCAATTCAAAGCTCCGTACCCATTGCGCTTTATTAACAATGTCAACAGATGGCGCTTTGGTAGTTTTCTATGTTTGCTTTATATTAGCAGACAATGCTGACATTTGTACACACTGTAAACGCTGAAACGCTGTAAGAAGTAAGTGGTGAAAGAATAGAAAATATGAAAGAAAACACTTTTAATATTCGTTTTGCTCTTCTTAAACTTAACGCACTATTCTTGAAATATGTTTATTAATTATAATTACCTGCGTATATCATAATAATGTTTCACACATGTATTTTACTCATTTACTTTAAATACAATCGAAATTTACACGAGTCAATTCATACAATTCATCAATTTTTCGCATAGTTCGCTTAGTTCTTAAGCACTACGACAATAATTGATATACATACAATATTTATTGATTTAATTTATTTGTAACTGTTTGAGTTAGAAATAGGTGAAATAAACTATATAAATTTTTGTAATCGGTTGGTTTATCGGATAGCGAGGATATGATGTGAGGGATAACTGTGGTTTCATTCGTCTTCTTCTTCTTCTTCATGTTCCTCTTGTTCTTTTCGTTCCAGTTGCTGTCAACAGATTCATATACTTAGCTATAACTATCGTAACTAACTCTCGTTATCTATCGGTTTCGCACTCGCACCAACGACCTGTGTCTTCGAAAGGTACATTAATAGAACATATGTGAGGTACTACTGTACCGTCAGCATACATAGACTATAACTACATCAATCTACTGAACGAAAGAAAAATACTGTTTCAAAATCGCATCAAAAATTAAATTTAAGAAAAATGCTCTGTATAAACTTGAGCCTATCGAAACTGTCAACTCATTTAGCTACGTTCCCAAATCTCTCATAAGTATTACAATTTATCAGATTTTTCAGATTTTCAGATTTTTCAGATTTTCCCTTTATTATTTAGTACTTGTTATGTCTTTATTGTCTTCAACGTTTGCCGTTTATTTAAAAAATTCCATTTTCTTTTGATTATAGGAAATTCAATAGAGTTTTTATGTTTGTTTTTGTATGAATTGTAATTTGTATTTTTTTTGTATTTAAACCTGTTACGGAAACCGAATTTGAAATATATGATTTAAGATAACTCTTATGTGAACTTAGGTGAGGGGATGAGTCTAGAGTTTTACCAGAGATTAATGCCGCTTAATAACTATTTAATTATTCATAACGCTTCCCATGTAATACGTCATGTGTAATAGAACTTTACAACCACTAAAACTATTCACAGCAGTTTTTGTTTTTCTTCTTTTGTTTTGAATATAAGAAAATACTTTGAGTGTTGAGTGAGTGTTGAATAAACTGAAACTAAAACTGAACTAAGTTGTGACTAAATAAGAATGGAAAGATTGTAGGTATTGATTGAAGCAAGTGGCTGTATATGACAGAGATAGAGACAGAGACAGTGTTGGAAAACTGAATTTGTTGATGATCATTTCACTTGGACTACAACTTGAAGATATTATTTAGAATATCACATATTCCATTTTGGTTTGTCTATATAATATTTTGCTTATTATCATAATATTTTGTGTGTGTATTTTTCTCAGTGATGTTTAAAATCCATTTGGAATATTTGTTTTAACTGTTCTTGAATTTCTGTTTGTTAATAATTCAACATGTTTGTCATACTTATCATTATTACAATAGTTAATATATATATATATATATATCTAAATATATATATATTTATATTATTATATATTATATAGAGCTGAACTGAATATATTTGGGTATCATAAATAAGTTGAACTTGAAATAATGAGACTAATTATGAGTTAAACTCGTGGAAATGCGTTTGTTATAAATGTTAAGTGTTAAATGTTAAATGTTAAATGTTTCTTTGGGTTTCTAATCAATACAAAGCGTCTTGCAATTAAAGTTCTTTCGGCTAGGCAGGGTTACAACTGGATTATATATAGTATATATGTATATGTAAGTATATGTAAATAGGGCTTAAAACATACACAAATACAGTTTTAATTGTGATTAACAGTTAAAGCCTTAAACACTTTTCAACTAAATGCTACGGCAACAAAATCAATTTAAACCTTTTTTTTTTGTTCAAACTTTCTTCAAACCCGTTTTTAGTTCAATTGTAGCTCATTGTACATAGTGTGTGTGTGAGTGTGTGTGTGTGTAACTGTGTGTTTTTTTGAAATGTTATTTTAACAATTTTATATTTAATTTTTATGTTTGTTATTTTCTTTTGCAAACTTTTACTTAACTTTAAATTTTGTTCTTTTTATTTTTGTAATTATAAATTATGTTAAAATACTTAAATTAATCAATTATATCAATATTTTGCGCTTTCAGTTAGCGTCTCATTTATGTAGTAAATTAAGTATATTTGCATGTGTATATATACCTATTACTTGCCCTTGCCACCATGCAACCTTGCAACCTTGCCACCTTGCAACCTTGCAACACTATCTACACATCGTAAGCGTCCTTTTTGAAGTTCTGCTTTCTGCTTGTTGGCACATTTAGATGATTGCTGCCCATTTGATTGAGGGGCGTTGTTGCGTTTGTCTTTGTTTTATTTGTTGTTGCGGTTGATCTTCCAATTGGTGTTGTTGTTGTTGTTGTTGTTGGACGCATCATCATCATACGCATGGTCATGGGCTTGTCCTCCTCATCATCGTCGGAGAAGTCGCTCTGTGTCTTCACATGACCACCCAACGCTGGCCCACTGTAGTCATTCTCATCATCATCATCATCCTCATCGTCCTGTTAGTGCAAACAATAAATTTGTTAATTAAATATATCACAAATAATTTATATTTAATTTGAATAATTATAAGAGAAAAGAATAACTTATAATACTTGTATATTTATTGCTAAACAGAAAACATTGGAACTCACAAATCGCTTTTTGTTAATATCAAAAAGTTCTTGGCTAAGGGTATAAACTGATTAAGCCGCAGCTTATGAATGTCTGTAAGTAAGTCTAACAACAATACAAATACAAAGACAATCAAATAAATGGGAAGAACAAACGAAATGATAGAAAACATTTACAACAAATTTCTTAATTTCTAAACAATTTACATAAATTACTTTACCTTTTTGCGTTTTGCATTACTAAACCGTCTCGAGGTCAGAGTTGCTAATCTGACCTGGGGAATTGCCTGCCTGTTTGACTGTTTGACTGTTTAACTGTTTAACTGTCTGACTGCAGTCTAAGTCTAATCATTGAGCTGTTGTCTAAACTTTAAGTTATCATTATAAACATTTGCACTAAACTAATTGCTGGTAAATAATTGTAATCCTTGTTCTTGTAAAGAAGGCGCTGACGAATACAAACTTGAGATATTCGATAGTTATGAGATACATTTAAATGGCATTGCGATTGTTTGTTGTTTGCTAGTTAATATGCTGTGCGTTGTCTTTTAAAATTACTTGTTGCTTTTACTTAGTTCAAATCGATCCTCTAATGTGTGAGCAATTCTATATATTTCATCTTAAATTTTTGTATATTTATACCCTGTACAGGGATATATTAACTTTGTGAAAAAAATTTTTGTAACAGGCAGAAGGAGTCATCTCCGACCCTATAAAGTATATATATTCTTGATCAGCATCAACAGCCGAGTCGATTGAGCCATGTCCGTCTGTCTGTCCGTCCGTCTGTCCGTCTGTCCGTCTGTCCGTCTGTATGAACGCGTCGATCTCAGCAACTATAAGAGCTAGAGACACCAAATTTGGCATCAAGGTTCCTGTATACCATACGCAGATCAAGTTTATTTTAAATTTTGGATACCTCCCCCCCTTCCCCCGCAAATCGAAAAAAACGAATAATAGCCACATTTTTCAACGTAGACACTTCTAACTTAACAGGTGCGTTAAGAATGATATGTAGAAGGAACGCTGAAAGTTTCATCAAGATCGGTTTGTAAATAAGACAGATAATCAGCAATAAATGTTATTTTTCCACGGAATCGTAGAGCAGCAGGCAGCACATGTGTGCGAGCGAGACAGCGAACGACTGTGACACATGCGTCTGCTTACCATGTGTGCATATTTGTGCGAGCGAGATAGGGAACTACTGCGACACAAGCATAAGTAAACTAAGAGTCGTAACACTCAGCTTTTGATTGAATATGTATAAATATGTGACAGTTAGCTGCTATAAGCAAGCAAAGAATTCATATGCAAAATGAGAGTTTCAAAGGGGTTTTCTTTAAACACCTGTTATGTTCTTACTTTTATTTTAATCAAAGTATCTATTATCAAAATACTCTTAATATAGAAGCCTGTACAGGGTATTATACTGTCGAATGCGGTCGACTGTAGCCTTTTCGACTGGTTTTGTTTTGTTTTCTTTGGTTATTTTCTATATTCTATAGTCAGGCAGACGGCATGTGAAATTTCGCATTGTCCTCAACTGCGTGGTGTCAGGCGATGCAACGGGTCTACTTTTAAGAGTTAAGTTAGGATTCGGGTATTTAGGATACATAAAACGTGTTTTAAGTTATAGTTTTAGTTTTTCGTATTCGTTCTAGTTCTAATTCTGTACAAATGAATGTGAAAGTAAAATAGAGAGAGAGAGAGAGAGTTGGAAAAAAGAGAATTGAAAATTGTGTAATTAGCAGCTGTTTTGTGAACGTGGTGGGGTTGAGTGGTGGTTGAGTGGTGATGACAGGACAACATAGCACTTACTTCAAAGTCTCCAATTGTGAAGCGTGTCGCCGCTAATGAATCTTGCGGTGGCATATCCGGACTCAAATTCTGATAGACATTGAGCGTGATTGATGTATTTTTTTTTTTTGTTTGGAATGTTCAATTTGTTTAACAATTTAAAGCGTTATTTGTATTGTCATTTGGTTAGATATATAGAGAGAAACAAGCGTAAATGTGTGAATGAATCGTTGTGTGAGAGAAAAGACACAATTAGTTACATTTATAGTTGAAAGTAGAAGAATCTTAGCTTAACTTCAAAACAAACAATACTACAACCAATTACTTAATTACTTAATTACATAGATTGAATACATAACCAATTGAAACTCACATCATCATCGTTGTCAATCATTTCCTTAGTGGAGGCGGTCGTCTCATTGCGTCGTATCGATCCCTGATGGATGTCCAGATCCACCTTGAGGCACTGGAAGCTGCGCATGAGGAACACAATGGGCATGGGCAATACACCAGCCATTATCATGCATAGGGCAACACCCATCACCCAATTGGGATAGTTCTTTTGCTCAACAACACCCTGTGGAGATATCAGAGAGAGAGAGAGAGAGAGAGAGAGAGATCAGTAAACGATGCAGTAGAAGATCTTTGGTAATTGCCATACCAGATCGGCATTCCAGGCGCCATATGTTGGATTACGTATGACCATAAAGACGACAGATGAGATCAATATGCAGACCATGATAAATGGACCAATGTAGCGCCAGGTAAGCTGCCAGTATAGGCCGGGTCTATAGCCAGTCATCTGATAGATATCCTCGCTAAAGCTGTTAAATAAAATTCAAATTGTTTTAGTCGAAATAGTAATGGGAATTCCTGGGGTATAGCTTACCGTTCGTGGCCGTAAATGAATATGACAGCAATCATTTCCATTAAGGCAACAACAACCAAACCGATTGTACCGGCAAAAGAGTCAAACATCTTGAGCCAATACTCGCCGGCACCTGTGCAGAAGATGAAACCGACAATAAAGCAGAATAGACATACCACACCAGTGACATGTTGTTTCTTAACCCGCTTGATGATGTCTATATCGAATAGCGTGCACAGCATGCCCTCAAGTATGCCAATCTGTGAGCCCAACCCCAGTGATAACAACATGGTGAAGAACAGCACCGCCCAGAACGGTGCGCCGGGCAGCTCGACAATGGCCTGGGTGAAGACAATGAAGGCCAAGCCAGTGCCCTCAGCAGCCTGAAGAGAAGGAGTGTAGTGGGAGTTGTGAGAAAAGGGAAGCAGCTAATAAATAATTATAATAATTGATTGATTGATAATTATATCAACTGTTCATTCAGCTCATACTCGAGTGTAGTTAATCAATCAATTATGAATACGAATTTAAATAAAATGTCTTGATCTGCTGTTACTTACTTACTCTTCTGTCATATTGAAGTCTTACTTCAATGTCTAATCATCTAGTATTATTAACTATCAATTATTCTATTAACAACTAATCATGTTGAGGATCATTTCCATTAAATAATCTCCACTCATACTCACATTGTCCAGCTCCTTGGATAGACTGCACACACTGAGCTGCAATGCTGTGAATTCGGTGCCATTGATCTTTTGCATAGCCACGTCGTATTCCTCGCTGGTGGCATTCTTAAACGGTAGCAGAGCATTCTTCACAAGTATTTCCGTATTGCTAAAAGGGGGGAAAAGAGAGTGAGCAGAGGGTAGATAGGTCAGTTAAAGCCGGTTACAGGCAGTTGAGCAACAAAAACAAAGCTCAGTACATGGGACCAGCTCAATGGGTCAATACAAAAAGTTCAAGAGCAATTGTAAATATCTAAATGAGGGCATTGGGAATACTAGGAAACGCGCGGGGGAGGGGGGGCGGTATTGCAGAAACCTGTGCAGCGCCCATTAATTGAAACAAATTGACAAACAGACAGCGTATCGATTGGGCTATCAATGGACAAATGAACAACCAACATAGAGTCAAAGCTAAAGATAGACACAAAGCTGGCGCATGCCGGTTACAACTGGTCAATGATTGGAATAGCATGGCATAGAATGGTCTTAGAGAGACCCCACCCAGTGCGCTGATGTCCGTTGATGCGTGCTGAATGATGAACTTGCAATGACCCCACAGTACCCAACCCTAAAACCCTGTCACAATCAGTGCTCACAAACTCACCCGGCCACACAGCGATCCACATTGACTGTGGCCTTGAATCCGAGTATGGCAAAGATGACGACACTCGCATAGATGGCGGTGACGGCATTGCACACGGATACCAGCAGCACATCCCGGACGCAGTTGTTCTTTGGCGTATTGTAGCTACCGAATGCAATCAGCGAACCAAAGGCCAGACCAAATGAATAAAAGACCTGTGTAGCCGCATCAAGCCAGACTGTCGGCTCCAACAGTTTCTCCACCTTCGGCGTATACATGTGCATTAGTCCGGCGCCAGCGCCTCGCAGCGTGATGCCCCGTATGAAGAAGATGGTGAGCACAATGTAGGGGAACAGGGATGTGAAGTAGACCACCTTGCCGGAGCTCTGTATGCCCTTCATCACAATGAAGAAGACAATAGTCCAGGACAGCAAAAGGCACAGCACAATCCACCATTTCAGGCCGCCGGGCTCGTCCATCGATGGTGCCGCATCCAATGTGGTGCGATACCAGAAATATGTTGTCTCCGATGATTTGGCGCACTCTTCCACCTCAAAACCGCTACCATTTGTCGGGCAACTCGACCAGGGCAACGGATACTGTAAACAAAGCAGGATTAGCTAACATTTTCAAGTATCATATGTAGCCGAGTTGAAACTCACCCGAAAACTGTTGAACAGATAGTAGAAAACCCACGTGATGATCACATTGTAGTAGAGCGCCACAAAGAGCGTCACAATGCAAGAGGAGATGCCAATGCCGCCCAGCCAGGGATGGATGGTGTTCCACACGCCCAACGCACCCAATCGCATACGCTGGCCAATTCCCAGCTCGATGAGGAACAACGGAATGCCCTCCAGTATCAACATTATCATGAATGGTATCAGAAATGCACCTGCAACAACAATAAAGGGTGGAGTTAATTAGACGTCTATTTGTTTGTATGTACAATAGTTATTATCTAATTAATTTATATCATATGTTAAGTAATTAATTAACTAATTTATCGAATTATCTCTTTATTTATTTTTTAATTATTTAATTGATTATTTTATTTATTTACTTTTTATATATTTATTTATTTAATTATTTTTTTTTTAGATATATTTATTTTTATATTTATTTAGTTATTTGATTCTTTGTTTCATTATATATTTATTTAATTATTTATTTATTTATTTATTTAGTTTTTTATTTATTTTTCTATTTGTTTATTTATTTATCTATTAATTGATTAATTAATTAATTAATTAATTTATTTATTTATTTATTTATTTATTTATTTATTTATTTATTTATTTATTTATTTATTTATTTATTTATTTATTTATTTATTTATTTATTTATTTATTTATTTATTTATTTATTTATTTATTTATTTATTTATTTATTTATTTATTTATTTATTTATTTATTTATTTATTTATTTATTTATTTATTTATTTATTTATTTATTTATTTATTTATTTATTTATTTATTTATTTATTTATCTATTTACTTATTATTTAATTGAATCCTTATATCCGATATTTTATTATTATTTATATACCTTTACAGTCATTAGATTTATCATAAAGACATTATAAACAAGCGGATCAGTCGAGCGCGCGCGACAATATAATACCCTGTGTAATTGTCTAAATTAAGTATTTTGATTATAATAGAATTAAGGATATACTAACGACACTTTATATAGTCTTGTGACGCAGTCGTTCGCTGTCTCGCTCGCACACATGTGCTGCGTGCAAAGCAACATTTATCTTCTGGTTACCTCTTTTATTTATAGACTTTGAACAGACTTGAAACTTTCAGGACTGCTTCTATATCATATTATTTAAGCACATGCTAAATATGAATAGTCTACTCTGTGAATTGCGGGTATAATTAGTTTTTTTTTTTTCGATTTGCGGGGGAAGGGAGAAAATTTTTGCGCATTTTTAATGGGCACAGGGTATAAAAATTAATATATGTTTCTGCATATCAATTGAATTTGTTTTGTTCCTTTCATACAATTATTTCTATACCCATTGGAAGTTTAGCTTAGAGTATACACAGTTCGTCTGCATCTACTTTATTCGATTCATTCGTAATTGAATTAGAACCTAAAGGGGTTGAAGCTTGGAATGTGTGTCTTTCAATAAAAGTGCGTTGCTTGGCACGAGGCGGGGCTTGCCTCCCGCCGGGGCCAAGGTCCATAATTAAACCCTTCCGGCAAGTGCACAAATAATGAGTAAGCCCCCAACCGCCAATAAAACCCCAAGCCGAACCAAGCCAACCAAGGGCAGTCCATTCACGAGACGTAAGCTCTGCAATTAGCGGACATTAAATCTCATAATGTTACATTGTCAAAGCAGCGCATTTGATTAGCTTTAGCAGGCGCACATGATATCGAATTCTACACATGAATACGAAGGCAGGCAACAGGAGCGGACTTGCAACGAAATGGGCCCAACGAACCAGAGAGATGTGTGTTCTTGCAACCAAACACACAAAATGTAAATGCATTTACTCTTTTAATTTGTTCTAAATTATAGCTAAAGCTATAAGTGCTGCCAAATACGCTCCTGGTGTGAGCTTCCACTGCAGTCAATGTAATTAATGTTATCATCGTGGCAAATTGATTTCAGTTGCCACCATTGGGAGTGCGACTGGGCCTGGAATTTGTGGATTTAGTGGAACGGATCAGGTGGCAATATATTGGCTATCATCACGTTGCCATGCGCTAACAAAGTGCATTGATCGGAGAACTACGTGTTATCTGATATTTACTTATATGTACATATATAATGGAAATATTAGAATGTTCTACTTACCGCCACCATTCTGTTGGCAAAGGTAGGGAAAACGCCAGATGTTGCCCAGGCCCACGGAATAGCCGATGATACTGAGAAAGAACTGCATCTTGCCACTCCAGGCGGCACGATCCGGTTCACCAGGTATGTCCACCGATTGCACGGAATTGCGTTGAGGTGCGGTTAATACAATGGTCACACCGTGGGTGCCATCGCCCCTGGCTCTCGTGTTCAGTGGCGCCATCTCGTGGCCGTTACGCGGTGCATCAATTATTTTAGTGGCAGCCATCAACGCTGGGAGTTAACTGCCCTTGCCTTGCAACGTGCCGTCTTTACTGTGAAGCGTCATAAAAGAACTGAATTAGCATTCCACATGTGTAATGTGTAATGTATGGCAAATTTCGATGGTTGATTGTCGTGCATGCAATGGTATGCATACACAGCAAGTACACAGCTTAACAAAATTGATGTGGCAAGTGACTGCATTGTTATTGCTATGATAAGACTTTGCTGTACTTCTTTCTGATCCTTTCTTTCCAGCGAAAGGGGCATACTCCTGCTTCTATTCTTCTATCAGTTAAATATGTTTTGATATATCATCTTAAGTTCGATTTCTATTTGAAATGCCTACAATTTCTACTGCTGTGCTATTGTGCTATTGTGTATTCATGCAACTTGAAACTATTTGATGAACCTTCCAACTGTTTGATCAATAAGTTAGCAACAGCCCATGTATATTCATATATATATATATATATATATACATGAGTGTGGCTTTGTAAATGTATGTGTATATGCAAATAAACAATAGCTAGCCATTTTAGTGGCACGTCCTTGAGCTGGCTTTCAAGTGGCTGAGTGGGTGGATAGTTGGATGGATGGTCTGTGCCCTGCCAGGTAACTCAATTTGTACCCTAATTGTTTGGCCATTATGAACATATTTTAGCTCTGTTTGCTCAACATCAACGTCAACGTCAATGTTTTGTTGTTCCTTTTATTTTTGTTTGTATTTTTTTTTTGTAATTTCATTAAGTTTACCTATCAAGTTTAAGTGCAGGCGAAACTATGATATTTATGAGCTTGCATTTGCCACAAACAATTCACAAACAAATTTAAGTGCACCACACACTTTCACTCTCGCTCTCTGTCCCTTTCTCTGGGGTCACTTCATCTCACTCATTAGTCTGGGAAATGTCAAGAGTTTTCCCTGGCAGCGAAGAAGAAGGTCACAGCTAATTAAACTGCAAATGACACAGACATATGCGTAAGTGTGTGTATGTGTGTGTGTGTGTGTGTGTGTGTGCCATCTAAAGTAGTTTAGCAGTAACTGCATTAGATTGCGAGTCACTGAAATGATATAGCCATTTGTATATCCTGTAAAATTGATTTAAAGCGAAACTTTCACACACTAGTAGAGACTACTACGCTTAACAATTTTAAATCGCTTAAATTTCTATTAAACGAAATAGGCAAATTAAAATCGCAGTTTGTTAAATAAATCCTATGTATATGTTAACTATTTAAATACTTGCTTGACCAAGTGCAGTTCGAGGGTATCTACAAGTTGTCAATTATTTTGTTGCACAATTCTTGTACGTGTTGCATAGTGTAGAACCCCCAAAAAGTGTTGCAGAAGGTCGTTGCAAATGGTCAGAGTCAAAAGCACACCCACACAAGCACACAGATACATATACACACACACACACACACACACACATGCACACATACATGCATATATGTGTGTATGTATGTATGTATTTAAGTGGTGTGCTATTTACTTGGAGGCTCGTCTCGCCTGCTGACGTAGTAAAATGTCGCCCACGGAAGTCCACAGCAAAGCGGAAGTTAAAGTGCGAATGAAAGAGAAAGCGAATGCGTGTGAGGGAGACAGAGAGGGATAGAGAGAGAAAGGGAAAGAGAGAGAGAGAGCAGCTGTGAGGCAAGAAGAAGCAACAGCAGCTGCACTAATGAAAGAGAAACTCACCACAAAACGACACAAGCGACAGAGTGAGATAGCGAGCGAGGGAAAGAGAGAAGTAAAGCTGTCTGAAAAAGCTTTTTAGGCGTCCTGCTGTGACAGACGCTTCATTGATGGCACAGGGCGTATATAGACTGTGTGTGTGTGTGTGTGTGTGTCATTGTGTATCAGTGTGTGGGTGCTTTGGGTGTTTTGGGTGCTTTGTCCGTGCGTCCAACTTGACGTATACGTAATGCGCTATGACGTCTTTGGCTGCCTTTCAAATGCCTTGCGGCAATTGCGTATTTAGTAGATGCCCTAACATGAGGGGTACTCTGCAGCAGGGAGGCGTGTAATAGAGGGAGAGAGAGGTAGCTGAGGGTGTTGCAATTGTAAATATTTATTTGAGTTATAAAATCAACTGACAGTTACAGTCAGGCAAAATGCCACAAACTGGTAACCACAAACTATACATGTGTATTCCCGGACACTAATAAAAGACTCGAAGCGAAGCGCATTCAAATTCAATTGTGCGGCAGGAACTATGTAGAACAACATAACCTTCCCCCCTGCCACCCTTTCACGTACTCCTACAACTTAGTGGCACCCTTGACCTAGTCGGTAAGTTGGCTGATTATTTTGGTTTGTTTTTCTGCATCTCTATCACTGTTTGTCCAACTCTCTCTCCCTCTCCCTGTCCCTCTCTCTCTCTGTATCTTTCTCTGTGTCTTTCTCTCTCTCTCTCTCTCTCGTTGTTGATTACACAATCCCATTTATGTTACGTAAAACTGTGTGTGAAAATAATTGTCCTGACTTCTGTTGTTGTTGATGTTGCTGATGTTGTTGTTGTTGTGGCTTAATACTGATTTCTACGTCGCAATACTTGTTGTTGTTGTTGTTGTTGTTTTCTTTCTATCCACCTGACATTTGACCCATGTCCACTTTTAGATAGCCGCCCCCTTTCTGCCGGCGTTGCTATATATAAAACGCCAGTTGTCCGTTGATTTTTTGCTTTTGCAGGACACGTCTGGCCCTGGCCCTGTCAACAACAACCTCACGATGTGTGTGTATGTGTGTGTGTGTGTGTGCATGTACTAACTGGTCGACAACACAATACTTAAATAATTGTTGTAGGATATTAAATAATAATAGCGCTGCGTTAACGCCTAACACAGACCAACAAGGCTAATTGTGTGTCCTGCTGTGTTATGGCAGCTTAGGCAGCAATACTCAAATAGATAGCTAAAAAAAAACACTCTCAAGTCTCCAGTCTGCCAGGCATGGCCATCCCATCGAACTCTTATATAACCGCATTGCAATGCACACACAAAATCATTTCACAAGAGCAAGGCAAACACGTTGCCTGCGACCTTAGACAAAAATACATTTTAAATGAATGGAAATCTACCAAAGCAAGCCCAAAAAAAGCGACGCTACCTCTATATATATACATATATATATATATCATACACACACACACACACACTCACATTGGCATAATAAAAGCTTGATGTTTGTGCGTTTGTATTGGTGTCCTTTGCTCTGCGCTTTAACTTAAACCCTCGTATAAAGGACAAAACAAAATTGAAATTGCGTCGTGCCAAAAATAATATTTAAAGCAAGCCTGTGAAAAGTGTGTGCGCAGCTAACTGATACCCTGTAAACAGTTGCTACTATTGCTGTTGAGTTGTGCTTTGCTATATAGAGTTTATGTATGCCAAATAAGTATTTAACAGATACCCTGTAAACGCTTCTTAATACATATTACATATAATATATTAATTATTACTCTAGCTGTACAATGCTGATCTCAGTTCGTTTTTAACGACTGCATCGACATGAAACTAAATTAAACTGAGCATCCATATGATAGTTTATTCGTCATAGGCCAAATTTTATAGCTTTACCTTCTATAGACACTGAATTTGATTGTTGTTCTACATATATGTAGAGGTGTAGTCTATACGCTTCGCTTGAATCAACTACTTGTTACTTGTTACAGGGTATAAAAAGTTCATCCCCCCTGCAAATGCTTGGCTAGAGAGGGGGTTGCTTTAATGCTGCCGCATGTAAGTCTAACAAGTTTAAAGCCAAAAGAAGAAGAAAACAGGATAAACATAAAAGCACAACAACAAAAAATGTGGCACATGAAGGGTTAACTAGAGTAGAGTATGGCATGGCGTGATAGCCGGACCAAATCGATAGGCGAGGTAGCACTATATAGAAAAAGATAGAGATAGAGATAGAGATAGAGATAGAGATAGAGATAGAAGAGAAAGAGGAAGAGGCAGCGATTGTTGGGGAATGTGTTCACTTCTATTCTGCATAATTCTAGCCGTTTGATTGCCAATGAAAAGCATTCAATTCGATTCATGCAATCGATTTGCACGTTTTATGGCTTTTTTGGATTTGTTATTTGTTGCACCGCCGCACCACACCACACTGCACAATTACAGTGGATACACTTGTAAACATTGGCAGCGTGGCCAGTTGTTTCTCAGTTCTTCCGCAATACTCATACTATATGCATATGTACGTGTTTATTTGCATCTCTTCAATATTACAATTTATGCATCTATTTTTAGTCAACTACATCCACATTTTTGGCATTTGCCATGCTCTAATAAGTGTACAATTTTCAGTGTGTGGTTCAGCAAGTCATTGCCAGCAAATCTATTGGCCTCTGAACTTGTACAATTTCTGAAGCATTGCCATTGTTAGCCAAGGCAAGTTGTGGCGTCGTATCAATTCTCTTTGATATAATAACTAAAATCAATTCAAGTACAACAGCCATTTTTGCACCACCTGCGTCTGTGTGGTGGCCTTGCTGCGGCCATGTTGCCGCCTGTGTTCCTGGAAACCATGTTAGTCTCTGTTAAAGCTGAAGCCGTTGCCAATGTGACACAGATTGGGCTGGAATAGACTGGTTGGAGCCACTTAGCGCTGCTTTAACTGCTTTGGCAGCTCCATTCAGTGGTTTTGTATTACAATTCGCTTTGTTTACGCATCCCCCTCCCCACAACTCTGGCCTGATACGAGTGCCACTAACTTAACTGTTATGTAAACCAACTTGTGTCCCAAATTGTAGGACTATGGAAAATTTATACAAATATTTCCAGTAATTGTTGCATTTAATCAATCAATGGAAATCAATTTGAACAAATGTATCTGAATTGTTAGCCATGCATTTCAACTATGACTAGTCTTGTGTCTTTCCTCTGTGGTTTGTAGCGCTGAAAAGTCATAGAATTATTTGGAAACTCTTATTGTGCGTCATTATAAATCAGCTGACATATGCACGACAATCCCAACTTACAGCGGTAGCTGCAAGACAAGAAATATTGCATTGCAAATAATATCAATTCATCAGGTCGACAGATGCATTCGGAAGAGCACAAAAATGTAGTGGCTTATATGAAGCTTCCTCTCTATATATGTACAATAAACTTTCGCTCTCGCAAGAGATGGTGAGAGATACAAAAGGGATTGAGAGAGAGAGAGAGAGAGAGAGAGCGCGACAGAGAAAGAGAGCGGTAGCGGAAAAGTGGCATTTGTCAGGGCCAAAACACAATCAGCCAAGCACAAAGTTCACTTTCTTGTGTTTTTTTTGGCATGGCATCAACTGTTGGGCAGTTGATGCTGCTGCTGCTGCTGCGGCTGACATGGACACAGATACGTATACGGTTATGAGGGGAGGGGCTTGGCAATGCTACGGAGCTTTTCTTCTTCTGGTTGTTTGCTTAGTTTTGGGCAGAACAACCCCCAGCCAATGCCATTGCCAGCCTCAATGCAATTTCCCTTCACCACCCAAGAAAGATGAGAGCAATTCAGAAAGCAAACGATAGAGAGAGAGAGAGAGAGAGAGAGAGAGAGAGGAGGGGATAAAGACAGAGCAGGCGTGAAAATCCGCATATATTCTAATTCTCAGCAAGAAATCTGTTTATGTTTATGGGTTATGCAAAAATCAATCACATGATATTATACTTAATTTCTATTGCAAATTGCAACAAATCACAATCTGTTATTATGCATTTCGTTGTTGTTGCTATTGTTGCTGTTGTTGCTCACTGCTATTATTATTGTTATTGTTATTATTATTATTGTTATTGTTAACGAGCTGTAAGAACACACGTGCTGCTGTCCCATTGAGGCATACATTCTCAATGTTTCTTTTATTTTCAATGTAAAAATTGTCAGAATGTCAGTAAAAATCATCGTTCGACGTGCAAACTGAGCAAATAATTTACATGAGAATATTCGCTGATTGTTGATAATGCATTTAGCCAATTGTTTATGCACAAAAATGCAGATTTCAATTTGTGAAATGTCGAACGAAATATCAAATGGAATCGCAATGCAGAACAACAGAAATAACATTTCGGAACACTCGACTGAAGCACGTGGATCCTTATTGTAAACGTGGTTGGTAGATGTGTATAGGTGTACATATGTGTGTGTGTCTGTGTGCTTGGGACCGCATGTATATGTGTTATGTGCGCAGGACACGTCAGGATAAAAGTCCTGACATTTCTATGCGAAGTCGCAACGTACCAAACTTTCAGTTGGCTTAGCTTCAAAGGGGCTTTGCTTTAAGGGCGGATTTTTCTCACACAGACACAAAGGACAGAATCGCGCGGTATTATGGAATATCCTTAGATCGTTTATAAATTAACCTTTATTTATTTTTGGCTTCAACAATTTGCCAAGCTTTATGGGAGAAACTTGTTGGAATTCCTTGTATGCACTATGCACCACACACACACATAAAATTCCAGATATTCTGTCACGAAAATTTGCGTTATTTTTTCTTCTTTTTGTATTTTTTTGATTTTCCCACAGAGCTTTGCTCAATTTTCACGACCGTTGCTTTGTGCTTTCCGTTGTAAACTGATTTGCTTGGCGCCGTTATGAACCATGAGTACTCTGGGGTGCATTAGACGATTCATTCGATTACATTCGATAGCAAACCCGAGAAGCTCACAGCGGCTGGCCGTGGTGAAAAGCATATGGAATTACACCACCATCCCCACCACCATCACCATCATCTCCGCATTTAGGGCATGCTAGTCGCTAGAGACAGGATTGTGTGGAAATTTGTCACCTTTCAAAATGGAAAACTATTTCCAAATTAATTATCTATCTCAAAGCTTTACACAGAATACTCAAGGGGGTTCAAAGCTATTGAAATGATTTTATGTAGAGAGAATAGTAGAAAAGAGTTAAAATTAAAAAGAAATATATAAATTCAATTGAAACAAAGTTTATTCTTTTCAATTTCTTCTACTTTATTCAACTTGTTGTTCAATTTTAATTTAAATTTCAAAGTGACAAGGAGAGAGTTGTAAAAAATATCCCTCTCTTTTATGGTTTTGTTTGTAAGATGTGAATTTCAATTTAAATGAACCCGCTATATGAATATATATCGATAAGTTTCTAAGCAACCCAGAGCAGCGGAAACTGGTACTTTTTTTGAAAAGTCGCCGAATGGAACAGGAATAAATTGAGAAGAAAAAAAGATAACTAGTGAAATTAATTTTACATGTTTAATATAAAATAGTTTCTTTTTAAATGATTCCATTATTCAATTGAGCGCTCTAGTAGCTCACAACATTGCCTTTACAGCATGTTAATATGCATGTCTGCTAGAGCAGCTGTTAACTATTATTTATCTGTAAAAGCGCCTGTTAACATATGTATTCTCTGCTAACTATGAACAAATAGTTGAGCTGCCTAACGCCTGATGGCGCGCTCCATTGCGTGCATATTTTCTGTGCTCGCTGTGAATGCCATAGTCGCGTTTCCGTCACCCTGCGATTGCCGTATTTTGTTGTTGTTGTCAGTCGCAAAATTTTTGTCTGAATCGATTTTTTTATTGTATTTAAAAATTAGCATCCAGCAAATTCCCTTTAAAAATCCAACCAGAAGATAGAAAAACCAGCAAAAGTGCACGATAATGAATGCGTAAGTACAAAGGGAATATGTTTTGTTGTTTGTTTTATTAATCATTCGCAACTTTTACACAGTTTGTTAGATGAGGAGTTGGAGTCGTTGGAGGCGATCCTTATGGACGATGTGCGCATTGTACGAAGCGCCAGGTGAGTCCAAGAACAGCAATACTTATTAAGTTATTATGAATCCCAGTATAATACTTTCAGCGGCCCTGTGGAGATCATAGAGACGACAGTTCTGCCGCTGACCGGCGAAGAGGATGAGCAGCAATACATCTGTGTGACGCTGCAGGTGCTGCCGCCGCCTGGTTATCCGGATGTGAGTCCAACGTTCAAGCTGCTGCGTCCACGTGGACTTGATGATGCTCGCTTGGAGGCCATAAGAAGCGCATGCAATGCTAAGATCAAGGAATCACTTGGATTTCCCGTCGTCTTTGATCTGATCGAAGTAGTGAGAGAACATTTGACTGGGAGCAATCTGCCCAGCGGTCAGTGCGTGATCTGTTTATATGGATTTAGCGACGGTGACGAGTTCACACGTACCGAGTGCTTCCACTATCTCCACAGCTACTGCTTGGCGCGTCATCTGAACGCACTGCGTCGCAACTACCAGGAAGAGTTTGAAAAGCTGCCAGCCTGGCTGCAAAAGACTGCGGATGGCTTTCAGGCACTTTGCCCTGTCTGTCGTGAGCACATAGACGATGAATCAGATAGCCTGAAGTGCGCTATGCCGCCCTCCGAGCTGGAGAATGCGCCCGACTTTAAGGTAACACAGGAGCTGCGTCAGATGCAGCATCGCATGTCGCAACTATATCTACAGCAGAAGAGTCGCGGCGCCATCATCGATGTGGAGGCCGAGGGAAGCACAGTCATTGCCATAGAGACCGAAGAGGATGTGCGTCGTCGGCGACGTCGCGAGGAAGCCGAGGCAGCAAAGAAACTGGCTGGACCACAGGAGGCAACCAGCAGCACGGCCCCACAAGCGAAACCTGCTGGCAGCAGCTTTGCCCCCGTTGTGCAGGAGACACAGCGCATTATGCCGGAGCCAACCAACAATAACTATCAGCATCATAATCGTCGGCATTATCGCGGAGGAAGGCGTCATCATCATCATCATCATCATCATCGCACTGATCGTACAGAGATAGCACACAACTCTGGTGGAGCAGGTGGCGGTGGCGGTGGCAGTGGCGGAGCAGGTGGAACCAACTCTGGTCCAACGCCAACCACTGGCAATGCATCAAATGCTGGGGCTGGCAAGCAACCAAAGGCGCAGACTGCCACAGCCGGCCATGCCAGGTGACAATGGCGCAGCACCAGGCTGCTGCGGCTAACGATTCCATTACCAGAATTACCAGACGCAGCCCTGACGTTAAACATGACTATGCCAATGACAAGGCCAATGCACATAACGTTGCCGTTAACGCTGACGTTGCCATTGCTCTGCTGCTAATATACAATAACAACAACAACTATAACAACAACTAGAACTCATACATAGCCCATAGACCCCGTTGCCGCTTCCAAGCATCGTCTTACATTTTAGATTTTAGTTGAATGTTTTTTTGTTCTCATTGTGGAAAAAACTCAATTTCTGTGAATTTGAGTTAAGCGATCGACCTGATTCAGGTGCATTGAATTAATGTTTAGTTAGCCGGGTTAGCTAATTTCAATTGATATGCTTATGTATGTATATCGATAACGATAACTATATCTATATGTGTTTAGTTTATTATTATATAATTATAATGATATTTGTATTTGTAACTGCTTACAAAAGACTTGCGGCAATATGCCGGGATGATATTATAGAAGTAGGACTACGACTACGACTACGATGCGATGTCGATGTAGGGCATTGATACTAACTAGAAATATTTAGCAGCACCAACTGGCAGCGCTGGCGTTGACGAATACACACACACACACACACACTCACACTCACATACTACAGCAAACAATGACTAAAATGATATTTACTATACGCATAATAATTCTGCAATTGCACTTGAAGTTTAGCATAAATGTTTCATTATCTCTGGACTCTCTCAAAACTCTCTCTCACTCTATATACCCCCCCTTTTATCGGCTTCTCCTCCCCCCTCCACTGTGACAGTAAAACAAAAGGGTAGCACAAAAGAATGGCTTACATTTAAGGCACAATTAAGTAGTTTGGATGTACGGTATTGGTTGGACAATAGTAGGGCCAATCTAGTCAGTTACATAAATGAAAGACAGAACGGATATAACAATTACATAATACACATACACACCCATATACATCCATAATGCTAGCAATTCACATATTTAAATGTCTAAACTAATTGAATGTTTGTGTAGCATCCATTTAAATATGCTTAACAATACATAGATGTATTACCAAAACCAAATTTCAATGTGTCAAAACAACTCGGAAAACTTAAATGAATAAATCGAATTACAAATACACGATTGTCTTTCACTCAAAAATAAGAAACGCAACTATATGAAAGGTATATTTACTAAAATGTAGCAATAATCCTTCGCTAAGGATTAATACTTTAATAATAATTGGTTAAAGAATATTCAACTTTTTTTTAATGAAATCCATTTCCTACTCTTCGAATTGTCCGTAGTAAATCAGCGAATCGAATTAGAAATTGTGAATAATCAGAGCTCATTCAAATGAAATCAGTTGTTAACAACTGTTAACTTATATTTATTATTAAATACATTCCAAATAAAAGCACAAGTTCATAATTTTTGTTATTAATATTTTCTTTTTTGTAAATGTTTATTTCTCGTTTGAATTGTTTTAATTAAATAGAATTACAAAAACGTTGAATGCATTTCTCGTTTCGTATAACAAAATAATTTAGTATTAGTATTATACAATATTTATATAAACGGGGTTTTCGCTTTTGCTGTTGCTTTTGCTCATTTTGTATACAAAACAAAAATCATGATGCATTACAAATTGTGTGTGGTGTTTTGCGCTTATTAACTAAATATTAATTAAACTTAAAGTAATGACTTTTAGTATATAATTAAATATTTTTCTCTTTTTCTTTCTTTTCATTTCTTTTCTTTACCTTTTTATGTCCTTCTCTTTACTATTTTTACTATTAGTTTCAACAGAACAAAATCAAATTTTATTTAAAACGATATTATTTTCATTTTATTTATTTTTTTTTTTTTTTTGTCGACCATCAAGCAACTGCCACGCCCACAGCAACAAAAGCGATCTCAAACTGGCGATTTTGAGAACACAATCGAGTGCTGAAGACAAGAAGGCAGAGCTATTCGGCGCTTTAATTCGAATGTTTTTCTTTTCTTTCTTCTATAATTTTTGTTGTCAATAATTTCCTTTTAATTGCCTTAAAGCACTTGGAGTGTATTTTGCATTACATTATTATTATTATATATACAAATTATAAATTTGGAAATATATATATATATATATATTTATATATATAAACTAGTAAATAGTAATAGGCATTAAATATTAGTAGTAGCAAAAGTTTGCGTTAGTTAGTAGTACTCTCGTAAGTAGGTTGCTTTCATTCGGATCAACTTTGTGTGGTAGCTTTATAAACTGAACTATAAATCTAAATATTACTCTCTTTCTCCTTCACTCAATATTTTTGTCTTTTTATTTGCTTTACCAAATGTTTGCTTTCTGTCTCTTTTAACTGTTTTGCTTTTGCTACATTTTTTATTTTTATTACAATGTAGTCTAATTTTGCAGTAGGCGGCTTCTTGTTGAGTGTCTTGGAGCATGGGGGAGTGGGCAGGTAATTCACAATTTTGTGTGTTTGTTGATTAGTTAAAGAACTTCAGTGCATTGTTAGTATGTTTTATGTATTATTTGATAATTGGCATCTCAAACTGTTTTGGGTCCACATTGCCGACTTATAGCCGGAATGGTTCGCGTTTCTCAGTGGGCGTTGTGCCGCGTGATGTCCTCCTCATGGTCGAACTGAATGTCGGCTCTGCGGATGATTTACGTGGTGTTTGCATGCCCGACGGCGTTGAGCTGCCACTGATGTTGCGCCTAAATAATTCGAATGCAAAGTGTAATTAGTTAATGTTCTTCAAATGTTTCAATGCTTAAACAAAACATTAACAATGTAACAACAATTTAAAAAGTGTAAAAATAAAAAAGCTAAAATAACAAACAACTTTAAATATGCTTGCAAATTGTTAATTCTATATAAACTTAAGTGCTTAAGTTTATTTTAAGTTGAACAGCAATAAAATCACGCTTAATATGATAAGGATATGTTAGTGTATTGCAAGAGTATTAGCATAATAGCAACTTAAAGCTTTAGTTTAAATTCAACAATATTCCATTCAATTGCAGTTTGTCATGCACTGCAGTTGCATAATGTTTAAGTTAACTAGCAATTAACTTATGCAATTTTAAACAATATGCAATAAATATTATAAATTATAATTACTTGAACTGAAAGTGTATCTACTTAGTTGGTTTTGCTTATAGTTGTTGGTGCTTATAGTATTACTTAGTATTACTACACAAGTAGCACTCTCTATATGGAACATTACCCCAAGCTGTTTGGATTGCCAGTCGAGCTGGTTGGCGATGATGTTTTAGAATCATTGAGGGGTATCTTAACGGGTATCCTTGATGGGCGGCTTTAGTGTGTGTATGTGTGTGTGTGTATGTGTGTGTGTGTGTTTGTAGTGGTAACAAGTTACAAATAGTTAGCATATATATGTAATTACAACCATTACCAAGTTTTAAGAGCTATAGCTTAAAGCTAATTAGACTTCAATTATACGTAACTTAAGCTAATTCAATAAATAATTAAAATAATTAACAATATGTTATGTTTAGTGTATGCTTGTTTGTTGCTGTTGTTTATTTTGTATTGGGCATTACCTAGTGGGTTTGTAGCCGAAGCCTGTTAGTGCTGGTATACTGGATGATCTACTCATGCCTCCATTGCTGTATTTTTGGTATCAGGCACAAGTTGGTATTTTATTTGGTATGTTATGGTAGTTGACATTTTTATAGTATTTTTATTTTTTTTTTAATTTATATTGTTTGTATAGTTGTTGATGGTTGCAGTTAGTTTTGTTTGCATTTTCAAGCAAATTTCGAGATGAACGTTTCAACAAATGCCAATTCATAGTTTTAGTTAGCGTTTTTCAATGAGTATTTTTATTTTTTTTTTTTGATGTTGTTGTTGTTGTTGTTGTTGTGTGAGTCAAAGTTAATGCGGTAACCGAAAATAATTTCAAAAAAAAATAAATAAAATAAATTAATAAAATTGCATTTAAATGATATAAATCAACCACCCTCATTGCTTCCCCCATTTGTAGGTTTTATTAAATTCTTAGAGCTGGCTTATTGTTGGCTTAAAGAGAGGATTTACCTTGTGGGCGCTGGACTCGCCGAGCCGGATGCGGTTTTGCGCGTTATCGTGCTGGAGCCATTAAGGCGGCTGCCCGGTGTGGTGGCAGTGGTCACTGACAGACGAGCCGGGCGGGGTGTGGTGCCGGTGCCGCTAATTGTGCTCGATGCGGAGGGTTTGCGCTGTGGTATGCGCGAGGGAGTGTGATCATCTGTCGTGGGCAGAACAAATGAGCTTCGTTTAGAAAAGTAAAGCCAGAGAAGCACGTTAACATTTACCTGTGCTGTCCAGCGATAGCGTGGAGCCGTGACGTGATGGTGGCTTTGAGCCTTGTCTGCTGAGTGGGCGTGAATTGGGCTTGGAGCCGGCACGTGAACCGCCTGGCGTCAGACCCGTGCGTGTGCTCGTGTAGGTCACCTTACGGGGCGTATAGCGACCCGAGGGTCCGCCATGGCTGCCCTCATTGTCGCTGAGCGAATCGGGCGTGCTGGCCGAGAGCGAGGAGCGCGATGGCCTTGACATGGGTATCGAACGTACCGAACGTTCGCGAACCTATTACAGAAAAGAAGTTCGATATAAGCACTTAGTTAGTTAGATTAACACAATTGATTGATTAACATTGCCCGCTAAAACCCGTTGTACTGCAGCTCCTTTGTTTCATCTGCGCTTCAGAGTTTTCAGTATTCAGTTGCAATTGGAAATTCTTCAAGTGTTGACTTACCCAGTGTGTTGTTGGATGACAATGCAGCACGTGGGGACTCAGCGGTACCGAGCGACTGGTATTGCAGCGCACAAATACTGTGCCGCCGGCGCCCATGTGTATGGGAAAGGCGCATGGAACTTGGTCTTGTGCACGTATTTTCTCAAATATTGGCATTAACTCGGCCAAGTGCTCATCAGCTAAGTATATATACATATATATATATATATATATATATATATAGTGTATATAGAGAATGGGAATTGGAATTTTGTATCGTTTTAGAAAACTATTCAAATGTTTTCTTACAACTGACAAACGGTATATGATCATTTAAGCTCTGTGGCTCTGGGCCTAGTTCAAGTTAGACAACAACAATAATAACAATAATAATCGCCTACCTAATGCCTAGACCTAACCTCAAAAACAATAAAACCATACGAAATTAGAGAGGAAGTTACAACAACAACAGCAGTAGCTGAATTATTATTTTTTTTTTGTTTAGCTGCGTGTGAAATAAATTTCTAGCATTAAATCAAAATCAAAAACGAAAGAGAATATCAAAAATAAATATATATATACTTATAATACATGTATGTATGTATGTATATGCAAGTAGTATATAGCAACAACAATTACAATTTTACAATAATAATAATAATTATTTAATTCTCATGCACAAAAATCAAGAGACGGCGCGACGCAACGGCAGCGGCAGCTGTAGCAGCGAGCTTTTTGTCAACAACACACACAATGTACCCAAAACGAAGCTCAAAACTTACCTCATAATTACCCTAATTACATACATTTGTTATGGGTAATTTTTCTCTTTGGGATATTTTGAGATGTTTGAGGGAATTTCTTTTTGCTTTTGTTAACCCACGTTTTGTATCTTTTTTTTTCATTTGTTTTGTTTTGTTTGATTGATTTACCTTTATGATGGGACCCTGTCCACTCATATATGGCGGCAAGTTGGGGCTACCGGCGCCGCCATTTTGCGAACTGTTGGCAGTTTGGGCAGCATTGGGCGTGGAACGTCTGGACGTGAATGCGGCCATGCTCTGTGAGACGCCATCAGCCAATATGAATTGCTCGCGTAGCTCAATGTTAGTGCGTCCCTTGGCTGTTCCGATAAATGCGGTATTTGCGGTATCGGTATTGCGGTATCGGGTGTTTCAGATGGCATATATACCACGGACATAGATTTGCATATACCCGCCACGCACGCACACGCACATACGATAGTGTGTGGGTGTGGTTGTGTGGTTTATGATGTGTGTTGTAATTTTTTTTTGATTTGTTGCAGGGCGAACATATAACAACAACAATAACAACAAAATTTTGTTACCGCAAATTACATATTTGTTCACAGTTGTTTTTTTTTTCAGTGTGTGTTCAGTATTTTTGGTGGTATTTATTGTTGTTTTTTCGTTTTTTTTTTTTTTTTTGGGCGCAGGCGAGTGCATGTAGGGCGTGGGCGAGCGGGCGGCGCAAGCGGAGCAATATAACAAGTTGTTGTGTGTGGGTGTGTGTTTAAACATATTTTAAATATCGGGCACATTTCGATATCGTTATCGTTATCGGTATCATTTTGTATATTTTTTGTTTTAACGAAATATACATATTTGAAAAAAGAAAAAAGGGGGAAAAACATAAAATTTGATTAGTAAAAAACGAAAACGGTATACAAAATTAATACAACAAAATTCAAATTGAACACAAAATTGGACGGAATTTGCATGAGATGAGGAGGAGGAGTTACAGTTAACAGATACAATTAAAGTTATATGCAGTACAGTCAGTACAGACTGTACATAGGCGTGTTAAGCAGTAGAGTAGTAACAGAAAAAGCATGCACTAAAAATGTACTAAATTGAATTTAGATCATTTCTAATAGGTTAGGTTCTAGTAGGCGTGTTACTTAACCCAACAAAATAATTATGTAGATACTAAAAGTGGATAGAATAGCATTAAATAAATAAGCAGAGTGTAACAAATAAAGCAACAATAATAATGAGGTATGATTACTAAATGGCAAACCCTATTACAAGGGCGGGTTTTGTTTTTGGGTTTGTTTGGATTAAGAAGATTAAGCTTTGGATTCGGATTTAGATTTGGCTTTGGCATTGGTTTTGGCTTTTGGTTGTTGATTTCGCTTGGTTATTGTGTGTGTATTATGAGGCGGCATAAAAATTGGCGCTGGCTATATAAAAATAATTGTCAAAAATTCTTCAAGTAAAACAAAAACAAAATGCGCGCTGTTAATTGGTATTTTTTTTTTTTTGGCGTTTGTTTAAGCAACTTTTCGACCAAACAAAATAATGAGTTTTAATTGGTTTCTTGTTGTTTTCAAGGTTCATTTGCTATTAATATATTTTAGGCACAATTTAAAAATATATTTTTGTTTGTTTGGTTTTGTTTATTATTATTAAAAATTGTTTGTTGTTGGTTAAATGACCATATCCGTTTGGTAATATTAATATGATTTAGCTTTTAAATATATTAATTAGTTGTTAAGCACAACTGTACCTAGTACGTATGTAGTATATGGATATGTAATTATGTTTATGAGATTGAAATGTGTGAGACATGATCAAATGGTATTTATGATGCATCATTTATAATCTAGGTATATAGACAAAATGCATGATCTGAATGGGTATGGTATTGTTTCAGTGTGTGGACTACTAAGATTACACTAGAATAATATAATAATATGCGATATATGGATATGAAAGTCCAACTAAATTTCGTGTATCTGTGTGTACAACACAACTATAGATAGTAGAGTGTGTAGTGTGTATGTTTCGCTGTGTGTGTGTGTGTGAATGTGTGGGTTGTGTCTGTGTGTAGAGCAGGTACTTACCGCGACAAGGATCGTTCTTCTGCAGGAATTCATCCAGAGCAACCCAGCCGCCTCCAACGCGCACCATGACAGTGCTGCGTAGAATGCGTACCAGGCGTAATTTCTGGGAATCTCCAAACTGTAATATATAAATAATATTAATATATATCTACAAATTATTGCCAATATCAAGAAAAACTCACTCTGTATTTGCCTTCGCCCACTTGGAATACACGGAACTTCTGACGACATGTGCAGAGCATAACCAAACGCTTGACCTCATCATGGATCTTATCGGAGTCGGTGGCGGGTTTACGTTCCTGCCAATCGGGTCGCAATGCGGCAATGAACTCCTGCCAATCGATGAGACCCTCACCATTGCGATCGAATAGATCAGCAACAGCCTTCATTTCCAAGCGAGAAGTATCAAATTCTGTAATGGAGTAAGTTGATTAGATAGATGCCAATTGATAGATGGGTATAGTACTCACTGGTGTTGAGAATGCCATCGATAAAGACATCGCGTGGTATCATGCCATTGTTATCCTTGTCCATTTTACGGAAGAGATCGGTTAAACGCGATTTCTTGTGGTCCATGTACTTGAGGAACTGTGAGAGAGCAGAGAGATGAGTGAGTTGAGTAATCAAAGATGATCGTCCAATCAACTTACGCGTTTGCGCCAATCATCCCAACTGAAGTTTGCAGCACGCTCCACATCCTTCAGATACATGAGATGCTCATGCAGCACACGCTGGCGCTCCCATGAGAGCATCCAGACATCACGCCACTTGGTCCACAGCAATTTAGCGCGTGGTGAACGGAATTCAAGTTCGGGTCCAGTGGAGCTGTACGAATGAAGAGTGAAGGATTAGAAGACGCACTAAAAAGCCAATTACAAGCACACAAAAGGAAAGCTAATTAAATGGAATTAACCAAACTACATACTTAACACACATTCGCATTATATATACACATTATAGTTAAGCATGCATTGAGCACAGTTTGGTTATGATAGGGGGAAATAGTGTAGACTTACCTTGGCGAGAATCGTGGGCCATAGTGGGGCAGGCGATCTCTGTCGGGCGTATCACGCGTGGGCGTAACACGACTGTACAGCGATGTATATATAATACATATAGATATACATATATGTATATAATGATATGTATATACGTATGTATATATATATATATTGATGTATATAGCAAATAAGCAGCAAGATGCAAAGATGTTTGTTTTGTTTTTTGTTTTTGTTTTGATATGAGGCAACGTTTACGTAGCGTGTGTGTAGACAAGATGAAAGTAGATTCAATAAAAAGAGACAAAAAATACAAAAAAACGGATCAAGTAACGAAACAATACACAATAACAAGAGTAATAATATAAAAAATACAATAAAATAACAAAGATATAGTACATAAATATATAGATATTTATACATAAAAAGTAATAACATGTCGATACGCAGCATTTCCAAAAATAAACAATTCCGAAAAGTTTTTGCAAAAATTTGTAGAAGGAAAGAAAAACCAAAGAAAATTTCGTTTTTGAGAATTTTGAAAGTGCATGCACTATTAGCTGTGGCACAATCATAGATCCACAGATCGACAGATCGACAGTTTGATAGTTCGATAAATCGATTATTCAATATGGTTGATAACTCACCTGCCCTTGCGTGCGTTTAGTCCCTGATCCCGTGAGCCCTTGAAGCTGTGAAAGAAGCAAGAACATAAAAGATAGAAGTTTAGATACATTTCAAATGAAATTCGAATATATTTGTTGGATTAACAAAATACAAAATTAAGCAACAGTTATAGCAGCAATGATTAAGCCAGATGCTGTGCAATGGTTGTTGGTTTCTTGGTGCGGCGGGAGGGGGAAGAGTTGATGGTAAATGGGATTTATAATGTTGATCAATTCAGCAAACTTTTGGTAGTTCTTAGCGTTGTCTTTTTTAGCGCTACTTTCTGATAGTTGTTTAATTATGTTTAATACGAGTTTATGTTTGTTTAAAGTTAGTTTTGTTGATAGATTTTCTTTTACTTTAATTGTATTTTAAAATTAATTTCCTTTTTTTTAATAGAACTCTCTTGAAATTTAAGCTATTTTTGTATGCAACTCATCTTTGATTATTAATATATAATATATTAAACATATTATTTATATATTCAACAATTTAATTAATTTTATAATCAACAAATGTCGAATTATCAATTAGTTCTGTTCAAGTGTCAACTGTACGATTTTCTATTAAAATATATAAATATATTTTGTTAACTAGTATTGTTATTAGTTATGCGTTTAATGCATTTGTGATTGAAGTTGCTGTTGTTGTTGTTGTATGTTGCAGCGATGTTAGGCAAAATAAAAAGTACACTTTAACCAGGCTAGATGTGTGAGTGGCATGTGGCAAGCGCATTCGCCATTTGTTTATAGGATACGAGTATTATGATAAAGATGCTGTCAAACCTTTGACGTCTCAGTGTGCCATCGGGCGACTGTTCGCGCAGATCGTGACTGGAGCCACGACTATATAGTATAGTTGTTTGGTTGTTTGGTCGTTGTTGCAATGTGTTGTACATATATAGTTTTTGGTATTTGGTTTTTTGGGTAGACGATAGGCAAATAGAGTGTGGTGCAAATACATTGCGGGTATAATAATTGAACATTTTTTTGTAGCAATAAATTTTGTGATTTTGTAAAAAAGAAAAAATAGCAAAAATAAATACAACGAAATTATAATAAAGAGTCGAGGTAATATATGTTTATACAGAGCTTAGGCAATGATTTGTTTCAACTATGAAATACTCACACTGGCGTCTTGCCGCTACGTGATGGTTTCCGTGCTCCTGGTGGCAATTGACGAGGCTTGCAGGCACGATCAACTTCATTCTGACGGCGCGCTGTGTTCTCCATAAACTCTTTGTGATCCTCAATCAGTTTCTCAACGGGCGGTATCTCATCTGGCAGCTGTTCATGCTTCAGATCTAAAAGAGAACACAATGAGTTGAGTATGGGCTGGCATGTGGTAGCTTGTCACTTACTCAATAAGGTACCCTCGAGTCCGTTCAGCCAGGCGAGTAGCTCCTCAATGGTATCGTCGAGATCCTTGAGCGATTGCAAATGCTGCTCCAGCTTCGACTCACGATTGATGCCCCATTGGCGGACTTCCTCCCAGCGTTGTTGTATGATCGATAGCCAGTTCTTGATGATGGGTATGGCATCGGGATAGGCCTTGCCAATGATCTCTTCGGCATACTCAAACGTTTCGCTCTTCTCGCGCTCACGAACGCGCAGATCACGCATGAACTCCGTATGGATGTCCATCATTTCACGCGACACCTTCTCATCATCGGGCGCGTTCTTTGCATAGCGCAACTTGTGCTCCGCATGATCCAACCAATCGAACAAGGCCTGGACGCGGCCATTGAGCTTCTCTGCATCGACCAGGGCCACTTGAAGACGTTCACCACGCTTGGCAACCGCTCTCTGGACCTCTTCCCAAATCGATTGCATCTCATCGAGCTGGCGACCCACCTCGGGATTGTTACCAGAGCGCTCCAGATCGCGACCAGTCTTCAGGACACCCTGCATTTGAGCGGCACGCTTCTGCAGATCTTGCTCAATGTGCTTGTGATGCTCACAGAGTCCCTGCACCGTCTCCAGGTCACCATGGACGGGTCCATTTTCGTTGAGGCGACTCTTGGCTTTCTTTAGCCAGTCGAGCAGCTCACCAAGAGCATCGCTAAACTGTCCGGAGAGCAATAAAGCCTCCTCCAGTTTACGTTGACG
The DNA here is from genome assembly GCA_018901825.1 of Drosophila funebris. Lineage (NCBI taxonomy): Eukaryota > Metazoa > Arthropoda > Insecta > Diptera > Drosophilidae > Drosophila > Drosophila funebris. The sequence goes on from JAEIFK010000682.1 coordinate 5,017,993, forward strand.
TTCAATGCTCTTCGACCAGACACGTGTCCATTGCTCCTTCAGCTCCAGCAGCATCTTATCGAGTACCGGGCGATCGCCCTTGGGAGCACGCTCCATGAGGTTCTTGCCGGTGCGCATGGTGCCATCATAGACGGACTGCTTAGCGCCCAGCTGGCGATGCGTCTCCTTTAGCTTGCCAATGTACTTCTTGATCTTCTGCGGCTCCTTGGATGCAGTGGCTTCCTCAATGATCTGATCCAGCACCTGCTCGGTTTCCTGCAGATACTGCATCATGCCATTCCAGGCATCATTAAACTCACGCGCCTCTTTGTAGCCATGGTCCAGAGCACGTGTGCGCTCTGCAGCCTTGCTGACAACACGTTCCCAGCGATGTTGCACAGATACGAGCAGATTCTTGATCAGAATAACATCCTGCTTCTGGCTAAAGTACTTGAGATGAGTACCCTTCTTGTCCAGCAACAGCATGGCCTCGCGATGTGTGCTCACATCCTTTTGCAGCACCTTATGCTCCTCCATTTGTGCCTGGATGGTTTCCAGGACGCGTGAGACGGGCTCGGCATTCGACAGCTGCTTCTCGGCCTGCGTAAGCCATTCAACAAAGGCCTGGAGTGTGTCATGGAATTCTGTTGCCTCCTTGAGGGCGATCTCCAACTTAATCTTCTTGTCAGAAGCACGTGAAACGACCGCATCCCAGCGTTGCTTCAGCGTGCGCAGCGTGTGCTGCAGATTGCTTGAGGAGACCTTCATCTGGTTCTGACGCTTGATGTATTCCTGGCCCTGTGCCTGTATAGTCTCCACCTTGGGCCTATTCTCCTCCAGCTCATTGTAGACCTCCATGAAGCGTTCCAGCTGTTCGGTGGCAGTCTCTGGCAGGCCACCAACGGGTTTGCTGGCACCAATCACAGCATCCACATCACCCAACCAGCCCAGGATGTCCTGGACCTCGGCTATGTAGCCCTGTGCCTCGCGTAGAGACTCCTCCAGCTCGTGCTGACGATCGCTGGCCTTCTGCAGCAGTTGCTTCCACTCGTTGTTCAACTTGCGCAGTTTCTCCTGCGTTGTGGAAGCCTCCACTGAACCCTTCTCCGTCTCAATGAGCTGACGTCCGGCATCATTCAGCGTGTCCACCGAGTTCTGATGCGCTTGGATATCATTGGCCAGCACCTTTAGCTTGGCCAGCTCAACTTCCAACAGTTGTGGATCTCCGGGAATCTACAAATAAAATCAATTAGTTGAATTTCAATCGCTAAGCATTCAATCAATTGCTGCCTTACCGGCTTCAGCTGATCTAATGTGCTGTCTGTTTTGTTGATCCAGACGAGCAGTTCGTTGAGCGCATGTTGGAATTGTCCCAGGTGGAGCAGAGCATGCTCCAGTTGCTTCTGGCGATCGACCATGCCACGCAGCAATGCCTCCCAACGTCGATTGACCACCGACAGTGGCTCCCTTATCGATGCCGCCTGCTCCGGCGAAGTGCGTTCCGTCAGTTCCACAGCTTGTCTGCAATTGATCAATCAATGGATTAGCACACAAATCGTATGGTTGGTGCTCAAGATGCAGGCACAATGCAACAATAATAATCATATCCGGCCGCTTGGCCGGTGTTCATGCATAAACAATATGGAACAGCAGGTTCCAGTGGCTTGCGGCAAAAAACAAATCAAATTTAATCGAAAATAAACATGCGCAGTCATGATCTGAGAACAGTTCAATGGATCGTAGATCAGTGATCCTTTGAGTATATGGTAGATATGATATTGAAGCTTATGAATTGCAGAGCACAGATTGTAGATACAAGTTTACAGATCACAGATCGACGTCATAGATCGCAGATTGTAGATCTACAACACAGATCGCAAATCACAGCTCAAAGATCATTCAGATCATCGATCAGCGATCACAAAAAAAGTGCAGGCACTTAAAAGTAGAGCACAACAACGAACGAACGTTAGAACGTACGAAATTTTGAAACTATCTTGCCTTTCTAGACCTCTGCCAATTGTGAGAAGGATGGAAGATTCCCATACCACGTTGTAGAAATGTTTAGATATTAGTATTGTATTGGTATATTGAATCACTGGATAGAGCTGAAAGCTATAGAATGTTGTTGCTTACCTGTTTAATGCTTCTACTTCCACCATATGCGGATCGACTTCGTCCTTGAACGACTTAAGCTGTTCAATCTGTCGCTTAACGGCATCAATGTCAGAGCCCACGGGTCCCAGGTGAGCAAACTTATCCTCGGCCTTGGTGAGGAATTTGAGCAGATTCTGGAGTGTCTCATGGAACTCCATGGCCTTCTCCATAGCATCGATGAGGTTCTCTTCGCGTTTAGCATACAATGCTGTGATATTGTCCCAGGCATTGTCCAGATCCTCAATGTGCTTCTTCACCTCTGGTTTGTCGGGTTCACCGCACATGTTCATCAAATTGCTGCCATGGCGACGCACCTGCTCCACCTCGGGCTTGGTCTGATCGATCTCGTGTCGGATCTCCTGCAGTGCCACCTGTTGCTTCTTAATGTCTTGCGGTTGTGCCGCTGGTGGCTCCTGGCAGGACAGAGTTTCCTCCAAATCCTTCAGTGTCTTCATCACACTATTCAACTGCTTCCAGAAGGGCTCGGCCACACTGAGAATGTCGTCCAGTGAGCTGCCACGTTTCTTGGTGGCCTTCTGCACATCATTCCACAGATTGTTGAGCTTCTCCAGCTTCGCCTTGATGTCACGCACCGCGGGATCGGCCTTGTTGCCAGCCTTGGCGATGACATCGTTGGCAGCACGTTGAACAGCACTGAATGCATCCTGGCGTTTGTCCAGATCATCCATAAGGGCATCGTTGTCCTCGATCTGCTCACGTATTTTCTGGGGCAGTGCAGACAATGGATCCAATTGATTCACTTGATCCACAGTATTGGCCAGAGCACGAAGCATGCCCTCCAACTTGTCAGAGAACTGACTCGACTCCTGCAGAGCACTTTCCAATGCCTGCTGGCGTTCGCGCAACTCCAGACGTAGTGCAGCATAGCGGGCATTGTCCGTATCCAGAATCTCATTGATCTTGGCGCTATCCTCATCGGCTACCAAAGCACCAAGAGCCTCGCCTGTTTTGTTGAGCTTATCTAACAGTGGCTTGTGCTCGGCAATTGAGTGCAAGAGACGCTCGTTCTTGTCCTGTTGCAATGTGATCTGATCGGGACGCAGGGCAGGCATGCTCAGGCGTGAGATTTGTTGCTCCATGTCGTCCAGCCAGGTGGTCAAACCCTGGTGCGAGTCAGCAAAGTGTTCCGAGAGTGGCAAGGCCTGCTCCAAGATACCCAAACGTTCGCTGCACAGTTGAGCTACTGTATCAACAATCTCCTTGAGATCGTCCAGCTTCTCCCGCAACGTGGCCGTGTTCTCGCTCTGTGGTGACTCACGTAGCACCTTCTTAGAGGCGGCAGTGACATCACGAACGCGTCCCTTCTGACTGGAGATGTCGTCGTTGATGGAACGATGCTCCTGCAACTGAGCGCGAACCAGTTTCGGTTCCATGCCTGGAGGATCAGCCTCTCTCAATGTGGTATCCATTTCACGGAACCACTCAAGCAGCTCATCAATATCCCCGGTCACTTCCTTTGCACGTTGATTGCTCAAATGGAGGCGTTCCGCCTTACGTTGAATCTGTTCCACAATGGAATCGAATCGTCGATTGTCACGGGTCACGATGCTCTCGATGGTGGCAGCACCTTCTCCCGGCGAGAGCTGGCAGAGCTGTGGCCCAACCAGATTAATGGTATCCAGAATGGGACGCATCTCGGCCAGTTCACCCTCAAGGCGCAGCACATCCGCCTGACGTGGCTCACTGGGAGCCAACGCGGTCTCAGCACTCTGCATCCACTCAACCAGACGGTTGTGGGCCTCATGGAACTGTTGAACCAATGGCAGAGCATTTTGGGCATTCTTCAGCAGATCACCGCCACGATTGGTGAGATCTCCATAGCGTCGCTGCAGTGAGTCCAGTTTATCCTTAAGCTGTATGGCCTCATCGTTGGAAATGTGCTTCATCAATTCTGCGCCAGACTCGACTGTGGATTCCACATTCGATGCGTGTCCTGCAATGTTCTCGTTCAGTTCCAGCAGGTGATCCATTTGTTCCAACAGCTTTTCGGCATAGACTGGCACAGACTTAAAGCGTTTCAGTTCGCTCTCCATGCTTTCCATCCAGGCCACTAGATCCTGATAGCTGAGCACCAAATGGCGCAGACCTTGACGGGATTCGGCAAGCAGAGCACCAATATTGTCGCTGGCATCGACCAAGCCGGTGTAACGTTCCGTAACACTACGTACTTTCTCACCCAAGTTGACGGCCTCCTCGTCGCTGACCAAGTGCATCAGCTGGCCGGCCACATCGGCAAGATCGGTAAAGTCTGGCTGCTTGCTTAGAATCTCGTCGTGCAGACGATCGTGCTCACGTATGCGCTGTTGAATCTTTTCCTCATCGGTGGGTATCAATTCCATGGCCTTGACGGCACGCTCCGTGTTGTCCAGCCACAATTCCAGGGGACTAATCTTGTCATGGAAACGCTTCGCAACCTCCATGGCTTCTTCCAGATCCTGTTCACGCTGCTCGGCTCCATCGGTGAGAGCGTCGAAGCGTTTCATCAGATCATTCAGTTGCTTCTCAATGGAGGCACGTTCGGCGGGTTCGCAATGGTTGGCCACCTCCTTGCCGAGATTGGCCAGCGAGCCCATTGAGTTCTGGCGATCCATGAGCATTTTCTTAAGGAACTTCTGCTCCTGGAGTTGTGCCTTAACCACCTTGTAGTCGCAGCTGGGCGGCTTCTGGTTGGCAACCATCTCCTCGGTATCGCTCAGCCACTTGGAGAGACCGGCTAAGGCCTCCTGGAACTTGCCAGATTGCAATAGAGCCACATCCAGACGACGATCACGCTCATTCATACGCTCCTTTAGGTCGTTCCAGCGATCGTTTAACTTCTCCAAATCCTTCTCAATGACGCTTGTGGAGACTCCACTTCCAGCAGAGCGAACCAGATCACGTCCAGCTACATTTACCTTGTCTACGTTGACAGCCAGGGGCTCCACTTTGCGTTCTCGGAAAGTACGGAAGTCCTCCTGTTGTCGACGTATCTGATCCAACTCGGATCCGACAGGTTTCATGCGTTTGAACTCATCGCTCACGTCTTTGATATCATCAACTGTCTGCGATTGAATGTCGTAGAACTCACGGAGTGCCTTTAGGGTACTCTGCAGATTATCTTCATGATCGCGCACTCGGTTATCCAGACGTCCCAATGTCTTGCGAAGGGTTGAGATTTGTTCACGGGTCTGCGTGGTGTCGGCGGCAAAGCCAGCATCGACGAGGACATCTGCGGTACGTTCTGCATCTTCCAGGCGACCGACAAGACGATCCAGTTTGTTCTGTAGCTTGCCAACATCATCCAATTGCTGCTGGACAATCTTTATTTCGCGTCCAGGGGGTGATAGCTTCTCGACTTCCGTTTCTACATCGTTCAAATCAATGCCCAAGCTCTTCATCTGTTCATTGAACTGAGAGACAGCCGTTGCGGCAGATTGTAGTTCACCACAACGATCATCCAAACGACCTTGCAGCTCGGACATGCGGTCGGCAAGACCATCAACTTCGCTGGTCAAATGATCGGCATCTCCGCCAGCGGCACGTGCCTCGGCACTGATATCCTTGGCCAGAGCCTTGAGCGATTGCAATGGTTTGCTCAGGTTTGTGAGCTCCTCACGAATGGCCTTAACACGTTCCAACAACTTGGGATCCTTGGCAGCACCGCCCAAAGCATCGTGAGCAGCCAGACGATCTTCGCAGCGACCCAGAGAATGATCCAGATTGCGCAACTCATCGTTGAAGTCGCCCAAGCGACGTGAACAGTTCTCAATCTCGTGGGCACGGGCAATCAGATCATTGTTGAGACGTTCCCAGCGGTCACGAATGTCCTGGAGCTCAGCCTTGATGGGTTCCTTGTCGATATCACAGCTAGTGAGGAAGGTATCGCCCAGGCCCTTGGTGTTTTCAAACTCGCCTGAATGCTTCCATACCTCGCTGCGGAATGTCTGTAGATCGCGAAGACGCGTCTCCAGCTTCGACTTGGACAACACACCAGGTGTTAGATCGGCAAGCTTATCCTCCGCAGTGCGCAGCCAGCCAAGGAACGTCTCCGATGTCTGTGAATACTTCTTGCAATGTTCCATACAGGTTTGCAGACGTGTATGACGATCGACAGCCTCGCGACGGAGTTTCTCCCACTGTTGCTGTATGCGATCCAAATCACGTTTAACGCCACGATCCTGCTGACGATCCGACAGATCCTTGCCCTTGTTGATCAGCATTATCACTTCGTGCTCGCGGGCCATGACCTCACGGTAGATGGGCTCATGGGTATCGATTTGATGCTGCAGCGTCGGCTTGTGGGCGGAGACCAGCAGGCGATCGGTGAGATTGGAAAGCTCTCCCGATAGCCAGCCAAGGGTCTTGGAGCAGTTCTCGGCAAAGTGGCGACCATCACGTAGCGATGCTTCGGTCTCGGCCTTCTTGGTGTCCAGTTTCTTCTGTAACGCAAGGTATTGTTTCTCCAAAGCGGCCACACGTGAGTTGACATCGGCCCGGGACGCTGGATCACCCAGAATATTGCACAATGTGGTTGCGGATTGTTCCACATCCGCCAACAAGGGACGCTGGCCTTCCAATTGGCGCTCGAGATTCTCGATCTTACGCAGATTCTCCTGGTGATCGCCATCGCTGGGCAACGTGTCCAGGTTGTCGCTGATGTTTTGCAGAGCTTCGCGAAGTCGATTCACGGCCGCATCGAACTCCTTGGAGCTATCGGCGGCACCGCCCAAGCTGTTGGCACGATCATCCAGTTTGCCCATAAGATCATCCCACTTGGTGATGACATCCTTTAGCTTCAGTTCGACAGCCTGAGCATCGGGAGTGCCGGCCAAATGATCGACAACATCGTGTCCCAACTCCTGGAAGTGCTTCAATTGCGGCTGCTGTGTGCGGAACTCTTCGCGCAGCACTTGCACCTGCTGCACTTGGCTCTGGACCATGCGAGGATCGGATGAGATTGGTCCTAAGACCGTAAACATGCGCTCCTTGCTGTCCAGCCAGCTCTTGAGGTTACCGTGTGTGTCCAGGAAGTCGCGCAACTTCTCGGAGAAGGCAATACGATTCTTGCAAATATCGTTGAGATTCTTCCATTTCTCCTGGATGTTGTCGTTCTCCTGACGCAGCTGATCGGCCCCAGGAACATCAGACTTACGACGCAATATGTCCTTAATCTGAGCCTTGGTTGTGTCCAGCAAACTCTGCTTCTCATACATGTCCTCGAGAATCTTGCGAGCCTGCTTGATGCAGCGATCGGCTTCATCCTTGTTCGACACCGATTCCTTGGGCACTTGGCGTTGTATACGGTCTAGGAATTGAGCCAATCCCTTCAAGTTCTCGTACTGTTTGCGCACCTCCTCGCTGAGATTGTCCAGCTCATGCTGGCGATCATTGAGGCGAACACCAATTAGACCATAGCGATTGTTAATCTCGCTCAGCTGCTGCTGAACCGGAGACAGCTCAGATAGCTGGAAGCCATCCTGAGAGGATCTGCGGCTACCAAATCCACTGGAACCAGTCGATAGTGGCGACAGTATGCCTCCCTTGGTCGGGCTGGGGCTTCTGGCATCTCCGGACATCCTGCGCAGCGGACTTGCCCTCTTGATAGGACTGTAAGTCGACCTCTTCCGGGTAGGACTGTCCGGACGGATCAAAGCATCGTATTGGGCGCCAATATCGTTGATCTTATCAATTGTGGGTGCATAGTCACGATAATCCTTGCAGATGGGCTTCAGCTCATCGTGTTGCTGCCGGATCTTGTCGAGATCTATGGCCACAGGTGCCAGACCATTGACACGTCCCTCTGTGTTTGTCAGCCAGGAGAGAACATCATCCTTGAGACTCTCATAGGCCAGACGGCGTTCGGCCTTCTGTTTGGACAACTTGGCGCGCTCATCGATGCTGATATTGATGTTGCGCCATTGAGATTCTAGTGCCTTAATGCGATCCCTCAATGCGCCCGTATCGGTTACATCACGCAGTCCAATCAGATCCTTGCCATTGCGCACACAATCTTCAAACTGAGGCGCCAGCTGATCCTTGTCGCGTGACAAGTCCTGCATACGACGTGCCAACTCCTCCGTGGAGAGCAGACTTGTCTCTCGGCTATCGAGTGCCTCTTGCAAGTTGCCCATGCGCTGTTCTACATTGCTAATGTCATCCAGATACTTGGACAGACGGCTGTAGACATCATCAAGGAATTCGCCACGTTTGTTGGCCTTCTCGTAGAGCTTTTCGAATTTGCCGGTGACATCGTTCAGATTGGATTCGACCTTCTTGGCAATGCGAGCATTGGAGGCGCTGGCCAACAAATGTTTCGCCGAGATTTGGACACTGTCAATGCTGGCCTGATGCGATTGCAGATCAGCAAGTAGAGCCTTGTGCTCCCGAATCTGTTCCTGAAGACGCTCCTTGATCAGCGAGGCGGGTCGCAGATTCAGCTTGTATTTATCCTCAGCTTGATTCACCCAGCCCACAAGGCTATCGAGTGCATCCTGTACGCCTTGCGATTGCACCAACGTCTTGTCCAAGGTCTTGCAATGTTCACCGAGCGTATCCAGCAGCTGTTGATAATTGTTCTTCAGATCGGCAATGGGCAGTTCCAATTGATTGATCTCCATGGGGCTCAATTGCCCGCCCAGCGTGCGCAATAGATTGTCCAAAGCCTGCTGGGCATTGTCGACCAGGCGCCCGCTGGAGAGGAGCTCGTTGTGCAGCGCCTTGGCCTCATTCATCTGATCCTGCACACCTTTGGGATCACCCGCAACGGGCTCGGAGATGATGCGAGAAACTCTGGGTTGAACGCTTCTCAGCCACTCGTTGGCCTTGTCCAGGGCATCCTGATACTCCCGCTGTCTGCCACCCAGTCCAGAGACACGATCCTGCAGCGCATTGACGCGATTCAACAGATCTTTGTACTGTGCCGACACCAGGGAAACCTCCTGGCGTATGGGGCTCTCGGCACTGGACAACGGCTCCACATGTGGCAGTCTCTCGGGCAACGATGTGCGGAAATCATTGAGGATGGCCAAGAACTCTTTGCTCTCATCCACAAACTTCTGTGCGGCCATCGTGATGAAACGCAGATCCGCCTGATGACCAATAACATCGCTGACAAACTCCCGAATGGTGTCCGCTTGCGAGGAGAGACGGGTGAGGTCCGACAGGGAGCGTTCCTTGTCCTCCAGTGTGCGGCGTGCCAGCTGCAACCAATCGGAGAAAACATCCAATTCACTGCGTAACTTGGTCAACTCATCACGTCCAGCCTCCAGGCGACGCAGTAAACGCAATGTACGATCATTGACACGATCCACGCGAGCACGCAGCTCACGTCCAGAGTTCTCCAGTGTGGTAACTTCCGGTGCTGAGAGCACATCTCCTCCGGTCAGCACAATCTGACGGATTTGCTCCAGGCAGGTGGCAACTGGACGCTGCTGGGATTCAATTTCATCCTTGATTTGCTGTGAAAGAAACCAAATGTGGATATTAGAGAATCAGGAATATAACAATGTAATGAAATCAAATGATTAATGACAAATCATATATTATTTTATTTATATATTATGAAATTAGTTTAAAATAAATTTGTTTGCTTATTTATTTAATTCATTAATTTATAAAATATTTATTTTTAATTATTTAATATTATCTGTAGTAATTAAGCGAGGATCTTCAATATCGATAACAACGATAACTTACCTTGAGCGCATTGATTTGATTGCGCAACTCATCGATTTTCTCACGTGGTCCCCCAACGCTTGAGATTTTCTGTTCGACGGATGTGACCCATTTGAGAAGATCGTTGACATTCTCCTCGCACATGTTGAACTTCTCGAATACTGCTTGCTATTTATAATGGAACATTGTTTGAATGTTTTGATGATAAACAAAAAGAAAATACAATTATTAGATGGATAATATGTATTATAATATATATATATATATATATATCTTTTAAATGGAGTTGAATCTTAGCCATTTACGAGTTTGCTATAAATCATACATAGGTATGATCCGAGTGGGAGGGAGTATATATATGTATAGATATAGATAGATATCATGGGGAAATGTTCATCATATCAATCGAAAGGCAAATTATGTAGAATAGTATGAACACAAAATATATATAAATATTTAAAACAGAGAGCATACACAAACATACATAGCTGAAATAATAATAATAATAAACGAAAGCAAAGCAAAGCAAAATTTTGGAAGAAGCACTTTATGAAAGCGATTAAAAAAACAAATACTTAAGCATAGTATTATTATTATTATTATTATATATCACTGAAAGACAGCACAAGCACCAAAGGGTATATAGTTTTTTACTACTTAACAAAACAGAACGAGCACTACTTTGTACTAGGAACTACAGAGTTTATACTTTTGTTTTTTATTTTTAGTATAGGCAAACTAACTACAGTGTTTAATGGGGTTTTTTATATTTGGTTGGTTTTTGTTGTTTATTGGGTTTTATTGAGCTTAGTGTTAATTTTGTTGTTTATTGTTATTTGGTCTTTTGTTTTTTTTTTTTTTTTTTACTCAAAAATTAAAACTGCAAACGAAATAATATAATAATAATAAGAAGAAGAATTGTATGTATCAAAAATATGCTGAAAAATAGGTAGAAAAATTGGAATTTAAACAATTTATATTTGTATCAAAAATAAATAACTAAAAGTCGCAGCTATGCACAAAATAATACCTTAGCTACATAAAAAATTGTACTAAGACTTTAATGCAACCATAATATAATAAATATATTTATATAAATATATATATAAATGATCTATTTATAAGGTGGTTAAAAATTGGGTACTACTATTTTGGTTAGCAATAAACCTAAAGGAAATGCTGCCTAAGTATTGTATTTAAATATATATATAGGGAAAGAGTATATGTAGAGTATATATGAGCTAGTATGTATATGTTTGTGTGTTATTGTATTTATGTATATAGTATATAGACAAATCGATAGAGATATGGTAAGATGTATGCAAGTATTGCCGACGTCATTCGTGCTGAGGATTTGCGTTTTGCCAGTTCAAGCAATTGATGAAGTATTTATTGATATATGATTTGATCTGATTTGAGTTGATTTGATTTGATTTGATTTGATTCGATCATTTGATGTGTTATGATGTAGATATGTATGATATTCTATATGGTACTTGCTGAGTTAAAGTTCAGCATAAGTATTGCCCTCATTTTGAAAATTATACGTTATATTTGTGAACGAACATTAAACTGAATGCCATGCGCTGCAATATAAGAAATGTTTGCCCGTTTTTCAGGCAGGCAAAATAAAATGAAATAATAATAATAATCGTAATTAATGATAAGCAGACTGAGAACTGAGAGGGGGTTAGTCTGATAGAGAGTGACAGAGAGAGAGAGAGAGAGAGAGAGCGAGATAGATAGATAGAGCGCGGGCTGAATCAAAATATATTCGTAATAAAATTATTGATAATACCAAAAAGTAAACATGCCACAAAGCTGTGAATTTAGTATAAATTTCATAATTTGTTTTGGTTTTTCTTTTCGTTTTTTGCATTTCCGAGATCTCTTTTGTGATGGAAATTGAAAAGTGATAAACCTGATACACGCAGAGGGACAGAGAGAGAGAGAGAAATGGAGGGAGAGAATTGGACTGAGAACTTACCCGCTGTTCGGCTGGCAGAAGTAAACCCTTCTCGGCCGCCTTCACCAAATCGATATTGTTCTTAGGCTCATTGGTATCATTAAGACGGCCAGCAATTGGATCGATTAGGCCACTGGCAATGGCTGCAGCAAGTGGTAGGATGACCCCAGTGCTGGGATCACGCACCACCGTCGAGGAGGGATCAATTAAGCCTGAACTAATGGCCTCGGCCAGTGTATACTTCATACGTTTGATGATATCGGGATGCATTTGGAAGGGATCAACTAGACAGCCATTGGTTGGATTATACAGGTTGAAGGTGATCGATTCTAGCAAACCAAATGAACGCTTCGGTGTACAGATCAGGCCAATCTCATAGGCCTCCTGCAGTGTGCATAGCTTTGAGGTTTGTGTATTCAACACATTCGCCTTGTTCGCATCCATTAAGCCCTTGCGGAAGGCCTCCGGCAAACGCACAAGCTTCGCCTTGGCCAGATCCTTAACCAGTGCCGAATCGGGATCAATAATGCCAACACTGGCGGCATCCTTAAGCGTATACACCTTGGGCGTTTCGATGACAGTCAGGGAATCATTTGCGCTATCGCTACCAACGACGGCACCTGGCAGATATGTTAGCATACCGGTTTGTAGATCCAGATCCTTGGACTCGGCTGCTTGATCGAATGTGATCGGTTCGCGTGTGTAGATAATCAATGTAGGATCGAAGACAAAATACAAGGCTTTCGGATCGACGAGCGTTCGCTTCGAGACATCGACGAGATCGCGTTCCAGGGCCACGGCATAAGGCAGGAATTTATAACTATCGAAATCGCGAACAAGTGCGGTCTTTGGATCGATTATGTTGTATCTGATGGCCTCCTCGAGAGACATTTCACGCGGCTTGCTAATGACAACGCTAACGGGCGTTTGGCTCAACAACTCAACGCTGTCCATGCGACGCACGACCTCATTGCGATCGGTCAAAGGTCGTGGCACGGTCACGAGTATGCCACGCGCGAATGCCACATCATAGTTGTAAGTTGACTTTGATTTTGGATCGAAAACGCGTCCCTTTGTTACGTCAATTTCGCTATTTTCAATTGCTTCGGTTAGCGGTAGCTCTTTACCCGTTAGCTGATTCTTAAAGACGGTACTGGCGGGATCTATAAAGCCCGTTTGTATGGCCTCAATCAAGTCGAGGTATTCACCCGTTGTGGGATCACAAAACTTGCCAGTTTCAGGACGATAGAGTTGCATACGTAAGACCATTTCTAAGCTTAAGAGACGACGGTTCGAGACGATTAGACCTCGTATCCTAGCTGTCTGTAGATCCAACTGTTCATTGGGCAAATTGTAACAACCTTTAGTATCATCTATGAGTTGTTCCTTAAGGGCAGCCGCTAGGCGCATATATTTTCCGGTCTCATGGTGCTTAACCAAACTAGATGAGAGACTAACAACATCCTCGACACAAGCCTCATTCAAATTGAGTTTACGATTCGTTACGGGATGGAGAACCTTGCGTGTTGTCGCATCATAGAAGCCCATGGCTAGCAATTCGTATAGCCCAAAGCCCGCATTCTCAATGTCTACAATCAGACCGAAGTTCATTGCTTCCCCTAGAGGTACAAAAGTACTGCTGCCCGGTTCCTTAAAGACACCCTCCCTTCTGTTGATGATGCCATTCCGACAGGTCTCGCTAAGACTGAACATCTGTTCTGTTTGCTCATCGAAATAACAGGGTAGATGTGGATTAATCACAAAACTACGCATACCCTCTAATAGGGTGATCTTGCGACCTGTCTTTGGATCACTTAGCTTGCCGGTTCTATCATCAAAGAGACCCTGATGGATGGCGCGTTGAACACTAATGGGAGCATTGACATCCATGAGGATGCCAATGTTGAAAGCATGCTTGATTGTGACAGACTGGTTGTTGTACAGCAGCTTGGAGTTCTGGGGATCGATGATACCCTCATCCATGGCGTGGGTTAGATTGAGCTGCTTATAAAGGCCGCTCTTGAAATCTCTGATCTGTACACTGTGTTCGTCCAACAGATTCGTGTTTAGGGCTTCGGCAAAGTTCAATTTCTCTCCCGATTTCGGATCCACAAAGTGGCCATCGGTCTCATCATAGATATTCTTAACAACCGCCTCGATGAGACGCAAAGGTTTCTTGGCTTCGACAAGTACACCCTTATCGAATGCTTCCTTGAAATCAATTTGCTGATCATCTGTTGAATCCCTCACTGTGCCCTGTTGACTATCCACAATTCCCGTTTCGGTGGCCACACCAAACGGTATAACCTGTCCACACACATTGACGACCGTCGAATCGGGATCGAGTATCCCCCTACGAATGGCACGTTCAGTTGTTAGCTTCTCCCGAGTGATTGTATTACTAAATTGACCGGTCTTTGGATCATATAATCCTCTATAGACAGCGTCGGGAAGACTGCGCTTGCGTTTGGGTGGAATGAGAATGCGATTCTCGAGTGCCTCGTTTAGAGAGAGCTTTGTTGAGGCGTACGGATTGATGACAAAGCCACCAATTGGGTCAAGATAGCCCTTAGCAATAGCCTCATTTAAGGAAATAATCGACTCCGTCTTTGGGTCCAACAGCACCAACTCTTCAGGATTGATAAACTTCTGTGCAATCGCTGACTGCAAATCGAGCTGCTTATTGTCAATGGTAAACTTGGCTGTCGAAGGATCGTAGAGACCACGCAGCAGACAATCGACAAGGGACAATGGTGACTTGGTACTTATGAGATAACCCTTGACGAAGGCCTCATCCAGGCTGATATGGGGTGAACTGAGAGTGCCACGTACTGTGTCAAGTAGTCCCAATTTGGCAGCTTCCTTGCCGGGCACTATCTTATCGTGATCGGCATCCTTGACCAGCGTCGAGTCCAACTCGACAAACCCCATTTCAATGGCCTGCTGTAGAAGAATATCCTCGCCAGTGACGGGATTGAGAACTTTGCCAGTGTTGGGCGAATAATATTCACGTTGAAGCAGCTCAGATAGACTCCAGGTGACGCTGTCGGTCTTCACCAGATGCTGTTGTACACCAACATCGAAGGGTACAAGAGTATTGTTCTTATTATCTTTAATCTGTCCCGTTTCAGGCAAGACAAGATCATCCTCAATGGCGCAATCGAGCTTCAGCTCCTTCTTTGTGACTGTATCGACAATCAACGAAATCTTTGGATCAACCAGACCAATTTCAATAGACTTTTGCACGTCGACTTGATTTTGTGACTCCGAATCATAGAGCTTGCCGGTCTCTGGATCGTAAAGACCCTTGCGAACAGCAGCCTCGAGGGAGATCGGTTTACGTGCACCGGGCACAAGGAAACCTAATTGGAATGCCAATTCCATGGGTATTTCTTTCAGTGTCTGTATATCAATGACCGTACCAGCCTGCATATCAACCACTCCCAACTCAATTGCCATACGCAGGGGAATCACCTCACCGCTGACTGGGTCGCGCACCGATATCGACTGTATGTCCAGCTTGCCACTGTTGATGGCCTCAACAATGGAACAAACCCGACCATCGTCAAGTACGACTTTGCCAGTCTGGCCATCGATCATAACATTCTCAATCGGAGCGGGTCGCTGTTCTTCCGGATTGGCACGGATAATCCACTGTCGTTCGATGCACTCAAAGAACGGTATTTTCTTGCCCGTCTTCGGATCAACCATGTGCCCCGTATGCTTATCTAAAAGAGGACGCTCCAGGGCGACTGTCAGTGTCTCATATTTGCCTGTACTAAAGTTCTTTACAAGTATGGTCTCGGGATTGAAAATGTTCATGTCAAAGACAAGTGTTTGGAAGGATATCTTCTGTCCCGTGGATGGATCAATAAAGTACTGATGCTTTGGGTCATAAATATTCAGTTCGTAGAGTTTTTCGGGTGTCAATTCGGTATCTACATCAACCAGGTAACTAATCTGCTGCAGTACAATCAATTTATCATCGATAATTTGCACTTCATCCAATGGACTCAGTTGTTCCTCCTTGAGCAGCGTTGCCACACTTTCCGACTGTGCTTCACCATCAACAATCACTTGACACTCCTCAGGACTAATCAGTCTCTGTGAGATGGCATCACCAATTGCCAGTGTCAATGGTACATCACGTTTCCCCTTATGCTCCACAGTCGTAACCTGAGTCTCCTCCATTGTATCTCGTGCCTCATCCTCGGGCGTTGATTCTGTGGTGCTGCTTGTTGTTGTCGTTGTGGTTGTTGTAATCTTTGTTACAATTGTGGTGCTACTTGAGCTCTCGGGCAGTGATTCTTCTGTCGTTGCTGTGACGATTTCTGTTGTCTGCTGCATGGGTTTCGTTGTCGTCTTATCTGTGCTCAAAGCATCCACCAGAGCCTTGCCGGCCAACACAGGTGCACCCACAATTGCCAGGGCACCCAACTTTGCAGCATCCTTGACATTTTGCAGAAGATTGCTACCACTTCCCGTTGCAGGCTGCGATTTCTCGTTTTGTATGAAATCAACAACAGTTTGATGCTTTTCCGAACTGCTTTCCGGCTGTCTCAGCTGCTCCAGAGCGCCAGGTAGTTCTTGAGGTTGCTCTTGTGGAACAGTGGTTGTCGTGGTTATGGTTTCTGTGGTTTGCACAGATACAGTTGGTTCTTCTGACAATATTGCTTTGGCTGTAGTTCCCTCTTCTTTAGGCTTTTCCTGGATCTCTTTAGGGGTAGGCTCCTCTTCTTTCGGAGTGTCTTTTGTCTCTTTAGGTCGTTCCTTAGACTCTGTCTGCTCTGTCACAGTGACAATTGTCTCTGGCACTTGATCTTCGCTAGTTGTTGCTGTTGTGGTGATAGTTGTAGTGGTGGTGGTTGTGGTAGTAATTATGGGTTCCTCAACGGTTACAACTCTTTCCTCCACTACAATGTTGCTTGTGACAGGTTCACTTGGTTCCACAATTATGCTTGGCACTTGGACGGCATCGTGTTCCTCCAGTTTCTCTGCTGGTTTCGATGATGGACTTGTGACAATGGTTTCCCTAACTTCTTCAATAGTTGGTATCTGTTCATTAGTTTGTGTTGTTATTACAGTTGTTGTTGTGATCGTTTGTGATTCCGTACTAAGTGGTTCCTCGGTTATCGTTTCAGTCACCTTCACCTCTGTCACTTGTGGCTCTGTCTCTTCGAATGGCGCTAGTGGTGCCGTGAAAGGTGGCTCAAACTCAGTTACCTCTTCCTTAACCACGTTTCTGGGCATTGGTTCAGGTTTTGTGGCAGGTTCTGTCTTCACCACAATCTCCGGTGTGGTATTCTCTTGTGTGGTTTCCTTGTCATGTGTTTCTGTTATAACTGGAATTGTTTCCTGACTGATCACAGTTTGGACGGTTTCAATAGTTTGTGTAACATCTGGAATAACCTTTTTAATATCCGTTTCCTTCGGCTTTTCCTCTTCTTGCTGCTTTGCGCTTATTGTTGGCTTTTCCTCTTGAACCACCACAACGGGTTCTGTTGTTTTTGAGGTAGTGATAGTTGTGAGTGTTGTTGTTGTGGTGCTTGTTAGCCCTGTTATTGTGGTTGCTGCCTCAGGTTGTTGTTCGTTTGGCAATTGCTGCTGCTTTTCATTGGCTATAAAATTGGCCGTTGTGGTGCTAATAAATTGCTCCGTGTCCTGCAGCAGACTGTCGACTTCACTTGGTACTTGCTGGGGCTGTAGTTGCTCCTGTGGTTGTACCTGTGGCTGTGTTTGCTGTGTGAACTTGCGCTCCTCTTCCATGAAGCTCACTTGAGGTTTCTCTGGTTGCTGTGTTTCCTTCGTGCTGATAATCGTTGTGGTTGTTGTCGATTTGCTTTCTTCTGCGGGTGACTTTGCCGACTTGATGAGACTCTTCACACCGCTGACAATTGCACTACCAGCTAGCACAGGTGCTGCAATTACGCCCAGGGCGCCCAACTTGGCTGCATCCTTTACATTTTGAAGCGTCTTGGAAGGTTCCTTGCTGGGTATTACTTCAGTTTCCTTGAGCGTATCCTTGCTGGTTTGTTGTGTGGTGGTGCTAACCACTTGCATCTCCTGCTTGCGAGTATCTGAACCAACCACAACGGTTTGTGTTCGCTCCTCGACGACCATAGTCTGATCACTAGAGCTGGGCAATGTTGTCGATATCGCCTGGTCCATATTATCTCCAGTTGACGCCTTAGTTTCTCTGGTGACAGCCTCCTCGCGTAATATTCCTAGTTCCTTGGCTTCTTCCAAGCTGCAGACTTCTCCGGTGTTGACATTCTGCACCTCATTGTTGGAGACGAGAACATATCCCTGCATCAATTCAATTGTTTTAGTTGTCACCGTGTGCACAGCACGGAGGGTCTCCATTATCTCTGTCTTGGCAATGGGTTTCTGATTGACAACAAAGTCGGACAAAGGTTTAACCACCAGCACACCATTTTCCAGTGCCTGGCGAAGGGGCAGACGCTCTCCAGTTATTGGATGTATCAGCGTGTGGGCAGCCACATCAATAAGATCACGTTCCAGGGCGGACACCAACTCAATGGCATCCGGTTTGGGTGCATAGGGAATGGACATGATAAAGTTATCCTCAATGGCCTGTTTGATGGGCAATGCCTTCCTGGTAGTCGGATGCAATACCACACGCTTTGAGGGCTCCACTAGACTCTTCTCGACGGCAACTGGGAATATCATGCCAACAGGTGGAATGTCCACCTTGAACTTTTGTTTATCATAGCTCGCATCGAAGAGATTTGCCTGAATCGCTTCGGATATGTTTAGCGTTTTGTCCTTGTAATTGAATGTGGATTCATCTGGATTGATGATGCCCTTCGCAATGGCTTCTTCCAGTGTGCATTTCGTGGGCTTGTGCAGCTTGGAATGTGGATCCAGCACCTCACAAACGATGGCCTCTTGAATGCTCAATGGGTAACCGCTCTCGGGATGCACAATTGTCTGTGTCTGTGGATCAATAAGACCCTGTGCTTCCAGTCTGGGTATCGAGAGACTCTTTGCCAGTGGCATAAGAATGTGATTAGTTTGCTCAGGATCTAGGATCTTCTGTTCGACAGCTTGACGCAAATTGAGCACTCGATTTCCCTGTGGATCTGTCACCTGGCCACGTCGTCCATCAATCAGCCCTGTATTGAGGGCCTCGCTAATGTTGACAACCTCGCCTTGGGAATTGGTAAAGTTACTCGTGTTCTCGAGTATCTGGCAGGTTTCCTCATCGATAATTCCCTTACGCAGTGCATCGCGTGGTTTCAGTATAATCTTACGCATCGTCTGAAGCACCACAACCTTCTCTTCTGTCGTGATTGTCGGCGGTTCACTCTCAAAGGAACGTCCACGCTGCAATTGATCGCGTGAAACGATGCCACGCTCGTAGGCAACCTCAACGGGGATCTGTTCACCGGTGCGTGGATCAACCACAAAGCGCACAGTGCGCAGTGCTCCCTCAGCGGCCACAAGTGGTGCACCCACCACACTGAGTAGTCCCAGTTTAGTGGCCGTAATCAAATCCACAGGTTGACCCTCAGCATTCAGTATTGTTGCCGTTCGTGGATCATAGATGGAGCGTGCAATGGCCTCGGTTACAGAAATCGTTTGCTTCGTTGTCGGATCAACAATCTTGATGAGCTGCTCATCGATCAAGCCCTGACGCGCTGCATCAAAGATGTTCTCTGTCTCGCCACTCTGTGTGAAGATAACCAAAGCCGTCGATGGATCATAGATGGCTCCAGGTGCAATTTGCAGTGGCTCCGGTGAAGCCAACTCCCGCTGACAGGTGCTGACCTCGACAAACCGAGGTGGAGCATTCTTCAAAGGTGTCGACACCTCCAGCACATCGGGCATGTTGTTCACTCGCGTAATCCGTAAAATCGTCTTCTGGCTGGCACCTCGTGTTGCCGGCACCGTCTCCAGTATTATTTTACCCTCGGTAATGGCATTGCGCATGCCCAGCACCTGTTGTCTGTTGTTTGTATAGTTGCCATAGCTGTCAAGGATATCACGTTCAAAGGCAGATTTAACGGAAATCTTATCGCCAGTGTTGGGTTCAATCACAGCCACTGATAAGTTGTTAATTATCTGCTTATCAATGCACTCCTCAAAGTTAATCAGACGATCGGTGCCCTGTACATGGAATACACCCGTATCGGGATTGAACAGCCGCTGCTCGATGGCATCCTTGAGACGCCAACCGCCTGGTGGCAACTCCATAATCTGTCGCTCCGTCACATTCTGTTCGATGTAGCTGCTCTTTTCCATATTGATAAACTCGGAGACGACACGTTGTGGTTTAATTAGCTCCTGGGAAATGGGAATTTCCACAGACTTTTCCACATATTTCGTATGCTGGGTATTCAGTTTAATGGGCTCCGCTTCTGGGATTATTTGTTTTGTGACTATTGTAATGGTTGACTTGGTCTTTTTACGGTTCGTTGGCTCCGGTACGGTTTGATTGCTGTCCGGTACGAGGAGACCGTAGTTGAGGGCTTGCTGTACGGAGTAAACATTGCCAGTTTTGGGATCCTTAAAGAGTTGTCTGTCCTCGTCAATGAAACCTTGTCGGACTGCCTCTGTAAAGGTGAGAAGGACGGTATCTCCTGGCTCCTGTGAGCCGGCACGTATGGTCACATATCGATTGATCGTCCGTGTCACAGTTTCAGTGGTCAGCGTAATATTTAGTAGGCTGCTTAGCAGCAAAGCTCCCTCGGGGGTAATGAACTTACGCTCGATGGCGCTGTCCAGAGGCACTGTCTCACCAGTCTTTGGATCGAGCAAATAGCCCGTCTTTGGATCGATCAGATTGTGATAGACCAAATCAAAGACATTCAGCTCATTGCCGCTGGCATTGTGTACACCAATGCCGCGACTAAACATCTCATGGACCTCCTGTCGCACCAGACCCTCGCTAACGGCCACCTCCAGTGGCACCAGACTATCCCTACCTGTCTCTAAGGCAAAGCCCGTGCTCTTGCGACGCAATAGATCGCGAGAGAGGGCCACATTAAAGCTAACATAATCATTGCTACGCAGATCCTTGAAACCATCAATATCAAAAATCGAACGTTGGGCCACCGAACTAATCAAACCACGTTCGACGGCCTCGGGTATACTTATCAATTCACCAGTCATAAAATCACGATATTTGCACTCTGCCGGCAGGACAATGCCATCGGCAATTGCCTCCTGCAATGTGATTAACTCACCCTTTCGCTTGGTAATACACTTGAGCTGATTACCATCCAAAACACCCGCCTCGATGGCCTGCATGATGCTTAGTTTCTCGCGACGCATGGGACTTGTGATTAGATTCTGTTTATCCAACAGATTCAAATCACAAATGTCCTTAAGGGTATACGGTTTGACGATCAATTGACGATTACGCGCCTCCAAGAAGCTAAGCTTCTCTTTGGTTACATCGTTCATATAGCGACCCGTTTTCGCGTTTAGCACACCCGATTGCAATGCCGATTGCAGGGTAATTTTAACATCACGTTTCGCATCGACAACCTCACGAACGCTCGCATCGATCAATTGATTGGCAATCGCCGAGTCCAAACGGAACTTATCACCGGAATTACGATCAATTATCCAGCCAGCCGTATCCACCAGGCCATGGGCAATAGCATCGCTGAGGCACAGCGCATTCGATTTGATTGTCACCGATTCGTGCCGTATAAGATAGCCACGCTCGTAGGCTTCCGCCAGGCTGATAGTTTGCCCCGATTTGACACGATATAGACCCGTCTTGGCATCCACACTTCCCGCACAAATGGCGTCGACAATATTTCTAGGTTTCTCTGGTGATGCCACATCCAATTGGGATTGCGTTTCTACTGTGACTGTGTTGTTTACCTTGATGCGTTTCTCGGCCGTCTCATAACCAGACTCCGCTTCGCTTATTTCACGCTGTATCACCTCCAGCAGCGACAGCTCGCGGCCGGCCGCATCTCGTCCAGCGCCGGGCTGTAACAACTGTCTCGCCAGTTGTGCATCGATCAGTCCCTGATCCGCTGCCTGTTCCAATGTAATGCGACGATCACCCACCAGCATTTCCCCAGTACGCACATCGAGAATACGCAGCTGAATAGCCTCACCAATGGTTAGCACACGTCCCGTGCGTGGATCCCTTATGCCGGCAATATCCAGCACCGAGGTGCCATTGCCTGGCAATCTCTTGAGGTTGCTGCGTATCTCACTAAACTGTATCTGGGACTGTGGTGTAAGCTCTCCCTCCTGGCCCACAATTACAGCATCGATGCCATCGCTGCTATAGATGCTCTTTGATGAGCTTTTCGTTGTTTTCGTTGAGCTGATTCTGTAGAGAGAGAGAGAGAGAGTGAGAGAGAGCATATATTTAGAGAGAGAGAGAGAGAGAGAGTAGAGTGTAATTGAATTGTTGGAATTGCGATTTAGTATGTATGTTCGATACTTTCAGTTAAAAATCGATTAATTAAGCTAACAATACTATCAATTTGTATTATCTATATTTAATAATATATATATATTTATAGATAGTTCTTGAAATATTATCGATAGTAATTAGATACGGCTAACTGAATTAATGGATTATTATTATTATCTAAGAGGTCCAACTACATTATACTGAATTTCTTAGCTTTTGCTATAGTTATTAATCGATATTTCTTGCAGAGCATTCAATACTATCGATAAGTCAGTATATATAAATTAAAGTCGCTATAGATCGACATTTGATCAGCAATCGATATTTCTTCAAGGCTTAAATGAATCTATTGCTATGCTATGTAACCTGCAGCTCTAACTGATTCGTCAATATACTTCCAGAAATCTACTTACTGTGTTGTGCTATATGTAGTTGTGTAGAGATCATCCGGACGTGCAGCATAGCCATCGCCAGTTGGCACGCTGCCCGCACTGAAGTCAACTCTAAAGGTCTTCAGCGGTTTCTGTAGACTTTCAGCGTATTGCTAAACCGGAAAAGATTAGTAAACATTAGCAGTTACAAAATACTTTAATGCCCCAAGAGGGACACAACAATAATTGAATAACAGGAAAACATTACAATGCGAGAGAGCGTTGGGGGAAAATGGGGATAGATGGAGGAGTGGAAATATTGTTGTTTTTTTGTTGTTGTGTATTACCTGAAACTCGAACGCGAAGTCATAGTCACTTTCCTCTGCCACTTGGACAGTTGTGGTTTGTGTTTTGGTATTGGATTTTGTCGTCTTACGACCCGATCTATGCTGAGGCATGGCTAAAGCTTTCGATTCTTTCAATTTGTCAAAGTCATAGTCAGCAATTTGAGTAACGTTTCTTTTTTGCTTAGGCACTTGATTTAAGTTTGTTGCTTCTTCAATGCACTGCGAGATTCACAATTGATGGTCAACAATTAAAATAATTTGAATAAAACGAAATTACACACTAGTTCACTTTCGAAACTAGTTTTGCACTTATGCGATTGTAACTGTGAGTGTGACTTGCAATGTTTATGGCCTGGATTACTAGTTAGACGATAAGAAATTGTACCTGACTAAAGAGCTTAATTGATGTATGGAACTTTGAATTATATATGAAAGAGGGTTTTTGCGAAAAAGCATTCTATATATTTAGTGATATTATAGAGCTTTGGATTCTATTTAATATATAAAACAGTTACAACTTAATTGAACTTTACCCAATGCAACTTTTAAATTAAAATAAATTTGCAAAAATAAGCAGAAAATCTAAAAAAAGTTCCAGCTTAGTTTAGAAATTGTTTTTTAAATAAATAAAAAAAGAGGAAATAGTGAATTTGGCTAAGCAAAAGTTGGTAAAAATGTATGTAAAACACATAATTTAAATGTTCTTACTAAAACTTAGATAGCTCCACTAGCCGGGTGCCCTAATGTCTGCCCTACTCATTCACAAAAAAAAAAACAAAAAACAAGGGAGAGAGAACATAATAATTTGTGGAATGCCGGCAAATCGTAAATATAACACTTGACTTATCAGCGGTATACATATAAAATATGTTTATATATTTATCAACTACCCAGACCAAGTCAAACACAAACACAAACACACACACACACACACACATACCATAACCAAGCCTTTATGAAAATAGAAATGACGCTATTGTTGAGGGACGTTCAAGAACGTGCTTTATACGTTCTACGAATACCGTACGATATACGGATGGATGGATAAGTGAAAACTCTCTTAAAGTGCTGCAAATGTTGAGTCAACTTCGTAATGGATGATTACCAGCCAGCCAACAAACAGAAAGCATTAAAAACGTTGCCAATCTGCAATCTGTGTAATTAAATTTTATCTTTATTTATCAGCAGCAATGCGAGGGGGGAATACTACAGACATTAAACAATCTCGTCATTGATGCACTTTGTGTAAAACAGCAAACTGAAACTGTAAGGGCAAACATATGGCAAAGTACATCAAACTGTAGCCGACGACCCTTTACAACTCAATTGAAATTGACTGCAGCACAAAAGTTGTTATCTGTTCATTTATTTACAACATGTTGTTGTTGTTAACAGCAGAGTTCTTGAGAAACTTTATAGTGTATAGAGAGTAGGTAAATACGCCAAGTTTTGTTTACGCTTAGACAATCACTTTTTAATTTTTTTTTAGCATATTTAGATTTATACAAAAAGTGCTAACGAAGGTCGCCCTAGAGTTAGTCGAAGCAACAAATAAATTATAATTAACGAAAAAACACAAACGGAAATACACACACACACAAACACATACAAACACCCATACACAGACAACAAACGAAATGAGGCGCAAATAATGATGTCATCAGTAAATTTCAATATTATATTAAACAAGTTGGCTCGCAATGAATGCAAATAAAAATAAAAAACAAGCACAAACAACAATTTAATGCAATTAAAGCACATTTTGCGCCTCGTTAAGGCGCCTAAAGCGGCCCGTGAATGCGCTCCTGTGCTGCTAAATGAATTGCGCTTGACACGCTTTGTGCGACCCAAGCAGATGACTAAGGCGCCGGCAAGCGTTAGAGCTTTTTGGAGCTGTGCAACTGCTGCAACATGCGGCAACATGCTGCTGCATAGGCAACATACCGCTTGCAGCATTCGCTTTCATTTCGTTGACTTTCTTCTACATTTTCTTCTAATTTATAGAATACGACGCACACACACACAGACATACATAAATGCGCTTAGGTTATACCTAAAAATATCTATGCGAGTGTGTGTGTGTGTGTGTTTAAGGCGGCGGCCAAAATTGTATGTCGAGTTTAATCGATAAAATAGCTGCGTTGCAAGCATGACAAATGCAGAGGCAGGGTGGCGGGGGGGGAGGGAGTAGGGACACATAAAGCGCGATGACATGAAGAAAAGCCGCAAAAAGACAAAGACAAACACAAATAGTATATTAAATGGCAGCATGAAATGTTCAAGTTTTCAAATGTGTATTTAATCAGTGACTAGTTTAAGCCACCCTCCACTACATCCCCGTCATCTACATTTTGATGAATTACATCTCAAATAGCGTTGAGATTAGATAGGGGCACGCCCCGTAGCGCCTTGACAGCTGATCACAGGCAACGATAGTCCCTATCACACACACACACACACACAGAGAGAGCTATGTGTGTGGGTTTGTGTGTAGGTCAGTTGGGCAGTTGGCAAATGGTCACTTAATGAACCTGAAGCAGAGCATTGCGTTTTTTGCTGTTTTTTAATTAACTTTTTTACTGCCGCTTCATTATTATTATTATTATTAATAATATTAACTACTTCTCTTTTGCAGCCATTTCATTTTTAACAAGCACTTGACTCATGCACATTGTGTAAACTTTAACAATAATAATAATAATACATTTTTCTTATTTTCTGTTTTTTGGCTGCTTTCATTAACACCCCAAAATAAATATACAAATATAACATATGGACATCTTGCGACATGTTCAAGGCTACTGTATCGAATATTGTTGTTTAGTTCACACTTCAATTTAATTGTATTCATTTCTATTATATTTCTATTCTTCTATTCTGTTGCGGTGACTTCATTTCGCTTGAATTTGGGCCTCCGTTTGGTACGTAGGAGGCGACATAAAACCAAAAACCAAAAAAAAATAAATAAATTTAAATTTCTATTAAATAAATAAAAGCAGGCCACATGCATGAATTTTGTATTCAATTCAGCGACCAAGACACACACACACACACACACACGCACACACACAGTTACAGATACAATCGCACTTTCTAGCTGACAATGCGGCGTATGAGTATTACACGCCGGTTCTATGCAATATTTGGACTCTTCTTTTCTGGTTTGGCCGCTTACATAGATAATTTGCAAATGTTATTTTTGCATTCAACTAAAAGGGCAACCTTTGAGGTATATTTTTGCCTTTGTTCGACGTTTCACAGCACAACAACACACACGTACACACGCACACACCGAGAGCCACGCTAAAAAACTTCTTTTAAAAAACTTAACGCGCGACGCGTTTAATCTGTTTTTCTACGTCGTTATACAACCACGTCGCAATCGGAACTGATTGAAGCAACGGAACCGCCAGTTCATAGTTTGCCCGTAAGAAGACAGAAACAGAGAGAGCGAGGGAGAAATAGCGAGCTTTTGCGAGCTTTATTGTGTGCTGCTGCTACAGAGAGAGAGAGAGAGTGGACCTCTCACTGAGAGAGCAAAAGCAAAGAGCGCAGCATTTCAAAAGCTAACCACAATATGCCGGTAAATTTGCTCAGCTGTTGCTCCAATAGATAAACCAAATCAAACCAATTAACAATAGGCATATTCGTAATGCCCAAATAGAAGCGAAAAAAAATTAACTAAATGCGGAAGAGAACAAAGAAAATAAAAAACGAAGGTATAACAACTAAAGAAAAGCAACAAAAGAGGTTTAAAAAAAATAATTAAAAGAAATAAAGACAACATTCTTGTAGTTTGCCTACTGTCTGAGATTCTGGAGTTAGGCAAATCACATATTGTTTTCAATTTTGTTAGAAACCAGTTTTTGTTTAACCTTCTAAATCGCAATAGTGCTCATTCACTCCACTTAATGCGAAGCTTTGACGCCCCTGTTATGATGTTATGCATATCAAGTTAAGCCTTCAAAAAAAAAAAACCTCAAACTGGCAATGGATGTTGGTAATAGTAGCAATAGATATTCATGATGTCACTGTTGTCGCTTAGCACCTTCAGTTACTTACTATTATTGTTTGTTGTTTTTGTTGTTGTTGTCATTGTGGTAAACAACACCTTTGTACATTCCACAATTTTGGTAGCTGCAACTCATAAGTTTACTCACCCCCCAATTGAAATACCCTTCCCTATGCTAATTACCAATTCAATAATTTTTTTTTTTTTGTTTTAACAATTCTCTACACTTTTGCAATATTCTGGCAGTAGTTTTTGCATATTTGTAGTCTTCATAATTAACAAATTTAAAACCAGTTGGCCTGGCTTAAATTGAAATTTTAATCAAAAAGAATGAGAAAAAAAAAAGAAAACCAGTTAAGCATACATAGACCAAAACTGAACAGAGTTGACAGTTGAAATAAAGGGGCAATAATAAAAGACGATGATCTGTCGATGACGTCGTTTTAGCATCTCATTGAATTTCCTAGAAACTTGCGATGGTATTAATACGACAGAAATAGAAGCTGAAATATGCGGAGATTGACAAACGGCATAAATAATTGCTGAAACGTTGACTTCATTTGCCTAATTGGCCAAAAATACAAAAAAAACATCGTCAACTTATATGCAATTTGCACAAACGACAAACGATTGTCACGAGAAGTCACAAGAATCAAAAGTGAATTGAATAGAATAGAAAATAAAATAAAAAAAAAATGTAGTTTAATTTGTTTTTATAAATTAATCAAGTGGTGATTTATGAGGCAACATTTCAAATGTTGACACCGCTCTGATGTCATTATTGGTGTTCATGTGTCTATGTCTATTTTTTTTTTGTATTATTTTGAAGGTTAATTTAATAATAACAGTGCATAAGGCAAGCCTAACAGCTACAGATACAACTATAAAGATACAGATACAGATACAGATACAAATAGAAAACGAAAGCATTAAACGAGTTGTCAGTTTTAGTTGAACTTGAACCTGAGACTGTGACTGAGACTGAGAGAGTGAGATGCCAGATATTATCTATACACGGCAGGGTAATGATATTTCCGACAATTGTATAGCTGTATCTAAATTTAACAGTTGACGTCACTCTCATATCGTTTATATGCATGTCTATGTATGTACATACATAGATATCTCCCTTTTGCGCTCTCTCGCATGCAAATATGTGGAAGTTACTCACCAGACCATCGCTGCCGTTTACCTCGATCGCAGTTTTTAGCCTCTGTGACAATTGTTCCAGCAATCTGTCGTATTTCGTATTTAAATTATCCAAACGCTGGCTGTAATACTGTGTTGCACCCGGATCGCTATCCGCCGGACGCAGATCCCTGCGCGGCGGCGAGAATGATGGACGCGCCTCAAGCAGCCAATCCACAAAGCGCAGACATTTACTATCGTAAATCTATTGTTGTCCAAGTTGTCCAAGTTGTCCACATTGTTGTTGTTGAGTTTTCGTTGGGTTAATTTCGGTTAAATGTTAGTATTTTGTTGGGTTAAACAAATTGTAAGGGAGTGAAGGGGGTAGGTATCTTGTTTCTTGTTTTTGTGTATATTTAGTGCTTTTTATTTCATTGATTAATCAATACGACAAATTACGTTGATTACAATTGCTTTTTAATTGCTTTTGTTGTTTGTTTGGTGTTTGTTTGTTGTGTAAGTTGTTGGTCAATCTTTGGTTGGTTGTCAGTTTTATTTTGTTGTTGTTGTTGTTGTTGTTGTTGGTGTTGTTATGTTATTGACGCACCTTGCACCCAAAAAGTTTTAAACTACTCGTAAATCTTGAACTCAACATATAGTGAGCTCCGAAATTGTACCACAATTTCATAATTATTGTTGTTGTAAAAAGCATTAAATATATAGTGTTTAAATTGTATATATGTAGACAGAGAGATAGCAGTACTTAGAGAGAGTGGATAGAGAAAACAGCTAAAGGAAGTTGAGCTTGATATACTCTCAACATTTCAACAATAATTGATCGAAAAGTTGCAGAATCACACGCACAGACATACGAAGAGAACACGAGACGCTTGGCAGGGAACGGAGATCTTTTAGTACAGTATACGCTAAGAGTTCTAAATTTAGTCTTATACTGCATATGCTGCAGTTCTTTACTGTTATACTGTATTCTCTGGCTTCTTTGGAGAGCGTTTTCTGTAGGCATTAGCATTTAGCACTCTTTTAGAACATTTCTCTGTGCAGTGCAGGTGTCTAAAAGTAGACTTAACGTAACTTTTAAGAGAATACTCTGCTCTCTTTAAATTGCCTCATACGAAATAGTAAGAATTTACAAATAAAGCATCTAAATGTACACAAATCTTGTATTTATAATTTATAATAAAAAACAAAGAGATCTAAAACAGGCTTAACTGCCAGTTTGCTCTTAAAAGAAATCGAAAAGGGATTTAAGAGAGTTCTAAAGTTCTATAGTTTAAAAATGTACTTCAAGTATAATTCAATGCCTTCACTTGTTTACTTACTTAATAAGCTCGTATCTGAAATACTCTTGCTAATACTAATAAAGATCCCGCCCTAGGCCCAACGTCTATATAATACATCCATACTATGAACAGGCATACAAATTTTTACCTTAGCTTCGCGTATAAGTCGTCCTCCAGCCACGTTGACATTTTCGATTTTTGGTTTTCGTTCGATAGCAGCTCCAAGCAGTTTCTATATATATATATTTTTAGCGAGGGGAGTTTGGTAGCATTTTTTTTTTATGGATAATATAATTTAATTTGTTTATTTTAAGTATTTTTTGTTCATTTTATATTTTTAATTGATTGATTGGGTTTTTGTTTTTGTTGATTGTGTTTGGTGTTTTGTTGGTTGTTCGTTTTTATTTTATAGAGTGTGATTTGTTGATAATTTGTGAAATATTTCATTTGTTTGTGGGGTGAAAATACAAGAAATTAGACAAAAATACATATACAATTAGTTTCAACTACAAATACAAATAATACTACATGATATGATATGTGATATAGGTGATATTTAATAAATATATATATATATATATATAGATACAGATATATATTTATATATGTAGGTGCAGCTTAGAAAACTAGAGAAAACAAATCTACAATAACATAAAATTATAATGTAATAAAATACTGAAACACAAATGTGTTGAGATTTACAGGTGTGTGTGTGTTTAGGAGGACGTCACAGAGATCGTATATATACATATTAATATATATATATATATATAAATACAAGTATGTAGGTGTGTAGGGTGTGTAGGTGACTGACAACTGTCACCTTACTACGTTTATATATTTGATATTAAGCAAGAACTACGGACTTTACAGGTACGGGACAGTTGAGGATTGGACAGTTAACAACTTAACTAATATTTGTATCAAATATAAATATATATATTAAATATATATATTCATTACACATTAAAGACATTTAAAACATGTCCGACACCAAGTTGTTTGTTTGCTCTGGACCCAATAAAAAAACAAAAATTAATTTGCAAAACTACTTTTGGCAGAAATGGGGACGAGGGGACGTTAGGGACGGGAGCACAAGTACTACGCTTTCGATTTTACTGTACATATCAGATAATACAATATAACTTATGTATATAAATATATATATACTTTGTGTTTGCTTTCATTTGGGTCTGAAATGCGCTCAATAGCAACTATACAGGGGTCGGGAAATAAATCTCTAAATCTCATTAGAATGATATAATAAATCAAGTGATAATAATCAAATCAGGAATGTAACTAAATTTATATATATGTATATATATATGTACAGGTGGGTATTACTCACGTCTAATTCGTAAGCTGAAGTCGCTGTGGGCATGGCCGATAGACGTTCCGTAGTGCCATCCACCCATGATTCCTCGACTTGCACGCTCGATTGGAGATTCTTCATCAGGCCAATTGCCGTCTCGCATGAACGCATTCTGTAAATGTTTAGTGTGAATAACTGTATTAAATAGATCCATATAGAGATATTTTATATGGAAGGTGCAAGTTAATGAAGCGAACATCAAATACAGGTGGATATTCATATCCATATAGAGATCCCAATGGTTTTCTTTCATATATTGTTAAATGAAGCATTTCTATTTGTATGTATGCGCAACTGAAGAGAAGCAAACGCAACTGAAGCCTTCTGACAGTAGTCTGTGTGCACTGTGGACACTGTTTGCATCTCAGCGCACACTGTGGATGCTAATTTCGGCTAGATTTGTATACACACGCACGCTGTGTGCAATCACTGCAATGCATGCTCACTGGAGTTAGCTTGCCCAACAGATCACACACACATGCATAAACATTGCTCTGAGCAAGCACTGCAGCGTTTCTGGCGCTCAGCTGCTTACACAGCCACCCTCACATGCATGGATGCTAACAGCAGAGAGCTTGCTCTTCTGCTTACAAACGCACACATAGGGAAATGACAATGTGAGTGCTTAATGCAGCAGGCAATAGAATACAAAAACAGAGCGGCAACTCTCTGCAGACCGTTCTCTTCTTTTCGCTTACATTTGTTACAGTTGTATGCCAATGCAAACTATGCCTCTGCTGTTCTAAACATTCGTATATTATTATATTCTTATTAGGCATGGATGTTAACTGCAGAGAGCTTGCTCTTCTCCTCAGACAGGCTCGCTTACTCTCATTGCAAAGGCTCGTGAAAGCCAGCCAGCCTAGAATACAAAAACAGAGCGGCAACTCTCTGCAGATCGTTCTCTTCATTTCGTTCACATCAGCTTCACAGCTTTACAGCTTCAAATGTTATTGTTTTATGCAAATGTAAAATATGCCTCTGCTGTTCTAAACATTCGAATATTATTGGGCAATTAAATGTATCCATATTTATCAGTATCAAAAGGTTTAAAAGGATTGTCGCTATTCAAATGAAAGGCAGTATAACTATGTATATATGCTCAATAATAATCATACCTTTCGCCCAATTGATTGCAGACCGCACTCCAGCGCGTATTTAGACGCTCCACATTCGAGTGTAGACGCTTGAGATCGCCTAGCACCTTGGTGGGCACACCCATACGGCCCAGTTGATCGGCGGCATCGTTCATTTTGTCCATTTGCGGTTGCTGTTGTGTGATAATGTCCTGCATGTGAGTCAATTGCTTGAACACCTGTTGCAGACCCTCGGCTGTTGATGGCAGATCCTGATGCTTGGCCAGCTCGTTTTCCAGCTCGGATATGACATGCTCGTTGTCCTCGAGGCCAGCCAGTGAAGCTTCGAGCAGCTTCAAGCGATCCTTATGCAGGCCACTTTGCGTGTTCAGCTCCTTCCACAGCTCCATCAGATTATCCAGCGATTTCTTGAGAACTGGCGTCTTCAGGGCAATCGTTCGGAAGGTTTCTTGCAAATGCTTCAACTCCGGCTCGAGCAGCTGCAGACGTCGCTCATAATCTGCATGGATCTCGAGCACATGTTCCAGCGAGTCCAGATCACGTGGCAGCGGCGCCAATATTATCTGATCCAATTCTCTGGCCATATCCTCCAGTTTACTCTTGATCGCAATGCATTCCTCGGTAAAGATGCGACTCGCCTGTTTGCTCTCCTCTGTAAAAGAAACAGCGAAAGAGAGAAAGTGTTAGTTCTGGTGTAGAAATTATAGCTGGAGGGAAAGAAGGAGCTCTACCGCGCGTTTTGGCACCCGCGAATAGTTTCTTCATGTCAGTTGTTGTTGTCAGTTCTGTCGCGTTCGAATTTAGACTCGAGACTAAGTCGAGCTTCCTGGTCGGGCGAGACTCGACTAACCATTAAATTCAATTCAATTAGAAGCTTAATTGACTGACAGCTGGCCAAACGCCGCCAATTGAATCGCGACCAAATCAACGCCTACGTCCAATCCCAATCATGGCTTGTGTTTATATGCAGTTAGTGATCTTCCCCGCCCACACACTCACCTTCGGCCCGGGCGCGCTTCTCGAACTCATCGAACAATCGATTGACCTCATCCATTTCACGGCGCAATCGTCGCAGTTGCGGATCATTCGGATCGCCCTCGCTTAACAATTTATCCGCATCATCGTTCAACGCACGTCGAATTGCCGTCCGCTGTTCTGGTCCCATGGCTAAGAACTGATCGAAATCCCAGCCCTTGACGACACGAATCGTAGCGAATATCATATTCTGGCGCAGACGCAGATGCTTCTTCTGCCACAAGGCCACGGAACGATCGAATAGACGCTTCAGACGTTCAGCAGCATCGATGGCCTCCTGATCAGGTGGCGGCAGCAACAGGCAGGCACCGGGTATGGAACCCTCCTGTCCCTTCGAAGTGCGTACACGCCATTTGACGCGTCCCGAGTTGTCCAGCAGTGTGACCGTTTCACCCTTCTCGATCTGCAGTTGACCTTGCTGCTTGTAGGCGCAAATTGCCTGCACTGGACCCTGACGATTAACCGGCTGACGGCGTTTGTTCAACGGCACAATGGTCTTAGCCCGATGTTGCAGGGTGGCAACGGTTTCCCCAAACGCATTCAACTCTTCGCGCAGATCCTGCATGCCGCGCAACAATGCCTCGCCTTGATCCAAACCAAAATCGGACTGCGAATACTTGCTATTGAGTATTTCATCGCGTTTGGTCAGCCATTGTTCGGCGTCCTTGATTTCGGCAAAGAACTGATGATATTCGGTTGCATGCTTCAGATGCACCTCCAGGCAGAGTGTCAATTGCAATAGCCACGCCCACTGCTGCTGCAAGGCCGTCAAATGGGCCTCAATGCACTTTGCAGCCGGATGCTGTTGATTGAGCAAGGCCTCTCCACGATCCAGAATCGTTGCAAAATGCATCTCACGCTTCTCCAGCTCGGACATAAGGTTCTATAAGTGATAAGAGAACTATTAGTATGATCTATCGAATCAATTTGGCAAGCTGAGAGTGCACTTGGTTGAAAGCTTTAATTTGAAAATTGTTCCCAATTTTTGTACGTGGTAGGGAATCTTTTTGTTACCAATCTTACCTCGTCGCCATTACCAAATGCACGCTTGGAATAAGATGAAGCACAACACAAAGTACATATATGAAAACTAGCTCTCTAGATCTCTAGTTAATCTAAATCTATGTAGGGGAACGACACTTACCTCATAGTATCTGTGCACAGAAGGCAGATCGAGTTGTTTGTCCGCCCAGTCGCGTGTGATTTCCACCTGCTCCTTCTCGCTGAGCCACTGTAGTTCATCGGAGGCATGCTTCAGGAAGTGTTGCAACGAATCCAAATCGGATAGACGCTTTGTCGAGGTGCTTAGCAACTCGGCATAGACCTTTTGCAGTTGATTGAGTCGCTGCTGATACAGATTTAGCTCATCGCCAGAGAACTTGGTCTGTTGACGTTCATCGTTGAGTATTTTGGAATGGAACTGATCGATGATCTTGTGCTCATGCTGTTGACGATCCAGTTCCTCCTTGACCGATGGCAGATCACTGCCATAGTCCGCGGCAAGCAATTGTTTCTATAACAAATATATACGATTAGACTGCAACTAAATAAATATTTGAATTGATATTCAAGCTCACCAATTTGTTTTGACACCATTCGATGTGCTCCTGCAGATCACGGAAATGGGGATTGGTATCGATCTGTCGGGATTCGACCACCATGCGCGTCTGACGCGTCACGGTCGTCTCATGGACGGGAAACTTTAAACCGGACAGTTTCTGTACCAGGTTCGTATGGAAATTGGTGCGCAATTGAGCCCAGCGTTGATGCAATTTGTTGACCTTCTTGTGCAGTTCGCTCACATGGGGATAGCGTCCCTCGTTGAGCACATGGCAGTCCTGGTTCATATCCTGTATTGGCTCCTCCAGATGCCTGATCTCCGTTTCGAGAGCCTCAACAATGCTCTTGGCATCCACCGGATGCAGCCGCTCAATGCGACGACCCTCCTCACTGATGCGAGTCTCCAGATCCGTCAACTTATGATCGACATGCTTAATCTCACGCTGCACTTTGTCGGCAAGACGTTGCAGTCGCTCCAAGCGTTCAATCTCCTGCTGTAGAATAACCTCGCGATCCTGCAATGCCGTATTCATGCGATACCAGGCCTTCTCAATGGCATCCGGTCGCAGATCAGCCTCGACATCGACCTCACCGACCGTTTCGAAGTAACGCTCCAGCTCTTTGTAAATCTGAATGAGCTTGGACTTCTCACGTTTGCGGGCGCTAACTTCCTCGCTGCGGAAACGCTGAAGATCGCTCAACAGACGCTTCATCTCGATCAATGTGGGCGGGAACGAGCGCTCCTGCAGATAGGCGGTCTTCTCTCGACACCAATAGATGAACTGTTGTGCCAAATCGCGATACTCATGAACGCGACGTTGTGACTCCATGTCGAACAATGGATGAATGGATGGTGGCTCCGGGAATACATCGTACAGCGATGAAATGTACGTGATCAACGACTTCTCATCCGGCTCATTAGTATCCACATCTATAGAAATTAACCATCTATAGTAAGTAAATCTTTCATTTGTTTGCAGTTTAATATATGTACTTACCCTCGGGATCCAAGAGACGCGTAACACCGTACTCCTTCTCCACAATATGGAATGCCGTCTCGAGGCGATCACGGGGCCGATCGTTCCTTGCCTTTCGCCAGTCAAGCAAGTCCGGTCGGTTGCGATGCACCAACGCCGAGAAGGCCAAACCATCGCGCCACGATGATGTAAAATCATTGACACGCACGCCCGGATACCGAGCTGTCGAGCGGCGTGCCCAGCGCAGCAGTGCCTCGCGAGCAGATACGTTGTCCTCTTTACCCACAACAATGTCGGAGATCTGGTTAAGGAGACAATGAAAGGGTATTATTAGGGTAATGCATATTAAACTGCAAGTAAATGGAGCAAGTACGCTTCTAATCCTAGCAGACCTATCAGGTCTAACCGGAAAGCTCTTTTAGTGTAGGATATTTCTATTTATATTTGAACTTTCCCATATTTCTCTCTGTTAAACCCTTCCTATGAAGGGT
Source organism: Drosophila funebris (assembly GCA_018901825.1). Taxonomy (NCBI): domain Eukaryota; kingdom Metazoa; phylum Arthropoda; class Insecta; order Diptera; family Drosophilidae; genus Drosophila; species Drosophila funebris. The sequence goes on from JAEIFK010000682.1 coordinate 5,053,868, forward strand.
CGATAGGAAGGAATCGATCTACCCCTAAAGGAACTTGTTTGTTAGCGTCTTTCTTTTAGTTCTACATATTATTTACTTTTTCTCTCTTCCTATTGTTCCCCTTTGCTTTCTCTTACTTCCCCTCTTAGTACACTTATTGGCTATTGCCTTTCCTTCCTCTCTTTTAGCTATTGTTCTCTCCACTCTGTTTTACCTCTCTGCGCTGCGTGCTCGACTCAATGGCCGGCGGTAAGGCGCGTCGATACTCCAGCTCCGAGCTGCGTATCATCTTGGCGGGCGGCAACAGATCCTCAGCAGGTTGCTGATTCTCCTCGGCGCGACTCAACGTGGTCACCTTGCGCACAATATGCGTGGTCACACGTCGATGGCCATTGGGCGCCCGTTGAGATGTCTTTGTGCTTTCCACACTGGAGCCAAGCACCTCGGTGGAGATGCGCTTGTTACGCGTCACCTGCTGATAGCTGCTGGCGGCAACCGGACCGCTTGAGGGCACCAAAGCGCGACTGTTATCCGATGGTCGTCGGCCACCGGCAACGCCATCAATTGCATCCTGGAACGTTACGGTCCGCTCAAAGTTGGTGCGTTCATGTGGAACGCTACCGTGTGGCGGCACGCCTGGATAATCCGTGATGACAGCCTCAACGGTTCGCTCCCGTTTCGTTTCGTGCCGATAGCGCAGACTAGAGTCATCGATATTGGTCGTTATCGCCGGTCCACGTGATGTATGAACCACCTCACTGCCGCTGCTAACATAGGGTTGTCCACCATTTGTCTGACGCACCAGCTGCTGGGTGCGCTTCAGTGTCGACTGGGAGCTGGAGCTGGAGTGCATAGTTGCCAAGTGGAAGCCAGCTTTGTGCTATCGTTATCGTTATCGTTGGTTTTTTTTGTTGATTTTATCGTTTCGTTTTCACTTTGTTTCTCGTTTCGTTGTTTTTTCGTTTCGTTGCCTTCTATTATGGCGTCTCTCACTCTCTCTCTCTCTCATTCATTCACTCTCTCTCTCTCTCTCTATTTCTGAGCGCGTTTCGTAATTTTGCTATTTTTGTGCGTGATTTCAAAATGATTTTAATTGTTTGCAAACCACCGATGCCAACGCGCACTTCTCGTGCTCACAGACAACTCGAGTTGCCGGCACCACAATTTGCGTTTAATTAAGTCAAAAGCCGGCTCCTACCATAGAACCCAAACACCGGCAACAACAGCACCGGATGTCTTGTTCTGTTTGCCCTAGACATTGGCCCCCCCCATCAGAATGGCACCCACAGAGGGGGGCCACATTGTTATTTGCTGTTGCTGTTGTTGCTCTCATTGTTGTTGTTGTTTTTGATGATGAGCGAATTATTTATGTGTTGTACATACACATAATTAACCATTCAGCCAACCAGCCTAAGTGTCCAGCTGTCTTTAGCAGCGAATACCCTAACAGAAGTTGCTTTAGTTGCATAATGCTTTTACTCTCTGTCAGAAGTTAGAGAAGAAGTTTAACAATGCTTGTTAGCCATGATTTCTATCCTATTAAAACATATACAAACGGTTATGATGAAATCTTAAGTGAAAACCAAACTATTTTATATCTAAATTGTTAAGTTTTAATAAAGATTGATATATATGGCTAGAGACAGTTTGCAAAGCAAGAATTCCTTATAAAATCAGAGCTAATTTCAATAAAAATTATCATTAATCACTTGTACAGTGTATTTAGTATTCGTTACATCAAATTAAATGTTTCTTTTTTACTTTTATTCTGTTTTTTCTTTTTGCAACAAAAGAAAGAGAAAAAAAAAACAACCATAACTAAAGGTTCATGTGCTCGGCCCAACAACGCCGTGGGGCTTAAACCACAACAAGCACAACAACAACAATGCTAATTGTAGTTCCAACTAATTTTTTGCATGGGAACATTGCGGAATGGAACACTGTGTAGACCGTTCCAGAAAGCGCACACTATTCGAAAGAGCATAATTGATATTTTGTCATACTTTTATTATATTATTAAATATTATTATTGAAGTTATTTATTCATTATATATAATTCCATTTTATTATATATTTATTTATATATTTTATTTATTATTATTTTAGATATTTATATATTAAATATATTTTATTTACTATTATTGCAGTCATTTATTCATCATAAATAATTTATTTATTATTATTCTCAATATTTATTTATTATTTAAATTTATTTTATTAGTATTTTAGTTATTTATTTAATAATTAAATTTATTGTACTATTAATTTAGTTATATATTCTTTATAAATAATTTATTTATTATTAATTTATATATTTTTATATTATATATATTTTATTTATAATTATTTTAGTTATTTATTCATTAGAAATAATTTATTTATTATTATTTTATATATTTTTATATTATATATATTTTATTTACCATTATTTTAGTTACTTATTCATCATAAATTATTATTTTATATATTTATATATAATATATTATTTGTATTTATTATTATTTTATATGATTTTATGTTTTATATATTTTATTTATTAATATTTTTATTTTATTTATTTAATAATTAAATTTTGTTTATTATTATTTTAGTTATTTATTCATTAGAAATTATTTATTTGTTATTATTTTAAAGATTTATATATTATATAAATTTTATTTATTAATATATAGCTTTTTACACTCTTTATATAATTTATTATTTTAGTTATTTATTTATTCAATATATATAATTTATTTATTTATAGTTCATTCATTTATTTATTAAATATTTTGTTAAACTTTATTGCTCAATTCATTTGAACGCTCTGCTTCATATGATAACAAGACAGTTGCTCTAAGCAAGCAGAACAACAATAACTACAACAGCAACAGCAATAACAACAATAGTTATAATAATAATAACAACGACAAGTGAAGTGGCTTAAAAGCGGGCATGGCCAAAATGTGCGCCCACCCGAAAAGCATATGGTATCATTGAAAGGTGACGCCTGCGCAGCACCAGATGCGTGACATGACGGTCACCAGATCCTCCACACACAGCCACAACCACAGCCACAGCCACAAAATCAACAACAACACCAAAACAAAAAAAAATGTTAATTGCAACATTACTGAAAATACAAAAACAAATGCCGACGACTTGGCTTTAAGTGTCTGCGGAGGCGACACTAAGAGGCGTTAATGGCTTGACATTTTGAATGGCTTTGAAACGAACATCGCACCACCGCAGCAACACCACCAGCACCACCAGCAGCGCTAGCAACAGCAGCAGCATCTGGCTATTCTGGCTGTTGCCTATTTCGGTGGCTGGCTACTGTTTTGAAGTCGTCAACATCTCCAAGAGTTGATTTTGACTTATGTTAAATCAATTTGCCCAATTTGCATTGTTGCGCCATTTGGTTGTATAGATTTTTGGATATAAATAAAAGTTAATAATGCAAAAGGCAAGAAAAGTGACAACAGTAAATATTATTATACATTTCTTTGTACGTTATTTGTTTGTTGCAGGCGCTGAACCAGAACTCACATAGGACCAGTGCGCAAATTGCTACACTGTGCGAAAAGAGCTTGATGTTTAAATAAGAGAAAAGAGTTGCATTGAAGACTTCAGTCAGCTAGCGATAATATTTTAACAAGTATTACGAAATTTAATTAACAGCGAATGCCTTCATCAATTGCTGACAAATTTATACAGAATTCAATTAAAATTTCTAATATTTCTCAGTGTGGCAGAATGGCAACAACAAAAAGGGAATCATATGGCTGGGCACGTCATTATTATTTGTAAAGCATTTACAGTAAGATTTTATTGCATTTGTTGGCCAAACAAACACACGCTACACACACTCTACACACACTCTACACACACTCAGCACACGCTGTACAAGCTTGAGAATCGTTTAAATGAACTCGTCATAAAAAATTAATTGAAACAAAATTGAGTTCAATTGCAGCAGCAGCAACAATCCAACATCGTTTTCTCTTTCAGATTGAATTCAATTGATATAAGGCGGCATTTAATAAATCAAATTTAACGATTGCAAAGCGCATTAATAGACTATTGATGTGGAGCAGGCGGCGCAGCTTATTGAATGGGAATACAAGATATAAATCTTAAATTGAAATTGAAATTGAAATGGTAATCATTGCGTCTGGTTTCTTTAATTCGCTTGTGACATCATGCCAAAAGAGTTCGTTGTTTATGTCTTTCATTACACTTTTCACATTTAACACGTTTTGTTTTTTTTTTACTTTCTTACATTAAACAACACACACGATACGCGGGACACAATGGAGATTCGCTTCTGGCTTTAGATATAGCTAAAATATACGATTTGTAGATACATTTACATATGTGTATCTTTGTCTATATAGAAAAGATACATGCGATGGGGGGGGGCACTAACGACAAGTGTGTGCGGCGATTCGACAACGACTAAACGCGATCGGGCCAAGTTAAAATGCTTAAAGTGTTGGCACTGGCCAGGTGTTGTTACGTTGACGGCGACCGCGACGTCGACGCTCGCAGCGCAGTTGGCGAGAATAGAAACAGAAACTGAAACAAAATGGAATTGGCACATAATATGCCCGGCGTTGGCGTTCCAAAAGCGAAGCTCAAAAAGAATATATATATATATATATATTTTGGAATTGAAATCGCGATCGTGCTGACAGCAAGCGTGTGTGTGTGTGTGCTGTGTGTGTGTGTGTGTGTGGCGTAGCTGTTAACGTCGCTGCCAGCAGGCAACCCCGTTATGGCTTGCTGACTTCGAGCTCTGCGCTCTGAGCTTGTGCTCTCCTACATACCGCTTGACGTACAAATGTTTACAGGTAATAATAACAACAACAACACCTGCAAATATCTGTGTGTGTGTGTGTGTGTGTGTGTGTTGCGTGTGTGGTAGCCGTGGCAACCAACGCCTACGCCAACGCAGCAAACGCAAGAACAACACAACACAACAAGTACAACAACTGCCAACGCAGAACAACAACAACAACAACAACAATCACACAAAGTGAAGGTTACAAGAGCAACAGCAAACAGCAACAACAACAACCCAAATTAAATTGTTCTGGCGGAAAGTGCCCGACTTGCACATACCCATTAAGCAGTTCAGTAACTTGCAGTTCGCTGTGTTCTGATTGGCACTTAATACACAGATAAAGATACAAATGAACCAACTGCAGATACTTTTCTAGTTCTTAAGCGATCTTTACTAGAATTGTTCAATATATAGTTCATATAAATAAGAAGTATATACCCTATATCATGCACTTGCAACTCTTTCAAAGTTCTGACAAAGTTCTTATTGCTTTTTTCCAGCATTTTTCCCAATCCTTGTAACATTTGTTGTTGTTCTTTTGTTGCATTAATTAAATACAGGATATCTCTGAATACAGCATTACCCAATGCTTGTCGTGGCGCTACAACTTCAAAGTTATCGCAGTTATGCTTGTTGTTGTCATTTATTGTGGTAGCTAAAAGATTTGCCATGTCTTCTGCGCTGGTTGTTGGCTTCTCTTCACCTCAGGCAAAAGCTGCGTCATCGCGTCAGGTTTTAGAAGTGTACTTTGTTACCAGAAATAGACAACAGCAAGCCGAAAGCCATAGAATGGTCATAATAACAATAGGAATGCCAAAAAGACAAACCCAGGTGAAACCAGATAGAACAAACAAACTCATATGATTCAAACAAAAGTTGACGACGATTTCGGACAACGACGACTCGTCGCACAGTGGGTCAAGTTGATGGTAATCGGAATCCAAATGGTATACAACAACTAATTACAATAGACACATCCACATCCAGTTGGCTGACCCCACGACATTTTCCCCATATCTTTCTTCTGGGATCTTTTTGGCCACAGCAATTCGCCCAAGAAACCTAAATTAAGCAAAAGCAATTTGAATTTAAAGCTCATAACACATCACGACAAACTCATTACACAGCTGGTCAGGGGTTGCCTAAACCAAAGACCAAATCCATGAACTGACCCCAAAAGAGAAGACTAATAAAGGGAAGACAGACGTAGAGAAAGACAGAAGAGAAGAAGGAAAGAGTTGCCAACAAAATTTACAGGTTACACAATGAGGCTACAAAACGCTGGGAAACCAAAGAAATCCAATGAAATGGCAACAGTAATAACGGAAAGATCATTTATATCAATCAATTTAGATGTTCGTTCTTCATGGAGTGTACTAAAACAGAGCTAAATATCATAAAAGACTTCCAGAATGTGTTCCGCAAATGGCAAAGCTGAATTGGAATAGACTTTAGCTAATATAGTTTATTAAACATGTTCTAAAAAGCTGAGAAATTGCTTGTGTATAGACATGTTCTAAAAATTATGCGGACATGTGCTAAAAATGTTCTAAAAGAGGTTCTTAAATTGTTGTTAAATATTTTTTAAAAGCGTTTTAAAATATGTTCTAAAAGTGTTCTAAAAATGTTCTAAAATATGGACTAAAAATGTTCTAAAATATGTGTTTAAACTAAGATCTAAAAGTGATCTAAAATGTGTTCTAAAAGATGTTCTAAAAATTCCTAAATCTTTTGCTAATCTCTACAAACGTATCTAAACTGTACTAAAACCGTGTTGCCCTCTCATAAGTAGTGCATTAAATGCAAACACAAAATACAATCGAAACGAATTAAATTATTCTAAATGTGTACTTAAGCTGTCTAATATATTTGATTGTTAATAAAGGCAATAACAAATTAAGAAATTACATTAAACAGCAGCTAATTTATCTAACTGGGCGTGCTTAAACAAACCCAGGCGCATGTTTATCTCTCTTTATATACATATGTACTTATCAAACAAACAATGCTATAAATTGACGTTCGAAATGTTAAATGTCACATTTAAAGTCACCTAAAGTGTGCTAAAATATAGAAGGGGCCAATTAAAATGCATTCAAGGCATATTTTAATCATATTCAATATTCGATCTAAATATGGTCAACATCAGCTGTCACTGCATTGAGCCAAATGGGGTCTAGAAAGTGTAACTGATGCGAGAGTGGGTGTTGAGATCTCTATAAATATAGCACTTATTATACGCGACGAGGAAATGCCGTAACGCTTGATTAATGTACATTCACACACACACACACATATATATATATATATATATATATAGATACAAATACAGTTCGAAATAGGGGGAGTGACACACAAGTCCCCAGCATGGGCTAATTAGCATGTTACATGCTGGCCAACCAACCAACCAGCGTTTTGCCCTACATGGCTAAAAGGCAGTAACTACAGCTGTTGCCGTGGCACGAGCAGTCGTATCTACCTTTTGTGTGTACTGCGCACATGTTGAAGTGCTCAAAACGAGTATGAATATGACTATTCATATAACTGTCTAATAAAAACATTTGCCGTTTCATTCAACAGTCAACAGACATTGGAAATAGTTGCTCACACTCACAAAAATCAACGAAATGCTAATTAAATGCAAAATTTGTATTCTTAATAAAATAAATAAAATAAATAAAATAAATTACTAAATAGTTTACAATGCTAATCAAATGCTTTGTTAGCTGCATTATATTTTGTTAAACTTTTAAAGTTTCAGCAGAACACCTTTGCTCAGTTCTTTTCGCTCAGTGTAACAACTTTGGGGGGCGTCATTTGCTGGACTGCTATTTGCTACCAATAGAATTACAAATCTAATTAGCCACTGCCAGCGAGAGGAGGTTACAGAGTTGACAGCGTGCATGGGCAGCTGATGGCTAATGCGGATGGCAGGGGGAGTACGAGAGCAGTAGTCGGGTCAACTTAACCAGGCTGACAGACTTATTAATATTAATATGATGCAAGCGTGTAAACAAATTGTGCATTATCTATATAATTTGTGGTAACTTGAGCAGTGTTTTTTGCACTTGAAAAACGTGTTGTTTGTGGTGGGGTAAACACACACACACGCACACACACACAGGCAACCACCAAAGTAGCAGGAAAAGTGCGTCCCCACAGTAGCGATCAAATGTGAATGCACATTGCAATTAGATCCCATCACAATTACAATGCTAAACACTTGACTATCCAATTGTAAGCGATACGAAACAAATCTGTTGTAATTATCGTTTACTCAGTGCGCCACAATATTTACATATAATATTAGGAAAAGGGGAAAGAAAAATGCGAGTAAGGTAAGCACACTTCTAGGGCTGCCTTAATTGTAATGCTTAGGCAGTTTTGTTCTTAAATCTGAGACATGATGCCATGAAAAGCTATAGATGTAACTTTAGAAAGAAACAAAGTGTCTTTAATATACTTATAGTATATTATAATATATTTTATTAGGCAATTTGTTAGTTGTGCTTGATAACCCCGACAGCAATTGAGAAGCAAACAGTGCTTTGTTTTGTTGAAAACGAAATAAATGTTACTAAGAAACTATTTAAACTATAAAATAGAAAGAAAAAAAAACCAGCTGTTTGATTAGCATTTGCATTATGCAAATACAAGTTATGTGAGTTTTCAGTGTGGGCACGTCATTCAGCCCAACCAAATGGGCAACATTCCTGGCTGCTTTTACTGTCACCGCCCGAGAGACAGAGAGAGACAGAGAGAGAGAGAGACGCTGTGTGGGCTCATCAGCTCAATTATATATAGATTATAAATTATTTACCTAGAACTGAGACTGTCTGTTTGTATTCGTATTTGTATCTCAGTTACGTACTTGAACTGTGTCGGACTCGATTCATTTAATTCATTCATATTAATTAGACACATAGATATGTGAATTGAAACACACGTGTAAATAATAAGTACTCCAACGATTTGATCTCTTTGCATATATGGTTAGATTTAACATTTGCATACGAAAATGCGGAATATTTTTTTTTTTTTTTTTTTTTTTTGTATTTCTGTATTTTTTGCGTGGTTGCGCCTTGCTGTCTAGCGAATGAGCGAATGAAATGATAGAATGATCAAATGAACGAGTGTATCAACCTGTTTGCAGGCATTCAAACCATATTTGTGCAAAAGCTGGCAATCGATTTATTAATGAAACACCAAGAAAAATTCAAAATGTTATGACTATGTCTACACAGCTCAAGCCATACAGATATATTTAGATATATATCAACATATCGATTTTGATATTCTACAGCGCCCACTCAAAAACAAAATAAGAAATTCAGTCATTAATAACATAATTTAGACGAATAAGTGCATTTTTCGGACTTTTTTTCGGAATTTCATTATGTAGCTAACAAGTTCGTTGCTTGCGTTGAAGTCTTTTGTTTTTGCTCCATGCTACGTGACATATTTTTGTTGTTTTTTCTTTGTTTGGCGCAACAGCTACCTCTATACCTTTAAGAACTGTGCTGATGTCATGAGCAGGGCATACATAACTCCGCTTTTTTTGTGTTTTTCCTTTTTTGTTATTCACAAATAATTCTCATCTTATTGTCGTTGATTTTATTGTAACACACAGAGAGATAATAAATCAAAATACCAAATAAATTTCATTTTCAAACGATGACGTGAGATTTATATCTGTATCTGTTGCGACGCGACGTTTAGCTGTGCATTTCACAGATACTTTCTTTAAACACACTTAACGCCTGGGCGACTTGGCTAAATATTATCTGTGCTGTGTTTTTTTTTTTTCTTTTTGAACAGTTTTGTTATGGTAATCTGCCCAAATATAGCTGCCGCATCTGTGTATCCATCAAATACATTGAAAATAAAAATAAAAACACCTGAGCTGCCCAACTGGCCAAAACGAGCAGTGAATAATGGGCAAATTGCTTGGAAAATTAGCCGCAACTTATAATGAAAACGTTTGTCAGCGTAATTCGACACAGATTTCACAGATTTCTTACTGTAGTCGTTGGCTTGCCACACTTTTATATACCCTGTAAACAGTTATAAATATATATAACAAAGTGTTTCATAAAAACTGCTGAAATGTTTATTTCAAATGAGCTAAACATTAATTTATATTACAGTAATAAATGTCTTATTAATTTGTTGATTACTTTTATAAGCTTTACATATCTTTCTTTAACTATATCTTTAACTATTTTCAATGTCATGCAGCTTGCATAACTCAGAACATGTTCTTTACCTATTCTTAATATTTCAGCAGGATTGCTTAACAATCAAAAACAAACTACAAGGTATCTCCTAGTAGTGCTCTCCTCCCGTTTTAACTTCTAAGTCATAAATTATAATATTAATTTTGTGTTTTTCTTTGTCTTGCTTAAATTAAACAATTGAGCGAGCAGCTTAACAACAAACCAAACTATTTCCAGCTGACGGAAGTGAGCAAACACTAAAAAAAAAGTCAAGGCGAAGGCAACTGTCAGAACTTGGCAACTCATAGACTTGGCTATTGAATGGAGAAGTCAACTTCACCCCGTCCCCCCCCGCCCTCCCTCGACTGAGAAATCACTGGTCCTACCTAGTGGGTGTTTCATAGATCATAGAGATTAGCGCTACGGCACAATTTATAACTTAATTATAGCTAAGCAGCGTTACAAAATGCCGCTGGGGCTGATGCTGGCAAATTGCTGGCAATTTATTGGCATTGCCTCCGTTACGAATTAAGTATTTTGCATTTTGCACATTGACCTACAAAAAGCAGTGATAATTAATTGAATTCAATGCACACAAATCGATTGTCATGTTCACCCATATAAATAGGCATTATGTCATAATTGATATGCAAAGCAGAAAACAAGATTTTCAAAGCAGAAGAGAGCACAAAATACTGCTGACAAATGGAGATAAAGTAATTCGAATTCTGATGATATAGATTATATATAAATTAAGATATATTATATATATTATAGTCTCTTGTTTGTGTTGCAATGATATTATGTTTCCTCAATCTCAGAACAAACATTCCGTATTTCCCACATGCTCAACTCACTTTTAATAAGACAATCTCTTGCAGTTTGCTGACTTAATTCAAGTTATTCGCAGGGTCATAACGTTTTGATGATACCCTTCTTATTATACATATATATATGTATTTTCTTTAGCCATTTTGGGACAATAGGGTATAATAGGCATGCACAGCAACAAGCAGAAATATCCTTTTAAGTCGCGTTCACAAATTTGCATTTGCGTACAAAAATGTACATATGACATCAGACCAAAAACTCAGCTACAAGATACAGCTACAGATACATTTACGTGCACAGATACAGATACAAGACAATAAGATACAGACGCGACTACGACACCCGCAACTGAACACAACTGTAGCCGCAAAATATACATAAATCCTTGGAATCAGACAATTGTCAAGACGTGGACGTGAACGTTGACAAAGCGGCAGTGGATGAGGAAGAGAGGGAGAGAGAGAGAGAGAGAAGGAGGCAGAGAGAAATAATAAATAACATAAACAGTAAATGACGCGCGATTGAGTTTCACATTTGCCAAGTGATTTACAATTCGTTTTGCCTCAATTGAATAAGCGACGCAGTGCGGCAGTTGTTGTTGTTGTTGTTGGTGCCTCATGGTCGCTGCCACCGCGGCTGACTGACTGGCAGCATCATTGAGCATTTATGCGCGCCATCGATCAAGTTGAGCCGCCTCTGAACGCAATTGCAAACTTCAACTGCGAACTGCAACAGCGGCATGCGGCATGCGGCATGCGCCGTCACAAATTACGAAATACCCGAGTTTTAAATTGCATCTAGTTTTATCGACAGTGTCGTTGTTGTTGCCGTTGTTGTTGTTGCAGTTGTTGACACACATATTGACTTAAAGCCAGACTTAGAGACGGAAATGTGCGCATTGACCGATCGATGACTAAGCGCCTGCAAACTGTAAGCTGTAAACTGAGCGCAGCTTCATTTTAGTTGCATTAACTAAACAGGAATTGCGGTTTATTAATTAAGGTTTATTTAGCTAAGAGTTATTACAAGTGCAAATAGACAGTCGCACCTAAATAAACTCAAGTTTAGGCAATTACTTTGCGAAAGAAATCAAAGTTTTAGTTATAAAAAAAAGAATGATAACGATTACTATTGTAAAAGATATTGAATTGATATTAACTTATAAGCTGAGTTACTTAAACAATCATAAGTGATAATATGCAATGTTTAATAAGTGTTGTTCTATAACTTTTGCTCTTGTTTTTTACTTCTCTTTCGTCTTTAGGCAACTTTAAACATTTAATTTAATTAATAATTACTTTAACTAATAACTTTAACTTTATTAAAACTATCCGCAATACACTTGAGTCTGTTAGCAAGTTCAGTTGGACATATTCCGTGTATATATTTGTTCGCACAATTCAATTGAATTGCGTTTACATTTGGCTGTGTAGGTGGCCCGTCTAAGTGGTTGCTTGATCTGTGGCGGCCTTGCTAACAACAACAACAACAACAACAACAACAACAACAACAACAACAACAACAACAAGTTGACGAACTGTAGCAGCAGCAGCAGCAAACCACTTGGATCACTTGGTTATGTGTGTCAGACAACGAAGCGCTGGTGGTGCTGAATGCTATTGCTGCTGCTGTTGGTGGTGCTGCTGGTGGTGGTGGTGGTGAAGAGAAGGTAAACTGGCTGCCTTAAAAGGCAGCGCCGCATTCGCCAAAATAAGTCAACAGATCTGAGAGAGCTGTAAAAATAGCAGCTGCTCTGCTCTGGGTAGGAGTAGAGCTAACAACAACAAACATACACACACACTCACTCACACACACTCACTCACACACACACTCAATAAAACTATGTGGGCTGAGCTGAGCTCTGCTGCAGTTGTCTCAATGAATCGATGGCGACACTATAACACAAAACTATATAAAACTTCACAAGACGCCCAAATGAAAACGAATTTTTGTTGGCAACATAAAACAAACAAATACAACAACAACAACAACCGCAACAAATTGTTAACGATCACACGAATTGGGCGACCAATTTGAGGGTCACCTTCAAGCGTTCAAAACTGTTCGCCCAATTGTTTCAGTGTGGGCGCTGCCCAATGTCTCTGAAACTGTAACCATGTTCGGCACTATATTTTGGGGTAAACTGCCCACAGTTATCTAAGATTTGTTCCATTTTCAACTAAGCAGTTGTATGGCAACGAACAAACAAACGAGTTACAACTGAGTAATTGTAACGAGTAGGCAATGCAACGAATAAACCAAGAAACGAGAGCATAAGGAATCAAGCAACAAGATGTCCAGAACTTTCAGCTTCAACTGTTGCTTCATATTATTAGAATATTAATTATATAATTAGAATAATGGGGAAGCTAACTGTAAGGTGTAAAGTGTAAGAAAACCAGCGAGAAGCTGTCAATGCTCCCACTTTAACTGTAACACTCGTTCGTTATACGTTCAACGAGTTCTTAATGTAACGAGTAAAAGTAAAAGATTTGCCCATTAACTTGGTCTGCTTTTAATATACAAACAATTGTTTAATTTTCGTTAAATAACTAACAACTAATAAAACTAACGAGAGCTCTAAATATGCCCCATTTACAAGTTTATTTCTCAATTCATTATAACTTGCTCCGCTTACGTTTAAAGATTATGGCATGTAACTCGTAACTTACCTGGAAATGCAATATAATTGTCCAGATTAGGCCCAACGTTAGCTTGGGATTGCCATCCACAATATCCTCAGCGCGTATGTTGACCAACTTGATCTTCTTGTAGCGCAGAAAGTCCAGCGCCATTTGTGCGTTCTGCAGCATATGAAAACGCATTTTACCCTTCTCTCGAGGCTGTACAAAAGAAACGTAAAATCATTGATCAGATGGAAGTATAAAGCAGGTGAGTAGTGTCGATTGTCGTGTGAACTTACCAGGTGTTCGCCAGATAGCACCTCCAAGAGTGAAAGCAAATTGTGACCATCGCGCAAATCCTCAAACAAATCCACAACACGTCGATTGGCCTATGAAATTGTGAGAAATTGCAATGAATATGATTTCAGTTTGATGAGGTTAAAGGTTAAAGGTACTACAGACATGCATGAGGTATTTGGACAGGTGTTAGGAGCAGGTGTTTACAACGTCATGTGCGGTTTTACGTTTTTCTTTTTAGTGCATTTAGTGGTTACAAAAAACAAAACAACGAAACTAACAGAAAGCTAAACGAAAAACTCAGTGTTTTAGTGTTAAACGAAATGCCTCAAACAATATGCAATATTATTGCGTATTTAAAGTTTAAAGAAAATTTAGATAATGAAAAGATATTTACAATAAAAAAAACTATAATAAACTCTCATAATAATTAAAAAAAATAAGCAACATTTATATTACATTTTGTATGCAATCGAACGCTTGAGCTGAACTTACAGACTGCGAACAACAGGGTATACCATTTGTGGTAACACAAACGTGTAGCATTGTGTAAGTCTGTAAAATTGTTAGAATTTTTTGTGAAGAGTATAAAAAGGAAAATTCAAGTATTTGTAGAATATAATGCAAAACTAATACCTTGGCATATTTCCAATGCTGCTTGTTGTAATTAACAGTTAAAAGAAGATGTTTAATGTTTTGGTTGTATGTTTCAATTTGTTGGGGGAGAAGTAGGGGGGGGCAAAGTTGCAAGTTGAAAGATCCTAAACTGTTGAGACTTTGTGTAATTGAGACAAAGTACACTATTTTTGCATAACTAACGCACTTGTAATGATGTTATTATTGATGATGATGATGATGTTTCTAATTGTCTCTCTCTCTATCTCTCTTCTTTTGGTTTTGATTTTCTTTTGTGCACTTACCTTTTTAAGATGTTTGTTAACCCATTTTGTGAAAGTCTTCTTTTGAATGGCATCGCGTTCGTCTGTGGAAATGTGAAACGAGAAAGGTTTTTTATTTTTTTACATTAATATCTAAGCCATTGTAGTACCAATTTGTTGCATGCAACAACAACAAAGATTCATGCCAAGTTTGTGTGTTGTTATTAAATCATTCAACAAGTATTTGATATATGATCTAAACTGCAGGCTGACGACATCATCGAACAAAAAAATTACAATAAAAATTGCTTAATAATTTATGCTAAAATTTAAACGCCTACGGTTAAATGAAAATTATCGAAAATCTAGCGATTATAACTATATTTTTGTAGCGCGTAGGCGCTGAATTATGGCCTAAACTTTTAATGAGCTTGTTTTGTACACATTTGCAATGCAATACAACTTAATTGACAATTCATTTAACTTGGCTCGTAATTAGTCGAAGTTCTTTACGATTACTTTATATGCGATAAGTATTTGTATATCAAAATATATATATATATATATATAATTATATATATATATATATGTATCTCAGGGCCTCAGGCATTGACTTTGTTCATAGTCCGATAAGGCTAACAATCTGATAAGTTGTTGCCTTGATTTGCTAGGGTCTATAAATAAGCGCCAAGTTGACCAAAGCCAGAAAGGGATGGAGACAATACTCAGTCGACCCTATCTATAGATAATGATATCAAAAACCACCGTTGACTTGATGATGAGCTGTAAACATGTTAAATGATTATGTGTGTGTGTGGGAGAGAGAGATTGATCTTAAGTTAAGTTCATAATCAGAAGAATATATCAGATGAAAGCTTAATCTTGTTTTGTTCACAATTCAATCTAATCGTTTAAGGTATCGAGTGAAACAACAAAACAATGACTGATACCAAGTCGAGTGTAAATGAAGTTTAACGGTTAATAAACCTGATAAATTGAAGTGCAGGGCAAATAAAGAATAATAAAAAAAAAACGGCAAAAACAATGTGTGAAGCCGAAGCTCAAAAGCAAAACAAAAAATGCAAAATACAAAAGAAAAAGAGATATATATATATATATGTATGCATATAAGTGTATATAACTCTATAGAGAGAGCTTTGGTCAGTTGTATGAGTTTAAGAAGTCAGAGAGAGAGTCGTATATAAGAGTGCCGCTCTGCCTCTCTCTTCTCTTTTGTCAAACTGAAGTCCACTCAAGCTCTTTCCACTCTGCGTACATGTGTGTGTGTGCGTGTCTGTTTGTATGAAGGCTGTTAACTTGCTTTATTCCCATTGTTTTGAGATATAATTATAATTGCATTTGTATTTGTATTGATAATTATAGCTGACTAAATGCTATCGCAGACTAAGCTAAAAGTTCTACTTAAACGCACATGACTCACTCACAAGTGTGCAGATTAATTTAATATTAATTCCTCACTCCATTTTTCATTCATAAGAAATTGCATTGTCTGTTATCCCAGGCAACCGAATATACTAATAATATAATTTAACTCAAATTATTACCTTATTTACCCATCATCAATTATATCTAGACTATCTACGCACGATGTTATCATATGATCTATACTTTTGATGTTGGTTTATATGCCTTAAGTTCTGATTATTTTATGTTTTTACCATAATAGATTCAGTACTGTTAGATAACTTGTTTAATTATTGCAATTGTATATCAAATTTCATAGCTGTTTAACATCTAGACTTTACAGGGTATAAATAGTTTGTCACTTGAGAAAACAGGTGTTAAGTAAGGAACAACTTCAAATCTTGCCGTAGCACAAATAGAGGCAATATACTTTTCCATATACTTTTCCCTACAGGGTATACTAAGGTACATTATTAAATTACTATATTTATAGCATTTGTTTAACAGTTTTGTATAAAATAATATATACTTTAAGCAACCCTTATATTTATTTTTATTATCTTATTAAATTAATTAAAGTTCTTTTAGTATTTTCTATGCTTTCTATATTCTATTAGCTTTGCTTAACTTATATTTAAGCCACCCCTTTTTAACATATGTATATGTCTTTACAGGGTACAACAAGTATATCAGTTGCACACACACACATGCAGCACCCGTAAACATATCACAGTTCATAAATTTATAGGGTTCACTTCAAATTGACAACACAACACAAGAAAACAAGAAAAATATAGGTGTGTGTGTGTTTGTGTGTGTGTGAGCATGAGCGTGCGAGTGTCTGACACACACACACACAGGCAACACACGCTATCTGCTTTTACTGGTGTTGTTGTTGTTATGGTTGTTGTTGTGCGTTGTTCGCTAGCGCGTGATGATGTCACGTTCTAAGTTGAATTCGTTTCCACGATTAAATGTTTGTTAACGTATTTTGTTGCCATTAGTATTGTTGTTGTTGTTGTTAACGTCTTCTGGCGTATTTGAAATTCGTTAATGTTTATTTTTGCATTCTGATTAGCGCACTTCAATGTCAGCGACAATATATGTCGACAACTACAACAATTGGTACACTAAAGCGAAGGACGTTGCTTGACCACAACAACAACAACAACAACAACTGCAACGATAAGCATAACAACAACAACAAGAATTTAGCAAAGTACTCGTAATTAGTTAAGATAAGCTTTTGCAAATAAGCTTGATTATGCAATTGCCTATAAATAACGACTTTACTTTAATGTATTTTTGTTATTTCCATTTCCATTTCCATTTCTTCTTCTTCTTTTTTCCCTGGGACTTATAACGATTTGTTGCAATCGATAAAATAACAGAACCATTCAGTCAGAAGTATCTATAAACCTATATATATTGATGACACTTGATGAGCTCAAAGTTCAACCAATTTCGTTGTGGTATTTTAAGGTATTTAAGCGCCTACCTCAGCCCCTAACCCACCCCACACTCCCACACACACCTCTTGGCCAATCAACACATTAGCAAAATGGTTCGAAATTCCATAAACGTATTAGAATAATTTATTATATTTACAAATTCTTTTCTTTTTCGTTGGTAAACAATAACGAAGAGATTTGTGTCAAACGCAAACAAAAGCCAAATTAATAAAAATAAAATTACAAAAAACAAATCAACATAAAAAGCTCATAAATGTGTTAATTTGTTGTATACCCTGTAATTGGGCATAACTCAAGCTGAAAATAATGTTAATTTCTAAACGACATAGAAGTTTACTAACGTGAGCTTGATATTACTTAGACAATAATAATATTTATATCTTGAGCGCTACAAATAAAACTAAGGTATCTGCTAGTTAAGTAACTTTAGCTTTTCATCAATTAGAAAATCATAAACTGGTTTATGTGCACAATATTGGTAGATACGGGTCTCTCTCATACATATATATATATATATATAATAACACTCTCATGCATATTCTGCCCTCCCCAAATAAATGTGTCGAGACGAAATTCGAGGAATTCTGAGCAACAACTAATTTATCGAGCGTTGAGAGTTAATTGCCTCAGTTTGTGTGTGGATTGGGTGACCAAGCCGACGAACTGGTCACAACCAGTTCCAAATATATTTGCGCAAAAAGAAGAAGAAAAACATTAAATATTTTGATGTCGAAGCAACGTTAAATAAATATTGACTAAAGTTAGCATACTACAATAAGGGGGGGAGAGCAGGCAGAGATGCCACCAAAGAGCCAAGAAAACCAAAATAAATAGGTGAAATGTTTACCGTAAATATGGGAGGGGTTTCATTTAGGGTGCCACTCTTAAAGCGCTGAATGTCCAATCGATTTTCATGGTCAGGGTCACTCAATCAAAGTGCTTTCATAAACAGAAAGGTGTCAAATGGTTTCTTTGCGTGTATTTTGCATATTAATAAGATATTAATCTCTTGGTATTTGGTGTTATTTTAGCATTTAAAAGAAGCTAGCTACGACGACGACCTTGAACCCTGGCCAGCTGCTAAAACGCAGATACCGTATCATAATGATAGAATTAGAATTATACAAGCTTATTTTTTTTTTTTTATTTAATCGAGATTTCGTGAAGCATTTTGCAAATGCAAATCATTTCCGCTGGCGGCATTTTCAATAGTATCTTTGTTTTTTTTTTTTTTGTTAGTTAATTAATGCTGGAAAAACTGGCAAGAAACCTACACGCAAAGAGCATGTGGCGAGTGACGAGTGGCGAGTGGCGAGTAACGAATAAATCATTTCTTAGTTAGTAGTTAGTTAGTTTAACAAATGAATAACTCATAAACAATTACTCATCAATTAACGAGTAATTCAAAAGCTGGAATAGTCAACGATTAGCGAGTAGCAGACAACGTAACAACTGACACAGTGTCAGCGAGTAGCGAGTAGCTCTCTAATGTAATATTAGTGGAGCGACGCTTTAAATAGCGCTTCTTTTAGTTAACAACTTACAGGCTGTTATATAGCTACTCGTTACAAATTTGTAAACGAGAAGCGAGTAACGCATAACAAACAACAGGTAAATCCATTGAGCAGGTGACGTCAGTTGTTAATTGCAATAACTGACAAATAGTCAGCGAGTAGCGAGTAGCGAGTAGCGGGTAACGGGCAACGAGTAACGAATAACGATTGAACGAGCAACTCTGAATATGAAAATGAACCTGTGCCGACTTACGCATGATATCCCAATCTTCTATAAAATGATCCCAAATGGACATGCTACCTTTAAACTGTGTCAACGCATCCTCATAACCGCCCTGCGGTTGCGCCTGCGTGGACGAGTGTTTCGCCTTCTTGGCCGCCGGACTAGCCTCGATCAGACCATGTGAATGCCGATGATGCGAGTGCTGCTGCTGTTGCTGCTGCTGCTGATGATGGTGGTGATGGTTACTGGTGCTGCTGCTACTGTTATGGCCATTGGCATACAATTCGCGATCACGTTGCTCCCGCTGCACCTGATGATATTCTAGGGTGCCATTGCCACCGACTCCGCCGCCGGGCGAGACAGAGATTCGTGCCGGCGATGCGGCGGAGCTGCTCGTTGTTGTGGCATGATGATAGCTCTGGTGATGATGATGCGTTTGCCTTGAGCTGCTACGCTTCATGGAATTGGTGTTGCTGCTACTGCTGTGATGCTGCTGCTGCTGCTGCCTCTGATTGGCAGCCGCCTCATGTTGCAGCTCATTGGGATCGAAGCCGAGACGATCCTTATAATAGGAATGCGATGTCATCTTGCGATGTCATGAAGCACTCGGCACACTCAAGCACTTTAAATTACTTTCGCTTTCAGACGCAGACGTAGATGCGAATTTTTATTATTATTTTTAGCACGTATTTGTTGGAGTTTTTCTTTATTTTGTTGTTGTCGTTGCTGTTGTTGTTGTTGTTGTTGTTGTACTTTTTCTTTATTTTGTGGATGGCACTTTGTGATTTTATTTTTATTGCTTTTGCTGACTGATTGACAAAACGAATGAAAAGGCTGGACTTGGACTTGGACTTGGTATTGACTCTGTCCGGGAATAAAAGGGGAAAAGGTAAGTTGAAGGGGAAGTAGAAGAGTTGCAACAACATGCAAATTAGCCACATGAGTCAGCGTACTTGAACGTGAAATCATCGAATCGAATTGCAAAACAAAATAAACAAATTAAAACAAATGCAATAAATACAATTAAGTAAAAGTTGAGGAAGTCGTTGTCTTTTTGCAAATCTCTCTCTCTCTCTCTCTCTCTCTCTCTTTCGGTTTGCCGGCATATTGTTCCAATTGGCGAGCAGCCAAAATGTGAGACACCGGCCACGGCAGCGACACTTGCGTATCATTTGTATCTACATATGCGTGTATCTGTATCTTTTGTGTGGCTGTGTATCTTGCAAGTGACAGACGCCTTGCTGTTTTCTGCATTTCTCGTCCGGCTCTTGAACTGTCGCGACAAAAAACTACAGACAATTGACAAAACAAAATTAAAAGAAGTAAAAATACAAGAAATTTCAAAGTTCTGACGAATGCTAGATACACTTTCTTTTTGTCATATATATGAGCAACTTTAAATCTTTAAAATAACTATTTATAGTTGAAATTAGTCATGCAACATTCAGTTAATCAATTCTTATTTCATTTAGGCATAAACTTCATAAGATTGTTAATGCTAAATTTTAGCAAGAAAAGGGCAACGAAGAGGCTGCAGTTCTTGTTTTATATAAATTATGCCAGGGGTGCGGCTCAGCGAGCAAATTGAAATTATAAAGATAAATTGAAATCAGACAGCACAGCTGCTGATACAAATACACGGAGAGACCCAGAGACAGTTACAGATACAGCTACAGCTACAGATACAGATACAGATACAAAGCACAAGTAAAAGCGAACATTGCTCTAAATTATTTTGTCTCCTGTTGTGTGTGTGTGTGTGTTTTGCATTTAAAACTCAACAATGACAATAAAAAATTGTACTTTCATTTGCGAAACTCTGCGAGTTTGTTGAGTATATTTTTTTATTTATTTTTAGGTGCTTATAAATGGCAATTTTTTGTTGTTTTTTTTTTATTTTTTTGTTGTAACGCCTTTTTGCATTCTCAGATGCATGAGGTCAGCTTTCTTTCAACTTCCAACTTCCATAATAAATGTATAAATAACTACATAAATAATAGCATAAGCACGCAACAAGCAGCTGGCCAATGAGACATGCTGTCGCGCTGATTAGATACGAGTCGATTCAGCTGCCCAGATACAGATACAAACATAGAGACAGACACAGATATACAAATCTCATGAATTTCTCTCTTTCTCTCTCTCTCTCTCTCTATCTGTGTCTCAATTTGTTTATATGTAGCGGCTATTTTGTTATTGTGCATTGTTTTTATTTTGTCTCTGCATTTTCACACAACAAATGTGCCAAGTGAAGGGGGGGGTGGGGGGGGGTTGTTGTCGTTTTGCATTGCCCTGTAACTCAATTTTCAAAGTAATACTTTTATCATTATTATTATTATTATTATAATTTTTTGGTAATTTGATTTGCATAATTCGATGAGTTTTTCATTTGGCAATTTCAATGCTAATTTCTTGTTGTTGTTCATTTAACTTGCAGCTTTCTTCACTTTTCATTCGTTTTCACTCATAATTTGCAGCTTTTGTTGTTGCTGTTTGTTGTTGTTGTTGCTGTTTGTTGTTGCTAGTTTTCATTCACATGCAAAAATTCACACAATAATTCATAAAATGTATTTCTTGTTTACTAATTTTCACATCACTCACTTCTGTCGCACTTTTCAACACTATGTGGCACAGTTACTACTTACTATATTGTTTCACATGTTAAAACATGCTCTCCCAACTGTCCAACTGTCTGTATGTTTGCCTGTCTATGTATTTGTGTGCAGCTTTTATTTTTCTTTTCTAACTGCCAAGCCTGCGTTCACTTCTTTTCTGAGCTTTTGAGAGCGAGCATAAATTGCATTGAACAGCAACAGCAACAACAACAACAGCAACAACTAAGCTGCCGTTGTTCTAAGCCTTTGTCAACTATTTGAGTGAGTGAGAAACAGGTGAGAGCGAGAGAGCAAGAGACTAAGCTATGCCTGGCATTTGTAAGTGGTCAAAGAATGTGGCAAAGAAGAAATGAGCGAGAGAGAGATAAAAAATGAACTACAGGTAGAGTTTGAGTCACATTTGGAATTTGCTGGCGATTCGCCTTGCAGCGAAATCAAATGGTACAAACAACAACAAAATGTGCGTGCACGCACTCGCATAAGCCATGAGAACAAAATGGAACAGAGGTAGCGCCCAAAAATGTATAAAAATAAAATTTAAAAAAAAATATATATATAAGAAAAGAGCGCGTCAAAACTGGTTATTGAATGAAAAGCCAGGCACTGAGACAAAACAACAACAACAACAAAATGGCAACAACAACAACAACAGCACACAAAAAAACAACCACACACAATACGAAAAAAAAAAAAAGCAAAGCAGGCAAAGAAGTATCTTGACTGTCTTTTGGGACTGAAGAAGTTCGTTTGACTTTGCAAATATTTAAAAAATGCACACAGACACACAGAAATACACACAGATATGCAGAAAGGAACAAATACAGCTGCAACAAGTAATGTTAACAGTGGCTTGGGCGGAGGGGGGAGCACCCTCATTCAATACGCGACGACGATAAGCAACATTAAACATTCAACAGTCATTTTATGGTTTCATTCACTCATTTGGTCAGTTACTCAAATCAATACTAATAAATTGTAGTCATTAGTTTGTTGTTGTTTTTTTTTTATACTGTGTTAGATAAACACACGTTTTTTATAATATCAATTCTCATATGTATTTTATGTAAGCTTTTGCATTCTGTCGGAATTATTACGCTTTTTGTTTCCTCTGCGATTTTTTGCACAACTTATTTTTTTCACTCGCTTTTAACACACACGACACACAACGCGTTCTCGCCGTCGTCGCTGCTGTTGCTTGTGCTGTTGTTGTAGGGCCGAGTTAGAAAAAAACGGCTGTGCGTTGGCAGCAGAATTTACAAAGTGTTGTTGCTTTTGCTACTGCTGCTGTCTTTAGGCACTTAAAAAACGACAAATATTTGCTTGCAGAGGAGAACGCCAACCGCTCGGTATCGTTGTTCAAATTGGACTGAGAGCACTGGCAAAACGCAAGCAACGATTTCAATAGGTGCCGCCAGCTGCCTGTGCATGTGTAAGTGAGTGAGTGCATACGTGAGCTAAGCGCCTAAGCAGGTGTAGTGCCTGCTCTCACTCTCTCCGCGCTCTTGCTCTCAGCAAACTTTGTATCTGTGTGGGCTGCGTTGCGCGTTGCTGAGCGCGATCGTTGGACTCTTTGAGTGCGTGAGCAAGCGAGTGCGAAAGAGTTTTTACTCCACTCATAAGCCGAAAAAAAATGCCACATATTTGGTCAAGAAATTCGCTATGCGCCTTTTCTGCGGGTCTTTAATTGCGGCAACTGCGGGCGAGAGGAAGCCGCTTTATAGCTTATACTATTGCGGCTTTCAAACATGTGGGCAAGCGCAAAAAAAAAAAAAGAAGAAATAAAAATATAACTAAAAAAGAAAATAAAATAAACCGCTAATGGTCATGGCCGTTAATAAACAAAAAGCCCTAATTTGGCTTGAAGCTGACCAAGCTAATAACCGAAAGTTGAAGAAATGATGGCCGAAGCATTGCAGCCGATCTTCTTGCTTCGTGTTCATCAAACTCATTTCCTTATTGCAATGCACGAAAATAGTATGAGAATTGTAAACAATTCGTAGAGCCAGGCGGGGGATTGGAAGTGATATCTGGAACACCACTATATAGTGCTGACCAAAAAAAAAAAACAAATTATAATACGGTTGGCGCTCTTATAAACATAAGCAGCTACAAACAAGAAGAACAACAACAAATAAGAAAAATGATGTGTAAAAATAGTGAAGGAATCCATAAAAATGTAGAAATGCAAAGATTAACAAGTCATCAACAGAGAGCGCACGAGTGTTTTTTTTTTTTTTTTTTTGAGTGCTCAGAGAGCGGACACAAGAGCGCAAGAGAGAGTGTGTTTGTGTGTGAATGTAGAGAGCTAGGGAGAGAGAGTAAGGCAACTAAACAGCTGAGCGGACTGGAAGTTCATTGCGTGTGCGTAAAGCACTTGACGCAATTGTCGCATGTGTTGCATTTTGAGTGCAATTATTAAAAATGGAAAGTTGAGCCAAGAGAAAACCGAAGTAATGGAAGTGGGAGGGTAAGTTCAATAACAGATGTGTTCTAATTAACGGAAATGCATGGAGAGTGACACCAAAATTGAACAAAGTTTGTCACTGGCCAATTGTCGAATTGATGAATGACTCAGTGGCAAAGAGCCTTGGGAGTCGTGACTAAGCCGAGCACTCCAAATACGAGTGTAAATGAGTAGGCTTAAGCTTTGACGATATGAAGCTCACTGTGCGACTTTGTGTGTGTGTGTGAGTATGTGAGTATCTGAGTGTATTTGTGAGCGTCTTAGTTTCGCCTTTCATTCATTTGCATGCCGTGTCTCAGTCGAGTGATTCTGGTATCTAGATAACCACACTGCCCCCTTTCCGGTTCGCCCCTCATCTCTTACTTACTCTTTCTCGCTTATTGCTTGTGGCAGCCCACTTGTGCAGTGCCTGCTCTTGGACTCTCAAGTGTCCGGGCCTCAATCGATACAAGTGCGATATTCAGATTGCGAGCTGCACTCTTGTGTATATCTCAGTGTATGTGTGTGTGTGTGTGCGTGTGTGGGAGTTTAAACATGCTCGACGCGCTTACGCAAATTTCATTTTTAATTAGTTATTACCCAGTCGCAAATCGCTGAACTGATTTCCAATTGGCATTATTTAATTGCCAGCTGATTGCTTATGGCTCTTTGAATTGCTTTCAGGCACGCCATGCCAAGCTATTACCAAGGCAAGTTTAGGCCCACATTTGTGGGTGGCGCACAACAGTTACGAACTTTAGCACTGAACTGAATCCATGAACTGCGGATTATACTCAGTTGGATGTGCGAATCGAGTATGTGAGTATGGAAGGTCAACTGCAAGGATGAACGACTTGAAAAATGATTTAAGCTCTGTTAAGCTTAATTATTTCGAGTGCTGATTATTATTTTGAATAGTATTCATGAATGCACTCACGTATACTTATGAATACTAATTGGAAAACAGCTAAAGAATGCTGCAAAATTAGCCATGCATATGAATAACACTCATGAGTACTCATTGTTGGCTAAATTTCAATTATATTTCAAATGCAAAGTACATATAATAATGTAAATATTTGTGAATAGTATTCACGAGTACTCGTGAATACACTCATGAATACACTCATGAATAAACTCATGAATACTTATGATTACATATGAATAATCATGAATGCACTCACGAATACTAATCAATACTAATTGGAAACAGCTAAAGAATGCTGCAAAATTTGCTATGCATATGAATAACACTCATGAGTACCCATTTTTGGCTAAATTTCAATTATATTTCAAATGCAAAGTATATATAATAATGTAAATATTTGTGAATAGTATTCACGAGTACTCGTGAATACACTCATGAATACTTATGATTACCTATGAATACTCATGAATGCACTCACGAATACTAATCAATACTAATTGGAAATAGCTAATGAATGCTGCAAAATTAGTCATGCATATGAATCACACTCATGAGTACTCATTGTTGGCTAAATTTCAATTATATTTCAAATGCAAAGTACATATAATAATGTAAATATTTGTGAATAGTATTCACGAGTACTCGTGAATACACTCATGAATAAACACATGAATGCTTATGATTACCTATGAATACTCATGAATGCACTCACGAATACTAATCAATACTAATTGGAAACAGCTAAAGAATTCTGCAAAATTAGTCATGCATATGAATCACACTCATGAGTACTCGTTGTTAACTAAATTTCAGGTATATTTCAAATACAAAGTACATATGAATACACTCATGAATACTCATGAATACACTCATGAATACTCATGAATACACTCATGAATACTCATGAATACACTCATGAATACTTATGAATACACTCATGAATACTCATGAATACACTCATGAATACTCATGAATACTTATGAATACACTCATGAATACTCATGAATACACTCATGAATACTCATGAATACACTCATGAATACTCATGAATACACTCATGAATACTCATGAATACACTCATGAATACTCATGAATACACACATGAATACTCATGAATACACTTATGAATACTCATGAATACACTCATGAATACTTTTGAATACACTCATGAATATTTTGAATACACTCATGAATACTTTTGAATACACCCATGAATACTTCCGATTAAACTCGTGAGTTTTTCACTCAACAGTATGCAGAAAATAAGTCTTACTCAACATTGGCTAACCAACTAATCAGCCAACCAAACAGCAAGCCAACCGGCTGTCTATTACCAACTGCCCACGCTATATTCGTAACGCCCAAGCCACTAGAATTCCGCCTGTCACATCCACATCCGCTTCATGACGACCAGACACGGGTTCAGACCGAGCCCCAGACGCAGACACACAAGTTCCAGCCCAAACTCAGTCACTCAGTCAGTCTCAGTCTGAGGCTCGAGTCTTTTCCGTAATGATACTTGGGCTTAACACAAAAAATGCCGGGTATACATGAGTACAGGGCGTCAACCGAAAGGTAAATATGACTATCTGTCAGTCATTCAGTCAGTTATTCACTCAGTCATTCACTCAATCATACAGTTACTGCGTCATGTGCTTAAAACTGAAGATGGAGACATTACTTGGACTTTGTTGTTATTGTCATTACATTTTATTCATTTTGTTTATACTCGGACTTTTCGAGTATTTCGAGAAGTGACGCAAAAATATGTCAATATGTGGCATTCACAAAAATTTGGCATTAAACTGAAGTGAGTGTCCGTTCGAGTCGGGAATGCATGCCGTTATGGGAATCAAACAAGCAAACAAATACATTTGTTGCAAAAATGTTGTTAACAAAAGGTGAAACAAAACGAAACAATGGAATTTTCGTGTTTCACTTGGCAATGAGAAGGGTCCCAAAAGCACAGCAAGTGACCCAGTGACAGACCCCGCTCCCCTCGCCGCATTCCGCCCTGCCCGCCCCACACACAGCTGGTCTCATACGTGTCTACATGCAACCACTAAACAGACTGAGACTGGTTTCATGTTGTAGGCGTCGCGTCGCGTCGCGTCTCGCCTTGTCTCACTGTTGTTTTTTTTATTTTTCGAAATACCTTGGAAAATGTGGGTTGAAAGGGAAGTGTAACGGACTGGGAAGAGTTAGGATCTACACGACAGTGTAGAGGCTAGTGAAAGTTGAATTCGCTTCACTTTGAGTAACTCTTAAAAGCTGACAAGCTGTTGCTCACATTCATAACTAAGATGCATAGTTTATTTTTGATAATTGGGAAATCGTTTTTGAACTCAGACAAACTAATTTCGTTTAATTAAATATGTATATTTAGTTTATCTTCCGGATATCTTAACTATTTCTTCTTTTTTATGCTTTAATAGCCATCTATTACAAGCTTTCTTAGTGTATTCATTTGCCATCTCACTCGCTCTTCCCTAATCATAACTCTGCTCTTCTAAATTCTAAATTCTATCTGCACTTCTTTAATGCTTCACTCTCTTTATATCTTATGCTTTCTCTTAAATTGTTCCTTAGTGTTATGCTATCTTCTATATTAAGAGAAACGTTAACATTAACTGTACTTCTAACTGTACTTCTTTCTGTCAATTTCAGTACGTTTCTTCCTGACTCTCTCGCTCACATTTCTACGCTGCTTTAAGTACTTTTCTTATACTGAAGAAAGATGTTAGCATGTTCTTCCTATCCATTCTCTCTCACTGCCTGCTTATGAGTTACTCCTGTTTCAGGGTCTGTCTAGGGTATCTCACAATTCGTTCATTGACCATGATTGGCAACAAGTTGCTTGTTTACGTTTATTTGCGTGTAATGTCATTTAAATGATTTGCGTGATTGTTGTTGGCTTTGTCAAAAGGCCAACTTGTTTTGCAAGCCAGTTTCAGCAGTGACGTCATCATTGACAACAACCTCCCACACCACACACACATAAACAGACATGAGCTGTCTGCGAAATGTATAACAGGCCATAAACAATCAAAAATAAAAAGCAACAAACAAAAATATCATATTTTAATCAATTTATTTACTGCATTTTTAAGGGAATTGATCATTGAGCAAAAAACGGAGCGCTGATCTCATTGCAGTTTCTCGATTGAAGTTGTGGGCGTCACCGTGAAAGCAGCAGCAGCAGCAACAACAACAACACCAACAACAAAGCATAAAAACACTTGTACTAGATGATGTGTGTTGTTTTATTGTGACACTTGACAGTCTCAATGAATTGCCCAACAACTGCTATCAGCCAAGTGAGAGAGGGAAGGGAACAGTGGCGGAGTGGCGGAGTCGAGGAGTCTCTTGACCTCGCAATGAAAATATCTGTCTGCTTATTGTTGTTGTTGCTGTTGCCAATTAGTAGCGTAATTAATTATTTGTATACATTTTCCATTGTATGAATTTCTATAATATCGTTATTTATTTAAATACCCTGTAATATTTTGGTTTAAAGAGACTGTTACGCTCTCTAAAAACCGAAATTGTTTCTAAGATTTTTGTTTATGAAGTATGCTTAAACTACAGTCGAACTTCTCTATCACAAACTTCTCTACAGCAAGCTGCTCTTAACAAACTTTTTTCTTTGCAACTTTTCTATTGTAAAATTCTATACAACAAATAACTTTTAAGCTAACTTCTCTATAACAGAATTCCTCTCTTCCTTTGCTACTCTAACACTTACTTCTCTAGCATAAACTTCTCTTTAATAGATATTGCTTTATTAAGCTTCTCCATCATCATAAACTTTTCATTAACAACTTTCTCTTTCACAAACTTCTCTAGGAAACTTCTCTAAGCAACTACTTCCGAAACTTCTTAAGAAACTTCTTGAGAAACTTCTCTAATTCTTTAACCAACTTCTTTGCTTACATCTGTAAAGAACAAAACAGCAGGGTAACTGCTAGTCGCTCAAACAGCTGCACTTGCTGCTACTTTGGAGTGTGCAAAAGGCGGCAACTGCGTTTGATCGGCGTTTATATTTAGATATATATAATGTACATATACATATACATACATATATATATATATATCCCTAGTATAACCATAGACAGAGAGTTTTTGAATGTTTTGGCCAAGCTCAACGTGTAGTTGACAAATTGACAGAGTAAATTGCTTATCTTAAATGAGTCAGAGAAACAGTTGGCAGCTCTGCCATATGTTGTGTCTGTCTGTCAGTCTGTCTGTCTGTCTGTCTGTGGCAGTAGTCAGCCAGCCTTGATGGGGGTGGAAGTACAGATAAAAGCAACAAGCAAATTAGATATGAAGATGGAACTATCAGAAAGTGTGCAAGTATCGATGTGTAACTCAGTTCAAATGACCTTCAAAACAAGATACCCCAAAAAGCGAACATAACTCACTCACTGAAAGCAGCACAACTACCATAAAGTAGTCAACAAGCTGCTAACATCATTATTATTATCGATTTATAGTGGCATTTGGACTGCGGCGACTAAATCGTTAAATTCTAACTAATTAAACTTTCAAGCACTTAAAATTGTCATAATTTAAAGCAGTTAATTAGGCAAGCGAGAGAGAGAGAGAGCGAGAGAGCGAGAGAGCGCTCTACGTAAATGCAAATTGATTGGAAAACTAATTAGAGATATCAACACGCACACACACACAGACACGCACACACACTCAGACAGAGAGTTATAAATGACAACACGCCCAGCGATAGAGTTTGCTCGACACGCATACATAATGACAATTAAAAAACCAAAACGGAATCACACAACAGCAACTGAAACAGAAATAATATCAGAAGAAGCAATAATAAATAGCAGAGGAAGCGGAGGAAGCGGAGCTTCTACAGAACAGAAGCAGGTTCCAAGTGCAAGAACATTTATAAAGATGGGAGCACAGTTGGCACAGAGAGGGCAAGAGGCAGAGGGGGCGGCAGGGGCAGGGGGCAGGGGGGGTGCTGGACTTTCAGCAAGAGTAGCAACATTCAGTTATCAGTTTTCAATTAACAACATCGTGTTATGTACGCGCAGTAGGCGTATCGTATCTATAAGATACAAAACAAAGCGCAATGCCGAAAAAGCAGACGCAGCTCCACAAAAAAAAAAAAAAAAAAACATAAAAAACCAGACCAAAACGAAATGACAAGCAAACAGCAAACAGTTGGTTGTACTAGCGAGAGACAACTGTACTTCCTGCTTGGCCGCTTGCTGGCGAGAGTCTGTTGCCAGGCCAATTAGTGCACACGATTCGATCGAACTGCAATCAAACTACGCTTCTGTATCTGAGCTGCATATCAAATAGTAAATACAATCAAAGCTTCCAATTGTTTATAGTTCGTCAGAAGGCGCGTCATCAAATTTATTAATGAATTATGCTAATGCTAATGCTAATGCTAATGCCAAGGGTTGGGTTTGTCACTCAGCCGAATCGATAGCTCGATAAAACGATACAACGATAACAGGCGACTATCAGTGTGATGCACAATGTCTAAAATTAAATGCTTATGCGATCTGAATACTGAAACTGAACTCTTTTTTGCTTTTGAGGGGGGAATAACTCCCAAAATGGGCAATTTGATTGAACAATGCGTAACGGCAATACAAAAAATACAAAAGACGTTGTTAGTTTAACTTTGACACGCCGAATATTTAATACTCTTGCAGAGTTTAGTTAACAAATGAACCGATCGTTGCTTATGGCAACTGTAAGATTGCTTGAGATATGTCCAGAGATGCATTAAAGACCTTCCTTGATCATCATATTGTCTATAGTATTGAGTGTTATTCCGTCTGTCAGTCTGTCAAAGCCAACACTCGCTTTCTTAGCAGCTTGAGCGAACTGAGCGTACGCACAGGCATACCCACTTTTAGGGTATATGTAGCAGCCAAGTGTTCACAACCTTCGTATGGTGTCAGTAGTGCAACCTACGCAATCGACTCAAAAGATTTAAGCCAAGTTTTCAAATGGCAAAAATAAATATATTATATTTGGTGTAACCAAAATGGGAAAACGTTACGCAGGCGTATAAAGCTAAAGACAGCAATGGGAAGAGTGAAAGAGAGGCAGAGAGAGAGAGAGAGAGAAAGAGAGAGAGAAAATGATAGATAGATCTCTAATAGAAAGAGAAAATCACAAAGATAGATAGATAGATAAAGAGAGAGATAGAGATAGAGAAAATGACAGAGAGGGATAGATAGAGAGAGATAGATAGAGAGAGATAGATAGATAGAGTTAGAGTTAGAGAGAGAGAGAGAGAGAAAATGATAGAGAGAGAGAGAGAGAGCGAGAGAGAAAATGATAGATAGCTCTCTAATAGAGAGAGAAAATCGCAGAGATAGATAGATAGATAAAGAAAGAGAGTGATAGAGATAGAGAAAATGACAGAGAGGTATAGAGAGAGATAGATAGAGAGAGATAGATAGATAGAGTTAGAGTTAGAGAGAGAGAGCGAGAGAGAAAATGATAGAGAGAGAGAGAGAGAGCGAGAGAGAAAATGATAGAGAGAGAGAGAGAGAGCGAGAGAGAAAATGATAGAGAGAGAGAGAGAAATTTCTAGAGAGGCAGAGATATATATAGAGAGAGAGAGACAGACAGAGAGAGAGAAAGAGATAAAGATACAGACATAGATACGGATACAGATACAGATACAGAGAGAGAGAGAGAGAGAGAGAGAGAGAAATATAGAAAGAGAGAGAAATTGACACAGAGAGAGATAGATAGATAATGAGAGAGAGGTAGATAATGAGAGAGAGAGGTAGATAGAGAGAGAGAGAGAGAGAGAGAGACCGAAATTGACAGAGAGAGAGAGAGATATTTAGATAGATAATGAAAGAGGTAGAGAGAGAGATATATATACATATATAGAGAGGGGAAAATGAAAAAGATAGACAGAGAGAGAGAGAGATAATTAGGTAAAGAGAGAGAGATAGATGGATAGAGACAGAGAAATTGACACACAGAGAGAGATAGAGTTAGAGAAGGAGAAGGAGAAAGAGTGTTAACAATAGAGTGTGCAGCGGAAAAAAGCGTTTCAAATTTGTTTGATTAAAATATTAGCAACGCTCCCCCGAAATGTTGATGATTAACAGCGTTACAGTGAGGCCAATATGAGAGAGAGAGAGAGAGAGACAGAAAGAGAGAGGAGACAGCAAAGGCGCCTCAGACAACGCTGGCAATATGTGTGGGCGTTTCGGCTTCATTAGCTGATTGCGAGTTGCGATTTGGCGCTAAGCAAAAGTTGTAGTTCTCTTTGAAGCCAAATCAACAAATGTGGCCAAGTTTTCCGTTACATGAACAACACTGTGGGTGTGCGTGTGTGTCTGCGTGTGTGTGTGCTTGTGTTAGTGGCTAAACTGGCTCAGGGCTAATTAAAACAACAACAACAACAGCAACAAAATCAAATGCAAAACTTTACAACATTAAGAGTTGTCCAACTTTTTGCAAATCGGTTCAGATTTATACACATAGAGCCTACGCAATGTACAACAGCTGCCTGACTGCCTGCCTAGCTGTAAAGTTTGTGGGTGTCTGTTACTGGTAGCACCTAGTGCCCCCCCCATTCGCTATACCCCTCACCTAACAACTTCTTCGTACGCCCATCTAACATCAATCTCAATCAACTGTAGCTGGTTATTCAGTTTCGCTTGAGATCTTGTCTCGCGTCTTATTTCATTTGCAATTGAATATAATTACATTATGTTTTGCTTTTTTTTTTTTGTTGTGGGCGTGGCTTAACAACTCAGCCTTGTTAGCGTGTGGGCGTCATGGAAAGTGGAAAAGTGAGAAAAGAAACAAAATAACATTTGATTTGCATGTGTAGACAGGTGTAAGCACAAACCAATCAAGGTCAGCGTTATAAATATGGCCAAAATATAGTTAAACTAGCCAATTGAGTTGGCCAACTTAGACTTGACAAGCGAGTTATAATATCTGAGAGTCGTAGAGAGATATATACAGATAGACTTTAAATCGCTGCGAAAAACTGAAAACTATCGTTTGATTTCAGCATACAAACTATGAGCGCTAGATGGCGCTTGGTGTTGCTTTACAAATAGTTTCTTGCATAAGTTCTGTATTTTATAATTTTAATAAATATAATATATTAATAAAATGATTTAATAAATGTTAAATTATTAACTTATTTTATAACTAAATACATTTACAGTTATGCAAGACAAAACTCTAAAGCATTTGCTGTCAATTACGATTGAATTGTTTTAGATTGAGCAACCAATAGACAAAGTAAAACCTACTAAGTTTAAATTGCTAGGACCCCGTTGCTTAGCATAAAAGAATTCTACAATTAAAGAGCTGTTTCCACTAAAACTTTATTGTCATTTCTCTCAGATTTAAGACATCATTATTTTGTTTGTTGCCTGCATTTATAATACTAAAAAAAAATGTATAAAAACGCAGAAGTATGTAGAAAATAACTTCAAAGTGACAAAAAAAACTAAAATAAATAAAACTAAAAATATAAATTTAGTTGCTGCAATTCCAGCGCATTCCAGTGTCATTCCATTGCCTTCCAGGCAGCACATATCAACTGGAAGAAACTTGGATTTGCCTCTGCAAATAACTCAAAGCGACGTCGACAAGACAACAATTGTAGAGCATTCAATAGACTGTCTCAATTTCATTTTCCTTTTTTTTCGCATTTACTTTTTATTTTTATTTATTTTGTACTTTTTTTTTGTACATTTTTCTTGTTGCCGCACAATGCCCTCAACAGAGGCAACAAATGGCGACATAAATTTCAATTTTTTGTGTTGCAATTGCAAAAAATAAAAAAAAAGAAACTAAAACGACAAAACGTTAGGGAAATGTCTGGGGGAACGGCAGGAGAGGGGCTACGGGGACGGCGTAAATCTGTGGGTTGCGCATACTGCCAACTCCGTTGGCGGCACAGAAATAGAATAAAAGCGACAGGCGGAGGCTGTACCGTTAGGTGTGGAATTAGCGCATAATATGCGAGTTCCATCAGCGGATTGGGAGCGGCCAACAGAAGAAGGGGCAATGCAAGGAGGTGGAGGAGGGGGGGGGGGGGCCTAACGTATTGAAAAAATGTCAATGCAGCGTGCACGAGTAGCGAGCATTATAGAACTTGCAACCGTTGGCAACTGTGCCGCACAGTTTGACATGCATTTATGCATTAATAGGTGCATTGAACCGGCTGTCGAGTCTGTCGGCTCTGAGCCATGTTTTGAGTGGGCTAAAGCAAATATTTGGCCAACGAATTGGCACACACAACAGTTGTGTCATGCGTTGTTGGCAGGCTTTGAATAATACATTTAATGTACTTTATTGCATCGATGACAGCAGCAAAATATCGATTGCAAATATTACAAGATAATAATCAAATATATTGCAAATTATCGATTTATAATTGCATGAACGTATCGATTAAACGAGTTTATGTGAATTCAAGGGTTTTAAATGTTTTATATTTCATTTAAATACCCAACAAAATAGTAAAAATCGATTAACTGTTATCGATAACTGCAGATAAATATTAATAGTGTAATTATCTAAGCATAAGTATAATAATATGAATATTATATAATTAGACTTGAACATTAATCGATATTATCCGATAACGATGGTAACTAATATCGATAATATAATCAAATTCAATAGGAAGTTTATTATTAAACATACTATTTAAGCAATTGTCTAGCTATAAAACTACACACTATACCTCAAAATTACCTCTAAATATCGTCAGCCGTGTTTAGATCATATTATCGATAACATTTGAGGACTCACCTGCTATACGCAGCACAGCACGATCTGCCGGATCCAGCTGAAGTATGCTGAGCGGCTTATCCTTAGCCCATTCGCTAAGGGATTCGCGATCCATCATGATATTTGCAGCACTCCCCGTTGATGCATAGATGCAGCGACGCTTGGACAATTGTTGCTCGGATTGATGATGCCGTGGCTGCAACAACGGGCACGAGGCCGATGCTAATCCAGTTGCTGTATGATTGCGACTGTTGCTGGGCTCCTCCCCCGACCGGCTATCGCCACCAATTGTGGCGAGTGTGGCGATTGCGGCGTGGAGCGAGAACGGACGTAACTGCGCGGGGACGCCGTCTTTGCGTCTGGGTGCGTAATTTGGGTGCGTATGAAAAATATGTGTTGCTTGCCTGCTTGCCAAGCTTTTCTTGTTGTTGTGTTGGTTTTCTTTTACTTATGCTTAAATTGTACTAAAATTTGGCTAACATTTTGTTGTTGTACTATTTAATATTTTTGCTGTAAATTAAACAGAAATAAAATAAAATAAAATCAGTAAATAAATCTTGGAATTCTCTATATATTCATAATTTACAATGTTCCATTGCATACTTTTAGGCGGCACGGTAAAAGTTTACTGTGAACTGCAGTGTGTGAGCAGGAAAACAACAAGAACAACGACACTTGTTATCACGCGCTCGCGTCGTTGTTGTTTTGCCAGTGGGTCAATGCCAGCGACACAAACACTCACACACACACACACCCACACATATACACACGCAATCACGAAATGAAATAAAAACCACAAGCGGAAAAGGCATTTGCGATACAGTTATCGCCAGCAACAGTTTAGAAGCCACTGTGTCGTGGATAAAAGGAAAGACAAGCAAGAATTCACGCAATTACGAATTCGATGTCGAAAAACGTTCGCGCTTATTTGCAATCAATGAAATTCGAACGAACAACGGAAACTACGTTTACTGATAAACGCTGCACACGTATAAGTATGTATGTGTGTGTGTGTGTGTGTGTGAGTGCAGTAAAATGTCAACATAGACAGAAGAGAGACAAATCGAGAGAGCGGCATTGCGAGACCGGTTTACTTGGTTGAGAGAGATGGCGAACGAGAGAGAGACGGAGAGAGAGCAAGCGCATTTGCGCAGTCGCATTGTTATACCGGAAATAGACAGCGGCAACAAAGACAATGCGAAGCAGCGTGCAAAGTGCAAGAGTAAGTAAAATGATGGCGCTGTCTGGCAGCAGACAGCAGACAGCGACGTCGGCAGCAGCAGCAGTAGCATTAGCAGTAGCAGCAGCTGTGCAACAAACTTGGCCAAATAAGAAATCATAAAAAGTAGCTAGAAGAAGCAAAACATTTTATTAGCTTTCCGTTAGTTCCCCATTCTCTGCTGTCTCTTGTGTCTTTCTTTTGCTCGTTATCTACAGCCCAAAGCCGGCTCAATGGCCAATTATTGCTGCTAAATTGTATTATTATTGAATGTCTTTTGCCAAAGTAAACTAACTGTCTGTAAATGTGCGAGTGCGAGTGTGTGTGCGAGTGTGTGTGTGTGCGAGTGTGCTTATGGGAATTTTCGTGACGTTGTTTTGTTTGTTTTTGCCGCTCGCTTTTATGACTTTTAATCAATTTTTGTCGACACTCTTTGGGCAGTCATACAAAACAATACTAACTGTACATAAAGCTCTTAAATGGCATTGGACGGTAGGGAGGCAGAGGGGCGTCCGCTAGGCAGACGTGAGTGGCAAGCTTAAGATTAGAAAGAAATGATTATTAGCGTAAGCTGATAACAACAACAACAACAACAACAGCAGCAGCAGCAGCAGCAACAACAAATCACGGCTGACATTCAGCTCAAGTGGCTGTCAAACTGTAGCGGCGTCAGCAGCTTGACAAGCACTGACACAAGCTCTGACGCTGACGCAGGCGTCGCTGCTGTCCGTCACTGTCAGCCCTCAAGCACAACAAAACTTATCGTAATATCCCCAAAAATATTTCAACACAAAAAACGATCTAGCTTGTGTTATTGTGCGTGTGCGTATGTGTGTGTGTTGGTGTGTGTATGCTTATCAGCAGATAAGCGAGTCATGAATTTAATTGTTGACTGATAAGTTGTACAGTTAGAATTCAAGAGAACTTTTGCTCTACGCACGCGGCCTTAACTTTTGTACCTTTCAAAATCGTTACCTGAGAGAGGGCGCTAAATATACGTAGATAGAGACAGCAAGTGAATCAATGAGAGCGAAAGAGAGAGCCAGAGAGGCTGATCTAATCGTTGCTCTAATACTAATACTAATACCAAGACTAATACTACTACTATTAACTGAAGGCTATGCAATACGTTTACTTCGTTGATTTACGATGACTTCCCCTTGGTCGTGAATACGAATGTTGCATGGAGATTACTTCTAGCTGAGACAGAAGCTCTTAATTTACATAGTTTTAATTAAAGATACATTGGCAATTTGTCTCTACACATTTAACTTGCAAATTAGCAATCGAAAATAACACAGAAACAAGAGCAAACCGAAGATTTGATACCCTAGCAGAGGGCAGTAGTTTAATTTGAAGCAAAGTATCTTTCAGCTTAGCGACAAAACTAAGAGACAAGTTTGGCAGAGCAGAGGTACAGTTTGACATGGCTATAACGACACAGTTCTCAATATGAATACATAAGCTTAATGTGGCCTAACGTCACACATTGCTGCATAAAGTCATAATACTCTCTGTAAGGGTATTATTAAAAAAACGAGATGAGAAAAGCAGCATTCCCTCCAGCTGCGTTGATGATGATGATGATGATGGCAGTGCCATCAACAGCTGTTGTGATAGACAGACAGGCAAGCAAATATAATTAAAATTCAGGCACCTTATGCAGCATAGAGGATCCAAGCAACGGGAATATAGAATATAGAACTAACAGAGACTAAACTAAAAATAAATTGAATAAGTGAACTGGATAGATGATACGAGTGGCCAAAAAAAAAAAAAAACAAACAAGAACTTGGCAAACTTGGTTAAAGGCTAAAGAAATCTGGTCTTCAACAGCTACCTAAATAAATAACGTATCCAAAAATATATATCTGTAGTATATGCACACTAAAGAATTGCGATTTAGTTACACAAAAATAAAAAAAAAGGAGATTCAAGCTGAAATGTAATTTGAGTTGAAGAGAGAATAAAGAAGTAAAATCCCAAAGAAATACTCCAGAAATACCAAGTTTAAGGCCCTGGGAAGGTACTGGAATGTTGTCTAAAAATAAAATTGGCAACATGTGCAGTTTAGGGAACTGAGAAAACTCTTAAGGAAAACTGCAGAAAATGTAATTTGAGTAAATATTCTACTAGTAAAGATACTACGTAAGTTTAAGGGCTGGGAAAGCAACTTGCTTAACAGAATTAAATTAAATTTAAATTAATTAATAATAGTTAGAAATCTTGTTAATTTAAATTAAATTAAAATTAATTGTTGAAATGTACGCTAGAGATTTAGATCTAGAAATGTTGAGAGAATTGCGTGTTTAAAAAGTTTAAACACACTTTGTTTATAGTTTATAGAGACTCTGCTTTAGTTAGAATTTAAAATTTAAAGAGTTTCCTTGTAAAAATTATAAGCATTGTAAAGGATTCTTTCAAAAACTGTCATGTAGATTTACAGCAACTAGTTTTGCTAGTTCTCCCAGTTCTTTCACTTTTGTTAACACAATTCCAAAGCATTCCTAAAGCATTTCCACATTTATGAGTTTAATAGGCGTTTCTGGTATTATGAAGAGACCATAAAAAAAGGCACTTGAAACGACCGCAAAGTGTGTGTGTTTTTTGATGACATCCCGCTCCAAAAGAGAGAAGTGAGAGGAGGAGGCGAACAATGGACTCTGAAGCGGCAAAAGGTGATTGCACGTGCAGGGGAAGCGAAAGGAGAACTAGAAGCTTAGATCAGCAGTCGGTCGAGGTTCCCATGAGGAAGCGAGAGAGAGAGAGAGAGAGAGAGACTGAGAATTAGAGAATATGCGAGACAGAGGCGAAACCACAAAGTCAATTAAGCGACATTTGAACGGACAATAACAACAGTCACAAAACAATAAATGCTGATAAAAACGCACACATGGACAACCAGTTTGGCAACGTCATCGCTTAGAAAACAAACAAATAGTAATCATAATAAAAAAAAATATAAAGCAATATTTGTGTGCATGAGGGCGGAGAGGGCGGGCGGGCATGGGAAGTAAGCTCCGTGCAAAATTATAATTGTACCGCAAGCTGACAGGCATTAATAAACGGCATTAATCTCGATTTGAAAACTCGACTCCAATGAAATCATGTTCTGAAATTGCATTGATTAAATGGCTCCATTAGATCACTTAGATCACGGTGGTAGCAGGAGGGGGAGGGAGAGCTACATATGGTTTAAGTTATATGAACATGTCTATGATTATGTCATGCCTTTGGGAGTCTTTCTCGGCTATTTAGTTATCAGACAGCGAGCGCTCGGGGTCGCCAATTAGAAAACATTTGCATATCAGTTGAGAACGAGGCTCAATTAAAATGATATTCAACATGAGTTGCCAACTGAGACGGGGGGAAGGGTGCTGTTCCCCCACCCTCGAAACCATATTTGATCTTTTTGATTAAATAGTCCAAAAGTTGTTCAAAGTGTTAATTTGTAGTAGTTTTGCTCTATTTTGAAATTTCTTGACAGCGTAGGCGGGTTTATTCATTGAATTTAAATAGATCTCTCTATATATTATACGCTCTCTTATTATAACTAAGTTAGTGTGCTGCGAAACCTTAGTAATCTCTTTAATTTACTTAGCTTAGTTGCTCTATTTATAGCTACATAATCTTAGAGTAAAGGGATCTTCATAATCTCGTTTGTTTCTCTCTCGAATTATTTCACTGTCTTCTTATCTCAGTTGTCTGTGTTTCATATTTGTAGATTGTTGTGCAATCTTAATCTCTATAATTTGACTTTGTCATTCGATAGATTGTCATCATCTTTTTTTGCGTTTGGGGCATTCCCTTGTCTACAATCGCCATCCGAGATCGGTTACTCTACAAAGTGAGCTCATGCACCAGCATCTAACGTCGCTCGTCCACATTCTTTTCATCTTTCCATCTGTCTAGCCGCTAATTGTTAAATGGTCTGTTTGTAACTCTTTATTTTCATGTTTACGTGCCACACAGACGTCGGCTAATTGAGGCTTTCCTTTCACATACTCGAGGCCTAGAGAGAGAACCCTATTTATGTAGGCGTTGCCTCGTCAGAACTTTAATTAGTTTGAAGTTTTTTCAAGACTGTGGAAACTTGGTGACTTATTAATATTCGATTTCTATGGAAACTAACTTGTTGATTGCGTTCAATGTTCGCTTATCGCAGATGCCACACACAGATAAAACGCACTGACAATTGTGGCCTGATTGGCCTTTTGTTGATGCTGTACTTTGGTGTGGAGGGGGAGGGGGTATGGCAATAGTTTGTCTAATCTGGCAACTAGTGTTAAACTATCTGGAGAGTTTTGGGGGCTAGCAATTAGATTAATCGGAAACACCTCATACTGGGCACGCCCTCAAATCGCATGCAAGAAGAGCACTTGAACTTCTGGCGCGAGTTCATGAGGGAAACGAGCGACACACCCAGGCCAAAAGGAGAGGAGGTAAAAAAAAAACCATGGGGGCCAAGTGCATGGAAAAAACGCAGAACTTGTCAGACAGCAAAAATACTGGCAACAAGAACAAGCTAAAAGCAGAATAGGGAATGGGGGTGGGGGGAAGCAGTAGAACAGCTACAGTCAACGCTCGAGTGCATTTTCCAGGCCAACAACGGCAACAACAACAATAACAACAAACCCTTCTCATTTTATTTTCTAGGCTAGACAGCAAATCAATTTGATGATGTTACAACTTGTTTTAGAGTGTGAGAGACAGAGATAGTTAGATAAAAGGAGAAGCAGAAAAATTACTGGATGAAGTAATACTACGAGTTCACGTTGTGGCCAGCTGCCAAATGGCCTACGAAATTCTATTTAGGGGTTGATTGCGTGCATTTTTAGTAGCCACTGAACTTTGTTGTTGTGAGAAGAACAAGAAGCAAAGTGAAATAAAAAAAAAAAAAAAAAAAACAACCATCAAAATTAAAGAACACAAAATTGTAAACAGAGCGCCGGCATAAGCAAACTAGAGATGAGAGCGGATGTTTTGCACACGCTCTCACACTTATACTCACTCTCTCTCTCTCTATCTCTCTCTCGGACCAAGCAGGCACTGTCTGCTATTAATGTTGTTGTGGTCAGTGTCAGGGCTGCCGTTGGCAGGTTGATTGCTTTGCTTTTTGTCTGTGTATGCGTAATACGTGTGCTTTGCCTGCGATTGAGTGATAAAAAGGAAACATGTGAGTGAAAGAGTGTGTCACCCATCATCATCCAATATTCAAAAGCCTTTTAATATCGATTTTTCCAAAAAAGCAAAACGTCTTGCAGTTGCTAATTAGCAGCACACTGTGAAATATATACATATAATGATAAAATGCCTGTGTCAGCTTTGTTCAATTGTCAAAAAGAGGAAGAGTAAAGAGATAGCATCGGAAAGCAGCGCTGCTTTTACTAACCGGCCTTTGACGGCAGCGACGCGACTGTGACGCATGGTTGTATATACCTACATATGTATGTATATTAAGGGGTAGACTTTTAAGGGGAGTGATGCAACTGACACAATTCTTCTACACACACACAAACACACATAAATTATATTACTCTTGCTCTCCAGGGTAAATATAAGTTTATAATAAACAAATTATGTAGTTGTTTATTTAACACACACACACACACACACAGCAAAGGAACAAATGAAGGCGGCTGTTAAGCGCTACGAACTTAAATTCCACATCCCGCACAATTGCTGAGAACAAATACCGTTTGTTGTTAAGCTTTTTGCTTCGCAAACTTTAAACGGCGATCTGCTTATGCACTTTTTGTTGTTGCTGGCCTTTGCATTTGTCACTGTCACAGAGAGAGTACCGAAAAACATGTTAAAGCTTTGAATTTTGCACAATTTCTTTTACACGTTTTTTTTTTGTTTTGTGTTTGTTGTTTTTCTGCCAT
The DNA here is from genome assembly GCA_018901825.1 of Drosophila funebris. NCBI lineage: Eukaryota > Metazoa > Arthropoda > Insecta > Diptera > Drosophilidae > Drosophila > Drosophila funebris. The sequence continues at coordinate 5,096,013 of JAEIFK010000682.1, forward strand.
ACATTGCCCTCAATCGTGTTGCGGTCGCTGACGCCGACGCTAGCAGCGCTGCTCAGCCAGGCTGCAAGCTGACTCATAAGGAGCAGTACTACCGCAAGAGAGCAACAGCAGTTACGGGGAGAGCAGCAGAGAGAAATAAAGAGCGAGCGAGCGAGAGGATGAACAGCAAGGAGCGGTTGAGCTCAGCAGCAGGCAAAGAGGGTGACGCGCCATGGTTGTTGTTGTTGTTTCCACCAGTTTTTTTTCTTTTGGCTTTTCTCGTGCATGATTTTTCATTTCATTTGGCGTTTTCACTCTGCTCCTCTAATTCTTATGTTAATTTTCACATTTGCAAGCAAACAATTTCGCTATAAAATAAGATACATACATACAAACATATATGTATTTGCAATTATATGTATATATGTATGAAGTTACACTGCATACACAAAAATTATAAAATAATTTATAGCAATTTAAGCAAGCGGATCGTCCCTCTTGTTGTTGCTGTATTTGTGTTTGCTATTGTTGCATTTGCTTTTGTTGTTGCAATATCTCTTTGCGCTTTTTACACGCGTGCAGTTTGAATGAGCTGCACAATTTTTTTTCGTGTTACTCTTTAACATTAACTTCGGTTACACACACTTTACACTATGCTGTTACAATAGCGCTGGCGCTCTTGTTACTGTCGTTGTTGCTGTTGTTGCTTTGGCTGATGCACTTCTAGATATAGATACCGTTACACTTGTGCAATTTACCCAAAAGAAATAGGAACAACAACAACAACAGTGCAAGCAGTAGCGTCTACACAGACAACACTTACACTAATACACGCAAGCAAGTACTTGCACACACACTCAAAAACACTGGGCGTTTTAAGTGCAACGGGCGCAACGACGACAACAAAATAATTCACGTGCCCAAAACCAAAATCCAAATCCCAGCGAAATTTATATCTACCGAAAAGCAATGCGAGTAACGGATAGACGGCAACAACAATCGCGCACGTCCTCCCGCGTTGGCTTCTGAATTGTAACTGCTGCTGAAATCGTCTATCGATTGAGCAAGTGAAATATTCTTTCCGGCAGCGATAACTCTGAGCGAGAGAAGAAATGCTTGTGTGAAACAGGTCCATTCTGCGCACAGTAGAATGCTTATACAAGGTAAACAGTCCGCTGTTCGACATTCTCTGGGCATACAACAACAGAGCGTATGTCGTCACATATGCCAAGTTTCAAATTGTATCTTTTTGCGCCACCTTCGAAATGTGTTATCATTTTAATTTTAATAAAAAAGCAAATATAGGGTCATTCAAGGGCAGTAGAAATAAAACACAAAGATACAATTGTTTTTTTTTACTTCATAGTATTATTTAAATATTCTTAAACAGGGCATGTTTACAAGCAGAATGAGTAGAGATTTCAGTTAAAGGTTAGGAGCATGGCTTTGGCCACCTCCTGTGCCTTCTCAACGCCCGCCAACTGTTCGGAAATCTTCAGAGCAAATTCAAAGGCTGTGCCTGGGCCACGACTGGTTATTAGATTCCCATCCTGAACGACGTTCTTATCATCCACATAGCTGTAAGTATGTTATATATAGAAACCTGGATAATCCCCATTCCTATATCGAGAACACTTACCAATATTTATCAACGAGTTGAGGCTTCATTGCCGGGTATGAGGTTAGGTTTTTGCCAGTGGCTATGTCATGTTTAGCAAGAGCAGTTGGAGCCGCACAAATAGCTGCGATTAAACGACCAGATGATTCCTGGGCTCGCAACAGCTCTCCAATCGCCTTCGATTCGCACATTGCATTTGAGCCGCCCAATCCGCCGGGCAGCACAACAACATCGTAAGATTCATTCAACGCCTGATCCAACGATTTGTCCGGCACGATGACAATGTCACGGGAGCATTTGACGGGTTCGCTGCCATTTAATCCTGCCACAGTCACATTGATCTGTCAGAAAAGACTGTTGCAAAAATCTATAAATAGCCGGCAAAGTATTTGGCACTTACGCCCGCGCGACGCAGTACATCTGTGGCAATGGTAAACTCTATTTCCTCGCCGCCAGGTGCCAATATAACCAAAGCACTTTTACCCATTTTACAATTGCCGTAAGATTTCGACGTATTCACATAAATTCCTGGTCGGTGTCTGCTAAGCGTCAACAATCGTAATGGCAATCGTAGAACTGTGCATATATCGAAAGTTGCAATTTGTTATCGATGTTGCGGTACTCGTCAAAAGAAATTATTTATCGAATGTGTAGCAAAACTGATTTGTTGTGGATTCTTAAAGTTTGACAAGTAAAAGTCATAAATACACACAATCATTCGTATCTATGTGTATATATGGCAAATACCTATCGCTTTAAAATATCGATGCTTAATGCCTTGGTATTTTATTAAGTATTTATGTCGTACTGCCCTGGAATGAATAAATTGTACCCATTGCACACCAACTTTGGCGGTTCAATTCGAAATCGAAACAGTTTTCATGGATTTGTTGTAATCAGTGTACCTTCAATAATCAAACATCAAATAGTTTAGTTAAATATATTTTTATTGAACAGAAAATAGGTGTATATATGTATTTTGTTTCTTATCTCCAATGCAATCGAATATGTTATTTGGCTCTCTCTCTCTCTCTATTTTTCACTCAAAATACACACACATACATATGCACATATGTGTGGATTGCCATAATTTAGTTGTTGAAATAAAACAAATTTAAAACCGCAAAAACTTTGCAAACTAATATGAAATGTTTTGTATAAAATGTAACTTAATTGAATTAGTTGTTTTTTACATACACATGTATATGTACTATTTTTTGTATTTGAAGCGCTTAATAACTAATTGTTAGACAGCTGATTATATGCAACGTTTGACTCTTTTTTTTAATTGTTGAAAAATTCAATTGAATTAAATTAATTGTTTCTGATGATTCCCATACATACATACATACATATTTATATTATATTTATGTGGAAAATTGTTTTACGTCGTAATTTAAGTCACATTTAGAACTTGTTTGATTTGTAGTTGTTGTTTTTACTTATTAGTTGTTATATTTGTTTTTGTTTTTTTTTTTCTTTTACTAATAACATTTAAAAAGATCACCAAAGTTACAGATTTCCCATATTTGACGTTGCTTACGTTTCTCATATTACGAGTAATGTATTATTTTTTTCTCATTTCGCTTAAATAATAATTAATAATTATTCATTTTTATTGATTAATTACCCGGCATTTTGGTTTAAACTTTAAAGTAAGGGGCTTTGAAATTGATCATTATCATATTTATATATATGTATATAAGTAATTTGTAAGCTTCTGACGATACTTGATACCTTTCGATTTTTACGAGTAATTTCATGATTTTTTTTCTAATCCAATTTCAGCTAGGTTTTAGTATATAAGTTATTTTTGTTGCTACTGCTGTTGTTGTTGTTGTTGGAACACTACGAAGACAGTGGGCCTGGGTTGCGGGTTGTGGATCGTGTGTATTTGTGGAACTAATTGGAAGAGTAGAGTAGACAGTTACGCACACACATATACAGCTACATCTACATATATATATATATATATATCAATAAGTAAGTATATAATTGCTTGGAATTAAGTCCTTTGATTTGGTTTTTGTTTAATTTTCTTTTTTTTTGTTTTGTTTAATTGTGGCATAATTTTATTTCCTTTAGGAAGAGTTGTGCAATTGCTGTTCTAACTTCGATATCATTATTCGCTCTATGTTTTCCGCATATATATATGTATGTAGTAGTACTCTATATATATATATATGTATATATATATATATACTTGTATATTATTGTAGACATCTATATATGTATGTGTACTTAGTAGCTATATATTTATTTAATTATTATTCATTGAGTTGCAATAAACGGCACATTTATAAGTAATAATTGTTGTTTTATGTGTTTAATCATTTATTTTAAAGCTCAATTTAATTTCGACACATAGAAGTTGAAGAAGCACTAATTATAGTTGGCTTCCGTTTATCAGAGTTTGAAAACAAAACGTATTTAACGTATTTATCTATATATAATAATATATACTCGTTATTGGCGGCCTCGAGATTGAGATTGAGCAGAGCAAAAGTATTTCATTCAGTTGGGTTTTCGATATTCAGTTACTACTTTTTGCTACTATAACTCAGTTTCAGATACATATATATTTATATATATATATATATATATATATATATATAAGAGAGAATGTGCTTCGACATTGAAGAAACCATTAAATTTTGTTGTATGAGTGTGTGTTTTGTTTTTTGTTTTTATCTTTCTTTTTTTTTGGGAAAGTATAATTATTTTTATTGCATTTTTTATCAGCTTGCTATATAGAATATATATATATAGAATATATATATATATATATATATATATATATATTGTTATAATGTATGTGTTTATATGGATTTTATATGCCCCATTTTATTTCGTCTTACACATCACAAGTTCCAACTGAGGCTTGGCATTTGTCTTCTTATATTTTGTTTGTTTTTTGTTTTTTTTTTTTTTTTTAACTATTTCGTGTAATTTTTAAAGCTTTAGGACTTCAAGTTATATTAGAATTGTCGAAACAGCAAATTACGGTTACAATTATACAATACAAGGATACAAGGATACATACATCATGTGTTTTTGACGAATCCTTAACTTAAGAGACCCCGCAGTTTTGTTTGCATTGTTTTTGTTTACATTCGCTTAAAATTAGTATGATTTTGTATATTTGTTTTTTGTATTTTTGTTTTTTTGCTTTACTTTGAAATAAACGTACAAATTTAATCCCTTGTGTTAAAACATTACTACAAAACAAATTGTTGTAGACATGTTAAAAATTAATAATATTTTGTCATTAATTATTTTCTTTAAAAAAAAAAAATAAAAATAAAATAAGCAAAAGTGTGTGGTGTCAAGTTTAACAACTAATTTGTAATTTATCAAATTGTATAAAATCAAATATAGATTTTTTAATGTATTTTATAATGCGCACATATATGTGTGTGTTGTGTGTGGGTGTGTGTGTGTGTGTGTATACGACACGTTTACTTGGCAGATTTTAAAAGAAATTTGTAAATTTTAACTAAATTTTAAGATGCGTTAAGGGGGTGTGTGTGTGTGTGTGTGTGTGTGTGTGTGTGTGTGTGTGCGTGTGTGTGAGGGATATATTTATAGGTATATTTATATATATTTATATATATATATAAATATATATAAACAAATGAGTCACTGCATTTGGACTCGATAGATAGCAAACCAGCAATAATGTTAACTTGAACTGTGTCCTTCATAAAGTACATTTGTTATTAATTAATAATATGATTATTTGATTGGCAATAAAAACAAACAACTAAAACTAAAACTAAACTAATAAAATTGTTGTTGCTTGTTTTTTGTTTGTTTGTTTGTTGTTGTTGTTATATGTTGGGTAATTGTTGCTGCCTGTGTTAACTAAATAGAAATTGTGTAATATAGTATTTTGTTTATGACCCGTACACCACGTAATATTATTGTTAAGACTTCATTAATTAGAATTAATATTAATAAAAATTAGGCAACTTAAGCTTGAGCTAATTTAAAGGTACATAAATTAATTGGACATTGTGTTGATATGCCGTGTGTGTGTGTGTGTCTGTAGCTGTGCCTGTGTCTGTGCATGTGAGTGAGTGTGTGTTTGTGTGTCTCAAATCATTTACTTTGTTTTTTTAAACTTAATAACTAAAACACACTTTGTTGACTTTTGCATTAACTGAAATCTGTCTGTTCTAGCGTTTTAAATTAAATATATATAAACTTTTTGTTTTTGTTTTTCTGTGTTCGTTATCCTCTTGTTCTGCACGCACTATATATATATATATATCTGTATATATATATAAAGTTACAATATATAAGTTGCCTAAATGTACATATATATTTATATATAAATATAACTAGCAATTGTATGACCAAAAGTTTTGTCCCTTGTTGAAATTGGAGTTTTTCGTAATCGTTCGGCATTTGTTTTTTTGTTTTTTTTGGTAATTCAACTTATTTATACTAAAAAGTTTTACAATTCTCTCCTTTAATTTTATATAATCTGGACTTTGAGTTGAAGTATTGAAGTTGTTTTTTTGTTTTTTGTTGTTATTAATTAATACATGCTAATTCTTATTACACTCTTTAATGCTTGTCAAGCTTGTTGTTGTAGTTGTTGTTGTTCTTGTCTGTCATTTATTTTGTTGTTTTACCTTATGCATGTTGTTGTTGGTGGTTTTCGTTCACAGTACAGAGAATCCGAGTTGTTCTTGTTATTGTGTGTGTGTGTGTGTGTGTGTGTGTCTTTGTGTGTTTATTGCAACGTCAGCAACTTGTTTAAATTGCTGCTTTTGTTTTGTTTTTTTGCTTTGATATACTAAAAACCTTTGGTTATATGCAATTCTTGTCTTCATTTGTTGTTTATGTTTTTGTTTTTTGTTTTTCTTCTATTCTTTTAAGTTTGTGTAAAAATATAATTTATTCTATTACAAAAAGTTTCATCGTAAATGTGTGTTGCAGTTGTTGTTGTTGTTGTTTGTTTGACTTTCGTTTTGTTCCCTTTAGTAATAATTTTATTTGTTTCGCTACGCTTTTCTGAGAATTTCTTTTTCACTTGTGCTTATAACATTCGATTCCCTTTTTATATTCAGCTGTATGTGTGTGTGTGTGTGTGTGTGAGTGTTAGTGTTAGTGTGTGTGTAATTTACTGGCATTCCGTCTTCCTCATCTTCTTCTGCATTCCTTACTACTTTTAACTTAAACATTACATTCTTTAAATCTATTCTCTAATGCTTTCGGCTTGGCTTTTTCGTACTTCTTTGTTTTTTTTTGTATTTTGTTTTTTTGCTGCTTATTCGAATTCATTTTCGAAAATTATTATTTGTTGTTGTTGTTTTTGTTTTGTTGTTGCTGTGTGTTTGTGTTTTGTTTTTGGTGTCGCTTTTTCTTGATACTTTTTAGGCAAAGTACATGACCTTTTTGGTATCGGCATGAACCGTAATGGCCCTTGCCATGGCTCCTGGTGTGCGATCCTCGGACGAGCCGCTCTGATGTGATCCCTCGCCGGAGTCGTGTTCCTTCTCAACCAGATGGTATCTGTAAGACGCATGCAAAAGTGTTTCAGTTAGTTGACAACTCTTGAAGAATATAATCGAAATTCCAATCTTAATGTACACTCACCTGGCACGGAACGCAACCAAATGCGCATAGTAAGCTGGCGCTGGTATGCTGACAGAGCGGGTGCATCGCACATAGGTGTGGCACAGTTGATAGGTGAGGCATTGCAGCTCATCGGAATCAAAGTGATTGTCATCCCAGAGCACATGGTAATGCGAGGGACGACTGGTGCCCTGAATACCCTGATGACTGCACAGATAGAAATCAAATTCTGTGGGATGTGTGATGCCAACGTCGACGGTGGTGCCGGCGGGAATGTTACCCGATTTGCCACTCTGCTCCTTCTTCTCCGCGCAGAAGAGACGTGTATGATGACGCTTCTGTACCACAATGAATGTAATACCCGGTCGATATTCTGGCTCCAATTTGATGCATGCCTCGCGTATGGCGGTCAACTCGTGTTGTAGCACATGAGGGAATTGACCCTCAGAGACGCCATCACGATAGAGTATGATGCGGTGTGGCTTGTAGCCACCGGTGGATTTGTAGAACATTATGAGCAGCTCACGCACCATGCTGCTCAGCTCCTGGATGATCTCCTGGCGATGCTGTTGAACGCGCACGGTGGCCGCATAGCGTGATGGATGCGCATCCATTGAGCCGACAACTGCAGCTATTGATGGTTTCTTGTTATCGCCAGCGGGCGGGTGGGTTACATCGGCGCCCAAGAAGATGACGGGTTCATTGAAGACCTTTGGTCGGATCGATGGCACCAATATGGAGTTAATGCCGCCCAGTTTCACATTGATCTTGAGGCACAGATTGGAGAGCGTCTGTGGTGAGGTCTTGTTCACGTTCTTCGCTTGCACACACTGCGTGGCCATGCCCAGCACCGTGTCGCCCACTCGCTTAACCTCCGCATAGACGGGCGTTTTGCCCGGCAACACAACCACAACCAATTGCAGTCCAGGGAACGTAATCTTCAGATAGCGGAACATCGGTTCCACCTGATCCGGCCCGGTGGCATACTTGCAGAAACAGGGCTGACCAATTATTGGCATCCCAGCATCGTTGGAGATCTTTTGCAGTTGCTGTGTGAAATTACGCAACGCATCCTCGCGCACTGTACGCTGTGGGGCAAAGCATGCGATTGCCCAGATGCGTATCTCCACGCCGGTGAAGAACTGCTTGCCACGCATATCCCAGACACCCTGATTGGGTGAGGCCAGACTGACCTTGTTCTGTGGCGGGAACAGCTGTTGTCCAGCAATGCCCGAAACGCGTCCCCCATACTGTAGCTTTGGCGGTGGTAATACCCGACCGCGCACCTCCATCATTGAATTCGAGATGGTCAAACCAAACTCCTGCACATACGAATCGTTATTGAAGTCGGCACGCTTTACCAGATTGTTAATCTCGCGCTCGCGATCTGGGGCCGAACGTGCGGTGGCCTTGATCATTGTGGACGTCTGCATATCGGTGAGCTTCTTGATGCAACGCTGTCCGGCCACAATGTTGCATACCTCCAGTGGCAGGTACGTGTGCTTGTGCTCCTGCCCCACCTGCAGGCATGGCAGATGTGGGTAACGCAACTTCATGCGATACTTATCCAAGAAGTACTTTGCTACGGTGCACTCCACCGTCTGGCCATTCTCCAATTGCAGCGGGAAACTGAAAGATGCGAAATCAAGATTAATCGGGGTTAACAAACAATCTAATTGATTTTATAATTAAGATTGGACTAATATATCATATATCTACGCAAGCTACGTCTGAAATTCCACATCATTAATTGAGCTTGGAACACTTACGATTGCATTTGAGCAGGACGACGTGTTACATTGCAGACACGATATTTGCGACGCATTTGGCCGCAGTGCGTGATCTCAATCTTGAGCCCCTTGATCTCCTTGGTGAACTTGACCCTTTGCGAGTCGGTGAGCGGTTTTCGCTGTTCGTTGATATCGCGTATGTCCAGCACCTCGCACATAAAGTCAATGACAGGCTGTGCTTTGTAGAAAGCGGTAGCCGAAACTGCAAATCAACGATTTAAGATACAGATACATATTAGTTAGATTGCGATTGCGAGGCATGTTGCAAATGCTTACCGTCAATGTTGAGCATCATCTTCCATTGCGAGGGCCTTACACTCTGATGGAAACCGAACCAAACCTCACGACCGCCACCCAGTGGATGATAATAGCCATCGGGTGAACTAAAGAAACTACGTCCAACCGGAGTGTAAGTCATGCTGGGCAGATGACGCATAACCACATCAAGGGCCAGTATGGCATCATACGGTATTTGACGTGTGCGTCCCTCCAATGCCTCCTCCAAATTGAAGAGAGAGACTTGCGCCTGCCACTTGATCGTCACACGAAAGATACGATCCTTTCCCTCGCCGGGCAATGTCACCTCCAGTTCTAAACGCTCGTTACCAATGGGCAGCGGATCGCGAGTGTATAAATTGTTGCGACCATCAAATACAGGTTTGAGCACTCCAAAGATCTTGCTGTAGGCATGCACCATTGTCTCGATAATCTCTCGGTTCACCTTGCGCGGACACTTGTCCGGCTGAATGTTAATATCGTAATGATGCACAAAGCCACGGGGCATCGTCACTTGGAAGTGATTCGCCCGCAAAACAATCGGTCTGCCCTCCCGCCCCAGATTCGGTCGTCGTGGGCATGTAAACACCGGCATGTCCGGTTGAGTGGTGGGCGATGCAGCTGCGGCGGCAATTGCCGCCGACACGCTGCCGGTGGAGCCCAGAGCAGAGGCGACCTGGGCCGCAGCTGCAGCAGCAGCGCCACCCACTGTGGCACCGCCAGCAGCCACATTCTGAGCACTGGGGCTGGTGACAGCGGTGGGATTTACCGAAGAACCGGGCGCTGGTGGTGCTGCAAGTGGTTGTCAATGAACGATTAGTTTACAAATTACAAGCATTATAAAGCATTTGATAATATTAGAAAATAAATAAAATCAAATAAGTTAACAACTATACGACGCACTAGCTAATTAATAAATTAACTAATTGAGAACGTGACATGCAAATTGTTGTTGCACTACACGAAACATAAAAGTATACAACTATAACGGTTTTTTTTTTTTTTTTTTTTTTTGTTTTGGAGCGCCCAACATATAACGACAAGGCGCTGTGTAGAGTTCGTTATTGTAAAGTGTAGAGTTTTAGTTTTTAAACTGTGTGCACGGTTGTCATTCCACACAAAACGAAATCAAATCAAAAGACAAACAAACATTACATGAAATCATAAATATTGTTAGTAAAAAATTTTGCACATTACTATGAAAATTAGTGTGTAGACTTTTAGGTTAGTAGTTAGTAGTAGTGTAGACTTTTTGATTAAATTTGTTTTCTCAAACATCAACTAAAGAACATAAACAACAGTTTTTAGCTTTTCAAATTCAATTTTAGATTTTTTTTTTTTGTTTTGTTTTGGTTTAGTAGTTTTTAGTAATTTGGTTTTGTTGGAGAGAAATTTACATGTGAGCGTGTCGAAGCTAGTCTGCGCCTGAGAGGGGCTCTGAGGCCGCGTGGGCGAGGGGGTGGTCCACTGTGACTCTATAAAAAGAAAATTTAATCAAAATCAAAATTGTCAAACATAAACAAAAGAAAATCAAAATCATAATATGTAAATTAAAAACAAACAAAAATATAAACAAATCAAATGGCCAATCATGTTTGAAAAATAAAAATATATATGAATGAAATGAAAAATAAATAGAGAAAGGCGATAAAAAAGATGTTGAATATATATAGAGTGCGATTAATATTTTAGTTACAGCTTCTTCCAACATATTCTTCATCCAATATCATCATTATTATTAACACAATAATTAAATAAATCTGCCACACAATGAGTGTGTTTGTGTGTAGTAAATGATTGGAAATTTTTACAGAGTACACTTCTTTTGATGTTCTACACTTATGGCGAAACTATCGATTATATCTTTACTATCGACTAAGGATATTATGTCATCCCTAATCAAAACAATGAGACAGATGTGTCTCCGCTGATGCGCAAAAAGCTAAAACAACAAAAATGCGTCGCAATTTGAATTATGCTTTTGAACTCAGCTCTGAAGGAACAATCGAACGAACTCCCCCCCTTACCGACCCGACAAAGCTCAACTATTGCGACGCGGTCGTTGACCCAATTATGCGCACATGTTTGTCTTTCTCAGTCGCTGTCTTTCTCACTTGCTCTCAATTAAAGCGCCACCTAGTATAAGTCTAAAGCTTAGTGTAATCTTCTTCTTGTTCTGTTAGATTGTGCATTGTCTTATTGGAGCTTTGAGCACATATTGCACTTTACAGCTACACTCATCTGTTTGAGTGCCTCGCCCTCGGCCATTTTACGCATTCATTCATTTCTCATTTAACGAGTTCGAGAATTGCGTTTGCAAAGACAGGCGACGGGAGTGTAAGTGTGTTTGGATTTGCAAAAGTAGAACATCAAAGAGTGTGTAGAACAGGGGGGGCTTCACGGGTCTGTATGTAACATGTGGCAGATTTGTAGTCTGGTTTGTTGTATTGCAATCGCCACTTACGTTGTCCAACTGGATACATTTTGCACTAGTATTTGTTTAAGAAATGTAAGAGTGTATACAAAGGTTTTCTATGCAGTTTAGTATGTGTGTGTGTTGCTTGTGTTTGTTGTAGTTGCTCTGCTTTAAATGTAATTGATTGTTCTTGTAGTGGTTGGTTGGTTGGATTTTTTGTTGCTTTTCGTTCCTACTAATTATTATACTTTTTTGTTTTTTATTTATTTTTTGTTTTTGATTTCAGCCTTTAACTTATCACACTTTAAAGTAGTTTTATTCGTTTGGTTGATTTTCGCATTTGCTTTTATTGTTGTTACAGGCGTAATATAAATTTATTTGGAATTTTCGCACAGGATCACGCTTTAACAAATGCTTTGAATTTGATGTCGAGTCTCATTAATTATATTTTCTATTATAATATTAAATTTCTTATTGTTGTTGTTATTGTAGTATTGGAAAAGAACACAAATGTAGGCACAGCTTTCGTTATATGTATGTATGTATGTACATCTACATATGCATTTACATATACATATGTATGTATATATTTCTAATGCTCTTATATATTGTTTTGTTGTGTTTGTAATACAACTAAGAACAAATTCTTTTTTATGCTTCTTTATCTTGGTTTATCTATGTGTGAATGCGTGTGGGCGTTTGTGTATATGTGTGAAAATTTCTGGTGTGCTGGGTGCTCCGCTGGACAAACGACGACGACGACGACGGTGGCGCTTCTATAGCAAGAAAATGCTTTTGTATGCGTTTTAGATTGGGCAGCAAAAATGTGTGCACGTATATTTGTATTTTTTCGAGACGTCGTTTTTGTGCACCCGAACACTATGCGCTGCCGAAACTATACACAGACGTTAGCCAGACTATTGAATTTTGCTTTTTAACAACTTTTGCTAGCTTTTCACGTCGCGCATTATGCAAAAAATGCAATTTTCTTCAGTTTTTCACACTTTGACGTCCCGCAGCAAACACAAAAATTTTACTCGCGACGTGTGTGAGAGAGACGCATACTGTACGCTAACCACACTTAAATGAGGGCAAAGCACTTTGGCTGGGGGTTGGTGTGCATGAGAGTGATGGCAACATGCTGCTGCCTCGCTACGTGTGAGAGTGACGAATTTAATGCATCTCCTTTAAAGTTTTAGATTGAAATTATTTATTATTGTTCCCCTACTTTATAATATAGCATTTAGACATAATTTATTAATAAATAAACTTGTCTATTATTCTTATGTTAACTCAAATCGGCACTGTAATACTCAAAATGGCAGCAAAAGTGCTGCCAAATTTATTTATAGTGTTGAACAACATTAGTTCTGGCCGTCTGGCAATATTCTAAGTTCATACAGCTGGCAACTCTGTAGAATCGGCAACGCTGTGCGTGTGTTGTTATAAAACCAATTGCCAATTGGTTTTCCTAATTGTTTATAAATTAAAAAACTGCAGTTAAAATGTCAGTGCCATTTAGCGGCACCCTTCGCCGATCCGGCGGCATTGTCTCGGCAATAGGAAAACAGTTGAAGAGCGTTAACCTGAAAGGAGTCAAACGCATCACCGTGCAGTTTGATCCGTTTGCGGAAAATGTAAAATCCACACGGTGAGTGGGTGGGCAAATGGGAGATGGGGTATGATGGCAATAGGGTTGGAAAAGCGTTTTCCCAGCACCCAGTTTATCGATTATGAAACATGCGCAGTGCAACGCATATGGAAAAGATTTTCACGAAACAAAAGTACGTGGTCGAAAAATGTATTAAAAGAAAATGACAAATAATAATAATAATATGTGCAATAAAAATATGGAAAATTACTTGTTTAAATGTTACCCACTGACGGGACAATGAATGGATACACTTACCATAAACCTTGCCGATGATCCCAACAGAATTCAGCTGCAGCGCAGTGCCCAAATCGGGCTGAAATGTCAACGGCAGCGTATGGAGCTGAGCTGGCCCGCCGGCCAGCTCCCGCTCCGTTGACATTTTAGTCGGTGTCGGCGTCAGCTTGAGGCGTTTCTTCTATAGCCACTGACAGAGACAGCTGCAATAAGAAAATATTATAAAATGTTATTATTATTGGACATTGCACTCCCAATTCAATCCAGCATCTTTCTAACTATCGACTTGAATTCTTTTCCTTAACGTCAACTCACTATAATTAATTGTTTCTTTAAATTACAGCGAATTTCTATTCCTGCTCTCCACGCCCAAGGTCTCCCAATCGAATCCCAAGTGCGTTGTCAAGCCGGAAGTTGTGTGCGATCGATCACCAGCGTTTATCAAATTTGCACTCATCGATTCAGCGCAAGGTAAGCAATCTCTCACATAATACGATGGAATCAACCAATGTCAGATGTATTTTTTCTTTTGCAGAACAAGCGAAGGTTAAGGAGATTCGCTTTAATAGTGAGAATCTTAATACACTGGAGCTTCTGCAGCTGTGCAATCAGCACGTGTCGACATTAGCTCCGCCCGAGGAGATCACTAATAAGGTGCTAACCAAGGCTGAGAAACAGAAACTGGGTGGTGGTGCCGGTGGCAAGAAGGCGCCCAAGAAGAAGTAATTCCTGACGGCAAAATGGTGAAGAAACACAAGGGCACACTGGCTGTCATTGAACAGATTTACCAGGATATACCCGCTTTCACCGATATCTTTACAGAGGAGAGCTTCTACACGTTTGCCTTTTGTTTTGTGTGTGTCACAGTTTTGGTGGCATTTATACTGTCGCGTTTCATAACCATTAAACCAGTTGATTTCTAAGCCAAATGCCCAATTAAATTTTAGCTTTAATATGTAAAACACACCACTGAACTGTCTTTTCTTTGCACAACTGCACCAAAGGGCAGTGCCGGGTCTCGAAACTGCTTGCTGAGCCTGAGCCTGAGCCTGTGACCAAACCAGTTTTGGGTACATATATATTTTTTCTTTCTGTGCTTTGCTTTCGCAAAACCGGAAAATCATCTGCTGCTCTCAGCCGAAAAAAAAGTTGTGTCAGTGGCTGGGGCCACTGGGGAGGAAGGAGAAACAGGGCAGAGCCTTATAATTGCATTGAATGCGCTACCCAACCCAAAAGTAACTGGAATCGAATAAAATTGGGAGCGCTCAAGCAGGTCAGGCTGGTCACACTGACAATGGGTGTGCAACAGCTTCGTTACTGCTTAAGGGTTAAACAGATGTTTGTTTTACAAGCACAATGCGATAAATAGAGCAAGGCCTAAGAAGAAGACGCAACAATGAAGAAAAACAAAATTTTCACTTTCTTTTTCCTCAACACACACACACACACACATATATATATATATATATAGAAATAAAGAGTGAGAGAGAGAGACAATAGTGTGACTTGTTGAAAATTCATTCACCCGCCGCCTACCAAAAATGCAATCGACATTTGCGTATGCAAAGCAAAAGCTTCCAGTTAAACTTTTAAAATGGCGGGCAAATGTCTGTAGGGATGTGTGTGTGTGTGTCAATGACTACAATAACAATACATATCGATTGATATTTCTGTAATGGCTGCAAATAAAAACAACAAACTGTTGAGATGCAGTCTGCAAAATTGGTGAATGCAGACGCTTAAAGCTGTTGCAGCACCCTATATATTAACGGATAATATATAACCAGATGCACAAACATGCATACACATGTATCTATTTAGCTCAGATAGTTGTGTCGTCATTCAAGTTCAATGTCAGTATAGAAGCTGAAAGCTCCTCACGTCGTTTCCTGGATGCTTAAGGGGTTTTTCTTTTTGATTTCAAAATGTGTGGGTTTAGCTTTTGCCACGTCGGCCATATTGGAAATTGTTCCCACTCAGATTTCCAATTACAGAGCTCTCTTTGCATAACCTGACGAAATAACAACGGACTTTTGGATGGATTAACAGCGAAAGTGTCCATTGGACAAGCACAAGTGTGCCCATGTTCATTTTAAATATGACAGACATAGGTTCATTTCTACCAAATGTCCTTCAGTCAATTATATTGGAATTTAAAATACACACAAGCAGTAAAACAAACACATACATATGCAGAAATGCACTTGCACATGCCTGTGCGGTAGCTGAAAAAAATAAATAACGAAGAAAATTGCCCGTGTGACCTTTCTACCAAAACATAAACAGAAGTTCTCTCACACATAGCAGTAATAGAAACTATACAGTCGTCCTGCTCACACACAGCTCGCTCTTGAAATTGCTATAGCATATGCTCGGGCGCCATTACAGCATAATGTATGTCTGTATGTATGTGTCCATATATTGCATATATGTAGCTTTGTTATGGCTCCAACTTCCTTGAGAAAGTTTTAGCTAAAATGGCGCGCGAGTGCCAGGCGCGTGGGAGTGCAGAAATTTCTGCAGCTGTTCTGGAACATGCAGGCAAAGCTGAGCTGTGCAATCGACGTTGCTAGAACACCCCTTCCCCATCGTTCGCTTAGCTGTACTGACCAGCCACACATACATATGTATACGTGCACATACACAATGTTGGCAGCTTCAATGTTTGCTCACCTTATCGCACAATTGCAGATGATGCGGCGCTTTATGGATTTACCTATCAGCGACAAGTCGTTCGCTGTTTTGGTATTACAGATAGTGCTTTACTTCGATTTGGATTTATTGTAGTTAAATTTGTTGGTTGAATTCTTAATTCAAATTTGTTACACATTAAAAGAGTTTTTAATTAGTCCGCTCCGTTGGATTGTTGTCTTCACTTAATGCCTGTGGCGGTTTTTTTTTTTTATAATTCCTTTTACTTTATATTAGTTGTCAATTGTCGATTATTTGTATATTTGTTGTTGCTATTGAAACACATGAACATTTTTATCCCGATAATTTTAGAGCTTATTGCTGCAAATTGTTGCCATTGCCGCAACGCAATTTCTTTTGCTGCTGCTGTTGTTGTTGGTGTTGCCAGATCGTTACCGGGATAAAGTAACTTTTGCTCTCTGCCATTTGCTGTCTCTATTTCTCTCTTTCCCTTTCTTTCACACGCGTACACTCACACTTGAGCAACAAACTTGCGAATTTCTTTTTATTTCTTGTTTATTTGTCTTAACAACAATTTTTCAGCGGCTGACTTTTTTTTCATACACTTTTTTTGCAAGCTTTTATGTACATGAGTACGTGTGTACGGGTGCGAGTGAGTCAAAGATTTTGTGTGCGAGACGACAACAACGACAACGACGGTTGCTCGTTCATGCTCACCAATACCAGCACAGCTGGCTGGCCGCTCTGCCGCTACACTTAATTGTTGTTATTTTTTTTGTATATTTGTTATTGCCGCGTCGCGCTAACTTTTATGCCATACAGTTGAGGAAAAAGCTTTTCTCAACAATGCGGCGCGCAGTCATGCATTGAAAGAAAAAAAAACATATACACGGACGACAGTAACAGTAAACACACTTACTTATGTATATACGAATGTATTTGTGTGTATGTACTGGTAGCAGCTTGCTGCAAAATGAAAGCACCAGCAACAAAAACAGCAACCCATACAAAACATAAACTTACGACGCAAAATAGCAACAGAACTTCTAGTTATATCTTACCCCCCCAAAGACAAATACACACTTTTATTAGAACGCGTTTAGCTTATGGCTCTATGATTATTATTTGTGATATTTAAGAGATCAAATTCGAAATCAAAATCAAGCGAAATAGCGAACGCGCGGTTTGCCCGTTTGAAGTTGAATAAATACACATATCTGCTCCAAGTATTCGCAAACCATGCACTGTTGTTTGTGTTTGTGTGTATCTGTGTGTGATTCGTGAGAGCGGCGGCGCGTGAGCGCTATTGAAACACACACACAGAGAGAGAGAGAGAGAGAGAGCGAGAGGGACCAAAACAGTGCGTACCGTCTGTATGCGTATATGCGCCAACGGACATCCAAGTCATAAAACACGATGGACACAAAAACTAAAATTCAAGGGCAGCTGCATACAACTGTTGTTTCAGCAACAGCCTGGCAATACTTGTCGATCACACAGTGCTGCCCACATACACAGATGCAAACACAACACAACTATACGAACATTTGCATGGTCAATTTATTTTCGAATCGAAAAGCTGTGTTA
Organism: Drosophila funebris; assembly: GCA_018901825.1. Taxonomy (NCBI): domain Eukaryota; kingdom Metazoa; phylum Arthropoda; class Insecta; order Diptera; family Drosophilidae; genus Drosophila; species Drosophila funebris. The sequence goes on from JAEIFK010000682.1 coordinate 5,113,805, forward strand.
ATGTGCAACAAATATGGTTAAAAACGCGTAGCCTACCGCGTAACGGTTGGAAAATGTCAATATGTACGTTATTTCTGTTTCTCTTCTTGTTTCTCCGTGGCAGTGGCGCTCTCATCCTTAGCTGGCTCGGCATCGCTTTTCTTATCCTTAGTGACCTCCTCGCTCGCCATCGTGGCTCCGGCTGGAAGACTCTTCTCAAGGGCACGCACAAATTCTTCCAGATTGCCTGAATAGGCGGCAGCGACAGCATCATGGGTCAATTCAAATTGCTTAACTACGGGACCAAGTTGTGCCGATTGCAGGGCATTGGAGAACTGAGCGAGGGCCTGTTGAAATTGGGGGGGAGCTGATGTGATCCTTTATCTGTTGCTTGCGATCCTCATCGGCATCTTCGGACTCTGGCAAGTGCACAATTAACGATTTGACACGCTCGGGATCCGCAATTAGTTGATTGATTGCATCGGCGCCCGACAGAGCCGTGGATAGGTCAATATTCAGGGAGCGACCTGCGCCATGTTCAGGGGAGAGATTGGATAAATAGGCTTGGAATGGATTCGCATATGCTCCACTTGTTGTTGTAGTTGCAGTTTGTTTCTTACCGGAGGCATCGGCATCAGCATCGGCGCTTAAGCTGCCACCGCCAGCGGCATCGCTCTGCAAATTGTTGCGGTTGCTACTCGACTTGGAGCTCTTGGTAGGTGCGGACGGTGTGCGTTGTACGCTCACAATTTCGGGCGTTTGTAAAGCGGCGCCGCTGCTCGACCCTCCGCCTCCGCCCGAGGATGCTGTGTTCCTAGATGAAGGCGTGCGTGTACTGAAGAGCAAACAAAAGATTAACTTAAATGTATTATAATATTTCCAGGTGCAATTCTTGCTTCATTTGTCCGAGCAGCGAAGTCAATCCGCCCATCTGACCCACTCCGCCAAAGAGCTGCATCAGCTGCTGCTGTGACATGTTGTTAAGCATGTATTGGAGATCGGTGCCTTCGCTGCCGCTTCCACCACCGCCGCGTTGGTGTGCCGAGGGGGGATTGTTAAGCAGCTCGTTGATGCGTCTGCAGTGCTCGTCATCTTTGTTCGCCTTTGGCTCCTGCATCCAGAAGAACATGCGCCTCGAACTGGACTTGAATTTCAGCACATACACGCGACCAGATTTACATTGATCCACGCGCTTGTACTCAAAGTCGTCCGGAAAGACAATGAGATCATCTTCCACTTTGCCGCTAGTGCGATCCTTCCAGCAGAAATGCATGAGCCCATCATCGCTTTGGGTCATATAGACGAGGCCCTTGCGTGCATCTGGATGCACCATTTGGCCAACCATGTTCATGCGTCCAGCACGAAACTCCACAAGATTGGAGCTGTTGGAATTGCCCAAACCGCTTTGTCTGCCAAACATAATGCGTGCGCTTCGCGAGAGCTGTAATCGTTAATATTCCCAGATTGGTAAGTCTATTCACTACAAGAAAATTACATACTTACTGGATATATAATGTGGAATATATACACAATTTGGTAATCTTTTCAATAAAAATCGCCTGCTCTGCGGATGACGAGCAATAATATTACGCCAGTGATGAAAGTATTTCGATAATTTGGATATAGAGCGTTGCCAGCATGTTAAATGCTCGACACAACATTCGCTTGCAGTTGCCAGATGTGTATAGGGTACACTGCTTGGAAAGAAACACGCGCGCTTTTTAAATTGTTAATTTTCTGTTTTATTTCTTTGCCTAAGCTAGCGTTTTTGGCCAGCTGCCAGCTGACGTTCTCCCTGCCAAATTGGGGTTTTTAAGCTTAAATGATTCATTTTTCTTGCGAAATCTATAGAAAATTTGCATAATTCCCATAAAAAAGTAGATAAATTAGCAGTTTAAATTTAAAATATACAATATTTGTATATATAATTTTATTGTTTAACAAAATGCTTTAATCCAGTTGACAGTTAATGGCAATTGAAAAGGCAGAAAACAATTAGATTGATTATTATAAAATATGTAGGCATATTTAATCCATCAGTCTTTCTTTTTAAGCATTTCAAATGCACTTTGACCTATCAATTAAATAAATGGCATAAAACTTAATACTAATTACAATTGCTAAAATACATTAACAAACATTACAACTGACTGCACTGCAAAATAGTCAAAGCACGTTTCGCTTCTTTTTGGCCAAAACGGCGATATTTTGCTTGGCACGCACAGCAAATATCACAGAGTATTACTATTATTTCTAGAACGACTGGCCATAATTCACTTGTTCGTCTTTTGCTGCTCATCAATGGTATAGATGCTGGCGGGATCGCCGGAAACTGGCGTCACTGTGTTTGAATCATCATTCGTCTTATGCTCCGTGTTAAAGGGAATCACAAAGATGCTCGTCTTGGCCGCATGTTGCATTTTGATAACCGTATCATAGCTGGGCGGCGCAAATTCACTGTACGATGGTGACGGTGTGGGCGGTGCGCGTTGTTGTTCACTGGGCGTGGCATTTAATTGTTGATTGCGCATATTCCGACAGCGTCGATCCGAGCAGGCCATCAGCATAAAGAAGGCGGCCAATGCCAAAAATGTTGCCACATACCAAACTATGGTAATCACATCCATTGCCGTCTGTGACAACTCGTTGCTCGACTCGCCAACGGCTGCAGGTGAATGCAAGCAAAGGAAGAAGAAGATAATGAATGAAGGCGGGAATTTACATAATTGCTAACTTTGTTTCTAAGTAAAAGAGACGACTAATCATCAGTTCTTTCCCCATTTGGGGAATTTATTTATTTATATCAGAAATGCACATGGCAAATGATTGAAGTGAAGGGGAAAGCTTATGTTAATTAACTTGTAATTACACTTATGCACTTGTGCGTGTTTGATAAGAGATTATTTGTGAATGTGAAAGTGATATTAGCCTATCAATATGACGCTGCTAACCAAATGGAAACTGTGACATGTTCGTCATGGCATTTCTGATGACGCAAAATGTTAAATTAACTCACAACGCGTCATCACACTTGTTTCGCAGTCTAGTCACTGTGATTATAACTTGTTTAACTTAATTCCCTATTGAGTTGTAACTGCTGACTGCAAGAAATATCAATAGAAATGCAAATGCAATGCACTTCAAGCACTTTACACTGACTTAACACTGTTTTGTACCCTGTTTAAATAGCGTAATTCCATTTGTATGTTAAGCAATTTCTTTGGCTAACTTTCACTGACTTTAACAATAATTAATTCATTCTTAAGCACGGCATTTACTTACAATTTTTATAGACAATTATTCTAGTTGTGTTATCCGCTTGTTCGCCAAATAAATCTGGCTCTGAGGTAGCGTTAACGGCGGTTAGATTGTATTCCAAATGACGGGAGACCACGTTGCCCAACGTTAGCAGATAGGATTGTCCGTCTGCCAGAGGCGCGTATGCATTGAATACTGAAATGACAGAAATACAAATGCTATACAAAGTGTTATAGAATCAACAATAATAATAACAACAACAACAACAACACTACAAGAGTGATAAAAGAACAATACAACAACAAGAAATCACAACAAAATGCTGACTTTTTAATACCTGCGCGTTCGGCGATGGCAGAGATAAGTTATCATATATTTGGTCAATAACACACACACACACACACACCTACACACACACACACACCCAGTTGACTTACGCACTTATAAATAGGCAGACTTACTGAGCCCATTCCTTGACTCGGCGTGTGCAAATTACAAAGCCAAACACTTGACGACCGATAAAAATGTTCTTGATTTCTAAATATATAATATATTTTTATAATTGTTGATGTTGATGATATGCGCTTGACAAATGCTTCATAATAAAGCGTTAAATAATCATAAATAATTAACTCTAATAATCATAAACATAAATAAATAAAAAAAAATAATGAGTATCCAGGCTATAAGAGCGGTTTTCTCTGCTGATAAGAAAAAAAAGGCGTCGACTTGTCTGTTGTTGTTAAATTTAGCACCTGCTAAGTAGCAAATGATCGAGCAGGTACTTAGCAGTCGTAAAAATAGCTAAGCTCTTAAGTGGGCAACACAGTCTTAAACAAGTTAAATATCATAAACTAATTGTGAACAAGAGAAAATGAACTTGTTACGCTGTCGATTGATTGTTGCTATGGCAGCTATAGGTTATAGTCAGTCGATCTAGCTGATATGTATATATATGTGTATCTGTATATATATCTGTTTATATATTCATCAGCATATGTAACAAGTTTCATCAGCATATCTCTATAATTGTTAGACTACTTCGCCTGGAAACAGAGGCATAGTCAACTCAGCTAAACTTAGCTCTTCATGTATCATATATCTATATATATATAGCTTCATATATCTTCATATATCTATATATATCCTATACATCTCCTATTTAAAGTCTAACAAACTTAATATACCATCTATAAAGCTATCACAACTGCCATTGCTTTTGTTTGCTTTCATTCATTTGTCGCATTTTGCTTTTGTTATTTGATTTTTGTAACCTGGAATATTCGAAGTGTATAAAATTTCACCATTTATCAATTGAAGGCACAAACTGTTTGTCATGCTACATAAATACAACTTGTACCAGACATCAGTTATAGTATTGCTCTTATCTTTATGGAGGCATACGGCACACGGCACTCAGACAGTCTTTGACTTTGATGTTTTATTTTGTTGGTAATTTTCTGGCTTATTTTATCAATTTCACAATGGAAATTTGGCTGCAAATGTGGCATATTAAGTAATTGTTGGCCTAGTCTCTAATTGCAGCACCTGTGCGTGTTCTCATATTCGACACTAACTATTCATAATACTTAATTTATCATTTATCTGTCGACGATAGTTATAAAACAGATGTTTCATACGCCCCGTTGTACGGCGTAATGTGCAAATGTGTGTTAACTGCTATAACTATAACTATAAACAGGGGGAAACGAAGGGAAGGGAAGCATTTAGACAATTATAGTATTGAAAACTATGTAATAGATATACATATCTATTTATTTAACTATCAATTAATCTATTTAAATATCTAAATGAATATCTATTTAACTCTTTATGTATCTATCTGCCTATATAACTATCTATCAATCTATATATATTTCTATCTATGTAAATATCTACATATCTATCTATATAAATATATAAATAATGATAATGAAATCTATCTAATAGATCTACATAGTTATTTAGCTATCAATTAAACTAGTTAAATATCTATTTAAATTTTTATGTATCCATCTGTCTATATAACTATCAGTCAATATATATATCTATGTATATTTCTATCTATATATCTATCTATCTCTCTATCTATATCAATATATTTTTTATATTTTTTCCCATCAATTAATATATTTAAATATCTATTTACCTTACTATCTACCTATCTGTCTATTTAACTATCTGTCAATATATCAATATATATATTTCTATCTATGTATCTATCTACATATCTATCTATATAAATATATAAATAATGATAATGAAATCTATTTACTTATCTATCTATATATATATTTGCCCATCAATTAATATCTGTCTATTTAAATATATCTATGTATATTTCTATCTGTATATCTATCTATCTCTATAAATATATAAATAATGATAATGAAATCTATTTACTTATCTATCTATATATATATTTGCCCATCAATTAATATATTTAAATATATATTTACCTTTTTATCTATCTATCTGTCTATTTAACTAGCTGTCAATATATCAATATATATATTTCTATCTATATATATATCTACATATCTATCTATATATAGATCTATCTATCTGCCAATCAATGCAGCTAAACAACAGCATTGTATAGGGTATCTCCAACTTTAACTAACTTTCACAAAACAGCAAAACCATTCGCTCAATAAGACAACTCTCACAGCAGCTACAATTTGATTGAGAAATGCAAATAACTTACACAATAAGTTTAGTTTTCTTAATAAGAGACTGAAGATCAATTAACGTAAAGCTTTGCCCGCAATTGGCAATAACAATCTGTCATATCATAAGCTCATAAAACCGAACCCTTGGCTAATTATAGAATGCAAAATGTGAGCTGATAAGACAAATGGCAAACGCCGAGCCAGAGCCAGAGTCTGTCAATATGAAATGCCTTAAAGATGGAAAAACAAAGCTGAACACTTAAATTCATATTAGCGGCATTAATGGCAAATATACAGACGTGCTAAAGTCAATGTTGTCGCTTTTTAAAACTATTTTATTTTGCTTATTTTTCTTTATTTTCTAATATCTTGTTTTGTCAATGTTGCAACTGTGCAAATTGTTGTCACATGAGGCCAAATCTAATGGGAGTCTAACACACGTGTGTTAGTGTCTAAAGGTCAGTGGACGCTATACAAAAATTGAACGGCAACAATACAATTTGAATACAACAGAGCAAACAGAGCAGCCGGTCACGTGCCGTATACTTGATATGAGTATGATATAAGTGTGTGTTGAGTGCCCTGTGCAATTGTACCCTATAATTCCCATGGCGTATTGCGTATTGCTGCTGATTAAGCAGTTGACGAGTCCAATGCCTTTGTTGACATTTAAAGCAAACAAGAAAATTAGCATTAAATACTTGGCCCATTAGCCAGATCGCTGATCGATTGTCAGACATTGAAACCGAGTCTCTGTCAATGTTGAGCTTTTAATGAAATTGAACTTGCTGAAGACTAGACATTGCAAGTTGTAAACTTGAAAGATTTGATAACAATGAATTGCGTCGTTCCCAGTGGAGATCACATGCTAAAGGCGCCTGGCCAAGTTATCTAAACACAACAGCATATAGACATCATTAGCTTGTTTATATCCACTGATTAGCTGTTTCAACATGATGATATTATAGACATGGATGTAAATGTGGCCTGTTCCGTTGCTATACACTCTAATCGGCCATTAAAAAATAGTTAAATATAACTACTTATAAACGTTGTATACTTAAACGAAATTGCTTATCAATTTCATTCATAAATCAAAATGTCGTCACTTTGTTGGTTACCTAATAAATTATCAGTGTTATGGGCTTGCCCACAAAAAAGTTAATGACTTCTTAATGGATTAGCTGATAACTCGTATATCTACATAAATATATATTTGATCAAGTTGACTTTTGTACCTGAGCAGTTTCATTGAAAATTTATAATATTTCCCGTTGAATTTTAACCTTTAATTAATAATAAATGCCATGAAAATTTCCCAGGCATGTCATCTATGTGAATCTATGTGAATAATGCAAGTGCAGAACACACATTATTCACATAAAGTTTAAACAAATTAACAACTCGATTGAAACAATGCAGCACAGCGCATTCATTCACATGCATACAAGCAACAATTGCAAGTTTAATTTTATAATATAAAACATATATTTTAAATTTATATATATTTCATATAATGTTGTAATATAAATCATATATTTTATATATTTTAAATAGATTTATATAGCTTGCTTACCTGTTACAAGTAACAGCATTGTCTTGCCGCTCATATCAACTCTGACTTTTGACATTTTGTTATATTTTGTAATGTAATTTATAGTTTTATCACACACACACACACACGCTTTATTGTTTATTTATGATTTACACAGAAATTGTAGTTGAATTTTATTGCGATATTTGCTAAATTATAGAAGACAGACGCTTCCGCGTTTGCTTTCAAACAAAGTATTCCACAATTGACAAGACAATCAATATTGAGATTGTATATGCTATATACAAATATATATATATATAATTGTAAATCGTTGACTTTCAATTCAAAAAGATATTGTAACGTATGAGTATATTAGTATAATATATTATATATGGGCACTACTATCCAGTATCCAGTGCCCACCCCAAGTTCACTATTACTTCGACTTGCTGCAGACACCGCGAATTGATCTTTCAGGTTCAGGTTTGTATCGTTGACTGAGCGCAGCTCGGCTCCAAACTGACGATTCTGTTGCTGTCTCAGTCGCTGTCGCTGTCTCTGTCGCTGTTGCTGTCTCCGTCGCTGTCGCCGTTGTTGTAACTGTATTTGTGTGGGCAACTCACACTTACCCCGCACTGCTTCCACTTTGTCTTCTTTTGCTTGCTGTACGTCCGCATGAATCACACGCAGACACTCACACACATGCGCAAACACACGCACACGCGCACTCACACAGTGAGGCAAAACACAACCGGTTGACTCTCGATCGCGGGCTTCAATTTGTTTCTATAACAAAAAGTAATTTCAACAGTTTGAGTTTATCGTTGCTGTTGTCACTTAGCATAACTTGGCTAATTACAGACGCTGCTGTTCTTGAACTGAACTCTTTTTGGCCAAAAATGAGCTAACAACAACAATTTACGCTGCCGGCAAACCAACGGCAATGCAACTGCACAGCGTTGCGCTACGCTTCTCTGCACGCACACACACACACACACACACACATGCACACACAGACACATCTTACATTGTATAGTATTTATATGTGCATGCATATATACCAACTTATATACCAATATTTACGATGCCGTTGTTTGCCTTTAATTTCTGTTCATTACTTGATTTCTGTATTTAAAAATAAAACGCAGTCAAATTGTCCCGTAAACATTTCGGCTTTTCGCCTTGTCGGCTTGTTAAAGGGCTCTTAGCGGAGGCGTGGCCCTTAGCATATTGACTTAGCGCGCTTTGTGGGCGTAACAAAACACGCTAATTGTTCAATAAACAAGCAGCAAGACTAAGCAAAGGCAAAGACAACTTAATGCTCTTATAATATAAATAACAGAAGTAAGAAAATATAAAATATATATTAAAATAAAATAAAATATATTTACATTTAATATTAATTTCATCAGTTGTTTTAAACAATAATATAAGAGATATTAAGCCCAATCTGTATAGTTAATATAATAATACCTATTATTAATATTTGTAAAATGAAATTTCATAAAAATATATATATCATATATGCTTGATATGTTCTCTCATATCAAATATAATTTCTATATATCTTTTTCTATATTCACTACTCAGAATATCATAAAGAATATCCAAAAAAGGAACTCTAATTTCATTAATAAGTTAATGCAACATTAGCATGAATAGATTTGTGACACAAATGACAACACATTGATAATACCCATGACAAGAGTATGGGGCAAGCACTACAAACCACATGAATTTCATAAAGTTGTAAACCTTTCGCGTCACCCAGATACTCGAACGTAATTTTTTTTGTAGATTGTCATATGTATTTTGTAGTCGGAAATTTATAGCTTAGAAACAGGTTCTTCTCCCTGTGGCATCTGATGTGCTGTTTAGCTTAATTAGCGTAAGCAATTGCGTTCTTGCTGAGATTACTGAACTCCATAAATGTTGTATGTAGAGAGCTGCATACGCTGCGTATACGTTATCTGCAGCTAAATTGGTTTTAGATAATGGCAAAATAAGTAACACACATTACTGATTATAACAAGTGGTAATTATGAACGGATAATAATGCAATTGACATATATATTAATGATTTAATTTAGGGTACCTTCTGCAACATAGCCTTCAACTAGGACAACAACGAGTTAAGCGTGCATTGACATTACTTTTATTTGATTTGAACGTTGTCGGCATTTGTGTTAAAATTAACACTCTTTACATTCGATTGTTTGTATTTAATAATATAATTGTTATACTTCATGTTGAACTTTGTCAAGGCTGTTGATTTCTTTCAGCTACCGTCTGACATTGGCAATGAAGCATTTGAAGCATTTCAAACCGTTGATGAATGAGTTCAAGTTCAAAACAATGTTTAATAGATTTTTCTAAGTAGTTTTTCAGCCAAGTTTATTAAACAAATTGCAAATGAAATGTGACAAATTCCAGCCAAAATCTAAAGTAAATGTACAAACAAACTGTGGATGATTGCAACTGGTTTTGTTGGACGGATTTCTTGTTTAAGCTGCTGACTCATCGGGCTTTGGCTTCGACTGTGTCACCATGTGATGAAACCGACGTCAGGCAGTTGGCCAAAAATATACAATAATGTTAACTGTAATTGGGACTTACGCGCTTACTACTTTCGCTCATTCGCACCCCTCCCGCATTCCAAACCCCACAAACGCATTCAGTTGAGTTTTTAACATTTAGTTGGTTTATTTATAAGTAAAATACGTATATATATATGGAGTATGTTAATGTTATGAGACAAATTGACCGCTAGTGTTGAGTTTTGCAGTTACATATTTCGAGTATATATATAATTTAGCTGAGCTTACAAATTAACCATTTCGCTTAAACAATTGACGACAAGGCCCACAATAACAATATTGTTGTATTCTACTATATATACTATATATGAAGTTGGTTTGTCTATCTCCTGTTCTTCTTCTCTTTTCTTGTTTTTTTTTTTTTTTTTTTTTTTTTTGCTAAAGCGTGTTGTGTTTATAAGTAAATATTATACAGGTACAACTAGATGGAATGCCGCTACTTTTGTGGGTCTAATACACATTTATGATTATTATACATATTACAATTAGTTAAATTGATACAATTAATTAATTGATACAATTTCTGTTCTAATTGCATGAGAATTCATTAGTGTTTTTGCTGAGTTGAGTTGAGATTTTGTTGAGCTCTTTTGGACACTACAAATATTTGCTATAAAAACATTATTCGATATTGTAAAATAAACAAAAACATATATACAAGAATTGATTAAATTAAACAATGGAATCTTATAGTTGCAACTTGATACACTAATGTGGATCGTGATTTTGTTCGTATCTGAACACATTTTCGAGAGACTTGCATTAAAACAATACTCGTAAAATTGGCCTAAAACTAATCTCGAATCTCGACAAAACATATCAGTCCTAAATGCTACAACAATTGTGCATATTTACATTGCCTTTTCTTTGCTAGTTTGTTGTTGTGTTGTAACTACATGCCAATTAAACAATTATGCAATTACCTAATGTAACGTAATTAATTACCTAGTAAGTAATTGAATTGTTACAACAATCGCGTTGCGAGAAATGTGTGTTGCAATTTGGTTCGTTCTGGCACAAAACGGGACAATCTACTCTTGGTTAATAGACAGTTCTTATCTATCGGGAAAGAGTGATTCATAGCTGGGCGGCAAATCCTTAGGCGTTATTGGTTGCTGCTGCTGTTGATGGTCCTGCGATATGGGCGTTAGATCGTGTGTCAGCACGCCATCATATGATTGTGCTGTGGGTAGCTCAATAGTTGGCACGTCCGACTAATAGCAGAACGTTTCAATATTTATATATTTATTGATAAAAGTAGATTTACTTACCCGAGCACGTCGCTGATTGAAGCGAGCGGCAGAAGCTTCATGAGCGTGCTGTTGCACTGTGATGCAGTTCCAATATTTCCAACAGATCCAGACACAGAAACCCACACCCAGCATTGTAAATATAAGAGATGTTATTGCCGATATGGCCACATTGGTGGTATCCATTTCATTGGTAGCAATGGCATCGTGGAAGCATGTGCCCTCATCACGGCAGGGATACATGCAGTTCGTGATATTGTCTCGCACAAAATGACGCGATATGCAGGAGTATTTATCTTTGGGATTGCATAAAAAGTCCCCAGCAAACTGGCATTCCGAGTGTGCCGTTAACACCATACGCAGCTCCAGTGGATCTCCGAATATATGCCGACTTTTATCAATGAATATATGCACATGTACATCTCTATCGCGCTGATCAAAGACCAAACGGCCAGCCGGTCCATCAATTGAGATGTCACTACAATGACGATCGCTTGGTGAACGATTTCCGTTGCTAAACTGTATGTAGTCGATGCATTTCTCTGTCACCGGATCTCTGCGAAACTTCAGACGCGTGATTATGGTGTAAATGCCCCGTGGCGGGCGTTCATTGGTCTGCACTCGAAACTGGCAGTCGTATTTGATTTTGTTTGACGAGTGACCACCGTTTGGCAGCGTCACATTCCATGTTTGTGTTATAATCGCGCCCGAGTCATGGTCTTCTGTGAGCCTAAGCGTCGGATCTCCTCGAAATGGCTTAGCCAGCGTGTAAATTAGCTTGTCTGAACACAAATTATCCTGAAGACGAACTATTTTATAAGCAAGAGTGGCTGAAGGCGCATAGAACGCAATTGTAAGCGTCAATTTCAGTAGAGACCAAAGGCAGGATTTCCTCATTTTGTAAAAGGCACGTCCTGCGTGCGTGATATTACAGGTGCACAACGTCCTGCGTGCGTGCTATATGATCGAAATTTTAAATGCAGACATGCACGTTTCTTCCCTTGTTAATTTTTATTAGAAATGCTTGAAATAATCTCAGAACTTTTGTTGTTTTGCATTTCTGCCAGGGCTGGCAACTATCAAGGCTAGCCAGGGCCGCAGCACCGCTCAACTAATAAATTTATCGAAATGATTGTATTTCCGATGTCTACATTAATAAGAAACTATTCTTAATTGTATCAACATAAAGAATCCACAAATTTTGTATATTTCTCAATCAACGTTTGGCGTACATTTTACTACAGATACAAAATTGGACATATTTTGATATTGATTGCAAATAACTTTCAATGTTCAAATTATTTTATTCGTTATAACAATTGCCAGGGCTAACAACTATCGCAACACAAAGAACTACTGATTGCAGAGAATATGTGTATCGATACATCTATGATGGTTATTTATATATCGATTCCGTTAACGAATGTATCTCGATACCATTGTATATTACTACCTACAATTGCAATACTTTCACACCGGGAATCTTCCACATTTAAATATATTGAGCTCCAGTTAATCACTGGGAGGTCTGCAAGGCGTATGCAACTTTACATACGTCTATCAGGTGCTCCCGAAGTAATGCTTTTATAACGCTTAAAACTGTTGCTGTTCATAATATGCCGTATTGACCGTAGCCGTCTCATAAAAATCCTGCTGAGCTATTTCTAGTCAACCTCAACGTTCGCTAATTGCGACCTATGTAAAGTGATGGCTACATCGGACTTTGTACTTGGCGGCCTGGCCTCTGTGGGCGCCACACTTTTCACAAATCCCATAGAGGTTATTAAGACGCGCATTCAGTTACAGGGAGAACTGTCGGCAAGAGGATCATATGTTAAGCCATACAAAGGTATATTGCAGGCGTTTATCACAGTCGCAAAGAACGATGGGATGGTGGGATTGCAAAAAGGCTTGGTGCCGGCGCTCTACTTTCAATTCATCATCAACTCATTCAGGTTTGTAAATTGACTACTCAAAACTATCCATGTTTACGTGATTTTGACTCAACAGGTTAAGCATTTACACAACGGCTGTGGACAGGCATTGGATGCATAAGAAGAATGGAGAAATTTCATTTGGTCTGGGTTTAATGTGGGGAGCCATTGGCGGTGTTGTAGGATCGTATTTTTCTAGTCCATTTTTCATGGTAAGTACGATGCGAGGCTGTTACATAAAGCAGGCATATAAACAACTTATCTATGCGCGCCTTCTGTCAAATATCATTTGATGCGAGACGTCATGTGCTGCTAATTTGAATGTCTCGCCAAACAAAACGATGATTCCGGTTTAGATAAGGGCACTTTTACACTCGTTTTGAAGTGATAACGCTCGACAAATTGTTACAAATCTTCATTTTCTTTTTAGATTAAAACGCAACTACAATCCCAAGCTGCAAACCAGATAGCTGTTGGCTATCAACATGCTCATACATCTCTTCGGAGTGCGATGAGGGAGACCTATAAGAAAGGCGGCATCACTGGTTTATGGCGTGGTTCTCTTGGTGCGCTGCCACGTGCAGCTGTGGGTTCCGGTGCGCAGATCGCTACTTTTGGGAAGACAAAAGCACTGTTGATGGAATATGATCTGGTAACGCAGCCAACTTACAACTCGTTCTGCGCTGGATTAATTGCCGGCTCGATTATGTCAGTAGCCATTACGCCCCCGGATGTTATTAGCACGCGCCTGTACAATCAGGGTCTCAATGCACAAGGCGGTGGGCTTTACTATAAAGGCTGGTTAGATTGTTTCTGTAAGATCTTAAAAACAGAGGGCATACATGGTATGTATAAAGGCTTTTGGGCGAACTACCTACGAATTGCGCCTCATTCAACTTTAGTTTTGTTGTTTTTCGATGAATTGGTCGCGTTTCGCGAGAAATGCAATCTGGAAACGTAGTCATTGAGCTGTACTAGTCTTTGTTTAACGTCAAGTACAAATTTGTATAATTGTTAAGTTGTTTACCAAAGTACTTTGTTCCAATTTCCTTTGCAGAGCAGTCTATAAAACTAGTAAACTAGGCAGCTAGTTTAAATGTGCCTTTATTGATAATAGAATAATAGAATACCCGTAGTGAGTAATTTTAACTGTTCAATGCTTCCTTAAATAAAACTCGTTATTTTTGTTAATAGCCATTAGTTTTTTAATTATTTTTTAAAAATTTTGACTTTATTTGAATTTGATGCTTTTAATTTTAAATTAAGGGACATGAAGTTGGCTGCGAACGCAATTCGATTCGTTGTTGTGGAAGTCGAACGATAGCACTAACCATCGACAAAAATCGTAAATCGAAAAACTGAAATTACGCTGATGAAACTAGTCGGCGACGCACATTAAATCAATTAGTTGCTGAAATTATAAGTAAAAAAATGACCGCCCAATTAGCTCAGGTAACGCAGTGGTTTGATAGCTACAAAGGAAACGTCAACAGATCCCTGCACGACCCCGCAAAACCATGGACCAAAGCCTTCGATCTTGTGGAGCAGCGTACAGGCGTCGATAGAGTGAAAATATTTTTTGGTAAGTCTGAGAGTCCAGCCAACCTAAATGTCCTTGAAATGCTTTCAGGATTAAGCCATGCCGCACCTAGATATGCTGCCAACTATATAATACATGGTTATATGCAGGGTGACTAAGTAGAACACTTGACACTTATAAATAGCAACCGCAACCTGCTATAATTTGTACTAAGGCGAACATGTCATGCGGGAGCCAAAATAGGTGATTATTTGCGAGCTTAGAAATTGTGCAATTGCTATCAGCCTGAGTTGACTATGGAATACTTGCATATGTAGTTAATACAGCTGCAATACAACAACTAACACAAACGCACAGTACTCTCACACACATGTGTCCACGCTAAATACATATGTTTGAGTGTATTCTTCTCCATATTCATTCGTAATTTTCTTTTGTTTACTTCACATACATCAGTGTATTAGAGTACTTTCAGTGCACGTTTATCTGTCGTTCGTTTCTCGAAAAAAAATACTAGATACATCAATTTTTAATTGAATATTTCAAAGGCCAAGCTCAGCTTTGACTTTGTCCGGGTTGTGTGCATTCGTGGCGTTTTTGTACACGTGTATATACGGGGGGCACCAGGTGTACATGTGTGTGTATGTGTGCCTTTGTGTGTGAGTGTGAGATTCCCAACGTAACTGGGATAAAAGCCTTTAATGTGGCTTTGGGATTATATTATGGAAATAAAACAACGTCAGGCGGCCCGTCGTAATGTCAGAGTGCCCGTGGTCTATATTGGCACAGGTGAGTGGCCTGCCTTGCATGTGTGAGTGTGTGTATGTGCGCAAAAAAGTTCCCGCCCCGCGGCACTTGTGATTCGTCTTTCCACACCTACATATCCACATACATTTATTTGTGTGGTTAACGTAATATTTTTATATGTGTGAAATTCATAATGCTACGCTGTGACGTCATTAAAGATAAAGAAGTGTCCGATAAAATAATTAGGCACTTGTAAAAACTATTCACGCAAGCGAAAAGAGAATCGATTATATCTGGCCGAGATTGTCCGCTCTGCGTGGCGTGTAATGCAGCACTGCTCTGCTTTAATCATTGGAGGTCTGGGGCCTAGAAGAACTGATCGTACGTAGTGCAGTTGTAATTTATAGGCGATATACGCGTGTCCCGATATCAAGAGCAGCATTCGCCAACTTATGACAAGAGCTAAAAGGTTAATAATAGCACAAAAGATGCCCAAGGGGCAGATGTGCAGACCTCAGATTTGCAAAGACTACGAAAAGGGCAATTGTGTTTGATTTATCCTACATACAACAGCTAAATAGAGATCTGAGCTCATGGCGTTCGAAGCATTGGAAGCAAAGCTAATTGAGATTTTCAATGAGAATCCTATTGTGCGCTATGGTAGATGAGGAAACAATATCAGGAACTAATTCAATTCAATAACTAAAATTATTACTTTGCATCATGTTTCAGGTGCCGCCATATTCTGTGCACTGTATCTGATTTTCGGCTATGGCGCTCAGCTCTTGTGCAACATTATTGGTGTGCTATATCCAGCTTATGTTTCGATACATGCCATCGAATCGAGCACCAAACAGGATGATACCAAATGGCTAACTTATTGGGTTACCTTTGGCATTTTCACTGTCATTGAGTTCTTCTCGCATGTGCTAACCCACGTTATACCATTCTACTGGCTACTGAAGGTGAGCTACAGCTACAGTCGATCGTAGAAATAAACTATTTTGTCTAATATGTTATTCTGTATCTTTTCGCAGTGCGCCTTTCTTATTTGGTGCATGCTGCCCATGGAGAACAATGGATCTGTTATCATCTACCATAAACTATTGCGACCATATTTCCTTAAACATCATGCATGTAAGTCTTTAAACAATAGTTTTCTTTTGCTATTTGAATCCTAAGTATCTATCTTTTTGCAGCTGTTGATAAAATCATCGATGACGGCATGAGGAAGGCCGGAAATGTGCTTAATAAGAGCGACTAAAGATGCTTTTAAACTCACTCACTTCCTTGAGCATTTGAAGCTTTCGTATACAAGGAGAGTCAACACTCAAATTTATCTCTTTGGCCACCTACGTCTATCACTTTTAAATTTGTAATTGATTGTTGTTAAGGCACACGCCACATGGTTTTGAAAACCCCTCATTTGATTATGCACATTCAGATGTACATGTATTGTAGTGAAATCTCGGCTTGTTACAGATAAATTGTAAAAACAATGACTATTTGTATTTTTATTGATTAGTTAGATGTTAAGTAATTCAACACTACGCCGTTTCGGCCACTTTCTCGGGAGTCTCAGCCTCTGCTGCCGCTCTACGATTGCGCCAAGCGGTCATATAAGTGCGGGGGTGTACTGGGAGTAGTCCTGAGATGCCCAACAGCTCGGCTGCCGGCTCTGACATGTGGGCACCTTTGCCTAACCAGAATCGAATGCGTTCGATATTGAGGGCGACAAGACGCTCATCGCTACCGTTCGGCAGCGGATCGTAGGAGCCTACTTGCTCAATTACGGGCTGATGTTGGTTTTTACGCCGCTGTAAATGTAGTTTTTGGATGATTATATACGTAATTTAAATTTGTTAACAAATTTCACAGGCATATTCACACCTCCATAACAACAATGTGATAGAATGGTCGATTCGCACAGCCATGGCGCACAAATCGTATTATTTTAGCTGAGTGTTTGTAAAAGCGGCCAATGCCACTAGCCGGTGATAAGGACATTTCTCGGTTTATTTAAGATTTATATTTCGCAGAAAATGTGTTATGAAAACAGTCTACAGATTTAACAATATCGATACTGTATCAACAGACTGACAATCGGTTATCGGACTTCAAATATAAGGAAATCTAGCTAAATATTTTAATTCACAATGATGACAGCACGAATTCCTAATCACGAAGTCCTGTCCGCAGGATTCAATATGAAGGACTAAAGATACGTGCTGTAAAACGTAAAATTATACTGCCGTCGTTTTATTTTTGAAACACTGTGCTAATGCAACTCTGGGTGTTGAACAGCATGTGTATACACTGGTCTCACACAAAATGGCGTCAGCACTCGAACACGAACACTAAGGAATTTTTCAGTGGTGTCTGTGTCTGTGAATTTATATTGGGGGTAAAAAAAACTGTGTGCGTTATTTTGTTTATAAATTTAATTGCAAATACGGCACATTAATACACAGCGCGTACACACACCTACACACACCAATTCAAAAGTGCGCTTATCAATGAATTGAATTTGAGGCAGCAGCAGCTAGAAGCACGCCAACGCCAACGAAGTGAATTTTTCGAGGGAACGGAAAAAAATGGCGCCCGCCTTAGCCACAGAAGCAAGTTGACTTTCTTTTCGGTGTGTGTAGTTCGTCGCCGTACTCGTCGCTCGTTTTCGTCGCATATTTGTCGCGATCAAATAGTGAAAAATAAAGAAATATTGAAAATTACACCTAAACGCGACGTTGACGAATTGAAGGAGGCTAGTATTTTGTACGTGAATTTGTATAAATACATACATATACATATAATACAAATACAAGCAACAGAAAAGTGCAATTACATTTGCGTTTGGAAATTTTGCGCTTTTTTCTCTTTCGCCTCCCCCTTTTTCTGCTTTGCTTCATTATAATGTGCGCTGCACAGAGCAATCCGCCCTTCGGCTACGCTTGGAGTTTTGCAGACAACGGCAACCGTGCCGCAGAATCAGTTTTGGAGATATCGCCAAATATTAACTACACTGTCGGTGGGGAATCGGTAAGTGGAGTCTCAATTTGTATGTATACATAGAATTTCCTTCGTTGCATATTATCAATTCTTTTTGTATTTCTTTTTCATTATTTTTTATATCGAGTGCTTTTGCAAATGCAAGCTGCTTTACTAAATAACCAATCGACCCAACGAGCCAGCTAGCCAACCTAACCCCCGCCACCCACGTAATAATGTTGCTGTTGCTTTCCTACAGCGAATCGTGTTGTGTCGTCTTTATACTCCCCCTCCCAACGTTGTCGTTGCCTTAACAACAGCGCCACATACACACAAGCATACCAATTAGAGATGGTCGCATGACGTGGTCGTGTGCGCAAATATCACGAATTTAAAAAATGCTGTAACAAGCAATAAAAAATGTCTGATGAAACCACAAAATCGACATTGAAGATTAAATTATATATATAAAATACATATATATATATTCATTTAATTTTCCAAGCAAACCTTTATATAAATCTTTATCATGAATGCTTTATGAAGTAATTTGTATTGGCCGATGAAATTCTTGTCACGTTACCATCTCTAATACAGATACAGCTACGTCGTATGTTCGCTCGCACACTCGTTGGTTTTCAACGCTGTGTATGTATAAGTGCATCGGACATATATATGTGTCTGTACGTATGCAGAGTTGTGCGCGTGTATGTATACACGTACGATATTCATACATACGTGAAGGCGCAAATACAAGAAAAAACCAGCTACATATACTTTTATGTAACTGCGTTGGTCATGTGAATGCGAGCGAGTATTAGAATTCTTTTACCATACATTTATACGAAATTTTTTCGTTTCCATTTCATTCGTAAACATTCATAATTTGGTATTTGTAAAAAGTATGCGTACGTATGTATGTACATACATATGAATGTATTTACCTACATATGCATGTAGAGTTGTGTGTATGCGACAAACAAAAAATACGCACGTTGTGTTGCACATGCGGTGGCAGCTGATTGCGACGCATCCCCCACTTCTAAGATAACAGTAGATTAATTACATTTAAATTTAAAACGTGCTAGTTGGCATATTAGCAGTTTGACGTTGGCAAAAGCAATCGAATATAATCGATAAATAAATTGATAATTTCTTATTAATCTAATTTAAAGTACATTTATTGAATATTGGTTTTTATATTGCGTTTTTGTTCATTTTGTGCGTTCATTTTGTTTTTGTACAACAACTTTGTTATACAATTGGCAGTACATTTTTTGCTTTGGCATGAGAGTGCAACCCTGTTTCGCTGCGTTTCTGCCTGCCTCTTTGCGCACGATTGTGAATAAACACACATACACATGCAGAATATGTTTCGTTGTGTTTGAATTCGCCGCATGTGCTGGCAACCATTTTGTGTGCATGTGTGCGGCAGTCGTCAATTCGCCGTTCGTTGAATGTTCAACACTAACACACTCCCAACGCACGCACACCTAAAGCGAGGCTCTCTCACGCACGCATACACGCCCAGTTGGCACATTTGTATGCGTGGGGTGCGTGCGTGTGTTTTGATTACACTTGCTTTCGTTTTGGCGCTCAACAAACTGTCAAAAGTCCAATTGCACAGACCGAGCGCAGTGAAAAAAGCGCGCGCTTTACTGCTGTCGTTGGTATGGTCTTCTTCTTCTTGCTCTTCTACTACTGGTGCTGCTGCCGCCACCGCCGCCGCTATTGCTGCTGCTTGCTTCCCTTTCATTCATTTGGCATTGTGTTATTATCAACTGTTGCCGCGCCGCTGCGCAGGTGTAGCGTGTTAACAAGGCAAAATGAACAACAAAAACAACAAACCGCAACATAAAATACAATACTTTGAACCAATTTCAGTCGCGACTGTACTTTTGTACTAACAATTAGCATAGTATTAGATTAATAAACCTAACCAACAAAATATGTATTTTGGATTGAATAATCAATTGTATGCAACGACGGATCAGTGTTGAGCAACGCTGAATTAATTGCATTTGCATTTCCTGTAATCTGTTCGGTTTTTGGGGACAAATCAATCAATCAATCAATCAATCAAACAACCAACAACTAACAACAGACATGAACAAACAAACAAATAAATCAAGTAACAAAAGCAATCAAAATATGACATCATCATCATCATCCGTTTGTGTGGAGTTTGTTCATTCATACATATGTATGTATATATATGTACATACATGCATATGTAATGCAGCTGAGTCTTATTGAAAACAATGTGTACACACCCATTTTAGATGCCCTATCTGTTATCCTCGGATGGATCATTGGCCGTACAAAAGGATGTTAAAGGTGCACTCGCTGCTGCCAGCAATAAGGGCAATGTCGTCCGTCGTATGTTCGTGGTGAACGATTCATTTGCGCCCGGATCACAAAGGTGCGTTTTCAAAAAAAAAAAGAAAAGAAAAAAGATAAACAAATTTAAATTCAAATCAACAATAAAAATATAATAAAAAAAAATCCTCATACAACAAGACAAAACGCTTTAACTAAGCCTCGTTATTTCCCGACTGCTTCGATGCTCTCTCTTCTCTCTCTCTCTCTCTCTTTCTATCTCTATCCATCCACAGAGTAATTACCACAGGCGCCGCATCGACGGTGGTCAAAAAACAGGACTCCGGTCAACAGGTGTTGAGCATAAATTCGCTCGATAAGAACTGTAAGTGTTCGTTAAAAATCAGTTAAAAAATCAGTTTGAGAAATCAAATATTCGTGTTGCACGCGTTGTTGATGTGTTGTAATCGATTTATCGACTGTTCAGTGGGTTTTCGCTAATCGATTGTTACTCTCTTTACTCTTTCTTACTCACTCTCTACTCGCTACTTTCCGCTCGCTCGCTGTAATCCCCAAACGAACTACTGTAATATCCCTTTCTCTATTTCACTCTGTGTTCGCTGTCTTTGCTCTTCTTGTATTGCTGTCGCGCATTACCATCATCACTACTATTACTACTACTACTACTACCACCAACACCCTACCCCCCACTCTCTCCCCCACTCACTCACTTACTCAACCATTTACACGGCGGCGGGCGGCGGGCTGTGGCGCATAGATCTATTAGTCGATCCAGCGACAGCGGCAGCAGCTGCAGCTGCAGCAGCAGGTGGTGATCCAGCGGCTGCTGCACATCATCATACATTAACAAATGGCAACATTGTTGACGCCAAAACTGGACAAACTGTATTGACATCGAGCGCCGCTGCGGCAAAGTCGCATTTTAGCTCAATTGGTGCACTGCATCTCACACAAGAGGAGTGCAATGAGATCTTAATCAAGCGCGCCATTGCAGCCGGCCACGGCCACCATCAGACGCACACAATCACAGCTGGCGACGGAGCGCACCACCATCATTCGTCGGGGCCAGGCGCGACACCAAGTAAGCATCTCAAATCTGTGTTGTGTTCGATTATCTCCTCCTTCTCCTTCTACCTTTCAACTGCTACACTTTGGCACTGGTTACTGGTACTCGGTTCTCGTTGCTTTCCCGTTTCATTCCGTTCCGTTGCGTTGCATTGCATTATGTTACGTTACGTTACGTTACGTCACGCGTATGCTACGTTACAATATGTTATCTTACGTTGCTTTACGTATATTTGGTTCTTTGTGTTTTTGTTTTTTGATTCTGTTTCTTTATTTGTTAATTTTCTTATCTAGTTTTTTTTTTGTTTTTATTAGTTTTGCTCTATTTTTCTGTTTTTGCTTTGTTGAGTTTTTGTGTTTGGTTCGCACTTTTGATTTTCTTTCTTTGTTTTCTTCTCTTTTATTTTTGATATCTTTCTTTGAAAACCAATTGGTTATTGTTCCGTTGGCGGTGCAACAACACTCTTAGGTGACATACTTCCTGGTATTTCAGTTCAAGTACAGAAAGTAATACAAGGACTCGAAGAGAACGAGGACTCACAGGGCGACGCACCCAACTTAAAGTTGGAGCCAGGCACTTTAGAATTGTCCCCAAAGACCGAACTACAGGAATCAATGCATTTCAGCGAAGTAAGCCCAACAATTATGTTTCACATACACTCACATACACTCCACACACACACACAAACACACATACACATAGAAATGATCTTTTTTTTTGTTTTTGATGAGAATAGTAATCACAACAAATTTTCTCTTCCGTCGTCTTTCTCTATTTATTTTTGTTTTAGACCGACGCCACCATCAAGAAGGAGCGCCCGTACAGTTGTGACGAGTGCGGTAAATCCTTTCTGCTCAAACATCATTTGACAACACACGCACGCGTGCACACAGGTGGTTGTTCTTGTTCCTAGCACATACCATTTAACCATCGAGCAGGTCTAATCTCTTCTACTGTCTCTCTTCCCCTTGCTCTTTCTCGTTTCTTGGCATGGCTTATGGTCTATTTGCAGGCGAACGTCCACACATTTGCACCCATTGCGGCAAGAGCTTTGCGCACAAACATTGTCTAAATACGCATCTACTGCTGCACTCCACCGATCGGCCATATCAGTGTCAAGAGTGTAAGAAGAGTTTTACCCTTAAGCATCATCTGTTGACGCATTCGCGTGTCCATAGCCGGGAACGGCCATTCGTGTGCCAGGAGTGCGGACGATCGTTTCCCCTCAAACGTCATCTGGTGACGCACAGTAAATTTCACGCCGGCGAACGTCCCTACGTCTGCGAGGAATGCGGTGAAAGTTTCGCACAGGAGAACCATCTGATTATGCACTCGCGGTGAGTTTAACATTTTACAAAATAATATCAAACGATACTAAATGACAGACATTCCTAAATCTCAATCTGCACTTGTTGCTGTTTACAGCTTTCACGGGTCACTGAATCCATTTGTCTGTGCTGATTGCGGTGCATCATTTCCACGCAAGTTTCAATTGGTTAATCACGGTCGCATCCACGGCAAAATACCCCACTCCTGTACGGTTTGTGGCAAAGAATTTCTACAGAAGCGCACGCTAGTTTCCCATATGAGGTAAATATGTCAAAGGTTTATAGCTTTGTAACTTTTATTAATCCATTTTGATATTGTTATAATTTTTAGGCGTGTACATACCGGAGAGCAGGCGCATCCCTGCGTTAGCTGCGGCGAGGGATTCCTCACCAAAGCGGAGCTGCATCAACATGTGCGTGCGGCGCACAATGGTGTCAATCCCAATACGAGCAGTGCCACCATTATAGCCAATCAACAGGTATGTATTAAACCAGATTATTAATTCAATTCGAAGAGTCAAGTTTAATTAAATTAAAATTCAAGCAGATACAACAGCCACATCATCACCCCGGTCATCCGCAGACCATTACCGTTGTCAGTAATCCAGCAAACTCCACGCTGCTCACCGTCTCCACAACGGATGCCAATGGCGTGGCACGTCCACAATTTGTTTGCCGGTACGTCTCTGTTATAATTGCCTACGGTTTGAATAAAGTTATTATTATAACTTTTGTTATTATTTCATTTTCGTTTTAGCGAATGTGGAAGCGCGTTTAATAGCCGTGAGGCGCTTGCCCTGCACTTGCGATTGCACACGGGAGACAAGAGTCTTATGACAGATCTGTGCGCATTGACAGCAGCGCTGCCGGGTCACTTTTTGAGCACGGCAAGCCTCAATCCAGGCACCGTGGTTACGGCCAATCCGAATCTGGTGGGACAAAGTCCAGTGCCTGTGCAAATCATATCGTCCACCGGTCAGGTGATGTCACAGACCACACTGGTGCAGGCCGCCAACTCGACACATCCGCAAGCCGTTGTCACCGCTGTGCCCACGATGCCCATACACGGCCAACAGCATCTGCAGCATGTGCAGCAACAGCAGCAGCAACAGCATGTGGTCACCGTATCTCCGGCCAATAAGCCCAAATCGCATTTCTGCGCCAGCTGTGGCAAAGGATTCGCTGCCAAGCACGGTTTAATGCAGCACAATCGACGACATCCAAACGGCGGCTGCACGGTGCGCACCCATGTCTGCGAGTGTGGAAAGGCATTCTTCCAAAAGAATCATCTGATGCTGCATCAGCGCCAGCATTTGGAAACAAAGCCAGCCATATCGCAGCAACAGGTATGCTAAGTGCCTAGTGCCCAGCCACCTCCCAACTACCACCACCCACCACCCAAGCCCCACATCACCCCCGACCCCACGACCCCTACATATATATTTTAGACTTATATATTTTCTATAAATATGGTTCAATAAATTCGATAAATTCGATTGTTTTTCGATTGCTTTGTTCAAGATGAGAAAGAGAAATAATAAGAACTTGCGTAGAGTGTAATTTTAAGCTTAGTTTTATATGTATTATGTGGAAGCAGTCACCACTAAGTTATGCAATCTAATTAGTTATTAAACTAACTAAGCAAATGTTACCGAGTATCAACAACAAACAAAAAAAGAAAAGAAAAAAGAACAACAAGAACAATAATAAAAAAAAAAGAAAAAACAAATGCTTCTTAAAAGTTGGAACTTTGTAAGGCTTTAAGGCTTTTGTGTCTGTCTGTGCTCAGAACTTGTTTCGGGATTATCCCCCAGCTCTCGCTAAACTCTCAATCTAACTGACCTAGCTTATACTACTTTAGTTTACCATAGTTAAAGTAAATTGCAAATTGAACTACATTATATAAATACATATACATATATACTATATATATATATATATATATATATATTTCCACCTCTTGTATTGCATTATTCAATGTTCTTATTATCATCTATGTAAACCAATACAAACCACAAAAACAAAAAACAAAATGAACAAATACTATCAAACGAAATGATAAATGCATTACATTCTTTTTAACTTCGAATACTTGCAGCTTGTTGTACCAACTACTTCTTACTAAATAAACAAAAAAATAAATAAACCGATCGACAGATCAACTGAACAATAAAAGAAAAGTCAAAGAAAATTACTTAAACAACTCACAAACACACGCACACACACACAAACACATATGCACGCACGCACCATGCACACACGCACACACTCACACACACACACACACAGAGAGAGAAACACACTCATCGATATGTTAAATAGCAAATGAAAGAAATTAATTAAAACTGTTGCATGTTGTGTAGTTGTGCCACGCGCGTGTGTGTGTGTGTCTGTGTGTGTTTGTTTGTGTCGCAGATTTCAAAATAAACGATTGATCGATAAAACAATAAAACCCCAATAATCAATACGAAACAAATAGATCAGATACTACAGTAAAACGTTACAAATTTGTAATACGTACGCATAAAAGGCTTCACTGTGCGCGTTTTAGGTGTGTATAAAAATAAACTATTCAAAATTACCGATAATTGTTTATAAACAAATATGTACCATTAATAATTATCATTATTATTATTATTATTACTGTTGTTGTTATTATTATTCTTATTATTATTATTATTGTTGTTGTTGTCATGTGTATTTAGCTATATGTATGTATTATAATTAATTATGTTGTTGTTTTCTTGTCTTTCATGCGTGTGCATTGTGCCTGTGTCTCTTTGTATTTTCTTATTCCCATGAATCTATCTTGTATCTATTACACTTTGTCTATCCCCCCCCCAAAATTTTCTGTTCTCTATGTTGTAGTATCTTCATTCTCATCCCCCTCTCCAAAAAAAAAAAAAAAACAAAACAACAACAACAGCAACTACTACTTTGCAAGGCTTTCGATTCGAGCCGCCTTTTTCTTTATCTTTTTTTTTTTTTTTGCTTGAGCGTAATTTTAGTTTAGTTTAATACAAAATTTATGATTTTGTGCATAGTGCATAGAAGATAGAGCGAGGTAAACGCGCGCTTGAAATCGATGTCAAAAAGATTTCCTAAAGTTTTCTTGATTTTGCCCACTTTTTACAGGAGGCCGATGTGCAGCAGCAGCAACAGCAACAACAACAGCAGCAACAACAAGCAGCAGCTGCGGCAGCGGCAGCCGGACAACAATCTGCACAGATTGAGGTGCAAATAGTACCCGGTGGGCCCGGCAAGGTGATTAAATATGAAATCTGTCGCAATGTCCTGCAGGATGAACAGTCGGCACAGCAGCAACAGGGATCAATGCACACGGAATAGATGGGAGTGGAGGCGAAGAGAGAGAAGGTGGAGAAATGAAATGAAATGAATTAAGAGGAGTTGACTTGTGTTTATTCTTGTTATTTCTTTTAACTCAAACGATAGTTTCAAGCATTTTTGTTTCAAAATTTTTTGTAAATACGTATAGTAAATAAAGCCAACGTGCAATGTTAGTTGCCCGGCGTAAGGTTGCTCCCCCTGAGACACACAGACACACACACACACACAGACCACATACATATGTACACCCACCCATGCACTCAAACGCATACATATATACATATATATATGTATAAAAATAATAATATGAACAGCGCAGCTTTGCAGGCCGCACACACACACACACACACACACACACACACACACACACCACCACACACAGCTTAAAGAGAAGATACAATTGAGCATATAAGAAATAAGCGATTCCCTTAGTCGTAATAATTTAGTTAACGTTTAGCTATAAGTTAAAAAAAACCTAGACAACTAAATAGTTAACTAGCATTACACACACACACATATATATATATATAGATATATATACATACATATATAAATATAAATACACATATGTACATCAAATACATTTATACAAAATACATATAAATACATAATAACTGTAACTGTAACTCCTGTTAATTTTTTTGTGATGTGTTGGTCGCATCTAAAACAACAACCTCGATAAGTTGCAAAAGTTTTTACCCAATAATTTTCAATTGAGATCTTTTAAACACACAGACAGACACACATAAAGATATAAACATATATCGCCTAATTGTAAGCTGTGTATACATATATTAACAAAATTAAATAAATAAGAATTAAACAACAACAACAACAACTACGTATAGTTCTAGGCATATTAAATATACATATATAATAATAACAGTAAATACAATAACAATAATAATAATAATAATATTAACAATATTAAATACGTAAATTAACAGACAGCACTCGTGGCCGTTTGGTCCAACAACAACATTTCAAGATTGTACATAAAGAAACGACAAAAATCAAGCTAAATTCAACATGTTGCATGTTGCATCTGAAACTAGAAATACGCGTATGCTATAAGTAATTGAAAAAACAAAAAACAGGTCTAAAGAAGATTAAAACAAAAAAATAAAGAGTATATTTCAAGTGAAGCCGGTTCAGTTAGGGGCGCCCACAAGGCCTGTGAGACTTGGAGTAGGTGTGCCTGGCACAATAACTAAAAGAATACTATAACTGAAATGGAAAAAACAGCAGCCGCAGCAAAAAGGAATGCATAATTCAAACGAAAAATGAGAAATGAAAAGAAAATGAATAATATATATATATATATATACATATTTATATATATATATATGTATAATTATATGTAGCTGTAAGTTACGCTAGTTGTATAACAATTAATAGACAACAAACAACACATACCTACCAACAAATTGGGCAAAATTATAAAAAATAAAAACAATTTGCTTAAAGACACACACACACACACATACACACAGCGTTCACAGTTGCAGTTCCATCAATCAATGCACGCTTTTTCGTGGCGACAAAATGAAATCAACCAACAAATAAAACAACAAATTTATTATCAAATTGTAAAAATATTAAGAACTTATACCTTAAACTTAGGAATGCGTTAAATGGATGCAAAAGTAAATTGATAACATAATCCAATAAATAGATGAACCTAAAATTAAGCGTATATTTTAATATGTAAGCCTTAAAGAAAATACGACTATGAATAATAATAATAAAAAAAAAAGAATGTGTAACTGTAAATTATTCGTGTATTATTTGTTATTTAAACTGGGTTATTGCTTGTTTTTGTAACCTATTAATGTGGCAATCAGTTGTCAATTATCTAAGCTATTTTGTTATATATAATATATATATATAAATATATTTATATATTATTAAGCTGTTAGCTATCAGTTTGTTCGAACTAATGTCCTACATAATTGCAAATATTTTGCACAACACAAAACTCAACAAACTCCGGCAAGCTGGCTAACAGATAAGAAGCCCCACATTGGCAACACAATACTTTCACATTGAAAATTATTGCCAAAAAAAAACTTGAATGCTTTTTTTTTTTTTTTGCAAATGTATTAATCATTTATTTATAGATCTGCTGATTAAACAAGCGAATGTTTGTTGCTGTTGTTGTGAGTCAATGAAAGTGCATAATGAATCAGACAAGTGAATAAGTTGAATATTTGTCTCAGTAACTTGTTAAACCCATACTAGGAAGTTATAATGTGTTACTTTTAAATATATACATATATTATAATATTTGCCTTAACGAATTCACTCTCTGGCAAATTAGCGACGGCAGATAATGTTCTCAAGAATGCTAACTTCTAATGCATGGAACTGTTAGATAAGATACTTGTATGTCTGTATATATGTACATACGTGTGTGTTTTCTGTCCGGCTTGCGATAAAACTGAAATGTTTAGCATTTTTATGGCCTGTACTCATTAAATTTGTAGAAGGGCAAAAACTAATATCAACCTTAACTCAACCTCCGCTCAGTTGTTAGTACTACACTAGTCTAACAATAATAACAACAAACGCATTAATTAACATATACTCATTTAAATATTCAAAAGGGTTGTACAACAAATGTTACAAGTTATGTTAAATTACAGGGTATATGCCGGTCAACTACTTGAGTGATAGTTATGCTACCTGTTTGCTGTCATTTTGACTAAATGCAAAAACAATTAGTGTAGTTTTTACATGAAGTCACGCAGCCACTAACCAAAATACCTATCGACCATATGGCTTAAACGAGCCGTTCCAAAAACCAGTCCCAAAAACGCACGTAGCAAATGTTTATTAGCATTCGCAATGTATATTCACAAATGCTGGTTATAATTTCATTTACATTTCATTTCAATTGCTAATAATTTATAAGGGAAATTTAGATTTTGATTTATTTCTTGTACAATTACGTGAGCCTACAGTGCGATGACGTCAGCGCTGAAGAGAGAGAATGAGAGAGGGAGAGAGAGCGCGAGCAAGGCGTCATACCTTATAAAGTACGTACATGTAAATTATGCATGCAATTGTTCCATAAAAGTGCATTCCCTGACAAGTGTAAGCTGAATTTTCGGCATGCTGCCAAATAAGGGCTCAGACATTGAATCTTTTTACCTTGATATACAGATTGAAGTTGCAGTTTTTATGCTGTTTATTTTTTTCGATTGTTAAATTAAAATTAATTGCGTGGCGCATAAATTTGGTTCGCCTTCATTTCGGAATTTCAATTTCAATTCCAAGGAAAATCTGTTGACATGGCAAGAGATGTCATCATCGCTCTCATTGGGGATTGCTCGTTCTACTGTATCTCGCATGCTGTTAGTTGTTGTTCATTAATTGCACATACTAAATGCGAGAGTAGTACATATTCTAAATTGGCATGTGCACCAAATTCCAACTGGTTGCAGTTGCAGTTTGCTGTTGCATGCCATATTCTGCACAAATTTGTCTTTAATCTACGCGTATTTTGGATGAATTCGGTTCGCATCGAATGTGTTTTGAATTTAAAAGTGACTTTTGTTATTCACTTAATTTTTTGTTAGTTTTATTTTTGCATTTGTTGCTCGCTTTTTTATTGTCTGTATTTGTTTTTTTTTTTTTTTCGTTTTGTGTTTGCGTGTCTTGGGGCACAGGCAAACAAGTTTTGATTAAGCGCCGAGAGGTTCGCATGAAAATAAGTCTTGGCTGATGACGTCATAAAGTCACTGTGAATTAAGCAACAATTGTGTTTAGTTCTCTTTCTGTTTTTTAAGATTTATACTTTGGAGGTCGAATTGTTTAAACTTCAACCTGCGTACTGACTGCGTTAGTTATACATTATACTTGATGCTTATTTTGTTGTTGAATATTCTTCTATTTTGGTTATTTGTTGCAACATGGGGCTATCATGTATGTCTGAGTACTTTTCATTGACACCCACCTAAGGCCGTTATAAATCAATTAAGCAATAAAAACTTAACTCAGCATCAATTCTACTCAATGCACATACATAGCAGACATATATGTACATACATACATACATATGTACATATTTAATAAATCTTTGCTTTGAGCTTATTCAGCGACGTTAGAGGCACGGATGCGCCCACGTAGCGCCGCGCTAGACGCGAAAATGTAAATGCAAAACATGTTGCTGACTAATCAACAATGTCATATATGTTATTTATACATTGTATTTTAATTGTGCATCCATCCGCCAGACGGCGACTTTATTAAACTGTCCAATTTTGGGCTTTGCGCTAATTTTATTTCGATCTGAAGCCATCGCAGCGATCTTAACGCAAACCGGCGAGTGACAGTGTGGCTGAGAGAAAGAGAGGGAAAAAAGCCGCTGGCTCTCATCAAGCAGCTGTTTGTTTGGCTATTTTATATTGTAGCTACTTTCGAAATGAGCAAATTTTTGTTATGTTCATATTGTTTTTATTGGCTTATTGAACTCAATGCGTGGCAAAAAAAAATAAATAAATAAATAAATGAAGGTGGTGAGCGTGTCTTAGTCTCAGCGTGTAACCTACGCATTTTAACTCTCCACACTCACACACACACACACACACACACACAGCATACATAACTCAAATGGCAACCTACGCGACGGCGCTGCTTCAGTCTGGCCTGGCGTTTTTGCCTTTTGTGAAGGCGAATCGCTCCGTCGTGCATCTCGCTCGCACGCACGCGTACAAATGCTAGCAACTCTGCCAACGCTGCCAACGCTGCCAACGCTTTGGAGCAAAGCCCACGACGAACGTTTTTATTATTTCTTTTGTTGTTGTTATTGCGGCTCTGCCGCTGCTTTTTGGCTGGCAGAGCACAACAGATACGGTCGAAAGCGGTTCCAGACACCAGCAACGGTGATCAGTACGTTTTGAGTTGTGCTTCGCGACGGTTGTTGATCTTTCCCCACAAAGTGCTCTACGAATCTGAAATATGAAATACAAGTTTGCCCAATTGAGCATCTAAGCGAATAACGTCTCTGTATTTGTCTCTATCTCTGGCTGTGTCTCTGCGTGTTTGTCTGTGTGTGTGTGTGTGTGTGTGCTAAGCTTTTAACGCTCCCACTGTCGCTCCCGTTTCTTTACTACGCTCACACGCTCATACATACGCTCAAGTGTATCGCCGTCCCCGCCAGCGTCTCTCAATAACTGTATCGGTGTGCTATATACATATGTGTATGTGTGCGTGTGACAGTGCCACCGTTTGTCATTTTCAACTTGAACTATGATTCGCGCATACGTGTGTATTGTACGAGTATAACAAATACATACTATAATAATATTTAAAAATAAGTATTTCGACATTCCGCGGTGGAAATTAGGAGACACTGAGACCCCCCAAACATATTAATAAATTATAGATAGACCAACTTAGTGCCAAGTCAAGCGATAATTGTGATTAATAACAACAAAAACGACAACGATATTATAACGAAAAAAAGGAATAAAAACACACAAAAATAATTGTAAAGCCATTAAAATATCAACTATACTACATTTTTCACGACCCACAGTCAGCGATTACCTCATCTGTGTGAAAATATTGCCAGCAAAATGGTATCAAAAAGCAATAAAAAGAAACAAGTGTCGCAGTCGCAGTCGCAGTCGCAGCCGCCGCCAGCCACATCAAGCACAACAACATCAACATCGGCCTCGGCGACCAAATTAACTAAAAAGCTGGGACCGAATGCGACGGCAACGCTAACAACAAACAGCAGCTCAACTTCAATGGAGCACGAATCTGTCTCTTACGGTGGTGCGCCTGTGCCGAGCACTAGCACTGGCAGCAGCTCGGTGAGGGATGCGGAGAGAGAAAGTCTGGTGACTGCTGCAGGTGGGAAAAGCTATAGCTCCAGTTCGTATACAGCGAAATCTCAGTCACAATCGCAGACACAACAATCGGAGCTATATAGCAGCAACATGAGCAGCAGCAGTGCCAAGATCTCTAGGGATTATTCAAACGAAAAGATCATATCGTCAATTGATTTGCTTGAAAGTGAAAAAAAGGAACCGGTATTTTCGGTGCCCATTGAGGTGGTCGAAATCACAGCTCCTGCCGGCAGCGGTGTTATAATGTCAGCCAGCGGTGGCAGCATATCCAAAATGTATGCCTCCACGTCAAAGACATCAAGCAGCCACCAGCAGGCAAGTAGCTCCAGTTACTTTGAGTCCACAACCAGTTCCAGTCAACGGAGTGCCAACGAAACGCTCATTGCAAGCGAGAGAGCGGCAACGACGGCGGCTACCGGTATGACATCATCGTCGTTGTCGAACAGCAAATATGTAGATGTAGCCGAACAGGTTGCCATCGATAGCAGCAACACCAACATCAACATCAACACCAACACCAGCAACACCAGCAACATTAGCCACAGCACAAACACTAACATCATCAACAGCAGCAGCAGCGAATCTCAGAGCGTGCCAAAGTCAAAGCCTCTAAATGAAACAGCAACAGCAACAGCAACAGCTGTGGACACTGTGGGTGTCTCTGATACGTCATCGACAACGATGACGTCGCAGCGCATTGAACGCGAACCGGTCGCGTCTACCGCGACCACAACAACAAACGCGACGTCATCAACAGCAACGCGACGTGACGATAAACTGGCAAGCACAGCTGTTAATGTTGATGTGAATATGGATGTTAATGTGTCAGCGACCAAATCCAGCAACAAGCAGTTCAGCGAAAGTACCGTTAATCAGCGTAGCAGCAGCACAAAGCAGTCGACATCGTCATCAAAGAAAGAGGTGTACGATGTGAAAACGAAAACCTGGAGCGAATATAGCGATGGTACCACAAATGGCACAACGAACAAGAAGGCACCCACATTTGAGCGTTACGTTAGCAAGGATTCCGATGGCACCACTAAAGTGACATATAAGAAGAAGATATACGACAGGCGCAACAATAGATGGCGCGTGGTGGATGAGCGCACAGTGGACAGCACCAATGATGTGGGCTATCCCGAAATAGTCGATGATGTCATAAATACAACAACCACAACATATACGACAAAGGTGTACGACACAAAGCTTGGCAAGTGGACGGTTGTCGATGAGAAATCGTACACAGATACGAAGGCCTTTGTACCGAATGACATTGCTCGTGAAATCGAAAAAGATAATACCGATGTGGCAAACATAACGACAACAACAGAAGTAACAAAGGTGAGTCCAAACTACATATCGATATATATATATTTCGGGGGTGTGTAATGTTCACAGTGAAAGCATGTAGTTTAATAAGCTATTCACTAATTCATATATATACACTTATTACTCTAGATATTTGATGCAAGCATTAACGATTGGCGAGTTCTGGATGAAAAGGTTCACACCGATGTCATTGAAAAGATTGTGGAAGCACCTAAGAAGACAATATATGTGGATGAATTTGTGGAAATTGAAAAGAATACATCAATTTCGGAAAACAATGAAAATATAACATTGAATCTTAACGAAACATCGAAACACAAAAATATTACCGAAAATATTTATGATGAAATCGATTATGTGCGCACTGACAAGAAGCGCTTAGACGATTCAGTAACCGTAAGTACAATACATTATAGTATATGGATTACATTCCACAATATGTTATTTAATAATTAAATAATAATTTCAGCGTGGAGTCGAAAAGAACAAGAAAACGACACACAGTGAGAGGTGTATCTGTGAGATATGCACTTGCGGGTATGTCATCTTAATTCCATAATTATTATCTTGAAAGTAATGCTAAAATATTCATATTTCAGGCGTCATCATTGCTCTACCAGCAAATCAAAATCTACAGAAAATACAATTGTTGAAATAGATGGTAAGCATTCTATTATTATTATCTGCATATTAATGTGCGCTCATATTTAAGTTGTTCATATAAATAGATAACGTCGATGAAACATACACAAGGATACGTACTAACACTTGGTCAAAGACAGATGAAAACATTCCGAAGAAAAATGAAGACATACTCGTAGACTATATAGTCATAAAAAAACCAGAAGATAATCTTAAAACTGGAGGAGACTTTTCAGCTCCACAAAAAGAACCATACAAACCAGCCGAAAGACGTGAGAAAATTGTACATACTGACAATCTACGTTTAGATGGCGAAATGACTTTTGTGGAAAAAGAGGAATATCAATACGTTACTCGACCTGGATATGTAAAACCTACGGACAATCTTAAGCCAGAGGGAGATTTCTACAGTCCCGAGAAACCTAAGTTCCAGCCTGGGGAGCGCCCATCTCAAGTCAGGCCTGAAGATAACTTGAAAAATGAAGGCGAATTTTACGTTCCAGAAAAACCAGGATTTAGGCCAGCGGAGAAAACTGAACGCATCATCAGGAAGGATAATTTGCGGAATGAAGGCGAAATGACCTTTGTGGAACGAGAAGAGTATCAATATGTGGTTCGCCCTGAGCAGGTTAGACCAACAGATAACCTTAAAATGGATGGCAAATTCTATAGCCCCGAGAAACCAAAGTTTCAACCAAGTGAACGTCCGTCTCAGGTAAAGCCAGAGGATAACTTGAAAAACGAAGGAGAATTCTACGTTCCCGACAAACCTGGATACAAGCCCGCAGAACGTCCAGTTCAGAAAAAGCCAGAAGACAACTTAAAGAATGAAGGTGAATTCTACGCTCCAGAGAAACCCAAGTATAAACCAGGTGAACGCCCATCACAAGTCAGGCCAGAGGATAATTTGAAGAGCGAAGGCGATTTTTATGTTCCTGACAAACCCGGATATAGGCCTGCGGAACGTCCAGTTCAGAAGAAACCTGAAGATAATTTGAAGAATGAAGGGGAATTCTATACTCCAGAGAAACTCAAATACAGGCCAGCGGAACGTCCCTCACAAGTCAGACCAGAGGATAATTTGAAGAGCGAAGGCGATTTCTACACACCAGAGAAGCCAGAATTTAGGCCAGCAGATCGTCCAGTTCAGAAGAAACCCGAAGATAACTTGAAGAACGAAGGCGATTTCTATGTTCCAGACAAACCGGGATATAGGCCGGCGGAACGTCCAGTTCAGAAGAAACCCGAAGATAATTTGAAGAATGAAGGGGAATTCTACGCTCCAGAGAAACCCAAGTATAGACCAGGAGAACGCCCTTCTCAAGTCAGGCCAGAGGATAATTTGAAGAGCGAAGGCGATTTCTACACACCAGAGAAGCCAGAGTTCAGGCCAGCAGAACGTCCAGTTCAGAAGAAACCCGAAGATAACTTAAAGAATGAAGGAGAATTCTACGCTCCAGAGAAACCCAAGTATAGACCAGGAGAACGCCCATCACAAGTCAGGCCAGAAGATAATTTGAAGAGCGAAGGTGATTTCTATGTTCCAGACAAACCCGGATATCGGCCAGCGGAACGTCCTCTTCAAAAGAAACCCGAAGATAATTTGAAGAATGAAGGGGAATTCTACGCTCCAGAGAAACCCAAGTATAGACCAGGAGAACGCCCTTCTCAAGTCAGGCCGGAGGATAATTTGAAGAGCGAAGGCGATTTCTACACACCTGAGAAGCCAGAGTTCAGGCCAGCAGAACGTCCAGTTCAGAAGAAACCCGAAGATAACTTAAAGAATGAAGGTGAATTCTACGCTCCAGAGAAACCCAAGTATACACCAGGAGAACGCCCTTCTCAAGTCAGACCAGAGGATAATTTGAAGAGCGAAGGCGATTTCTACACACCAGAGAAGCCAGAATTCAGGCCAGCAGAGAAAACAGAAAGAATCATCAGGAAGGATAACTTGCGGAATGAAGGGGAAATGACATTTGTGGAGAGGGAAGAGTATCAATATGTTGTTCGCCCTGAGCAGGTTAGGCCAACAGATAATCTTAAAATGGATGGCAAATTCTATAGCCCAGAAAAGCCTAAGTTTGTTCCTGGAGAGCGTCCATCTCAAGTCAGGCCGGAGGATAATTTGAAGAGCGAAGGCGATTTCTACACACCAGAGAAGCCAGAGTTCAGGCCAGCAGAACGTCCAGTTCAGAAGAAACCCGAAGATAACTTAAAGAATGAAGGTGAATTCTACGCTCCAGAGAAACCCAAGTATAGACCAGGAGAACGCCCATCACAAGTCAGGCCAGAGGATAATTTGAAGAGCGAAGGCGATTTCTATGTTCCAGACAAACCCGGATATCGGCCAGCGGAACGTCCAGTTCAGAAGAAACCCGAAGATAATTTGAAGAATGAAGGGGAATTTTACGCTCCAGAGAAACCCAAGTATAGACCAGGAGAACGCCCATCACAAGTCAGGCCAGAGGATAATTTGAAGAGCGAAGGCGATTTCTATGTTCCAGACAAACCCGGATATCGGCCTGCGGAACGTCCTGTTCAAAAGAAACCCGAAGATAATTTGAAGAATGAAGGGGAATTCTATACTCCAGAGAAACCCAAGTACAGGCCAGCGGAACGTCCATCACAAGTCAGACCAGAGGATAATTTGAAGAGCGAAGGCGATTTCTACACACCAGAGAAGCCAGAATTCAAGCCAGCAGAGAAAAATGAAAGAATCATTCGGAAGGATAATTTGCGGAATGAAGGGGAAATGACATTTGTGGAGAGGGAAGAGTATCAATATGTTGTTCGCCCTGAGCAGGTTAGACCAACAGATAATCTTAAAATGAATGGCAAATTCTATAGCCCAGAAAAGCCTAAGTTTGTTCCTGGAGAGCGTCCATCTCAAGTCAGGCCGGAGGATAATTTGAAGAGCGAAGGCGATTTCTACACACCAGAGAAGCCAGAGTTCAGGCCAGCAGAACGTCCAGTTCAGAAGAAACCCGAAGATAACTTAAAGAATGAAGGTGAATTCTATGCTCCAGAGAAACCCAAGTATAGACCAGGAGAACGCCCATCGCAAGTCAGGCCAGAGGATAATTTGAAGAGCGAAGGCGATTTCTACACACCAGAGAAGCCAGAGTTCAGGCCAGCAGAACGTCCAGTTCAGAAGAAACCCGAAGATAACTTAAAGAATGAAGGTGAATTCTACGCTCCAGAGAAACCCAAGTATAGACCAGGAGAACGACCATCACAAGTCAGGCCGGAGGATAATTTGAAGAGCGAAGGCGATTTCTATGTTCCAGATAAACCCGCATATCGGCCTGCGGAACGTCCTGTTCAAAAGAAACCCGAAGATAATTTGAAGAATGAAGGGGAATTCTATACTCCAGAGAAACCCAAGTACAGGCCAGCGGAACGCCCATCACAAGTCAGACCAGAGGATAATTTGAAGAGCGAAGGCGATTTCTACACACCAGAGAAGACAGAATTTAGGCCAGCAGAGAAAAATGAAAGAATCATTCGGAAGGATAACTTGCGGAATGAAGGGGAAATGACATTTGTGGAGAGGGAAGAGTATCAATATGTTGTTCGCCCTGAGCAGGTTAGACCAACAGATAATCTTAAAATGGATGGCAAATTCTATAGCCCAGAAAAGCCTAAGTTTGTTCCTGGAGAGCGTCCATCTCAAGTCAGGCCGGAGGATAATTTGAAGAGCGAAGGCGATTTCTACACACCAGAGAAGCCAGAATTTAGGCCAGCAGAACGTCCAGTTCAGAAGAAACCCGAAGATAACTTAAAGAATGAAGGAGAATTCTACGCTCCAGAGAAGCCCAAGTATAGACCAGGAGAACGACCATCACAAGTCAGACCAGAGGATAATTTGAAGAGCGAAGGCGATTTCTACACACCAGAGAAGCCAGAATTTAGGCCAGCAGAGAAAAATGAAAGAATCATTCGGAAGGATAACTTGCGGAATGAAGGGGAAATGACATTTGTGGAGAGGGAAGAGTATCAATATGTTGTTCGCCCTGAGCAGGTTAGACCAACAGATAATCTTAAAATGGATGGCAAATTCTATAGCCCAGAAAAGCCTAAGTTTGTTCCTGGAGAGCGTCCATCTCAAGTCAGGCCGGAGGATAATCTGAAGAGCGAAGGCGATTTCTACACACCAGAGAAGCCAGAATTTAGGCCAGCAGAACGTCCAGTTCAGAAGAAACCCGAAGATAATTTGAAGAATGAAGGGGAATTCTACGCTCCAGAGAAACCCAAGTATAGACCAGGAGAACGCCCTTCTCAAGTCAGGCCGGAGGATAATTTGAAGAGCGAAGGCGATTTCTACACACCAGAGAAGCCAGAATTCAGGCCAGCAGAACGTCCAGTTCAGAAGAAACCCGAAGATAACTTAAAGAATGAAGGTGAATTCTACGCTCCAGAGAAACCCAAGTATAGACCAGGAGAACGCCCTTCTCAAGTCAGGCCAGAGGATAATTTAAAGAGCGAAGGCGATTTCTACACACCAGAGAAGCCAACATTCAAGCCAGCAGAACGTCCAGTTCAGAAGAAACCCGAAGATAACTTAAAGAATGAAGGAGAATTCTACGCTCCAGAGAAACCCAAGTATAGACCAGCAGAACGACCATCACAAGTCAGACCAGAGGATAATTTGAAGAGCGAAGGCGATTTCTACACACCAGAGAAGCCAGAATTCAGGCCAGCAGAGAAAAATGAAAGAATCATTCGGAAGGATAATTTGCGGAATGAGGGGGAAATGACATTTGTGGAGAGGGAAGAGTATCAATATGTTGTTCGCCCTGAGCAGGTTAGGCCAACAGATAATCTTAAAATGGATGGTAAATTCTATAGCCCAGAAAAGCCTAAGTTTGTTCCTGGAGAGCGTCCATCTCAAGTCAGGCCGGAGGATAATTTAAAGACCGAAGGTGACTTTTACTCTCCTGAGAAACCTAAATTCACTCCCGCAGAACGTCCAGTTCAGAAGAAACCTGAAGATAACTTAAAGAATGAAGGGGAATTCTACGCTCCAGAGAGACCCAAGTATAGACCAGGAGAACGACCATCACAAGTCAGACCAGAGGATAATTTGAAGACCGAAGGCGATTTCTACACACCAGAGAAGCCAGAATTCAGGCCAGCAGAGAAAAATGAAAGAATCATTCGGAAGGATAATTTGCGGAATGAGGGGGAAATGACATTTGTGGAGAGGGAAGAGTATCAATATGTTGTTCGCCCTGAGCAGGTTAGGCCAACAGATAATCTTAAAATGGATGGTAAATTCTATAGCCCAGAAAAGCCTAAGTTTGTTCCTGGAGAGCGTCCATCTCAAGTCAGGCCGGAGGATAATTTAAAGACCGAAGGTGACTTCTACTCTCCTGAGAAACCTAGATTCACACCCGCAGAACGTCCAGTTCAGAAGAAACCTGAAGATAACTTAAAGAATGAAGGGGAATTCTACGCTCCAGAGAAACCCAAGTATAGACCAGGAGAACGACCATCACAAGTCAGGCCAGAGGATAATTTGAAGAGCGAAGGCGATTTCTACACACCAGAGAAGCCAGCATTCAGACCCGCAGTACGCCCAGTTCAGAAGAAACCCGAAGATAACTTAAAGAATGAAGGTAAATTCTACGTACCTGATAAGCCTGGCTACAAACCCGCGGATCGTCCTGTACAAAAAATTCCAGTAGATAATTTGAAAAATGAAGGAGAATTCTATGCTCCAGAGAAACCCAAGTATAGACCAGGAGAACGTCCTTCGCAAGTCAGGCCAGAAGATAACTTGAAGACCGAGGGTGAATTCTACTCTCCTGAGAAACCACAATTTAGACCGGCAGAACGTCCAGTTCAGAAGAAACCTGAAGATAACTTGAAAAATGAAGGGGAGTTCTTTACTCCAGATAAACCTAAATATAGGCCAGCCGAAAAAAATGAAAGAATAATTCGGAAGGATAATTTGCGTAACGAAGGTGAAATGACATTTGTCGAAAGAAAGGAATATCAATATGTTGTCCGCCCTGAACAAGTTAAACCAACTGATAATCTTAAAATGGAGGGTGAATTCTTTAGTCCAGAAAAGCCTGGTTATAAGCCAGCAGAAAGACCTCAGCAAAAGAAACCGCAAGATAATTTAAAAACTCCTGAAGGTAAAATGTATATTCCAGAAAAGGAATCATTTAAGCCGGCAGATAAGGTTAAAACAGTTATTAGGAAAGATAATTTGAAGAACGAGGGTACAATGACATTTACTAAAAAAGAGGAATATCATTACACAACAAGACCCGAACAAGTAAAGCCAAGCGATAACTTAAAGCTCGATGGACCATTCTATGCACCCGAAAAGACAACATTTAAGCCTGCAGAGCGACCTATCCAGAAGAAACCCAAGGATAATCTAAAACAAGAAGGTGAGTTTTATAAACGAACTGATAGAACAGAAACCGATGGCACAACGATATTGGAGAATGTCAGAAGAGAGACTCCGAAAAGGCCGGTGGACAATTTGAAGTTGGAAGGAACCATGACCGTGACAAGAAAAGATGATTTTAAGACATCAACCAATAAGACAACCGTGGACAAGGTTCAACGAACACAGAAGTATAAGCATAACAGCTCATCTATCAGTCTGGGAACTGATACTTCGATTCTAAAAACAACAAATCAAATGAACTTTGTGTCCGGCAAGGATGCGGTGAAGCAAGTGGATGGTAACAGTCAGAATCCAGTCGATGGCTTAATCATTGTTTCAACAAAGAAGGTTACTACCATAGTTGGTGGTCGTGGCAAAAAGGAACCAGAAACTGAATATGTGAAGAGGCCAGCTAAAATAAATGTAATTGAAAATGTTTCCAAGAATACGACGACCACAAACATTGAGAATACTAAAAACATACATAAAGAAAGCACCTCGAGGCAGAGAAATCTCAATGTTGTTGAGAAATCTGCAGTAAACACTGAGAGGATACGAGGATCAACCGTAGACAGTAGCGCCCTTCAGACGTCCACATCGACAATAAATCAAGGAAACTCAGTTACCAACAATGTGAGAGGAACAGGAGGTACCACATCTCATACCGTTTCCAAGAATGTTAACGGTAGCTCATCCTCTCATTTGATCGGTAGCAGCTCAGTGACCAAAAATGTTACTGATAGCTCAACCTCTCATGTGATTGATAACAGCTCCGTTACCAACAAAATTACGGGCAGCTCAACATCCCATGTAACTGGTAACAATTCTGTCAACAAAAATGTAACTGGTAGCACGAGTTCTCATGTGATTGGTAACAATTCGGTTACCAACAACATTACTGGGAACTCAACATCCCAGGTGTCATCTTCTAAGCATTTCCATCACAGGAAGAGTGAGTTCTCATCCGAAGCTGATGTATCCAATTCCATATTCCATCGCAAGAACATTTCAAACGACTCGAATGCTGTCAACAGCAGCCTAACATCAACTGGAAAGATGCAACGCAAGAGTATACTGAATCTACATGAGCAACCCTCCAGCAATAATATCTATTCGAATGATCGCCAGAGCTACAGTAGCATCCATCGTCAGAATAAGGAAAGTGATGTGAATACAAGTTTCTCCACTGAGCGTCGCAGTTGCACTGTGCATAAGGAAAATCGGGATCTTCAAATGAAGAGCGCAACATCCTCAAATATGTCACGCATTATATCGGGTGGTGCTGACAGCGGTAATGCCAATAGATCAAACCTAGAAAGGTCAACGGTGACACGCAGTTACGTCTCGGGTGGCATTGATTTTCCATCGCAATCGCAATCCCATAGTGAACGACATGTGACACGTCATCGTGGAAGTGGCAGCCAACATGTGTCTAGCGGCATCGATTTTCATCCCTCCCCCTCTTCCTCCTCCGCCTGTAACGCACATGGTCATACCGAACGTATTATGACCTCACGTCGGGGCAATCAATCCTCGATTAGTTTGGGTAACGACAAGTTTACCGGCTCCAGTCTCTACAAGAGCGAATACATAACTGCCCCAACAACGACAAACTGTGCTGTGCATAAGATTAAACAAGGTGCATTCCAACATACCAGAAGTACTCACGATCATAAGTTCTATAAGACCTCTAACTGAATAATATATGTATAATATGATAACGTTTGTGCGACTTGTCTTGTCTTCATTACACATATCACATAGCGCCTAAGATTCCATGACAATATTTTTTATACAATATCTAATATTTACCCAATAAAAAAAAAAAAAAAACAAAACAAAATTGTAATATTACAAGTTAACAAATAATAAAAAATGCATATAATTTTCAAAATAAATTGACTTTTTATTTGGGAATGGGAATTACGTGGAAGAGTATAAGGAGTCTATCAATTAATGCAAAAACTTGGTTATTCAACGTGAGATGATGTTTTTATTGAGAATTTTAAAAGATGCTAGTGTCGTTTGTTAAAGGCTATTATTATCATATGTATAAGTAGAGTAACTGTATAATTAATCGTTTAAAAAAACGCATTCAACTATGTATATGTATATATACTGGTATATAAATAAACAATGAGTTCTATCTATTTGACAATAGACTTACATACATTTCATTTTGTATAATGATTTATTGTTGTCATTCTGGAGTTTCTTGTTTTTTATTCCTCTATATAGTATATATTTATATAATATATATATATATATATATTATCTCTTTTAAATACTCGTTCGTTTATGTATATATAATCGTTACTTAAATTAGCTTAGGATTTTTATATATTTTTTTTGCGTGTATGTTTGGAAGACATTTGTTCGCTTGTTTTGGAAGACTTGCGTTACATTTCTTATTAACTAGAATTATTGTTCTTTCATTTCATTTCTTAAGTTTCTTTTTTCTTTTGGCATAATGTTACAACATTAATAATAACTATATAGTTTATGGAAGACATACATATTTGATGTTATATTGCCAATAACATGCAGAGCACAAACTCAACAATATATTCTCTTTGTTTACCCGGATACTATTTGTAGTGCCCGGTTCGATTAGACCATTTGATAACTATACGAAACTATAAAAAGAAATACTTGCAAATTTGATTTAAAATGGAAGACCGATCTCGAATGCATTAATTAGTGCATTGCCAGAGTCATAGATGCCAATAACGCCGAAGAGTACGCCTAGCCCTATTATGAGGTAGTCTTTAGCTATTTCTTTTTGATCAAGCAAATGCCCTTTGATCTTGATATGGAAGTAACATGGCCAAATAAAGCTTAACATGGTACCCGTAAAGCTGCCAATAAAACCCATCAGTATCGAAAAGTGTGGTATAAATATAGCCATAAGTATGGTCGTCACAATGATGCCCACGCGAAAGCCCAGGCCCCACACTTTCAGCTCACCATCCAGATTCCAGATGGTTGGGAATTTGGTCTTTGGCGGGCCACGAAAGAAGTTGCGTTCGAGTAGCTCGCAGGCAGCATAGTATGGCAATGGATAACTGAGTATGGCCTTGATAACCAGAAAGAAGTTCACCATACCCTTAAATCCCTGGGAGTGTAAATTATTGGTTATCACCTGCTGTGTGTCATTCTGGAAGGTGAGAAAGCAAATATAACCGAAGCCAGCCTTGAATATCGCAGCGGCTATGTGGGACCAGTCCAGCATCCAATTGAATTTTGAACGATCTATCATATTGCCCTCGAGGGTTGGTAAAAATATCTGAGATGTGTAGGAGAACACGATGACGCCCAATGAAATGGGAAAGTTCTCCATATCAATGCTCCAACGGACCTTGGACCAGCCCCAATCACCGATCTGCAATAGACAATAGCCGAGAATCACCGCGTTTATCACAATATGTGACATGGTACACCAGAACGATAGAGTCGACACCATTTTGAGGGACTTCAGGAAGCCCATCGGCAGCAAAAAGATGCCCACGAAGAGCATCCAAGAGCGTGAATCGAATGAACCTTGCGGATACGTTCCAGCGAGGAGATCACCACAGACAACCACATACAATAT
Organism: Drosophila funebris; assembly: GCA_018901825.1. NCBI lineage: Eukaryota > Metazoa > Arthropoda > Insecta > Diptera > Drosophilidae > Drosophila > Drosophila funebris. The sequence goes on from JAEIFK010000682.1 coordinate 5,158,213, forward strand.
GCAGGTCATCAGCAGTTCAATAAGCTGGGCAATGCTCACGGCACGTGCACCCATCTTGGGGCCAAAGCATACCTTGGCAATGGCCACATAACTGTCACGTACCCGCACCATTTGGCCCGTACTTGGATCCGGCTCATAGAGGCACTGCACCAGCACCTTGCCCGTGTAGCAGCAAATGTGGGCAATGCCCACCATCGCAATGATGGCCCAATAACCACCATGGAGTACAGCAAATGGCAGCGATACGATGAACATTCCTTGAATGGCATTCGTTACATTCCAGCCCGCCTGGAACTCGTCGATCTTGGAGCCGCCGCCACCTTCGCCCTCGCATACGAATGAGCTGCCCTCCGAGGCAACGCTGCCCTGCCTGTGGCAAACAGTAAAATACATTAGAGTAACTGCATCATTTGCTGATGAATAGAAGTTAACATACCTGAAGCCATCGGTTTGCTGATATCTACCATCGTATTCATTGCCCACAAATGATGTGCTTTGGTATTCCGTCTTGTAATCACCTTCAGGATCATCGTTTGACCAACCGCTGGCATTACGAAATGGATTCGAGCTCATCTCTGTTGGCTGATCGCTGCCATTGGCCTGGGCATCGACATCGGTTGGCGGAAACATGGCCTGTTGACCTTGACCCTGATGCTGCTGGTGCGGCTGCTGCGACCCTGGATTGCTTGTGCCGGGCGGTTGCTGGTAATCCTTGCGCTCTGGAATTTGCTGTCTGGCCGTTTGCATGGCCACATTGAGTATGTTCTTCAATGGTGGCAATGGTGTTGCTTTCAATTTCGTTATGAATGACATGTTGCGAGCACTTTAACTGGTGGGGTGTCTTACAAATTGCTATGAATATGTGAGGAGTTGATGGTGGTGTTGGTGGTATTATTGGTGGTGGTGGTGTTGGGTGGATGACGGCGGCCCCTTTTTTTTTTGATTATCAAGTAGTGCAGATGCTGATGCTGAAGCTTATCGATTTTGCAGAAATATTTCAAATGTTGTCGAATTACGTTATTAGCAACTTAACTTAAATAACATTAGAACATTAATTAACAATCAATTCGATTAACTGAACACAATGATTAATTTTGCTTTAGAATTTCTTATAAATTTGTTTTCTCTTTTTTTAGTTTTTGCTACGGAAATTTTCTTTTGCAGCGCACAAATGGCGCCCTATGCGTTTCCCTTATTCAGATCTATACACATCTTTGCTCACTTAGCTTAACTGGAACTGTGAACTGTGTGTTGTATTAACTCCAGCGATTGCATCTCCCGGAATAAAACTGTTGGAAATTATATTGTAAATTATTATTATTGAAAATTTATGTAACGTTATTGGGTGAAAACCTTCAGCCCTTCAGCACAGCAGCGCAGCAAGAAAAGAAAATTCGTTTGCGTTTTCCTATTGCTTATCCTTGCCTCTCAATCTGTGCGTGTGTGTGTGTGTGTGTGTGTGTGTGTGTGTGTCAACACTGCGCAGTCGCTGTGTATAGGTTGTGCTGTGTATTGGTTGGACAGTGTCAGATGTCTCAGATGTGTCATCATATGGTTGCAACCACGGTTGCCACTCTTGGTACCTTATTAATTCTTAATTAATTAATCTTAATTCTACTACTAATTCTACTACTCTTGGTACCTTATTAATTCTTAATTAATTAATCTTAATTTACTACTACTTCTACTTCTATTTTTACTTCTACTCATTCTACTACTACTAATTCTACTACGAATTCTACTACTACTAATTCTACTACTACTTCTACTAGTATTTGTACTTCTACTCATTCTACTACTTCTTATACTACTACTAATTCAACTGCTAATTCTACTACTAGTTCTACTACTTGTTCTACTACTAATTCTACTGCTACTTCTACTACCACTTCTACTACGAATTCTACTACTAATTCTACTACTACTTCTACTACTAATTCTACTTATACTACTAATTCTACTTCTACTACTAATACTACTACTACTACTACTAATACTAATTCTACTAATTCTTCTACTCATTCTACTACTAATTCTACTACTACTTCTACCACAAATTCTACTACTAATCCTACTACTACTTCTACTACTAATACTACTACTACTACTACTACTTCTACTACTACGAATTCTACTACTAATTCTACTACTACTACTACTAATACTATTTGTACTCATTCTACTACTAATTCTACTACTAATTCCACTACTAATTCTACTACTAATTCTACTACTACCTATTCTACTACTTATACTAGTAATTCTACTACTACTTCTACTGCTAATTATAATACTACTTCTACTAGTAATTCTACTACTACTTCTACTGCTAATTATAATACTACTTCTACTACTTCTTCTACTACTACTTCTAGTACTACTTCTACTATTAAAATACAAAGGACAAATGTTTTTGTTTTTTATTTGGTACTTTTGTCCCCAAGATCTGGTTGCAAAAATGTGCACAAAGTGGCAACTGTGGTTGCAACTTGCAACTGGCAACTGGCAACTTGTCAAAAATGCGTTCCATATTACAGAATTTTCAGTTTATTTCAATGCAAGCTAACTTAATATTAACATATTTAATTATATTTATCATATAGTATGTATAATGCAAAACTCTAGTTAATTATAGTACACATTCCTTACACAAGGAGGGACAATTCTTATGTGGTACCTAAACCAAGTGCCTAAACTCTAGTTTCTACTTTCCAAACAAATATAACAAAATGTTCAAGCATTACATGGACTGCAGCATTGCAATCTGCCTTGGATGCCTTTATCAATTGCTGTAGCAAGTTTTTCGCACACCCGCCAATATATTGCTAATCTCATCGTCCTTGCGCTGTAGCTGCTGCTGCTGCTGTTGTTGCTCGAAGAGCATCTCCATGCCGGGAGCTGGACTGCCTGTGGCCAGTGCACCATTTGCTGCAAAATGATGATGATGCGAATGTGGATGCGGATGTGGATGTGGCTGCGGATGATGATGATGATGCTGCATGGCCATGGGCCCCAGCTGAGGAGCAGCTGCTGCTGTTGGCCCTGTCGAAGGAGAAGGCGGCGGAGCTGCTGCTGTTGCTGTTGTTGCTGCTGTTGTTGTTGTTGCCTGCTGTGGCAGCAATTGTGTGGCAGCTCCATTGGCTTCATAATAGTTGCCATAATGCAAATAACTGCTCTGCATGGGCTGTGCGTAGGCGGTGGCGCCACCTGACGTTGCTGTCTGCTGGAACGGCACTGCCAGCTGCAGCGGGAAGGCGGCAAGGCCACTTGGCGTACAGGCGCCACCTGTGAGAGAGTAGGGCAACTGTGTGTAGTAACTGGTGCCAGTTGGTGGTGGCAACAACATGGCATTGTTATACGCCTCCGTTTCATAATCATCATAGTTTTGATTCGTATCCGGATACTTGATGCACTTCTGTTCCGTTGTCGCCTCCTTCAGCTGATCATAGTCCAGTTCATTGCTCTGATAGCGTAGAAAATCTTCATATTGCATGCCATACGCATTGGCATTCACACTGGGCAGATAATCATTGGACAACGTGCCCAGTTGCCCGCTGTTGCAGTTGCTGTCGGCCATGGCCACCGTGTAGCTGCTTAGATCGCTGCCGGAGATGGAGGTGGATATCGATGTGGATGTGGATGTGGCCAAGGACATGCTATTGTTGCTGCTATTGCAATGCTGTTGCAATGCTGTGTTGCTGCCTCTCATTGTGCTGCTGCCGTCATCGTCGGCACTCGACACGGGCGGATAGAACGTGCCCTTCACCGAGTGTCCATGATCCAACAGTCCACGATTGTTGCACGTCACATACATGCCACGTGCCGCCACCACTGCCACCGAGCTGGCCAAGGGATAGGAGGCATAGAGACTCTGCTGCTGCTGCTGCTGCTGTTGTTGTTGTTGTTGCTGCGTCTTGGATTTATCCTCAGCCTTGGAGAGCTTCTCATTGCGCTGCTTGCTGGCTCGACTTGGCGGCGTCGGCTTCGTTAGCTTCTTCAGCAGCAGGGAGCTGTCGTAACTGGCATTGGTTGCGCCTGGTGACGATTCGGTGCAATTGGAAGCCAGAGACTCTATTTGTTCCGTACTATCCGCATTGCTGTAGCAATCCACAGAGCTGGGCGAATAACTTGGCTTCAATGGCTGCTCGTACAGGCCGCCCACATTATGGGGCGTCGAGTTGCGGCTGTCGTCGGTGGGCGTGTTGTAGCTGCCACTTGTGGCCGTTGCCAGCGGCGGCGTTGTCAATTTCGGCGTTGCCTTGGACGTTCCCGTTGCCGACTGTGGTGAGGATTCACTTTGCTGCTCCTTGGCACCCGGTTGCATGGTGCGCAGCTTGGATTGCTTTCGTCGCCGGGGTCGATACTTGTAATTCGGATGCTCTGTCATGTGAATGACACGTAGACGCTCCGCTTCCTCCACATATGGACGTCGATCTTGTGGAGTCAACGAGCGCCACTTCTTGCCTGTGCAAGCAAGAAATAGAAGTGAAGATTCGATTCAATTGATGATTAATTGTTGAACTTACCCAACATTTTGCTGAGATCAGCGTTATGCAGGTCTGGATTCTCATCGGCCAGTTTCTTGCGCTCGATCTTAGCCCATACCATGAACGCGTTCATTGGCCGGCGGATGCGCGACTCTTTGGCACTTTTTGACTGATTACCGCCTGGTCTGTACTTCAAATCGCTTGGCATGACCTTGTGCCTGTCCATATAGCCACAATGTGGTGCACATATTTCACCCTTGTAGTCATAGCTCCACATGGACGCCGGCTCAATTGGTGAATGCGAAGCGCCACCACATTCCACATCCTGACCACTTCCCACCATTGTGGCATGCGGATGCGATAAGAATTTGTTCAGCATCGATGTCCCACCACCGCCCAGCAGCGGTATATTGCTGCTAATCAAGGTGGTGGTGCCTCCTCCGCCCACACTATACGCACTGGACACCATCGGCGAGTGACTATGACTGTGCACCGACAGTGCCGCTTCATTCATCGAGTGCTCGTTGTCATAGCCCGTGCTCTGTATGGCTGGTGAGTGAAGGCTGGGCGAGGAATGCTCGCTGCCTTGTCGCACATGGTAGATGCCATCGCTGGGACTCTCGTGCAGCAGTCGACCATCGGTCAAGTAGCCCACATGTTCCGGATAATCGCTGCCCACCGTCGAGTGGCTATATTCCGGTGTCCGGGACACATGCGGATATTTCTTTGCACTGCAATGGTAAGGCAAATCGACAAATTTATTGAAGTTATTCCGATTATGAAAGGGAATAAGATAAAAGATATATGAACTGAAGAAGAAGTAAAGAAAGATAATTCTATTTAGTTATATTTAAAATACTTATTAGTACCATATTTAATATATAAATATAATAAAGTTACAAATATTTCAAAGTATCAATAAAACTCAGACGAAAACTAAATATTTCTGTTTTTTATAGAGTATTGTATTGCAGTTTTATTAATTATTTAATTATTCAAGCATGGAATGTACAATTCTAAACAATTTGCAGCAATTTAAAGTGAATATAAGTTAATAAATAATTATGTATAATATTAATAAACCAAAAGTTCATTTTGAAACCAAGCAAACTCCGATGGAATATAACTTTGTCTTATGTGAAAAACTATTTTTTATGGAGAGGAATATTTGATATTTATAGATGAATGCTGCAATATTTTAAACAATTTCTTAAATTTAAAATAAATACAGATTGATGCAATATATGTACATAAATAATATAAGCAAATAAAATATATATTATTGATAAGAACCATTTCAACTCAGATTGAATGTAAAATTCTCTAAAAAAGTTTCCGTTAGAAAGGAGAATTTATGTATAAATCCAATTCAATTAAATATATAAATTAAATTAAATTGAATATATAAAATATAAATAAGAATAATATATAATTTTAAACTCAATTTTAATTTAAATCTAATTATACCCTGTACAGGGATATATTAACTTTGTGAAAAAAATTATTGTAACAGGCAGAAGGAGGCATCTCCGACCCTATAAAGTATATATATTCTTGATCAGTATCAACAGCCGAGTCTATTGAGCCATGTCCGCCTGTCTGTCCGTCCGTCTGTCTGTCCGTCCGTCCGTCTGTATGAACGCGTCGATCTCAGCAACTATAAGAGCTAGAGATACCAAATTTGGCATCAAGATTCCTGTACATATACCATACGCAGAACAAGTTTACTTTAAATTTTGGATACCTCCCCCTCCCCCCGCAATTTGAAAAAAACTAATAATAGCCACATTTTTCAACGTAGACACTTCTAACTTAACAGGTGCTTGAATAATATCATATAGACGCAATGCTGAAAGTTTCATAAAGATCGGTTTATAAATAAGACAGATAATCAGCAATAAAAGTTATTCCATTGAATCGGTGAGCAGCAGGCAGCAGCACAGATTGCGAGCGAGACAGCGAACGACTGCGACACAAGCATATGTAAATTAAGTGTCGTAGCACTCAGCTTTTGATTGAATATGTATAAATATGTGAAAGTTAGCTGCTATAAGAATGCGAAGAATTCATATGCAAAATGAGAGTTTCAAAATGTTTAAAGTTTCTTTGAACACCTGTTATGTTCTTATTTTTATTTTAATCAAAGTACCTACTATCAAAATACTTTTAATATAGAAGCGTGTACTGGTTTTAATCTAAATTATTATTGTATTATAAATAATTTAATCATTTAAACTTTATTGTTGTATTGGGTCGACTGCCATTAGTCGATTTTAAATAAATAAATAAATAAAAATATAATAGAAAATATATAAAAAATATATATATTTTAATTTATTGTTATCTAATAAGATAACATTATTGGACATTTACAGATAGTTTCTGTAATTATTAAGACAATCTGACATAATCCAAATATGATTATTTTTAAATAATAATAATTTAAAATATATATATATTTTTTTTTAACTATCATATAAATTCTGTACTTATTTAAATTAATTCCAGCGAAAATTTTACTTATATTTTATATATACAATTTAATTTTCTTTATATATTTTATATATATTTTTATTTGTATAATATAGAGTATATTATATTATATATATCTAATATATATTAATTTAATATGTTATATATATTTTATTTAATACAATAAAATATATAGAAATATCTTTTCATACTTAAAACCTTTACAAATATATAAATACGAAAATATATTTGTAAATAGCGAAAATATTCATTTGATTTGTTCAACTTGAATAATAATATTTAAAATACGTAAATTATATATTTCAATGCAGAAATTATAGTTTGTTAAGCATAGAATTGCTATTTGAATGTTAAACGCTGCAATAACCCAGAATAAAATATAGTTTTAAAAAGATAGAAAAAAGTAAAGTGAAGCATTGAACAATGAAAAGATTTAGAACTTTCGGTATTTAAAATTGACAAAATTTGTAATTAAATAAATAGATAAATATTTGTCAAACTTATAATCCCCATTGCAGTAACGTTTAATATAAGAAAAACCTGTGCAATAAATCAAAAAGAGTCAACAGTGATTCGAAAAAGCAGCTGAGAGTAGAATACTGAAACTAAATGCAGACTGAGAATTTCCAATTGAAATGAAACATAAATAAAACCAATTAATTGAAATTCCTTAAGAACTCTATCAATGGGAACAGAACAGAACAGAACAGAACAGAACTGCAGAACTGCGGCTGTAGAGTTGCTAATTAGAATTGGAATCGTTGTTGGAACATGTATCGCTTTGTTTTTTATGAGCTACTGTTGAAAATTACGTAGAACAGCCCAGAAATGTCGGCGATGTCGGGCTTATAATGATATTTAAAAGGGCTGCTAAATACGTTGACAATTTTCACGTTGTTGGCACGCATTCAAAAGAAGAGAGAAGAGAAGAGAAGAGAAGAGAAGAGAAGTATAAGGTAAAAACATTGCGTTTATAGCAGACACCACAGAGAACAGCGTATCGCGAGGAAGCGAAGAGCGGGAAGGGCAGTAGGATAAGCTGGTAACTGGACCAGGTCCCAGCTCGAAGGCTGCCTGCATCGTTGCGCTCCTTAATGTCAGTGGACATAAATGTAAATTGGGCGCGTGCAGCTATTGTATTATCAAAGGAGGCCGCACCGCCGCAACCACCGAGAGCCGCCCAAACCCGCCAGCCGTTGTGCCACCGACACCGTCGCCGTAGAGTAAGCAAAGAAGCTGTTGCTGTTGTGGCTCGGCATGGAGCATGGTGCAGGAGCAGGAGCTGATGCTGAAGCTGGAGCTGAAGCTAAAGCTGGGCAACCTTTATGCATAACTTTTAAAAGTTGCGACATATCGACACATTTCAAAGTAATTCGGCTTCCAGGAATCCAAGCAGAACGAAGCGGCAGCCAAACGAGACAAGTTTAAATATTACCAAAAGCTCAGCCCCAGACTCGCTCCCTAAGGGAGCAGCCCAGACGACTTCAGACTCCCGACTCCCGACAACCGACTCTCGGCTCTCGATTCGCTCCTGTCTCGGCCATATTGTGGCCTCGCTGTGTGCGTGTCTTGGCCCTCGTTCGATTTGTTACCGTTTGAATTTATTGCTGCCCACTACACTTTTGGTCTATTGTCTCTGCGTTCGAGACCCTGTGCTTGTCTGTCTTCTCTGTCCGTCTGCCTGTCTGCTCTTTTGCCTACCAACTTCGAGGCCCTCGAACAAGAGCTCGGCCTAATTGTTAGCCTCCATAGCCTCTGGGCGCAACTCTAACTCTAGGCGCTCTAGTTTTCAGCTGGCTCCGTGCTTTCTTTGGCCAAAACCGCAAAAAGCCGACAAAACTGCCACAGCGTTAAGGCCCCAAAAACTGAGACCCATGCCGAGGTCCATACCGCCAGCTGGATAATTTATTGAGGTTTCCTGGTGACATCGTTACGTTTTTGATATTCGGTTGCGGCTGCCGCTGCTGCTGCGGCTGCTGCTGCTGCTGCGGCTGCTGCTGCTGCTGCGGCTGCTAAATACTTGGCCAAGGTACACAAAATTATACCGTCCTGATCTGTGCGCCTGTCCAACTGTGCCCCCTCCCTCTCTCTCTCTCTCTCACTCTCTCACTCTATGTCTCTGAGTCGATTCGCTTTGCTTTATCCTAAGCGCTCGCTCACGATCCACGACGACGCGGCGGCTGCTGCCAATGGCTTTGCTTTGCTTTGGTTTTGGCTAAGCCCCGGTCCAAGACCAAGACAGTCTTAGCCATGGCCCTGATTTTAAAATAGGACACATACAGTGGCCGGTAAGTTGGCATTTTTATGCGCGCAAAATGTCAACATCTTTGCAAAATGCCACATATTCCACATTGCGGTCCTCTGTCCGCTCCTCTGTCGTTGTCTTTGCTCGTTCTGCCTCCATCCTCCATCCTCTGTCCTCTGTCCCCTGACTCTCCCTCTGCCTCCCTGCTGTCTGCTGTCCAAGTACTGAATGTCCGCACTGACTGTGGACCATGGACTGTGCAACGTTTTGTTTACGACAACCGCAACGATGACTCTGCTGGTGGTTTCAACAGTGCCGGTTGCTGCAACTTGGGCAACATGAACAACTTGGCAACTTGGCAAAGGTAAACTGGCAACTTTGGCAACTTGCGGCTGCCGCAAAGTAGGCAACTTTGGGCTCTGGCCTTAACAAGCCCCAAAACTTCATTCAGAAGCCGCATTGATCTGGAGAGAGTGTCAGCCCTTTAGCATATTGTGATTCATGTGTCGCTGCGCGAAGACAGCCTTTTAAGTCTCTGCCTTCCCTGTCTCCATCTCTCTCTCTCTCTCTCTCTCTCTCTCTCTCTCTCTCTCTTTCTCACTTGCAGTACGCAAAGCAAACTCCAAAGACAATCGAATTTGCCTGCGAAAAAGGCGGCGGCGTTTTGTAACTGATACTACATAAGAATACGTATATCATCAATATTCTCTGTAGATTATAAACTATTTAAATATCTCTACTCAACGAATATGCATATTAGTTAGTTAGTTACGAACAACTGTTGAGGGAGATTAAGCGAAAGTAAGTAAAATCTAACTCGCATGTTAAATGAGAGAGCCGTGTTCACACGTCCCAATTATCTGGCAAAGTATTTTGCTTTCTTCTTACGAAAGTTCCGACAATTCTAACAAATTTCCATTGCAATAATTTCTGAGAATAATTTCTAATATCTATTTTTAAAAAGATATTTAGAGCGTGAGAGCTTAACTTAAGTATAATAATTAAGATAACTAATCAAATTATTATATTTTTACTTTTAAATAATTTAAATAATAAAAATTACATCTACTTTAGAAACTCTCACTGCAAATATTAAGGAACCTTTATCATTACTTTTGCTGATAATAATATAATTTATATAAATTAATAGAATATAATATAATTATAATGATGAATAATAAATATAATTTAATATAATATAATAATAATGATGAAAAATGAGTATAATTTATATAATTTAAAAAGATGAATAACGAATATAATTTAATAAAATAAAATATATTAATAATTATGAATAATGAATATAATATAATATAATAATAATGATGAATAATGAATATAATTTAATATAATATAATATAATATAATAATAATTATGAATAATAAATATAATTAATATAATTTAATACAATATAATAATAATAATAATTATGAATAATGAATATGATTAATATAATTTAAAACAATATAATAAGAATTTTGAATAATGAATTTAAATATAATATTATATAATAATAATGATGATTATTATATATATATAATAATCATAATGAGTATAATTTATATAATTTAAAAAGATGAATAACGAATATAATTTAATGAAATAAAATATATTAATAATTATGAATAATGAATATAATATAATATAATAATAATGATGAATATTGAATATAATATAATATAATAATAAAGATGAATAATTAATATAATTTAATGTAATGTAATATAATAATAATGATCAATACTGAGTATAATTTATATAATTTAATATGATGAATAACGAATATAATTTAATAAAATATAATATATTAATAATAATGAATATAATTGATATAATTTAATATAATATAATATAATAATAACGATAAAAGTTTTCTAAAGTTTCTTTTTTATCTGTTAAAATGTATCTTTATTTAGAGTAATTATTATATTTACAAATCGAATAAAATCCATTTAATTATAGTTAATTTCATAATTTATAAATTTTTATTCTTTATAATAAAGTATTTTCAAATGAGAAAGCTAGCAGCTTTTAATGCTTTATATAATATAGAAATAATGTAGCATAATTTGCCATGTTTCCTGGAAACCTTTCGAGGTGCAGACCTGGTCTAAACGAATTATTTTGATGAATTAAAAGTTGGCCAAAACAATCAAACAAATTTGTACTATAATTATATATATAATATTATTTATATTTACTATAATATTTTAGTTTACAACACAATCAACTTAAGTAATAATAATTATTGCATTGACTAATCATAATCCAACAGTTGAAACTGAATCCATATTCTTCAATTTACTTCTATTTTCAATCAATGAATAAACTCAATTAATTTTGTATATATTCCATTATAATATTATTTATTGTATTTCTTCTATTCCTATATATCTCTATATCTCTGCGAACAACTCTTCAATAATATAAACTAACTGACAATGCTGTCTCCTCTTAACAAGATATATAAACTTAAACTGTATCCCCTAAAATGTGGCAAACTCTTCTGAAATGAATTACATTTCTAGACTCCTTAAATTGTTGATTTAATCATAGATTTCAATTAATTGAATATACAACATATGATTTGATACTCAAAACATTGATCACCATTCTGCCGGCCATATTGAGCGGGCTTGTAAACGTGGTAATAAAAGCCATTTTGGTTTCTGCGGCCACAGTGGGTGTGGCCTGCACAAGATGCAGCATCTGCTCTGCTCCATTTGCAGTCTATTGGTTGGTGGTGCCAGGCGCCCCAAAACCCGAATACATTTGTTTCCTACTCATTTCAGTTTGGCTTTACAAAAAAAAAAAACCAGTCTGAACGGTCGGGCCAAGACAGGCAGACAGGCCAGGCCAGGCCAAGCCAGGCCAAGACCTGGCACTGTTGTTGTTGTTGTTGCTGCTGCTGTTGTTGTGGTTGGTTTGGTGGTGCCAAGGCGATTGCGGCCCAGGTGTGATGTACTGGAATAACTTAACAACGCAGCTTAAACGCATACATATGCATAACTAGTCTGCGTGTGTGTGTGCTCTGTGTGTGTGTGTGCTGTGTGTATAGCTGTATGTAGATGCTGCTGTTGTTGTTGACCAATAAGCATAAACAGCTTCAGCATCCGGCCCAGCGAACCGCCATCTTAGCGCGTTCGTCGCTGCTTTAATGAACCGCAGCAGCTACAACAACAACAACAACTACACGGCGTGAAGGTAAAACGCAGCTCTACCTGTGCCAATATCTTGGCTCTTTCATTGGATTACGAATGAGTGGCCCAACCAGAGAGACACGAGACGAGAGACGCGTCTGTGCTCTGTGGTCTCTACGCATGCGCGCGCATTTTATGTGCTGCATATAAAGATTTCTACCTGCATACATATGCTACATCTACATATGTACATATATGTACATACATAATTAAACTAATGAAGCAGATGAGAAGAAAATAAAAAGCATCTACTGCTCTTTAGGGGCCGATCATGCAATTCACGAGCGACCGAAGCCGAACCGCGATCTGCCAACTGAGAGTTGAGAGCTCCAAGCTGCCAATTGCGAGCTGCGAGCTGCGAGCTGCGAATGGTTATGGTTCGGCTAATGAGGTTTACTGCCGTCGCCAAAGAAACAACGAAAGACCCAGTTCTCACACACAAAAGCCATTTGAAAATCTTAAGAAAAATGTACTGAAAATGTAATGGATTTTATCACGCACATAGTACACAAACACCCTCGCACAGCTTTGCCCTGCATGCAATTATAGATATATGTACATATATGTACATATATATGCATATATATATATTTATTTATGAAGGCAAATACATAGACTACATACCTACATAAATAGAGTGCTATTAAATGTTGTACAATCATTTAATATTGCAATTCGTTGGTCTTTCAAGTCCATAGCTTGTTTCCTGTTTCTACTTTTGATTTCATATATTTCTACAGTTGATTATATGATATTGTTAATAATTTCTATCAACACATTGCTTTAATACCCAGGCAATTGCTAACTTATTAGCTTACACATCAATTAAGTTGTCAATATGTGATTTATATTCAAATTAAATTGATTTTAAATAAAGTTAATTTCATATATAATTCTAAGTATTCCAGTTTCAAAGAGAGATAATATATTTTGTTGATGATAAAACTATCAAGCGTAACTTGCTAATTAAATGTTTATATACTTGTTAACTTTATGTCTATAATAGTTCACAGCTAAAATGCAAATCAATTGAGTTTAAAGCTCAAGATGGCCAGTATTGGAGTTGGTTAGGCAGATTGATTTATGGCAGCAACATAAAGCCAAGCTGAAACCTTGACGCATACACACATTTGTCATTTGATGTGAGACATCTTCAACAGGATGTCAGTGAAATATAGCAACAACAACAACAACAAAAAAACAGGGTATTAAAAGAGCTAAAGATTCCAAAAAATGTGACAAGCTTTCGCCTGAAATTGCGTAAAATATTTCTACTTCTTTTGTATACAAACTGCATATATGGCATAGCTAATCTGAAGCTGCGTATTTCGTTTAATTGTGAAAACATTTTCAAGTCAAAGTTTAGCTAGATTAGTTAGTAAACTGTGAGGTTTAATGCTATGCAAATATCATGCATAACTATCAAAGTGTTTAGATCAAAAACTAAATCATTTTAATGAGCGAAACCGCATGGTGACCTCTCTACCATTTACCGAACCAACCTAACTGACTTAAATATACATATATACAATGTTTTATAGTGCGCCTCTGGGGTTTTTTTTTTATTCTTTTTATTTTTGTTTCTCATACTTTGTAAACTTTCTTGTTGACCACGTTGTTCTCTTGGTTTACTTTCCACTTGACCAATTCCGAGTCCGAGTCTGACTCTGAGTCTGAGTCCGAGTCTCAGTTTTGAGTCAATGTCTGATGTTTAAGCTGAGAGACAGCCAAGACGGTTCTATATTCTATCTATCTATGTATATCTATATATATGTACTCAGACATACATTAACATATTCACACAGAACGCACACAGCGAGAAACGAGAAGGCGGACATACGCATACAAGTGCAAGTGCTTTATACCAAGTCTGTACTGTAGTTAGGAATGGGGGGATATTAACGGAGGTCACACTCTAAACTAAACTGAAAATCTAAGCAGACTTTCGTAAATGTTACACGTACATACATATATGCATATGTAAATGTCTATGTATATGCATATGTATATATGCTGATGTATATACTACATCCCCGTCGCCGTGTAGCTGTCGTGTTTTGAGACCTGTATCTGTATCTGTATCTGTATCTCTAGCTTTGTATCTGTGTGTGACTAAGTCTTGAAATGCCTTCCCTCCCCTCCTACCGCCAACTGCTGAAGTTTGTATATAGCCGAGCTAGCGACATATACGAGACATCTAGAGAATTTCCTCACCACCACCAGCGCATTTTTTCCATTTTTCCATTTTTCATTATGGTTATTAACTTGGAAGATATGTATCTTCGCTACGGTTGGATATAATTAAACAGCGAGAAAAAAAAAGTTGTAGTTTTATATATATGTATATATCTATTTTTTTTTTTTTTTTTTAGCATGGGAAAAATGTAAATATTACTTGTAATTTGTTAGCAGATGATGTGGATGTTCGTGATCATATGAGGGTTCCATTTTAGACGGCGGCTACACAGCGCCAGCTACAGCTACAACAACGTTCGTGGTAACGGTGACTGTGATGACGCTGACGATGATGACGATGACGACGACGACGACTTTGGTTGCAGGTTGTTGTGGTTCTCCTTGCTGCTGTTGTTGTTGTTGTTGTTGGCGTTGGCGTTGGTGTTGGTGGTGGTTTGGGCTTTGCTTTAGCTTTAGCAGGGCCAGCAGCATTTTGCTTAATGTTGCATTATTCCGTTAGTTTTTTCCCTAACCAACTGCTGGCCGTGGTAGCATTTGGCCCAGAGTACCGAGTACCAACCATAAATTTGCTGCTGCTGTTGTTGTTGTTGTTGTTGTTGTTGTTGCTGTTGTCTTTTAACTGGCATGTGTGAATTTGTGTCTATTTGTTGTGTCGCTAGCTTGCTGTTGTGCGGGTGTGTGTACCTGTATATATGTGTATGTTTTAATTTGTGCTAGTTTAAGCCCTAACCCACATTAAGCACTCGCCACTTGAGAATTTTGCAATAATGATTTTACTTTTGCTTTAATTGAACATTCATCTTAATACACTTCTCTTTTTTGTTTTGTTTGGACACTTGTCAGCATAGAGCAGCTGAACTTTGTGAGACATAAATGCATCTTGTTGCACACACACTGTATATTGGTTTGTGTTAATATTGTTGAATATTGATCGTTGATTTAAACCGTTGGCAGCTGCTGTTTTTGTTTTTTTTTTTTTTTAAACGTTAGCCACGATCAAGAGAGGTTGGCGAAACGCGTTTGCGATCACGAAAAGTCTTGCGACGACTAATGAACGTATCTGGTGCTTAAAATCAAGGGCTTCAACATTTCACAAAATAACAAAAAACACAAACTGCTCTCGGGTTGCTAGCGTTGTTGTTGTTGTTGTTGTTGTTGTTGCTGCTGTTGTTGTTGGCTCACAACTTTACAATACTCTTGGGAAAATGCACAGCACAACGCATTGGCATATAACCGGGCCTATATACTATTATACAGATACAACGACAGCGACAGTAAGAGCAAACAGTTACAGATACAGAGATACAGATACACGCTGTATGTAGATATTTATGATTATAAGCGCGACTCGTGCAGCTGCCGGAGATGTGGCAGAAAGTCAGAGCCACATGAACCACGCCGATGACGAACCGCAAGCTAACTAACTGCCAACTGCCAACTGGCAACTTGGCTTAAACTGTTAAACTGCGCTTGCGACTGCCACTGCCACCGCGTTCATTCTCTCACTCACTCGCTTGCCCTCTCTCTCTCTCTCTCTCTCTCTCTCTCCCTCTCTCTGTCTCTGTTAGCTGGTGAACTGACTGCGATCTCCGACTCAATTCAGTCGATTCGAGTCGAAGTCAATGCATAAGGCCAAAATGCGCACGAGCAAAACCTTTTGCACAGTCTTGGCCCAACTTGACGCTGAGCAGCGTCGCGTCGCCAGAGCAGTTACCCAAAGCCCAAAAGCCCAAAGCCCACAGAGACCACAGAGAGCGGCAGTGTCAGCTGCCCAGCAAAGCGGAACGAACGTAGTCTCATTCTGGGGCAAGCGACGATCTCTTACAAGAGCAAGCGCGCAACAGGCGTGCGGCAAGTTCTTTTGAATCAAATGAAACAGACTTATTTAATATTCCTTCTCGCCGTCAAGTATTATATTTTGCATACTCGCCAGTTGTTTGTATCTGTGTGCTGAGAGCTGTGAGCTGTGAGCTGAGAGCTTCAAGCAGCAGCGACAACTGCCCCGTCGCTGTCGCCGTCGCCGTCGCCGTCAACGTCTCCATCTACTCCGACTACAGCTCTGGCCAGCTGTCACACACACATTGAAAGCACTAAAACCTGTTCTCGGCATTTTAATGTGTTGTGGGAGAGACGTCTTTGCATTTGGTTTGTTTCAATTGGTGGAGGCCCCAACTGCGTTGTGTCTGTATGTGTGCCAGCTCCAAATACATGACTTACTCATACACGCAAATCAGCGCGAACACACACACACACACACACACACACACATACACAAGCACACGCAGCATATGCAAATATTGTAATATGCGGAACTTTTGTAGTTTGACTTTATATACGAAGTTATCAGAGGATCTAGCTTCATAAACTATTTGATAAAAATGTTTCAAATTATGTAAATATTTTTACGCAACTTTTTAATTACCTTAATTCATAATTTACTTAATTTAAAATATTTCCATTGCATTTCTTTTGTATTTCTTTAATTTATAACTTTTTAATTGCATTTATTTTGTAGTTTATTATAAAAATAATTTTTAAATGTATTATTTAAAATTTGAATTATTATGTGAAAAACAAACTAAAACAGTTAAATGTATTTTTATTATTTTAAATGCTTGAATCATGTAGAAAATATTTTATTACCCTCCCGACATTTATTTATAGTTGAATTTAACAAATGTCCCACATTAACCATTTAAAATGCTTTCATATTTAATCTCTTCATATTGCCTTATTTTCCGACATGTGTCCCGCAGCGCGACTTGGCCCAAAAGACCCAAAATAAAAAGAAACCTGCCACAAAATATTAATATTCAAATAGAGCCATATTTAATTTTTATTTCATTCTCCACCCACTTTGCATGCAGCCAACAACGCCGACTGATTGATATCCAAAGAGCGATAAGCTTCTAAATTGCATATTGCAATAACTGAGACCTGGCCAAGCCCTGGCCAGAGCTCAGCAACAACAGCAACAAGGAAGGAATGAAGCAACTCCCAGGCACAGGTACTTACCAACCCAAACAGGTAAAAGTGCATTCGGCCACGCGTAAAACATTAATACACACATATTCACAGTTTACCGAAATCAACAAAATAAATGTACAAAAAAATCAAAAATAAAATGCAGGCACAGAGTTCATAATTAAGCGCCAGAATGCCAGAAACTTTGCTCCTTACTCGCAGCGCGCCAACGACGTGGGTTAGATGCAAAAATATTTGTTTATCACATCGCGATAATTGCCGCCGGCGCTCGCTGGGTCCATCGATTTATGCGCACTGCAATGTGGCAACGGGCCAAGGTGCAGACCAGCCCAGACCTGGCCAGACCGGACAGAAGAGAAAAAGAAAACACAACAAGCGTGTGCCGACCGCCTTTGAGTTGGAGTGGAAGTCAGAGTCAGACTCAGACTCAGAGTCGGAGACTGAGGATGAGGATCAAAGCGTGCCTCGGTGGTGGGTACAAGTTTATTGGCGTGGCGCATGTGCAAATGGCTTAAGCTTAATGCATGGGCAGGCCAAGGCAACTGGCAAACTGGGAACAACCTATGCCCCGCTTTGGCTCATCGCTGCTCCAAAAATGTGGGCGTGTGACACTTGAGCTGCTATCGCCAGCGAATCTCTGCTTAAATGCAGCAAAAAAGGAAAACAAATTATTGATAAGCAGATCGCCCTCCCAGTGCACTGCAAGAAATTCTGAGGGCCACACAACCAGACAGTTGATTGGTATCCATACGATTTTGTTCAGTGTATGCCGTTCGCACAAGTTTTGCTGTAGGTGCAGTTGACTCTTATCAGAGATGAAGCTCGGCACACGTTGGTCCAGACTCTGCTTCTGCCACAGGCTCAGCTTTAGCATCAACCTCTGCCTCAGCCTCAGCTTCATTCAGCGGCTGAAGCACACACATTGATGTTGATTGCTGTCTGTTGGTTTTGCCTCAACGTTTTAGTTTTTGCTATGGTTATGTAAGGCAATGTGATGAGGTCGTTGTGTGCAATACCCGCCTGCTGATACAGCCGCTGCGGTAGGTATGATCAACAAACAGTTGAATATCTTGCAGTTAGTAAATTGCCTTATAACAGTAGAATGTACAGGCAAAATATTTGAAGTTAACGAATATTGTAATATTCCATTGTCGTACATTGTTCTATTATATAGCTAGAAACTATAAGAACACAAGTATCATGTAGTTTTGTAGCTTGCGCGCCAAAACAGTGTTGCAAGTAGTACGAATGCTCGCACTACTTCTTGTTGATTTGCAGCACTACAATTTTATTATTGTCATATCGATGTTTCGATAGTTTTATAAAGAACATCTCTAATTCGACATGGTAAAGAACGCTTTGACGGTCGCGCGCTGTTTTTAATCAAATAAAAAAGATAACTTAAATCACTGTATTAATAAGTAATTCAAAAGATTTTGATTGTGAAAAAATACAAACAACATGGATTTCGGCGGCACCCAGTCGTTGAACAAGATTTTGGAAGTAGAGGAACTGCAGGTAGTGCCCGACAAAATACAAGAAAAATTGTCGGCTTACATTGAACAATTTTCAAATGAATATTGCACACAACGTGCGGCAGCAAATCGCCTAAGTAAGTTAATTTCAAGTTTTTACAATTAATTGAGCGTTATCATAGTTTTACTCAAATCGAAGCCGGCATATGAGTTTGGGAAATTAGAGTAAAATAGTATTGTCTCCCAGCCGATGTGTACACACTGACCTTATGTACACACTTGCCAGTTATTGCAATTTTCGCTTGTCTGCCACAACGTTTAAAGAATAGTTATTGCGATTAAATCTTAATAAACCGTGGTCAGACATTTAAGTAATAAAATCATTCCAAACATGGATCTTAGTGGTCCACAGTCGTTGGCAGACATATTTGCGCCGGATGAACTGGAGCATTTGCCAACCGGCGTGCAGGACAAATTCAAGTCTTACATTGAAAAATTTTTCGACGAATATTGCAAAGAACGAGCCGCCGCGAATCGTCTCAGTGAGTAAAGTTGTTGCAATAGCAAAGAAGGGATATACAATTGGCATTTCGTTTAAATTTTACTCTTACACATTCTTGTATTAAAATTTTTCTCTCTTCTTTTTTTTTAGGTGAAACTGAACAAAAGAACGAAGAGTTAAAAAACCAAATACTCGATAATCAAGTGAAGTTTACTAACTTTGAGCAAAATGTTACCGAATTACGCACTCAACTTGACCAAGTGTCTGTTGAGCGTGACCAGCTGCTGGCATCAGTGAAAAGCTATGATCGCGATGTCGCCACATTGCGCAAGGAGAAGGGAGTTTTTGTCGATGAGCGTGACTCTCTTCTTAAAGTTATTGAGCGACAGAATGGGGAACTAGAGCGGCTGAAGCAGGACCTGGCAACGTATCAGCAGCAGCTGAGGAGCGCTATCACCGCCAAGTGTGAAGCCATTGCTCATCTCGATGAGGTGCAGAGTAAGGAGGTTTCGTTGGATATCAAGGAACGCCGGCTGGAGAGCGAGCGTGCTATGTTACAGAATGAAATACAATTGCTGAGCAGCGATTTGAATCGCAATAGCGCTGAATTGCAGAATCTGAGACGTGACCATTCCATGAACATAATGCATCTGGAGGTCCGTCTTAAGGAGAAATGTGACGAACTGCAGATATTGCAAAGCCAAAACTCGCAGTATTCTAAAGCCATTGAGGAATTGAACAAGAAAATTGAAGACCAAACTGACACAATTTTCAATCAAAACAATGCAACTGAGAAGCTCGTTGATACTCTGAAGAAAGAGCTGGACGCTAAAGAGAAACTGGTTGAGATTTACAAGAACACGGAATCTGAGAATAGCGCAGAACGCAATGAGCTGCTGAGGGGCATTTCTGACCTGAAGCGTATGGTTACCGAAACAACTGAACACTACGGTGAATTAGAGACAGAATTCCAACTAACCAAGCAATCTCATGCTGAAGAAATCACTGCTTTGAATAAAACTATTGACGCACTAAGGACAGAAATCACACACGCCAACGATCTATTGAAAGAGGCACAAGAGCAGAGTTTGGAGAGCGCTATTTGCAAGCTGGCACCAACAGCCGCTGTTGCCAGTCGGTTAATACGCTCCGATATGTCTCTTACCGAACTGTATTCTCTATATGCCAAGAATTCGGAAGAACTGGAGACCAAGAATATGGAAAACGCTCAGCTCAAGCTTCAGATCAAGTCAATCGTTGAGGAGATCAATGAGCGTGCGCCCATCTTTAAGAAACAAGACTCTGATTATAGTAAACTAACCGAAGCGCATAATCTGCTGCTACAGCAACGTGACGAGCTGGTGGAGAAGAAGATGATTCTCGAGCAGGAGCTGGAACAGACACAATTTGATGTGTCACGTCATGTCAAGGAGAATAAGAAATTAAAGCAATCGCAAGTAGATCTGAGTCGACAGGTTTGTCTGTTGCTGGATGAGCTGAACTGTTTGCGTGCTGGCGTCAATCGGCCGCGCAACCAGACGCAGCCTGGCATTATAAACAACTCCAGCGATGCCATCAGCAGAGATCTGGTTACATTTGAGTCCATTACCGAAATGCAAGAGCAAAATGTGAAGTTGTTGTCACTGATACGTGAGCTAACCACCGCTCTGGAGGCGAATGAGCTGAAGAATGATGAATTGCAATTGAAGGCATATGAAGAGAATTTCGAGAAAGCCACAAAGCGTTTAAGTGAAATGGAAGAAACTCTTAACCAGAAGAACAATACAATCGAGACACTGATGTCCAAGTGTGAGCGCTACAAGAAGTTCTATTTCGATGCCCAAAAGAAGTTAGGCAGCCAGATAATAGACCTAGATGATTCTACCATACTTATAGATGAGTCCCAACATGAGCAGACAAAGGCCAATGAGAAAACAACTAAGCTTGAGGCAGACGCCAAGTTGGAGCGTCGCATACGTAGTCTAGAGCAACAACTGGAGGATGAGTCCAAGAAATATGCAGAGCTCAAGGAGAACTACGATTACTACACCAGCGAGAAGCGCAAGAACGATGCCCTCGTTCAGGAACAGTTTGATTCAATGCGCAAGGAGGTGCGCGAGTTAACTTCCGTCAATTGCAAACTAATGAACGCATCCGAGTTCCAAAAAGAGCAAACGGAGTTGTTACAAAAGGGCATTGCTACCTACAAACAACAGATTGCAGCTCTCGAGGATCGCACCAAGAACTATGAGAAGACGATCGTTAAACACGAGCAGACCGTGCATATGCTGAAGGACGAGGTAATGTCAGCGCATCGCAAGCAAGTCGCAGCTGACACAGAGGCTCACAGCTTGCGGCACGAGAATCGTGTTCTTAAGGACACAACATCGCGGCTTCAGGCCGAAAAGGATGGCTTCCATCGTGAGCACCAGAGTCAGGCACTATTACTTAATAATCTGGAATTTATTAAGGCCAATCTGGAGCGTTCCGAAACTGAGGGTCGCCTGCGATTGGAGCAGCGTCTTGATGATACCGTGCGTGAGCTGTCTGCCCAGCGACGTCACTTCCAGGAGGAGGAAGAGAAGTTCCGTGAAACTGTCAATGAGTTCAAACGTCAAACCGAAACAGCCAATAAACTTAAGGAAGAGGAACGTCAACAGGCTGAAAAATATCATCAGGAATTAATTAGCGTGCGAGAGGAGCTCGCAGCGAAGGTTACTCAAGTGAATGATTTTAGTAAGAAGCTGCAGGAGAGTCTAACTCCCTCCAAGGATGAGAATCCTATCACAGCTGCCAACAAAAAGGCACGTGAATTCGAGCTGAAATACGAACAAGCTAGAATTGAGATTGAATCACTCACCAAGGAGTTGGCCAAGACCCGTGAGCATGGAGATCAGTTCTACAAGATGTCACAAAGTGCTGAAAGCGAAATTAAACGCTTACACGACATGCACACCGAAATTGTGGCCAAACTAGAGGGAGAGGTTAAGAAACTACAGAATTCAGAGGCTGAGCTGCAAACGCGTGTCACAGATCTGGAGGCCGAAGTGTTGCTCAGCAATGTGACCGAGCAAAGCAAGTCCACCAATCAATCTGATCAGCTGAAGATGGCCCAAGAGGAGCTGAAGAACGTGCTCGAGAAACTAACTGATTCGGGACGCACTATTCGTACTCTGCGTGCCGAGAATTCCACTCTAGCCGAGTCACTCAATTCCGTGGAGGTGAAGTATGCCAATGAAATGGTATTGCACTCGGCGGATATTCAGGAATTATCCAAGTTCAAGGCTGACTTCTTGAAGGTATGTAAATATTAGTGATTTGCACTTGAAATGGAAGATTTCTAATGATATGTAAATATGTTATACTAGGTGCATGATGAACTGAATCAGCTTAAGTGCGGACGTGAATCCCTGCAATTTGCTCATGATGAGCTGAAGAAGGCGAATGTTGAAGCGCAGAGCTTGCTGCAGAAAGAAAAGGAGGAGTCGGAGAAGCGTGTTGCCGATTTGAATGCGCTCAATTCCAGTCTGCACGATCAGATCGAAGCGTTGACCACTAAATTAGCCGCACTTGCCCAATCTGCAAACAATCAGAATGTGTCTACATCGCTTAATGAATCGTTGACTGAAACGGATGTGATCAGCTCGTCAGCTGTGGATGAAATCAAGAATAGTGAACAGCTTTTGAAGATTATCAAATTCCTGCGCAAGGAGAAGGATCTGTTTGCAGCCAAGCTGGACATTATGAAGGCTGAGAATGCCCGTCTTGTCTCCGAGCACACGATCTTGCAGAAGAAGGTGGA
Organism: Drosophila funebris; assembly: GCA_018901825.1. Classification (NCBI taxonomy): domain Eukaryota; kingdom Metazoa; phylum Arthropoda; class Insecta; order Diptera; family Drosophilidae; genus Drosophila; species Drosophila funebris. Next base: position 5,181,599 of record JAEIFK010000682.1, read on the forward strand.
TGAACTGAATGGTTATCTCAAGCAGGAACGTTCTAAGAGCGAAACTGATGTTGTTTCAGCTTCCAAGCACGAAGCTGTGTTGCGTAAGATCGAAACCCTCAATGCCATCACTGATAGCAATCGTATCCTGCGTGAGGAACGCAATACGCTGACCAAACGTGTGGCGGAGTTAACGGAGCGCATCAGCAGCGTGGAAAAGGAGCTGTTCCCGCTACAGTGTAGCAATAAGGAGCTATCGTCTAAGATTGAGGAGCTAAATGTGGAGAACACCTCGTTACGCACAGAAGCCATCAAGTGGCGTCAACGTGCCAATGCTTTGGTCGAGAAGAGCAACAGAAATCCCGAGGAATTCAAGCGCTTGCAGGCAGAGCGTGAAAATCTTGCCAAGATGCTGACTGCCGAGAAGGAGTTGAACAAAAAGCAGACCGACGATCTGGCGGCATTGAAGACACGCCTGGACAACGAGCTGCCAGCGTTGAACAGAAGCTTGCAGTTGCATGACGAGGCGCGTAAGAAGCAGTTGGACGAGGTCACAGCTCTCAAGCAAGCGAATACTCGCCATTCACAGGACATCATGGAGTTGAAAAATCGACTGCTACAGAAGGAAGAGGAGCTGCTTAAGGCACAAGAGGACATTGAAACTAAGGACAAGGCCATACAGGATAAGGACAGCAAAGAGTTGATGCTACGCAAGTTGGCCAAACGCTACAAGGACTATTACATGGGCCTCCAAGCCCAGACGGGTGGCAACGATACAGTTGCGGAGCTAGAGAAAGTGCGTTCTGAGCTGGATGAGCTGAATAGTGCTTTGCGCAACTCCAAGGAACAACACGACCAGCTTCAGAAGGAGCACGACGAGCTCAAGTCCCGCTCAACTGTGGAGCAAGACAGCAACGAGTCCAAGCAGAAGGTCGAGCAACTACTACAGGAGCTGTCGGTGACCAAAACTGAGTTGGCCAATCAGGAGACGGTACTGGCTGGCACCAAGACCAGCTATGATGAAACTGTGCAGCGGCTTGAAAAGGAATTGCAGGACAACATTGCCAACAACAAGGACATCAATGCGCGCTTGATGCGAGAGAATGAATCGCTGCACATGCGCATCAATCAACTACAGCGCCAATTGGGATCACAGCAGTCCACAAAGCCCTCCACCAGCTCCGTGGGCATGGCCGAGAAAGGCAACATCTCAGAGTCCTCGCCACGTACAGCAAATGTGAAGCCAATGTCTGGCTCAGCCACCGTCCAGCAATCAGCCACGGTGACACCTTGGCGTGGCAGTGAAACTCCACTGGCCAGCATTCGTCCGATTTCCGTGCAAAATAGTCGCACTGCTGCTATATTGCCCACCAGCCAGCAACCGGGCGCTTCCACTTCGACATCCACCTCTACGTCCACATCATCTGCAGCAGCAGCATCTGGAAGCAGCAGTAGTAGCTCTGCTGTGGGCAATACGGCACTGGTGCCGCCACAGCAACAGGTGCACACCACAGGCAGCGCTACGTTGGAGTCAATGGCCTCTTCATCGCCCACATCCTCGCACACTGATTACATGCCCTCGACAAGCTCCGCAGCTGTGGCAGTTGCTGCCATTCCACCCATGGGCGCCACCGCAGCGGCAGAAAGTTCCCAGGAGGCGGAAAGTGTGCAGCATCCGCAACAGAACGATGCACAGCTATTTGTTGGTGGTGCACAGCAACAGGTGGTGGCATTAGTTTCGCCTCGTGTTGAGGGTTCTTCGTCGTCATCTTCCAGTAGCACAACCACCTCGACATCCACTCAGAACCAAACTGTTCCCAATGTGCAAGAAGCAAGCAATCAGCAGCAGCCCAGCACATCAGGCAGCAGCAGCAGCTCCTCCACTGTGGTAAGCAGCCACAGTCGCCACACACCATCCAGTAGCAATGTGACTACTACTCAAGCGGGCTGCTCCAAGCGTCCACGCGATGTGGAGGGTGATTCCTCTACCAATGCCGAGGAAGGTGTCCCCGAGAAAATTGCCAAACTAACAAAACGACTGCGCACTCCAATGCACGGTGGTGAGTTATCGGCTGGACACATTGGGGACTCTGGCATGGATGTTGACCAAATGCCCACATCATCACAACGCGACCAGGAAGATGAAATTCAAGTGGTAGACTCTGATGATGAAGAGGAGGATGTACTGGGCCCTATTGATGGTGGCGATGCCGAGCAGGAGGAAGGTTATGAAGACTCTTACGAGCAGGATAATGAAATGGAGGACAACGATGGTGCCGATGCACCCGATCAGCACAATGAAGTAGACATCGAACAGGTGCAAGTGGAGGCTCAGGCTGAGAGTCAATTGCTTGAAGATTCACCCGCCAACGTATCGACTCAAGAGAATAATCAAAGCCAGGCAATTACTAGTGGCAGTGGTGAATCAGCAGCACAGCCACCACAGGCTGAGGCCAACTGGAAGCAGGCACCTTCAACATCAACGGCTGCTGCGCGACGCACAGAAAGGTGAGCTTATGAAAGAACTCGGTCAGAAATGATTCTTATTATTTTACCCATTTGCTTGTCAGCTCTGTGGAGATCGTGAGCTCCCCGCAAGTTTCCAACTTTAGCGAGCAGCCAACATGCGTAGAGATTGAAGTGGATGGCACAGCTGTAGCGGAGGCTGCTGCTGTGGTTAATGAGAGCAGTACCGGTACCAGCGTTGAATGCACAGCTGCCGTCGCTAGTTCGCCACAGAAACCAAATGAGTCAGCCGAGCAGAGCAGCAGTAGCAGCCATGCCGCAGAAGGAAAAGATAAACCGGATGAAAGTGAGAATACGGGAGTGGAGAACATAAGCGAGGCAGATGAAGCATTTGCCGAAGAAACAGTCGCTGGCCAAGCTGAGGAGTCTCAGCAGCTAAGCAATGAAAGTATGTAAATTATACGGCTTGGACGATATGCAAATTAATATGTATTAAATCTCCTTTAGATCCTAATGTTGGCACAAGCCAGTCTGTTGAGACAGAAAACCAAGATAATCAAGCAGAGGGTCCCTCAGAGGATAACGAGGGAACCGATGGCGTCTCTTCAGAGGGTGAAAAACAGGCCGTCGAGGTTGAGGTAAACATTCGCGCACACTTTTTTATTCAGACAATTGCTATCAATATTTTTCCTTAACGTATAGGAGGAGGGTCGCGAAGCTGAGGCAACGTCACCGTCAGAGAACACACGATTTCGCACACTACGCAGCGCGGTGCCCACGCGACGCGGAGGTCGCTCCATAATGCGCGGCAACAATAGCAACAACAATGCAAACAGACCAGCACGTATTGTATGGCAGCGCGACTCCTCGACGGGTGGCATGCGTGGTCATCCTGGCAATCAAGGCAACCAAGATCAGCATATGTCAAGCGGTTCGCCCAACAACAACAACCGCATATTCGCAAATCGTTCACGTGGTCGTCGGCCCATGCGACGTCCAGGGCCAAATAACTTTAATGCCGGCGGTGGCGGTTACCCGTGAGAGTGGGGAGAGGAGTCTGGCACAGGCTGACTATAATCCATACTGGTAGATTGATAAGGCTCTAGGCATTTACATATTACATTATAATTAAGCCGCCAACTGAAAATACATACACATATTAAATGCTCAACATTAATCAAATGTTTGTTGGTCTTATTCTTTTGTTTAATCAACAAATGAGACAAGAATTTTGTTGTTTTTTTAGTTTATTTAGTTTTGTAAAACCCTAACTCTGGAAAAAGATTAGATGTATCGTCATCTAAGATCTTGGGCGCTCCTTCTTTTCCTTGTAAAGAGCCAACAGGGAGACGTTGGCAACTTTGACGACCTTGAAACGGACACCGGGAATATCACCGACGGCGTGACCCTTACGACCGAAACCGGCAACCAACACCTCGTCGTTCTCCTCAATGTAGTTCAAGCTACCGTCACGGGGTACGAATGCGGTAATCTTCTTGCCGTTCTTAATGAGCTGCACTCTCACGCACTTGCGGATAGCAGAGTTGGGCTGTTTGGCTTCAACACCACTGTAAAAAGCGATAAAAAAAAAAAGATATGAATTAGTGGAAGCTAAACAGAAAAGAGTCGTGGATAATGATGAACTAGGCTTGCTGAATTACAGACAACAACTCACAGTATAATCCTGTGATTTGAGTTTCATATAAACAAAACACAAAAATATACTGCGAGACATCGAAAGTGGTGGCTTCAAAGGAAAATATAGAACATTGAATGGATGGAGCTGTACTTACACCTTCTCAAGCACAATACCCTTGGCGTGGGAAGCACCACCGAAAGGATTGGCCTTCCATCTTGTGCCCAAATGAGCCTTCTTGTAGTCCTTGTCGGCCCAACGCTGGTCGCGACGGTGATTCACATGCTTTCTGGCAGTGCGCAGACCTCTAGGCTTGCCTGTAAATTACAATAAAATATTTTTAATTTTGCTAACTTAACGTTTCCTTGGTGCAAATCAACAAACACAATGTAAACAAATGGCGAGTTCAGCGGCAGCGCTTTGAGGTTAGTTTGAATGCGAATTTGTTAAAGACACTAAATTGGCAAACTTGCACAATAACACTTGTAAATATCGTGCTACATTGTCCAAATAATGGGAAACATATCTTTGTCTTCATAAGGTGCACGATTCTTTCGATATTCATAGATTTTTGGCAGCCGACAAATTGCAGCCGATATTTGCAAGCTTCGGATTCGGAGTTTTGAAAGTAACTTTAAGTCGCTGCGTTTAATTTCACTTACATTTACTGCTGCATAACAATTGTATTTCGATTTGCACTCTGTTTATCGACGCAATTTGCGTATTTCTCACAAAAAAACACTCTTTTTAACAACTCACCCATGATTTTCCAACTATCTCAGGCAATGGCGGAAATAAAAGAAAGAGGAAGAGCCGATTTCTTCTTCTTCGCAGTATTTGCAGGGATGTATATATTGAATCGATATATCGATATGCCAACATCCAGCGCTATAATAATGATAATGGACTGTCCACTCCAAAAAGCAACTCTGCTGACAAGTGCTGCCCATAAGAGAATAAATATGTAACAGTTATTCGAAAGTTAGGTACTCTACAAATAATTGATGATAGGCAAAAATATTCATAAGATTATATTTATTTTAATCTCACATAGACTTAGAAAGTCATTGTGCACGGATGTGTACTGAAAGCATCGTACTTTCTGCATATTAGATATGCCATGGTGTTTTCTCTGTAGCGCAGTTCAATTCATAAACAAACAAAATATATTTCATTAAGGCGCAGTCATTAAACAATCGCGTTCTTACCAGTCAATATATCATTTCATTTTGACTTGTTCCTTAATTTCGTTGTGATTATTTTGAGAAATTAAAGAAAACTAATTGTGTCATGCCGTCTATTCGCAAAAAACTGGTAATAGTGGGAGATGGTGCGTGTGGCAAGACTTGTTTGTTAACGGTCTTTTGTAAAGACAATTTCCCTTTGGATTATGTGCCCACAGTTTTCGAAACATATGTGGCGGATGTTGAGGTTGAAGGATCGCAGGTAAGCCCCATTATTTACACATCAACTACGCCTATATGAGGTGTACTGCATGAGCCATACAGTAAATATGCACAGACAATTACACTCTTAATTGTATAGAAGAATTTCTTCACATTCGTGTATAGATACATACATATGTATTATATGTGTGCACAAATATATATTTAGTACACATCTTATTTTAGTGCCCACACTACGTGCCTGTGCCAGGGTGGGCCCCCAATTTGCTCAAGTCTACAAATGCTTACGCATGATTCACATTGACGTTGTCCGTATTCGCCTTTGTTTTCCGGAGATGTAGTTCTTGCGGTTTCAAGTGCTTGTTCAATAAGTAGCCCATATGCGCTGGCATTATTATTGATCTTATTTACGTAAATAATTCAGTTGAATTTGTATTATTTCATTATTAAAGGTGGAATTAGCATTATGGGATACCGCTGGGCAGGAGGATTACGATCGCTTACGCTTATTAAGCTATCCAGATACTGATGTTATTGTTATGTGCTTCTCTATCGATCTGCCCGATTCGTTGGAAAATATTCAAGACAAATGGATACCAGAAGTTAAACATTTCTGTCCAAATGTTCCCATTATTTTGGTTGGCAATAAACGCGACTTGCGCAATGATCCCGAGACCATAAAGGCAAGCCAAGTCAAAAAAAAAAAGAAAAGAGTTTATAAATAAAACAATAATCAAGTTTATTATTTGCAGGAATTGTCGATGGCAAAGCAACAACCTATCAGAACCGAACATGGAATGTCCATGGCGGAGCTTGTCAATGCATTTGCATATCTTGAATGCTCTGCCAAGATGCAAGAAGGTGTACGAGAAGTCTTTGAAACTGCCACCAGAGCCTCCCTGCAGGTCAATAAGAAAAGAAAGAAAAGGAAATGCGCCATGCTTTGAATATTTATATATCAATATTGCTAATATCGAATAAATCACATTGCTTCATTCATTTTATTCTCAATGGATTAGAACACATACGCATTCTTCTTATCCAATTATTATTATTATCAATTTTACGCTTAGCCATTATATCATAAATTTAATGCCAAACTATCAACTACTTTTGGATTGTCCCTTATCGAGTTAAATTGGCCATGGCAAAATAATTAATTTTGGTTAACTAGTTAAAGTTTTATGAAATAATTCATTAATTCCAAATACCAAAGGGCATTTGCCAGAGCACTGAAACTAAATTAATATTCTTATCTAACAAATTTAATATTATGAACAATAAATGTCCCCAATCTTATGGAATTTTTGATTGCAACTAAAACGTTTTTGTTGTACTTCAGTTTTTAGCTTATCAATCATAACGCAAGTGGCCCAAAAAAAGAAAAATAAGTATTTAACAAGTTGATATGGTTGTGCATTGCGTTCGATCACGTGCTAAATTTGATATGGAAATTGTATAAATTAATTCAAATAGAGCAATATATGCAGGCTTGTCTCTACAGTGCAAACATCATAATATTGACTCATTGTTTTTAGATTAAATGTTGCAATTATTATGAATTCCATATTTTGGTTATAATTGTAATCTTTAGAGTCAATAAAATAACCAACTATCTTTATTAATAACACCATTTCTACTATTTATCAATGCATAAGAAAATAGTCAGAATTGAACATGCTGAGTCTTCACTGTATGCTAAAATTATATCAACGAAATTTCCAGAGTTCTACCCAAAAAAAAAAAAAGAAACCAAATTAAAAGTATGCCATGCGATAAGCATAATTCAAAGTTTTGCGCTCTCATGGTAGAGTTCTGTGTTTCATATGGGGCTCTCGATTGTGTGCTCTGAATCATTTGAAGTTCATAGTACGCTTAATGAATTCGAATTCGAATGATTTGCGCTTTTCAGATGCCTTTTGCCTAATCATGCTAACCAACGATTGAATTTGTTGCAAACAATTTATAGACTAATGGATTGTTTTATTTCGTTTTATTTCGTCATTTTAAAGCAACAATTTCAAATTATAACTCACATGTGTGTACATGTATGGGTGTAAGAATATGCCGGTTACCTGCTTTAATCAAAATAACACAACACATAAGCTACGGCAGAGTGTTACCTTTATTTACCATATTCTGGCATTACCCAGAAACGTGAATGAATCTCATTCAAACTTTGGGGATCTCTTGTGAGTGGAAAAAGCCACAACACACACAACTAAATATAAATACCAGACACATTAAAAAGAGCATAATTACTAACACAAATACAAACATAATCGGGCAAACATGCCTGATACACAAATACCAATTCGAATTTGAGAAAAAGAAACAAAATTGAGCACACAACGAACTCCCATCAAGTGAACTCTAAAGAATCAAAGAACACAATACAGAACTCTTTAATTGTATCGATATCGGAATCGTAATCGACATCGCATTGCGTATACGTACAATAAGTTTGTGTGTGTGTCTCTTTCGGCTGGCCATTTTAGCTGGCGAGCAAAGGCGAAATCGATGGCGAAGGCAAAGGCAAAGGCAAAGGCGAAGGCAACATCGACAAAAGAGTGGCACATGTCAAAAATTGTTACCAGTTGGGAGCAATAAAGAGGGAGAGAGCAAGAGAGAGAGGGAGCTTGCTCTGTGTGTTTGCTCTCTTAGTAAGTTAGTAAGCAGCAAGTATTGCTGCTTAGTGCACTAACACTTACTCAAGCACCCATACTCACACCGACAGCACATTGCTGCAGTCACGCTCACACATGCGCACTGTCTTTGACTGGCAGCGCGCCATATTTTTGTAGGTTTGCCGGTTGTTGTTGTAGTTTTTCTTGTTGCCAGAGCATTTTGGCTCTCGCCGTGGCTGCTGCTTTTATTTTTGTTGCCGTTGTTGTTGTCGTTATTTCATTTTCATTCACGACGCTGAATGAACGATAACGAAAGGGTGAAGGAGTGTAAAGAGGGGGGCGACCGGTAGTACGTGGAGCAGTTTCGATGTCTGATAATGTGCGTTTACAAGAACGAACAACAACAATGATACGAAAGCAAATACAAACACGCATACAAGCAAACAGTAAATACAAACACAGGCGCGCCTCATATGTATGTGTGTGTGTGTGTGTGTGCTTATGTGCTGAGTTCTCGTGGAGGTGCCTGTGTATTGCGAGGCTGCCTTCTGCGTACTGTGTGTGCTGTGCTGCCTGGAACATTGCTGCGTTGTTGGTGCTGCTTTTGCTGTTGCTGTTGCTGCTGCTGCTGCCGTTGCTGTCATTGCTGTCGTTGCTGCGTTGCTGCTGTTGCTGCTGTCTGCTTTGTGGTTTATACTGCCAACACATTTCCATTTCCCTTTAGTTATCTTTAGTCAGTCGCTCGGATCGGTCGGTAAGCGCGCGATCAATAAAACAAATTCAAGCGCCGCTGAGAGCTCGAATCAAAATAACAGAATAAATAACATATAATAAGAATCAGAACGAATTTTTGAAACGCGTGCCTTTTTTTTGTGTATGGAGGCAGGTCACACATTTCATATGCTCCACATATGTATGTAATCGCTGATACTTAGACAAACACCTACACATACACATGTTTGTATATAGTTATACACATGTACATACATATGTATATATAGACACACACGCACATACATACACACATATATAAATCGTACGAACAGCTGCTAAACCGCTACAGATAATCAGATACAGATACATATACTACATAGAAGTATTTATAAGCGTGTTCGTTCTTCGTCGATGTGAACACATTCAACAGTTCGGTTCAGTTTCTAAATTTGCGCTTTTTTTACAGTTAACTTTCGATTTTTTTCGTGCTGCGTTCGTGAGTTGCTTTCGCTTTCTCGCATAAGAAATTCTTTACACTGCCCACGAGCGACCGGGGGCCAGAAATAGCCCAAACGCATTGAATGCTTAAATACCGCAGGTTCCACTTTAATCAAAATTTCAAATAAAAAGCGCACAGCGCCAACAAATTGAAAGCTGCAACAGACAGGCCACAGCAGGCACAACAATACCAACATAAAGGTAAGCACAAGAGGGCCAACACACATACACACACACACGCAGACACACGCAGACAGAGAAATACGACAACAGACAGACAGATACCACGTAGCTATGGCTACAGATGAATGGCTATAGAGCTGGCCTTATGCCGCTGTCACATGACCGCGCCCCGTCGCACAGCCCCTGTCTCTCGCTCTCTCTGTCTCTCTCTCTCTCTCTCTCGCCGTCTTGACCCGGCCAAAACGGGTTTTATTTTTTTGGCTAAAACATACAAAAACATACAACAACATCTGCCGCCAACTCCAATTGCGACTCCGCGTGCAGCGGCCAGCGGAACTTAGTCACAATTTTAATGTTCTAACTTCCACTTCTCTGCACGTCGCGCCAGACAGTTTTGATATTTTTATGTGGCAGGAGAAGAGAGCGATGCGAAGTTTAGCAATTGCCAGAAGAGTCATCATGCCAATACCAGGAATCAGGAACCAGAAACACGTTAACACGTAAACGGCTTTCGAGCACCTTTTATGGGCGTGGATATTTGTTGTTGTTGTTGTTGTTGTTGCTGTTGTTATTTTTTTTGCTGACTTTGTTTCGTTGTTATTCCCATGTTGTTTGCTGTTTTCCGTTTTCTACCCTGAACTTGAACGACAACGGAAGAAAATCAGCTTAAGAATAGTTCGATAATAAGCCTGCACTTAAAAAATTACAGATACAGATACTACAGATACTATTTATAGCAGCCAGTTATGTAAATGTTGAAGAACCTATCAGTTCCTGCCCATTTCGCGAGCAATTTACCTTTTATCTTAATTGCAGACACAATTACCATGCAAATTCACTGAAAAAGGAAACTACGAAATTGTTTCGTATATTAATGATTTTGTTCGTCATTTTTATTTTGGCAAAAAGAAACAACAAAAAATAGAAAACGCGGCACACCCTGCACACACACACATGTATGTATACATATGTACATATCTTCCATCTGGTGTGGTATTAATAACTGACAACTGGTGTGACTCACTTATTGAAAACATATCAAAAGTGGTAACAGATTTTGACATTTGCTCAAGGTCTTTCCATTGATTTTCCTTTGATCTGTGAGCATCAGTTACGCCCCCCAACCGGTTGACTCTGAGCTAAACTGTTCATTTGATACCTTGCACCCTGCATTTGCATAAGTCATGTTCATGTTTGGTTATGCTCGACTCTTGAATGCGCTGCAGTAACACAACAAGTAGCAAGTTGTTAATGTTGTTAATGAAAGTAGAAATAACAATTGAATCTAGACTAACCTAGTTAATCATGTTAGACATGTACAACTTATGCTCCATTATAAGGAGTACTCGACTCTTAAATACGCTGCAATAACATAAGAACATTAGAGCAGCTCTGCTGTGTAAAGTTTGGATCATGTAAGACACAAGTTGTCAGCATATATATTTATATATTTACACTATATATTTACACTATATATTATATATTTGAGGCAGCGTTACCAAATACTGCAGCAAACATTGCCACAATCATTCTCTACACATTTACCAATGTTGTATGATGTGACGCGTGTCTTGTCGTCAAAAGAAGCATTAGAACTGCAAGAGTTGTCATAGATGACGTTGGAGCTGTGGCTGCTATTGAGATTGAGATTGAAACAGAGACAGAGGCAGAGTCTGAAGCTGATGCTGATGCTGAAGCTGAATCAGATGCCGATGACCCAATTGGCAAAGCCTAATTACATTTTAAGTAAATACTATGGCATGTTAGTAAATATTTTCATTAGCTTGCGTTTCATTAATTATGAGAATAGAAATCTAGAAACGAAAAACAAAAACAAAAACAAAAACAAAACTAAAACCAGGCTAAGCAGCAAATGGCATATATGTATAAATAAATATATATTAAATATATTTATATGCAGTAAACATGTTTTTCGCATTTACAATGCGCCGCACAGTCGGACAGACGGACGTTTCCGTCTGTTCAGACAGTCCGTCATTGCCAAATAACTTGGATTTCTTTTTGCTTATACTTCATACTTCAAAATTCTTGCGGTTTATTAATATTATATATATATTATTCTGTTGGCTTTGCCTGGCTGCATTTGCGAGTGGAACCTTTATCAAAATTGAGCACGAAAAACTTTTCCACTTAGGGTAGATGAAAAGCACTAAAAGCAATCGTGTTAATCAGTTAGTAAATGTTTACATATTTGCAGTTGATTAAGGCAAATCAGAAGCTGTATTAAATGTGATCAATACTGTGCTAAGTGTGTGTGTGTGTGTGTGAGTGTGTGTTGATAAGTTCGTAGACAATTTTCGAATGCAATTTCAGCTTGTTTTTGTTTTCTGTGCGCTTTTCTTATCAGATTCGTTTTGAAATTCGAAAGCATTTTGGCGCCAATGTCAACGTTTGGTCAACAATGTACACGACTCGTATTTCTAGCTGTATCGCTGTACAGTTTGCTGTTGTTGTTGTTGTTTTTGATGCTGTTATTGTTGATCTTGCTGTTATTGTTGCTCTTGCTGTTACAGTTGCTGTTAGAGTTGCTCTTGCTGTTACAGTTGCTGTTAGAGTTGCTCTTGCTGTTACAGTTGCTGTTAGAGTTGCTCTTGCTGTTACAGTTGTTGTTACAGTTGCTGTTACAGTTGCTGTTATAGTTGCTGTTACAGTCACTGTTATTGTATAATTGTAGCTTTTATAGCTTTCAACTAGAGCCTGACTACTGGCACGTGCAGATAACCCAATCAATAATCAATTTACACACACAACACACACACACATACACGCAGAACACACGCATAAATCAGTATCATGATTCTATTGTGCCATCGCATTTCAAATGCATCATCAATAATTGTGCGACTTTACTTGTATTTTCCATAATTTCAACATGTTAATTGATTTCGAATCGCATGCTCCACTTCCGACAAAGACAAATATGACTATTTGCTCGTATTTCTTTGGGTTCGGGTTCGGGTTCGAGATCGAGATGGGGTTCGGGTTCGGGTTCGCGTTCGAGCTACATCTTTTGCCTATGGCCGGCGACCATTGATCGCTCCACTAATTGTTCATTAACACTGACGCTGCCAACACACACACAGACACACACACACATAGTTGACGGGCCTTTGTTCATGCCGATAGTGGACAACAACAACAACAACTAGCAGCAGCAGAAGAACAAGCATACAAGCAACAACAATAGCTGATAAAGTGCGTCCCGTATATATAAATACTCTGTAGATATAGCATACATATAGAGCATATAAATAATCTTTATATAAAATATATAAACTATGTGATACTACAACAAAAAAGGCAAGATAGTTATTTAACAAGCTCCAAAGGTCATAACTTAAAGCATATATAACTTATATAATATATGTATATATAACTAAAGTCTACTTTATGGCATATGAAGAAAGAATAATACAAAGCTAAGAACAAAGATACTAGGGACTGAAAGAATGATAGCCTGCTCTTTATGGGTTAAGAAACGATAAGGAAACTAATGTATCTATATATATCATATATATATATATATCATATATTCTGCTGTAATCTATACTATAAAAGACTTTTCTCTTTATGGAAATACCAAAGACCATATCAATCATTTGCACGACAGCAATATGCGTTATAAATTATATAGAACACATATCTCTGCACTTCCATTAAGATTGAACATAAAGTCAATAATTGAGCTCTTTCGAAACTCATTAAGCAATCAATTGATTGTTATGCCTTCAATGGCAGTTATAAGTTAGAGTAATTTAATTATAATCAATAGCTCGTATATTAATAGTTTGATTATGTGTGAAAACAATTCAGATTTCTTGCCAATCAATCAATAGCCATACAGATAATAGTCGAGAGTTGAAACAGCTATAGAACTGAGTTTTATGTTCACTTCAAATTGCAAATCTTTCATCTGGCTGAGAGCTGCGATGGGAATTGTGGTTCCTTCAGTGTTGAACTTGTGTTGCGCATGCGCAATTCATGGGTTCGCAGTGCTTGAGTGATTCAGTATCGTGACTGTGTGTATGCAGGTCTTGGCCTGGGTGAAAGGCCGTTCAATGAACTTGAGCGCCAGCGCACTAACAAAACAGTCAGACAACCAAACAACCAAACAACCACACTAACTTGAGAGACAGTTGTTTTAAGTGTTTCGTACAATTTGGGGCAACTGCTGTGTGTGTGTGGCTTTTAAGTGGCGCACACTCAGTGGCTATTCGATTTGGCCATAAGCAATTGTGGCTTGTTGTTCATCGAGTGGAACAATAAGCTGCCTTATTTGGTGGCAGCCAACAGGTTGGCGTCCCAATGTTTAGCCCACATTTAAGCTAATTAATATTTTGAGCATAAAAACGTTTAATGATTGCTGCACATGTAGCTACAAATTGTGGCGCTGACAGCAGCACACACACACACACACACCCACACACACACACATAGCAAATACAAACACATGCTACACGCTTAAGTGTTTGGTATTTGTTTGTGTAGCGACAAGGAGGAAAATATACATAGGAAATGCGGCAGACAGACAGACAGACCTAAGTGAAATACACGCAGCGACACTTACAGATTCAGTTACAGCAACAGCTACAGCAATAGATACAGATACATATGTATCTAGGCATAGCTATGCTAAAAGTAACAGGCAGAACAACTTGAGAATGTCGGCTAGACAACACCCTGTCCATGTGTTGCTGCTCTGCGTCTATCCCTCTGTCTAACTACAGCTATCTGTCTCACTGTCTCTCTCTCTCTCTCTCTCTCTCTCTCTCTCTCTGTCTATCTGTCATTCAGTCTTTATATCCCACTAAGGCCATATGTGTTTACCTATAACATTTATTGGTTCAATCGACAGACATCAATTTAAGAGCCATCAATAGCCGCCAATTGCCGCTGACAACTGTGCGGTAGTCGCAACGACTGCCTAGCGGGGCAGGGGGAAGAATGCGGGTAGGGGAAGTGATGAATGGGTATTGCTGTTTGCGCACAGCAGGATTAGCTTACAACCAGGCTAAGGCTAATAGCTCCTTGCCACATAATACGAACACTACTTCCATGTGTGCATGAGCAAAGCAAAGTAAATAATGTATAAATGGTGCATGCGACTGCCAGATGCCCTGTAATATACATATGTCATTCGAGAGAGACTGTAGAGTTTGTCTCTAACATTATCTACGATGATAAGTGAGCTAAAGTAAAAGTATGAGCTGCCTAGACCTCTACATATCATAACACTCTAGTATGCCATGCAGTTGCTGTGCTGTGCTTGTGTTTGCAGGGTATATAACAAGTTCGGGTTGGAGAATAGGACAAGGACTGGCCACTGGGACTGTCTGAAACTGTCTGGCACTGGGCGCGTCCTCACAAGTCGCAAGTTGTTGTACTACACAACACAATAAAATGGTTCGATGTCGTTCAACAAGTTGACAACGGTCTAGGTCTATTTATAGAGCAGCAATAGCTGCAAGTCAGTTAAGAGTACGAACCGTAGCAGAAGCAGAAGCACTTGACCGGCTTCTTGTGCTTTGGCGTGCAATGTGCTGAGCCATTTCCTATTTGTCCCAAAGCATTTGGGACATAAAAACGCAATCGATGAAATACGAGACCACTTTTGAGTCGTCTATAATAATACGAGCAATAATAATAATAACAATAATAATGCCATTGCCTAATAAACAATTGTTGTTGTGTGGCGTGGACAATCTTAAAGTAATTTGTACCATTGACTTATTTATGGCATTTAATAAACTGTCGACTGTTCCAAAATTCCAATAATCAAGGAAATCAACTTATCAAAAACATCAAAACAGCCAGCCAGCGTAGTCACATGTCAAGCGGTTAGCCAAGTTGCCAAGCAGTTCTCAGTTCCCCGTTTCTCTGGACTTTATTATTATCTAATACATAGACCGACAAATTCAATGCAAAGCTCCTCTTATCTGGCACTAGACCTTGGCTAAGCAAATCTCCACAAATTAATTGATTTATGCCCAAAAAAAAAGAAACTTCAGTTGTTGGCCACAACCGTCTATACTTGGTTTATTAGCTACTTTTCGGCAGATAATCAACTATTTACAATGTTCTAATCAGCAACTAAGCGCCAGACCTTGAAAGTTTTACTGCGACACGTTGCCAGGCGCTAAAATCCCACAAAACTTGTCAACACAATCTGTACCTTAACCACATTACATTTTGGGCGGGCGAAGAGCAGGTGGAGCAGTCATTCTCCGTGTGTAGTAATCCGCTTTATCAACTGCTTGTTAATTTGCATATAAAACAAATCTCTGGTGTCATAAATCTTGCAGCATATTCGTGAATTGAATATACATTGTTATCTACAGACAGATAGCACATGCGACACATAACATTGTTATTGTTACTCATATATTAAGGGGATTTGTTTCTATTACATTTTGGGATGTTTGTCGACAAGTCTAGTAGGCCCAATTAAGTGTTTGTTTGCAGCCAGAGATTAAGGCAGAAGCTTAGCTTAAGATTTATTTCAAACAGACAAGAGATTTACTTAATCTTTAGGTTAATCAACTTCTTAGTTACAGCCCAATTAAGTTTCCAGACATTTCAAACAGACAAGACAATTACTTCATCATATCATTGGGCTAAGTTACTAAAAAGCACTACAACTGCTACCAATGAATAGTTTGCTTATTATTTATTTATATTTATTTGATAACTATAGTTATGTAACTTTATGTAAACTATTCCCCTTTGAAGCTGACAATCTGCAGTTCAAGTTTATCTCTTTATTATTATTTGAGTTAAACAATTTGTAAGGCAAACTAAGTTGTCTCACAACTGATTGCAGCAACTTTCAGATTATGGCTTATTTAGTTTGGCTCTTATGCATCCAGTTGGCTACACAAATCCACGTAGATAAAGTCAAAAATAAAATTAGGAAAAACAAAATTAAACGAAGCTCAAGGCTAAGAGTTTGTTGGCCATAAGAAATGGGTACAAACAAAATGAAAAAGAATAAGAATAAATCTGTGAAAACAAAACACATGTATGTATCATTTTGGTTGTGTGTGTGTGCGTGTGTGTGAGTGTGTGTGTGTGTGTTCTTTGCCATGGGAAATGTAAGAAATTAACAAGACAACTTGGTCACGGAATTGTTAAAAAATTTCTATTCATTATTTTTTGAAAAAATACATTAATTTGTTGCTATTTTTTTGCGATACTTTTAAGCAGCTTTTGACGTAGGCTGTTGTTGTTGTCGTTGTTGTCGTCGTTGTTGTTGTTATTCCATTCTATGCTTGGCATTGGCCCTGGCACTGCCATTGAGGTGAGGGGAGGGCGTTGACGTTTGACACCCACCCACGCACACACACACACACACGCCGATTGACGTCGTTGAGATAAACAAAAGTTAAGCACATTTAAGTACTTAGCTATAGATAAAGATACAGATACAGCTACAGCTACAGCTACAGATACATTTACAGCTACAGATACAGATACATTTACAGATACATATATAAATTTCAGCTACAAATGCAACATTAATACGCAAGAGTGTGGACACGTGACAATTAGAAATCTATAGCGTATAGTAAATATTATTAAATAGCATGGAAAGCGAAAGTGTCACGGCGTTCAAGGGGGCGTATGCGCAATTTGTGTGAATCGTGTGTCGTGTGAAGGCCACAACACTTGATAAATATTTGCATAATAGTGCTTAGTACAAATTGTTATTCATATCTTTCCCTTCCCTCCCCTTGCAGCATCACAATGCCAACACAACAATTGAAATCCCAGGAAGAGCTGCCTGGCTTAAATGCTCTGGTCTCCAAGCATCCGGATAACAAGCTCGAACAGTTCAATGAGGCGGAGGAGGAGGAGGAGGAGGAGATTGAGACGGCAGCTGTGGTTGTGCCACCGGACAGTGGCTGGGCTTGGGTCGTAATGGTTGCCTCCTTCCTCTGCTGCACGGTCATCGATGGCATCGTCTTCTGCTCGGCCAGCATACAGGAGTCCCTCATGGCCGAGTTCAAAGTGAGCAAGTTTTATGTCACATTTGTCTCGTCGCTGCTCAGCGGTTGTTACCTGATGGCCGGCCCCTTTGTTAGTGCATTGGCCAATCGCTTTGGTTTCCGTCCCGTGACCATTGCGGGTGCCATCTTCAGTTCCATCTGCTTTGGACTGTCCTACTTTGCCACAAGTGTTGAGTTCCTGTTTATTGTCTATGGCATCCTTGGAGGCATTGGCTTTTGCATGGTCTACATACCCGCTGTGGTCATCATTGGCTTCTACTTTGAGAAGTGGCGCGCCTTGGCCACGGGTGTCGCCCTCTGCGGCTCCGGTGTGGGCACCTTTGTCTTTGCCCCGCTAACCAATATACTGCTCGAGAGGACCGGCTGGCGCATGACGCTGGCAATTCAGGGATTGATGATCTTATCTTGTGCAATCTTTGGCCTCGCCTTCCGTCCAATTCAACCCATTACGCTGGGCGTCACCGAGGATGGCACTGTGGTCGATGAGGAGAAGACCAAGTTGAATGGGCATGGCAACACAGTGGCGCCAACGCCGCAATTGCATCAGGCGGCGTTCACCAAGCCATTGCCAGAGGGACGCTTTGCCTACTCGATGCCCAACTCGGCACACAACACCTACATGGGTGCGTCTCAGCGGAATCATTACCCAACGGCGGCCGAGATCTTCAAGGGCATGAATCTGGAGCGCAGGCCATCGGGACAGGCTAGCAAGGGTACGGAACTGAAGCAACTACGCAAATCGCAGCCAACGACACCGAATGGTGATCCCCAGCAGTTGACCTTCAATCTGCACAAGGAGCTGACCACCGTGGGTGAGAACGAGGAGGAGGCCGAGAACGATAATCTATTGGAGACGGAGGCAAAGCCAATCAGCATTCAGGCACGTCGTCACACAGTCTCCGGTCGTCGGCCACAGGATCTGGCCAAGCGGGCAGCTGGCGGGGCACATGATGCTGCCCATCATCATGGCCAGTCGCAATCCTCGTCACGTCCCATGTACAGAGATGATATCTTCTTTACGGGCTCCCTCACACGCATACCACAGTATCAATCACAGACCTCGCTGGCCTACCACATGTCTGTCACACGTCTGCCCACCAAGCAGGACATGCTGGAGGACAGACAGAAGGGTTGTCGCATCTGCCCGGAGGCAGTGCGTCGCACGCTGTCTACCATGTTGGACACCAGTCTGCTCAAGTCACCGGCCTTTATGTGTTTGGCCTTCAGCGGTTTCCTAACCATGATGGGCTTCTTTGTGCCATTCTCCTTCCTGCAGGATCGCGCCAAGGAGGCGGGCATGTCGTCAAAGGAGGCAGTATCCATCATTTCGGGCATTGGCATGATCAACACCTTTGCTAGGATTGTCTGCGGTTCGATGAGCTCGTTCCCCAGTGTGAAACCACTGTGGCTTAACAATGTGGCACTCACGGCCGGTGGCTTGGCTACCATTTTCAGTGGTGTCGTCATCAATAGCACCACCCAGTGGACATTCGCTGTGCTGTTTGGCATTTGCATTGCCTGCTTCTCGGCGTTGCGATCTCTGATTGCCGTCGAACTGATTGGCCTGGAGAAGCTAACAAATGCATTTGGCTTCCTTATGCTGTTCCAAGGTCTGGCTGCCACCATTGGCAGTCCCATTGCCGGTAAGTAATTCAGCCTTATTAGCCAATTAACAAATGGAATATTGATCTTATTTGCCATTTCTCAGGTGCCTTGTATGCCTCGACCAACAGCTACAATGTGGCATTCTATTTCGCTGGCGGACTTATCCTGCTGTCTGCGTTCCTTTGCTATCCACTGACCTGCATATCGAACTGGGAACAGCGACGCAATGCCAAGCAGGAGGCTCTACCAGCGGCCTAATCAATAGTTATCAACAGAAAATATTGACAAAATTCGACAAATGGAAACTTAAGCGTCGTAATTGTCTTCTGATATCGCCACTTTAGCCACTTTCGACAGCAACATTGATGTGCTCCCTTAAGTGGTTAGTTTAACACTAATTGCCAATAACACGATTGCTGTTGCTGTTGTTGTTGTTGTTGTTGATGTTGTTGTACTTGTTGTTGAAGATTGAACAGAAACTGAAAGTGAAACTGAAACCGAACTACAACCACATACAGATACAGATACAGATACAGATACAGATACAGATAAAGATACAGATACAAATACAGATACAGATACAGAAGCAGAGCCCCAATCTTCTGTCAGTGCTGCCTTTGCTGCCGAGCAGCTATTGAAGCAAGTACTTGATATGTCTATTTGTCTAGATCTAGATTAATTAGTCTTAGTTTAAGTGTAATGTTTGTGCCTTTTGCTTTATCGAGTGCCTCGCCTCATCCTATATACACACACACACACACACACACACACACACAGTACAGGCATAGATCAAGCTTATATATTGATTGATCAGTTATAACTACATTTTTTAAATTTTATACATATACAAGTATCCAAGTGCTCACCATGTTGTGTGGATCGTTGAAGAGTTGAAGATGCGTAGAAATTTTAATCATTAAGAATTTTTAGCAGCTGAGCACATGGCTGGGCCACAATTCGACTGCCAAGTTAAGAATTCTGCTAAGAAACGAGACGAGATGAGATGAGACGAGACGAGACGAGAAGAGAAGAGGAAGTTGCATTTGTTTAATTAATAAGTTCGACTAACTAAACTGTTAGCTTCTGCTCCAGACTTGTTACATAGTTTGTACATATGTAAGCTTTAGTTGTAAGATAAAAAACAAACAAACAAACAAATAGACAAACACATACACACATATTCTTGTTGTTGTTGCAGTTAACTGTAAGGTTATTGCACTGTATTCAATCCGATCCCAACTTGAATTTATTCAGCGAACGCGTCGTTAGCTTTTTATAGCTGTTTATGAAGAACAAACAATGCGTTGGGATATCTGGTATACACACATACACACGCACACACACACACACACACACACACACTTACACAAACAAGTAGCTACATACATACTCAAACAAGTTAAGCGCATGTATGCGTTTATGTTTATCAGTTACAATATTTAATAATTTTATATTAAAGAGAAGAAAAACAAAACCGACTGTACGAGTATATTTGTATCTAGCCTATTTAAAAGTTATACATTTTAAAATAAACAAACATTTAAGTAATTTACAAACTACTCAACTCGTGTGTTTTTTATTCAAGGAGCATTTTTTGCATTAGCACAAACCAACAACATTTTAAGAGCAAGCTCTAATCAAACGTGAAAGAGCGATGGAGAGAAAGCACTGCAGAGAGCTACCGCTGCGGTGTTGGTTACTATTGCTTCTCACGAGCCTTCGCTATGGGTGTGAGTGAGCCTGCTGCATTAAACGTACACTATATACATGTGTGTGTATATCTGCAGCTAGCATGTGCGGTCGTTTGGGTGAGCAGCTGAGCGCCCAATAGGATAACGCAGCAGTGCGTATTCACAGCAAAGCCTTTGCACGTGTGTGTGATCAGCTAGACTAGCTGACGGCAGTGAGCGTGCACTGCATGCACATACAGCGTGCGTGTGTATGCAAAGCTCACCAGACTTAGGATCCACAGTGAGCGCTTTGATCCATACAGCGCAAAACATATAAATTGAGCGTAAGGCTGACAGAAGGCATCTCCTGCGTTTGATTCTTAATGCAGTGCAGAGCTCAAGTGGAACAGAAATGCTATTCGAGTTGGAATTGAAGTGATGTGTTGCTTTTGCAAATATATATGTGTACATATGTTTTTGTATATCATTCATACTTACTAAGATGAGTACATTGCATATCTACATACATACATATACAGCACGTCATCAGATTAGCGCTCGCTTTATGCTCATGTGTTAGAAAAACCTAGCTGCAAGCTACGTCACTGCCCCCCCCAATACTCCAGCATTTCATTTCAGAGTTTGCCAACCCATAAGACTGGTACAGGGTAGTATGCTGTACCGAACGCTCAACAGATCCGCTTGTTCTGCTAGAATTTACAAATACCCTTGCTGCCCCCAAAAAAAAACTCCATTAATATACAAACTAACAATCTTTTATTACTCTTTGCTGCACAAAGTAAGCGTAATAACTAAGTAAATAGTAAGGAAAATCGTTATGAACAATGCGTGACTGTGATTATAAACGTTTTTGAGCTTAAATTAAAACATTAAATAGATAACGCAGTTGTGTCTTTGGTCATGGCACATCATTTATTCTATTTCTCCTGATTCAATGAATTAATGAACTCCTCCAATTTCTCCTGTATCTGTCGTACTTTGACTGTAAAAAGAAATGATTACATTTAATGCTTGCAAATACTATTTAAGGATTAACTTACTAAGTTCCTCGGCCAACTGCACACGTTTGCCAGTTAGCAGATGTGCCTTCTTCTCCTCGTCATCGCTAAACTCATCGAGCACTGCCTTGATCTCTTTATCCAGACGTCGCGCTTCCCGATTGATAACCTGCTGCCTCAATGCGTTGCCCGTTACCTTGATGACCTGTTGTATGCGCCAAAAGAGTACGACATCGCTGCAGGATATCTGTAAACACAAGGAAGACAGTTTGTCAGACAAAGAAAGCTACTATATATATTCAGTAAACCCACCTCACACTCTGTGCCTTGTTGTGTGTAAAGGTAATACGCCTTGCGACAGTCCTTGGCCCTTTGCAATGACTGCTGCAGGAAGTGTCTGCAAGTATTTAAATGATCAATATTATTATGGACAATCGAATGTAAACACTACATACTTTCTGTAAACTGGGAACCACGTTTGACGTATATAATCTGTGTCGACTTCCACATTGTCCCGCTGCAGATTCTTGCGCACCGTCGTCAGCTCATCATAACTTAAGGTCGGCAAATGCTTCTACAATGGAATATGTAAATTAACTATTCATTCAATTAATACACTTCATAGCCAGCACAAACCACATCGTTTTTGAGTATTTTGTCCAGTTCCCCCTTGACACTACGTCTCTTTTGCTGATCCTGTGTCAATGATTTCCAATGGGCAAAGCGTGTCCACGGTCCGGGTCCAAACATTTGCGACAATGTCTCATCGGTTTGCACAAGTTTATTGGTAACAGAGTTCTCCAGGAATTTAACAGCCTGATCCCATTCTGTTTTGTCATGCACGAAACGATCTTCTAATGTGTTAAGTTGTATCACACGCAGCATATCAATGGCTTTGTCCTCCCAGCTATGTCGACGTATGGCTTCATCCACAACGGCCGACTTGAGTTGATCAAAGACACCGTCATGATCATGCGCCTTCTTGGCCCGCTCCATCAGCGATATGAACTCCTGCTGCAACGCCTCCCAGCCAGCTTCAACTGATTTGGCTGGCAACGCCTGCTCTGCCCACTGTCGCAGTTTAATATCTACCATCGTATTAAATGAATCTAAAAGAGCAACATTAACACAAATTAATTTCAACTACTAAATCAGATTTTAGAAATTAGAATACAGAATAGATGCAAAAATGATCAACAAACAAAGACATCCAGATACATTAAGTAAATTTCGGCCAATCCATTTTGGAATTATAGCTTGAAGTTGAACTAATTAAAAACAGTTGCCTTTTAGTATTCATTGATCAAATTAACGCAGATTAAATAAAGATTTCGAGTTAAACGTGTTTCTGTTATCACGTAAATCTTCCAGTCACACTTTCCGGCAAGTACGCGCCTTATTCGCATATTACTGTGACAAATATAAAACTTGCTGAATCACATTTTTTTGGGAACACATAACTGACAAATCAATGCTAATTAAATTTTGAATTGGGGAGCACAAACGTTAAATTTAAACGCATGATTCAATACAGAAAGGGAATGCACGAGTTAAAACTGGTTTAGAACTTGTAAACGCATGTGATTCCCAATGGAATGACTTGAATTTCCTGCTAACATACAAACACGATACATTTATGGTGATGGACTTGATGTGTTCCTGGGTATGGCTTACAACTTAATACTTATAACTACAGAATATTACTTTGAGAACCTGACTGTGCAGCGGGTAGGTAAACATTTTCGAATACGTAATTCGATAGTTTCTCCCATAGCTTGGCAGTGAGGGCATCGTCCCATTTTTTGGCTGAGATCTGTGAGAGCGTTACCACCTCGTCCAATATTTCGCCTTTAGCCTTATCGAACAGCTCATCCCGTCCAGACTCGCGCAGTCTAATCAATAGCAATAGCAATAGTTATTTATGTTTCAATATTTGCGAAACAATGCCGCTGTTTACCTGGGAAAGTTGTTTTTCCATTCGGTTTCCAGATTGAATCTGGTAGCCTTAAATGCATCCGCTTGCTGTTCAATAGTTTCACGCACCATCTTCCAGAAACGATCCGACACAGCTAAGCTCAGATTACGACTAGTCACCTGATGTGGCATGATAACCCCACGACGACTGCAATGACCATTTAAATTAACCATCGGATAAGCGGAAGACATTAACTACTCACTGGAAAAGTTTAGAATTCTTGAAGAAATCCTCCTCATACTGTCTAATAGCATCTATGCTGTCATCCTTGCGCCCGCGTCCCGTCACAACAGCATAGTAGCCCAATGCTTTCATGGGAAACAGTTTTCCAGATAGAATCTTCCTAATTCTGTCGGGATCCGCCAACTCCTCGGCCAGATCGACCTTGGTAAGCACAAATATGGTACGGCGGCCTAAGGGGTCGCATTGCATGACCAAGTCAGTGACATTACTGCGCTCTGCATCAACGGAACCATCCTGAATGCAAAGTATAATCGCATTCGGATTGCTCATATAATGCTTGGTCATTTGGTGTATAGAGTCCTTTGTGTCCGATGCCATATCCACAGTCATGGTCTAAAATCAATAAAGAAAAGACCTACATTGTATAAATGTTTTCCGAATCTGCGTGAATTTGCTTACCGAAATGATGCCAGGTAAATCGACCAGCACCATTCGTTGTAGTCCTGGACCCTTAACTGTCATGGCAATCACCTCATTGCTCACTGTCTTGCCGCCGCGAACAGAGGCGCGCATGCGGAACTCGACCTCGCGGCGAAGATCCGCAAGATCCGACTCTTTGGTAAGATCATATTCACGATCTGTGTCACGAAATTGAGCCACATGATAGGGTCCTTCTGCCAGCGTTACCTTGACAGGTGCACGTGTCATCATCTCGCCGCTGCCACGTGGAAATATGCGAGCTTTCGCAATGGATTCTAGCACAGATGTCTTGCCACTGCTCTGATCTCCAACAACAACAACGCGGGGCAAATGATCAGCCATGGTGTAGCCCGTATCGTAGCCGGAGAGTTCGTCCAACACTTCGGAGTACATGTCGATGAGCGATTTCTTAATTCTCTTTGCAGTTGTCTTCTTGTTTGTCTTCAATATAAGATACTGCTGTCGCAGCTCACGATTTTCCTTCTCCATTTTCTCTAACTCCTTTTGATATTTGATTTGCACGTTCATAATTTCTGTTTGCAGCGTCTCCACTTGACTCTGCAGCTTATCTAAAAGAATATGCAAATCGAAACCGAATAAACATTAGAATTCCAGTTGAATATCATTGCCGACTTACCATATTTCTTACGGCTTTCGTCTGCGGGGATGCCCAGGGCTGCGACAGTTGTCTTGGCCTTAATATCCTCCTTGGCTGCAAAAAAATATAAAATTTCGAGTTTTAGTTTATTTACGTTAGGGTATAAGAAGGGCGAACATAAATTCTCTCACTTTAAATGCATTATGTTCAGCAATGTGATTTGGAATGTGTAACCTACTTTCGACAATTTGAGTTCCTTGATAATCGGCCGCTTCAATTGCATCGTCCAGACGATTATCGAACCAAGAGCGCCATTCCGACAATTTGTCTTCGCCCAGTTGCTTAAGCCTCGGATCTACAAGCAAACCCCAATATGATCAATATCAATCTCAGGCAAAACTAAGCGTTACGCTGCTGCCAAGTGTATAATATATACAAAAATTACAAATCAATCGGCTCCAAAGCAGGCGAGTAAGAAAACAAAATGATAAACAAAGTCGGCAAATTGTGATAAAAACAATATATGTATGCAAATTGAAGTGCATAGTTAGAAACTCGCTTGACCCGCGCCCAGTTAATAAACTAATTGTTAAGGCAATTTAAAGTGAGAGAGAGATAGAGACACAGAGACAGGGGATGGATTATAATCCCGACGTTTGGGAAAACTCACCGATCTCAATGGCATTCTTCACTACACTGCCTACTTCAATGAGATTCCTTGAGAACTGACTCCATCTCTCTCCCTGAGGCAGTGCATCCTCGAGCCACTTAAGATCGGGCAAGCCATCCTTCCAATCCTCGTATTTCTGCACGTGCAAATGCAAATGCAATTTTCACATTATATAACAACATTGGGGAGGTGCCTCTTTACTCACTTTGTTCAATGAAACGCCACCGCCAATGGCACCACCCAGCACAATATAGCGCAGCTTTAAAGCGCCCCTAAGAATACGAACTACAAACATGCCATATCCGCGAGAATGTGGAGGAATTGTCCAGCCTCTCGCTTGATTGCCGCCCAGCAGAAACTCCTCGTGGCTTCGATTGTTACGGCCATGGTGCTGTTCCCAGTGTGCTCCTGCTCCAGTGCGTCGCGATTGGCTTGTGATGTTGCATAGTGTGGAATGATTGCAGCAGGCAACCTTCGTAGAGTAAACAACAGCTTTTCTTGCAGTTCGTCTGAAATTGCAAATATAACATGGGTCAGGCGATGACGAAATCGGCGTACGAAAATTACAACCGGCTTGACATTGTCGCTTGCCTTGCTTACCGGTATGTGTTCTGATAGATGCGTAACATTATTGCAAATTAAGGCTACAGTTTCCACACAGATTGCTTTGCCTATATTATTTTTATATTATTTTCAATTTTATTCCCGACAAAAATTTCATAATAGAGATGAGCGGTTATCACGTACCTGTTACTTAACACAAGTATCGAACTGTAACAAGTTACAGTTGCAATGCTCATCTCCAATTGTTGGCAACAACATCGATTAACGGCACAATCGATTGTAGCATTTACTAAGCTGTACGATAATACGTGATATAAATGAGCGCTGAATTGAATTCCAAAAATTGTATATCTTTTATTATTTGAATACTTTTCGGGTTTATATTTTATTGATTTGATTTGACTTGGATTGTACATGGTACTCACATATATCGCCACAGAATACAAACATTTATTGGGGAATGCACGAAATCAATTGTGCGAATGGTGTTTTGAGATTAGGCAACGTTTTCTCATCATTAAATGTGTTTAGCATTATAGTCAAAAAAATGTGCCATTTTTTATTGCTAATTTAAGATTGCATAATAAATTAAATTACGCTACAACTAATATTAAATTGTCGCATATGTATTTTTTATAACTTTTACTTATTTTTGTTATACATATACATACATGCATATTTTCTACATATTTTCTACGATTTAAGATTTAGAATGCACTTTGCAGCTATTTTACGGTAACTATTAAGAAAAGTTCACTACCGGAAAATATTTTCCGAGCCTTCGAATTTTCTTCATAGTGACAAAGCATTTAGAGCCGGTAACATGTATTGCTTTGGTAAGGCTTTTATCTTCCAAAATCAAATCGATTTCTTCGATTGAGTTTAGATTATAAATATCTTTTGGTGTTTCGTTGGATTTCTTTTTGTTGTTATTGTTGTTGCTGTTGTTGTTGATACTATTGTTGTACTTCTTACTATAATTGGTGTCATTAAAATATTGCTTTTGCTGAAGCGTTGCTTTGGCTGCATTCAATGTGTTCATAATTTGGTCCGTGGTCTCGGTATCCGGAATAATTTCCGAATCCTCGTCATACTCTTCTTTTGTTTCGGCAACGGAGAATGTATTTAAATTGAACAATGAATTTCTTTGCTCGATATGTTGTTGCATTGATGCAGTCGATGCACCTCCGGCCGCATCATTAATATAGCTGCGATGACGCAGCTCATACTCTTGAGCCTCTGTGATGCGATCCAAAGATTGGCTTTCGCGAATGCGCCTCCGACGTGTTGTTGTATTTTCAAATAACACCAATTGCTGATTTTCTGCATGGGAATGCCTATCAACATGATCTCTGTTCTGTTTCCTGCTCTTTTGTGTGTGAGATTTGCGAGTTTCCTCAGTTTTATTTGGCTTTAACATAAAGAAAGTAATATGTAAGCTATCTAAGACTTTTACGCAACATTTTTTTTACTATTTACCTCTTTGCATTGTCCCTGCTCTTCCTTTTTGCCGCTTACACCAGAGTTACTGTTGGAAATGAAATTAGCTCCACTGCTATTCGAGCCTGGCGGTGGATACAATTGATCTTGCGAATCGCTGGAGTCGTCATGCGAGTCACGCCGATGCATACGAAATCTAATGGGTGTGTCACCAACAAACTTATTGATTTTCTTTTTGTTTCGTGTCTTCGTATCATCGTCGGATGCCTCGGAGCTGCTGCACGATGGCGTGCGTATCTTATTCAGCTTTGTACGGCGATGCGTCAGCACTGGATTCTTGCTGCTGCCAGGCAATGGCTTCAGCTTGCCAATTTCCAACTCCTTCAAGCCGCTTATAGTGTCTTCGTCTACCCTGGTACACTTCTCCATCTGCTTTAACTTTTGAGACAGCGACGTTTCCGTGGAGACAACTATCTTTGTGCGTGTATTACTTGGCACTTCGGCTGCCGGTGCTGGCGCTGACGAACAAGACCGCTCCTGCACTGAGCGATTTAAGCGTCCATCGGAAATTGACTCACGTCGGGTTGAGGCAACTTTTAACTCATTTCCTATGCCGCAGCTCTCATTGGCGGACTCTTCTTCCTCCTCCTCACGCACAATGCTGCACTTGCGGGTTCGCTTATCCTTGAATTATTCAAATTTATGATTATCAATAATTGGCTAATAATTTCCCAACAACTTGGAACTTACTGGCTTGATATTATCATTTCCGAATTGTGCTGCTGGTGTTACATTTATGCTAATAGGCACAACTACTTTGGGATTTTCCGTTGGACTCGGTTTGTCTGCTGAGGGTCTACGACTTAAGTCACCCATCCTATAGACAATAATTGAATTAATATGATTATTGCTGATACTGTATATGCGTATATGTACTTACTTTAAGGCAGCCTCATTCAGCTTTAGTTTTTTCGCCTCCTCGCGTCGCCTACGCAAACGAATTTCAGCTAGCAAAAAATATGTGGCCGTTATGTGATTGTACTTATTTTTATCTAGAGCTCTGAAAGAAATTAAACATTATTATTCCGAATAGAAATGATAGTAAAATATGCTGATTACTTACTGCACTATCTCTTCCTTGGACGCAATGTTTCCGTTTATCATTTTCTGTATAATAAAGGCATGATCTTCTTCACTTAGCTGCTCACGACTCACCAGGGGAAGTAAGAGCTCAACCGAATCCGGCTCGTCGGTTTGCTTTAGCCAAGCGGATGATGCGATCTCCTCCACAGTTGCACGCTTCTTGGGATCGCGCACCAGCATTGTGGCAATTAAGCTGCGACATTCCTGTGACACCTGTGACGGTACTGTGTACTTGCAGTCCATAATCATGGTTAGCGTCTCAGAGTCATTGGCCTTCTCAAAAGGCGCCTGGCCACAGACCAGCATATACAGTATAACGCCAAGCGACCAAATATCTAACAGATAATGTCAATAATTAAATAGAGCTTATCATGTGATTCACACATACAGTCACAGACACACTTACCTACGGCGGGCGCATCGTACGAGTCACCCAATAAAATTTCCGGGGCCGAATATGCGAGACTGCCACAAAATGTTTCCAGTTTTTGGCCGGGCGAGAACTTGTTGCTAAAGCCAAAGTCCGTAAGCTTGACGAGACCCAGCTTTTCAAAGAATACGACATTCTCCGGTTTCAAGTCCCTGTGCGTTTATCACGAATAAGTTACGTAAATTCGTAGACTATATTATGTATTATTTAAGCTTACCTATGCACTACGTGCAGCTGATGACAGTACGTGATAGCACGAAGTATTTGCCGGAAATACTTACGGGCCAAATCCTCACTTAATCCGGCATCGTGCTTCATTATATAATCATAGAGATCGCCGCCATCGCCTAGTTCCAGCACCAGATATAATTTTGTCTGTGTATCAATGACCTCATACAGTCTGACCACATTCGGATGCTGCACCAGCTTCATGCAACTGTACAGACGAGTCCACATTTGATCAGATATTAAGATTCTATACTTATTTTTACTTACCGAACTTCCTGAAACAAATGCGCTTTGGATACCTCATCAAGCTTTGTTTTATCAACAACTTTCACTGCCACTTTGGCACCCGTAAACACATGGCGGGCCAACTTGACGACCGCAAAATGACCTGAGCCTAGAGTCTCCTCCAGATCATATAATCCAGCAATCTTGCCATCGCACAACCCTCCGCCAACCGGTTGCGTTTCCAAGGTCATGATCCAGCTTATCTTTGCCACTTAATGACCCGCGCGTAGTGTGTGCAATTCTCCGAGTTGAACTGAAACCACTATAAATGAGTTTTGTATGAGATATTTGGTTTAGTACAGTACTTCAAAACCGCTAGCTGTCTACAACACTTTGTTATAAGACTATTACACATATAGTGTTAGTCATATTGAGCATTTCGCTTGTTCCGTCGCTATACAGTTCAAATTGTAGGCATTCTTTATTCACATTTCTTATTATTATTATTTCCAATCAGTGCAATATACATTTTCACTTTTGGGTCCTGTGTCCCAAGCAGGAACGCAAGAGCACTCGAAGAACAGGGCTGTTACACAAGGGGGAAGCAATAGGGCAGGGCTGTTGTTACCGTTTTCCAGCAGCCGACGCACACAAAACTATAATATGGGCTCCATTTCAATGTTTTTAATATGGAACTTTGCGTTTAAGTTGCCAATTCAATATATCCTATCTCACTCTTTACAGTTTATCACACAAGAAAATTACTTATTTTAAACCTTTTGTGTATACTAGAGTTGTATCTAGAGCTGGAAAAGATATCGATGGCACCATCGATAATATCGTTGTTTTGCTCTTCAAATAGCGGAATCGTCTATGTTACTGGGCATAGATGTTTAACAGTTGTGGCTCTCAAACTCAAACATTTTATTGATCTGTTACCAACAATACAATATTGGTTTTAATGCATTTGTAACAAAAGGTTTCGCTGGTCGGTCTTGAAAATACGATAGCCGAACGAATAATTTGCTTAAATGTTACAATTCATGAGCTTGAATAACAAATCATTAACAGAGTTAATGTTAAGTGTTATAAAAGTAATTTAAGTAATAAGTCATTACAATTAATATAGATCTTTTAATTTTGATTTACTTACTATATGCACTCGATTTTCGAAGTTCTTATCGAGTACTGACGATCGATATTGAAGATAATTGACCGTCCGAAGAGCGTCTCAAAATTGCGTACACCTTCAACAGCACGTGAAGTCACGATAGAGATGTTATAATATCGATAGGAATTGACCCCCGATAGTATTATCCTGCAGACTAGTATTTATTATTTAAGAATATATGTGTATTGTATTTGTATTCTCTGTAAATCAGATTCAATGTATGTAAACCCATTACATACATTTTCGCCGTTGCGAATATATAATTAATTTGTTATCTATTTAATTGTTGCTTTCATATATATCAAGTCGTGACCAAGTAACAGTTTGTAGTTATCGCACATCTCTATAATCGAGAGAACTGTCTGAAGGCATAAAAACAATAATTTTTAGTTTTTAAAAGCCTAGGTTGTTTTGTTTGTCCTAAATAAAGTCGAGGACAGAACCACCGGTCAGTCTCTATGCCGTGGAAGCTTCGTTCTTCCAGTACCGTACCTGGTCAATGCAGTAGTCATATACGCTCGCGTAGTGTTCAGAGCACCACAAAAAAGCTGTAATCTAAATTCTCAATTAAAGTTAAAAAATAAATAATTCGAAGGCGAATCGTATAATGAATTTGAGTTTTAATAATCCACAAAAATGCTCGCATATTGAAAGTAAACACTGCACAGAATTGGACTTGGGTCAAAAGGTGAGCCTATCAGAATCGAACTCTATTACATGACTTTCGATTTTATTACCTTTGCACTATTATTGATAGGCGAGCAACTGCCTTTCCATGCGCAACATGAGATATCAAGATAAAGAGAAGCTATTTAGCTGCTCGCTAAATTCACTTTCCAAGCGCGACGACAGTCTCGAAGATGATGCTACAGGCTCTGGAACGGGCCTCGTGGGCCTACAAAACATTGCAAATACGTGTTATATGAACTCTGCTCTTCAGGCTCTGAGTAATTTGTCGCCTGTGACGCATTACTTTATCAACTGCAGCGAAATAGTGGAGCACATTGCGAGCACTCCACGCTCCAAACCAGCAGGTTTAGCCAAAAGCTATCAGCGTTTGATGCAGGAAATCTGGTTGCAAGTTGACGATCCAAAGGGTAATTAGTCTATACCACTATTTATGTGAATTCTTCTCTTATTTTGCATATTTGCAGATTACCTTGCGCCGCGGGGCATTTTATATGGCATTCGCTCTGTTCATCCAATGTTTCGAGGTTACCAACAGCATGATACACAGGAATTTCTTCGCTGCTTTATGGATCAGCTGCATGAAGAGCTCACAGAACAAATAAGCGCACCCGTTCTACAGCAGCAGCCGGTACAACCAGCCCAGCCACAGGCGAACGAAACGGATGACGAGAATTGTGATGAGGAGCAGCTGCCAAAGTCATGCAATACGCCTCCTGCTTCGGAAAGCGAGTACGATACTTGTGAGAGCAGCATCTCAGAGCACTCATCGGAAGTACTGATGAAGTCCGAGTACTTTGTATCACCGCATCGCAACAGCAGCAGCAATCCAATTTCAGATTCGTCTGGAACACAACAGCAAAGCCCGAAGACAGTTCAATCAAAACAAGTCGAAGCAGCGCATTCAATCATCAGTGATGTCTTTGATGGCAAGCTGTTGTCCTCAGTGCAGTGCTTAACATGTGACCGCGTCTCGACACGGGAAGAAACATTCCAAGATCTATCTCTGCCCATACCCAATCGAGACTTTCTTAATGTACTTCACCAGACACACAGTCTGAGCGTGCAAAGTCTAAATGCAGCCGATTTGGCATCGGCGCGCAGCAACGAGGGTTGGATATCCTGGATGTGGAATATGGTTAGATCCTGGATATTTGGTCCATCTGTAACGCTGTACGACTGCATGGCCAGTTTCTTCAGTGCCGATGAACTCAAAGGTGACAATATGTATAGGTAAGGGTTTCCCATTGATGAAATCGTTATCCAATAATCCAATGATGTGCTTCTATCATCACAGCTGTGAACGTTGTAATAAGCTGCGCACGGGTATCAAATATTCTCGTGTGCTCAACCTACCGGAGGTTCTATGCATACATCTAAAACGTTTCCGTCACGATCTATCCTACAGCTCGAAGATATCCTCGCATGTGTATTTCCCCCTCGAGGGATTCGATATGCGGCCGTACTTACACAAGGAGTGCACATCTCTGGTACCCACCTACAATCTATGCTCGGTCATTTGTCATCATGGCACGGTCGGAGGCGGGCACTACACGTGCTACGCACGCAACGCATTGAATGGACGCTGGTACGAGTTTGATGATCAATTCGTGACGGAGGTATCGCCCGATATAGTCCAGAACTGTCAGGCTTATGTGCTATTTTACCAAAAACACAATCCCCAAATGAAAATGTTACGCGATGAGGCCATCAATTTGTCCACAGCGAATCCGCTGTACGAAGGTGACATACAATTCTATGTGACACGCGAGTGGCTCTCACGGCTGGCTACATTTTCGGAGCCGGGTCCGATAAACAATCAGGAAATGCTGTGTCCACACGGCGGCATTCTACATTCCAAATCAGCGCTAATTAGTCAAATAGCTGTGCCCATTCCCCAGCCGTTGTGGGACTATCTATACAACAGATTTGGTGGTGGCCCGGCTGTTAATATAATGTTTGAGTGTGAGATTTGTAAGCGAGCAGCAGAAGCGCTCTCCCGTCGCCAGCTTTATGAGCTGGCCGTGTTTACCAAATACAATGGATTGCAGAATGAACTAGACTCGACTGCCATCTATGCAATCGCCATGCCCTGGCTACGGGCGTGGCAACAGTTCTCTCGCGGCATTACCCACAAGGAGCCGGGACCCATCAACAATGCTGGTATTGCAGATTCTAATGCTCATAATGGATCAGCCATCAGTTGTGTACGCGTTGGCTCTGACTATGCCCAGCTCAATGCGCTTTTGTGGCGATTTTTACATGGCATTTATGGCGGCGGCCCCGAAATCATGCTACGAAGTGCACTATCCGATGATGAGGCTGATGAGATTGAAATAATCGATCAAGACGATGAAGAGGATGAGGATGAAGACTTAGCTGCCATCTATATGAATAATCAATCGGATACCGAAAGCAATTTGGGTAGGCATACTAATGACAGCCCATTGGGATCGCCATCGTTATCCCCAGCGCCAGCGTTAACCCCAGAACCACGACCAGTTGAACCAGATATGCCAGTGATGAAGCCTGAACCTGTGACTTCAGATGTTATATCTAACGGCAGCAACAGCCACAGCAGTGTCACCTCTAGACGTCGAAAGGCAAATGCCAAACCCATCAAAGTGGCAGCGTTGCGAATGAATATGCGTAAACGTGGCAGAAATCGCAATGCGCTAAAACAGCAAACGGAGATGTTTGGTGCCAAAGGTAACTATAGCTTGCATGCTGTGTAATTATCTAGATATTTGACGTAATTAACAACATTTTCAGGTCAATACAATCCACACAAAGATGTCGGATCGGAGTCTAGAGCTGATGCTGAACACATTAACGATAATCGTGATAAAGATCAAAGAACAGCATCTGGTGCATCTGTAGGCGGTGGAGGAGTTGCATTTCAAACAGAGTACACCATACCATTCCAAAGCGATAATTTCCAAGTCAATGGCGCACGCGACAAGAAACGGGAGAGGAATAAGCTGCGCAATAACAACAAAGAGAACGTTAAGCTTCAGAAATTTGTAACGCTGCGCGAGGCAAATGGAGCTAATGACGAGACTGATATATGATCGATAAACAGTTCGAAACGGAAAGCATTTTGTGAGAGTCAAACGCCGCCGAAATTTAGGCCAAAATCAAAGTTTAGGCATAAAAAATAATGTTTATACAATAGTTAAATACCTCAACGTTTAATGGGGTGGAGGCTATATAAGCTATGTAAAAATTGTATTTATAAATTGAAACGTATGGATTGCTATATCCATTAGCAATTATAGTACCCAGTACCGATGGATGATTGAATGATAACTTATACAATAAGCGAGTGTACGGCTCTGTGTTCTTTGTGATTTTGCATTCGTTTTATATACCCAATCCCAAATCCAACATACAACAAAACCAATTGTACATACTGTTGTGGCCAATGTTTAATGGTGCGAACACTAAATAAAATACTAAATACCTTAAGTAACAAATACAACTTGAAAAGGTTAACAAAACTTGTACATGTACTATTATTATACTATTTAAATATGTATGTAGAATGATCGCACGAAAGGTGAAAACGGAAGCTATAATTTTAATTACCAGCAAATATTTGTTTCTTTTTGTCTGTCTTTAATTACTTATTCTGAATCCTTAAATATATTATGTATATATACAGTGATCACTCGACGAGTGCAACGTTCACTTTCACTTTGTAATGATAACTACAATTTTTAATTAAGTTGAAGGGAATGGACGCTTGTTTGGATCTTTAGTTTTGGGGCTTCCATCAGCTGTTAATACAATCTTTGCGGACCAGAGAAATGAGATTCCAAGAGAAAATATAGTATAAGCACAGCAGTGGTCCACATTAACTGTGTGGTCTATTTATAGAGCTTGCTGTACCTACAAACGTTCCGCCTGTTCCGTTCTTCGTTCTCTCTAACATCTCTTGCCCTACATCGCGACGTTGTTCTGGCCGACTCAGTGAAACGGAAACGTGTGTGGATGCACATGCACTGTGTGTATGCGAGGAAATTCACATTGTTAATAGAAAATCATTAATTGAAGTGGCACCCACTTGGGATATTCATAAAAATTGTGAATACAGAACAACAACGTCGCAATGAGTCCGTGTGCGGTGTGTGAAGCTCCAACAAAAAGCAGTTGCTCCAACTGCAATCAGATCTCCTATTGCTCAGTTCAGCATCAGAAACAGGACTGGAAGGCGCACAAGGGACAGTGCTTCCCATTTAAGGTTCCATTCATTAAACAGATTACTTAACTAGAAGCCGGTTGTGAAATCTAACCTAAAAATAAAAAATAAAACTGCTCCGTTTATAGATTGCGCACAATGATGTGCTGGGTCGTCATTTGGTTGCCACACGTAACATAAAGCCCTATGAGATTGTGCTGAAGGAGGCGCCTCTGGTGCGTGGACCTGCTCAAATCTCGGCCCCGGTTTGTATGGGCTGCTTGAACAGCATCGAGGCCAGCGATCACATCAGTTGTGATAAGTGTGGCTGGCCATTGTGTGGTCCAGAGTGCCAGGCGCTGGAGGAGCACAAGGCCGAGTGCCAGCTGACACAGGATCGTGGACAGAAAGTGAATGTTCAGGAGTTTAATGGACCGCATCCGTTGTACACCTGCGTCAGCACTGTGAGATGTCTGCTCATTAATGAAACAAACCCAACGAATGCGGAGAAGTTCATGCAGCTGGAGTCGCTGGAACACACGCGTCGTGGCTCTAATCAATGGAAGGCGGACTTGGCCAGCATTGGGCAGTTCATACCCAAGTAAATACGATTCATCCAGCACATGTAGACTCCATCATTTTACATATGGGTTATTTCTTTGTAAAGATTCTTTCGGACACAGAAATTTAGTGAGGAGGAAATAATGCGCGCTGTCGGCGCTCTTCAGATTAATGGACATGAGGTACCCACTTCGGATCCTCCACATGTTGCTGTCTTCTACACGGCCTCGTTTACGGAGAACTCCTGCCTGCCCAACTTGGCCAAGAGCTTCAACAAACACGGACACTGTGTTCTCTGGGCACCCAAAGAGATCAAAAAGAATTCCCATTTGAGTATTTGCTACTCGGATGCAGTCTGGGGTACAGCAGATCGCCAGCGACATCTAATGCAGACGAAACTATTCAAATGCATCTGTGAGCGTTGCCAGGATGTCACCGAGCTGGGCACAAGCTACAGCGCCATCAAATGTGAGGATCGCAAGTGCTCGGGACACCTGCTGCCAAGCAAGGGGGATGACTGGAACGGCAGCTGGCGGTTTGTTTATAAAATGATCTAAGTTATTCGTTCCAATCTTAAATATCTTTGTTTTAGCTGCTCCGAGTGCCAGAAACAAGTGCAGAAGAAATATGTGGACGGCATCCTGGAACGGGCGGGCCAGGATATTCAGAATATGGAAAAAACGGCAGAAAATGGTTTCAAGTGAGTTTGTCTATGATCTAGAATGTGAATTCTTCTAACATATGATTCCTATTCACTCTCAGATACCTTAAACACTATGAGAAATGGTTGCCCCCAATGCATTATCACATGAGCGAAGTCAAAATACTGCTGGTTCAGCTCATCGCCAAGGATCAAATGGAGCTAATGGTGCTGTCAGACGAGCAACTGCAACTTAAAATGGGATACGCCAGAGATTTAGTTAAGCTTTACGAGACTATAGCGCCTTGTGAGTTGGCTTCAAAATGCATCATGTCTATGATTTATCATTTATTTCCTTACAGGTGAAGTGCGAATGCTTGGAACACTTTGTTTTGAGCTGCATTCGGCAATTGCCGAACAGACGCGGCGGATTGCCTTGCACACCAGTCTGTCACCCAAAGAAATGCTGGAGGAATCATTACTCTACGTGGAAAAGTGCGTCAACTATTTGCAATACGAATCGGACATATTTGTCGAAGGAC
This sequence comes from Drosophila funebris, assembly GCA_018901825.1. NCBI lineage: Eukaryota > Metazoa > Arthropoda > Insecta > Diptera > Drosophilidae > Drosophila > Drosophila funebris. The sequence goes on from JAEIFK010000682.1 coordinate 5,219,146, forward strand.
ACATTTTAAAGCAGGCGAAAATCAATCGCGATGCCCTGCGCATGGTCATTAGAATATCCTAATTACATTTCGGCCACCCTTTATTATTTATAAATGATTATATGAACGTATCCAAAATAACAACAATAAATCCTAACATTTGTATAAAATGTTATTAACAGCCAACACAAAATGTTTTCTTTAAGTTAGCAGTTGGTTCGGAGAGTATTTAAATAATTGGTAATGCAAGACAAACATGGGAATTGATATTCTATTCAGCGACTAATTTTCAAAAGAATAACATGCAAAATAAATTACAATTTCTGTTAACTCGCTGCAAGGGAGCATAACAGCCTAACGGCAAAAGAGCATAATAGAGTTGAAATGAGCAACTGTTATTAGCAGCGGCCCTCAATTGATGTTTTCAGTTATCGATGCTGTATTCAGGCTTTAAAGCTATCGATAAACTGGGTTTTGCGACATTTTCAAACTAGATACGCTTTAAATTGTATTTAATATTAAATGGCAAACATATATTGAGTATACCTGTCTACGTGAGTGAGATGAAACAATTGATTTTATTGTTTTTAATGATTTATATATTTACTCAACTGCATACATGTTTTTAAATAACTCTCTTGATATACAGATATATTCTTCTCCATACATATAAATTGTACCATTTTTTTTAGCAAGTGTTTCATTAGCCTATACGGGAACTTACTGATGATTCTGTCTTTGGAAATACGTTTACTCGATTTGTTTATAAGGTATGTATTTTATATAGTAAATGTTTAAACATGTATATACAGCTAAGGAAATTTGTTATCATTTAATTAAAATATATATAAAATATCGAATTTGTTTTAAAATTTGCAATTATACTTATTTAAAAAATAAATCTAATGAATTTACACTACAATCATTTTGACTCGTAAATACAGCAAAGCGAACAAATTAAATTACAAAATAATAAACAAAATTATCACAAACAATAACAGCACACAAAGTATGAGGATGGCGGCCCATTGCCGCTTATCTGTAAATGGAAAACATATTGATAAGACATGGTGGGTATTACATAGGTATCACACTAAGTTAGTGACAATTTACCATTATTCATGTGTAAAACTTTGGCAACTTTCTTCATTGTTGTATCTAGTTTGGACTCGGTTGTGTCAAACTCATTCCCAAAATCATCCAACATGACCGCCTGCTCATCCAACTCAATGCCTATTTGGCGCGAAACAGTCTTAAGAGTGCCAATGGAATCACTTATCATATCCAGCTGCTCATCCTGTCCCTGTATCATGCGCTGTTGTACGGACACCGTTTCACCCACATACCGATGTCCCGGACTGTCCAAGCTATTGCCATGGCCCCCATAATGGCTAGGACTATCAATATCCAGGGCATTCTCTAGCTTGGAGTATTTGGTACCGCTGTGTCGCGTTGCCGCCGCTGCAGCTGCTGCCGCGGACATGGTGCCAGCGATGGTATTGGCTACAGACTGTGTTTGTGAATTGGGACAATCTACCAGATACGTACGATCGTTGTGCGAATGAAATTCGTTGGTTTGATTATGGTTATGATTATGGTTATGACTGCGTTCGTTCTCGAGTAGCGGCTGATGTGCGGTAATGTCTCTGTCCCTGCTGCGGTTCAGGCTCATCTTATCCTTCATCTGTTTGACCTCATCGCGTGTGTTGTCAATGAAGTGTCGCCGGCTGGATAGTTCACGATTATCAATACGAAATTTCGTTGGATTCTTCTCAACAATGCGTGCTTAATACAAATAAATCAAGTTAAGGAAAAAGCAATAAATTATGTGCAATTTATGGGCGCGAATTGATTTTTCGCATAATATGGTTGACTGCTTTGTATAGAAAAAGGATATTGATAGTGTCCTCGAGATCCTCCAAGTCCCATTCAATGCTGCGAAGCGAGTTACGCAGCTCCGTTGTGGTCCATTCAACCTCGGCGCCACCGTTTTCCCCAAGTTCACGCCAACGTAGATAGAGTCCGCGTGTTTTGTTCAGAGCTTTGAAGACTTCACTGCAAAGATTACAAAGAGGGAAGATACATTGGGGAAAGGATGTGGGTTGGGTGAGGTGGGGTGGGTTTTGAACAGGGTTGCATCAGAATGTATTTTCGCTGCATGTGCAAATAAAGTGCATACTCCTTGACAACAAAAAACGGATCCTCCAGAGACATGACCCACGCTCTGTCACGTATTTACTTGCGTTGAAATGAAATTTTTACTGTTTTTCGTAACGGTAACGGTAACGGCAACGATGAGCGCACTCGACTTTTATATTCATGGATTTTTTTTTTTGCTCTGTGCTGCTCCACAGTTTCCTTTTCTTTCTTTCTCCTTCTTTTTTTTTTGTTGTTTCAAGCACGTACTCACGTTGAGCGTATGAGCAACAACCCCCCAAAATAATTTGGGGTGCGTAAATAATGCAAGTTAGAAAATATAAGCGAGTTTCTTAGTTTGTTAGTTTCGAAACGGATAGTTTTTAAGTTCTGTTAGCATTAAATTCAATATTAACTTGATCTAATCTATAGTTTTATTGGAAGTTTCTTTTTTTTTAAGCACGTTTATTGATTTTGCCGTCTTATCTTATTTTTTTTTATTATTTTTTGGGGTTCTATAGACCGCGTTTGCAGCCAGGCTATTGCGATAGCCAAAAGTAAACTGACGTTATTTTACTCGCTCGATGCGCTGCTTCAGGAGCGTAAATGGAGTCTAAAGGTGAAGGCATTTGTTTATGCCGCTCCAGCGTCTGCGCATTGATTAATCCCCCACCTCGCCGGACCCCTTGACAATCTCATTCGAGATAACAAGTGCACAGCAACAACAAACCGCAAGCAAATTCATTGTTATTAATTTTGAGCTTGGAAACCATAACAGCTATTCTTCTTCTTGAAAGCTTTCAATTGTTGCCATTTACGAACAACAAAAGAAAATACTACTTTTGGCAGAGCTATTTACTATATATTTTGCACTCTCACTCTCTCTCTCTGTGTGTGTGAATTTACGCTCTGCGGACAGCCACCTGCTTGTTGTTTTTGTTTTGCAAGGTTCTCATTTCAAAACTACTGTTTTAGTCCATATCTTTTAATTAATATGCCCATAATAAACTCACCCACTACACGTTGCCACTTCATTAAGCAAATTTTTATACACAAACAGCCTGGCTTACACAAATTAATTAGTCAATATTTAACACCTTTTTAGTTACAGCTGTGTTCTGGTGGTGGTTGTTGTGGCCATTTGTACATTTACGTGCAAGTTAACGCAAAACTGCGCGAACATCTCGCGCTCTGTTAACGCAAAATGACACAGCAAAACGCAAAATGACTCAATGGGCAACTACGATTATTGTGGATTTGTATGCTTACAAGCTCTGGGCATACAGTTAGTTTTAACCGTTGATCTGTTTTGTTTGCAAGATTTTCAAATTGCGCTTCCTCATTAAAGTATAATTAAATAGAATCAAAATGCTGCAAAATGATGCGGTGCGCACTTTACAATACGATAGCGAAATACGTGTGGCCCAAACAGCTAGTCCAACAGATCCCAGAGGTAATTTAATTTCGTATTTCGGATAATATTCGCGTGAATCATATTAAATGGGTGAAGTATTTAGTACGCTGATAATTATTCCATTGGAGTAGGTTTTACATTTGGATTAATTGGTAGTGTGTCGTATGTGTCACACAAACAAAACCCAAAGCAGGTACAAATTGTTCCAATCCCGTCCCGTATCTTATCAGCCGTTGTTCTGTTCTGTTGCCATTTTATGGCCGTTTCACCGCCGCCCCATATCAAGTGCCTTTGTTTAGCGTCGATTTGGCCAAGTGATCGATACATGAGTGAACTGTCCATTGAAATAAATAAGGTTTGTAATCAATTTTGTTACTTGTTACTTCTTGCAGTTTACGACTCGCCAATCAGCATAACTTCACAGCCACGTCCAACGTCTGGTAATTGCGAAATAATGTTAAACTAACAATTGATATACTTAACAACGACTAAATGTATACCTAATTATAGAGGCACCAAGAATTCCATTGCCCATATCAACAGTGGCTGGCAGTCGTACATTTATACCCTTGGCTGGTTATGATTGTCTTGCAGATTTGCCGTCCGTCCACATTGAGCAAACATTCGAGCTGAACGATTGTGAGTTGTGAAGTGGCTTTTTATCTGTTGCACATTTAATCCAATTCCACATTAATTGTAGCTCTCACAGCGGTCTCATCGGAGAATCGATATGTGGTACGTTCGCCACTTGGCGATGCCATCTTTGCCGCCTCCGAAAGCTCCACGGAGAATAATCGCATGATTTGGGGCGCCGGTCGACCATTTCAGATGCATCTGCTGGATAAGACACACCAGGAGGCATTAGTATTTCGCAAGAAATTGGCACTTGGTGCCATTTGTTGTCAGCCCAAGAATCTGGAGATTTGGATACCACCTGGTAATGTGCTGGGCCGTGTGGTGCAATCACCAACATTTACCCAACCGGAGTTCTACATCGAGGACAGCATGAACAATCAGCCCATCTTCTGTGTGGAGGGACCAGCAAATTCTGGTTTCTGTTGCTATTGCCTGCCCAAGGAGTGTTACTTTAAGGTGAGTAAGGATGCATCAAGAGAGATACATCTGTTATGCCAAATTTCTACTATTTCTACAACAGATCCACTCGGGCGGTGATCTGCGCGCCTCAATAGATCACAAATGGTTGGCCAGCAAATCCCAGTATACAACAAATATTTACTATGGCGATGTCAGGCTAACAGCCAAGGAACGTGCACTAATTCTAGGCTCAGCCTTCTTGCTGGTAAGTTGGGAGTATATATATATATATATATATATATCTATATATATCAGTTAACCATATCTTATCTTGCAGGAATACATGTACTTTCAAAAGCGCTTTTGAAATAATAAAAATAAATAAAACAATTGAATTGTAATTTTTCACATAGATTTTCTTTTATTTTTTGTGTCATTTTTTTGTTTGTTTGTTTTGTGTTTGTTTTTTTTTGTAAAGTTTTCGTGTTCAGTTTTTTGATATATTTTACAATAATGTAATAAATCACTTCATTTTGTTGTTGTTGCGGTTGTGTTTGTTTTAGTTTTTTTTTTTTTTGTTTAACACATATACATATACAACTATATACATTCAATAGCATAACCATATATGCATGTAATATATAAATATATATACTTTTGCTATACTTCTAGCCGTTTTGTACAATAATTTTCATTAATTTCTATAAACTTTATGTGTGTGTGTAGTTGTGTGTGTTTGTTGTTTAGCTAGCCTATAAAACTTAATGTATATATGACAACATAATGTTCTTTTATATATATATATATATATATATATATATGTAATTAGTTTATAATGCAATCAATTTATTTATATTTAATTTTTTTTTTTTTTTAAGTTGTATTTGATTTTCAATTTGCTTTCGCTAATTAAAACAATTAATTAATTGAAACAAACAATTGAAAAAGAGTCTCGTGGTCTCGTTGTTTTTCTTCTTTCTTTCTATTTTCTTTTCTTTAGCTAAATTAATGCATAATAATAATTAAAAATTAAAAACTTTTAACATAAACATAATGATAATAAGGTTTTCATAACTCCAATTGTTTTTAACTTTTTCTTTTCATTTTCTTTACTTGTTTTGTGGTTATAACAAACATCAAATCAGGGAAGAACTACGTGATTAGCATGGAAATTGTTAGGGCTGGCCCAAGGAAAAGTAGGCGTGGCGGTAGGCTGGGCAGGTGTTGGTGGTGATGGTGGGGCTAGGCCTTGATTATAAACTAATTGATTATATGCAAACAAAAAGAGTTTTTGCTCTACACGACTCACAGCACTTCAGGAGTTTTGTTGTTGTTGTTGTTTGTTGTTTTTGTTATCATTTCAAAAAAAGAAATTCTAGATTTCTATATATATATATATTCTAGGCATACAGTTATATATACATTTATATATATATATATATTGTGTGTGCTTGTATATTATATTATATAGACGACTTATAACTAGGGCTAGCGTACATGGTACCTGCTGTACAGATTTGTATATATATATATCTATATATATATAAGAGTTGAACAACTTTTCATGCTTGAGAGTTGACAATAACTAAACTAAATACTTAGATTGCAAATTGTAGTTGCTTTATACGTTTTATATAGTATATATTTAATATATATATATATATATTATATATGTAGTTCATACATATGCTTGACTTTTCTACTCACACACACACACACACACACACCTACACTCATGGCTCATTGTGACAAGTTAGTTAATATTTAAATGATTTACACTTTAGGTTTGACTCGCTGAACTTTGACACTGTCTCGCTGTGTGTGTGTGTGTGTGTGTGTGTGTGTGTGTGTGTAGTGTTTTGTGTGCCCAAATGCGATATGCTTAGACATTTGATATGCGCTCGTTGTTGTTTTGGTCATTGCCGCCTCCAGCTCTATATTGTTGCTGTTGCTGTTGATGTGGCTGTTGCTGTGGTTGTGTTGGTGTTGGTGTTGGCCAGGCATAGTTTTGATAGGGATAACACCACACTCAAGTTGGCTGCAGCATGTACATATACTGTCAGTTGCTGGCCGTTGCTGTGGATGCCACAACCGGCACATTCAGTTCATTCGTGTTGCTTCTCGCTCGCTTCTCGCCGCCCTCCAGCGCATTGTTGTCGCTCTCATCGCCGTTGCTGCTGAAGCTGCTGCCGGGCAGCCGACGCTTCAGACTGTGACTGTGACTGTGACTGTGACTATGACTGAGGCCATTGGCCAGTGATTCATCCTCGGACATGGAGCTGGCACGTTTTGGCGTATTGCCTGCACTGTCGTTATCCAGCGAGGCAATTGCCGAGGCAGCTGCACTGTTCGCTGCACTGAAGCCATCCTCGGAGGCGCTATCCTGGCCGGCTGCTGGGGCATCGGAGCCCAGTTGCATCATGCCCGATGGCGTTGTGTAGCCACTGAGCTTATTGGGATCCTTCTCGAGCAGCTTCTGGGCAAGCAACTTGAGGGATATTAGCGAATTCTCGCAATCGCTGGTATCGATCTCAGTCAGACTGATGCCAGCACGTTCGATCTCCGCATAGGTGCCAAATGGCAACTTCTGCAGGCACTCGAGCTTCTGCACATGCGTCTTGGAACGCAAATGCTTCGCCAAATGGCCGTGGATGCGAAAGGCAATCTTGCAGTCGGTGCACTCAAAGGGACGTGGATTCGATGTGGTTGGCACACCAAATGTCGATGTCATCATCACCTTGTTCTTGTGCGCCTCGGAACGTTCATGCTTCTGCAGATGCCCCTGCGTGCGAAATGAGATGCTGCACGGCTCACACTTGAACTTGCGCTCCATGTAATGGATGTTCATGTGCAGCGTTAGCTGATGTTGCCGCTGGAACGTCTTGTTGCAGATGCTGCACGTGGGACGCGCATCGCTGGCAATTGGCGGCGGCGGTGGTGGCACAACGCGGCCGGGAAAAGTTGTCGAGGCAACGGTTACCGCTGTGGCCACATCGGAGGCGCCACTATTGCTAGTTGGTGTCGACTTGAAGCCTTCTTCGCCAATGATAACAGTGCGTGCAGCAGGAGTTGTTGATGCAGCATTGTTGTTGCTGTTGCTATTGCTGTGATTGCTGCTGCTGCTGCTGCTGCTAAGCACACCACTGAAATCGGTGGCATCCGGTTGCTGCACTGCAGCTGGCAAATTGGCATTGTGTGGCAACTGCTCTGTGATTGCAATTGAAGCGGAAACGGAAACGGTAACAGCAACGGGGTTGCTGGACAGCGGCAGTGGATTGGATACGCTGACAGCAATTGGCGTTGTTGCCCTCTCCTGCTCCGCTTGTGTGTCGACTGCCTCAAGCTCCTCAACTGCCGCTGGCATTGGCTCCGTCTCCGTGTCCGGCTCCGGTGTCTTCACCTCATGCACCTCAATGCTGGGCAACTCTGTGATTATCATTGGCTGTTTGCTCAGCACATGGAGACTGCTGCTCACAATCGGTGTGCTTGCCAAGCTGCTGCTTGTCGTGGTGTTGGTGGCCAGATAGCTGCGACTGAATTGGCTCTGCTTCATTTTGGCATATTGCAATGCCTGCTCCTTGATGTAGGTCTGCAGCAGGACATCGTCGCCTTCGGTCTCGCGCTTCGCTTGCTCCTCCATTTCGGCGGAGATGCGCACCTTGTCGGACACCGAAATCAGCGTCTTCATGAACCCTGACTCATTGTTGCCCGCCCCAAAGATGACATCACGCATCTGCTGTGCCTGCGATTTGGGCAGCAGCAGCTCCAGAGGCGATGTGCCAGCCACTGACGCCGACAGCTGGGCGGCAGTGGAACGTGGCTTGGTCAGATCCATGGGAGCGCTGCTCTCATCGCTGGGCACGCCACGCTTGGGCTTGGACTCCTCCGGATTGGAGTAATACTGCTCTTGCTTCTGGTAATCAAATGGCGGCTTCGGTGACGTAAATGAACAAACCAAACGCTTCGGCTGCGAGCTGCCCGCTGCACTGCTGCTGCCTGCCGAGGAGCCGATGCTGTTCGCCGGACTGGCTGCCGGCTGTGGGGTATCCTGCAGCTGTGGGGGAAAGGGAGAAACACTTTGTGGTATGGGCGGTGTCATGGACAACGACAGCAGGCCACGTGCTGCCTCATGCTCCTTCAGCCGTGACTTGGACTCATCCGTATCTGCAATAGAAATCAAGTTGAGTTTCACATCGAATCAAGAATGCAATGGACCTTACCACTGCTCTCGGACTCATTGTCGCTGTAGTCATCGGAATCCGATTCGCCGGCCATGGAGGAAGTGCGTCCGCCGGCGGAAGTCGATGATTGCTGATCGAATTCCATGTCGACGTCCAGGAATTCACCATCGGCGGGCATGGGACCCGGATTGATGCCCAGCTCAATGCATTTCTTGAAGTGTGTCTTCGATTGCATGTGCTTGGTGAGATTGCCCTTGGTTTTGAAGCTGCAAAGGGATAAACAAGTGTGAGTTGCGGCATGTGGCAAGTGGCAAATGGCAAATGGCTTACCTAAAGTTGCAGTGACTGCAGGTGAAGGGACGCACATCCGTGTGCGTGCGTATGTGCTTCTTCAGCATCGATGGCTTCTTGCAACGTATGCCACACTCGGAGCACACATAACGGCCACGTCCACGTCCCCGTATATATGTGTAATCCTCATGCGACTCATAGCCACCAACAAGCAGTTGACCCGTCTCCAATTTCTTGGCTGCCGCAGCCGCCTCCTCATTCGCCGCCTTGGCAGCCACATTTGCCTCACTCAAGGCGGCAATTGCCGGCTGTTGCTTCAACTGATGCTGCTGTGGCTGCTGCTGATGCTGATAGCACTTGTTCTGACCATTCACCGTTGTGGAGCTGGTGCTAACCGTTTGCTGTGAACTGACCACCGTATAGGACATCTTATTCTGCCCGGCCATGGCCATAAAATAGCCCAGGCTGCTGCTGCCCAACATCTTTTGCCTTGAATCATACAAAGCCATCACCTGTTTGGGCTTAAAGCCCAACGGATGCGGTTGATTCTCCTCGCACACCTGCCACACACTGTACATGGACAACTTGTGCATGCCGGCGACATACGAGGGCTGCGGACAGTTCACCGTACAGTAGAACATCTTGGTGCTGCACTTGAGGCCCAGATAAGTGTACGCATGGCCATTCAAATACAATTGCACACATGACTTCGATGGACGCGGTGTTTCCGGCGAGATCAAGGGCAGCGTATTCGCTGTGGGCGTGATGCCATGATGACGCTTGGGCGTAAATGTGCCCGGCTTGAGGGGCAGACTGGTGGGACGTAGGAATTTTGTTTTGGCATTCGTTGGGGTTGTCAGCGATGCGGCGGATGTGGTTGTGGCGATTGTTGTGCCGCCCATCAGCTCATCCGGCGTGTCCACGTGCAGCGGCGCCAGCGCCTCCTGCGTTTTGTGCACATTATCGAAATTGAAGTGACGCACCTCCGGCACCAGCTGCTCCAATGCGCCGCTGCTTGAGCTCTTCACATTGTCTGCCATGCGTAGGAAATTGAATGGTTGCTTCTTGCTCAACGTGTCCACAAGTGTTGCTGCTCCAGCTGCTCCTATTGGTCCTACTGCTCCTAGTGCTCCTACTGCTGTTGTCTTGCTGCTGCTGCTGCTGCTACTGCTGTTCCATTGCAGCGCATTGCGTTGCGCCGGCGTCGGCGGCTGTCGACTGAACTCGCTGGGCAGATTCTGCACACCACCAAATGGTGACAATGCCTTGTGCGGCATCTCCAGCAACAGATTGGGACTCGGCTGCTTGCGATTTGGACTGCGTCCGCGTGCTACGGCCGGCAATTGCAGTTGCTGCGGTGCCGGCAACAGGCACATGCTACCTGGTCCAGGTATACCCGGCACATAGGGTATTGCCTTGATGGGTTCTCCCACATTATTGTTGTTGCTGCTGCTGCTGCTGCTCATGGGCGGCAACGTCAACGGATTGAAGGCAGTTATCGAGTTGATGGGCGGAAATTGAAAGTGTTGTGGCGTCGTCGATGAGGAGGAGACACACGAGGAGCTTAATAGAAATCCATTATTTGCCGTGGATAATTTACGCTCCTTGGTGTCGCTGGGACGTGGCGACATCTCCTGAAAACTGCCGCCGGACAACAATGGAGTGCGTATCATTTTGGGACTCTTGTTGAGCTCGGGACACTCCGAGATGGGTATCATGCTGCCGCCGGAGGAGGTAAAGCGACGCAGTCGCTCCTCCTTGGCGCTATAATTGCTGCTGCTCGTCTGCAGCTCTTGATAGTTGAGCAACTGCACTGCTGCTGGCAAGGCAAAGGCGGAGCTTGTCGAGATGATGCTACCACTGTTGCTACTCCCGCTATCGTTAGCCATCTTAGCTCGCTTGGCCGGCGTCTCAATGATCATGTTCTCCAGGCGATCCTCGTGCATTTTCGTTATCACCACTTGAGTGTCCTGCGTCTTGCGCGGCGCCGCATAATCCACCAGCGGCGTTTTGCCCAACAGCGGCCCGGGCGAGGGTAAAGGAGCGTCCACAAAACGCAGGGCAACGCTTGTGGCATCAATGCTGGGCGGCCCAACTGCAACTGGTGTGGCAACTGCAGACAGAATGCTGCTGCTGCTGCTGCTGTTGTTGCTGATGTTGCTGCTGGTTGAGGTTACCGTTGAGGTGCGAGCTGGCGATGGTGTTGCACTGAGGCGACTCAATACCTGACTGCTGGGCTTCGTCTTTAACTGCGAGAAGGCCAGCTTGGCCAACGACAATGGATTCTTGGAGTTGGCAATGTGTGACTTGAGCTCGGGCAAGCTGAACGATATGGAATTGGAGTGAAAGTATTTGCTGCTTGGCGATGAGGCTGGACTCATGGGGGCACTGCTGCTTGCATCCTGGCAATAGGTGCTGTTGTGGTGCATCAACTCATCGGCGCTGCGAAATTTGTTGGCACAAATCGGGCACGAATAGACGGCATCATCGCCCTCGCCAATGGGCACAGCCAATCCGCGAGCATTTAACAATAGATTCTTAATGATTGAATTGTTTGGCTGTTGCATTGTTGTTGTGCCTGTTCCTGTTGTTGTTATTCCAGTTGTTGTTGTTGTGCTCTTTGCCACACTTGCTGTGGCCACTGTGGTTGCGACCTTTTGTGGCAACACAGACTTTGGTTTCGCCGATAGATTCAATGGTTGCACATGATTCGATGGAGTTTGCTGCTGCTGCTGCTCCAACTTGGGCAACGGCGTTGCTGGATCCTGACGATATTGCAACGTTTGCAATGGCAATGGCGTTGGCGGTGGCGGCAACTGTTGCAGCTTGGCATTAGGCATTGCTGTCAGCGGCGTGGCAGCGCCTTTGATGCCCACATAGCTGGTGGTTGAGCTGTTGCGCTTGAGCAAGCCATTGGCAGACTCAAGTTGCTGCTGTTGCAGGAACATTTGATATTGCTGCTGCTGCTGCTGTTGTTGCAGCAACTGTTGCTGCTGCTGTTGCTGCTGCTGCTTTTGTACTATGGCCTGTGCCAGATTCACTTTGGTTTCGCCCAGCTGCTGGGGATTGTTGTTGCTGTTGTTGTTGTTGACGTGGTTGGCAACATTGCTGCTGTTGCTGCTGCCGCCGCTGCTGCTGCTGCTGTTGTTGACGCTGCCATTGTTGCTGTTGGCATTGTTAAAGCTGCGAGAACGATTCAACTGCTTGGGATACTTCTTCTGCAACAATATCTCCTTGTTCTCCACTATGGCCTCGTTTTGTGAGATCAACTTTGAGATGTGCTCCTGCACCTTCTCCACATTCTGTCAATGATTGTGTTAATTGTATCTTAGTAATTGCAATTACTCAATCATGTTTGGTATTTACTTACCACTTGCATGCCACCGCTGGCGCTGGCAAAGCTGCTCAAATTCACAGCAGGCGTCGGCGTGGGCGTGACAGGGGCAGGGGCGGGCAACACTGCTGTTGCTGTTGTTGCTGTTATCGATGCCTGTTGACTGTTCGTACGCAATAGCTGCAAATTAAGTATACGACATGTTGTAAAGGAGTTTGTTTAAGTTGCATTCAATTAGTTGAAATTACCTGCTGTGGTTGTGATTGTGGTTGCAGTGGCTGTGGCTGTGGTTGCGGTTGATGCGTTGGTGCCTTCAACAGCGGTGAATGTTGTTGCTGCTGCTGCTGCTGCTGCTGTTGTTGTTGGTGTTGCTGCTGCTGCTGCTGTTGTTGGTGTTGCTGCTGCTGCAGCTGGAAGTGTTGCTGAAACTGCATTTGCTGAAACGCCAGCGCCTGCTGATGCATCGCTGCAGCAGCTGGATTAAAATACTGCGGATGCCCCAAATAGTAGACACTTGTGGGCATTGTCGGTGGTGGTGGCAATGCTGTTAATGCCGCTGGATTTGCCGTTGCCGCCAGCAGCAGTGATTGCTGTGCGTGCAGCTGCTGCTGATGCTGCTGGTGTTGCTGATGTTGCAGCTGCAGTTGCATCTGATGTGAGTTGATGTGATTGTTGAGCTTCAGCTGTGTGCTTGGCGAGAGTGTTGGATGTACCAGCGTTGGTTGCTGCTGCGACGACAGCTTCTGTTGTTGTTGCAGCTGCTGCTGCTGTTGTTGCAGCTGCTGCTGTTGCTGCTGTAATGCCTGCTGCTGCTGTTGCAGCACCTGCAGCTGCACTTGCTGCTCTTTGCTGCTGCTGCCGGGCGCATAAAGCGCTGCATTATGAAACTTAGGCTTATATGGCTTATAATCAATCGATTGACGATGTTGCGCTGTTGCTGAATGCAATGTATCTGCTGTTGGCGGCGGCAATGTGCCTGCTGCCGGCGAACCCAGCGGCAACTGTTGCATATGCTGCGGCATTGGTGGCTGTTGCAAGTACGCGCTCTTTGCCGCAGACAACGTTGAAGGCGATGGCGTGAGCGTTGGCGATGCCATGGGCTCGTCATAAGGTAACTCTGCACGACTAAGCTGTAAGCAAATGAAGAGAGATTAATAGAGTACAGTTGCAATGTTATACTGATAATATTACAATAAACAGTCAAATGTTAGTAGTAGATCCCTTTAATTTAAATCCCTTTAACTTTAAATTAATATAACTTCTTTTACAGTTAAAATATTGCTGAAAAATAAGTATTTTTTTGTCTAACAATGATCAAATGGCATTTGCTCAACGAATTATGGGAGTTTGAAGGAAAATGTTTGAATTAAATCGAATATCTACCTATAAAATGAACTAGATTAGGCGCTGGACCAATTTATAGTTTAATCAACGCCTAAATTGACAATCCGCGTGAAAATCGATTGAGTTTTGATTTAGTTATGATAGTATAAAGTTTTTAAAACCATGTCGCTTTAATGCTGCTGCTGTGACTGTCAATAAGCTGTTAATTAGCGCACTTAATGTTGTCAACCTGTTAGTTGTTGCTGTAACTGTCAAGATACTGTTAATTAGGGCTCTCAATGTTATAGAGCGGTAAGCTTCAGCTGTTACTGTTTACTAGCTGTTAATTGTCGGTGTTAATGTTATCAAGCTGTTAGTTGTTGCTGTAACTGTCTAGAAACTGTTAATTAGGAATCTGCGCGCTATAGTGCTGTTAGCTTCAGCTGTTACTGTTGTCAAGCTGTTAGTTGTTGATGTAACTGTCAAGAAACTGTTAATTTGGGCTCTCAATGTTATACAGCTGTAAGCTTAAGCGGTTACTGTTTACAAGCTGTTAATGTTGTCAAGCTGTTAGTTGTTGCTATAACTGTGAAGATACTGTTAATTAGGGATCTGTATGCTATAGAGCGGTAAGCTTCAGCTCTTACTGTTTACTAGCTTTTAATTGTTGTTCTTAATGTTATCAAGCTGTTAGTTGTTGCTGCTACTGTTGAACTAGCTTTAACACTTACAATTTCCACACTTAGGAGCTCGAAACTGCTGTTGCTCAGCTCGCCATCGCCATCCTGATCGGATAGACCATCCTCGGGCATGCGTGCGGCATGGGAACGGGAACGGCAGTGTTTATAGAGGTTGCTCTTCGTCTTGAAGGCAATGCCACAGGTGTCACAAGGATATGGACGTTCATTTGTATGGGCACGTATGTGTTTTTGCAACACAGATGGCTTGGCAAAGCTTTGATTGCAATAGGGACATATATAACGTCCAGGTTTATCGGCAGGTGTTGATGTTGTTGCTGTTGTTGTTGCTGCTGCTGCTGTTGCAGTTACTTGTTGCTGCTGTACTTGATGTGTTGCTGTGGCAGTAACTGTTGTTGGTGTCGCAACAACTGCAGCTGCCGCTGTTGTTGGCTGCGTTGATTGCTGATGCTGTGCGAATGTTGCTGGCGATAATGTTGCATTGCTGGCATAGTTACTGTTAATGTTGCTGTTACTGTTGCTGCTGCTGAGCGGTGTGCGTGTTCTGGGTGCAGCAGCAACATTTTTGCTGTGGCTGCTGTTGTTGTTGTTGTTGTTATTGTTGTTGTTGTTGCTCTCCTCATTTACAAAATTGGCACTGAATTCATTTGTCGCCGTCACATGTCCATTGAGCAATGGCACCGCCAATGGCAACGACACGGGCAACACTGTTGCTGTTGTTGTGGCTGCTGTTGTTGTGGCTGCTGTTGTTACAACTGTTGCTGCTACTGCTGCTGATGCTACTGCTGCTGATGCTACTGCTGCTGCTGGTGGTGGCGATAAGGAGCTAGTGGATGACAACGATGTGGTGCGCAGCACATCAACTGTCTCCGCTTCGGTGGTGCTCGCCAATCGTTTAAATTTCTTGTGCAAATAACGCAAATTTGTTGTATTTGCCCAATCGACAATTGTTGCTGCTGTGGTTGCTTCATCATTGCCAACTGTTGCCGTCACATTGCCGGGCACCACATGATTTGTTGTGGTTGCTGTGGCGCTGCTTGCCACATGCTGTAGCGTCATTTTGCTATCACTTAGGTTCGCTTTATCTCTAACCTTAAATTCATAATTATTCTCACTAATACTATTATCACTGTGGTTGTTGTTGTTGTTGTTGCTGCTGCTGCTGCTGTTGTTGCTGTCAGCAATTTGAGCTGGCAACTCGTTGAGTTTATCTCGTGTGCTTGTACTGGTTGCTGTTGTCGCAGTTGTTGTTGTCGCTGTCGCTGTTGTTGTTGCTGCTGCTGCTGTTGCTGCTGTGATTGTTGTCGTTGCTGCTGCTGTTTTGCTATTGACTTTGTTGCTGTTTGTTTTCGGTGTTGCTGTTGTTGCTGCAATTTCGTTGCTGCTGCGATATGTTTGCTTCTTAGTTGCTGTTGCTGCTGTTGCTGTGGATGCTGCTGCTGCTGTTGCGGCTGCCGCTGCTGCTGTTGCACGTCGCGTGCTGCTCACTTTGTTGTTGCTCTTATATTGTTTGCTATTTGTTGCTGCTGTTTTATAATGCTTCGCTGTGTTTGTTGTTGCATTTTCCATAGTATCATCAAATTTACTCGCCTGCGATGTGTTTGACACGGTCTCATCTGCAAAAAAAATCGAAATTATTAAATATAAATAATAATTCTAAGCAAAATTTACACTAAATTGTTGTGCCATTAAAGTGCTTTTATTTGAAGTACTTTCAAATATTCAATGCTTTAAAAATTAATGCACTTGTGAGGCAGCAACACTTGGCACGCCCACACGCCCACAACGGTGCACAACTTTGGCCTGCATTAAATATTTATTTGCATTTGAAATTAGAATGTTGTATAGTATCAAGAACACTGCCCTACACCCCCTCTATCACTCTCTCTCTCTCTCTCTCTCTCTCACTCTTCTTATTCCCTCACACTCTCACTGAATTATTTAGCTGCTTGACAGCTGTTGTTGGCCATTTGGGCCATTTCATCAGAGCCAACTATCGCAGCTAATTGGACTCTCAATCTTATCAGATAGCTGATAATGTGGCCAAAAAAAAACGTATGAAATATATACTATATCTATACATTTAATAACTGGGAAATTCCTGCATAAATGTGAAATATTTCTTGCAAATATATATTTAAATTATTATTTGCTAGCAACTTTCTATTTCGCATTCGCAACAAAAGAAACAAATAAAAAGACACAAACGAAAATCAACCAAAAATAAAATAAGAAAACGACAAAAGTGAAGTGCGCTGATTATTGTTATTGTTGAGTTGTCTTATCAGCAGTATATACCCTATTTATAGTGGGTATGCCTGTGTATGTGTGTGTCTTGACGCTGATTAGTAAATCCCAGCGAAAGAGAGACAAACTCACACACACACACACACACACACACATTGAGAGGCTGAGAAATTACTTGCGACTCGCGCGCTAATTGACTTTTGCCACAGACTGTATACATATACATACATACATATAAATATATTTACTTTATACATATATATATATATATATATCTGTAACTGTATCTGTATCTGTTTAGCATGCATCGTTATTGCTCTACGCTTGTGTTTACTTATGTCTTTATCAACAATTTATAAAGCTTTAAATAACGTGCGATCACAAATAAATACAACAAATAAATAAATAATAAAACAAAAAAAAAAAAAAAAAAAAAAAAACGTTGTCCAAAAATTCCATTGATAATGTCGAGCTGGTTGTTATCAGTTATTTGTGGAACTCGTTGGGTCTACCTGACTTCGCATTACTCACACACCTACATAGAGCTTTACCCGATAACCGGAGCAATCGAATACTGAAGTCCCCTCCCCCTCCTCCTCCTTCTCACCACTGCCCTCCTGCTGACCACCCTTCATTTTCACCTGTCCCTGCACCTGCTTGACGTCAGTTGTCGACAGTCATTAAACGATTTTCAAGTGTCATACGACAAAAGATTAGGGGCGTCGTTTAGGGCTGGTTTCCTCACTCAATTGCGCTGATTAAGTATCGGTATAAACATCAATTACATAACACAGCCAACTACTATGTAATGCATGATGATGGGAGGGGTGGAGGGGCAGTGCTCCAAGCAATTGCATTATAAATAGACGTCCAAATCGTGTCAATGGGTCAATTTAGCAGGCGCCAAATGGAATTTCCTACAAACTGAGACCGCTGAGACTCTCGATTCTATGGAATTTCCTCTCATAGTAGTCAGAATTGTACCATGTGCAGGTTGTTTACTAATTCAACATGCACACACTGACACACACACACACACACACATATGCAGCACAAACTTTGTCACAGTTCAAGCTGCTGCTATTTCTGGTTCATCATGCTACAGTCATGCCATAAAGTATCTCTACACCAACAGCAAATTAAGTATTTTTTAAATGATTTGCTATAGATCTGTTATCACAATTTGAATTGCTTTAAACAAACAACTCTAATTGAATGTTTTATACTTATGTCTAGGGGCTCTTTCCATATAAGTAAACTATACTACACTATGCGATAAGTGTAATCATCAGTCCAGGAACATAAAGCTTGTGAATACAATGAAAACACATATTTAAATGACTGTATTATCACGACTTTGACTTTGTTTAACGCTACGTTGTCGTGTTTTATTATTAGGAATTTAGTTTCAAAGTTTAAGCAGAGCTAAGTTAAGATGTAAACTGTAATTTGTACAATATACTAGCTTGGATATATATGTACGCATATAGCGAGTAAATATAATAATTACAAAGTATTTTCGTATTTACGAAATACTCTTGCATGTGCACTTCTCACTGTCTGTCTTATTTGTTTTACTTAAATCTCTCTCTCTCTCTCCACTCCCTCTCTCGCTAGTTTGCACAGTGTGCAAAGTGCAATTTGCAAATAAAATAACTGATTATCAAGACTGAACGTATGTATGTATGTATAGCGAATGCGTCTGGTCACACTCTGTGATGATAGGCTGATGTGAAATTGAGTAGTAGCCTACGTCACACGATAACTTTTAGCATGCATTCGCGCTCTGTGCACGCCTGATTGACGGCCCCTCACTCACGCGTGCCCCACTAACAAACAAAAACACACACGCACACATGTACATACATACATATGCATGTATGTACATGAATACGCCACCCACATGCCAATGTGTGTAATAAGCACAAGGTAGGCAAAACAAAAAAATAACGGCGCCACTGTCTGTCAGGTCAGGCTTGTATGTACGTCATTTGTATCTGCAAGTGACAAGTAAAACGTAAGCTTGGCTTTCAGCCATTTAGCAATTGCTATTTGTATTATTCACTGAAGCATTAAAATATTCCGTTCGAATGTTCGAATGTGTGAGGCGCGCACAAATTCGCGGAAATGATACGGCATTCCGACGAAGCCAAAATGTCTGATATAAAATGTGGACAAGGAAATGACAAACTAAACAATAAAAAAAAATACAATGATGAGCACACACGCACAGTCACAAACACAATCATATTTTATACATGCACTCTCTTGCACAAGTTATTTGCATTGAATATGAATAGTGCAATATGCAAAACTTGCCGTACCTGTGACTCAGTCTCTCACTTGTGAATATCAATAGTAACTGAAATCGATAGTAACAGTTATCGATAGCCCGTAACAATATCGGAGGGCTGTGCCAAACAATTGAGAATGAATACCGAATATATGACGACAATACAAAAACAATGTATCCATCGACAAGGCGCTCGCGACAACGAACGAGCGACCAGCGAGCATGAAACAGTTAAAGACAACTAGACGAGGCAAGCTGAAAAATTCATTCAAAGACCAGTGCCCAAGTGGCAAAAGCAACAGCGGCAGCAGCAATAGCAACAACAAAAACCAGACAAATCAGTGTGTGCGAGAGTGTGCAAAAGAAAACGAAGAAGCGACGCGACGCGACTAACTGGCGAAAGAGCAGCGCGAAAACAAAAGCACACACACAATACACAATACTCGAAAGCCCAAAGACAGGCAGCGCACCACAGCAGAGCAGCGCAGCAGCAGCAGCAGCAGCAACGACACGAGCAGAAATGAGCAAAAAAAAAAAATCGTACAATAATCAAATAATTGAGCGCGCCAGGGAAAGGCAGAGGGAGAGACAGCAAAACGTCAACGTCGCATACCGCAGTATTCGCACACTCGCACTCTCGCACACTGTTGCAATTGTCAATCAAAAGTAAGCACAGGGTCGGCTGACGCTGCCGTTGCTGCTGAGAAATGATCAAATCAAGCAAAAACGTAGCCCCCAACAACAATAACAACAACAACAGCAGGTGACGTGAAGTGGGGGAACATAACACGAAGATTGTCGCCAGCCTGTAGCCGCGCTATTGTTGATTACGTACGTACAAACACACATGCATAGACATGTATATACGTGTGCGCCACGCCATAAACACGCGCACGCACACATGCGCAGGCCCCCAGCAATAAATACATATGCGAATTTTTGCTGACTAAGGAAGGTCTGGGGAGCACCAGCAGCAACGACGACGAAACGATAACAACAAAAGCATTTAAAACGTAGAAACACAGCACAAAACGTAGCAGTGGAAAAAAGTGATAATAAAATAATAATTGCTACACACACCAACATACGCTCTCGTACAGACATACAGATCCATACGTTCGTGTATATGCACATATGTACGTATGTATGTATGTTTAAGCGACGCGATCGTGTGAGAGCGCCAAATCGCTAGAGTTGCCGCAGCTGTCTACACACGAATAAAGAGACTCCCCCTCTACACTCTCGGCCCATCACACAAGAGTGGTGCACGAGCAGCCATGTGGTGAGCTATGTAGCCTGTTTTTAATACTACTCTTACCCAGGCCACTGTATACCACTGTATATATATGTATGTGTACAAGCAACATGACTAATCCAAACAACTTGACAACACTGTCGCCGCCGCCGCCGTTGGCGTCGCTGTGGCCGAGCGCTGACGCTGACGCTGCCTGCGCTTTGCTTTTGTGTATTATATTGAGTCAATTCACAAGAAACGAGGAAACCCGCCATCATCGTCGTCGTCGTCGTAGGTTTTGTTGTTGTTTGCATTTGTTTATATTTATGTGAGAGTGGGCATGTGTGCGTTTGTTTTCTGTGTGTGTGTGTGTGTCAGTCAGTCTGTGTGTGAGCATGAATCAAGCTAAAAATTTTAATAATTTTGCTCGTTTTGTTGTTGCCTGCTGCCCCCGGCCTGGCTGCAAACGAGTTTAGCTTGTTGAGTGCTTAGTGTATGCTTGCATGTATGTATGTATGTGTGCATACTATATTATGTATGCGAGTGTCTGCGTGAGTTAGTGAGCTCGCTGCTGGGCCTGGCGATTGGGGCTTGTGTTTTGGACAGCGCTACTTGTTTTCATCGACGCGGGCGATAATATGACACTAACACAAATGCAACAGCCTCTTGGAGCTTTCTAGAGCGCTTGATAAGCGCTTTTTTTGCTCACGCTCTGCGTCTGTGTCGCTGAGTCTCTCTGTCTCCTGGTATTCGCTGTGGCCTATGACGTACTCACCAGCACGTTGTTGTTGCCGCACTCAGCAACACTTGAGTGTTTGTCGGAAATCAAATTAATGCGATTAAGCAGCGCTAACGATCGTCGCTCTTCTTTCTTTCTTTTCTTTTTGCGTTGACCACAAAAGGCAAAGCAACTACAACTGTATTTGTGTAGATACACACATATACATGTGTATGTATGTACATGTGTATGCATGCATGCAACTGTTGCTGATAATTTAACAACTCAGAGCCAGTGTTTCCACTCTAAAATTTGTTTACTTTGGAAGAGGTTTCCAATGGCTAAGCAAAAGGCATGAAATAAACAAATCTTGAAATAAAAATAATACACATGAAATTCGCATTAATTTTCGCTGATAAATTATTTGAAAAGGAGAATTAAGTTTAGATTACAATGGGGCAAGTGCTTGATTCCCGTTAACTGATAATAAACTTATGTTTCATATACAATTTCGGGGAGCTTATCGTTGGCCTAATACAAATTCAAATAACGACAGGTTCTTTGTGAAGAGTGGAAGAGGTCAAGGTACGCTTTAATTTAACCATACTAATTAGATAAGATACGTACTTATCATGCGGCTGATGGCAATGGACCCCGCACAGCAAAGATATAATGCTGATAATCAAAAACTAATTTCTCTCCCACTTCTTAAAGCTGAAGATACTTATGTACTCGTTCTCAACGGAGTCTAATATCATAGTTAAATGAATCTAATTAAAAGCCAGGCAATAGCACGATTAGTACTAATTTATGACAATCTAGTATGAGTAAGCAATGATTTGCGTTTTGCGTATATCTTATAGATATACATATACACAACTTAGAAATTCACAAGACTTTTGTCGAAATTCGTTTTTCTGGCGCGGAAATTCCCAAAATGTTTGACGTCAAGAAGAAATTTGTAAATATCTATTAGAAATTCGCCTTTAAAATCTCTGACCAGTGCCAAGGTTTCAATTTAAACATACATATATGTACATCCGATTATTTACTCAAATATTATGTATACTAAATATTATACTATATGTATAGAGAACTGACTGATTTTTTGGCACTGCATTTTGAATTTATAGTATAGATATTGTACAAGTATTTATATCTACAAATTAAATGTATGTTATGGAATGCAATTCTAGGATTTTGCTATAATCAAAACCAAACGGCACATTGATAAATATACATATATATATATATATATATATATATATATATACATGTATTTCTTTCATTATAAACTAGAATGCAAATAAATTGAAAATATATATATATATATATATATATATATATATATATATATATATTTTCTTTTTTATTTTCAATTGGTCAATAATTTTAAATATATAAATTTCGTTGAAGAAAATGTTCGAATTTTGAGAAAATGTAAATTGCCTTAATAACAAAATATGCAAGACATTTTATGAAACAAGTTCAAAGCGACCACGAACGATTTCTACGTATAATTGTTCAAAATAAACATAAATAGAAAAGTTCAGTTCTATTATAAATAGAATTCTGCTGCAAAAAAAAAAGTGTTAAATAATTGCCAGCGAAAATTTTTGTTTACATACAAAAACATCTGAGATCAGGCGGAAAACACGAAAAAATAATATAGATTCGATTATATATGTTCTACTTTATCGATATAGCTCTGAATGTTCGATAAGCAGTATAGACATGGTACATTTAAGTGTTTTAGTTTTATTTTTGTGTTTTTTTTTTTTGCCTTTTTGTTTTTGACTTTTGCTTTCTCTTCTGCTGGGGAATTTCATCTGATTTGAATTTTCTGTATTTTTTTTTATGTCCACTTTTCAATGTGTTAAACAAATAGAAAATGTATTTTTAAATTGCCAACTACGTAAGACGACATTCAAGTGTTTTTATTTAGCCAGTTCGCAAATTTATCTATAGGTTTTAGCTAAAGCTATTGTTATAATTATAGACATGTCTATTGGCATTTTGGTTAACACATTTTAGTTGGCCTTTTGTGTTAACTTTATGACAGCAATAATACCAGCTAAGATAATTTTCCATTTTCTCTTCGAGATCGTTAACTAATTGTTAATCATTCGTCTATTTTAACTACAATAATTATATAACTGTGTGGGAGAGCAGGGCATTCCCAAAAGCTGAGTTCTTTATTCCTCAAGACGTTTTGCTTTAATGTCACGAAATGATTTATAAACATTTTTGTGTTCAAAGTCATTTCTTTGGGGTACACAATTAATTAGAAGAGAGCGAACAATTAAATTTTCTCAAGTCAAGCGAAAAGTCTGAAGATATACATAATAATAATATTCATATTTTTTATTTTATATTAGTAAATATATACATATGTATATTTATATGGTTTTGTGGCATTTGAAGGACGGAAATGCCATGTATATTGCTTTGAGTGTGTGTGTGTGTGTCAACTTTTGCATATTAGCAAAAAAGAATAAAAACAAAGAAAAGAAAAAAAAGAAAACCAAAACAAGAGAGAAGAATAAATACTCTACTACTCTACATAGTGCATCGATTTCACGTCGAGTTTGGCTAAAGAAACAGCTACAGATACAGATTCTGAGCTGTAAGTTGACAAACTCTATAAGAAAGGTATAATAATATTGGGATAGTGTATAATTATAATATGTTTTAAATTAAAAACGCTTACGTAGCGTGCACAAAATGCTTGCCAAACTGGTATTTTTGTTCGTTTCCCTCCCTCTAAAGAGTTAAGCAAACAGAAATCTATAGTTAATGCTTATAGATACATGTGTGTTTGTGTGTGTGTCAATGATGATGATGCTCACGCTTGAATGAACAGTTAATAATGTTTTCGTAGCAAAATTATCATCGTCTAGCTGATGGAATTTGCGCCCACGCAGAGTTTGGAGAGTATCTGTTGCTGTATCGGTATCGGTATCTATGTATATCTGTTGCTACGTATCATGTATCTTGTATCTGTTGTCAAGGTCAGGGGTTGCCTAAGCCCAGACCAAGACCCATAAACATGTGTCGTAATTTTCGTTTCAGGGCATTCCTCAAACTCTCACACACAGTCAGATACGGGCAGATACCCAAAATACACAGACAGGACATAACTGTTGCATGCTTAATTGTTCTCACAACACTTCAGCATTACTATAGGGGCATTTCTCACTCTCACTCTCTCTCTCTCTCTTTCTTTCTAAACTGTTAGGATGAGTGTTCTAGCTACACACCCCACAGTGCAGCGTTGCCTTTTGTTATGCTCTTAAGTGGATTTCCACCTTTCGTCTCATTGTTTAGATGCTTTGTTCTATGCCGTTTTGCCTGCCCTTTTGCTGTGTCAATGACGTTGCAAGCCTTTTGTCTCGCTTGCGCTCACAACAACAACGCCTCTGCTGACGTCGTCGTTGACGTCGCCGTTGCTGTTGTCGGCAGGTATCCTGGCGCCGGCTTAATTTACGTTTCTTCGCCAGCAGGTAGAGAGACAGAGAGAGAGAGTGAGAGCTCAGACTATTTAGTTCAAGTCCAATGTGTTCCTTATTGCTGCAACGTGAAATTGAGCGCACAGCATGACACATGCTTATGCATTCACACCCTCTCGCTCTCTGTCTCTCTATCTCTTGGTCCCTTTCGTTAACACGCTATTCAAGTATTGCCTGCTGCTCTGCCGCTGTTGCTACTCACCCGAGCACATTTGTGATTTGTTGTTGTTGCTTTGAACTCAGAAGAGGCAGAAGATGAGCAGACCTCAAAATCAAAATCACGACGCCACAAAAGCAACTACAACTACTACAGCGGGGGTTGCCCTGTTTGTTGTTGTCGTTGCTGCTGCTGTTCTTCTTCTTCTTGTTGTTGTTGTTGTTGTTATTATTATCGTTGCTGTTCTTTTTGTGGCGCACTACAAAACGTCGCTGTCGCCGCTGTCTCTGCTTGTGTCGTTGCTTTGGCTTTGGCTTTGACTTTGTTTATTTTGAATTTTCACAAAATTTCTTGGAATTCCTGCACTCGCACTCGCTTATAACGATTTGTTGCTTTTCATTTTCTAATTAAATATCACTCTAGCACTCACACAAACATGCACATTCACAGTAATATACGCACTCATACGAAACGAAACGTTACGACTTTTGCACTTTGTATTTTGATTATTTGATTTATTAGCATATTATGACATTCATTTACATTCGTTGTGCACATACGACTCAAACTTTAACTCAATTTAAAAACTCACTTTGCCATTTGCTGCTGCTGTGATCTAATTTGATTAATGCAAAACTTGTTGGGGACGCACTGGCATTCGCACTCGCACTCGTTGTCGTTGTATTCTCGCCTACACGTTGCCCGTTGTGTCGTTCTTTTGTGGTTTCTTATTATTTGCTATTTGTTTATGTTCACTACTCATGCCCGTGCCTATCGCTGTGTTCGCTTTTCGCTGCGTTCCGTTCCGGGCAGGCCAACTTAACAGCACGACGTTCGATCTTCGAATGTTCGATCAACTGTTGCTACTGTTGTTGTTGCTGCCTGTCGACGTCATCGTGTGTGCGAGCGGCTGCGGTTACTTTAAGAGTGCGCCCAACGGGCTCAGTTTATGTTAGATAAATCCATGCGATTGTATACGCACTATTACAATGTATAGTTGAATACCTAGTTACAAGAATATTTGCCACTTTCATTGTGTGCAATCAACTCGAAATGTCATTCTTTACCCGCAACAATATTGAACCGGCCCTGTGCATTATACGTACAAGCATATGTACTGGTCGCCGCAGCGCCGCCAACAATAACGAAACCAAGAACAACAACCACAGCTAGTCAGCAAGTGCCAAGTCGTCGGCTGTTGCGCGTCGTGCTCTTTGCTGTCTGTGTATGCGTACACTGGTGTCTGTGGACGTTTGTGTGTGTGTTGTGTTTCGTACATATGCTTCGCTTGCTTGTTGCTCAGGGAAGCCCCAAAACACCCCGCGCGCAAATTTTTTTTTATTGTTGTTGTTGTTCGCGTTTGTTGTAGCATGAGCAAAAGCGAATAAAAGAACTCGCTGGGGCTGTTGCTTAAATGAGTGAGCGCCGCCGCGTTCTTGGCTTATTAGATCAATTGAGTTTGTTTTTGTTTTGTATGCTTTTTTTAGTGCGCCATTTTCTGATGCGTCGTTGAATGTGGTCGGTGGGGAGGGTGGTTGGCTAAATATTTGTTGCTCTTGCGCCTGTACAGTTTTTGCGTTAATTTATATCAGATATTTTGTTGTTTTTCGGCAATCGGCATTCGCAAATTTGTTGTTGTTCGATGAACATGCGAGTTTGGTGTTGATTGATTTTTTTTTATTGGTTATACATTGTATGTGTGCTGTGTGTGTATGTGTGTGTGTGTGGGTCTCTGTGTGTGTGAGTGTGAGTGCTAAATATTTTACTGTTGATATTGCCCTTAATAGCTGATTTGAAACGTTGTTTTGTCCGACAAGAAGACGCGTATTTAATAATGTTTCAAATGTGTATCAAGTACAGTTACGTTACGATTACTTATCGGAATACAAAAAAGCCGGTAAATGATTGCATTAATGTTGTTATTGCTATTTTGCAACAGATTATCCATAACATTACGTTAGATCTGAACAACAACCGATAGTACTACATACTTTATCGATAGTTGTTGTGCTTTTGCACTATCAACTTAGTTTAATCATTTTTTAAAGTTAAGTTCATAGAGGGTCATTATTCGTCATTATTATCAGCATACTTTAAGTGGCATGAATTAAACAAGCTATTCTATACATACACACATACATATGCATTTGCGTATGTAGATATTTGCAAAAATATAGAAACAGCAACTGACTTGACAACAACAATCAGCGTGGACTCTTTGTCTAGCCAAGAGACCCAAATCGAACGGAAGCCAATCGATAAGACGGCCTATCGTCAATGCACATCACAAGCGCACAAACATAAATAAATAGAAATAGTTTTAATGTGCATTTGTGTGAGTGTGTATGATTTACACATATGTATGCACATATTTAGACAGTTGACGTACGATAAGGCTCGACAGCAACACCGTTGATGATATCACAAAAAAGGTAAACAATCTAATCAATAAACACAATAAAACCATGACGAACGGGCTACGCACTCAACACTGATGTGCATATAGTACATCTGTATGTACTTTATATATGTATGTACATACATACATATGTAGATTTGTATGTAATGTGAGCAATCCTCTCTCGCTGCGCCGCTCTCATGCATGCGACGATTGATTACAGGCAATAAAACGTCTTTCGAACCGATTGACTTAAAAATAAACATAGGCACACATACACATACACGTGCATACACAACAATTAACACAGTTGGGTGTGTGTGAGTGCGGGAGCCTTTGCAATGGACACAAGTGGCCCCAAAACTGCAGCGTTGACGACGTCTTATTCATTCACGCATTGGGTAATCGATATACAGACTCACAAATGCACACTTGAACGTATACGTATACAACAGCAGACGCCAAATGAATCCATTAAGCGCAACATAAAACAGCCATCGCAGAGCCGAGAGCGACAGAGAGAGAGAGAGAGAGAGTGAAACATGATGAGAGAGAGGCGAGGAAACATTGCAACCAGAAGCTATGATCGGGCGATCGTTCGATCGGGCAGTGCCGCCAAAGTGGCGGCTCCAGTGCAGACGGACAAGCGAAGCACAAACAATCAGTGGAGTCAACACAACAGCAACAACATGAATAACAACAGCAGCAACAACAACAACAACAACAACAACAAACACAATAACAACGACGACGACGACGGCGACGTCGACGACGTGATCATGTCTGGACAGTTCAGCAATGCTGGCGACGTTGTCGGCTCCAACTTTGTTATTATTACCGCTCGCTCGTGCACATGCCCCTCAAAGCAACAACTGCCCACGATTTGAATGTTGTTGCTGCACTCGAGTTGCTGTTGGATGGAACAGGTTTGAACTCTCAAACGTCTGGCGGTTGGCCGCAGGCAACGCTGACAACGCAGCCAATGCTCTGGCATCGTCGCTGCGTCGATATTAAACGTAATCAATAGACTTAACTTCTTTAATTGAGCAGCAACGACGTGAAACGCACGAAAGCGAAGCGACAATCAAAACTAATTGAATGTGCATATGGCAAAAACTGAAGAGAGGAAGAGAACAAGAGAGCAAGAGAACGAGCAGAGAGAACGGCAGGTTGAGAGGTTGGTAAAGTGAGCACCCACTTATAAATGTGTAAGCACACATACACTTACATACATACGTACGTACACACATACATACACATGTACATGTGATGACCTGTTGAGCTTTGAGCAGTGTTGTTTGGCTATTGCTCAATGAGTTGAGCGAAACGTTGAGCGGGCATCGAAAAGCTTTGACAGGCTAAAGTCGAGACTGCGTTACGCCTCATAAGCTCACACACACACACAGATAAACACACACAGAAATGGTCAATCATGTTGCGGCTAATTAAGCATTACATAATTTTGAGCGTCATCTTACGTAATGAAGGATATGTGCTTATTAAAGTAACAAGATATTAATAGAACCTTTGTCTTATTTAAATTCAAAGTTAAGAAATCCGCAATTAAAGTTCAATTAATTCCATCTGTTATCATCCATCACTCAATATGTGATGGCGGTTTTATCACTGTCATTCCAAGTTGTGAGTGTCATTGCTAGTGGGGCTTCTATGGCCCAGACTGGTTGGAGGCCAACTAATGTCTATATATATGCGTCAGCACTAAATAAATGTGGACCTTAGTCAACATAAGTCAAACCATTAGACGAAATTGACAACTGAGTCAAGTGGCCAAAAAGGAGCGAGACAGTAAGTGCTATAAATATATGGACACAGATACAGATACAAATAGAGTTGAGTAGCGACCGAACCAAGTCACAGTTGACGGTCGTTGCGAACAGGCCACTAAAGTTGGCTATTATAACACGTTGATTGCTCATTTTGTTGACACGCAACGTTTTGTCGTGGGTCTATTTTAAGAAAGCAACAAAAAAAAAAAAACAAAACAAAAACAGGAAAGAACATGTACAAATGATTACGCAAAGAGCGTAGACAAACGCAAAAGATACCCTGCACTGGCATTAAGATCAAAACATTCTGGTTAACAATAAAACTAGATGTAGAATGCTAGGTAAAGTATTATAAATACCCTGTACAATGCACTAATAAGGTATGTTGTTGGTAGAGTTGCGTACACTCTATGATACAGGGTATAAAACGGCCTAATTACGTATATAAGAGCAAGCGTAGTTGAAGTCAACTGTGACATAAATACCCTGTAACGTAAACAAGTTGAGTATATTGCACATAGCGCCAAGTGTATTATATAAATATTGAAATTAACTTTAAACGGGGTGTACTTTATGATATATACTAAATAATAAATACCCTGTAATGCAAACAGTTGAGGTATATTGCTGCCAACATTGAGTTTATTCAGAAACACTCCTATCGATTTCTATCACAGCACATAGTATACCCTATAATACTGTGTATGCACAGTGTCAACTTTGGTTAATATTTGCACAATTCAAACAGGCAAATGCAAAGAGAACAACAACAACAACAACAACAACAACAACAGCAACAGCGTGTTAAATATATGTATCTATATCTATTTGTATGCACACATCTCTGTGTATGAATGACGCTGGTTGCCTGCTTATAAAACTAGTAGAAGTAACGCAACAACAACAGCAACAGCAACAACAACAATTGCTAAGTGCGCACACGTCATAAGCATTTGCATATTTGTATTTCGTATCTATGTACCATATATACATATGTACATAAGTATGTATGTGAAATGTATCTGCAGTCATGGCAATTGGACATTGACAGCTGCCTGCGATTGAGTCTGAGTCTGAGACTGGCACTGGCACTGGCACTGGCACTTGGGTGGGGGGGGGGGGCTGGTACTGGTGCTGAGGCAGCGAATTGTGACTGTGTTTGACTGCCAACAACCATTTTTCGATCATACGCAGACAGATTGACAGACAGACAGACTGGCTGACTGACTGACTGGCGAACTGACGCACTGACGCACTGACATTAACGCTTGAGATAGCAATTGCCCAGCAGGAACTTGAGAGTGTGCAAAACTTAACAGACATCCACATGATTTCTCAAGTACACAAAGAATGCTTGAAAAGTGTTAAGGGAAATTACAACTGATTACATTGAACTCAATCTATATCTAGTGATTAATAAGCTAAGAATATTACTATGATATTATACGAATATGAATACGTAGGAATACTATTCACTTTTACTTGCAAATTATACAAAAATGCATTAATTTCTATTATAAAAATCGATATAAAAATACTTTTAATTGCAACTAAATTTAATGCTATAATATAAAGCTATATATACTGATATAAAAATGAAAAAATTGCTATTATTTTATGCATAATTTAATTGTTTTATATTTTTCATAAATAACATTCAATATTGCATAGAAATTAAATGAAATTACATTTATTTCTATTTGTAATTCTATTATAATAATCGATATAAAAAATACTTTTAATTTAAACTAAATTCAATGCTATATATATTGATTTAAAAATGAAAAAATTGCATATTATTTTATGCATAAATTGAATGATTTATAATATTAATAAATAACATTCAAAATTGCATGGAAATTATATGAAATTACATTTATTTAGATTTGCTATTTCTGCTAAATATTAAAATTTAATATGCATAATATTATAATATAATTCTATTACCTTAATTATGCTTAAATGAAAACATTTATACTCTAAATAAAAGTGTTAATATATTAATTTAATTCAATAATACAATTTAAAATATTTATTAAATTTTATTCATACTTTTTTCCACATTATATTTAATATTATAAATGTAATATGGATAACATTAAATATTTTAAATATAATTCAATTGTTGCAATTATTACAGTTAATAAAATCATTTCTATTCTAAATAAAAGTGTTAATAAAATGTTAATTTAATTTTATTCACACATAAAAGTTAATTATGATTGAGATGATTTAATTTAATTTAATTTAATTTGTTAGTTTACACAATGAATTCCCCCTTATTTCCAATAAATATAAGACTCTAATATGAATAATAATATTATATAATTATATTATATAGTTATATTACCTTAATTATGTTTAAATGAAATCATTTCATTTCTACTCTAAATAAAAGTGTTAATAAAATATTCATTTCATTTCATTCATACATAAAAATTAATTGTGATTGAGATGATTTCATTTAATTTGATAGCTTAAACAATTTATTCGTTGTGAATACTTATGAATAGCATTCACTTTTATTGTGCATATTTGAATAGTTTCCGTTGGGCTGCGCAAAAATATAAAATTCAAACTCAACATTTACCATGTGCTGGCCTCCCAATGAGTGTTAGAATGTGTGTGTGTGTGTGTGTGTGTGTGTGAGTGTATGTCGCACTGTGTTGTCTATCACTCGCTTATAATTCTCGGGTGCTACGTATAGTTTGCTGTTGTGTTGGGATGTATTAATGCAGCCCATGAGTTCATTGTGTGTCATGTTGTTGTTGTTGTTGTTGTTCTAGTTGTTGTGTATGTGTGTGTGTGTGTGTGTACTCGCCTTGGCGGCTGCTGATTGGGAATCGCCAGTTGGGCGACTGTGCACACACATGTGTGTAGCTTCAGCTAGCGTGGCACGCAGATACTTTTGTACACACACACTCGCACACACACGCACACACACGCACACTTAAAGACATTCCTTGCCACTTCTGGTCGTCTATGAAAACGCTTTTATAAGCATCAAACAGGCAAGTAAATAAAACGATCGCAGACTTGCGACGCCACTGAAAATATGTTGTGAATGTTCAGCTGCTGTTTGTATCTGTGTATCTGTATCTGTGTATCTGTATCTTTGTATCTGCATCTTTCATTTCATTTTGTTGGCATATTTGCAATGTAGCAGCTGTTGCTACCAGCTAAAAGATACTTTGCGTGGCCCCAGACAGCAGCGAGACAGCTTAATGACTTGCGTCAATGGATTTGCGCAGCTTTTTACCTGCAACCAGGCAAACTGCAAATCCCAGACAAAATGGCATCATTAAAATTACATTTTTCGCGGGTAAAACCCATAAAATCATCAATAGAAACACGACAGGCTACTCAGCGCCAGCACACACAGCAGACTTGACATGTTTGGCCCAAAAGAATATAAAAGAAAAGGATATTAAAGCCACTTGACTGCAACACAGAGCAGCAGGCAGGTTATTATACGACAAAGACACACACACACACACACACACACCCTTGAGAGGCTTAGCTAAAGTCCTGGCAGGTAAACAGTTACTTGCATCCTTGCAACGACTGCTCAATTGCTTCTGTGGAAAAACCCCCGAAGGTGTCATTGGCCATGATACGATAACGAAACGATGCCCAAAATCGGTTTAAGGCCAACAAAATTTGCAAATACAAATATCCTTGCACCTACAAACAGTTACAAGTTCCTAATTAGATTTGAAGTGTTCTTGGAATATTCACTAAACCATGGAAATCAAACAACTTATAAATATTATTATATCAATTCATTTCTTATATTTACAGATGTACAGATGTTTCTCAAGGCGTATAATACTCATAGTTGAAACTGGGATCCTATATCTAATCTATATCTATATATAAGAAAATCTTCTTTTAAATTTAGCCTAACTTTCTCTTAATATAAATGAGTTAAGATAAGTTAAAGTCAAGCATTTGAAAATTTATATTTAACTTAAAACTTATCTGTTTAAATTGAGAATGAGATAATAAATAATGAAGTTTATCAATATACGTAGTTGATTAATTAGATTTTGATTATTAGATTAACTGATTTTGATTACTACAATTTATAGACGAACAATTTGTTTGAGTTTTTCAACAATCAATCTTAACGATTTAAGAAAATACATTAATCTTAGTTTAAGAATTAATTTGGTAGCATTTAATAATTTTCTGTCTTGTTACTTGATTAGTTCAATTAATTTAATACAAGATAACATAATAAATACAAATATATAATAATAATATATACATAAATAAATAATTATGAAATAATATAATAATAATGAATAATATAAGATAACGAAATAACTACAAATATAAAATAAAAGAATACATAAATAATATTATAATAAAAAATATAATAAATATATATATAAATATTATTATAAATATAAATTATTAATATATAATTATTAATCATATAATATATAATTATAATTATTAATATATATTATAGAATATATTATATTTACTTGAATATTAATCATTAAATATTAATCAAATAAAATTAAAAAAATATATATATTAAACTTTGATATTTTCCCGTTTTGATATTTAATATAATTTAATTATTTATAATATTATTAAAAGAATAAATTTAAATATAAATTATTACTATTTAACCCAGCTAATATTTGATATTTTGCTGTCTTATAGAATAAATAAAATATTCGATAAAAGTAATAAAAATATTAATATAACTCGTAAAATATTGTTCAAATAAAATTTAATATTGCCCGCTTTGTATAAATTTAAATATAATTTAATTTAATTTAATTATAGCTGCTAATATTTAACTTAATAATATAATACATTTTTTTATTTGTCCGCTATGTTAATTTTCTTTATAACATGATTTAAAGTATAAATTTCTTTATAACATGATTTAAAGTATAAATTTAAATATAATTTAATAATATATATTAATATATTAATATTCTAATTATATTTATAAAGTACATGTTATATATTAGTTAAAGTATTAAATATAAATTATTAATATATAATTTTGCTAATATTTGATAGTTTCGTGCCGTAATAAAAAATATTAATATTATTTCAGAAAATATTAAACAAATAATATAATTAAAAGAATACATTAACATTTGCTATTTGCCCGCTTTGTTATTTTATTTATAATATTATTTAAAGTATAATAAATATTATTCTTCTAAAATTTGATATTTGCCTGCCTATAGAATAAATATTAAATACAGTAAAATAATAAAAAATATTAATATTATTTTGGAAAATTTTAATCAAATTATATAATAAAATAAAATAGAAACAATAAATAAATATTCTGCTAAAACTTAGTATTATATTTTATTTATTATATTATAATATTTATTTTACGTTCCAATAGCTTAATTAATATACTTTATCATAAATGTGATATGTTAAGATTAAATTAAATTAAAAAAAGAAAAGAATAAATAGAAAAATAGATTCAAATAAATGATGTTGCCTTTTGGCGGCTTGTGGGGCCAGCCAATCTTAATTTCATTGCCCTGGGTTTGTGCGAGTGTCATATCATTGTCATATCTGTGTGTACGTCACGTACGTAACCTGTTATCAGTGCGATTGATAATGAAAGTGAAATGGCAAAAGCAGCTGCTGGCAAAAATAATATGGAAGAAAATTAAATAAATAAAAGCCCATAAAAGCTTATGAGTGTGAGTGGATTTGTACAGGGTATGTATGTATGTTTATGCCATAATCTTTTGTTGATACGCATTAAATTGTTTATAAGAATGTAAATGACTTTTTATAGGCAACGCATATTTTATTATTATTATTTGTAAGTGCGTGTGTGTGTGTGTGTGCTGGCTTGTACTTCTATCATGAATCACGCCATTCGCTTTTTTATCAACTAAAAATGAAATTCTATTTTATGCTCCACACACACACACACACACACACACACACACACATAGGCATACACACACACACACCCTGCACGCATGTTTATCAATATTGCCGAGCATTGACATATATATAGTATAGTATAGTATATGGAGTAGTATAAATGGTGGCTTGTCTATATGTGTAATTGCCTGGTGCTTGTCAGACCCATAATAACTGGATTAAACGGCATTACCCAAGACAGACAGAGAATGACAGAGAGAGAGAGAGAGAGAGAGTTGGGTGGGATTCACTTCGATTGTCACTGATAAAAGCGAAATAGACAAATCGACGGATTCATTATGAAGGTCAACGCTATAAATACAAACAAACAAAGACTTGTATATCGGCTCGTATAATACTTTTCACTTTCTTTTTGTGTCTCATATCAAATAATACACGTAGTTTACAGTTTAGAGTAAGCAATGAGTCAGTAGTCAGTGCAGACAAATAACAGTAGCTGCCCAGAGAGATAACGATAAACCGATAAGCGGACAAGTTGAAAATATGCGTTGATCTAAATCAATCAAATTAGAACGATAATATGTAACGACAGTTCCACGAATCGATGTAGGAAACATACTTAAAGTATTAACAGATATCGATGAACGATACAATCAATACACTTATCGATAACATAAAGCGATTAATGTGCAATTTACCTTTCAATTTGTCACGCGACGCTTCCAATGCATTTTTACGTGAATTCACTGTGGATTCTGCAATGAAAATAATAAATATATTTAATTAATAAATCATAATAAATTATAACAAGAATTATCTATGAATGAATGTGATATATATTTATATATATATTTATCATATTAACAAAATTTATGTTCAAAACATTGATGTTGTTTAGACCAAGTCTTAGTCTGCACTCGTTGGCTCACTCAGTTGCCAAATCAAACAAAAGAAAAATCTATTTAATCTTTTTATTTAGACTAAATGTCGAGGCCCCCACGCATTGACACTGACATTTCACTTTGGTGACGTCAAGTGAGCAGAGCAGATCATAGTGTAATAGAACAACAACAACAACAATCGCATACATTTGCCAGTGAAAAGTGTTGCCATTTTCCATGGGCAGACGGAGGCCAAGAAAGCAATGTCTATGTATATATATACATAGATATATATATAAAGTATATATATATATATATATATATATATAATATACATTCTCGATATTCTAAAATGTTTACAGCGCAAACGTTTTTGCGTTGTTTTGCTAATTTTAAAATGTGTGTCTGCTTGGCATATAGTCATCTATATAAGTATACGCACACAGGCACAAATAACTTGAGCATTTCGGCGAAACAAATTTTGCCTATGCCAAATGAAACAAGCGTCTCAGTCGAGCGCAAGCGACAGTCGAATACCCTGTACAATGCGCTATAATAAAAGTTAACTATAATAAAAGTAATCTATTATAAAAGTACTCTATAATAGAACAAGCTTTTGCATATTTTTATGCATACTGAGCTGACTGCTACGTCACTTCATTTACGCCTGCACGTTGCGCAATCGTTCGCTGTCTCGCTTACACACATGGGCTGCCCGTGAAGCGCAACGATTCAATGGAAATATCGGATTATCTGTCTTATTTATAAACTGATCTTAATGAAACTTTCAGCATTTCTTATATAACATATTCTTTACACACTTGTTAAGTTAAAAGTGTCTGCGTTGAGAAATGTGGCCATAATTAGTTAATTTTCTACATTTGCGGATAGAGGGGGGAGGTATCCAAAATTTAAAATTAACTTGTTTTGCTGAGAGGCGGACTTGGCTCCATCGACTCGGCTATTAAAGCTGATCAAGAATATATATACATTATAGGGTCTGTCACGCCTCCTTCTACCTTCCATACTCTTTGCACAAAGCTAATATATCCCTGTACAGGGTATAAATATAAACGCATAGACAATGTTAAATGTTCTAAAAATATAATGCAAATTCTGTGGCGAAATTCCCAATGGAGGCACAAAACAATATAAATATATATATATATAATTATATATATATGTATGTATATATGTATAATCATTCATATATATACTTAATAACTATATATATAAATAATAATAAAGAATATTTTTTAAATGGTTTGGCTATTTAGAACATTTCATTCGCTGTGTTTATTTATATGGAAATCTAAGTATTTGTGACGCACTTTTGAATGTACATCATGATTTCACATTCCACATATCGCTCAGTCTCATTCTGTAGATACCCTGTACAAATGAAACATAGGTCATTTTGTTTAAGCCTATTTAAATGCAATTTTCTTTTTATTTACAAATATATATCTTATAAATCAGCACGCACATTTAAGTCTAACTTATATGAAGCTTAGCTTAGTTAGAGACTTAACTAAGCGTGTTTGCGCTGTATGCTGAGAGTTTCATTTGATTGGTAGCATGATTAGCAGATTGGTAGTATGAAAGTGATTCAAGTCAGATGTAAGCAAAAGATAGAAGTATAATTGTAGTGCAGGGTATGTTTTAGTTTAGCTTACTACGCGGAAGCTATCTTAATTGTAATTTATAATAAAACTCAAGTTTATTTTTGAGCTAAAGAGGGTATCTACTAGTCGCTGCTTATTAATTGCCTTTGGGGGCTGCGCAGTTAGTTGCCTTTTGCACAATTTGTGGCCGTTCTTTGATAAGCATATGAACATGTATATATATACTATATATATATATATATAGAATATATATATATATAGAATATATACTAAATACTCGTTTATAGATGGGACATATGCACATGGCAAGGCGCGTAATTACAAAATACACTGCGATTAAGCGTCTTATCGTTGACCGCAAACTGAAATATTGTCTTGCTCTATGACTGTTGTAAAGCACTCATGAATGTACTCACACTCACACTCATTCGTTTACTTTAATCGCGCCTTACTGAGCTGCACTTTGAACGTTCTTCTATTGATAAGACGCCCATGTGGACGCCTCAAAGTATGCAATGCTTTAGTTTGAGCAACAAATACAACGTATATTCGACTCTTAAATACCCTATATATATGTGTGTGTATGTATGTGTTGTTTTCATAATGTTAGGCTTGTGGCTTACGCAATCGTTTAGTATTTATACTTTGTGACGTAATATATGCATATTACTCATACGCCGTGTGTTGCGTTGATTATATAAATAACAGATAATAATTGCCTTTAGGTCTGTCTAGTAGCTCTCGCTGAGCTCATGCGCACACTCATAGTATGCACACACGCACACACTCGCACACTCACATTGTTAATTGTTTTTATTAACATTTGCGGCAACAATTAGCAAAGTTCGAAGAAGGCAAAGAGAAACAAACATGCAGAACGCAACGAAATAAGCGGCTTCCCCAGCACACACACACACACACACACACACAACTCACACACATATGTACACTCTTGAGTTAAACTGGTTGCTTTGAGCCTTGCGACGTAACCAGTTTTAAAGTGAAGCATATAGAAATGAAGCTCAAAGCGCAAGAGTTGATGATGATGATGATGATGACGAAGGCATTGGCCATTTCAGCCACGTTATTATGCTTCTGCTGCTTCTTCTTGTGCTTCTTCTTCTTCTTCTTCGGGTTCTCCTTGTTGTTATTGTTGTTGTTTATAAGCTGATTTTCTGTGTGCTTTGATGCGCATGTTTCCGCTTTCGTCGGCCTGCGTGTCCCATTGTCCACTTGCTGCAAGAGACGCCAACAAGTCGGCGGCCATAAACAAGTGCGGCAGGTGGTAAAGCCGCAGCAGCTGAGACCCAGGCAGACACGGGGTAACAGCGGCGTGGGGGGGAGGGGCCCCGACAAGACCTGGGGAATGTCTCCTGCTCTTCGCTGTGAATGATGCGTGCGCAAATTGCGGCCGCGTTTTATGCTACCTGCGGTAACAACTTCTGCTCTTCTTCTTCTGCTCTTTTACCCCGATTCTTCTGGCTTATTCTGCTGCTTCTTGTCCCGTTTTTGGTTTCATCCTCTGTGCGCTTTGGCCGCAGCTGCCATAAATTGCTGAGCGCCTGGTCGCTGCTTTAATTTGCATGCTGGCTTTTTCATCCATTTCTACTTGCTTCGAGTGATGGCAAATGCTTTTGAATTACCCTAAGATCTATTAAACTAGGGTCTTCCTTATGTTGTTCTATTTAACTATAGCGCCTAGCGACTATAGTTGGGCAGTAAGCGTAAATAATGCATCGAATGCGCTTAATATCGATAGAATGTATCTTTAACTATTCATAAAACGACAATCGATTCTACAAATATCGATTATTCTTAGGTATTCCTATTAAAAATCGATATTTCTGTAGAGTTTAGGCTATAGATCATATTATATCTGAGTAAATATCGAGCTGTCTGCGCCTTTTATTGATAGAGAGCAACTGCAACTCTTCGCACCATAACAATCGATTATAAAATGATGGATTACTATAGGATATTCAATTTAAGAAAGCATTTATAGTCTTAAATTACCTAAGTATCTAGCTGAGTGCGACTTATAACAATAGAGGGCATCTTCAACTTCCCAATTGATTTAAGAATTATCGATTATTATAGAATATTCAATTTAAGAAGGCATTTATAGTTTATAGACTCTATCTAACTAAGTATTTAGCTATATATCATATATCTATATATCAACAGAGAATATCTTCACAATCGATTTTTAGAATATCGATTGTTATCGTATGTGATGATGTGATTTGATACGTTCACATTCAACTAAGCAGCAACCATTTTCCAACACTTTTGTTTATTATTCTTGACTTGAGATTATATTCTTTACCCTTCTGTTTATGCGATAAGCTTAAGTTACCACATAATGTTATTAAATTCATGTAAATAATAATAAAAAAAAAAAACAGAGTCTAACAACAAGCTATTCATGACTCATGAGTGCTGTGTGAGTTGTAGTAGTCACACTTGTAGTTAAGAGCACTTTGAATCCCATTCAAGTGAGTTGCAAAGCGAATAAACTACGTTGCATGGCTTTTTGTGAGGCGAATTGCATGTCATACAATAAATGTAAATGAATATATGAGTGTGTGTGTGGTTGTGTGTGTGTGTGTTTATTCAGTTACAAATGTTACAAACACATTAAAGCCACAATCAGCAGTCAGCTGCTGGTCATGACTCACTCCCTTAACCCCCTCTCTCTTTCACGCACTCTCTTTCTCCTACTCCCACAATATACAGCATTCAGTTATGCTTGTGGCAAAGCGCGGTAAATCGGTTTAAGTGCCGTTAACCAGCTGACCGAGTGCGAGAGTCAACAGCAAATCCACTTAAGAGACATAATGAAACGTCATATAATGATTTTAAGCAAGTTAGAGTGCAACAGACTATGCTGCCAGACGCGCAGATGCCCTAGAAGCACAGACCACATGATAATATCGATAATACTAATGTCAATGCTTCTAAAGTAATCGATTTTTAACAAAGGAACGCATTTTAAAGTGTTAAAAAACAATAAATAGCTATATCTAAGTAAGCACAATATAGTAAATTAGTTGCACTTACAATTACAAAATAATTATACTCATTAATTGGTACAGGGTATACAAATATATATTAAATTATTGCCATAACAACAACTGCCAAGTGCCTATAGTCCCATGTGTAAGAGGAAGCAGCATCACAGCAATCGCAGTCGACACAGCAATTTCAATAGTTCAATTTCAATTTCATTTGCTCTCATTTCATTACGCGCTCTTCCTGCTCTCCCACACAC
Source organism: Drosophila funebris (assembly GCA_018901825.1). Lineage (NCBI taxonomy): Eukaryota > Metazoa > Arthropoda > Insecta > Diptera > Drosophilidae > Drosophila > Drosophila funebris. The sequence continues at coordinate 5,259,546 of JAEIFK010000682.1, forward strand.
GCAACACGCACACACACACACCCATACTTACACTACTGTGACTGCCGCTCTCTGTGGAATCGACGTGTTGTCTGTGACGTAGCAAAAGCGCAAAGCGAATGAAATATGCAAAACAGCAAAAAAAAAAAAAATACCAAATGAAATGAATCGTAAAGCGGCAGCAATAAAAACAAAAACAAGAACTACAACAACAACAAAAACATTGCAAATTTTTTTTGCATATGCGCCTGTTGATTGCATAATTAAAATGCTCGTCTTTGTTGTTGTTGTTGCTATTGTTATATTTATATTTATATTCTTTTTGCAAAGCACAAGCACAATTGTATATACTTATAAATATATACATATGTTTATTTATATATATGTTTGTATGTATGTATGTATGTATGTATATACATATATGTGCTCACATGAATAGAAAAGTATTCACTAAATATTAATCGCCATATTCTTCGCTTTGCCACTTGGAATTTGTAACAATGCCAAACACAATTAACCAAATTAAGCTGCAGTTCGCCGCTACCCTGCAGTCAGTATATTGATGCTTTAGTACCAAAAACTGGTATCTTATTTCTTCATTGGTATTTTAGTTGGTACTATTTTTATGAAAAAAATGCATTATTACTACTACTACTATTACTACTCCTATTACTAATGCTACTAATAATTCTGCTATTAATTTTACTACTACATCTACTAATACTTCTACTACTACTACTACTTCTGCTTCTATTTCTACTACTATTTCTACTAATATTTCTACTTTTTCTACCAATTCTACTACTATTTCCACTGCTACTTCTGCTTCTATTTGTACTACTATTTCTACTACTATTTGTACTACTATTTCCACTACTATTTCTACTACTATTTCTACTACTATTTCTACTACTATTTCTAATACTATTTCTACTACTATTTCTACTACTTTTTCTACTACTATTTCTACTACTATTTCCACTACTATTTCTACTATTTCCACTACTATTTCTACTACTATTTCTACTACTATTTCCACTGCTACTTCTGCTTCTATTTCTACTACTATTTCTACTACTATTTCTACTACTATTTCAACTACTATTTCTACTACTATTTTTACTACTATTTCTACTACTATTTCTACTACTATTTCTACTACTATGTCCACTACTATTTCTACTATTTCTACTACTATTTCTACTACTATTTCTACTACTATTTCTACTACTATTTCTACTACTTTTTCTACTACTTTTTCTACTACTATTTCTACTACTATTTCTACTACTATTTCTACTATTCTAATTCTATTACTAATTCCACTGCTATTACTTCTTCTACTACTACTATTTCTATTACTACTTCTTCTATCCAAACTGCGAATTTTGCTTTCCAAATACCCTGCATTACAGGGTATACAATTAAAAGTGCATGTGCCGCAGTTGGTTGCTTTTTTATGCATATATTTTATGCACATATATATTTTCCACAACGACTGCCAATTTCTGCAGCTGCTTGCACATTTCATTAAAAGAAATAAAAAGGCATCTAAATACATAATAAGTGTGTGTGTGTGTGTGTGTGTATGCAAACTGGCGGAACGAACTGGGGGCGGGGGCTATTGCTGTTGCTGCGGTTGAGGCCGGGCCCAAATCCAGTTACGTTAACAGCTGCAAGCAAACAGACAGACATTGCAGTCAAAAATTTGCACTCAAGACCCACGTGAGACTCGCATAGAGAACTATGCACGGAATGTGGCAAAGTGCGTGGGATTCGAATACAAAAAAAAGAGTATTAACAATATAACTGCGTCAATATTGAAAAGTGGCATGAGTTGAGGCATAAAGACGTGCGTCATAAATTCTATTTTTATTAATACCAAAGGAAGCTACAACATGGCTGAGCATCAAGCAAATCAATTTCAATGAAAACTTAATCCTTAAATTCAATTTATCCCTTTCACTTTCACTTTAAATTCTGATTCGTTTTCACATTTTTAATGGAAAATGTCGAGTGTCAATGTTGCTAAGCCTGCCAAGCGTCGTTCTAATTACCATTTAATTAGAATTTCTTGGCAAAGTGTCAAAACGTAATGGAACATCAAGTTTCTAAAGCCGATTGATTGGTTTGGCAAATTTTAGTGTTAATTTCATAATAACTAAACTCAAATAAATGTGGCAAAAAGAGCGACAATTGTAAGAAATTGAAATAATTTTGAAATGTTTAATTAGCACCAAAGTGCTGAGAGTTTGTCGTACACATTATCCTAGTCACGATTATCTATTGAGGTCTATGTACAGCATTTGATTTAAATGCAAATTCACAGATGCTACAAATGATTAACCCATGTGACAGACTGTGTAAATGATGAGCAAATAGTACAATTGAATGAGAATGAGATAAGCGCTCTCGCTCACATGAAGGTTAAAATATTTATATGCATGTGTGTGTGTGCCTAAATTTGCTCACACTCAGTATACACAGTATACAATGGGCGCAATGAGTTAACGTAAAAATGGCCCAAAACGGCAAGACGGCAAAATGGCTAAACGGCTGACAACAGCAAAACGCAATTATCAAAAACTTATACAGTTTTATGCTTAATTTCCTTTGCATTATTCACTCACACACAGTTTAATGTGCGCTCGTCTTGAGCTCTCTCTCACACACACACACACACGCACGCAAACGCACACAAATGGTAGACGAACGCCTTGCTCTTAATTTGGCTTTCAATTTGGTCTGACGTTCAATCGACAGAGGGAATTCCCTGTTGAGTGTGTGTATGCTCTCACTAACACTCTCTCGCTCGCGCTCTCTCTCTCTCTCTCTGTCCTGTTGCCCCCCACCACTTGATAGCTATTTGTCTTTTGTTATCTCTCACTCAAGTTGGGCGAGTTGGGTTCGTTTAGCTCGTTTGGCGTGTGCTTTGTGTCTGTGTGTTTGCATTTCAGCTTTCAAGCTTTATTACACGCATATTGTTGTTGTTGTTTGCTTTGCTTTGCGTTTCATTTGACGATTATCATTAGCTGTGACTTGCTCTCTGTTGTTGTTGTTGTTGTTCTTGCTATAGCTGTTGCTGTAGCTCTAGTTGTTGTTGTGCAGTTAATTGCTGTGCATTTGCTATGAGAACGTTGTATTTCGACTGTTTGCTTCGTTTAGATAAGATTTCACGCCTAGTTAGTAAATTTTAGTGGTTGTTCACTTTAAACTGGCATTCGTTTCGTCTATTTAACTATTTAACTGTAAAGCCGTTCAAGTTCGAGGAAACAGCACATTAAAGCTTCGAACTGGATTAATTGTAATGAGTGTATTTATCAATTAATAGCGCTTAAAGCTTAAAAGCTCAACAATTTAATTATAATACTCTACATATTTGCACGTTTTACGCAAATTAACAGGAAAACAATTAAAATTTAAGCGTAAAGCACATTAAAGCTTCGTATTGTACAATACACTTAAACTGTTGCTCTGATTTATGTTGCTTCTCTTTAACTTAAAGTAAGTTGAAGTTCACAGCAAAGCTCAGGTGGGGGGATTAATATTATTGAGTGCTTTTCAATTATATTTTCCTTTTAAAGCTACAAATCTCGACAATTTAATACTTCTCACTTTCATGTACGGCTTATCACAGGCTGCCATCGGTATTTTGGGCCAAGCCAATGCTTTCCACCTTGCCCAGAGGCCACTTTACACAGATATTTATAGCATGCTACGTTATGGCCAAAAGATTTATTTTTCGATCTGCGTTAACATAAATTACAGCACAGCCAAAAAAGAAAAAGAGTCGAGACGAAGAAAATGGAGAGAGGAGAGCAGGGGGGGGGGAAAGGAATAAATCGAAGACCTGACACAGACTCCTTCGTTCTGTGCCTTTTTTCCTGGCTATGGCACAACAATGTATGTATTTGTAACTGTAGCTGTATTTGTATCTGTGTGTGTGCCTGCGTCTGCATCTGTATCAGTATCTGTGCGAGCATCCAATGGGACAGAGAATTTCATTTCATTTATATTTTATGCGTTGCTTTTCTACATTCGCTTCCTTTGAGTGCGCAAAAAAGTAAAAGATACAAACAGACAGCTACATATAGTACGTATCTATGTATGTGTTTACTTGCTGCAAATACTCGAGACTGTTGCCGCTCAAAATGGGGAAGAAAAGAAAAAAAACGTATCTGTTGCTCCATCCTGTGGCAACAGCTGCTGCCAACTTTTGTGTTCTCAGCAAAAGGCGCAAAATAAAAGCCGTCCGTCTGTCCCAATTGCTGTCCGGCAACGGCAACGGCAACGACAACGACAACGACAACAATCCTCAATCAACTTGGCTGTACAGCGTCTTGTATCTTGTATCTCACAGATACGCATGCCACTTGTGCTTTGGCTTTGCTTTTGCTTTTTCTTTAGCTTTTTCTTTGCTTTTGCATTTCATTTGTATGCTGGTATTTGTAGCTTGTATCTTGTAGATGCGTCGTCGTCGTCGTCGTTCACGACAAACGGTCTATAAACAGAAGTTTTCGTAGACGTTGGCGCCTCAAAACACAGACGTGCTTTGCGCTACAACATGCTACGTGCCGCATTCGTAACGTGACTTCCTTCAATCTATGGCCCACTAAAGTGACGTCGAGGGGTGTGTCTCGCTGCCGGGGAGTGTGTGTGCGAGTGTGTGTGTGTGTGTATGCTTAAGTGAGCATTGCTTTTGTGCTGCCATTTAATAGAAATTGTTGTCAGACTAAGCTCAATGTAATTTCTAGCTTCTGGTATTTGCATTAACAGCGCCATAACAGTGCGGCATATATACTGAATTAACAGTGCCATAACAGTGCTGTAATATTTATTATTTGATTGCACTTTAAATCAGTTAAGTTTTGTTGGCCATAAAATTGCCTATATATACATAACTTTGGTTTTGGCCAAGTTAAAACGTTTTCGCTTTGAAAAGGCCGCCGACGCCAGACACTGAGACGACTGCGTTGTCAGTTAGCCAAGTTAGTGGCTCGGTCTTTAACCCATTGTCTGCCCGCGTGTGTGTGTGTGTGTGTGTGTGTATATGTGTTCATATTTGAACTTGAGCTCGTATCCTGCGCACAATTGAAACTGCAGTTGGTCCAAACCAGTTCACAGTCGGATTTATAACTCCTTTTGTGCCTAGGCTCTCAAAAGTTCTCCGTTGAAGTGGCAGACACAAGTCGCTAGACCTAAACAGCCGGCCCAAGTGACTACCTGACGCGTTAACCCTGTTTGTAGCTGTATCTGTATCTGTGCTCGTATTTGTAGCTGTATCTTAATGTCTGTGTCTGTGTGCGTATGTTGGCATCACTTGAGGCACATGAAGTGCCTGCAACATATTCATATTTATGATACACTTATGCCCCCAGCTCAAACACACACACACAGATGTGACTGTGGCTTCTCCTTTCGCTTGAACCTGTTTTTGGCCCTTTTTTTTTGTACGTATTTTAGGTTCTCTGTTTGTATTTGGCTTTTGGGCCACTTAACTTTTTATCAGAAATCACTTTGCTCATTCTGCGAAATTGTTATAAATATATACCAATATACCCAGCGCATATATGTAAGTATATTAGTAACATATTGTTCGGCAGGAAGCTGTGTTCAAGTGTGAATAAAGCCCATGTTGAGGTTATTGCTGAAGAGGAACAAATTCATTTGGAATACTTTATGCCCTTTTATCACTTATTGTGATACAAGGTGTTGAAGCGAAGTGTATTAAGAAAGCAATTCTGTTCAATTCTTATAGATTTAAATAAGCTAAATTGAAGTTAAACTATTTATTTATTTATTTACAATTTTTATTTATTTTCTTTTGACTTCCTTATGTCGTTTAATCGCACAAATGTTAAATCGCTGTTAAGTTAAGTAGTTCCGTTAAGTTAACAGCTGTTAGGCAACAATCAGTGCTGCTGTTATGTTAAATTAAAGAGCACTGTTAAGCTCAATTAGGGAGAGGAATATTAAAGTAATTAAATGCAAATAAATGCAAATAAATTCAATAAAAAATAATAAAAGCACAATTATTGAGTGTGTTAATTGCGGCATTTGTTTGAGTTATTTATAAGCAAAGAAAAAGTATTTAAAAACTAAATTAAGCTATGCTTTAATAATTGTTTTTGCTATATTTATAATATTTGTAAATATAGCTTATCTATGTGAGCATAACTATAATGAAATAAAATACTGAGAAGCAGTAAAAATATACAAATATACCAGAAAGTTTCGAGTTCTTTTCCCAAACAGTTTTTCCACAATTTTGAACAGTTTATCAACTGTAACTAAACTTAAATGCAAACTGCAGTCATCAGTCTCTAAATTCAATTATGGCGCACGAGTTTTTCAATTTTCGACTAGAAATCTTAACACTGCACTTCACAAAATCAATCTGCAGTTGACCTGTAGAGCACATACATACACAGCGTTGAATGTGAATTGATTGATTGAAGTGAATGATGGCACAGCTTGAAATTCAATTAAATGGCAATTGAACAATTTGTGTTTTCGCTTTTTTTTTTGCTCCTTTTTTTTGGGGAAATCAAAATAGAAAGAGCACAATATTTTTTGCAATAAGACAAGAAATGCCCATTTGATTGTAATGTTTGGCGGTGGGCAACAAATTAAATTGATAAGTGCTGATAATTTATTGATTTCTTTTAATCAGAAAAAAGTTAAATGAAATAAATTCTTAGAAATGTGAGCGATAACCACAAGCAGCAGTCGTGTGTGTGTGTGTGTGTGTGTGTGTGCTTAGACTATTACTCACGCCGTTATAGAGTGGACAGAGGGGGGGTTTAACAATAATAAAAGCCATCAGATGATATAAAACTTGTTTAAGGTGAGCGAAACTCAGGCAATAGAAATATACGTCAGGTGAATCATCAAACAACAATGGAATCAGTTTGCTCTCTCAGCCAGCAAGCAAAAGCAAAGACAAGCGCTCAAAGGGTTGGCAGGGGCGTAGGGTGGTGCAGTGTAGAGAGAGGGAAGTGGGGTGTGCCTGCTGCTGTTCGTTTGTGTCATTCAGAAATGATTCTGTGCTAATATTTGACACGACAACATTCAAACTGGCGCTTGTGTGTGTGTGTGTGTGTGTGTGTCTGTGTGTGTGTGTGGGTGCAGCACAATCTATTGCGAGACAAGCGGGCAACTCTGAAATCATTTTTATAAACTTTTATAAGCAGCAACAAACGAAAGAGACGGCAAGAACGCTGACGATAGAGAGAGAGAGAGAGAGAGAGAGAGAGTGAGAGAAGGAGCGACATCTGGGAACAGGTTAACCTGCCAGTTTGTCCATTTGACGCAAGAATTGTGCTACGTATAATTTTTTTTTTAGTAGTAACTTGGCCCAGCGCACAAAACACGCTGAGTCAGTGGCGTAACCAAATGGGGGGCCTTATAGCTAAATGCAGTTATTTCGAGCCATAATAAAAAGTGAATGCTGTTAATTGAATTAACAATTATGAGCATTTTATATATGGCCCCCTGTTGTGGCAACAATTGACTACACCCATGTGCTGTTTGTGGGCACCCCAATTCACAGACGACGCACGGGCGCGCGTGTTTGTCTCTCAAATGTTTCATTTCGGTTCTTTGGCTCTGGCCCCGGCTCCAGCTCTGGGTCTGGGTCTGGCTTTGGGTTTGGGTTTGGTTTTGGTTTTATTTATTCTTTCGTGAGCTTCCCCCATATTTTGATTTTGGTTTTGGTCTCAGCAACAAGCCTAAACGTTGGCCAAAAAACCCCAATGCGGCTATGGCTAAAACCGGTATGACGTGATGCCAGCGTATTTTTTTTTTTTGTATTTTATATATTTTTTTTGTGCTTTAGTTTGCTTTTTTGCCTGCTGTGTTTAGAAGTTGATTTTCGTTGTGGCTATGCATATGATTGTTTAGTGTTGTTGTTGTTGTTGTTGTTATTATTATTCACTTTGTTGTTGCCATTCAACACGTTTTTGATTTTCATTTATTTGCGCAGATCCACAAAGAAAATAAGAAAGAAAGAAAATAACTGAAATAAATAACGTAAACACAGAAATTGACTCCACTTTTTTTTGTGGGGCGACCAAATGACGCCACAGACAAGTGTTTGTTATTTATTGTTTATTGTTTGCTATTGTTATTGTTGTTATTGTCTTTGTTTTCTTTTGTCCCCCCCCACTGTTAGTTGTGCTATTCTAAATTTCGAAACTGATACCACAAATGCTTGAGCTGGACATTCTTTTTTGGCCAGTTTCATTGAGTATTGTGAGTATTGATTTATTTTACACATTGTCAGACAAGCAGATGAGTTTTCCCCTTTTTGTTATGCTTTCAAATGAGCTTGATATTTAATTTTTAATTGTTTCCATTGAGAAATGCTTATTTAATTGTATTTTATGCACAATTTCTCTTCTTGTTTCGTATATTTAATAATATTTGATGATTTAGTTTAATAGGAAAATCTCCCTAGTTCATCTAACGATAATATTTTATTAATTTACTAATATTTAAATTAGTAAACCATTTTATTTGACAGTTGTCGCATTAACCACAACAGACTTTTGCAATATTCCAAGTCATTGGGGAATAGGGAATTATTTGAGATAATTATATAATATGTTTAGGCTTCTTTTAGACAGCTTCTGAGTTCATCATACACTGTTGGAGTATTAGTTTAAGCTTTAATAATGCCATCTTTTAATTTTGTATCACAATTGGCACTAAAATGTTGTGAATACATAGTTGCCGGCAACAAGTAGCAAGAACAACTCATAGCAGACACGACAAGTTATCAGCGAGCTACGTCAGCATACCCTGTAAACATTAAATATGTAGAAAAGGTATGATAGGAACTCAATAAACAATTTGTATAAATAAATATATATATAAAGAAATATATATAAAAATAAAAATATATAAATAAATATATATAAAAATAAATATATGTATAAATAAATAAATATATAATATATATATGTATAAATAAATATATGTACGTAAATATATATATATATAAATAATTATATGTATGTAAATAAATATATATATAAAGAAATATATGTGTAAATAAATATATGTATAAATAAATATATATATAAAGAAATATATGTGTAAATAAATATATATATAAAGAAATATATGTGTAAATAAATATATATATAAAGAAATATATGTATAAATAAATATAAGTAAATATAAATAAATATATATATAATAATATATATACATTTTTTTAATTATAAATTTATGTTTGTATCAGAGTATTTCCCCATTAAATGTTTAGTAAAATATATAATCTTTAATTTAAAATTACAGCTTTGTTCTCTGTTGAATTTATATATATATTTCTATTTTTATATTCACTTTTAATGCCATAATTTTAATAATAATTAGTTAATTATCCAAACAAATCAACGCTTATTGCTGACAGCTCAAATACATTTCATACAGGGTATCTGACAATCCCAATTGCTACAATATTTCTATTTATTCTGTTATAAATACATGTACTTATGTCTAATGTGATTTGAATTAGCTAATGTTGATTAATCAAAAGTAATTGACCGCATTTAGCATTGAACTATTTCAGGGAAAGGTTATCAATAGTACGCAACACTTGGCTTGAATTTGAAGGTTTCTTTGCAACTTGTAGATACATTCTCAGCATTGCAGCATTCAGCTCTTTCTAAGCTAAGCTTAGTTCTGATAGCAACTTCTGAATGCTTAACAATCTATTGCATTGGCTTAAATGCTAAAATATAAAACTCTATGACGCCACCAAATTAATGTGAAAAACAGTCTGAGCAAGACGTTTAGATACTTGCATGAAAACTTGAAATATTTTTGCAAATTATGCGCCTCAATTATAAAAGAAATATTTTGCCAGCAGCTGGTGTAACAGAACAAGTACGAAGTGCCAAATGGGCAACAGAAGGAAAGAAAGCAGTAAAGAACTGTAAACCCCACTGCCAAGTGCTGGGGAAAACACGTACAAAATGCTCCAAATGCCACTTGCCCAGTTACAGATACGCAGATACGTAGATACATAGATGCGTAGATACATAGATACGCAGATACGTTGCGACCCGTAACGCATTGAGATACACGAGTAAATTCCGGCACGTCCTAAGGCAACAAAAAGAATTGTATTAGGTTATCCTTGCCACACACAGTCAACCACACACACACACACACACACATAGAGAGAGCCACTCGTAGAGAAGGCAAATGGCCTTTCACGGTCGTTGCCGTTGCCTGATGTCGAGCAACTTTTGCACAAGGGATTGGCCACGACAAGGCTTCCTAGCTGCGCTGCTTCCCTGCTGCTTCTCTCTCTATCTCTCTCTTTCTCTCTTTCCTACACTCCCACTCTCTATCACTCGCTCTTTGCCCCTTTCTATGTTTCTCTCTCTCTCTCTCTCCTACTAAGAGTTGCCCACTCATTTGTGTTAAACTTTCTACACCCCGTTGACTAAGTGTGTGCACAACAGGATATGTTAGGCTGCCAGCAAGTGCAATGACTTAAACAGAAGCTAAGCAATTTAATAGTAAAGAATAATAAATATAAATTAAAATAATATAATAATAAAGACAAGTCTAAACTATTCTATATATTTACTATCTTTCTAAACTCTTTCTGCCTACTCAATGTTAACACGCTGGCATTTGCTTTGCTTGCCACTTGTTACAGGGTATCTGGCAGTCTTGTTGCGGCTTTCGTTAGCTCTTGCTGGCGTTCATTGTTGTTGTGGGTGGTTGAGTTGGTTTCATGCTCATGTTTTCTGCGGTGACTGACTGTCGAACAACGTCATCATCATCATCATCATCAGCAGCAGCAGCAACAACAACAGCATTATGAACATCATGATGAGCTTCTTCATTGGGGGCGCCCGTTGAATGTTACGTGCTGACGTTGTTGTTGCCACACAGAAATTCAATGTGCACCCGCAAAGGCAAATAAAACTTTATCATTTGGGGAAGCCCTGCGCTTTCATAGACTCTCGCTGTGTGTGTGCGTGCGTGTGTGTGTGTGTGTGTGTGTGTGGGTGTGAGTGTTGATGAATCCACTGACATACACACCAACACAGCAACACTTGTGTTTTTACACTCGTTGCCTCAGTCACTCTTTGGCTGCTGCTGTTGCTTGTTTTTCCGCTTTTGCCTGCTGCCAACTTTTTCCTTAATTTCTTTTTCGCATTTTATGCTGTTGTTGTTGTTTTGTTGTTGTTGTTGTTCACTGCAGGTTGCTCTGCTACAGACACAGGTATGAGGTTTTATTTTGGCTTATTGCCGGAGCTGATTTTGTTTCACGTTTTTATATTATTTCATTTCATTTCCTTTTTTTTTTTTTTTTTTTTTTTTTGCCTGCTTGCCACTTTCGGCTTGACTGCCATGACCTTTTTTAGCCGTTGCTCGTTGCTTGTAAATTTTCTGGGCGTGGCTGCTTACAACAGTTGCTTAAAGACTGGAATTTGTTAGCATTTTGTGGTAGCGTGAAGAGTGGTGCCGGGGGTGAGCGGGGTGAGTCTTGTTTACAACCAGGACATGCAATGGAACCAGTTCTATTCTGACTCAAAATGGTTTTCGTGTGCTTTTGCCGTAAGTTCGAGAACAATTTTAACAAAAAGGAGTTCAGAAAGAGGCGCCAGTCTTTCTAATTTGCATATTTGTTGAACAGATTTGGCTTTGTTGATAGACCATTAAATTGCTAAGGATTATCAGAGAACACTCTTTAGCTATACAATCAATTCGTAGCGATATGTTATCGACTAGTTGGGGAAAGCTTTGGTGGTGGTCAACTGTAGTTAAGCAGCAAATATTAACATTTATCCGATAATTATCGACAATTGCATGCTTATCGATTAATAATCGAACAATCAATAATAGTATATATAGAGAATGGGTCTTAACAGCAGCTGTTCTGGATTTATCGAGCAGTTATCGTTTAATTATCGATACACAAACGAATGTTTACTAAATTACTTGAGAGAATACCACATAGTTCACATATCAAATACATTAAATTAGTTATCGATTTGATTTATCGAATATATAAATACACAATCCACCAGTTAAACACTATATCTGTTATTTTAGCAGTTATCGATTGTCTAACACAAATAGTTATCAGTTTCATTTATCGTATTAGAAACTTAATCAGCGATGCAGTCACTCTGTCTGCTATTCCAAGTAGATATTTTATCACAAGCAGAAGGAAATTCTGCATACTTTTGTTTCCTTGAATGAAGGGTCTATTAGATCATCAGGGGGGCAGCCCTACAAGTGAGCAATTTGGAGAGTTTTCCATTAGCTAACTGCCCATTGAAGCATTCACATAACCACACCTAGACCCAGTTACAGTTACGTTTAGAATGTTGGGATAAATGTGTATATGAAAAGGCAAAGGGGGGCGAATTTAAAGAAGCCAAAAACCACCCTCAATGAGATGATATATAGGTGGGGAGGGAGGAGGGGAAGAGAAACTATGTATAAAGTGAATCACTCACAAAAACCAAAAGCCCTTTTACTTGAAATGGAATGCGAGGCAAAAGTTGCCAAAGGAAGCGCAAAACAAAGAGGCAGCAAATGCGCTAGAAAAGGTAACAAAACAACAGCAGCAGCAGCAACAACAACAACAACAACAACGACAAATAAAAGGAAAAAAACAAAGAACTGTGTATAAGGAATTGCGAATGAGGCGGACAGACGCCCAAGAGTCGAGCAAGGTCTTCCCTCTATGCCCCCCCCCATCACAGTTCTCCTTGAAGCTCTTCAAGCAAAACATAAATTATCAGCACAATGGGCAACACAGTCAAGGCAAAGGCAAAGCCAAAGGATGAGGAGAGAGTAAAGAGTAAAGAGAAAAAGAGAAGAGGCAAAGGAATGTCAAATGACAACAAGAAAGCGACAAGGGAAGAACGGAGCAGGCAGGGGAATATCAACAACGCCAGCTATCACGTGAAAAGCAAAAGCAAAGCCAAAGCAAAAGCAAAAGCAAAGTCAAAGGCAAAGTCAAAGGCAAAAAAGCATTCCCCGGGCCAAAGTCTATTTTAATTTTGACGTAGTTAGTGACACAGAACGTTGGCCAAAAGCGAATGCTAAATATATGGCAAAACAGGGAAGAGTCCCCAACGACAACAACAAGAGTAGCAAGAGGAAGAAAGATTATAACAGAGTCATAAGCAAAGCCAAAGCCAGCTTAAGTGTTCCATTCGCTTTGAACATGTTGCGCCTGCTGTTGCATGAGTATCTAGATACAAATATACAGCCAGACAGACAGACAGACAGACAGAGACTTTATATCTGTGCTTGTTATTCGTTTGCGAATGTATTCAGACTCACACTCACACTCATAGTCATAGTCACAGTCTCAGTCTCAGTCATGCTGCCAACTTGCTGTGAGTTGTGGCAAAGTGGCGCGTGGGCAGTGAGGCATAGGAATGCCGCCACATGCCACAGTCAAACTTGTAGCGACAAAGTTCTTTTTGTCTATGCAAATTGTAGGGTATACGAGCTATGACTATTAGAAGTAGAAGATTTGCTTAGCTGTCAATTTTGGAATCTCCGTCACCTTATAGAACTTTATTTAGTGTTTTCAATTAAAATGACTATAAATTGAATTTAAAATATTAATTTATGCAATTTATACGCTGTATTTTGATAACAAGAGTGTATTAATAGTGTACAACAATAAAAAAGTTAAAAAAAGAAATGTTGCTAGAGTTATGAAGTTTTTAAGAAGCTTTACTACATAATATATATATATATATAAATATCTATATAGTATAAAGTATATAGTAGAGTATATACATATGGAAAGGGTAAACTAACTTCGTTGTGAACCTCGTAACATATTTCAATTTCTTGTTAATACGCATAAGTTGAGGCTGCAGCTAACAAGCAAAAAGCAACAAGCAGAGCAACAACTACAAACAACCAAACAGCAACAGTAAGATTTCAGTGTTGAGTGTTGTCTAATTCAAGGAGTACGGTGCCTAGACCCCTCCCCATTTATATTATATGCACCACCACAGTGCACCACACAGCACCACACCGCAACAGTTGCCATGCCGTCAAAGTATCTGCGCGTTGTGGGCTGCGCATTCGTTTGAGTATCTACGTAAAAAGTTGAACGCTTGTGTTTGTATCTTTGTATCTTTGTCTGCATGTTGACAACAAGTTTGTGTCTGCGTGTGTGCGTGTGTGTGTGTGTGTGGGTGAGCGCCAAAAGTTCATGACGCTGTGCCAAGCTTGATTTTCAGGCCATTACATGGAGCCCCAGCCGCGTGTGTTTGCTTTTTGTATCTTTTTTCATTTCTGTTTTTATTTTTATTTATTTTTTTCTTCATTTTATTTCATTTTGTTGTTGTTGTTGTTGTTGTTTTTGTTTTGTCGTTTCTCTTTTTGAAAATGCTTCGCAGCTGCAACAGCATTGTGTGCGTGTGTGTTTGTTTGCCTGTTTTGTGTGCGCTTGGGGATTACGTAAGGGAATCCCCAACATTTGCAGCGCTGTCGACGTCAGCAACAGCAGAGCCATACAGCAGAGGCAGCGGCAGCGACAGCAGCAGTAGCAGCAGCAGCAGAGGTAAAGGCAGCGCAAAGAGAGAGAAAGAGTGGGAGAGAGAGAAGCAACTGAAAAATGATAAAATGTAGCGAAGCTGAACTGCGTCAGAGTCAGTTGCATGTTTTATGCATGAACTGTGCACTCCCCCCCCCCCCCGCTCCCAACCCACAACCACTCTCTCACCCTTTCTTGCTCTCGCTCTTGCTCTCTTGGTGTCGCTATCTCTTTCAGACAGCTTACTGCGAGCGACATAGAAGAAAAACGCAAATATATCTTATGGAGAGGCCGCTGTGGTTGCGGGAGGTAGGGGGCGGCGTGGACTACAGTGTAACAAGTGCGCGCTTGGTTGAGTTTCAAGTATAGGCTGCCTCTGCCTCTCGCTCTCCCGCTCACACGCTGTAAGCGACCCCATGCAGTTTTTTTTTTACAGTTCTTTTTTGTGCATAGTTTGCAATCTGCACAATATTTCACTTTGTGCTCATCGCAGAACTTTGGCTGCCTACTTGTGGACTTTGTAATAGCATAGGCAGGAGGGGGTGGGGGTAGGAGAGTGGATTGTGGTTTACTCCTGATATTGCGGTGCTGACTTACAGATTTTGTTGCCATGATTCTTGAGCGCCACATATTCTGGCCCAAAAAAAAGTAATCTTTTAGCTGTAATTGAAAATGCTTGATTCGCACTATCTCTCTCTCTCTCTCTCCCTCTCTCTCTCACTATCTTTTTCTCTGCCTGCCTGTCTCCCGTTCGCTATCTCTTCTGCTCTCTTACTATACTTTCGCCCAACTGTTATTGCCTGTTTGTAAGCTTTTGTTGCTGCCTTTGTCCTTGCCATACCCTGTAATTAAACAACACACAAGTGGTTCTGCACTGCTTACAGTTATTACGCATTGCTTTTTAAGCGTATCATATTTAATAATTTTTGTAATCTTACAGCTTTTAAGCGTAGTACGCTGTACGTAGTATCTATTAGTCTATACGGTTTAGTTAAGACAACAATTGTTGCATGCTTTTGTGGCTTTTGCGCTTGCTGCGGGGTATTTGTCAGTCAGGCCTAACTCTAAGCGTTGTGTGTAAAGCGAATACACACTCTTATTCACACATTCACACACACTTACTTACACACACACACACTCACACACACACAGTAATGTAATGTATACAATTGTGGCCTTGAGCCAATGTATCAAGTTGTGAAGTAAAGAATGAGGATGTTGTGCCACAAGGAGCGGCTGCTTAGCTTAGTTACATACGCAATGTTGCAACATTATCAATTGAACGTGCAACAAAATAGTTTATTTGGCTTAAATCAGGAAAAAAAACAATAGAGTTTCTACTTACTGCCACGTCCGCTGCCCTTGCGTCGCGCCATGCTGGCAATTAAAGTGCCCGTGAGTGTATGTGTGTGAGCGTGTGTGTGTGTGTGTGTCCTGTGTATCCTTGTTGAGCTGCCACTTGCCACTTTGCCACTGTGCCACTTATCCTGCTGCTTGCAACTACTTATGATTATTGCGCAGACGAGCTACATGGGGGAAATTAGCTAAATATTTCTTTGCCACTTGATTGATGTTTATTTTATAAGTTGCCACCGCCTGCTGCCACAGCAGCTGTTGTTGTTGTTGTTGCCGCTGCTGCTGCTGCTGCTGTTGCCAGCGTTTAGACCTGTAAATGTCCTTGACGCACACAAATGTCCTTGTTGCTCCGGTTCCGTCTTAACACAACGCAACGCGATTTAACTCAACTCAATTCAACTCGACTCGTTTTGTGGCCTGGTTCCGTTGTTGCCACTGCCACACTGCTGCTTCGCATGTGTTTCTGTGTGTGTGTGTGTGTGTGAAATATTTGTTTTGCTGCTAGACAAATAGACGTGCCATGTCCAATACTGCGTATGCGTATCCTGCTCCTGATGACGTGTTGCCCCCAATGACTTTTGCCTGTCCGCAATTTGCATACAATGCTAACATTTTCATTTATTTGTTTTCAATTTCAATTTCGATTTCATTTTTCGATTTCGATTTCGTTTTCGATTTCGATTACGATCTTCTTGCTTTGTTTGTAGTCGTTGTAATTATGTTGATTTTTCGTCTAGTTAATCCATATGTTTGTTTTTGTTTTTGTAAAATACTTCAAAATATGGTTTTGATTTTGGTTTTTGTGTTTGTTTCCCTTCTTTTGTTATAATTTTGTTTAATTAATTATTTGATATGCCTTTTGCTTTAACTGATTAAATTGTGGCTTAGTTTTTGCCACATACACGTGGGGTTTGTTGTTGTTTGTTTGTTTGTTGTTTGTTGTTGTTTGTTTGTTTGTTGTCGTAGGCCGCGTTTAACCGTTAAACCACGCGCGTGCGACTGAGACAGCCTGAAGCGTGAAGCATGACGAATGTGAACTCAAAGAAAGCAACAAAAATGAGCTGACGAGCTGTTGTTGTTGCTATTGTTGCTGCTGCGTAGACGCTTTAATTTGTTAACAACAAATTGATAAGCTATTTCACATTATTAATTTCATTAATTTGCACATCTTTTACACTATTTTACACTCATTTTTGAATAACTAGATTTTATATACATTTTAATATATATTTTGTTATCAATTTCAATTTGTAAGCGTATGTGTGTGTGTGTGTGTGAGTGTCACTTAAATATGGCTTGTATGTGTTTGTGTGTGTGTGTGTGTGTAAATTCTATTAATATAACTGAAAGATATTCGCTGCTGCTCTACGAAATGTGTGCGAAGCGCGCGAAAACGAGAGGCGTGCGTCGACTTCGGCGTTCACGAACAAACAAGAGGTAATGTTAAGTCGCAACGAACGCTGTTAACAGCTAAACGCTTCGCCTCTTAGCACGAGTCGCACGAACGCGCTTGCCGAACATGCAGCGGGGGACAGACACGGACAGACATCATAACCTGCTTGGCGCTCTCTTGGGTTCACTCTCTCTCTCTCTCTCTCTCTCTTGGTCGCCCACTGACTCTACTCAAGCGCTTTCAATTGTCTTTGCTGACAATTTCAATGCGTGACTTTGCATTCAATCGTTTTGCTTTTTGTTTACCTTTTTTTTTTGACTCTTGCGCATGTTGCTCTCTCTCTCTCTCTCTCTTGCGTTCGCTCTTGAGTGGCTTTTGTCAAATGCGCAGCTAAGAGCATTATTTTTGCAGCTCTTTTGAGTTAAAATCTCTAACTGCGTGTGCTATTGCTTTGTAAGTCCGTGTGAAAGCGTCCCTCTCAGCAACTAGAAGAGCTAGACACACCAAATTTGGCATGAAGCTCCCTGAATCACCCCCCCAAATTAAGTGTATGTTAGATTTGCGATACCTCACTCCCCTGCCCGGCAAATCGCGCCTGAAGACAAAACTTTTACCGCCCACGCCACCCAACGCAGACACTTCTAACTTGGCAGGTGCATGGAAGATCGGTCCACAAATAAGAAAGAAAACAGAAAAATAAAACTGAAAAAAACTTCTGTTCCTCGATTTTTTGCCCCGCCCCTTTTCAAAAATTCCGAGTTTTTTGGTGCATTTTGTTCGGTTGGAAGGGGTGATTCGAACGGTACAAAAAAAAAATGTTCAGGCGGCCGCTGGTTTCTGAAAAAAACGCGAAATAAAAAAAAAATTACGAATTTGAAAAGCGCGCGCCGCAAAGTGCGCGCAAGCGAAAAATGCTTAATTGAATAATTGCATACTTTTAGGCTGAACTAAAAATCTTAGTTTAAGCTTTTTTCGCGTTTTTTTCAAAAACCAGCCGCCCCCTAGAAAACTTTTTTTGTACCGTTCGAATCACCCCTTCCAACCGAACAAAATGCAGGAGGATGTGCAATGCGCCTTGGTATATGCGGAATAGGGACATTGAGCGTGACTTAGGCGTACCTATGGTTGGTGACGTACTGCAGCTACAGGCGGAAAATTACTGTCAAAAATTGACCTGCCAGAAGAATATCTTAATTTCTTAATTTAAATATGTAAATATCAAAATAATGAAAAGTAATTCTATGTATTATATGTATAACTATTATTATAAGATAGTCAATGTTTTTATATTAATGTATAATTAGGTTAAGCTGCCATGAAGGTAGTAATGTACTAATTTGAAGTCAACAGTACAAATCTGAAATAAATTGGAAACTAAAAAAAAAAAAAAAAAAAAAAAAGGAAACAAACAAGTACGGTATAGTCGAGCATGCCAGACGAACAGATACCCTGCATAACTATTTAAGTGACTATCTGCATGCAGAATATATTTATCTATCTATGTATGTATCTATGCTGAATAATTAAGAATATATTTACTTAGTAGGATATGCCTCCTTGTTTGTGTTACCATCATGTGCACAATGCTATAATAATCTCTTTGAAATATTTGCAAGGCCGCTAGGTATAAAAAGTGATGCATGTAACAACCGTAGGGAGTTACCAAGTTCAAGTGGGCTTAGTTTTTGTTGTGCTGTCTTCTCAATCAAGCCTGGCGAATTCATAAGTGTTTCATTGTCACTGCAGATGTGGGAGTTACCCGTGTGGCTGAACATGCAAAAGGCGTGGCAGTAATGCTCGTTAACTCGTTAAATATTCTCGCAATTTGCACATATTTTATGCATATCGAACTTACATTTACTCACATTTATG
The DNA here is from genome assembly GCA_018901825.1 of Drosophila funebris. Lineage (NCBI taxonomy): Eukaryota > Metazoa > Arthropoda > Insecta > Diptera > Drosophilidae > Drosophila > Drosophila funebris. Next base: position 5,278,691 of record JAEIFK010000682.1, read on the forward strand.
TTGCTTACTTTGAGGCTGGCAACGAATTGATAGATTGATGAATTTGTAGTCATTAGTAGGAGCTTGGAAGGGGGTTGGGGGGGGGGGTGGCATAAATTCCTGACACACTGGCCGTCAATGAATTGTGACACACATTGGAGCAGCTGTTCTTTGTTTACAAGCAATTTACACACGCAGGCGCAATTTTGCCGGCAACACTTTCCAGTTTTCCAGTTATCGAAAAACTTTCGCACTGGAAGTAAGGGGAAAATTTCGAACACAAACTTTGGCGCCAAATGCTGGCAATATTCATGAATTTCCGCACAGTCGACCGATAACAGCGCGCGTGCAAGGATCAGATACATTTAACGCGGATACTTAAAGTGCTAAAGTGATAATAAATGAATACTGAGTGTCTATGAACTTTAATCAACAAAAAGGTGTTTATTTTTGTTAGCAACTCAATCGCGCTGAGCTGGCAAATATTATTGCTTGTAGTGTTGTAAATAATAAACAAATATGAATCATTGTTTTTCTTCTTACTCTGTATATTAAATGTGTGTTTAAATTGTGTATAATACATAAATAGTCATGCTCGATCAAAACCATTTCATTTTAGAATTTACCAACACTGTCAATTATCTGCATATCTAAACAAAATTTATGATAAATATGCATTTATTCTGCTCTTTGTAATATTTTAAATATTTGTGGCTACAGTTTTGGGCATATTTAAATATATACAAATTATTAATAATATATTTTTAATTATATATATTATATTTGTTATATTTGTTAAATATATGTGTATTTATATAAATGCAATTTCATAAATATCAATATAGTTTTATTTTCATAGAGCCCCTGTGCAGGGTATTCGACTGTCGCTGAGCACGACTTTCCGCTTGCTGCAACCGTTGTTTTCCTAAACTGGGAAATGTTATTGTTGTATAGTGTTCTAATAATAAACAATTATGACATAGATAACAGTAATAAAGTAACATTATAAAGTTAGTTTTCAAATTCAAATTAATTAACATAAATGGCAATTAAATTTACATTGTATATACAACTGAAGCAACAGAACTAAAACAATTTGCAAACATTTATTATAAATTAAAATGTAATTTGAAACATTATTTTAAATGTAATAAAGATGCACAAAGTACATTTTGCAATAAGTTTATTTATTATATAAAGTAAAACACATTTAATTTATTATGAATGTGCGAAATGCAAGTGAATTTTGTGTTTAATGTGAAACTAAAATGTTAAAGTAAATTATAAATTAATTAATTGTTGTATTTGCCAATATTAAACAATATTTTAAAATTTATTAAATAAAATAAAAGTAATTAAAGTAAGCAAAGTGAGCTCAGCGCTCACTCAATATGAAATATATTTGTGTTAACTTCTTGCTTGTAATTATAATATATCATATATAATTATAATTATAATTAATTCGTTCTGTATGTGTAAGCCCTATTTATATGATTATAGTATTAACTTTCACATTTAATTATTGCATTTTACACTCACTAATTAATGCCTTAATACTCAACACTGAATGGAATTAATTCAGTGCAAGCATATGTTATTCAATTGTCTTGCATTTATTTAATAATATTGTTTGTCACATTTGTTGGTTAAACGTGAATATGAAATGATTGTTAAATTGACATTTTAAATTACAATCAACTTTTTAAAATTGCAGCACGAGTGATAAATGAAACTCCAAGCAAGCACATCACATTGGGCCCAGCGGCAAAGTGTCTGATTGTAAATTAAACACCACAGTCAATACTTAATTGCACGGTTGGCCGTAAACAATATTGTTTATATGTTTCCGCACACAAGTACGTACAATTTTTGCTGCGTATAAACAAATATTGTGCGAACCCACCCACAATAACACACAACAACAACACACACACACAGACAATCGTACACAAACAGCTAGAGACAACATGGAAAAACAGAGAATTCCAATCGCAAGACGTAGCAAAGATTAAATATAAATGTAAATATAAATATATTTATTGTATTCATTGGTGAGTATGCTCTTACGTTCATTGTCCAGTTTACTTAACAATATTCAAGCACACGCACTCATCTCTGTAGTTATTTACATTTGATTACACGAAACGGAAATAATATTACGCATACGCAACGTTAGCCCGCTACGCTATATATAGAGTAGCAGATACATTTCAACTCAATGTCCACTTGTATTAATGTCTAATGTACGATTTGTTCTGTTTGTAACATTATACAATCGCAAAAGTCCAGTCTGCTGTCTCTGATTTATGGAAATAGCCCAAATGAATTATGACTTCTCAGCCAGGCACAATGGCAGTGGCTAAAAAGGTCAGCTGTGTTGGCATTAAGCACACATAAGTGCATATGATTCTATAGATTACACATAAAAGTCGTTAGGAACAAAGGTAACAAGACAAGAAGCCAACTGCTTTGGCTTTAAACTGAAGCGGAATCACAACGTTTGGCCAAGTCGCATAGTTGTTAGTCGCTTTGAACATAAAACAACAATTTATATTAGATAATTGTGTAGCAATTACTAAGAATAACACTAATACTAATAAAACTTGGTTATCGATTGCTTAGATTGAATTGTTCTCTTCAAGCTCACATAACTTTAGCAAAAGTTTAACAATTTCCATGTTGCATATAAATTGAATTCTTTGTTTGAGCTCTAAATTAAGTTTGCATCTAAATATTGCTGAACATTTATACTGATTTAGCAATTTGCTGAACATTTATATTGATTTAGCTTATGTTTAGGGTATTTGCAATCAACGCCTTTGGTTTAAGCTTTGCACACAACTCGATAAGCCGCCACTTGACCACAAAGGCACACAGGAAGCGGATGTCCATTTAGAGGCAAGTGCCAACTATCATAGTCTATGGTCTGTTGTGGTTTGCTTTTACAAAACAATAGCATGAATGCGCAATGATGTATTCTGGGAATTTAAACCAAAAATATGTGAGCCCACACAGAAGATTATTGTGTGCGTGTGTGTGTGTGTGTGTGTGTGTGTGTGTGTGTGTGATATGTGAGTTGGCTAACAATTGAAGTCAGTTGTCTGCGCTTGTTGTGGCTTTATTTACGGAGCTTGCCAGCCACAGGCGTTAACTGTAGATCAAAGCCAACACATGCTTTGAATATAGAAGACAAGCTTCACAAAATGATATAATAATGAATATAGATAAGCAATAAGGTGTGTGTGTGTGTGTGTGTGCGATGTGATGAATAGTGAGGAGGGTTGGAGGGGCGGGGTTGCGCTCTGCAGGACACTTTTTAATATGTCCTATATTGACACTGCGTGTGGCGTTTTATTAAATAAAAAGTGTAAATAAAAAGCTAAATAGCCGGAATAAGCTGGAGAGAAACAGAGAGAGAGAGACAGAGAGAGAGGGTGACAGCGAGAGCGAGAGCGAGGGAGATTTTGTTCATTATATTAAATCTTTATTAAATATTCACATTGTTTACATGCCTCGAGTAGTCATTAGCCTGGCCTGCTGGCCGCACTGCATCACACTCTCTGTCCAGTGTTGGTCAACAAGCCTTATTTATGTGTGTGAACAAAGCAGCCAATTTATTGCTATTGCATGCCAGCTAATTAGCTGTCTTAGCCATGTCTCATTTCTGATTGCTAATGCTCTTAACTTTGCCATGCACAGAGAGAGAGAGAGAGAGAGAGTGAGTGAGAGAGAGAGAGAGAGAGAGAGAGAGAGTGAGTGAGAGAGAGAGAGAGAGAGAGAGAGAGAGAGTCTCTGAGAGTGTGATGGGAGGGTAGGGGGTAGAAACAGAAGTTGGCAACAGGTTCCAGGTTACTTAGCAGTTTATTGGCAAATGCCATTCTTCCCCACCCCCTCTCTCACACACACGCACACACTCGCACATCCAATTCATGTTGCTCCCATAATACCCACTAAAGTTGATGCCTTTGAGGTGGCTTATGATTTGCGCAGTCCAATAAATTCCCAACAATTATTAAAAAGCAATAACCTTCAATTAGAAATGTTTAACAATAAATAATCAGAAATCCCCTAATACATCAGTAACCTATTTACATTCCACCATCAACTGATATTTGTAATATTTAGAAATGAAAGCAATTCATTTCCATGCATTATTTATTTATTAATCATTTTCCATGATTATTAATATTTACGAAAATATAATAAATAATTCACAAATATGAATGATATAAAAACAATATGAAATATAAAATGGGTATAAAAAATGGAAAGTTCATTATTAATAATAAATCATATATAACTTTTCGATTCATTAACTTTGCCACCAGATTTTGTTGTAAGCATTTGAAGGCATTTGATAGTCGTGCCCTGCAATTTTGATAAATTATTGTGAAAATCAGAAATAGCATTATACTTACTTGCTCATCGCATTACAAACTCGTTACAATTTATTTGATCGGATTACCTGTGCTGTTCTGTTCTATTCAATTTGATTCTGTTGAAACGTAATTCGATGGCACTTGAGGCGAATGCAGACAGAGAACAAAAGGGGTGAATGATTCTGATTAATGATTATGGACTAAAGTCCTAGTATAGACATTTGTTGCCAAATTAGCCTTAATCCTAATTGTGTATGTGTTCTGCTATATTATGTCTGCTTTATGCATTCGTCAGAGAATTATGTGAAATTATATAAATGTTCTTAAGAAATGTGAAATGTCAGGGAGATAATAATAAACATTGGGTAGCTGCTGCTGCTGTCTGTCTCCGTGGCGCGTGGTGGCATTTGCATTATTAATTTTAATTAAAATTTGCTTGTCTTCAATTTGTATTTCAATTTAAGGCTGTGCGTGGTGTTGATGGCTTTCAACGAGCCCGTAAATTCATATTTAAATACAAATAATAAACAATTCACGAAGGCGCCTTTTGAGTTGGCCAACAGATGTCTGTCCCTGTAGTTGTTGCATCTTTAGCTGTATACTACATGTATTTATCTGCAATTGTATCTGTGCTTTTATCTGCGCCATCTGCTCACTCACACACACATCTGTGTAACTCAGTTTGGACCGGCAAACGGAACTTGAAACGTGCTTTGCCCCTTTTTGGTTGTGTTTATGTTTGCACTGAGTTTACGTCTTTGCGCTTCTCTTGGCCATGTTTCACTTAGTGGCAGCAGAACTTTGCTTTTTTTTTTTTGGCTCACAAATAAATAACCCACAACTAATTCTGAGCAGTTCTTTTCTGTTCTGTTTGAACGTGAGTTTATGTAAATTCCCTTGGCCTAATAAATACACACTTAAAGCTGCCCCAACAATTTCCAATTGTTTTTATTGCTCACTCGAAGAGTGCAATTTTGTTTACTGTTTACTGTTTATTTTCTTTATTTTTTTCTCTGGACTTTTTAGTTTTTTTCTCTTTTCGCACTCTCACAACATTTGTAGCTACATTTCAACCGAATATTTAATTTGGTTTTTAACTTTTTCTCTGCTTCTCATTCATTTGCGTTAAATGTCTAGTTGTCTGCTCCTCGAATTGCACAATCCCTGCTACGTGTAGATGAAGGTTCTTCTGCCATATATATTACATATTCCATCTATTCCCATTCTATATTGCATCTAGTAGTTTAATTGAATTGACTTTCCATGCGTAAACTCAAGGATATCGCATATGCTTTGATTAGTTTTTTACTCTATGCAAATGATAAACCAACAGGTATACAATTCGCTACGTCGTCAATAAATCATCTTCTCTCTCCTGCGAAATTTATCATTCAATGCATTCAATTGCAGCTGTCATTTGTGTAATGTTAATTGAATTAAATTTAAACATAAAGAACGTTTTAAGAATTTGGCCTTGATTAAACATAAACTCAAAAGTTCGCTTTAAGTTAAATAAATGTGCATAAAATAAATAAAAGTTTGTTAGTATCTGCTGTTAATTATATTTGCATTTATAAGTTTTATGTTATTATTTCAGCTTGAACTATTTGGATATTTAATTAGTCAAAACATTGCTTTATATTCAATAAATATAAATATTTGCTTATGAATTGAAATTGAGAATTATAGACATATTAACATTAATATACATCATCATATTAATATAAATAAAGATAAATATTTGTTTAGAAACATATAATTAATAAAACGTTTCCAAGTATTTTGAGAACATCATTATAATATTATTTTATAGAGTTATTGATATGTATTTATTTTATGTAAATATTAATAAACATCTGTTTAAAAAGAAATAATAAATAGAAAGTTTCCAGGTATTTTGAGAATAACATTAGCATATTAATTTATACATTTATTTACCTCAATATATTTATATTTAAAAATTTCATCGTCAAATCAATTACTTATTTACTAAATTAAATAAATATTGGAATATAATATAAATATTAGTTTGAAATGAAATAATAATAATAATAAGATTAATTGATTTATGAATATTAATAATTATTTGTTTAAAAAACAATAATAAATAGAAATTTTGTGAGCAGTCTTTTGAATCGAGATTATTATATTTATTAATATTAATGTAAGCGTTAACATATTTATTTAATAAGTTTAATGGTATTATTTATTTTTTAAAATATATTTATATTGCATTAATTAATACTTTGCTTTAAATTAAATAAATATATTATATAAGACCATATAAAGAAATAATAAATAGAATAAATAAATATAGGTATAATAAATATCAATATTTGTTTAAAAAGACAATAAAAGAAACATAAATATATATTATTATATTTATATAAATATTTATAATATCTGTTTATAAAAAAATTATGATTAGATAGTTTCAAAGAATGTGGTGAACATTAGCATAATATTAATTAAAACATTTATTAAAATTAATATATATATGTTACTATCTTCTCTGTTTAAGTTATTATTTCTATGCATTAAATATTTTTCATTTCCTTCATCTTTTTTTATGACTTGGCTATTAAAACGCTGCTCTCAGGAGACACTTTAATGGGCACTGAGAACAGGACTATTAAGTGACTTGGCAGAAATGAATGTAAGTGTAATTCCTTCAAGTGTTTTGAACAAGGGACAGCAGATAATAAAAAGAGCGGGAGCATTAACGTGTCTGTCATTAATGCTTAGTCAATAGAGAATGTTATATGTATATAGGATAAAGAAAATTGAGTTTTGTCATGAGTTGCCAGTTGATTGGCTTTATAATGGCATTGAGGCAATGGCAAAAGGGCATTGGCATAGCTTAAGTATGCTCTTCTGTCAACCAACTTTAAAATCGATGCAATTCGTTGACGAATGCCAGACCAGTCTAATGCAAAATGACAGCAATAGATCCATTAAAATTACGCATACGCAGCGTATGTCTTGGGATTGAGGATAATTTACAAAGCTCATTTGTTACCCACATCAATTGTGGTTGTCAGTGGACATTAACTTTACACAACTTGACGAAAGTCTAGTGTTACGTCTTGTGTGTGGGCATACTCGACGCTCAGTTACCCTGTTGGTTGTTTTGCCAGTCAACATTCAGGGTCAAACTGTTGTGTTCAGCTGTGAATAAAGTGACAGCTGCATCTATTCAACTGTCACATACATTTGGCCAAGTTTATTGTAGGCATTTGCAGGGCAAAAATAAGGGTTGCCTGTTAGATGCTATTAACAAAGCAAGCGGGCCAACACATGTCTGCAAATAGTGGTAACAAAATTTCAACAGACACTTGTGCTTAAGTTTTTTTATATTCATGTTCATGTTCGAATATGTATTTCGATACGCATAAATGCAGACGTGTTCACAATTCCAAATGTGTTCTTGGCCCTTTTAAACCAAAAAAGAAAAATGAAAATAAAAAGAAAAGGAAAAGGAAAGGGATAAGCATAATGCGAAAAAGGACCAGCACAATGTGGTATTAAATGTGTCAGTTTATGAAAAGCATTTTGAAGTGTAGCCATGTGTGTAACATAGACTTGCTGCCCCTTTGACCAAACCGCTTTCTTCGTTGCCTTCAGTTGCTGCATCTCAGCAACTGCTTTGGTCTGCTCTGGTCTTGCTGGCAAATCAGAAGTTAAATGTGGTCGCCTTTTGGGATCAGTAGAGAATCAATTTGATATATATGTGCATTGGATGGGGCCAAGCAGAGCACGTGCGGCCCTTTGGCATTCTAATTGAGGCGCGACCGTGTTGCAGGACGAACTGCGTCCTCTGTTGTCGCCATTTGAATGAAGATAAATTGTGACTGGCGAAAATAATGGCAAATATATATATATATATATACATTCGTAAATGACTTTTCCGAGCCGCTTAAATAAACGATTGCAAAGCCACACGGCAATTTACGAGCACAATTGTATTTCGCGCCACTTGGAATGGTTTCAGTTCCAGTTCCAGCTTCAATTTACAGTTCCAGCTCCTACTGTAATGGCTTCTTTTAAATATATCTCATGTTCACATCAACCGCAATGCTTGGGTTGAGTGTAATTGATTCAAGTGTTGCTTTGTCACGTTCAACAAAGATTACAAACAAACGCTTCGGTTGCTTGTCTAGCGACTTTGCCTAGATTTGCGACGCTGTTTCGTTGAATTCAATTATCATATAGCTAAGACATCAGATGCTAAGTATACTATACTTTGCCACACCCATTTACTAATAAGCCTAGCGGCTCTTATCAAATTCATACTAGAGCTTATCGCTTTACTACTTTGGGGGCGCATCGCAGTCCCAGCATAATTATGAGTAGAGCTTACGATGGTTGTTAGGGATTTCTATCTTTTTAATAGAAAATAAAGGCGTTCTTTTACCAGGAATTCTTTAATATACAAATTGTTTTCTGAACTGACCTCGTTTAAATCGAAGCGAAGTGGATGTTGGTAATAGAACAACAGCTGTTACAAGCGACAGGAGCCAGCAGCAACAGCATCTGTGGCATACAACTGCTTATGACAGCCATCAAAGACATCTACATAGAGCATTTGTCTATTCAGCTTACACGTAAGCGCTACAACATCCAACAGCTTGATGAGTTGGCTCCTTTGCCCATTGAGTGAGCACAGTACAGGTGCTGATAACTTGCTGCAAATGTATGTAACAGCCATTTGAACTATAAGATATGTTAATAACAATAACATAGATAAACTCTTAAGCTGGTTTATTTCTGTAATGATAATGAAATGTGATAAGTACAAAAATGATGAATATCTTGCAGTTGACTGTACTTAAGCGTTTTCCTTTTGCTTTTCTGCTGTCACTGTCGGACTGGTCTATTTATGTGGTTACAGCTGCTGCTGACCGGCATTACACCTGCTTTCCATTTGGTTGTGCGTTTTTATGACCCTTGCGAGCAGGCATTAAGCCAAGAGCCCACTTGTGTGTTTAATAAAGTGTGGGCTTCCCCTTCAGTTATTTGACCACAGTTAAAGTTAAATATTTGTTTTGCTTTGGGCTGCAACACTGGGAAAAAATATCAAATATCTGGCATGGTTTTAATTATGCCAGAGCTTTTGGTTTATTTTTGCATGTCACTGCGAGTTGTAGATACAATCTGCAAATACGTACACAACTGTAATTGCATGTATGGAATTGGTAGGAAAATGTTGGGCTTCTTGTTTATTATGCCAAAGCTTAGGTTATTAATATGTCATTGCTATTGACAGTTATGTTTGTGTTTCTTTTTGTAGTTGGCAACCCCTTTAATCTCGATCGAGAAAATCTCAATTAATTTCCCAATGTTGCCCATAAAGCAGTGCACAGCATGCAATTTCTTTTGGCGGGGGGGGGCATAAATTAATCAAAATTATATCCACATTTCCGTTCTGTAGTTCTGTCATTTCACACTTCAGTTATGCTTCTTTCTTATCGTCAATCTGTGACGAGGGTTGACATCTCCCCACAATAATGAGTTTGCCACTGCCTGTTTCCGTAGTTCCATTGACAAGTAGAGAGGAACACCTTCGTCACATTAATGTGTTGTGGCTGTTAAATATCCTGTTGAAAGTCTCTGGACACAATTAAAGTTAAAGAAGTTCAAAGTAATGTATAGAGAGAACAAGCAAAGCATAAAGACTGGTCTATATCATCTACTTGAGCTTTCAGCTGCTTCGAAAGCTCTCAGCGATTAAAAGAGACTTTTACGCTGGTTTAAACGCTCCTTCTGTCGCAAGAGCTTTCATGTGCTTTCTATCAGTGCTTATGCGCAACTTTAATGAGCTTTTAAAGCTTGTTATCAGTTGTTATTATTACTTGTAGACAAGGCAGTCGCTTGCTTCAGTTACAGTTTGTTTACCAAGTTAGCTTCCATGTCATTTTCAAGTCATTCAGAAACTTCAGTTGAACATTATTATCACGTTATAAAAGTCACTGCTGTCGCAAGATATCCAATCTTTCTCTGGTGTATGGCATACAAGCCAAAGGGTAAAAGGCCAAAAGCTAAATTTGTTAGCCAAGTTTATGAGCTCAACGTTGAGTGCACATTTCGTTGTTGCCTTTTTGCGTTTGCCATGTTGCTGTGGGCAAACTCATTATAACTTTCATAATTTGTATTTGTATCTTGAGCTATTAATTAAGTAAATAAGCATGTCCGTGTAAAAGTTGTAACAGCAGCAGATTTAACAGCCAACTGCCAAATACCACATGCCACATGCCACATGGCACATGCCAAACTTCCCACCATTTCCATTAAGTCATTCATTCATTTGCCTTTAATGCAAATCACCAAAGTTCTATTCCTATTCCCCTTTGCCCCACGCATGCCAAATGATTGGCACAAAATATATAAAGAGATTCAAATAGTTTACGGTGTGAATCTCATGGATTGCCGCGTCTGGATGATGCTATTTCAAAATACAGAAAATATCGGCAAAACATTTGTGGTTAATTCACAAAATGTTGAAATTCAAGAAAATTGCGCGCAATTGAAATGTGTTTATGACACTAGCTGTGACAGCGAGCCGAGCTAAATTTTTAAATAATAATAAATAAAAATAAAGATTACGTATACGCATACGCCCACAGATGTACGTATATGTGTATGTATATGAATTAATTGATAGCACATGTATGTGAATTGAGATGAAGGGAGAGTATCAATAAAAAGTTTCATCTTCTTAATGGTCTCAGTAATTACTTCTTTCAGTCTCGTCGAGCACAATTTAATGCAGCTCAAGAATGTGATGGGGAATTTGTTCAAAATTCATTTGTAAACATCTCTATTTGTATTTGTTACTTACTGTGCACATTGTTTGCGTTGAGATGTATAGTTTATACAATCTATGTACACGTACTACAAAGCGAAGGTCGATCAACAAGTAAACTTCTGTTGCTGATGGCACAATATGATTATCATCTCAGTTTTGCTTGTTTCAACTAATAGGAATCATTGCTATCGCGCTAACTCGACTGTGAGTGTCCCTGTATTTCTTCTATTAAGAATAAATATATAAATATTAATAAACGTAATTAATGTAATCTGTTATACTTGTTTAACTTATGAGTTTATTATCTAATACTGACTTATATGTATATATATACAAATATACTCATATAATTTCGGTAGAGAAACCAATTCGTGTATTTCGTTTTGCGATGAAGTTTGCATCTCTAGCTCTAAATGTTTTTGATATCTATGAGTTCAGATAGACGACTGTATTGACGGAGTTGTTAATGTGGGTGCGAAATGCGTATTCCCTTTCGACAAACCCATTAGACCCTTTCAACTGCTAAGTACAGGTCTTTCACATATCATATACATATTTTCTTAGAATTCTCTCTTATGTAATTTTTTTTTATTTCAAATTTTTAAGAGTGGAAAAAATTATGATTGCAAACGCGTGTGTTTAATATAAACAAATATTCGTATAAATTCTTGAAGTAATTCCCAACACGTATACTTATTAAACGACCCTCGTAGACACGTGTACATTTGCGGATGTAACTGTGAGTAAAAATAAACTTTTTATTTATATAAGTTTTAAATATGTTTTTAGCCACAAAAAAAAGAACAAATTTTTATATATATATATATATATGCAGAGAAAAAGTAATTCATTCGCTGAGTGGGAGTTACACAAGTAATTTTAAGGTATGCATATTTATTCAGGATGTTTCACGGCTAAAACGGATGACTGTGCTACGTGCCCCATTAGGTTGGCATTGTAGAAAAAAGTCGTATATTAGGATAATGCGCATAAATATTTGAAGCGCATGTTGCGACTGCTTTAAGAACTCAAATGCTTAAAGCTGTCTGAAGTTGAATATTGGCATACTATTTTAATGGATTTAATTTATTTAATGCAATTTAATGTTTAGAGCATGCAAAATCCGTGGCCACTTGACTCATTGAGTTTAAGCCATCATTCATTATGCATTCACTTACTTCACGTAGTCTGCAAAGGTAAGAAAGAGCTTTAGAATATCTCAACGAACAACAAAAAACAGGTCGGCTGTACTTGATGGTGTCCCCGTGCAAAATCACAACACCTAAACAAACTCAAACACACACACACACACACACACACCCATAAAAAGAAAGCAAAGAAAGTAAAAGAAAAGGGGGGGCTAGAAAAGCGCATAGAATCCAGCAACAGCGAACAGCGAACACTTGAAAATAATGAAATGAAACAAAATTAAAATGCCAAAGCCTGAAAATGTTGTTCATTATGTTATTCATTATGATGTTAAGGTGCACGAAAGTTGGCAACTTTCCCAAAGAGAAACCCCAAAGTGAAAATGAAAATGAAAACAACATTTTGTATGCACAGCCCGTCAGCATTTCCACCCACAATCCCAATAATTTGCATAATTTTTCACTTGCTATAGATAGATAGATACGTTATGTCTATGCACTGATTTTACAAACTTACTAAGCTTTTGAAAAAAGAAATACAAAAGAAACGATAAGAAGGGAAAATGCTTACAATTGTTATGGCAAAACATTAACAAACAAAAGCCTTAGCTGCTTTGCTGAGCTAATTGCCGTTTAGTGGAGATACGATAGGCATTGCAGCAGCTGCTGTCAAATTGCTGGCTAATTGTTATGACCCTTCCATAAAGACAACACAAAACAAAATGAAGATAATAAGGAGTGGTTCTATTACTTATAATGGTGATGGAGACCCAACAAGTGCACAAAAGATTAATACTGCATTTTGCATAGCTGCATTAGTTATGAGTACAGCATTCAATCTGTTCATTACCAAGACTCTCAACAATGCTGTTGTTATAATTTCTCTTGCTTCGTGAATAGTTTAAATAATTTTAAATAATAACCAAAATATTTGCTGTGCATGTGGTAAAAGAGAGAACTTGCATTGCAAGCAATTAAGCCAATACAAAGGAAAAACAAGAAAAGAAAGCTTAACTTAATTTCGTTCTCCTTTAATGGGACTAAAAAGGAATGTAAAGTTGGTAGAACTTCATGTCTTTGCCAAAATCTTGCTGGTTGTGAAGTTTTCATAATGAAGCAAACTTTATAAATATTATTTACTAAAGCATGTTATTATTAATTTAATACTTAAGTCATGTTCTTTTCCACATAAGTTCTAGGTCAATGAACATGTAGCTAAAGTTTTCAACGATTTTAAGAACCTACAAGTGAAAAGTTGGCAGACAAATACATGAGCAAACTCATGTTTCACCCATTTGCACAGCCTCAAGTCAATGAACGGCCAACTGCGAATATTGTGCAGCCGGTAATGACAGCAAGAATAAATTAATTAATGCCAAAGCTGTTGATGTAGATGTAGATGTAGATGAATTGAAAGATGTATTGTATGTATTGTAGTTGGTATGCTCGCATTACATTATACTTTAGTTTAATGGAGTTGAGACTTGCATTGGGTTGTTGGCAATTTGCATTTAAGTGTGGAAACTACCAATTGCTCGGCTAATTAAACATAATCAGTTGAGTGTAAAATGTATTTAATGAAATGACAGTTCTTGCCAACGCATTAACTGAGCTGAGTAATGGGGCTGTCTGTTAATATAATTGTAGTGAGCAGCTCACAACAACGGGCTTGTCTAATGGAGAATCCGTTTAATTTGGTATTTTCTATCAATTATTTATATAGTTCTTCTCTCTTTTTTATCGAAAAGTAACTATACATATTCATTTATTCAGTTGTCTTGTTGCTCTGAAAATATTAAAATTACATTTATTAATTTTTAGTTTTTCTATATATTATTTATATAGTTCTTTAAACTTTTTAATAGAAAAGTATTTATATTTTTTTATTTAAAACTCATATTAATTTATTCCGTTTGACAGCAGCTTTGATGCCTTGAAAATATTATAATTATACCTGTTATTCTTACTATTATTTTAATCAAAGTACATATAATCAAAATACTTTTAATATAGATATTATATATATTATACTGTCGAATGCGGTCGTCTGTAGCCTTTTCGACTGGTTCTATATATTATCTATATAGTTCTTCTCTCTTTTTTTTAGAGAAAAGTAACTATACATTCTTATAAGCAAACTCATATTGATTTATTCAGCTTAACAGCAGTCTTGTTGCTCTGAAAATATTAAAATTATTGTCAACCAGTCGGTGTCCTACTCGAGGTTAACTGCGCAGGATGTGTCGAGTAACAGCAATTGGATGAACAACCTTTAATTTGCATATATTAAAAACGTAATAAATGAACGATAAATGAATTGGCATTTGCCACGACACAATAACAGCTTTGTGAACATTGTTACAACGCAACATTGACTTAAGTTGATTGTTCCCTTTTGTCTGGAGATTCTAAACTCTTTAAATAGACCACGTCAATGCCGCGTGCCTGCTTTGTTATTATTATTATTATTATTATTCTATTATATTGCGTTAGCGAATTGATGACAGGACAGAATTAAGTTCATTGTTTGGGGTTTTGCCTGTTCGACATTTTCAGTTTCCAATTATAAATGGATTTAGCCATAAACTTTAAGGTATTGCTCAATCAATTACTATTAGCATTGGCATTTCGGGTAGCTTCTATAGTTACTACTCACTGTGGAGCAGTTGTTAAGCAAATTACGTCTTCACAACAATGAATGCAATCCCATTGAGTGTGAGTGTAAGTTACTTGTTTGTAGTATGAATTGCAAATTATTTCACAATGCAAAGCCATCAAATCGTATTGTATGTTCGATTAATTGGGTTTTCTGTTTGGCCAACAATGGACTAGTATTACCAAGCAGCTAATTGTTAAATTTCTGTTTAGTTTACCAACTTTACTGCAAACTTATGCCTTCTATACACTACATGACTTTAAATGTACATTTTGCTCTACATATTGACAGTTTATTCTGATGCCAAAATTAGGTAATTGATCTTTGTTCATGGCGTTGAAAACCCCAATTACCAATACTAATAGCTCAATATTAGTCAACTATGTTGATTGCAAACAAATCGATTGGATGGGCCTCATCAACTGCATAAACACAAACGGATTACATGGGGCAGGACAGAAGCGAGGATTTTGGGTTATATGGGGGTGCATTGTTTGATGAATGTGTTTAGAACTGGTCACATAAAATGTGGAGCACTGGACAAAAAAAAAAATGATGACATGTGTATTGCAGGCCAAGTTTAATGATTCGCGTCGAGCTGTTGGCCAGAGGGACGCCAGAACAAAATAGACGGACTTTCAGTGATTTATGTGAGCCATAGCATAGTCTCCTTTCTGTTTTTGTCACTGTCTCTTTTCCTCTCTCACTCTCTCTCTCTCTCTCTCTCTCTCTACGTTTGTCTAGTTTCATTTGTCAAAGCAAGCAGCCAGCATGTCGCACCTTTTTTTTGTGTGTATGTCCAGCGCAAAAGGCTGTGACAATACTCGACTGCCACACACCTCCACGAACCTCCACTTGTTCACATAAATATAAATATTGATATTACAAGTATTTTCCGGGGGGACAAAATTCCTTGAATGCGTTGTGCAAACATGGCAAGCCCTTTGATACAACATTAAGGTGTGAGTGTACGCATTGGATAACAAATCACCAATCACAAATAATATTGCTTTTATCAGCGGGTTTGTTTTCTGCTTTCCTTTTTTTGGTTTTCCTGTGACATTCAATATTGTTCACCGCGCACACAGGGACACACAAACAATCAGTCTTATTATCGCCTGCTTCTCTCAAAAGCTCCAGTCAATTGCTATAGCTTTCGTTTTGCTGTCAATTGAGGTGTTGCTTGCTTAAGTGGTTGAAAGTATTTGGTTACGTTACAAACAAATATTTAAAATTTGTTGATCAATTGAATTTATTACATTTATATAATATCAAATAAATTGAAAACTTATAGTCGTTTATACTGTTGTTAGTCAGCCAAGCAAAGATGCTTTGCTATGGCAACTTTACAATCAATAGAATGCCAACAGCGCGTATACGTAATTTCGCTGTCAAGCTATTGTTGGCTGCAATCGAGATTCTCTTAACAATTACTAATGTTGCAAGTTACGAGTTAATCGAGCATAGCTCTTTGCTATTGTGTAAAGTAAAGTTATGATAAATATTTGTCGCATTAATGCAAATTCCATTACATTTATCAAAAATTGAGGCTCGGCATGAGAAATTCCATTGATATGCACAATAAAATGGCATAATAATAAAAATGCTTAGTCGAATGTATGCTATATGATACCCTGTATCTACTTAATACATTTCATTATATATATTTAAAAAAGAGTTTTGAATAGCTGCTGTGTTTATTAGCTGAAATATGGCATAGCTTAAGAGACGCCTCCATTTGCCTGCTACATAAAATACGCAATAAGTTACAAGTAAGGAGTGCGAGATTTAAAATGAATTTCATATAATTTGTGCTGGAATTCCAATAAATATATATACACATAGTAGTCAGCATATTTTCTCATTTTTATTTCACTTTAATTGAATGCAATCTTCAAGCAATCCTTGACCCTGAGACGCAGCGCAGGCAGCTGCTTTAGATTCAATATAAACACGCTGCTGGATGATAAAGCGTGATATGATTATGTTAATCATAATGCGGCAGCTTAAACATTGTTAAAAATGAACTTGATTCTGATTCTGATGCCCTGGCCATGACAACGTATCCAGGCTAAGAAGCAACTAACGCAAGCACCAAGAGCTACTTAAACCGAGACAGCGTTCGTTTTTGTCATAAGTATAAACGCCTTGAACTGCGTATAATTGTTATGCTTTTTATGATAGACATCATTTATATGAGATGGCTGATGTATCATAAAGCTGGATGTGTCTGACATTGGCATTGTGCTGACGCCGCCAATGATGGGGCATCAATTTGACACTCTGGCAGTTTGGCAGTTTGGCAGCTTGGCAGTTTGACAGTTTCGCAAATTCGCAGTTCGTTCACTTATGGATTGGAATAAAGTAAAGGTCAGCAACCAGCCCAGTCCATTTATGGAGCTCATCCATTTGATTTGCGCACCCAAAGACTCATCAATTTGTATGACTTACAACTTAAATGCCGGAAAAATACATACTCCTTCCGAATATACATAAAATGTTGGTCCCAACATCTCGCTGATGCTACTTCTGCTGATTTTGCTAGCCATGCTGAGGCTACATGTGATACACGAAAGCTTAAACGATATTAAATTCAATGTACCGTGCATATACACACATAAAGACAGACAGACAGATAGAAAGAAGGACACGCACACATCCTGTATGACAACCTGACCATACTGTTGCTAACGCAGACACACAAGGCCAAGAGAGAAGAGCGAAGAGCATAGAGTTTCGTTGGTTCGTTGTTTCATTTAACGTGTGTGTGTGCCAACTTTTCCATTAGCAAAGTTAATGCATCTCACGACCGCTTATAAGTCGACGAAATCTCAAATGCTTTGTATCGAGCCAAGAAGAACTCGCAAATCTCTCAGTAGTTGCTGGTTTTTTTTTTTTTTTTTTTTCATCTACTTGATTGAGTTTTGCTTCAGTAATACTATAGCATACTTTTGTAGTTAGTTGAAGTCAGCGATTTTCTTTATTGCTGCTGCCGTTTTGCAAGGTTCATCGAGCTTATTTTAGTGAACAGCAGATGCCACTTTTCAACATGTTGACTCGCTGCAAATTGAATGAATTTCGTTAAATGAAACTACTGCGCTCTTAGCTCAAAGTATTTTCAACTTTGCTTTGTTTCAACACAAAGTTAAGCGCAGCAAAATTAATGTAAATTATTCAAATTTGTAAGACATTCACAGACTTTGAAACAAGTCAGTGCTGTGTGTTGATAACAATTAATCTAGTTGAAAAGTATTTAATTCATCGAGTTAAGCTTACATGTAACAAATAGTTGCTTAGTTTGTCTGTAATTAATTTAAGAGACTTTAATGGCATCAAGTATCGAGTGTAAACTGTTTGTAGAATATTTAAGACTTTGCAACGAATAAATCAATAGATGTGTAAAATTAATGTGTGCAAAGAAGGCAATTGAACTTGAAATTGTAATTATGCGTTAATTTATAATCGTAATATATTTGAATGATAAATGAAACTCAGACAGCGATTTTTCATATGCTATTTAACAGTTGTATTCGTTATTATTGTTGTATCTTTATCTCTATCTCTATCTCTATCTCTATCTGCATCTGTATCTTTATTTTTCTTTTTTTTTCTTTTAGCACTTTTTGCTG
Organism: Drosophila funebris; assembly: GCA_018901825.1. Classification (NCBI taxonomy): domain Eukaryota; kingdom Metazoa; phylum Arthropoda; class Insecta; order Diptera; family Drosophilidae; genus Drosophila; species Drosophila funebris. Next base: position 5,297,287 of record JAEIFK010000682.1, read on the forward strand.
GCGCCAACAATTTGCATAATTAAAGCCGTCGTTCGGATAGTGAACAGAGATAACGAGCTACAGGTAAGTCAGTCTATTTATAATAGAGCGTTTCGATATTTGCAATGCAAATTTCTATTATTTTTTTTGTTATTGTTATTGTTATTGTTGTTTGAAGCTGTTAACACATTTATACGGCAGGCGCATGCGAGTATTGTGAGTGCTTAAGGTTAAGGTGTTTTATTGTTGCTATCTATACCCTGTATACAATTAATGGCTATAATTAATTTGTACAAATTGCAAATGAAGTTATATTTATTATAAAATTAATTCGTTTATATATTCTGTATATTTTTTTATATTATTTAGCAGCAATTACAGTCGAGGCGATAGCTTTTACTTTGTTTGAATTGATTTATCTGCTTACAGGGTATTTCCCCATCGAGCACTCGCAACTGAACCACTCATACTAGTTTTGCTTCATGTTTTCTGGAATTCCATTGGGAATTTTAGGAATTTCTTGGCGATTCAAGTGGTCTGCGCTATTCAAAGACACAAACAAAGAGATGACAGCATGTGGGAGAGCTATAAACAAGTTGTAAATAAAAAAACTATTGTCAGAGACATTAAATTGCTAAGTAGCCTAGCCAAATTAATTACACTTCCTATGTGTTTGTTATAAACAAAACAATAAATGTTTAGTATCTTTATTAAGACTACAAAGTTGAAATTTGTACATTGACACTTGGACATTTACGATGATGATGATTAATATTTACTCAAATGTTAGTCTCAAAATTAATTCATCGATCTGAAAGTCTTATTATCAGTTAATAGTTGTGTTCAGTTTATATTTCTCTGCATATTGTCAACTGTCAGGACAAGAGACACTTCAGAGAATTCTCTGGCTATTGTATTGTAAGGCAGACTCTATTGCTGTTGCTACACCGTTGTCCAGGCTGCAGCTGAAAGGGCCATTAAGCCATATATATAAAATAAATTTATATATTTATATATATACGATAGACACACGTGGCCCACTCAATTCATTTCACTTGCCTGTCAATAATATATTCAATATATACAACTCTTGTTAAGCCCGAAATCTTATTACTGCTCCAGACCATAAATATTTATAGCTAGGTACAGCAGATGAATGGAGGGAAAAGGGTAGATAGTAAGAGAGATAGTAAGCAATCAGCATGTTATGAGTGCATTCCCCATTTGCTTTTTCCCACACAGTGTGCTGAAGGTCACCCCTCAACTGCAGTTAGTTAGTCTTTTTGCCAAGAGCTGTGCAAGCACTTGTAACGGAAATTGCGAAACCTAAATGCTGCGAAACTTTGGCTCGTTGAATCCTTCAACAGGATCAAACATGTCACTGCTTTATTAGTATCAAAAGCGTTGATCTACCCAAAAAGCGAAATACAGTTTGGACATCTTATTTAAAAGTTTTGCAAGAAATACTTTGGATACTTTGTGGACTAATTTTTGTGATTGGTAAGAAAGTGCCTTGCATATGTGTGTGTGTGATCTGTGTGTGTGGGTGTGTGAATATAGAGTGTGGGCAAGTTGCACAATTACTTAATGTTGATTATTTGGTACTCATAGGCAAGTGATTGCTGGTCATGCCTCTTTCAGTTCACAAAAGTGCTGCATCAATCCTTAAATCTCATCTGCCAGTAGATTAAGAACTGTACGTACACCCATCTATTCTAATATGGTATATACTATAGGTTACTGCATAATTTCAATTCAATTAGGTTCAATTTTAGATGCCAAGTGCACAGCAAATCGAAAGAAAGAAACGAATTACAAAAGCCATTTTAAACTCAAAGCACACATGATACATATCCTAGACTTGCTGTGTGCTAAATACACTTGTAAGTAATTTAAAACAAGAATATACATACTTTGTAAATTAGCACAAAGTTATTATACCCGTTTTGCCAATTACAGAGGATAACAATAAGGTTTTAATATGCATTCATGAGTATGTTTGTGTCTGTCAATGTGTTTAGAAGTGAACTGAGGGTAGTCTTGTAGTCTCATCCTTTCGACTATCGCATGGCTATTTGTTATTAAACAATAAAAGCCTTCATTCAACAAATTTGAATTTTATAAAATTGCATTTTGATTCTCAACAATTTCATTTGCTTGCCAATCAATTCAATGACACAGTAGATGAAATTTTTTATTAAAATATATGAGTTTTACTGGATTGTGAGTTTCATTAAGCGAAACAATTTTCATTTTGTCGAAACTTCATTAAACTGCATTTTCCATTCTGCACTCTTAAATGCACATTGTATGCTTACTGTAAAAAAAAAAAAACTATTTATCCCTTTAAATGTTCAGAATTTCGGTATTTTCCCTTTGACAAGTCGTAAGCTTGTTACGGTTTCTGTTTCTGCGCTCACATTTCATGTATGTGGTCTACTTTCAACTACAAATACAAATAAAGAAAATATAAAATTGCATTGCCATGACAATTGCAAACATAACAGCAAAAAGTTATGTGATCTGCCAATGATGAATATTTAATAAACCTCTTTTCTGTTGCGAAAACGTCAGAGTAAAACGAGCGTGCGCGACGGTATAATACCCTGTGCAGTTTACTAAATTAAGTATTTTGATTATAATAGAAGTAAGAATATACTAACGACACTTTATATAGTCTTGTGTCGCAAGCGTTCTCTGTCTCGCTCGCACACATGTGCTGCGTGCAAAGCAACATTTCTTTTCTGATTATCTTTCTTAGTTAATGAAACTTTCAGGACTGTTTTAATATGATATTCTTTACGTACATGCCAAGTTAGAAGAGTCTACTCTGAGAAATGCGGTCATAATTTGTTTTTTTTTTTTCGTTTTGCCAGGAAGGGGGGGATGGTATCGAAAATTTGGTGTCTCTAGCTCTGATAGTTGCTGAGATCGACGCGTTCATACAGACAGACGGACAGACGGACAGACAGACGGACATGGCTCAATCGACTTGGCTATTGATAATGATTAAGAATATATATGCTTTATAGGGTCGGAGATGCCTGCTTCTGCCTGTTACAAACATTTGCATAAAATTATTATACCCTTTTTTGCCCATTTTTAATGGGCACAGGGTATAAAAAATAGTTTTGGAAATAATTGGAAATGCTTTTTCTACATTTGACAACGAAACTAAAAAGAAGAGAACCCATATATTTGTTCACTTCTTTATAGTTTCGATGTCAAATGTAGAAAACCCATTAACAATTAAGTTATTTATTTAATTTGAGGCAAAAGTCAAAAGGGCCGACAAGTGTTGAAATTATAAATTCATAATTTGAACAAAACTAAAAAATGTTTCAGATTAATGTATTCGGGTTATTCCCATAATTAGAATATGGCATTTAATATGTTATGAACATACATGAACTTGTTTAGCCATTCTCCTTTAAACCAGTTGTATTATATTGGAATAACCAAAAAAGTAATGCGTTTAAAATCCTTATTATCCAATTCTTGTTTAATTGATAGCGTAATTAGGCAATTATAAAGTGCATAATTTAATATACATCGATTTAATAGGTTTCTTTTTATCTACACATATCGATTTAAATGTTTCCGAGTGCTTAACTTAAATTGTCGTTAATTAAAACGAGTGTGAAATGCCGAATAAAATACAGAGATTTGCATTTTATAGATGCCACTGACATTTGCATTTGCAATTTGTATTAAATAAATAACAAATGTTTAAATTTTCAAGGTAGTTTTTGTATTTTTATTTTTCCAATGTTTAAAACTAAGTGCAATAGGCATAAAACAGATTATTTGTGGGGGTCAACAGGGTTTGGCATAACAAATACCAAAATTCCGCTTTAGTAATGAGGAACAAATGTGTTGGGATCGATGAGGGTGGCCACCTCCCAGGGATGGACAATGGAGCGTCCTGGTATGCGATTATAGGCAGCTGCATTAAGAAATCAAGTTAGTTAGGTTCAGTTAGGTATAATCAGGTATAATCAGGTATACAACTGTTTACTCAACTTACCAATTATCTTATTGATAGCCGTCTGGGCGTCTAGAATTTGTGCATCAGGTGCCGGTGCAGCGTTGACCAGGATCAGGCAAATGGTGGCAATTACCAAGGCGAACACAATGAATTTCGACATATTTGTTGTGTGTGTGTGTGTTTATTTTGTTTTGTATTTGTGGTGTTGCTGAAGTTTCGGCTAAGTCTAATAAGTCTAGTGGCAGCTGCCGCTATTTATACCACTTGCGCTGGGAGAAAGATGATGCCCGATGCTCTGGGATGAATGAAAGTCAAGAAGCCGACAACCCAAAAACCGAGAAACGAACATTAAGAACCGAAAACCGAAAACCTAAAACCTAAAACCGCCGGTCACAGCTGTTTTTTGAAATTGATTTCTTGTTTTTGTTTGTTGCCAAAGAATTAATTTCTATGCGGAGACCCCGAAATGTTCCGATATACATATAATCCTCAACGTAATATCTAAGCCCGACTTCCTGCCCCCACCATCTTATCGACACCAGCAGCCGGAATAAAATAGAATCAAATAAAAAGCTAAAACGAGTTTCGCAAAAGAACAAACGGTTAATGTTCTCTACGGGAATTCCAATAGCATAGAAAGTAAACAAATATCGGCGACGATTAAATTAATAAATATATTAATATTTCTTAGCTGCTTTTTTCTTATAATTTTTTATTTGTTTTGTAATTTAAATTTATATGCATTTGCAATTATGTTATCGCAAAAGAATGCCGTACATTTGCATAAGTGTGTGTGAATGTGTGTGTGTGTGTGTGTGTGTGTTCTCTTTTGCGGTTCATTGTACGCTGCGCTTTGGTCTCGGCTTTTTGTTTTGTTTTGAATATTTGTGGTTTTTTGGGCTTTTCCCTCCCATCTTTATTTTTTTTTTTTTTTTTTTTTTTTGAAGATCTTTTTTATTATTGGTTTGACATCCGGCGCCGCTTGCGAGATCAAAGTCGTTTGATACGGCAATTTTGTCGCCTTTTGTTGTTGAATTCTGATTTATAAACAAACCGGTTCGCAGCAAATTTGTCGCTCAAAGAAAGTAAAATCTTAAAACAAAATTAATTTGCTGCGTATTTTCTATTCATAAATTAGAAATTAATTCTTAAGATTGTTTGCCTGAATTTCAATTTTGAGGTATATACATAAAAGGGGTAAGTTTTATCAGCGACTGACTGACTTTTAAATACCCGTTCCCTAGAATTGTTTATTACCTATTTGTTTCTTTGAAGTTATCATTTTGTAAGCCATAAATAAACATGAATGTATGTTGTAACTCTTTTAAAGTTTTTTCGCTTTTCTATATTTATGTATGCAGTGCTGTGTATACCCCACACATTATAAGGAGCTTAGGTATTATTTTAAAATGTGAAAATCCTGTGCGTGCCAGCATTTAAGGGTCTTTGTAACTTTGGCGATGACGGCAACAGCTGTAACATGACAGGCTGCAAAGTTTGTCTTCATGTGTGCATGAGTGTGTAAGTGTATAAGTGTTTATTTGGGTTTCACGTTTAACTCATGAGAAAGCAATACGTGTAAAAGCATATGCATAAGTTTGATTGGATTCTCCGGCTTTTATGGGAATGTTTAAGATGTTGCGTTCAATATAATGCGCATAATACTAATGCAGACACGTGACGACTTAACAAAATTGTCAATATTCTAATGATTGAGACAAATGCGATACAGACAACGAGAGACAACGTTAAGTTGGGTTTAGACAGCAAGGATATGCTTTTCCTGACAGCTTCTCAATCTACAAAATCCCCCTAAATTCTTATACTTGTTGCTGTCGCATGGGCAACGAGTTGCTATACGGCATATGGGCCAATTGTTAATCAAGTGAACGGGCTAATGAGACAGATATGAAGCAAAATAAAGCTGCTTATCGCAGTGTTTATTAGCCGCCAGTTATACAATCTGAAATCATCATCTGCTGCCCCCAAAACACAGGGCATACTTCGCAGTCAATATTAATAATAAACAGCAGCGCAGTTGTGCTGTACTTCACTGTACATTTCATTGTTAGATAATGCGAGGGTTGAGCGATAAGTTATTTAAAAGATTATATTGCAAACCTCTAGAATCAATATTTATTATTGCAATATTTTATTCAGATTTAATTGTGCAATTTACAAAGTTGAATTATATATTCGCTGATTTTTATACCCTGTACAGGGATATATTAACTTTTTGAAAAAAATGTTTGTAACAGGCAGAAGGAGGCATCTCCGTCCTTATAAAGTATATATATTCTTAGTCAGCATCAACAGCCGAGTCGATTGAGCCATGTCCGTCTGTCTGTCCGTCCGTCCGTCCGTCTGTCCGTCTGTCCGTCCGTCCGTCTGTCTGTCATCGATCTCAGCAACTATAAGAGCTAGAGACACCAAATTTGGCATCAAGGTTTCTGTATACCATACGCAGATCAAGTTTATTTTAAATTTTGGATACCTCCCCCCTTCCCCCGCAATTTGAAAAAAAGAATAATAGCCACATTTTTCAACGTAGACACTTCTAACTTAACAGGTGCGTTAAGAATGATATATAGAAGGAAAGCAGAAAGTTTCATCAAGATCGGTTTGTAAATAAGACAGATAATCAGCAATAAAAGTTATTTTTCCACGGAATCGTAGAGCAGCAGGCAGCACATGTGTGCGAGCGAGACAGCGAACGACTGTAATACATGCGTCTGCTTATCATGTGTGCATATTTGTGCGAGCGAGATAGCGAACTACTGCGACACAAGCTTAAGTAAATTAAGTGTCGTAACACTCAGCTTTTGATTGAATATGTATTCATATGTGAAAGTTAGCTGCTATAAGCATGCAAAGAATTCATATGCAAAAAAATGAGAGTTTCAAAAGGGTATTCTTTAAACACCTGTTATGTTCTTACTTTTATTTTAATCAAAGTACATATTATCAAAATACTTTTAATATAGAAGCCTGTACAGGGTATTATACTGCCGAATGCGGTCGACTGTAGCCTTTTCGTCTGGTTATATTAGTACAATTGCCATAACATAAAGAATGACCCTCGCAACGTATAGATAATTTGCGCTGGGTGCAAATTTAGTCAATGTACAGCATATTTCCGCTTCGGGTGCTATAAAAAACACACACACACACACACCGAAAGACCTCAGCAGCAACAGTGACAGTAACAAGAGCAACAGTAACAACAACAACAACAACAACAACAACAACAACAACGATGGAAGGGAGCCACAATAGCGACAACGCATAAACATATTACCCCAGGGCATTTTCAAATTATACGCTTATAAAATACTGCTTGTTGATGGCACTGTTGTTCTTTATATAATACAGAATGCACAAGGACAACGCGACGTATACGCAATGTGAGAGCAACCGCTTAAAGGATTACGTGTGAAGTCAAGTAATTTTTAAAATGAAAAATAAATTCGTGATTGTGCGAACAATCGCGACAGCTCTTCACATGATTGATGGGGCATTAATTAGGATTATCCATTGTCCAAATAGCTAATGTTGTGTATGTTGTTAACTGTTGGTAAATATGTGACATTTGCATTCCTTTGATTCCTTTTGCAAACTTAATTACAGTATACAAATGCATACATTCTATATATAAAATAAAATGATAGGATTAATGATAATGCGTCGCATAATTTGGTGTACGCAATTAATTTAGCATTTCATTGTAGTATGTGATGAAAATGTTATCATTCAATTGCACATTAATATTTCATGACACAGTGATTAATTTTGTTTGCTACACCCTGTAGCCATTAAAATTGGCTAATGGGGTCGTCGAATATTGTGCGAATACGCAAAGCAAATGCCAAAGAGTGACAAGAAAGTAATTAGAACTTCTGAACTGTACAGTGTACAGGGTATTCACTCAGTCAAGGACTTGTGTCTGAAGTACGCCTACTTGTTATTTGACTGTGCATTTCAGTGGACTGTATAACTGAATAGCAATTTGCTGTGTCTGCTTCGCGCTCGAGTGACTGAAATGGGAATGTATTAAGAGCGATAAATAAATGAAGCGGTTCCCGTCAACGGGTGGCTGTCAGAAGAGGTCTGCTGATAGCTCAGTGAACTAACTTACGCTCATTAAATGCTGCATACTTTGTGGCATTACCAATACCTTTTCAACAAGTTAACATGTTGTGGTCTTAAAGATTTTGTCTAGCAACTCGAAATAGAGAGCTCTTCACATTGGTCTAAACATTTCTAATAATATTCTCATGGCCACCAATACTTGAGCATATATATGATAACTGTGTTAGCCTACTTAAGTGTATGCTCATTGACAAATTCACAAATCTAATATATATTCTCCCGTTGCCAGCATCAACGCCCACTCAGCATTGATAAACTGTTTCGTTTCCAGGTAAAACACTTGGTTTGCAAAATGTTTTCATTTTTGGGTTAAGAAACATTCTGACTTTGGCTGGCAGACGTACATATCTCAAGCTATGAGATCTTACTTCCCTAAAGTGTTTTACCTTATATCATATGCAAGAAAGCATCAGAGACGTGTCACTTTCAGTGTCAGCCTCAGACATTTGCATACATTGATCGCGATATTGCCTTACGACCCCCACGAAAGCAATTCGCTGTATTGTATTTATTTGTTTATTTATCTCAAGACTAAGTACATAGATAATTTAAAAGCATTATTGCTGCTTATGGGTCTTGTACTTATTTTGAATGCCTAATGCGATGTTAATCTGCATTCGTCTAACGCTTTTAAAGCTTGCCAAAATTCAAAGAACATACATTATTTATTACGTCTTGTTTATGTAAGCATTTAATAGTAATAATAATTGTTAAATTGTATTTTCACATTTGTAAGATACTGGCCAACAAATTGTTTAAGGAAATTGATAAATATATATTTTTGTTCACTCAACCATATTTGGCCAACTTGACAGATACTAAAATTAATTGAAATGCATATTATATTCACCACAAAATTTCACAAGTGAGTATTTTAGGCTTTAGGCAGTAATCTGTATCTGGCATTTTGTAAAACGTAAGCCCTCCCCCTATCACGCTCACTCTCTCTATCTTTTGTAGTTACACAACCATTTTTCAATCATCTAGTACCATAGAAATGCAAAGCACCTTTCAATTGGGCCGGATTGTGGCCGAATAAGTGAATAGGCAGTAAATGGAAATTGTTTGTGCCACATTGAAGAAAATAACACAAATCTGGTTATTCCCAATAATCGTATTCGTCTTTACATACATGGTGTATATGAATAAGAAAGAACCTTTATATCTAGTATTTTCAGGTTACGAATTTATAACTATTTGCAATTAAATTCGAATATTTTATTACATTGCAGTCTCATCAATATTTGTTTACTCATATATTTGAATAGTTTTTATTTAAGCCATTTTAAGGCAATAGCTTAAACAATAATTTATGTCCTATGTGCTTGTGCAAGTGCAAACCATTCTGTTGTAGTTCGTCCTTGGTATGCACACTTTAAGCGTTGAGGGGCAGGTGCAGTTCGAAACTGTTTTGCGGAAACAACTGGGTTGTAAGCCTTCGACTGGAAACATATGCTGTTGTTTGTCTTATAGATGGCTAGTGGGACTAGCATGGATGGATAGTTACCCCCTCTGTTTGGGTGGTGCTTCTAACTCATGCATAATTAATCATGTTGTGACGCTGAAGCCTACCAACGACTGGGGAATCGGAGAATGCGCTTGTCAGTTGACATGGTCGCGCTTTTTTATCAATGCCAGTGGAAATGTAACGCTATATTTATCTTATTTCATACACGGCCTTTCGAAATCGTCGTTAGCTATCGTCATAAACACGGTTGTCTTTCCATCCCCATCTGAAATTCCCTTAATGTTGTCGACGCTGATGTCAAGTAGGCGCTGTGCACGTTTTGCCGATATAATTGTTTGACGTAAATCACAAAAAGAATGAAGACCAAGAAGGATGGAGAAGAAACACAGCAGAAAAGAAAAAAAAAGAAAAAAATAAAAATATACAAATATATTCTGAAAAGAGTGACGGGGACCTGTTAACACAAATTGCCTCTGAATGGGTCCTGAATGTTGATGTGGCAACTTTAACATTGTTCCACATCACAGTACCAACATTTTTCTTGCCAGCACTTTGGCTGTTGATTCCACATAATTGAAATGAATACCTCGGCCGCGTCAAGAGGGTAGTGTAGGATATTTATTTTTGGTTTGTGCACTTTACGATGAATGGGGCACTTTATTGACGCCAGATTTTTGTTCTCTTATTATAAATCGCAATAACATTGCTGGGGATTTTTTATTTTAAACACAACTTTTCAGACAATTAATGGAGACTTTCCATATTGAAAGCCGACAAGTCGTGCTGAGTGCTTTTACAGGCTTATTTATTAAATCGTGCAATACATTTTAATTGTGAGCTTTCATTTTCCAAGGCTACAAACATTTCTTTTCATATTACACAAAAGAATAAAACTAAATTACACACATACTAAGCACGTATCCACACACTTATTCCTATAACATTAAGAAAATTAATTTTATGAAATATAAAACATTAAATATTATACTAATTATATGCATTATGCATTTAACAATTTATTTCATTTCAAATTATGCTCAATTGGCGCGCTAATTGACAAGAGTTTTGATTATCGACTTATCGATATTAATTTGACATGCGCAATAGTATCGATACTACAACAGCTGTCCGTTGCGTGTATGTACTCATACAATATGGCGATATTGTGTAAAAATGAATAAATGTTTGGACTTTTCGCTTAAAAAAGTGTGAAAACTGCAATAAAACATCAGTTTAATGGTTTTGATAGTGCGTCGCATGAACAAACCGAAAAATAATTAAAGAGTGCAAAGTTTAAAGTGTTGCGAGAAAGAGAATAATAAAATTTGCTCTTTGTGTTGCTGTGGCCGGCGTAACTCTTGAGGCGCCAAAAATCACAAAACAAAACATAAAATGGAAGAAGAAATAGCGACTGCGGCTGCGACAAATGGTGTGGAAAGTATTGGTGAGGAGGGTACTGTGACGCCAACGGCAACGGCGATGTCGACGGGAGCAGCAACGGCGGAGATGGATGCGGTTGTTTCGACGAATGTATGGGCTACGAGCAACGCAGTGGAGCGGGCAAACGAAGAAGAAGCAGCAGTGGCTGGCGATATTGTTTACATGAATGAGGTTCGAAGTGAGGGGATGTTAGATAACTCACACAAGTAAACATACTTGACATTTTCCAGGGTGATGCTGCGCCGAATACCGAACAGGGGATGGTGGCTGTGGCGCCGGCGGTGGCCGTGGCAGTGGAGGTGGCGGAAGAGGATATGGGTGAAGCTGAATACCTTGATGATGAGACGCCTGACGATGACGGAGAGGATGAAAGAGAGTCAAACGCAATGGACAAAGAAACTGCCAAGAAAAGTAATGCTAATAATGCGCAGGCTGAAGAAACGCCAATCGCACCTGCCGCTGAATCAGTTGTGGAACAAGAGGCAGTAGAAAATGTGACGACAGCAGAAGCAGCCGATGTAGTGGAGGAAGATGTGGAAGAGGAGGTAGAGGAGGAAGAAGAGGAGGTCGATGATGAGGATGAAGATGAGGAAGGTGAACTCATCACTGGTGACGATGCACATGAACAGCTTAAAAAAGCCGGAGATCCATCGGATGAGGCGAATGTCAGCGCCCGCTCTGGGGCCCAAAAGCAGGAGGAGCCAGTGGATGAGAATCAGTGTCGTGTCTGCACCAGTAAAGACAATTTAGTCAGTTTATTTACGAAGACCAGCGATGCCACCACGCCAGCTGACATGTTGCTATTAATTTGCCCCAATGTATCCATAGCACCCAAGGACTTTATGCCGCAGTTCATTTGCAACAGCTGCCAGCAAAGCCTTACAATTGCCATACAGTTGAGAAAGCAGCTGGAAACCACGGAAAGAGATTTACGCAAGCGACTCTCGCGCAGCAAAAACAAAGTAAGACGACCACGTGGCTATGTAGTCATCGACGCTCCGGTCTCTGAATCAGCCAGTGAGGAGGATGAAGAGGAGCTCAACGATGATGTGGAGTTTAAGGTATCCGATGTTGCGGGCTCTACAAGTCCAGATAGCGACTCTGCTGACTCGGACATAAGTGAGAAGCGTAAGCCAGGCAGGCGGCGAGGGCGCAAGAAGAACATGAAACGTTCAGCGGGCTCCGAGGAGGAATACTCACATAGAAAGAAGAGCCATCAGACACCGCCCGCGGCCGCTGCGCAGGGACCCTTTGAGTGCGACCAGTGCGATTTAAGCTTTCCACGCAAACAATCCTATGTCATGCATCGCAAGACTCATGAGTCTCGCTACGAATACCTCTGTCAGATATGCAACAAAAAATTCAAGGTGCGGGGGAGCCTACAAGACGCACATGGAGCGCCATGAGTCGGAACGTGCACAGTTCCGTTGTGAGCTATGTGCTCAGGTTTTCAGGCTGCGTGCCGAGCTAAAGCGGCACATGGCCGTGCGCCATGATGAGCACGGCGTTATCTATGAATGCAAACGCTGCCAGCGTACGTTCCTAACCCAGCAGCGTTTGCAACGCCATCAGAGCACTAGTTGTGTCCGCCACTCGGAGCAAAAGGTCAGACGCCAGACCAGTGAAAGTTATCCCAGCCAGGGACGGGATCTGTTCAAATCGGTGGCACCGCTAACCACAACCTATTGGAGCGACAGCTTTTCGGACTAAATCTCTTCCATCATCACTTGACAGCGACTCAAGTTGCCAGTTACAATGAGTTTACAGCCTCTGTACTATTAATATAAGCATAAAGAAATACATATGTATGTATGTGCAATCTTGTACAATTGAAACTTTTCTTGTCGCCGTTGCTTACGGCTGTTGCCACGAATTCTAACTGTAGTTAATATGGTTGTGTTGGTGTTGAAGCTTTTTCGGGAATTTAATCATGTTATTGCCACAAGCAACGATTTGCTCTCGCTCTGTTGTACGCCTGTTTTGTCAGTCCCCTTTCATGTGTGTGTGTGTGTGTGTGTGTGTATTTGTGGGTATACGCGAGCATTCACGCACATTTTCTGTGACATTGAGTTGGCATTTTAGTGGCATGTGACAATTGGCCACAACATGTCAAAGAATGTGGCTGAAAAGAGAGCTGAGAGTGTCCTTAAGAAGCGACTTCAAACGGAAGCTTTGTGTTTCCATCCATAGATGAAAACATATTAGAAATAAATTGCTTACTTTATGCTTCAATTTCACTCGCATTGTAGAATAGGGAGAGTAGCGAGGGAGAGTGTAAGATAAAGCGATTGCAATCAATGCGGTTGCATTAAATTGTCCCCATTTAACTTTGATTTGATGTTGCAAAATAAAATACATAAAAACTGCTACCAAATCCGCATAAATGCCATTATCAACTGCATTGCAACATTATAATAACAATAATTTTTGCTATATAATGTGCGTAATCACAATGTTAACTTACTATGCAGTTCCCCTATTTAGTGCTCTCCTCAGAGGCCACTAAGCGTTTAACAGCTGGTATTATGTGCTTCAAGTTCTGGCCTTGGCATGTCCACAGTGGGCAAATTTGTGGCAGCCGCAAAGGAAGCGGAAGCAAACTTAAATGCAGATGCTATGTTTGCCCTGTGGCATGCAACGTTTGGCGGAAAAAGTTGTGAGTGAAGTTAGCGTTTGTTTAAATGCAGTAGAGAACATGTTTTACATTTTTTTATTCACAAAAGCAAAAGATAAACTTATCAAGCAGTTGAAACGGAATTTGTAAACTTTCTGATAATAGAAGAGCACGAGGTTGGTGTAGTGGAAAAAAGTTGTTTGTTGCTTTTGCATGTGAACGTGCTGACTGTTGTTGACTTCTTTTAGCTGCTTCAGTTGATCCAGCTGCTGTTAAATGCTGCTGCTGCTGCTGCTGGTGCTGCTGCCACTGCCGCTTAGAAGTGATGAATTGAGTGATATGTCGGCAGGTGGTAGGACACCGGATGATGCGCAATAAGGGGAGCGTGTGCAATGAGCGGTGCATGTGAAATTATTGGAGCATGATGAACAACTGTTGGTGCGGCCACGTAATGCGAGTGGGTTATCAATGGGGCGTGGTGGTAGCCCAGGCCAAGTGATAGCCCACGCTTGGCCTTGATCGATGGCTCCGCATCCACTTGCTGCTCCTGCTGTTGCTCTTGTTGTTCCTCGGCAACGGGTGCGGCCAGGATGCAGGCAACGCTAACAATAAGCAGAATTAACTACAAAAAAAAAAAAAAAAATGCAATCGCATTTTGTTATGAGGAATTTTCCATTTCCATTTCCATTTACAGCAAATAGTGATTGAACATGAAAGAAAAATTACAATGGGTTACAGTTAAAAATAGATTCAACAGCAGCAACTCATTTCTCCAGACGTAAACTAATGAGGTTCCAAGTTATCATTAATCTTGTTACAAAATTTGCTTTCATTCAGAAAATACTTTGGCTTTAGGAATTCCAATTTAATGCTTTTCTGTTTAATAAGTTGGAAAATATATAGTTAGCATGGAATGTTTTACAGAGCTAACTTTTTTTAAACAATTTTTGCCTTAATATAAACCGGGATAGCTTAACTTTGGTAGACCTGTGACTTTGTTTTCATCTAAATTTGAAATATAACTGCAAAAATGTTTTAATATTCAAAGAAATAACTTAATAAAAACAAATTATTTAATACACTCTTTTAATACGGCATTTTGCGAGCAAAATAACTTTTAACTTTTCAAATTCTTTGATATATTCTCGGAATTTTTGAGTTGCATTCATTTTACAATTAGCAAAAATTACGTTTAAATATTATTCAAAGTTTCAGAAGCCGAGCGTCCTGGTTGAGCACTTAAAGCGGGTTTTTAGAATGCAAAATTTTAACGAATTGTATTTAACTTTTTTAAAGTTCAGCTCCTTTCAATTAGACATTCGGATGTGGGTTTAACTTTCGGCAACAATTTAAAATTTAATATGAGTTTCCTGGCGCTCTTCGGTTAAACTTACTGTGATTTTCATATTGATTGGAGTTTATTGGTATCTTTTCTTATATTGTGGAATTTAAGTATTATGCACTGCACTGAACTGCGTTCAATTTTCGACTAACGATATTTGCGATCAGAATCTGATTATTTATACCATTTGTATGTTGTGCGTAAACTGCGCATAGAAACTCACTCAAATCTAAGTCAAACGCACTCATTAGGCAAAAAGTATTTAGGCACTTTACCATAAAATAAAATTTAAAAAAAAAAAAAATACAAAACTGTATCAAGAGACTTGCACATTGGCTGTAACTATGCCCACATCAAGTCCAAATTGCAGCAAACAAGTTGCGGCTATTGGTTGTGCGTGTGTGTGTGAGCGTGTGTGAGTGTATGTGGTTATGTTGCTGTTATGTTGACAATCGACGTTGACTCTGTCAGTTGCAGAAATAGTATTTGATTTTATTTTTTGTATCAGCAAACTATTTGGAGTACAACACAAGTCACTCACTTTGAGTGTCAACTGAGGCCGCAACTCATAAAAGTGTTTTAATTAATTACAATGTATATGGATCATTGTTCAATTATAATGTAATCAGTGAAAATATATATTAATATTGAATGAAATGAAATGAAATTCGGATGAATATTTGTCTCAATTAAAGTACAGTAACTTTAATACCAACTTTAGAGCAACTGCTGATCAAGAATAAATAGAAGAATTAAGCATATTTCTGTAGGTTCTATAAGCCAGTTCTAAATATATCAAATATATATCTCTCTCCCTATACCTAATATTTAATTGCATTAGGCGGTAGTATAAATTGGGATAAATATTTCAATTAGCGTATTTCACTTGAATAAATAAAGACACTTTTATAATAGACTCAGCGCAAATGCTGATCAAAAATAAATTTGAGATATATGCATATTTCTATAGGTTCTATATGTCTTACTATTTCCATATTTGATAGTCAATCTATGCCTATCACAAGTCAAATATCTCTCGCTCTAATTCTCTGTCAATTTATATCTGTTTGTTGAGCTTTAAATCAGATTAAGCAAAGCATTAAATTAGTGCTTTGGTTTTGCAAACACTTTGTTTACAATACGTTTTTAAAGACAACATTAAAGTTGCTTGGCAATTTGTTTAGCATTTAGCCGCAGTCTAGCGTAAGTACAACTTGATAAATTTGCCCAATAAATTAAATAAATTTCCTTTTTCTTATATTTTTCTGTGGCTTTTGCAAAACTCTTTACGAATTCACAGAGCAATTTATCCGGCCAACAGATGGCGAACAAATTGTTGTTGCTGTCGCTGTTTGCTGTTGCGCTTGTCTGTTGTTAACATAAATAAATTGAATTTGTTGAATGATAATGGAGTGCTAGCCTTGGGCCAATTCTCCTCTCTCCTTTTAAGTATTACTTTGACGTATTATTTAGCTGTAAACTGTTAAGTTTTAGTTCCTCATATTAAAAACATTTAACATTTAATTACATTTTAATGTGCAGCAAGTGCGCGCCAGAATCGTTAAGGCAATTGACGCAGTGGGATAGCTAGAATATTACGAGAGTGTCCCCGCAAATACAAAAGTATCTCACAGATACAACTGCGGAGTGTGCGCTTGGGACTCATGCTCTGGTTATGGTTATGCCTCAGCGCGAAGTGCTGCAATAAAAAGCAGAGACGCTCACACACATAAATATATCTTTAGCAGCAAGTGTGTGTGTGTGTGTGTGTGTGTGTGTGTGTAACGGAACATTAATTAACAGCTAATGGCAGCAAAAAATCCGTATGGCGTTTATCTAAAGTTGTCAGTTGTCGGCATTTTGTATGTATATGTATTTTGGTGTGCGTGTATGGGTGTGTGTGTGTGTCCATCTGTGTGTGTGCATTGCCGTGTGGCTTCTTCTTCATTTTGCCTAATGCCAGCTGGCTTTTTATTTGCCACCGGAGATGCCCAAGGACAAACGTAACTTGTAATAGGAGAAGCAACAGTTGACGAACTCAACTGCAGAAGACCCTGTAAAATAAATAATGCTAAATAAATCAATAATGTTTAATGTACGTAAACAGTACACATACATATATTTGTTCACTATAGCACAAACATATACGAATAAACATGTTACATGCCAGATGCCTCCTGCTGCTGCTCGATAAACTTAATAGACTCTTTTCACTGCTTAAGTACATGGGGTAAAAGGGAAAAAACCTAGCAAACAAACAAAGAAAAGTTTAACGAAATAATAGAATAAATTATTGTTTTTATGTTGGAACTGTGCACATACATATATCCATTTATGTTGGAAGAGATGGAATATATGTTGTATTAAAAAAGCTTTACATGGAAATGTATGAATTTATTTATTTTGTTTTGTTTATTTACTATTTTCATTCTTTTATTTAACTTACAGCGATTGAAGCCAACACAGATTAACACTTGAAAGAGAAGTAAAAAAAAAGTAATATTACCCTTTTTGCCAATTTGCAATGGGTTAAGCATATAAAAAGTTAAATACGCTTAAGGTACGAGAATATTAAAAAATGGTATTTAATTAATTCAAAATGTGTGCGACAGATTGGCGAAAAAATACATTTATGGGGAAATTATACATAAAATATATATGAATTTGCGATTCAATTGCCAATTCTGTACGGCATCAACACCTGAGTCGCATATATTAAGGACTGTTAGTACCAGCTAAATATATTTGAGGGCAGGTGTTAAGTTAGATGAGAATTTTATAAGGGATATTTACTTCAGGTGGCAGTTGGCTTTAATGCAGAGTTAACTGTTTAATGTGTAAATTGAATTGAGTTTAGTTGGATTGATTGATTATTTGTTGTGTGTTTTATGCACGAGGTATTTATAATCAAAGTTGCAGACATTGTATCGGATATGTGTAAATATTGTTTAATAAATAGCAACTGTTTGACATGGCAGTAAAATATGCAATTTGTGAAATGTTCTCATGCACGAATGCATGAGTATCGATCATATCCGTCAAAATCAAAGCATTGGCATCATTTATGCATACGCAGGCACAGTTGCAGCACAGTTGTGTTGCAATTGCCAACAGATAGGCGGACAGTTGGACAGATGGACAGGCGGACAGGCGGACAGACAGTGAGTTGCACAGAAAATTTGAATTGCAATTGGCAAATAGCGAACAGGATTTGTTTGACTGGTCCCGTGGTCCCATTAGCCAAATGCAACACCTTCGTTGACATGTGGACATTCAGGCGAGACTTTGATTTGCCAACTCACAAACTTGACTGATTTATGTGTCATACCAGCATGAACGCATATTTATCATCAACACACACATACACACACACACATTCAGATATATTAAATGTAGTATATAAGTATAGAAGGTTGTTGTTGTTGTTGCTGTTGTTGCTGCTGTATCTCTATATCGTTGGCCAATTAAGTGCTACGCCCAATAACTTGCAACATCAACAGGTGTGCTCTCGTTTAAATACCCTAACAGTGGGCATTGTCAGTTTGTCATTAAATGTGATACATACACGTCTAAGCAGAGCACTCTTCAACTACTTGCGAGTTGATCAACTCTTTTGGAATCAGTGTAACAGTCAGTTGTGCACTTTAACATATTTTATTTGCCACATTAAATTTTCAATCAATTATCGTCATATTATGTTGGCCAATTTGGCCAAGTTGTTGCTGCTGCTGCTGCTGCTGTGGCTGCTGCTGCTGTTTGGCATTTGAAAATTAATTAATGCTGCAACTGTACATAAAGAGCACTGTTTATGGCCCCATTGGCAGTTGCATGCTATCCAAATGAATGCCACATTACTGTGGCATCTGCTTGAGCATGATGTGAATTGCGGCTGCATGGAATTGTTGCAACTATGATTTCTAACTGGAAAGTCAACTGCAAATGGACTATTTTGCATGCTGCATAGCTGCAAGTAAAGATAGGGATAGAGATGGAGATGGAGATGGAGATGGAGATGGAGATGGAGATGGAGATGGAGATGGAGATGGAGATGGGTATAGATATGGGGATAGGGATAGTGATATGTTGCATGTTTATTGCCACGTTAAGTGGCAATTGTGCTGCATTGTAGCACTGAGATTGCCTGCCATCATCATCATTCATCAATTATTCGTTTGCTCATTAAAATCTTCAATTTCAGCAAACGGTTTCGGCATGATTTAAACTGTAGAGGAGCATTCAAAGCTAAGTAGTTAACAAGGATGCAGGACTTAGCCATGGCTCAATCACAGTTGCCGTTAAATGAGACGATGCTCAAGGACCTGGAGCTAACGAGCAGCGATATCCATGACTTTGTGAAGCTGCTCTTCGACTTCCAGAAGAAGAATCAATCGCTGCAGGATGAGTGTCAGGGCTATTGTCAAGGCGATATCTACAAGTGGTTACGTGCATACAACGGCATTCATGGCTATGTTTCCCTGCTGGTAAGTAAGAAGGGACTACGGGCCATGTTAGCGGCTCATTAGCAAATCCTTAGACATTGCTGTGACACGACACAGTCACGGTGCTAATTATCCTGATGTCGTCCTGTCACAAGCCAAGACATTTTTCACTCTGCTCACTCAGCGGGTGGTGACGCGGGGGGCAGTGCCAGCGGTGGCAACGGGTAGACAGTTAAAATAAATGAACGGCCTGTCACAAAGTGAAGGAATGTAAACCCTTTAGAAGGATTTTCTTTTTGTCCCTTGATGAATTTGTGCGGCTTCCAACACCTTTGAACTTTGAGATTTACCTTTTTTTGTTTTGTTATATCAAACACAAAAAAAGTCCAAAAGCGAATTAAATGAATTTGTGTGCTTACATAATTCATAAGTTGACAGCAAGAGGAAAAAGTTCTATAGATTTAACACCATTAAATTAGTAAAGCCTTTAACAATTAGATAAATTTAAAAAAGCTAACGAAAGTATAACACTTAATGCTGGGAAAATTAGGCAACTGATGGTAGCTTTAAATAGACTTTTGGTTAATTTACATAAAGTAGAATTAAGGAAAAGAAAAGCAATCGAAATAGACATAATACAGTATACCCCTTACCCTTCACTGACCTGTCAAGGGTATAGATTGACACCATTTTCAACCAGCTGTCATCACATAACATGCGAATAGCCAAAGCGTTAAGAAAAATCTCATATTCATCATGCGGTCAATGTCCAGAGCATATGAATAAAACATTGGCCAACTTGAGCTGATGAGATTTAGGCTTTTCCCGGGGTATCTGTGTGTTGTGGGGTAATGTAAATGGCCGAAATGTGGGTTAGCTTAGTCCTTTTCGGCGCCAGTGAACAGCTTTGTTTGTTTATTTTCACATACATTTTCATTTTGAAACCCTCAACAGATTTGCATATTCGGCACAATAGCCAATATATTAAATATAATGGTATTGACCAGAAAGGAAATGGCCAAGGCGCCCATTAACAACATATTGAAATGGCTGGCTGTGGCCGATATGTTTGTGATGCTGGAGTATATACCCTATACGACTTATCAATACATTTACATGAAGCCAGGTAAGCACTTCCGCCTTTCGCAGCTCATCTTCAACTTGCTTTTGTACTTTACTTGCACCTGTGGCCCTTTCACTGTTGGCTCTTCTGGGTTGTTGCAGGTGAAAAGGACTTGAGTTACGCTTGGGCTGTGTATTTGCTGGTTCACATGCACTTCACACAGATACTGCATACGATTTCGATTGGTTTAACAGTAACTCTGGCCGTTTGGCGCTATGTGGCCATCAGGTGAGTGTCCACTGTTCAATGCTTGGCTGTTGGCTTTATTCCTTGGCTCATATCTCATGCACGTTGTTAACTGGCGCTTTAACTCTGCCATAACACGGCGGCAATGTGTGGCTTCTCTTCATCTTTTTTTCTCTGTTTTTGTTTTATAGCAAACTGTTTCCATCTCTTATCCACAGACATCCCAATGGCAGTTGTGCCAACTTTCTGCTCGCACATTCCAGAGAGGCGATTCTCTTCCCCTTCATCATCTCGCCGATCCTCTGTATGCCCACGTACTTTGTGTTCAAGGTGCGTGAGACTCTCGAGGTGGATACCAGAGAGCACGAGGCCATGTACCATGTGTACTTTGACAAGGACTCCATGTTATATCGGTAAGTTGTTGTATCTTATCACATGCTGACAGTTTTAACCTTTCTCTCTCATTGTAGTTTCAACTTTTGGATACATTCCGTAATCATTAAGCTGATTCCCTGCTTCATACTGACAGTTATCAGCCTAGTGCTAATGCATGTCCTGTGCGAGGCCTCGCGGCGTCGCCTCAAGCTGAAGGACTACGATAATCCCACCAAGTACGCCATACAGTTGAATCTAAACGATACCAAATCCAAGCGGTAATTCCATTTGCAATTCATTTGAGAGTTCATCATTGAACTGCTCTGCTACTCTTCTAGGCCACCTCGCTGTGATCGACGCAATGATCGCACCACGCTGCTGCTGGTGGCTGTCCTGGTGCTGTTCCTGGTCACAGAGTTTCCACAGGGACTGTTGGGTCTGTTGTCTGGCATGCTGGAGAAGTGCTTCTTTGCCCATTGCTATCCGCCTTTTGGTGAGCTAATGGATCTGCTGGCGCTGATAAATGCGGCTGTTGGATTTGTGCTCTATGGATTGATGTCCAAGCAGTTCCGAACCACCTTCAGATCCTTGTTCTTCAAGCGACACTTTGGCAGCACAGAAATGACTCGTCTCACCCGCGTAACCACCACCTGTGTCTAGAAGCTAATGCCGAGGCATCCACGGTCACAGGAGCTGGAGCTGGAGCAGAAACAGGAGACGCCAATGTAGGTGACTAAGGATGTGTAGGGTGATGAGAGCGGGGGCATCTCAAAGATGCCTATTGCTTTGCATTGAATTGAATTGAATTTCTAATCCGATAACTTTCTAAAAGTTGAACTGAAACTGTGAGCTGGGTGGGGTATACTACAAGTACAACTAATTGAATGGGATGCTTAACTGTGACAAGGCAAGAGTTGAGCCAATATATTGTAGGGTATATCTAACTATATGTAATTTCCATATAACAGACACATAAATTCGATTACAAATAATAAGCATTATTCATACAACTTTAACTGTTCCTTAAACATAAACTTATAAATATTAAAATATAGTTAAACAACAACAATAACTGAGCTATGTATAAATAATTTGTCAACTGAGATATGCAGAGAACGCCAGCGTTTATTAAATTTAATTAAACTTAAGAGTTAAATAAGAGTTTTTTATGTATTACATTTTTAAATTACAAATTCAACCAGTCGAAAAGGCTACAGTCGACCGCATTCGACAGTATAATACCCTGTACAGGCTTCTATATTAAGAGTATTTTGATAATAGATACTTTGATTAAAATAAAAGTAAGAACATAACAGGTCTTTAAAGAAAATCCCTTTGAAACTCTCATTTTGCATATGAATTCTTTGCTTGCTTATAGCAGCTCACTTTCACATATTTATACATATTCAATCAAAAGCTGAGTGTTACGACACTTAATTTACTTATGCCTGTGTCGCAGTAGTTCCCTATCTCGCTCGCACAAATATGCACACATGGTAAGCAGACGCATGTGTCACAGTCGTTCGCTGTCTCGCTCGCACACATGTGCTGCCTGCTGCTCTACGATTCCGTGGAAAAATAACTTTTATTGCTGATTATCTGTCTTATTTACAAACCGATCTTGATGAAACTTTCAGCGTTCCTTCTACATATCATTCTTAACGCACCTGTTAAGTTAGAAGTGTCTACGTTGAAAAATGTGGCTATTATTCGTTTTTTTCGATTTGCGGGGGAAGGGGGGAGGTATCCAAAATTTAAAATAAACTTGATCTGCGTATGGTATACAGGAACCTTGATGCCAAATTTGGTGTCTCTAGCTCTTATAGTTGCTGAGATCGACGCGTTCATACAGACGGACAGACGGACAGACGGACAGACGGACAGACAGACAGACGGACATGGCTCAATCGACTCGGCTGTTGATGCTGATCAAGAATATATATACTTTATAGGGTCGGAGATGTCTCCTTCTGCCTGTTACAAAAATTTTTTTCACAAAGTTAATATATCCCTGTACAGGGTATAAAAATAAAACTATAAAAATCATTGATTAATTGAAATAATTGATTAATCGTTAAGTGCGACAAGAGAACGAAAAGCCAGCGAGCCCCTGAGCTTCCTTGTTCTCTTGTCCATTTAATATTGATAATATTTAATAACTATGCCTAATCATATACATATATATATATATATATAGCTATAGCTATTTGTAATTGAAATTAGTATTTAATGAGATCAGCTAATGGATTTTCATTGGCTTGCAGTTATGTTTTAGTTTTATGCGACTTGTAAACTGACTTTGACACGTTCAAATAAATGTTCGATGTGAGTTAATTAGCGCTTCGTGTATCCCTCTCTCTCTCTGGCACAGTTTCTCTCTCTCTTTCAGTTCTGACTCACTACAGCATTTACTTCTAGCGGCAACTCCTCCTGCTGGTCGCCAGTTCCTGTCTCATTTCGTCCTGGAACCTCCTCCTCGGAAAGTATGCCATGACTGTGACTTGAGATGCGTAACAAGGACTTCAACTTGGTGGCCTGGAATTTATACTGGCAAAAAGAAAAGGCCTGTCAGCATACTGAATATAACTAGCACATACCCTGTACTAAACAGAGTTGTGCTTGATCAACTCTTAATGGATCCCATTGATTTGTACAGCTGCCAATTGTCTGGGCATTCAGTCAGTCGTTCATTACAGACCGAGCCATGTGTAATGGCATTGAATCCTTATGCATCCACACACATCTTACAACTTTGTTTACGTCCAAAAGGCCAATTAAAAGTTTACATTTGTACAGATTCGCATTGGAATTTAATTAAAAATTTACAGAAAATGCGAGCTTTGCATTTGTTATATGTAATACGGATTGACTTTTGATTTTGATTGTTATTCTCTTTGGGTTCGGGACTAATCGCACACCACTGCGTGGAGCCATTGGGCACGATGGTATAACACACGACTTACTTCTGTGGGCAGCAACAGATCCTGGGCGTGGCTCATGAAACGATTGTAGTGTTCGGTGGCCAAGGCCAAGCGTCCTGTCTCATAGCAGAAGAGCGCAAAATTCAGAAATACTAATGGATGTCGCATGCCCCCCTGCTGCCCCTGCTGCCCCTGTTGGCTCTGGGCGAGAGTACAGGCACGCTCGAATGCCACATAAGCATTATCCGTATCGTCCAGTTTGCGTAGACACACTGAGGAGTAGAGGGAGGGAAGTGGATACGTTGACTGAGTCGGATTCCAAATTTCACTTACATCCAAGCAGCATATAACATTCGGCATTGTCCTTGCGCAGGTTTATGGCCGCGGCCAGCGCGTGAAAAGCACTCGCATATTGTTCAGCTGGAGGTCAGCGTATTGTCGGCATTTTGAGTAAACAGTGAGAGAGAGAGAGAGAGTGCAATAGACGGCAGACAGAAAACAACAATGAATGCTTAAAACCTAAACAATAAACCTGAACAACAAACGCGAAACCTCAGGGAGTCCTCCCGGGCTATGGGCGCCCTTAAATGAGCTGCCCCTGAGTTGGTTGAATCTACAAAACAGTTTCCTTTTTGCTTTGTACGTTTTGTGTTTTGCTTTTCACATTTATGCATTTGCCTGTTTTATTTTAAAATTTATGAAAAGCCTCTGTCGAGCGAGTTTTGGCCACTTTTTATACCCTGTACAGGGATATATTAACTTTGTGAAAAAAATTTTTGTAACAGGCAGAAGGAGACATCTCCGACCCTATAAAGTATATATATTCTTGATCAGCATCAACAGCCGAGTCGATTGAGCCATGTCCGTCTGTCTGTCTGTCCGTCTGTCCGTCTGTCCGTCTGTCCGTCTGTATGAACGCGTCGATCTCAGCAACTATAAGAGCTAGAGACACCAAATTTGGCATCAAGGTTCCTGTATACCATACGCAGATCAAGTTTATTTTAAATTTTGGATACCTCCCCCCCTTCCCCCGCAAATCGAAAAAAACGAATAATAGCCACATTTTTCAACGTAGACACTTCTAACTTAACAGGTGCGTTAAGAATGATATGTAGAAGGAACGCTGAAAGTTTCATCAAGATCGGTTTGTAAATAAGACAGATAATCAGCAATAAAAGTTATTTTTCCACGGAATCGTAGAGCAGCAGGCAGCACATGTGTGCGAGCGAGACAGCGAACGACTGTGACACATGCGTCTGCTTACCATGTGTGCATATTTGTGCGAGCGAGATAGGGAACTACTGCGACACAGGCATAAGTAAATTAAGTGTCGTAACACTCAGCTTTTGATTGAATATGTATAAATATGTGAAAGTGAGCTGCTATAAGCAAGCAAAGAATTCATATGCAAAATGAGAGTTTCAAAGGGATTTTCTTTAAAGACCTGTTATGTTCTTACTTTTATTTTAATCAAAGTATCTATTATCAAAATACTCTTAATATAGAAGCCTGTACAGGGTATTATACTGTCGAATGCGGTCGACTGTAGCCTTTTCGACTGGTTTTTATTGTGCACACTTTCCGGCATATTTATATTTTATTGTCTGGACGCCGACAAGGCACTTTATGGAGCACAACCATAGCTCCCAGACCGAAAGTAACACTGGAGCTATTACAGCAGCGAAGCCACGTTAATTGAAAAGCTAAATATTAATACTCTACGGCGATTTGAGGGAAGCAGGCAACACATTAGCACAAGCAATTGAAAATGGCTGATAGCCTAGCGTTTGTAAGGGTATTCCACTAGTCAAACATTAAAGCAATTAGAAAACATTGTGGTTTACGCATTTGCTGTTTTGGGCATGTAGAATGAAGGGTAATTGACTTGGTTGTGGTTTACTCACAGGCAATGTAAATCAAGCTCAAATTGTAGAGTGCATTGTAGTTGAGGGGCGATATCCAAACTGATTTGCGCAGCGATGAAACGGCCTGTAAACATAGCTCTAAGTATGCTCATGCATTTAACTGGATTTCCCACTGGCTTACCACAATGAACTTTTGCTTTTTGAAGAAGCAGAGGCCAATGTTATTCCAGAGTTCGGCAATTTCCGGCTCGGCATCAGCGATTTGGCTGTACTTGCCCAAAGCGCCATCCACATCGTTGCGGGACTGTCAATGCGAATGCGAATCATATCTGTGAATTAGCTTCAGTTTCAGTTACAGTTTCATCTCCATGCTTACCTGCAAAATGGCGCCTAGAGCCAACAAGCCTTTGGGCGTGCACTTCCGCTCAATGCTGACGACTTCCGCTAAGCGATCGTAGGCCTTTTGGGTTTCATTGATTTTCAAATACAATACGCTAATTTCGGTGAGAACCTCAGCATTCTCGGGTGTCAGACTGGGAGATAAGTATTGAATTGAACAGGAATGAAGCTTAAGGCGCATTTAGGCAGCCGGAACTCACTGCAAACACGCTTCAAGGACATCAATAGCCTGCTGGTATTCCTTATCCTTGCGATACAACTCGGCCAGGCGCACATAACTCTCCAGTTTCTTGCCCGTCTGCACGGCCAGCTCGAAATAACCTCTGGCCTCGGCCTGCTGCTGACGAGCCACTTCAAGTTTTGGTTGTGTGGCAGCCGCACGATAGAGTAGCTCGCCCAGGTAATGATAGATTTCATGATCCTTGCGTGGGCTGTGCTGCTCCGCCTCACGAAATACGCTTAGAGCCTGGCCAAAGCGGCCCATGCTATAGCTGCCAATGATAGGGGATAGGATGTTGACTGACACAACAAAAATCGATAGCACTAATTAACGTACAGTGTGCGTCCGATTTCCTTGTATGTCTCGATATTCTTCGAATTGAGTTCGACGGCTTTTTGCAAGTTACGCAGCGCCTCAATGTTGTTGCCATCTTCGCGGTCAATTAGGCCCTGGGTACATTGCAGCAAATGAGGCAAATGGGTCAATCAGTGGGCAATCAATTTGAAAAGCACCCTTAAGCGTCCTTCACTCACCTTGACAAAGTACAGATACTCCGCATTCAAATGGCGATTCAACTCACGTTCGATGAGCCGACGGCATCGCGCGAATTCGCGGCGTGTAAAATAAATGTGAAGCAGCCAGTCGATGTTTGCATCTGAGGGCATGTTGGGTGCTAATTGAAGTAGTAAAACAGCAACAGTATATTATACTCGTGCAATTTGAGCACTATCTGCCAAGTGTAGTCACCTGTTTTGACCACCTCCAGCGAGGGCAGCAGTATGACTGCCCCATTGCAATTGATCTCCTCGCTGCCTGCTTCGTACATGAAGTTCAATGGTTTTCAGCGGCAGTTGCAGGAAAAAAAGCTTCTCATATGAGTTGGAAGTTGGCCAACGTTGATTTGTTGTTGTACCTGTTGGTTGCCATGGTTAACACGCTGCCTAGGGTTGCCATGGCGTGCGAATGGGTGCTTCGCTTGATACTGTTTGGAATTGCGTTCGGTCTCAAATAACCTTTAATGACCAAATAAATTAACTTGTAAAATTAATTAATGAACGTATTTGTCAGCGCCAACGGCGGCAGCCCATTACCAAATATATCATTAGGCTGAAATACACAGAAATGGCAAATAAGCAAATGCCACGGTGTGTATTTTTAATTAGTGACCAAGTAAAAATCAATTAAAATGCAATAAAAACAACCTATAAATGTGGCTGGCAAGGTAAAATGAGTGACGATCAAATTGCAAAACTTCACTTATAAACATAACAAGTTTCAATATGATTTGCCAAAATTAGCTGTGCGGTTGCCGCCCAAGTCAAAGAGCTAGGACACCTTCACCTCCTCCTGGCCAACATCTAATCACTCAATTTCAATTCACACCGTTCAATGTGCCAAACTTGTCTCAGATTATGCTCCGGCTTGCACACCATTTGTGGATCCAGCCATGTGATCGTGAGCCACATACATAATGTGTTTACTCAAAATGCATTAATCCATTAAATATATCGTACAAGATCACCGCATTGAACGCTCTTAAGTGCGGCTCCTATCAAAGTGTTTTAGCTCTTAGCCAAAACAAAACCTAAAACGGATAAAAACTACAGAAATAAATACGGTAAAATTGCCAGAAATGTCTACAAATGGCAAATCGCGGACGTGACTTGAGTGTGTGAAGCGATAGGAATTCAAAAACTGACAAAATCAAAACAAATTCCAATGAATTCTGTCGCACAATTTCAGCTTTGACATCTATTCAGGCCTTAATTCAATTGAACTTCCTTAAATCAAATCACAATTTAGCAGAATGCTATTCATTCAGAAGACGCTTTTATTAAGTCAGTTATAAATTAATTGCAATGAAACATGAGTATCATACTTCTGAGACTGTCAACTAGTAACCTTTTTTTTTTTTTTTTTTTTTTTTTAAAATAGATTCCAATTTATTTCAGATTTGTACTGTTGGCTTCAAATTAGTACATTACTACCTTCATGGCAGCTTAACCTAATTATACATTAATATAAAAACAATGACTATCTTATAATATAGTTATACATATAATACATAGAATTATTTTCATTATTTTGGTATTTACATATTTACATATTTAAATTAAGAAATTAAGATATTCTTCTGGCAGGAAGATCTTGTGGATGTAGCCTTTTCAGGCGTCTTCTGCCTGCATACCTCAGTAAGCGTTGGAGAGGCGCGTTTAGATGGGAGGCCAATTTTTGACAGTAATTTTCGGCCTGTAGCTGCAGTACCAGTACCAGTACCAACCATAGGTATGCCTAAGTCACGCTCAATGTCTCTATTCCGCATATACCAAGGCGCATTGCACATCCTCCTGAGGATTTTGCTTTGAGCCACTCGAATTTTGCTTATGTTAGTCTTGGCGGCTACTCCATAAACTTGAATCCCGTATTTCCAAATCGGGCTTAATATCGCCTTATATATGGTAACCTTGTTCTGCAGAGAGAGCTTATTTCTTGGCGACAATAGCCACGACATCCTCGCCGCCTTTGTCAAGATGGTTTTTTGCAACATTGTTGTATGCCGAGCGAAGTTTAGGGATCTGTCAAGAATGACTCCGAGATACTTGTAGTGCGATTCATGACTGAGGATTGATCCCAACATCCTAATTCCAGGACAGAATCCAATTCTTGTAGAGAATGTCTTGTTCGCACACTTACTAGCATTGATGCCAATGTTCCACTTACGGCCCATATCTCGAAGCTCCTGACATATTGCTGCAAGGCCTCGGCGGCAGTGCCAAGAGACTGGCTGCTGGTAAGAACAGCGGTGTCGTCGGCATTGTTGCGATAAGAACGTCCTGAGGGTCAACTGCTCGTACTACACACGGCTTCGGCATGTCGACTGTGTATATAGAGTACAAAGTTGGTCCACTACACTACACTACCTTGCGGAACTCCTGCGCATATCAGTCTTTCTGTGGATTTGGCACCATCGACAACTACGCTGAACGACCTGTCAGCCAAAAAGCTGCTTACTAGCTGGAATAGTTGTGGGGTCAAAAACTGCTTCAGCTTGCAACGAAGACACGTTTGTGCCAGACACGGTCAAAAGAGATACGCTCTCCAGACTAAGGATACGAGTTAAGATGACTCTCTCCATCATTTTACCCAACGCTGGAAGGACACTGATTGGTCTGTATGAGTTGACCTCCGTTGGTTGCTTCCCAGGCTTGGGGATCATGGTAATCAGTGCCAGACTTCCCCAGATCTTCCAACTAATTTTGGGACTGCTTTCTGCGATCAGCACTTTATGAAGCTCCCTGAATAACCCCCCAGATTGAGCGTATGTTAGATTTGCGATACCTCACTCCCCTGCCCCGCAAATCGCGCCTGAAGACAAAACTTGTACCGCCCACGCCAACGCAGACACTTCAAACTTGGCACGTATATAGAGAATACTATATAGAGGCTATGCTGAAAGTTTCATTAAGATCGGTCCACAAATAAGAAAGAAATCAGAAAAATAAAACTGAAAAAAACTTCCGTTACTCGATTTTTTGCCCCGCCCCTTTTCAAAAATTCCGAGTTTTTTAGTGCGTTTTGTTCGGTTGGAAGGGGTGATTCGAACGGTACAAAAAAAATGTTCTTGGGGGCGGCTGGTTTTTGAAAAAAACGCGAAAAAAAAAAAAAAAAATTACGAATTCGAAAAGCGCGCGCTGCAAAGTGAATAATTTAATAATTGCATACTTTTAAGAATTAATCATTAATCTTAAATTAACATTGTCTGAATACTTTTGCTTAACATTACATATTTCTAAGAGTTAACAGATAAGATACAATTGCTATTTGAACTGCTTGCGGCCATCAACAGAGAGGTTTGTTACTTCGCTAACTGTGGTGTGGAACACTACTAAAACAGTTTTGAATGCGCTGTGCCTTGACTAACTGGCGCCATCTATGTATCAGCCAGCTTCATACATGGCATGGCATTTATTTGAAAGCGCTTAATAAAAGAAATTGAATTTTTTCCAATTTATAACAAAAAATAAATAAAAATTATTCTTGCTGTATATTTTTTTGTCACTTGTTGTGCACACTAATCATGTTAATTGTTTCCTGTTTGCCGTTTTCTCTCTGCTTATTAACTTGTTCAACAAAATGTCCCCACACACTAGTTGTGAAGCAGCCGTTGCTGAGGCAGGTTGCAATTACGCGCATGCCAACAACTACGCATGCGTGACATTTTTAAGATACTTGTGCGGCGTTTTCCTTTTGGCCACGCTTGCCACTAAGACAAACAAAATAGCTGCTAAATGATTTACAGCCGCTTTGTTGCTGCCATTAGCAAGAGATGGACATGGACAGGGCTTGGATTTGGCTGTGGTGTGGACTCTACGCCTGGACCTGGGACTGGGACTGGGAATGAGTCTGGGCAGCATTGAATGGTTTCTGAATGAAGTGCGGGACTGGGCGACGGGGTGTGCAACTTTCGAGAAATGCTGAGTTGGGCCCGAAAGTGTTGGTCAATATCGAAATGGCAGAAAGGGATAGGGATAGGGTTTGGTTTAGGGATAGTGACAGGGATAGGGATAGGGATTGGGGATAGGGGGATAGGGGTAACCGGTTTTTGCAACTGCGCAGTATCTGTTGAGTTTTGGCTGCATTTTGCTGTTGCTGCTGCTTCTTCTTTATGTTTTTTTGGGGCGCTAAAAAGGAAAATCAGCCCAAGTCCCAACAAGAATCAGAGACGCCTGTTGCCTGCCCGCTGCTGCTGCTGCTGCTGTTGTTGTTGTTGTTGCAGCCGTCACCCAGATTATCAGGGAAACTGGAGTAACCAGTTTTTGCGTTGTGGCATGCAACCTAAATATAGAATATATACTCGTGTCCATACGATATCTCGCGATTCGCCAGTCAACATTTTTATATCTTTATGTGGAGCAGCCGCATACAACAACAATAAATTAGCAAAGAAATTGAACAAACAAAAAAAAAAAGAAGTAATATCAACAAATATGTTGCCAAAATGTCTGGCCAGAAGAAACCAATAAAAATATGCAATTTATGTATGTGCAAAAATAAAAGAGAGATACAATTCGTAGATCAAAAGCAAAAACAAAACGAGAAAACTTCATAGAATTTCGGTTTGACGTTATTTGTGTTTTCGTTTTTATCTTATCAGTTCGCCAATAAACGCACACACGAGCGTACACAGTTGTATAGGCGTATAGGTATGACTGATTGTGTGTGTGTGTTGTTGTTGTTGTTTGTGTATTTTCACCTTTCGTTTACCTGTTGATTTGTGTGTTGCACGGCTCTCGCGAGAGACGCTCGCAAGTGGCAAGCGTACGTAGTGTATGTGAGTGAGTGTGTGTGTGTGTGGGTGAGAGTATCCGAATGTGTGTGTGTGTGTCTGGCAGTGACTTCGTTCGTCGAGATCTTTCGCCTTCGCCTTCGCCTTTGCCTTTTGCCATTCGTCTGAAAGCAACGATCGCGCGCGGTTCTCTTGTCGCTTCGTATCGGGTTTAAACAATATTTCTCGCTCCACTTCACAGAACTTTATTAATAAATTCAACGTCATTTTTTAAGAAAGTCAACAAAACAAAAGTGAGTGTGCCGCTGCCCGTGTGTGTGTGTGTGTGTGTGTGTGTGTGTGTATATATTTACATTGTAACTGTATGCTGATAATTACAATTTTACAATTACCAAAGTAATTGAGCAACATTTATGGCCAGTATAGGCTCTTAATAAAACCGGCTTCATTAAGAGTAAATCTCCAGTCGAATGATTCAGCTCTGACCATGGCCAGTTTTTCGGCAACATTTGGTTGACTCACCCGGTTTGCACCGCAGCTACTCGAAAACAACAATAAATTAAACAAAATATACATTTATATTTCTGTGCTTTTCCAATAAGCTGCTCCAAAATCGAATTTGACGTAACAAAAACATAAAAACACACAACAAAATTTGCATAAAAATTCGCAGCACAAAAGCAAAAGTGAAAAAAAACCGCTAAAGAAAAAAGAGATTGAAAATTGCAGATAATTGTTATCATTCCGCAGACCGTTAACCACAACAACCAGCGACAACTGCATAACAAGACACTGTAATTAGTTACCTGCTTATCTGTAGCATTTTGGGGCATTAATTGTTAGTTTGTGCCATCTTCTTTTAGCCAAGTTCAGTCCACAGCGCAATCCAAAGCAAAAACAATTGAATATCAGGGACAACATTGATACTTGTATTATTATCGATTTTATCGAATGTAATATTTCGCTTTTAGTGGAAAATTGTTTTTGTTATTTGATTGAATTACGCAGCGATTTTGTTAAATTTTTTTAGTTTGTTTTCACAGTTGGCAACATGATTTAATTAAAAAGTTGAAATTGTTTTTATGCCCAACGGAGTTTATTACTATATTTCATATTTGTTTATTTATTATTATTATTGTTGTGCCGTTGCTGCTGAATTCACATGAGCTTTTAATACCGTAATATTAAAAAAATGTACGTTTTTTTAAAATATTATTTGCGCTTTGAATACATTTTCTGTTTCCAAGGCAACAATTTATGTTTTGGGCTCGGGGATGTGGGGATTGATGCTTCGATATTTGATTTAAAAGCCTGGCAAATATACATACGATAAATGGACGTAGTTCGAGTAGTTTTATTGCGACCTTGCAGAGACCTAGCCCTCATTGAATTCTTGTTCATTACTAATAGATTGCCTCAGACAGGCACTCAGGCACTTGGGAATTGCCACAGTTTTAATAACATTTATCGAAAGATTCGTGTAGCTACTAGTTGAGCAACCTGAAAGCAGTCAACAACAATAGAATGGTTCTATGATATGAGGCCATACGTGTTGATGATGATGTCATTTAATATGTTATGCTAGTATATTTACTAATTATATATATTCTTAGATAATCTAATCTAAACTGATTAAATGAACTTGGCTTCCCGTGGAGAAAGCATGGAAGTTCCTTAATAACAAATATGCTAAAATCTGTGTGTAATTTAGAAGTCTTATCATTTGGCCCAGTTTTTTGCAGTTTTCAATAATTAGCTTTAAGTGAGAACAGAAGGCGGGAAATGTTCGAAATTTGAATGCTAAAACATATGATATATTCGTACATACAAATGGAAACATCAAACGGACTTGGCAAGAAATGCTAGAAAGCGCTGAAAATGAAATACAAACAATTAGCAAAATAACAAAATAAATGTATAACAAACAACCACAGCAGCAGCAGCAGCAACAACAACAGCAGCAAAATCAACAACAAAGAATATAACTCGAGACAGACATTGGCAGCCGTTGCCGTCTGTTGGCGCAGTTTTTGTAGCTTTTCTGTTTTCGGTTTCTGTGTCGGTCGCAAGGGGGTTAAGGGGTAATGGGGCTGGGAACTGGGGACGGGCGGAACGTGGTGAGCTGACAACGTCTGCGGGTATATGAGAACTACATATAGCGGCCATATAGTTGGGCAAAAAAAAAAAGAAACAAAAAAAAAAAAAAAGACTCTCGTGCGGCCCCAAAATGCAGGCAGCGACGTTGGCATCGACGTGCGCGTCGACGTCGACAGAGACGTAGCCGCCACTTGCTTGAAAAGATTTTTAGTTCGAAAAAACATTTCACACAAAAATTTTCGGTTTCGGTTTTGGTTTTTGCTTTAGTTGAGAGAAAATCGTCGCTTAGTTAACGTCGCCCCCCAAAAAAAATAAAAAATAAAACACCTCGAACAGGCCGCAATAAAATCAATCAAATCAATTCACGAAATCAACAGCCAAAGTGTGTATAAAGTTTGACTACAAACTGACTCAATATATATAAATATATATATGTATAAATGTTAATATTACTCACAAGTGAAGACTGCGAACAGTAAAGAAAGAAATAGTTCATAAAAAGCGCAACTGATAACTGACATCATCAGCAATAATAAAATATTTATTGAGTGTTGTTATTATCAATATAAAATCAATATCATAATAAATCAAATTACTACTCTCTCTCTCTTTTTACCTGCATCACTCTATTTCTCCTTATCTCTCTCTCTCTCTTTCTTTCCGCCGATTCTCATTACTTCTCTTTTAGGACCAAACTTGTGCTTTGTGTTAATGTAAATAAATTTATGTGAATTTCTGTGCAACGTTTCTGAAGGTTAAACCGAATATCGAAACAACAACTAAATTTCTAGAGAAAATCCCTTACGAAACGAATATCTCGTGTACCAAAAAAGAAAAGTTAACCAACAGTTTCGAATTGTTCAAGAAGCAATATCAACAACAACACGTAATATTTTTTGGCACTCGCTAAACGGTGGCTATAAACAACAACAACAACAACAACAACAGCAACAGCAACAGCAACAACAATAACACACACACACACACGAACAACGAGAACAACAGCAGCAAACATTTTCTGGACACAAGCTAGAAAATATTTAGTTTTGGCCAGAGCACAGATACAGATACATTTGCGGACGGACAGCAGCTGAAATAAGATAAAATATATTCAAAAATTTTAGAAACTTTTCAAGGTGAGTTTATTTTTAGTAACTTCGAAATGGCTGCGCGGATTTCTTTCCGAATTTTCTCATATATACATATATATTTCTCTCTATCTGTCCGTGTCTGTGTGTTGGATATTGTGCGCTCTGCGCAGTCAGCTAGATACAATATCTGGCAGATACATATCGCTGACAATTTACGAAATGTGTTTCTGTCAAGCGAATGCATTCTATGCTGTTGTTGTTGCTGCTGCTTTTTTTGTTATTGTTGCTGCTGTTGTTGTTGTTGTTGTTGTTGTGGCCATAATTTCGTTGGCATTTATTTTGTAATTTGAAAATATTTAGTCATATATTAGATAAATAGGCGCCAAAAAGATATTAATGTATCTCTAGGTCAGCGTGAAATGTATCTTTCACTCGAGCTCTTTGATTCGTTGGCCATTCTGTCTGTCTGTCTGACTATCGGAACATATATTTGACTGTGTGCTGTACATATTTTCAATTTGCTAGCAATTGCGCTTTTCTTTGCTTTTCATTGGTTTTCCTTACGTATCGTTTGCTTGCTTTTGAGTTCTTTTCTGCTTGATCTATTTTCAGCCAGCAGTCAGTCAGTCAGGCAGCCAATGCTGTACCCCCGTCCGTCTGCTACACCCCTTCAACCACTGTTTGAGCCAATGGTTCACATCGCGTATACGCAATGCGCATTGTCGCAGTTGCTGCCGCAATACTCAAACGTAATACTCATTTTCCATTTTCATTTTCATTTTCATTTCCAATATACATTTTGCCATTCGCCACAGACTAAAGACCACCAGGCAGGCAAGCAGTCAGATGTCTGTCTGTGATGTAACGCCCCCGTCTTCGTTTATGCCTCCGCCCACAATGTTTATATTTGCAACAGAGTATTTATGAAATCAATAACAAAATCTTCATTTCCCTGGCATCTTTCTCTCTTGCTGAATGCCTTTGGGCAATAGTTTCTATTTACTAAATACGTATAAACCATATAGTTCTACTTCTAGCTTGAAGTTTAATGAACTCTGTCTCTCATACAGAGAATCATTAATCACTTGTGGCATTCGATATGATATATCAGACAGCAGGTTTTCAGAATTCCTCAACTTGTCATCTAATCTCGCTATCAATCAATTACATAGAACCCAACAACATGAGCTGATAAAGCAAATCAGAATCAGGTTTACTCGTTAACCCGTTGGAACTTTGATCGCCACAATGATTCAATAGGAAAACAAATTGTTGATAAGCTGCGTCATTTACTTTTCCACTTTGGGCATTCAGTCAGTCATTCAGGCAGCTCATGAACCAGTGATGAGCTCAATGCAAGTAAAGCAATTACAAGTGGGGCAATCGGATTGTATTTCCCTCTAGGCAAGTGAATGAGTTGCTTTGTATACATACAACTTCTTTATATGTATGTACATACGAGTATGGGTATTTTTATCAGTTGAGTGTAATTAATTAGGAGCCCCAGTCGAGTTCGAGTCCGAAGACGTTGAAAGTGACGTCAGCTAGCGTCAGTGGGTAGAGCCAGAGCGGGAAGCAATTGAAATTGCAATAAAACTACTGCAAATCAAGTCATAAATTAGGCGCCAAGCAGCAGGCGACTGTCATTGGGAGTAAGACTAAGACGATGGGGCGGGGAGACGGGGCAGCGTTTCATGGGGAGAACTGGGGAGTGCCTAATGAGCGCAGAAAAAGCGCCACGCCGTGCTCATTAGAATCGTATTTATACAGGCGATGAATGACCGACGGATTCCTTCTCCTCTCCTCTCCCCTGCTGCTCCATCACTCTCTTTCTTCATGCAATGCAGTTCATGTTCGAGTTCCCTACTCATTTCTCATCCACAGATCTCAACACATTTCAACATCTCTTGTGCGTGACAATATTTCATGGCTTACAACTTTTGTTGAATGAAAGAAACTAGAATAAATAATACAAATGAAGATGATAAAGATGAAGGAAAGGAAGGAAGGAAGAGCACAAATATACATACATATAACATGCTCTAAAAATTTGCTAGGAGCTTTGCGTATATTTTAATTACTTGCAATGCCAAAGCTGAATGCGAATATGCATGCAAAAAGAAAAGAATACAGAAGAGAGAAACCAAATCATTTCGCAAGAATTTAACCTTCGTGAACTGTCATGGTAGATTGCCTGCCGTTGCCATCTCGCTCTTCGTTGCTCTCTCTTTTTATTTGCGCTCTCTTTTGTCAGCTCTCAACTAATGTGCTGATGCATGCATATTTCATTTCTGTGTGTGTTTCGCTTTGCTTTTCGACTGTCTTCAGGGTTCGTATGTCATTCAGAACAACAGCAAACAACGCAAACCATGCAAACAATGCAAACAACACGTCAAGACCATAATTAAATAATATATTAGTGCATTGCATGGGGGGGGCAAGAGAGAGAGAGAGGGAGAGATAATAGGTGCTCTGCATACAGGGTATCCAATCTAAACTGTTACTCGAATTGAGTTTAACATTTTCTCATTCGCACCTCCCATCGATTTTCGTTAACCAGCGACACACTTTCGCACTGCGAGAGGTGGGAGGGGGAGTAGGGGCAGACTCAGAGCTTACACAACCCGAGTTCGGAAATTTGACTAAAAAGTAATCACTTTGCAGTCGACGTCAGCGTCTCAGTCACCTCGCAATTATATAACAATCACAATGCGTTCAAAATAAACGCCCACAAAAAATCGCAAAAATAAAAGTGAAACCAAATCAACAAAAACAATCTTCGCAGTGTTGAAGAAGTGCAGATAAAGTTGCTTACCCACCGCTTTAGACTCCAATTCCCGCAACCACCCAGCGCACTCTGCACCACAAACGTGACTGGCAAACAATTTTTGTTTCAACCGCAAATACCCATCGAGATTGGGTTAAGTGTCTCCGTCTCCGACTCCGTCTGGCGGCCCGACTGTCTCGCTTGGCTGGTAAAACCCGCATAAACACCAGCTTCAACTGAAGCCACAGCTCTGATTGTTGTTGAACAATTAACAAGAGTTATAAAAAATTGTACAAATTTATTACTTGTAGATTTTAACCAAGTTTTGCAATGCAAACAATTTTCCTGCAGCTTGCGCTCGTAAATCATAACGTGATTTTCATTATTTCCCCATAAAATGTTTGGAAAATCTATTTTCTCTCGAAACGTGGTATTTCATGCTTTAAATGCGCCAATTAAACATTTTGTATAATTTTATTTTAAGATATTCTTTAGTATTTCCCACTGGTAGACCATTAGTATTTATGATCTACCCACTCGGCATAGATATTGAATGGATTTCTATTAAGTGAAAAGACTTTAATATATATCAATAAATATATTTATCTAAGAATAGTTTATTTTATGTATTAATACTTGCTTAATCTTGGAGATCTAGCAGAGATGACAGCGGTTGTAAATGATATGATATGATTAGATGATTATATGTATATAGTACATCATTTTGTTTGTTGACTATAACCTTTTATGATTTGGCCTTCCAAGGCCTTTCTGAAACGCCCCAAGTGCCAAGTTTACTTGGTGGCAAACATAATGCGATTTATTTGTACAAGATTTCAATTTATTTTTACTAACAACAAATCTATTTCGATCGGCAGTTTGCGACGACGTCAATGCCAAAGTCACATATCAAATTTGATTGTCACATTTTTTGGCGGTGACAGGCGACAAAATGAAAGTGAAAGAGAAAAAAATCTCAATGAAAATTACTGGCGATGTTACCTTAACAATCTTGTATACAATTTGCCCTTACCCTTGTGACATTTCTGAGAACTGTGGCAGGGAGGGACAGGGTGCAGGGGTAGGGGGGACTATAGAAGGCCAGGGCGGAAATTGGGCGAAACGAATTCAGACAGACAACGAATATAGTATCTCTCATAACATCTATGAAATGTGCCAGGGCAAAAATCGTTCAATGAAAAATAAAATAGTATACAGTATATATATTATACAGTATATATATATATATATAGATATATATGCTGGGCCTAAACGATACGAAAATAAATTACAATTTGCACACGACTTGCCAAAAAATCAAACACGAGTGAGAGAAACTTGGACCAAGAGTTGAGATTGCGTTGGCGTTGGCGTTGGTTTCAACGGCAGCTGCAAATTCCATATGAATAATTGCGATTAAATAATGCCACTTGACAGATTCATAAATTCTGAAAGCAGTAGAAAGCAGAAAGCAGAAAGAGCTGTGGCCATTGAGTAATCCGAAATGCATCTCGAATCCTGCAACGTAGCTCCGCAGCTCCGATTACCAGCAACAAATACAAAACTGACAAAACTGACAAAAGTGCCCAGAATGACACAAGCAACAGCCGCCTTTGACACTTGAAATAGTTTCTTATTGTCTTTTTTTTTTGGCTGAAAAATATGTTTTTAAGCAGACTGAATAGAACTGAGGCTAAATACGCAGAGACGACAGTGCCACAAGCAGCAGAAGGGAGATGTGGAAAGTGGCAGCTTCTGACACTCGTCGTTGTCCATTAAACAAACTGACAAATTGAAGGAGCTGCCAGCGAGAACAACACACAACACACAGCACACATACAAAGAACAATACGAAGTGTTTGTTGAAACATCAAGGCCGCTAAGAAAGTTGACTCGACTATCGCTATACCCTGCAAGGAGACTAGCTGTCTATTGTATACCATATACAACTTCAACTGCTTCTGGAACACTTTGTGCTTGACTAGTACTTTACTCTGTAGATATTTCTATCATCTTCATCTTTAGTATTCTGCGGGTCATAGATCATGCCATACACAATCAGCTAATATATTTTATTTGTAAAAGTATGTTGATTAATTTAAAAGTATCTACGTATAAGTATCTTGTGTACTTGTGCCCTCTGCTTGGGCCGCAGGCTGAGTCTGAATGCGGCATGTGGCATGGTTAACAAATTCATTTAAGTGTTTTCACTGTTGCCATTACAAATTTGCCAGAGCCGCCGTTTTGCCGTGTGTAAAAGCCAGCACTTTGTCAACTTAATTGCTGCACTTTGTAAACTGTCAGAGCATCGACAACGACAACGACAACGGCAACGACAACGACAATGGCAACGAGCTGGAGCAGAAGTAGAAACAGGACGACTTGGACGACACCCACTCGAAGGCATTGTCATTGTCTGCCTGGGTGTGTGTGTGTGTGTGTCTGGGAAATTGCCTTGGGGCGCAAGCAACAAGTGATAGGCGCATGCAGCCCATCATCCCATAAATCAAATGTTGCCCCAAAATGTGTCCATTTTTGACTGAGAATTATGTCTGGCATTAGGTGGCAAGCAGTCTTAGTATAAGTGGCACATGCAACTGCTACTCAAGTCTTTGGCATTCATTGCATTCAGTTTATCTCTGCCTCTCAATCTATTGCCTTGTCATTGGCTCTCAACTGGCATTAACCACAGCTAGTTGAGCGCCAATTTGTGGCTCAGACTCAACCAATCTCTGCCTGAGTTGCATCTCCAACTCCGGGGCATTTGCAATTGCATTTCGGTTAATCGCATTTTGTTTGTCATTAAAGCCACAAATTATGCACAAAAGGTAATTAAAAATAGTTTTAAATTAATTGCATTTGTCTATGTTTAATGAAATGACAAAATGCAATCACCTGAGCCCCAGATAATCGCCGACTGCATAATGATCAATCTCTCTCTCTCTCTCTCTCTCTCTCTCTCTCTCTATCAATCGCCTGTTTGACTTTTGATAATAAATCGTTAGATAAATTCTCTGCACATTTAATAGATTATCCACATCCACATAAATGCGAATCCTTTTAGTTTAATTAGAATTGACTGCAGTCAGTTCAGTTCAGCACAAAATCAGATCCAATAAAGCCTGACAAAGTTGCAACCACAACAATGCGAGAGTCACATTAAATTCTCATTATGTGTGTGGGGAAAAAGTTAACAGATTTTGAAAGGGGCACAAAAAATTAAATACTTTTATGCGGCTAATTAAATAAATGCGCTGATAAT
Organism: Drosophila funebris; assembly: GCA_018901825.1. NCBI lineage: Eukaryota > Metazoa > Arthropoda > Insecta > Diptera > Drosophilidae > Drosophila > Drosophila funebris. Next base: position 5,338,299 of record JAEIFK010000682.1, read on the forward strand.
TACGCATTATTAGCTCAAAAAAACTAATATGGAATTTACCATTGTTGTGACAGATTGCCTGCAATACACAAATATATGCATATGTACATATATATATATATATAAATAAATATATATATATATATATATATCGCATACCATTTTTTTGGGCTTTGTTTAATTGTGTGGTTTAAGCAATGACATCAAGTTTAATTTATGGGATTTGTATTTTGATTGTTTTATATTATATTTAATTACTTTCGGTGCGCTCTTTCGCATTTTTCATTGAATTGTAAATATTAATATTGTGCAACATTTATGCGACATTTATCGCTGCACATAAAAACAACAATTCACACACACACATATACACACAGAAACATGTGTGCATACATTTAGTATATAGACACATATATGAATGATTCAATTTTGTGCTTTAATGCATTAACTTATCGCCAGTGTAGGCACTGACCGATTTGCAAACAAACAAAAAACAATAAAGAAATAATAAAAAAAAATTATAAATTAAATTAAACAGTTGCTGAACAAAGAGAACGACAGAGTAAACAAAACGTCATAAATAATTTCATGCCCCTTGGCTTTGCTTTTTTTTTTTATATTTTTGATTGGCAGTTTATAGTTATTGATTATGTTATACCCTGCAACCATAAATAGTTTTAAATTGTTGTAAATAAAGCATAAAAATCGACTTATACAGCACTCATAGCTTTGGTATTCGAAGTATTCAGGAAACTATAAACTAAATCCCAACAAGAACTTGCATACAGGATGTCTTTGATTCGATCATGCTTAAGAACAACATTGTTGCTTATTATTTTGTAATTGTTATACGATATTAATATACGTATTTATACATACTTAAATATTTACAAATTGTTTGGCAAACGTTGGCAAATGTGATTCTCTTAAATGTTATGAATAATCAATTTATATTTTTATTAACAAGCATTTTACTAATGCATTTTGTAAAGCATTTGAGAAATTTGATATAAAATTTAAATTGGTTTTCTTGTTTAAAGTGTATTAAACAATAAATTGAAATTTGCATTTAGATACGAAATTTAAATTTATACATAACACACAGAAATTAATCAATTTTGACTCCACTTTTCACTCCATCCAAATATATAAATGAGATTTGCATTTGATAGAATAATTAGAATTATATTTTATATGGCCACATAAATTATATTCAATCAAAATACTCATCAAATAATTTATGTATACCCATCTGTGTGTGTGTGTGTGTGTGTGTATGTGCGTGTGTAGAAGTCCATTGGGATCTGCGTACAATATTTGCAAATTTTATGGAGGAAAATTGTGATTGTTTTGGATTTTTCATCATCTATATAGGCGTGTTACAATAATTTAGAGAATTGGTGTGATATACCCTTTATAATGATGAGCAGCTATAGTATGAACACTGATAGTATGATCGACTCTATATGTAAATTACTCAAGTTGCTACTAAGTCAACTGTAAAGACAGAAATCTGCTGTTTGCGGTCGAGTTTGTGCTTTAATTTTGCACAGTCATGAGTGCAGGCAAAGTTATGATCTGATAAGTTGGCAAAAGTTAGCTTTAGACGGGTGAAAGTGTATTAAAAAATCTCAAAGTAAATTGTAATCATTGCATTTTGTGCAGTTTCAAAGGGCAGACATGGATTACATTGTGGTAATGAACTTATCACACGCTTGTCTGACTCCGAGTGTGTCTCTGGTTTATGGGGGTCTGGGGTCTATCAATGCCAGCTAGTCAAGCATGCTAAAAGTGGCAGAAGGAGAGAGAGAGAGAGAGAGGGAGCGCAGCAGTGAATTGACCGCCCACCTGTGCAGCTGTTGATGCCGAGCACTGTGACAAGTCAAGGCGAACAGCGCGTGGCCATTGCCCAGACAGACACAATGAGGTAGCAGAGAGTTGGGGCAGATGTCTTGCCAGATAGCAAAGCGAAACTTTGGATGCTACAGACAGATCTCTGCAGATGTCCCAGTGTGTATGTGTGTGTGTGTGTGAGGTGTTCCATGGTGCTGCAAATTGGCGCATTCTCAATGTCACTTGCATTCTTTTGGCATCGCATTTAGGCGTGTTTGCCGTCGCTCAGCAGTTGACAGAGCACTTGAGAGCGCCAAGAAGCAAAATAATCACACACACACACACACATCACACACAAACGAACTAAAAAAACAACAACAGAAAGCAAGTGTCACTTTTGTCAGCTCTGGATGTGAGAGAGAGTGTGTGTGTGTAATGCAAAATATGAGCAACAAAACTGAACAGAAAATGCAAAGCCAAACATTACGTATACGCCGCATTCGACACGACACAACGCTAAAAACTAAAAACTGCATGACAAAAAAAAAAACGACAACTTTTCGAATACTCAAGTGTTTTGATGCACTGACAGATGCAGAATGCTCTCTGTGTGTGTGCGTGCGTGTGTGTTGTGTGTGTGTTGGGTGTTGAGTGAAAAACTTTTGCGTTTTTTCAGCGCTTGATAAGCGTCGCACAGCAAAAAGTCGTCGAGCCGTTGAGTTACGCCCATTTAGCACGCGCATTGCATTAGACAGACTGAAGAGCAACAGCTCAGGCAGCCCAGTCAGCCCAGTCAGCCCAGTCAGTCTAGGCAGTCCCCAGTTGGAAAGCAGTAGTACCCATTGCATAGTTGGTGTAGAGATGCCTTGGCCATTCAGCCATATCCCGAGCCACAAGCACGCCAACACACATGACGTCACGTTCCTGTCATGTCACGTTGCATCAGCGGATGCCTCAGCAAATGGCGGAGCTGCAGATTGGGGAATAGAGAAAATAGAATACAAAAAAAAAACAAAAACCAACTCAAAAATCACTCGACTCTCGGCACAACTTCAGATTCACTCTAGCCAAACTTTACTTTGGACCATGCTAACAAAAGCGCGTAGAAAAAAAAAATAGTAGACAAAGATACAACAACAACACGAGAATAGTGAAAAAGCTGTAGAGTAAAAAACGCAGGCGTACAGTTTGAAGTGTACGTGAAATTTGCATAAATGCGAAATCAACGCGTTCGCTACTTGGCAACTGACTGGGCCCCAGGAGCCAGCAAAGACAGAGAGAGAGAGTGAGAGGGGGAGAGAGAGAGAGAAGCAAACACCACAGCACAGATGTGTGTGTGCGGCATTTGCATGGCTTGTTATTTCATGACAGCCTCGTTGGTTGTTGTTGCTGCGTTTTTCCCTAATTTCCCCTTGGCAGTTAGTGGGTGAATGTCGCCGCGATGACGCGCCAGACAACAGCCGAGAGTCATGCAGCAAAGCGAGAGAGTTAGCTAGCAAGAGCGAGACAGAGACATATAAAACTTCACTTTTGTTTGGCCCAAAAACCCAGCACAACAATAACAACAACAATAACAACAACGAGCACAGCAACAGCCAGCAGCCAGCAAATAAACTAAATAAACTCTCAAGTAGTTTTGCTGCTTCTTAAGGTTTTGCTCAATGCGGTCTGGCCACTTGACATGGCCGTTGCATGTTCCCCTACCCCTCTCCTCACCACCACCACCATAACCATGTGGCCAGCAATGGAGCAGCTCTTTAGAGAGATCTGGAGATCTGGTTTGCTGGCACTCTTGCAACTCTCATGGGTTCGGTTGGGTTGGGTTGCCTTGCGTGTTGCCACAGGCTCGAGTGGCTTTTAATGAGCTGTTGCATATGCAGTTTATTAATGTGTTGAAAAGCCCCAAACAACAACCAACTGATGCCCAGCTCGTGTGCTGAGGACTTATTGTTGTTGCCCCTTGTTTTGTTGTTGGCTGTGGCGTGCCTGCCAAAAGTTTGTCTAACTTTGAATTTGTTTAAGACTATAAATTAGTGCAATTAGTGTGTCTCATTAGACGTTGAGAAATAGAAGAATTCTGTTTTGTTTTTCAATTTAATTGTGCTAAAGCACATATAACATTTCATCTCAATTAAGTAATACATTGCGCTAATAGAAAAGCTCATTAAATTATCAACAACTATTTTGGCGAGTCGACAATTTGATGTAAGTAACAGGGCTAACATCAAAATTGAGTGGTATTTGGGCTCAGCTAAAGTAACCCAAAGCAGTCTCCCTCAATTTCTCTGTTCCTTACTCTTAGTCTCTCTCCGTCTCTCTCTCTCTATCGGCTGACTTAATGTCTTTGTTATCTGACCGCCCAAAATGTAATCATTGAAATCGAACCCAAAACAACTATCAGAAAATAAGTACAACTAAACATAAGAAAAGGCAATGGAGCAAAGACAAACAAGTTTGTAATGTGGCTGTTATGCGACTTCTATATACCCAGCATAGAAGTGTTGTATTGTTAGTAGTATTGTTAACGTATATACTCGATTGCTGCTGGCCTCATTGCCAGCAGGGTAACACAAATTGTGTTCCGTTATTTAGGTAGATTTTGAGCAGCGTGCGAAATCCCCAAACTGAATTACCGTATCCAGTTGCCATGCCCTCTTTCCCCACTCGCCACTCGCCTCCTCTTTGCCACCCGCATGACATCATCAGCGTTAAAAGAAGCAACGATCCGCGGTGGACAGTGGATGCTTCAGTTGGTTTCGGTTTTGGTTGTGGTTTTGGCTTTGCTTTGGTTTCTGAGGCTTTTGGGTTGATTGCGTTGGTTTCTACTCTTTGCTTCGCTTGTTAATATTGCCGTTGTTGTTGTTGTCGTTCTTCTTGCTCTATTCGATCCGGTCATTCGCTTAATGCGGGTCACACAGCATAAGAGATGAAGCGTTTTGGAGTTGGTCAAAAACCCCAAAACTGCCAATGGCATAAAATGTACATGTTGTGGGTCAGAAATCAATTTGATTTGTTTCTGTGTTGCTGACTTTAATGGCAAGTTATGAGCGATTTCATAGTTTCATTCAGCTTACTTGCATGCGATATAAGAAATTATTTTAAATATGTATATTCTGCATGCAAAAGCCTCGCCTCTTATTATACATACACAGATGTCAATGCCATAAATCTCCAAAACTACCGCATGCAAATTGATTTGTTGCTCTCCCTGAATCAAATGAAATGCAACGGCTGTTCTGACGCTGATCGGCACAGGAGGGGAGGGGGCAAACGAGAGTTGATTCTCATGTTCACAGTACAAATACCAGGAGCGGAGTTGGCGTAATGAAAAGATAAGATCAGATATATTATACTTACAACGTGTATAATACAAGTGCTATTCAGCTCTCTCTCTCTCGTCAATTTGCATAGCTCATTCGTCAGTTTGATTTGCTGTTTATTCCCCTAAAGATTAGAGAGTCCGCACCTGGCTTACGCCAATACCAAATACGAGCAACTGCAACAATAACACCAGCTACAACACCAACCATAATCGCCATGCAAAATCAGCAGGCACAGTGTGACGAATGGCAGCACCACTGGTTCCGTTCGTCACCCCGTTGACTCCCCTGACTCCACCTCTCACAGCGCTATCGACGGCATATAAATAAATTTTAATTTGCCAATTGTGTGTAAAACTTATTAGCGATAAGTTTTGTCGCTGTTGCAGCCACAGGCTGTCATATATGCACACACACACATATACACACACATATACAAATGTATCTAGATACATATATGGGCAAGAGCTTTAGTTGTTTATGTTGTAGAATATCGGACCGTGCTGTCGCGCTGTATCGCATGAGGAAACAAAATACGTGTATCCGCACTGACAATACTCGTAAGCTGGCATTTGGTTATTAGTCATAAAACTGCAATGTATTGCGGATAATTTTATTAATGATATAAACGGGCGCCAAGCTGACAAGTTGAAGGGGATTATGTGTGGCAGGATAAGAGACAACAAATAGATAATACTTTAGACTTGCAGTCATATTATACATATACATTCTATTATACCATAGACCACTAAATGTGAAGAGGCACGTATACATATCTACTATATATTTTGCTTGTTTCCTATTCCACTGTAGTGTATAACAGTTGTCCAAAAGCCTTTGTTCCGTTTGAGAGAGCTCTTTACACTCTCTTATTCCACTCTTTCACTTCGCATTGCTTCGTACTTCGTATAAATAACTGTTCTTGTTCCACTACAAATTCATATTCATGCTTCATATTCCACTGTTTCGAATGTCTTTGTTTCATGCTCAAATGTTTCCCTGTTCCCCTGTAACTGATATTCATTGTTTCATATTCCAATGCTGCTCACACACTAATGCCTTACGCTGCGCTCAAAGAGAATCCCAAAGGCTTTTACCTTCAATTAGTTGCTTCACTATTAGTAGACATATTCATAGAGTTATCCATATGTTCGAGTGGTGAATGCTTAAACCCGATTCTAATGTCAGTAATTAGCCTTTATATACACATTCACATGCTTTTAGCTAGACTCATTCTTGAATCTCAGATACACTCAGCTGGCGTTTATACTAATACTCATACTCATACTCATATACATATTCGTATTCGTATTCGCACAGTTTCGTTTTGTGGCGGCGTTTATTCGTTGTGTCAGGTACTTAGCGCGGCTCTTTTTGGCTTTTCACATTTATTTAATATTTTAATTAAATTATTTCTGTGCATGTGCATACGTTGCTGGGCCGTCTAATGGGCCAACTTCACATCGCAGCAAAGCATTTACATGCAAATGCAAATGCTGTCGTGTTATGGCCCAAGTCAAGGTTCCCACGCGCGCTCTCTCCCTCTCTCTCTCTCTATATATATATATATGCCTCACTCTTTCCCTCACACTCACACACACACGCACACACACTTACACTTACACTCATGTGGTGGACTTGAGAATCGAGCTGGTGCCATTACCACCCGCACTTAACGTTAATTAAACTGCTGTGTGTGCTAAAATGTGTCCCAGTCTCCGTTTCTCTCTCTCTCTCTCTCTGTCTCTCTGTCTCTCTCTGTCTTTCACTCTCTCTCACACTGCCTGTCTTTCTCTGCCAGCTGCCTGGCATATCCTGCAAGTAGCCGTAGACTCGCTGCCGTGTCCTTGTCCTTTGTAGCTGGCAGCTGCTGTCGTTTTAATAGCTTAATGTAGTTACTTCCACTTTGAGTGTCTTCCCTCCACGCTGCACGGGTACAGGCGCAGAGTCATGGGCGGAGAGCTCCCCCGCTCTGGCTTAGGTGGGAAGGGGGAAGGGTTGGTTGGTTGGTTGGTTGGCTGGATGGTTGAACGTCTTTGCTAATAAAAAACACAACACTCAGCAAAATTGTTATGCAGCAAACTAAATCAACAGACACACACCGCACATACACACACACACACACACACACAGACACACACACACACATACAAGCCATACAAATTACAAAGCAGCCATGACGACTATTACCAGGAAAAAACCCATGTAAGCCACACTTACATACGACTGGACCCAGTTTCATGTGCACACTCAATGCGTGCACTTTTTGCACACACTGTAACACCATGGCCAAGTGTGTGTGTGTGTGTGTGTGTGACTGTGTCTGCTTGAAAATCTGAAAAAATTTTATATCTAACAAAGTTTCACTCGTTTTAGGTTTATACCCTTACCAAAAATGTTTGGCAACGGGGTATGCTTAACTTGTATACTAAACATCTGGCATATGCTCTGCAGGGTTACATACATGTAAATGAGTGAAACAAATGTGTGAATTTGCATTCGCTTGCATGCTTCAATACTTTTGGTAAGGGTATATCCCTGTCGACCAATTAGCTTCTTTTGCTTGGCTCCTGCTTGGCAAACGGCGAAAGTATGTTGGCTCTAGAGAAGATTTTCGCATGCGAGAATGCACAGGCAGCTGCAGCTGGCATAGAGATCAAGGCAGTCCAGATAGCAATACGACTAGGAGCAAGACTAGGACTCGGACTAGGAATAGGAATAGGGATTGGTTGGTTGTTTGGTTGTTTTGGTTACCAGGATTAGCATGTTGTATGCACATGCATGCATGCCTGAGTAATGTCTTTATTAGCAGCCCCACTTTGGGATTTACTCTTACAGCATTTTTGTTGATTTTATTTGCATTTGCATTAATTAGTCGGCTACCTCATTCACGTTCTCTTACTCTTTATACTTGCAGGCCAACAACAATAATAATAATAACAACAATTTCAATTAATTCCGGCTCTGTGCAATAGGAAAATGGCCCAACCACAATTGCTGCAAATCAAATTGTCACGTTTCGATGCCCAACCCTGGGGCTTCCGTTTGCAGGGCGGCGTGGATTTTGCCCAGCCGCTGTTAGTCCAAAAGGTAAGTGCCACGCCCAACTGCACACACAGATCTATGGTATATGTGTTGGTTGAATTGTGGGAACTGGGAAATGGCTTTTATGTGTTTCAATGCAGTTTCCATTACGCTCAGATTTGCTTTAATTTCAAACTGATTGAAACAAGCAATTGCCAAATGGAATTTGTGTGTCGAAATTGGCGAGAAAAAGCGCGTGAAGCGAATATCAAATGGAAAGCACAAAAAAAAAAAAAAAAATAATTATTAGTTGAACAGTTAATTTATTTATGCATTTAAATGCTGATACTCGTGATTTCTTGTTGTTGTTGCTGCTGTTGTTGCTGTTTCTCTTTTTGTTTCTGTTAAAAATAAATAAATTCCAAGCAATTTGTTTTTTTGCGCGCGGTTTTTGCGCACGGTACTACACACAGCTTTTCACGAGCATTTTTCCAACCAACCAAAATTTCCTTTGCTGCCATTTTGGATATTTTATGGGCTCACACACACACACACACACACACACATGTGTTTATGTGTTTGTTCTTTTGAGTTCAACAAATTGTTAAACATTTATAAATTATTTCTAATAATTTTACATTTCTGGCGACACGCAAATGTTGGCAGATGATTTGAAAACTTTTGAGTAGTTTTATGTGCGAATATATGTTAAATATTATCTATATATTTCCGTATATACTACACTATAGATACATATACATATATAAATATATATATCTACTTTATTCACGCACTTAAAATGTTTATGGTACTGCGGTTTTTATTTATTTCAGTGTAGGGCAGTTAATGTTTGCTATGCGAAGCGTATGTGAGATATAACTTTGTATACCCTGCGAATGCCCCACTGTGAGAAGAGGTATGCCAGCATAGCGAATATAGATACAATTTATTGAATTTAATATTATATTGAATAATTTTACAAGCTAATTGAACCGTGTCTTAGTTCAGCTATTGACTTATTACATTATAGGGTATTTCTCAGTCAAACATTCTGCAGTTGTTTAGTTGAATGGCTGCAAAACATAAATATAAATTATGAGTTAGATTACGTTTATGGCTTATGCAACTGGGTCGCACTACCAACAACAGACCGCAAATAAAACCATTTTATTTTTATTTATTTTATTTTTTAGTATTTTGTGTACATTTAATTGAAATTAATTTAAATATTTTTTTTTTTTTTGTTATATACGTTTATAGTTTATTAAACCGCAGATGTGTCAAAGCAAAAGTACTTGCGGTTAATGCTCAATAAAACTATGTAGTTATCAAGCTGCTGGCAGAGCTTATAGCTTTAAATCAGCTGGCTTAAAGCTGCTGTGTGCTTGCTAAGCTGTGTTTTAGCTACTTGACTTAATTAAGAGCATGCTTAAAATTTGTTATAGAGCCAATCTCATGGCTTTTGAGTTTCAAGTGAGTGCATTTGTATGCACTCATATTTGCACTCATGCGTTGTTTCCAAACTAGATGCATGATTCATTCAACCCCACCCCGATTGTAATGTCCAGACTGTATCGCAAATGTGTCGACTGACCAAACTGTTTCCAGCTACGCTGTAAACATATGAGTGTATCGAGGTTCATTCATGTTTGACATTCATGAATCAGCCTCTATGATAAGAGTCTGCCTCATGCCAATGATTCGTGAACAAGTTAACGAGTTGCTTTGCCACAGAAGCGACTGTCAAAAGCAGCAGAAATTGATAAAAAAATTTATTTGATAAATAGTCGAAGTTCAATTCACTTGAATGGAATGGAGTATTGAGGCGATTGGATTGAGGTTAAATGTTTATCTCGCTGGGGCTGCCACAACAAAGCTGTGGCAATTGTTTAAGCGTGACAGCATTTGCCAATGTGTAAATATTTTATTTTGCCACACGGAATTTATTTCGTTGACATTTTCAAACGGCACAAAACACCAAACACAACAACAAATACAAAAAAAATAACAAATTTCTGTTTACTTTGGCATTACAAATGAGTTCAGCTGCTAATGGCGCAAAAGCGGGCGTGTTGGCGTGGGCGTAGGGCACAAAGTGGGTGTGGCACGGGGGTACTCCACACAAATGCGCAATTTCTATTTAAACAGCCGTTCATTTGGGTTGATTTATGTCAATGCTATGCCTCTATCTCTGGCAATGGCAAATGACTGTTTAATATCGATTCCAATTTACAAAATGCTCAAGTGCGACATTCTTTGTGAAGATTTGTGTGTATATATATATATATAGTGCATGTCGTATCTAATAATCCAAAATTAGCAGTGCATTGCATATTTAATTGCACTTTAAATCAATTAATTGGTCTGCAGTGCTGCAATAAAATGTTGCACGGAGTCGATCGCCAATTAGTGCATAAAACAATGACAATGACAAGGACAATGGCAATGGCAATGGCAATGGCAATGCATGTTGATGTCAATTAGGCGCCATCAACTTGCTAGCAAACAATGTTTTTCGCCAAAAAAAAAGCAACAACAACAACAACAACAATAACCACAAGAGTGCAAATCCCACAGAGAAAAAGCCATTAGCAGTCAGTAGCTTTTATTTGGCCAATTTAGCAGTTAGCCAACAACGCGTTTGGGAGAAATATCCAAACAAACAAAAAATGCAATATAGAAAAGCCAAAACTAGTTGGTATTTAAACTAACCATGTAGACTAGTAAATATGCTAACTAATAGTTAATAAATTCAATAAACTTTTACCATTTCACTGCTTTAATATTCAACTCTTTCTCTGCTTTCCCTCGCACTGCTTTTCCTTGTCTCCAACTCTGCTTCTCTACCGCATCATTAAGCTCTAGTCGTGCATACCTTTTGCCTACATTGGATAGAGCATCCATATAAAGTATATGGCTTGTGGAAATTGGTTGTAATTTATGAGCAGATCACGCAGCCTAAATTATGCAACAATTTAAAATGTTTAGTGCGTTGATATTGAAAATATTTATGTTTCAACTAGGAACAACACACAAAAACACAACCGAAAATTCAGCTGAGCCGCAAACAGATTTAAGTGCAATCCCAAAGCTCCAATCAACAATTTCCCCCTCTGTCTGTTTGCCTGTCTGTCGATTTAGTAGTTTTTTTCTGCTGCTGATTTTCCCACCCCATATTTGCCTGCAGTTTATTTGTTCGTTGTCTGTCTGATTCAGTTTAACACTTTGCTGCAAAAGGTGTCTGAGCCAAAGCCAAAGCCAATGGCAAAGCCGAAGCTGGCGCAGGTTGCCTGCTTCGGGATCTCAGCAGCTGGAATCTTGAATCTTGACTGCATCCGTCAGCTGCACGGCTTGGCGCCTTTTGAACACTTCAAGCTCAATTGAATTTAGAATGGGGCGCACTTGAGCCCTAGAGTTGCAGCAGCAGCAGCAGCAGCTGTTGCAAGTGCGTGTTGGGGCTCGTAATGAGCTGGCGTTGCCAGGATGCGAATGATGCTGATGATGATGATGGCTATAGTGATGCAGCAACAGCTTTGAGTGCCAGCTGAGAAGAAGTGAGCATTACCACTTGAGCCCTCGACATAAAGACACCTTGACAACACACAAATCAGACGCACAACTCTCTCCTCGCATCTAATCTGCAGCATCATGTCAACTTCTGTGGCACAAACAAATTGTTGTTCTAGTTGCAGCTCTTTGCTTTGGCTTATTAAAAGAAGGCCAGCTTGAAGTTGAGTTTGCCGCGTGGCTGCTCATTAAACCAAATGAACTGAAACTGTCCGTTGATGGAGGTGCATAAAACAAAAAAAAAGAAAGAAGTAAGCTACTCAACGGCTTAAATCGGATTAATTTATGATTTCTCGCCGGAGTTCTTATTATTGTGGATGCCACGTCGAACGCCAAATGAAGTCCTTGTTGCTGCTGATGCCAAAGGACGTGCCTTGTTTTCCCTTTCTTTATTTTCCTTTGCCTTTGCCTTTTTCTTTTTTATTTTTGTTTTTTGGTTAAGCTTTATGCTGCCGGATTTCCGTGGCAAACATCACACACACACACACACACACACACAAGGCTGGCCACAGAGAGACAGACTGATACTCATTCTCTCACATATCGCCACGTTTATATTTCATTATCAAGTGCAGAGTCGCTGGGGCATAAAAAACGTCGCACAAAGGCCAAAGCCACAAGGGCCAGGAGTCTAGAGTGCAGCGTCCAGCGTCCAGCGTCCAGCATCCAGCGTCCATAGTCCAGAGACCACAGGCCGAAATAAAAGCGAAAGCCAAGCACAGAGAGCAGTCTGCCAGCCCAGCCAAGAGCTGTGTTGAGTTGAGAGCCGCTCAACGCGCTCTGGTTGACTTCATCTGTACAAATAATGGAGCCGAATAAGTAATACAAAAGCGTAAATTCGGTTTAGTACAAATTTCCGGGCCAAAACAACAAAAAAAAAGAGAAGAAAATACAACTAAAAAAATTGCTAAAACCAAATTTCAACGAGTTACTGCTGAAAGGATGCTGCCTCGGCTATTAGCCAACTTTAAGTCTAGACATGATGTTGGCTCTGGCCTGGCTACTAACAAGCTACTGTCGGCATCCAAGGCAACCGACTAGCAGTTCTGCCAACCAATCCAAACCCCCCTTACAACACTCCCCAATCCCTAACGACTCCTGCTGCTTGCCACATGTGCCCCAGTCTCTCGTTTCGCATCCATTCAACTCTGCGTTTTGTGCATGCAAATCTGTTTTGCATGTTTTTGTTTGTTTTGTCGTTGTTTTTACTCAAGTCTCCCATTCCTGATTACTGCATTTTGCCACTGAGAACACCTCTGCCTCTTTCTGGGGCATGACTATTAATTATTTGACTCCTGTCTGGCTGCGTTTGTGTCTGTCTCGCTGCTTGTCTTTGGCTCGAACTATGAAAATTCATAATTTTCCAGTCACATTCTATGCCCAGCCCAGCAGAGAAAACAAAGAAAGTTTTGGTAGCAAGTTACTGAAATAATTATAAATATCATTTTGAAAAGAAAATGAATGTAACATGTTAACTTAAACTGATAATAACATTATGATAGTAACAGAATGCCAATTATTTACAGCTATGTTATTGTTATTAACAGCTATTGCAATAAGTTGTAAATTGTAAAGCAACTTGCCTTACAGGGTATTTGCACAGTTGACTTTGCTGCATTGTGATTTGGCTTTTTGTTCACACCACCAGCCTTTTGTTAAGGCAGCCATGTCTCTGTCTTTGATTTATGGCTACCCCCGCTCAAAAATTATGCAATCCTAATTCAGAGCTTTTAGCTCTTTGGCTTTTGTGTAATTGAATCCGCGTTCAAAGCGCGGCGGTTGCTCTGACAACAGCCGAGAATTGAATTGAATTGAATAGAATAAAATTGAGTTGAGTTGAGTTGAGTTGTATTAAGATGTGTTTTGATTGAACGTGCTTTGTTCTTTCCAATGGGTGGTTGCAATGACCACAAGAGCCACACGTTGTCGCAATCTGCGGTGCATGTGCCGCCCAGGTGACGTCACAATCGCAATGTCAAGACTTTGGTCTGCGGTTGCTCTCAATTTAGTTGGACATTTTATTAATTGCTCAACAACAAATTATGCAATCAGAGAACATGACTTGCAGTGTTCAATCAATTGTGCAACGATATACATTGACCACACACTCACACACACAAACATACACACACAGATATACATACATTAGCGAACTTTGCTTTTAGTTGTTGCAAATTTGTGTTGTGGTTTTTTTGGTTTTGCGAACAAGTTGCAACAACCATGACAAATGTCAAGGGAGAGGTCATTATCTCTCTCTCTCTCTCTCTCTCTCTCTCTCTCTCTCTCTCTCTCTCTCTCTCTCTCTCTCTCTCTCTTTCTATCTCTGTTTAAGTACCTGTACTTCAAGCAGACCACAGAATTGTACTTTAGTTGCCCCTACAAGAGTGCTCGATAGATGCCATTGACAGTCTCAGCTAGGAGCGAGACATGGTTCAGGTTCCGGTTCGGCTTCCGTTAAAGGTTAAGGTTCGATTCGTGCGAAAGCACTTAAGTATTAGCCACAGCAATTAGCAGCGAAGCGTTAATTGAATCAGGAGCAGGTGATAATGCGGATAGCTGGACATTGATGCAATGTGCGACTTCCTGTGATTCATCATTGAGCAGCATCAGTGTTGTCAGTGGCCAGTCACAAAGGCGTAATTGATAAAGTTAAGGCCAGCTTGCAGTTAAGGCAAAGCCCCTTGGATAACCTCCAGCCAGACTCTGGCTTCATTCAAAGTCCCGGCTTCAGACAGTGATTAAGTGTCTCTGCGTTGCGTTGCGTTGCGTTGCGCTGTGTTGCGTTGCGTTTGATTGATTATCAATTTTTACCGGTTGCCTCCCACTTCTCACTTACTCTCTCTCTCTCTCTCCCTCTCTCTCTCACTCGCTCTCTCCCTGCTTTCGATGGTCTCAGTTGGCAGTTGGCAGTTGGCAGCTGGCAGTTGCCTTTGCTGTTGATTCCGCTTTAAGCTCACTGCCACTGCAGTTGCAATTTAAATGTGTGTGTGTGTGTGTGTGTGGGGAAATTGATTCAACAATTTCATCAGCTCGGCTGCAAGCCATAAATGTTGCTTGGTTTCCGTTTCCGCCCACAGATGGCGGGAACGAGCCAAGAGCCAAGAGCCAACAGCCAACAGCCAACAGCCCAGAGCCCAAGAGCCAAGAGCAAAGATCCAACAGTCGAGATGTCCGAGAGCGATTCTCGCTTCCGTTTTGTTTTATGCCTGGACATCGATAGAAGCTGCAGACTAGAGATGAGCACCAGTCGTGTCGTGACACGAACAACTCAACTCAATTACAGCTTTTGTAAACGGCTTGCATCATTGCATTGCTCTAAATGAAACCTAATCAGGTAGCTCTGGCCCAGTTGAAGTTCAAAGTCGAACTCATTCACATGTTCCTACTCAACGTTGGGTATTCATATCGCTTCGATTCGATTGCACTTCATTGCACAAATGCTGCGGGCCCCAAAGTCGCAGTCAACTCCGTCCTGGATTCTCGAGCACGTCTTATTTAGATTTATCCTGCTGCTACGCTTCAGTTGAGTTGTCCGTATCTGTGTCCCTTACTATCTACCACTCTCTCTCCCTCCCTCTCTCTGTCGCTGTCTCAGTCTCTCTCTCTCTGTATCTTTAATACATTATTGAATATTTTGTAGCCTGGGCCGGAAATAGTACTAATGTCTGTTGGCTTAGTCGATGGAGTCCTGTGCCATGTGGCCCACATGCAAAAGTCACATAAATTTTTGCTGTGTGTTCGCCTAATCCTTGTGCTTGGCATATTTTTCTCAATTGTTGTGCGCCTGCTGCACTTGCACATAAGAAAATATCCTGTAACGCAGTTAGCTGCTGTGGTTCCTTCTGTAAACCCGCCTCTCCGCTCCCCGCTCACCGCGTTCCACTCCTTTAGTTTCCTTTTGGTTCTTTAGTCCTTTTGCTGCTTCAGCTGCTTTGGCTTTCGCCTTTCTTCGCTATCTGCAACCGTTTGTTGTCCTTGCTTTTAAGTTGCATGTCAGTGCACATAAATCCCTCAGCTGAAAATGCTTGCTTCACTGCATCCAAAATACACACACACACACACACACACACACACTCACATGCTCAACTGTACGCTTGAGTTACGAGCGCTGATAGCAACATGAGGATGAAGCTGAGACTGAGAATGTGGATGAGATGTAGGAGGGGAAATGGCTGCAAAATTATTGGCCAAGCTCAACTCAACCTTAACTCGCTGCATTATGTGTGCCATAAATATTTATAAGTTCTAAGCGTAAAATGCGCACACCAAAAACCAGCAAACTGCAAACGTTTTGTAAACGTTAAAGCGCTTAACTTGGCCAAGACCCCATAACCAAACAGGCAAGACACAGTCAAGACACAGACAAGACAAGTTCCCACTGCTGCTTAACTGAGCTCTCCATTAGTCAGCTAATGGCAGCAGGCTAAAAATGCTCTTCAAGTTGTTCAAATTCTTATTATTGTTGTACTTCTTCTTCTTCTTCTTCTTCTTGTTGTTGTTGTTGTTGTTGGCAACTCTGCTTCTTGCTACCTGAGGCATGATTCAGTTTCGGTTTCTGCTTCTCTCTCTTTGTTTTCCAATCAAAAATTGATACAAATGTTCAAGGGAAGCCTCAATGAGTCATGCCCTAAGAATGTTCCACAAACATTGAGTAACAACTTGCGTTGTGTTTTCGGGATTGTTATATAACCCACAGCTTGGGAAAGTATTTCCAGTTCTATATTGAAAATAAAAAACAAAATAGATTTCAGACCTTTATTTAATGTGTTACACAATATTCTACTAAGTTTTATATTTGATCTGTAGTGCTTAAGGTGGTTTATATCTTTCGATAGTTCTTTTATGCATTTGCTGAGATTTCCTCTGCCAACTTCTTATATTATATATTCCTTTACGCTGGAAGAGCATTATTTAATTTATATGCTTACAGTATTTGATTAGACTTTACAATTATTTAAATATTTATTTTTATTGTATTATCTCTTTGAAGAGTTCTGCCATCTTCAGTCAAGTTACCTTTTTACTTAGTTGAAGTACTTAATTTGACATTAAGTCGTATAAAATGCAGGTTTCCATTTTGTGTTCATCTCATCACATTTGCTGATTTGGGCGCTGATTTAATTGTTGCTTAGTGGATTTCTAGCAGCCTCGGAAATGCGGCTAACAACGGTAACTAAGCGGAAACGGAAATTGTGCGCACGCTTATCTCAGTGCAAGTTTGTTTCTATAGCAGTGCCTGTATGTCTGTCTGTGTGTGTGTGCCTGCGTGTGCGTGTCTATCTGTGTGTGTGTGTGTGTGTGTGTGTGTGTGTGTGTGTGTGTGGCGTGTGGCTGCGTGCGGTGCGCTTAAAGGATATTTTCAGCGCAAATTGCGTGCTGCGGCGTAATCGAAATAAATTATGAGCTCAAGTTACGGCGCTGGCCAGCGCCAGGAGTTGATAGCAACTCCTGTGGGGCATTATGTGGATATCCGGCTTTGAGCCAGTGTCCGGAGAAGGCAGTGCTTTTAGTGCCTTAGCGTGTGCTTGACCCTGAGTCTCGACTCCAGCGCTATCCTGACCGGTAGTCCTCTAGTCCGGCCGGACAGGAAACTTTATGCGGACAGGAAACTTACAGCTGTTGTTTGTCTGTTTTCAGCTTGTTTGCCTTGGTTTTCGGCTTTTACTTTACGAGCACATAGGACGCTGGCTAAAGGATTAAGCTACCAAATTAGTTTGCTGGCCAATTAGCGGACAAATTGAAGTGCCCAAATGACATTTAAAGCTGCTGATAATATTTGAAGCGATGCTTGAGCTTTGAGCTTTTAGTTCAATGTGCCATTAATGTTGCTTTAATTGGAGCTTTGAGCGCATATTGATACAAAGCTTTAATGAGCTTTAAAAGCTCGTTGTGCAGATGTTAAGCATTGTAATTGTAATTTAATTTACAACTTGAAGTTCTGTTAAACAGAATCAAAGCTTTCATGTGCTTTAAAGCTCTGCATGCTGATATTGTGCTCTCTCTCTCTCTCTCTCTCTCTCTTTCCCTCTCTTTAACTCTGTCTCTCTCTGGTACTTTCATTGCGTTTAAATAAATTGAGCTATTGGTCCGAGTCAATAATATAGTTTTTATTGTGTTGTACTCACATCCGGCATGTGGCACACACTCGTGCTGCATGCAGCGTGTGGCATGTGGCATGTAGTATGTATTATCATCATTATTATTCGTATATTTATTTTATTTTATTTTTTTATTTTCACTTTTTTATGGCATTTTGTCGGGCCAGCGGGCACGTATTAGTTATAACGATATGTCATTGATTCCCAGTTAACTCAGACAGACGCCCGGCGACTGATTCGTTTCCCCCTTGACAGTCATTATGCGTCTCTGTCCTTCTGCTATTTCCCCTCTTCCCTCTAACCGTATCTATATCGCTTATTCGCATCAACGTCGCTGCGTCCCTGCGTCTCTGCGTCTGTTCGTCTTGGTCCTGTTCTTATCCTTGTCGTTGTCGTCAAGCGCCTTTGGGCCATGATATATTATGGCCTGTCGCCTGTCTTGTTTATTTGCGTTATTTAGCAAAACGTGGCAACAGCAGCAGTCGCCTTTAGCTGTTCTTCTTTGCTGTTTCTGTTGTTGCTTCGGGCTTCGGGCTTCGGGCTTCGGGCTTGGCGCATTTTTATTGTTATGACGCATATTTTGTTATGCCGGAAATTGAGACATTTTTTTGTGTGTGTGTATTTTTATATTTTGTGATTTATTGTATTGGCCGCAGTCGCATGCATTTCAAATTGATTGAATATTTAGCTAAATGTCTTTTGGCATTGCCTTCTAAATTGTTTACAGGCTCTGCTCGCAGTTTCGCCAGCTGCCTTTTCGTCTTCCTACCACAGACGTCAATCGATTCTGACAGAGTCCCCACCCCCCCCACTCACTCCCACCCCAAAAAAAAAGTCAATTTCGTTAATCAACACGAACGACTTAATCCAAATTGAATGAACTCGACGCCAAAGCGGATCAGCAGCGTTGTAAAAAAAAAAAAAAAAAAAAAAAAAGAAAAGCTAAAAATGTGAAGCTGAAACTGAACACGGAACACGAAGCAAAAGGAAAACATCAACGAAAATTTACACATTTTTCGCATTTTTGCGCCACAAACATTTGCCAATAGCCGATGAAGGCAGCAGGAGCAACAAGCCAAATCGGCTCAAGGCACAAGGCTCAGGTGAACGGCACTTCGGAGAGGAGCCAAAGGCCTAAAAAGCGTAAATTGAAAAACGCAGCAGCTGCCAGGACCATAATAAAGCCTAAGCCAAAAGTCCGACCAAAAAAAAAAAAAAAGGAGAAGAAAGTAAGAGAGTGAGAGCGACTGGGAGAGAGAGGGAAAAGAGTGAGTGAATTGAGACTATCGAAGGGCAGGCAGACATCACATGTGTGTGTGTGTGTGTGTGTGTGTGTGTGTGTGAGAGGGGGGCGTGGCTTTTGCCATACAGCCAGAGCTCAGCCACGCTTGAGGTGATAATGTAATAAGCACTTTTTATGACCCGACAGGATTTAGACCTAAAAATTCCATCCACACATAACGGACCCATAACGAACCGACCCGGACTACAACTCCGCACTGATGCCATTGGCCATTGTGTGTGTGTGTGTGTGTGTGTGTGTTCCGTCTGTAAAAGTTGGCAGTTCGAACACGATGGCTAAGTCCATGGCAAATTCCAAATGTTCTCGTTTCAGTTTTAGCTTGTTTTTCTTTTTGTGAGCTGCAAGGATTTAGATTTAGCCAACAGTTGTTTTTGGCCCACTGAGCATATTGTTTTGGCCAGCAGCCAGCTGCGAGGGACAATGGGTTTGCTAATTGGTAGCATTCAACAATGTCAACAGTCAATAGTCGGCAGTTTTTATTATGATCTGAGCAGCTGAACAATATTGAAATTGCTTTGAAGAGTTTGCATAGAATCATATTCCTTGCATTCTGTTGACCCATTCAATGCACTCGTTAATATGGAAGAAAATAAAGTTCAAAATAAAAGGGATTTAAGTGAAATTACCTTGCCATGTCATTTGCCATATAAAAAACAACAAAAATAAAGAGAACCATCCACAGTGTAGACTTGAGTGCGCACATCAAATTGAAAAATGTCAATGATAGAGAATGGAAAATCACAGAACAATGACATAGCCAGTGATAGAGGAGAGACAAATACCAATGCAGCGATGTTGGGGGAGGGGTAAGGGGAAGGATAGGTAAAGGTAGCAGCAACATAAAGGTGGAGTGCCGCCCACGTTACGTTGCCAGGCACAAGCCGAGTTGGCCGTTGACGTTGGTCCAAGTTGCATTGACAATCGACAAATGAGGAAAGATAATGCAAAACATTAATCTTGCTACCAGCAATTTGTCAGGGCAGCCCGGGTAAAGGAAGAGTACGTGTGCCTGTGTGTGTGTGTCTGTTTGTGTGTGTGGCATGAAAAAGCGAACAAGTTCTGGTTCTAGTTGCAGTTGAAAGATGCCAAATGCAGTTCAAATATTGTGGCTAACAAATGGAAACAGCAGCTGCTTTGTAGCCTTCTCTCTCTCTCTCTCTCTGTGTCTCTGTCTGTCTATCTCTGTCTCTTTCAAACTCTGTCTATCCCTAAACGTTGCTTTCATCAATTAATTTACAATTTGCCATTCGCATTTTCACATTTCCACAGTTTCAGTGGCTCCACAACTCGTTCATTCATTGATGGTCAGCGCGTGGGCTTGGCATACTTTTATTTATTCTCCCCCCACTCTTTCTCTCTCTCTCTATCTCTCTTTTTTTTTCCTGTACTCGTATCCTTCTTTCTAGTGCCCCAGTAATGGGTCTGTCCTTGCGACTGCTATAGCCTGTGGCCTGCAGCCTGCATCCTGTGGCTGTTGTAAATTGCATTGGTTGCCAACTTGTTGAAAGGTTGAGCAAGAAAATAGCGCTGAGTGTGCGAGTGTGCAACTTAAATGCTTTTCACTGTTTTCCCCAGCCATCTACTCAGAATGAAAGCGCCAGAGTGAGTGAGAGAGAGAGATAGAGAGAGTGAATGGAAGAGAGGGGCAGCTGGTGAGTGGAACGTGGCAAGTGGCGCAGAGTCCTTCTCAATGGAGGAGTCAACGTTTAATGCTCACAATTTAGCTTTTAATTAGATCGGCAAATTTGTTTTCGAAACCATTTTGTGCGCTCGTGCGGGACAACAACAACAACAACAGTAGCAACAACAACAGCATTGCACACAAATTTCCCACAATTTCCGAACAATTTTCAAGCCAAACTTCGTATTTGAATGCGTCGTAAATAGATTCGGATTTTTGCCTGCGAGTTTGCAGCCTTAAGAGCAGATTTTTTTGGTTTGTTCCACTTGCCACTTGCCACTTGCCACGCCTGCCAGCTTGACCTCCCTTAACTTCACGGCAACGGAATTAGAGTGCTACGGTTTTTCATTTTAATTGTTTTTTGTTTTTCGTTTTTTTCTATAGCAAAAGAATTGTTTTTCTCAATTTACCTTTTTTTGTGTTTTTTCGAATTTTTTATGTCGAGCTGATTTATTTATTTCTATTTGCCGTATTTTTTTTTTATTTTTTATTTTTTATTTATACCTAAAGCTAGAGCAGCGCAAATGCGGTCGCCTTTTCGCTCAGCTGCTGCTTTCCACTTTACTCTGCGTCCTGCCCCTGCCACCGCGTCGCTCCCTTCAGCTGCCACTGCCTCTGCCACTGTCTGCGTGCCATGCTCTAGTTTTCTATTTTTGCTGTCCGCCGTAATGGCAACCTTAATCACGTAATGATTTTGAGTGAGTGAGCTGCGCGGGTGTCCGATTCTTGGCCAACATTGTTGATGCCATTGTTGCTGCTCGTCTGCTGCTTCTTCTTGTTCTTGCTCTTCTTCTTCTTCTACTTCTACTTATGCTTCCACTTCTTCTTTATGCTTCTTTATACTGTACTTTGCAATTGGCACAAATCTCGTGCCCAGCGTTAATGGCTAAATGTTGTGGCGCTAATTGAAATTGCATTTCTTTAACTTAAATATTTAATTGAGAGTTGCCGTCGCTTTGGAGCAAACACTAACTAGCGCTAATAGAATAAATGGCATGTCTATAGAATACCCTGCAATACTGCTGCAAATACTGAAGCAAACTATGGCTGTGTTTGTAATACATTCAAGTCTAGTTGATCATTATTAATCAATTGTTTTAATGAAATATTTTCAGTTTTTCATTTAGTAATCTAAAGAAATGAATAGAAAATGAAAGATAATTTGAAATTTGATAACAAGAAATTATCGCATAAATAAAGCACATAGCAGAGATACAGATGCATTCATCAGTTTGGCCCTGGTTCACATTAATAACACTTTAATTAAAACTTGACGAATGTTCTCTGTGTCTCCGCCTTCCATTGGAAGTCGTTTCTTTGTGGCTTGCCTAGTTGGCCAATCAGTTATTGAATGGCTTGATGCCACAATCAGTTGCTTAGCAAATCAAATTGCATTACAGTCAGGCATTGTTGTCGATCGGTTTTTCAACATGGCAACACGGCAACATGGCAAAAGTGGGCAACGTCAGCGGGTTCTTTGTCTTTCATGTGGAGTCCCTGGAGATTTAAGAGTCCCCACCAACTCGTTTTGACAATGGCACAATGTCTCTGTCGCTGTCGCTGACGCTGTCCCCAATGAGCTGAAGATGCGACATAGACCAAGTGAAAATGCCGCTTGCAATTTTTGCTTAGAATTCGCAACACGAAAGCGTCGCCAAATCCTAATTGCATTTGTCTGATTGCAGCTCTGGATAAGTGCAATGGGCTTGGAGTTGGGCAAATGGGTATGAGGACAGTCGAAAAAGAGGCTCATCACTGCACAAAATGATGATGCTGATTCATTAAAGCGTTGAGGAGAGTGGAGCGTGGTGAGTGAAGTGGGAGAGTGTAGCAAGGGGAGGGGAAGGCCTATTGGCTTATGACAGCGAACATGTAAATGCCATTTACAGTTTGTATTTCTGTTGCCGTTGCTGTTTCTGTATCTGTTCCTGTTTCGGGGTATTGTCTTGTCAGCGTTCGCATCAGCGGAGGAGGTTTTGTCTTGCCTGTCTTTGCCTCAATTGAAATTCCATTTAATATAATTTGAGAGCCATCATTCATGTCAGCCTGTCTGCCACCCTCAGATAACAGGCAGACGGAGCGACAGACAGCCAGATAGATGGACATACAAACCGGTCTTTGGTCTTTGGCTGCGAGAGACGGTAGACTGTGAGACTGCAGCTGAGATTGCGTTTACACGATTTCATGGCTGTCAGAATTTCGTTTACACGCTGCCCGCTGATTGATGGATCGCTTAATGGAGGTGGTGCTGCTGCTGCTGTGGCTCTTTCTGCTGGTGGTGGTGGTGGTGTGTAATAATTCTCGGTGTGCCAGTCCATCTTTGCCATATATACATATCAACTAATGAAGCTGTTGCAACTCGTTGCTGCACTAAATTAAATCAAACATCAAACAAAAATTGTATTTCACCATCTAGAAGTGAGAAAGTGAGTGGTGCGGTGGTGCGGTGGTGCAGTGATGGCACGCAATCGACATTTCCTGCTACGTTTATTTTCAGCTCAGAGCAACCACACTCTGACCCAATTCCTAGCCCACTGACATACTAAATCCGACAAACAAACAAAACATTTTAGCCCGACATTAGATGCAGATACAAAATGCGTTGCAGTTGCAGATGCAGCACTTGATATTGCTGTTGCAAGTAGCAAGTAGCAGATACTTTGTTTTGCCGGGATTCACATTTCGACACGTACACAACGTAGAGATTCTCTGTGTGTGTTTCTCTCTCTCTCTCTCTCTCTGTTTTCCCAGCCCTCTGGGCACGCAAATGTAAACAATGAACCACATGTCTCTCAACTGGGCGTGTGTCCATTTTGTCTGTTGACTGGAAAAACTCAGGTGGCGCAGGTAGGCAACAGAATTTCCCAATGCCTGTTGCCTGTAATTGCTTTAGTTTGGCCAACTTCTTTGACAACTTCCCACACTCTGCACGCTGCGGCCCAACTAATTGCCTAATTCTGCGTATAAAGTAACTCACATGTGCTGTGTTGTTAGGGAAATTCATTAAACGTGCTGTTTTCCAGCAATTAAATGCTGTGAAAACTCCCTTTACTTGGGCTAGACCACAACTGCAGGTTCTGTAGTTCTCTAGCAGATCTTTCTAGATTCGCCAGAGATTCCAGCTTGCTTCTAATGGGTATTAAGCGTATTCCAGGGACTAAGCCGCACCTTCTCCCCCTACACATACCATCTTGTATCTCTCAGCTACTCCATAGTGTATTCCAGGGACTAAGCTTAACCTTCTCCCCCCTACACATACCATCTTGTATCTCTCAGCTCCTGCATTGTGTTATGGATGACTCGCTGACAATCTTTATAAATATAAATAGTCAGCTTTTCTCCAGAGGCTTCGTTCGTTTGCAGCAATGTCATCTTCTTCTTGCTTCATTAGAATATAAAAATATGTATAATAATTTATGCATGCTTTTCACAACAATACGCAAAGGGTAAATGGGGCACATGGGGGCAGGGGGACAGGGAGGGGAGGGGCTATGGGTAAGCCGCAGTCGACGAAGACGACACTAATTAAAAATTGTTGGGCAACCCCCAGAGCGACGAAGAGTGACTGACGAGTGAGTTTGAAAAGGTTGTGGCATGGCGCGTAGAATGGAAGTGGGAGGGGGCACTAACTGGCAGTTGAAATCCGTCTAATTCTCCCAAAAAAAAAAAACGCTGCACACCTTTCGACCTTTGCGAGCGACCGAGCGACCGAGAAACCGACCTTGTCCGCGAGGGCAAACCATCAAAACCATTCAAAAACACTGACAACCCCGTGCCGCCCATTGATGATGTTGTTAATGGAAAAAATCTCAACATCCTTTCAAAGCAGGCAGCACACGTACAGATACACCAGCACTCGCACACACACACACACACACACACACACACACACACACACACACACACACACACACACACACGCACACCTAGACATACAAACAATGGCGCGTAATTTGACGAAATTTACATTCCTTAATTAATCTTGTTTGCGTTGCGGCAGTTGCCTGTTGTTGACTCACTTCTCTCACCTTCATCGTATTTGCCACCCAGTTGCTATCTCTCTCTAGTGAATTGTTTAGCTATGTGTGTGTGTGTGTGTGTGTTTGTATGTTTTGTCTGTATTTTTGCAGTCAGCCAGGCGCTTGGGCAATATTTACAACCAGCCACTGCCCTGCCCTGCCCTGCCCTGCCCTGCCCTGCCCTGCCCTGCCCGCCCGGGGCAACTAACACCCCGCAGCGGAGGCAGCAACGCTAATGACTTTCAAAGCGCAACGCACAAGATGCTGAAACACTTTTTGGGGGGCAGCTGTTGAGCGTGTAGTAGGTGTAGGTGTGTGACAATGGGGGAAGGGGCAAACGAGAACAGGGGATGGAAGGGGATGCTGTGCCGGTTGTCACTTTAGCGCGTCTTGTGTCTTATTAACCCATATCCTGCTGGTATCCTGTGTCGCAGCCATTTTACCTAATGAACCCTTCTGCCAGGTACACACACGCACACCTGCCTGAGGCCCTGCTTGAGTGTCTAACTCCTCAGCCCTCTCTCCACCTGTCGCCTCACGGTCTGTTTCTGTCATGTGCCAGAATGCGATTCCTTGACACGACCTCGGCTCGGTTTAATCAACAAAATTTAATGCGCCGAGACATGTGACATTTATTGAAATTCAACTTGCAAATTCTCAACACGAGAGACAAACTAATCGCAGTCGCAATTCCCAAATAGTTTCCACTAAATTAAGCGTCTCAGCAGTTGCTTTAAACTAGCTACACTGAGCGAAAGTTGGATTACACTTTGAATTAATTTAAATTTAAGGAACTTAAAGTTGTCTGTCCTTGATTTTCATGAGAGTTGTATATAAGTTAATTCTATGTTAATTTACAAACTCTATGTAGCATTTCTCTCACTGTACATGACATTCTACAGCAGTTTAATAACATTTATTTTAAATTTTTAAATGATTAAACAAAGCAAACTGCGCAGAGCAAGAATAATTTTCACATACAACAATAGACAGTATTTCCCACAGTGTAAACTACTTCAATAGTTAAACACTGGGCACTACTTTTCGCTCAGTGTACACCATAATCCCTAAGCAAAAGTAAATATAAAGTTAATCCATTCTCTTGCACATATTTTCTCACTTTCCTCTGCACTTTTCGCTCAGTGTAGCTCGCGTGGTCCATTCCATTTCCGCAAAGCTGTCTTTCTGTCCGCCTTGTGGCCGCGATCAGTTTACAGCCAAACGCCTCGGGCAATTGTCATTTATCAGCATCTTGCAAATAGTTATTCATGAGTATATTCGTGAGTGTATTCGTTTGCTGGAGTTGGAGGCAAGCAAAAATAAAAAAATAGGTGTTGCCGCTGCTGTCGTGCGAAATATGAGTGTGCCACACATGCGCACTGTTGTGCTCGGTCTCTGGCTGATAATGCAAAGAGATAAATGAGCTGCTGTCGCGGCAGTTGCAGTTGCAACTCCTCTTCTCTCTCCGTTATCTCCTCCCTCACTCAACACTTGGTAGCTGCAGCGCCCACGCAGTGCAATGTGCATAGGATGATCGCTGGCGGCATATGGCATCGCATTTACTATTCACATGACAGCCTGCCACATGGCATACACACACAGGCACACACATATACACATAGTTGTGGGGCATGTCCATGTCCATGTCCTGGGCTTTCATTCATTAGCTGCGCACAAATTTCCGCTGGCATTGGCCACAATAATTTCATTGTGCAAAGTTTTTCCATTACTTGCTATGAATATGCAACATTTATATAAATTGCCACGTTTATTGCAATGTGTGTGTGTGTAACTGCGTCTGTCATTTCACCAAAAAAAAAAAAGCAGAGAGTGAGAGAGAAATAAAGGCAACTCACAACTTGTCCTGCCGCACAGAGTCCGGCGCGCTTTGTGCCACGTTGATTGCAATCATAATTTATAAATGTTGC
Source organism: Drosophila funebris (assembly GCA_018901825.1). Taxonomy (NCBI): domain Eukaryota; kingdom Metazoa; phylum Arthropoda; class Insecta; order Diptera; family Drosophilidae; genus Drosophila; species Drosophila funebris. Next base: position 5,365,051 of record JAEIFK010000682.1, read on the forward strand.
CGACAGTTTGCGTGCTCCGAAATGTTGTCGTTGTCATGTTGTTGTTGTTGTTGAAAGTGTTAGTGTTGTTGTTGTTGTTGTTGTTGTGCTATTTCAATGGCGCTTGAATTGGACTTTGCTCAGTGGCTGCTGCTTCCTTCTTTCGCCCTTTTGGCCAATAAATAAATAATATTTGTAACGCGCTAAGCGCCTTGTGGTCAGACGCTGTTCGATTTTTTGTGAACTTTGTGATGAGCTGGCAAAAGGAAATTAAAACTGAATACTTGAGTACTTGAGTACTTGAGTATATTCATTAAAGCACTCGCTGTGCAATGCATTAACTAACTTAAGCGGCGCAGTTGTTTATTTAGCTAACTTGCAACATGCAACGCAACAGCAGAAGGCATCTGCATCTTTGCTGCATTAACAGTTCGCTGTATTTGATTGTTTTGGTTTGCCAGTGGCCATTTAATAGACATTCAAGGCAGGCAGAGATTGAGGCAGGAGCTGAGTGGAGCTGAGTGGAGCTGGCAAGTACTTTTGCTCTTCATCTGCAACAATTTTTCAGCTGCTGTTGCCCAGTTTTGCAGCAGTTTGGTCAAGTGCTGCGGTCGCCATTTGTTGTGGCAGAAAACCGCAGCGGCTTTTGGGTGATTTAGAGTTGGCAAGAGCAGACAAAGCAAGAGCGAGGGAGAGGGCGATGCAGATGCAGATAGAGATGGAGATGCAGATGCAGATGGAGATGGTGAGCTGTTGGTGCACGGGGCGTATGAGTGATGGCCATGCATATTCATATACATTGAGATTCATTGTATTTGTGCTGCATTTCCGCAGTATTTTCTACGAGTTCCTTTTTTACTTTTTATTTATATATTTTATCTGAGGTCTGAGCTTCAAGCTGGGAATACGGAGCCCAGAGCTCTTGAGCGCTGTTCGTTGTTCGTTGTTCTACTTTTTCTGACTATTCGGTATTTGGTTTCTGTTTTTTATAGCACATGCCTAAGAAGGGTAAAACGAAGCGAGAGGGAGCTGAAGAGAAGAGAGAGAGAGAGAGAGAGAGAGAGAGAGAGAGAGATAGACAGCTACAGATAAACAATTTGTATGCTGTTGTTGTTTGGCAATTGGAGCTGTGGTCTCTCATGTTATGTTGCCTTTAAACTGATTTATTTTCAATTAAACAACTTCATAACTTTGCCAACAACTTGGCAACAACTTCCTTCGACCTGTCTCGCTCTCTCTCTCTCTCTCTCTCACTCTCTCACTCTCGCTTTCTCACTGTGCTTATCCCTGTCTCTGTCTCTGTCTCTAGCTCTGGTCATAGGCCTGTCTTTTGTTTGGGCTACATTTACGCCACAAATTCAATTTATTTTAGATACACCTAATCCACAAAAGCAAACTTGATTTATCAACATAAATATTTTGCATACGCCATGCACTATGAGTGTCCATGTGTGTGTGTGTGTGTGTGTGTGTGTGTGTGTGTGTGCGTGTGGTTTACTGGCAGCAAAATGTGCGTGCATCTCTTTCTGTTGAGTGCATAGTTTATGCCACTTGGTTTGGCTTTTGTTCTACCTTGTTGCATGCAACCCGTAGAGTGTTAAAGGATATGTTCGAATTACACAAGTGTGTGTGTGTGAAATGGGCGTGTCTCTTAGCCATAGATTAAATTTACTCGGCTAGTGCATCTGATAGTCGTTGCAATAGATCTCATTCTCATACTGATTGTTGTTCTTGTTGTTCTTGTTGTTGTGGCTAACTGAAATTCAATTTGAATGCACTTGAATGGATTTGAGCTGAGCTCTTACTTGACTTCATTACGAGAGTTTTGGTCAGCCCATTAAAATTAATTTGCTGTATGGATATTGCGAGTGAAGCCCCCAATAACCAAATCATCCTCCTGCTGCCACTGCAATCTCCAAGTGTCTGCCAAATAAGTGGAGCACTTCAAATGCCACAAAATGTAATTTTTGCCCAACATGTGACAGACATAAGTGTAATGTGCATTTTTGTAAGCCAAGTTAAACTAAGCACACACAGATGAATACAAGTCTCATGCTGTGTAAGTGCTAAACTAATGCATTTCAAATATTTTTACAACATTACAACTGCATTTGCTGCTAAATGATAATGAATATGAATATGTAGTGTATGCCGGGCGAGTGTTTTTCTTTTCATATTCATATCAGCAGCTGTAGCTGGAGTTGTAACTGACAGCTTGGGGAGCCTGTGTGGGCCAGTATAAATCATCATTTGCCCGAGCTTTGCTACACATGTAATGTGCTTGGAGGCCACATTAATGTGCCTGCCTGACCTGCAGATGGAAAGACACTACAGCTGTAGAAGCAGGCAAGAGGCGGCAGGCGGGAGATGGGAGACAGGAGGAGACAGGAGACAAGAGACAGGAGCCAAGAGCCAGGAGACTGTGGGATATGGCACACTAGCTGCACTGGGACACAAATGAAAGTAATGGCCCACATGTTTGGGGCCAAGTTTTATGGTAATACGGCTGTCCTGCAAACACCAGCCATTCTCTACTCTTCACACTCCACTCTCCACTGTCCACTGTCCACTGTCGACTGTTCGGACTGTCGAATGTAGACCGCGAATACATTCATAAGTCATTCAAAGCAAATGCCTTGTCAATTGGCGGCCAGCCACAAATGCAATAAAGCTGACAAATGTCTAACAAGCGCACCACAGAGCACCACCGAATAGCAAAAGCATAGAAGAGTTGATAGCATAGCACACAGCATACAGCATACAGTGAGCATAGACAGAAGCGAACCACAGACAGAGAGAGAGTCTGGCCAGACAGGCGAGCAAACATTGTGGAGGGAACATTGCGGGCGATTCATGTTGATCGCAGGTACTCATAAAACTGTCCAAATGTCAATATTCCAATGCCACACACACACACACACACACTCACACACACACACACATGCAGCCACTAACAACACTCAGCCAAAGCACGCTTCTCTGACATGCAATTTGCCAGTAAATAGCAAAAAAATTCATTTGATTCAAGTAGTAGTCAAGTATCTCTGCCAAATACCCTATAAATTAAGGCAAATAATTATTATAAATTCTGTTAGGCAACTGCTTTGTATGTGCTTTATAGAAACTATTAAATTAACAGGCTGTCAACTCTTAAACTCTTTTAACTATAGAAAGTTAAGTGAAAGCTAAGTCAAAGCAACACTTGCAGATGTTGCCAAGTACAATTAGAATGTGAATGAAAAATGAAGAAAATTAATTGAAATTTGTCAACTATCTAACAGAAATGACATTGTAGCATAGTCTACCCTTTGTCAGATATATATATATATATTAGAGGGTATAGCCAAAACTTGTACGAAATCAATAAAAACAAATTGCGAGACGGCGCATACTTTGATTCTGTATGTTGTAGCATTATTTGTCGCCTGCCTGGAACACCTCGGCACGACCAATATCAATTTTCGACAGTCGACAACTACAACAACAACAACAACAACCAGCAAGAACAACACGTAACAAGAAAATGAACATGTCAACAACAAACCATCGAGAGCACGCGCGATTTTACTTGAATTTTGTTCTGTCGTTCAGTCGTTTGGTCGCTTGGTCGCTTGGTTGATTCTGGTTCAGGTTCGAGTTGGATGCCGTGGTGTGGTGTGGTGTGGTGTGGTTCGTTTTGGGGTTCAGGTTTTTGGCTTTGGTTTTTGGGGCGCCACATTTTTAGCAACTTTGTAAATATTACAAAATTTAGGTGTCTCGCTTGGCGAACACGCCAATGAAATATTTATGCAGGCCTCAATATATGCTTGTATGTGAGTGTGTGTTTGTGTGCGAGTGTGTGTGTTAGTATGCTTCAATGTGTAAGTTTGTTTTTGCAAACCGTCGACGTTTTGTGTAAATATAAACCGGCCGCAGTCGACAACCGCCAGACGGACAGATGGGCAGACGAACGGACGGACGGACGGACTGACTGACTGGGTTGTAAGTCTGATAAACAGACAATTTGCCAAAGTGGATACGTGCAACGCGCGTATAATTTTGGTAGAAAGGACGCACACCTGAGCCGTGGCAGGAGTGGGGCACGCGGCACGAGGCACGAGTCGAGCCTAGACACAAGCCAAGTGCAACAGGAGATTGTGGCTCGCGTTTTGTCGTTTCACATCTGTGCAAAGTGAGACTTAAATTGTTTAGTTCAACTGCTGAAAGATGCGCTGAAATTTGTGGGGTTGCAACTCTTAAGTTTTGTCTTTCAATTTAAGTTATTAAAGAACAAGTAATTATAATAATATTAATAGATATTTATTTTATTTATTTAATTTATTTAATTTATTTTATTTATTTTATTTATTTTATTTATTTTATTTATTTTATTTATTTTATTTATTTTATTTATTTTATTTATTTTATTTATTTTATTTATTTTATTTATTTTATTTATTTTATTTATTTTATTTATTTTATTTATTTTATTTATTTTATTTATTTTATTTTATTTTATTTTTTTATTTATTTTATTTATTTTATTTATTTTATTTATTTTATTTATTTTATTTATTTTATTTATTTTATTTATTTTATTTATTTTATTTATTTTATTTATTTTATTTATTTTATTTATTTTATTTATTTTATTTATTTTATTTATTTTATTTATTTTATTTATTTTATTTATTTTATTTATTTTATTTATTTTATTTATTTTATTTATTTTATTTATTTTATTTATTTTATTTATTTTATTTATTTTATTTATTTTATTTATTTTATTTATTTTATTTATTTTATTTATTTTATTTATTTTATTTATTTTATTTATTTTATTTATTTTATTTATTTTATTTATTTTATTTATTTTATTTATTTTATTTATTTTATTTATTTTATTTATTTTATTTATTTTATTTATTTTATTTATTTTTTTATTTTATTTATTTTATTTATTTTATTTATTTTATTTATTTTATTTATTTTATTTATTTTATTTATTTTATTTATTTTATTTATTTTATTTATTTTATTTATTTTATTTATTTTATTTATTTTATTTATTTTATTTATTTTATTTATTTTATTTATTTTATTTATTTTATTTATTTTATTTATTTTATTTATTTTATTTATTTTATTTATTTTATTTATTTTATTTATTTTATTTATTTTTACTGGCGATCTCTCTCTGTCTTTCTCCCCCTCTCTCTCTCTCTCTCTCTGTCTCTCTCACTCTCTGCACATACCGATTTAAACTGAATTTAAAATTCTTTCAGTTTCTATTATAAATAAAAATGTGAAGATTTAGCGAATGAATTTCTTCTTGTTGTTTTGTTTATTTAACTTTATATTTTGCTCTATGCGCAAATGATGTTAGTTTAGTATTCCCCCGCCCCAGCCAGCAATCTCCCCCTCTTGAACTATTTTTTTATGCACATATATGAGAAATGAAAACAGAATGCAGCGTCTGTTGGAACTTTTACGATTTTAATCGTCGAACAATTTATGGCTTTTTCTGCGCACAATTTCCCAGCAGACGCGGCTGCAAATAAATAAATGAAAACAACACACGCAAAATGCACAAAAAAAAAAGAAACAACGCCTATAAACCAAACTTGACTGTTAGCTGAGAGGGGTGTGGTGTATATACAAAAAGGGAGGGGAGTCCACTGGATGGTTTTGGATGTGGATTGCGATTGGGTCTTCATAATTCTTGCAGGCTGCACATAATAAATTCATTTACTTTGGCTTTAACTGCACAGTTCTGGCCTTTTCAGGCGTTTTAGGCCATTTTCATGGGCGTATGATTAATGCGAGTCAATGTTATTGAATTGCAGCTACCAATTTTGGTAGCACTGTAAATGTAATGAATATGCCAGAGTTATCAATTATTAATTATTATTCTGCTTTGGCTGATTGCAGGTCAATGCGGGCAGTCTTTCCGAGCAGGCTGGCCTGCAGCCCGGCGATGCTGTCATCAAGATCAACGACGTTGATGTCTTCAATTTTCGTCACAAGGATGCCCAGGATGTTGTGGTGCGCTCTGGCAATAACTTTGTCATTACAGTGCAGCGGTAAGTTAATGCCCAAGTACTCCATTATGACATCTCTAACGCGTCCTCTCTCTCTCTCTCTGTTGCTGTTGCAGTGGTGGCTCCACCTGGCGTCCACAAGTGACGCCCACTGGCAATGTGCCCCAGGTCAACTCACCCTATTTGCAGACAGTGACGAAAACTTCTCTGGCTCACCATCAACAGGATAGCCAGCACATTGGCTGTGGCTACAACAACGCGGCGCGTCCATTTGTAAGTTCACTAATTTGCAATCATGCACACACACACACACACACACGCACACACACACACACACAGAGTGTGGGCTGTCAAAATGTGTAGCATACATTTGTGGGCAGTCGCAATCATTTATAAAATTCATAAACTCTCGACTGGTTGACCAAAACTTAAAATGTTGAAAATTTGAGTGAACCTTTTACCGACTGGCATTAGTACCCCTTCTCCCCCTCCTCACACACACACACACGCACCTCCCTGAGCTACGACAACAACAACTGACGTGCTGATGACCAATGATGTTGATAGTTAGTCTCCAGGGAAAAGTTGCAGAAGTTGGAGCTGGAGCTGGAGCTGCTCTGGTGAAACCATCTGCATATACATGTGTGTGTGTGTGTGTGTGTGTGTGTGTGTTTTATTGTTGTTGTCTGTTGATATTCACATTCATTCATTTCATTTGTACAGTGGAGTGGGACATAAACTTGTCTGTTTTCTATGAGTTGACAACATTTGCATTTATACGATGTCTGTCCATCCGGCCCAACTGTCAGTTCGTCCGTCTAACTGTCCGTCCGTCCGTCCGTCAGTCCTTCTGTCTGTCCGTCCGTTTGTCTGACTGTTTGTGCGTAGTTTTGAAAAGTGTCAGAATGAGTAATGAATATGAGTGCCAGGATTATTTGCTGGCAAGAATTAATGTGCAAAAGGGCTCACAACACAAATACCCAAACACGCACAACACTCACACCCTCCCACACACATACACACACGCACAGACACACACATGTGCCATGCATAATAATATCAATGTCTCTCAGACTGTGTGTGTGTGTGTGTGTGTGTGTGATATGAATACATTTGCGTACATTTTATTGTTATGAATTTGTATAATAATAATGCGACAGCAACAGAGCCCAGAAATTGATTTTATGTGAATCTTCTGGCGAAAATTTCTATTTATATTTCCATTTCCATTTCCATTTATTTTCATATCTATCGCTGTTTACTTTTGGCCAGGCCAACGGCGGCGGCGATGGCGGCGTGAAGAGCATCGTCAATAAACAATACAACACCCCCGTTGGCATTTACAGCGATGAATCCATTGCGGAAACACTTTCCGCTCAGGCGGAGGTTCTGGCTGGCGGTGTGCTCGGGTAAGTTATCCCATTGCTTTCTCTTTTCCCCTTTTCCTATTTTCCTAATTCTTGCAACAAGCAAAACATAACTTAACGAAGCATAGTTGCCCTAACAAAGCGAAGATATCAGCAATAACAATTTGTTAGCTGATCCAATCTTGTCGCCTGGCCGCAACAGAAACATTGTCTTACATAAGTCACCAGGTAGTCAGCAGGCGAATGTCCTTGTGCGACTTGCAAACCTCATTTCAAAGTTGTAATGCCCCACAAAAGAATGCTGGCAACAACGCTGTCTGCGTTAGTCTGCGTACTGTGCCGTGACAGGCGAATGCCACAAAACTTTTACTTTAAAATTTGTTTTACTTATTTCTGTTGCTGTTTCTCTTTCTGTGTCGGTTTCTTTTATGGCTTGAAACAAGCAAAAAAAATAAACAAGTAAGTGAAGGCGGCTGCACGAACGACCACAGGGCCGCCTAAGCATCTAAAGCTGAGTGCAATTCCGCCAAATGATAGCTGGAGGAGCTCTCTCTCTCTCTCTCTCTCTCGCTCCCCTTCGCCTACAGCTGTACGCCAAGTGTTCTCTGTGTTTTGCCAGTTGTCGAGTTTTCTTTGCACAAACGCACGCGTGGGACTTGCACTTAATTTCTTTAGGGGATCTCTTTCCATCTTGTTTGCTGCTCGTTGAGCCTGCGTTTTGGCGTTGGCCAACGCGTCGTATACGCAACAATGTTGTGCCGCACTCATTTTTCACAGCATACTTTTGCGCTCCGTGCGCTTTGTGCACTCGCATCTAAAAGTATGCAATGAAAAAGTGTGTTAACCACTAAATTGGTCTCTCTGTCCAACTGTTGTCTCTATTTAATTGTCTCTCTCTCTCTCTCTCTCTCTCTCTCTTTCTCCCTTACTTTACAGCGTTAACTTCAAGAAGAACGAGAAGGAATACCAGGCCGACCGCTCGGAGGTGCTGAAGTTCCTGCGCGAGGAGGAGACTGGCCAGTCGACACCAGGTAATGAAGCCAACTATGAGCTGGCACGCTTGCTTCTCATGCTCAATGAGGGCATCAATCCATTTGTTAGCGACAATTTGACGGATTAGTGTGCGGCGGGCGGGTTAAACAACATGGCTTCCATTGGGGGTGTAATATTACGTATACGCCGCGTATTGCATAGTCGTTATCGTTGTGGGGCAGACTGCCAATTGAGCTCGCTGCGCTCTTTGATTGTCTTTTGGCCTTTGTTTTATAAATAAGCAGCCACACATTTACAGCAGCGACTTTTTTAAAATACAAACTAGAGACCTTGAAATGCGATTTAAATCTATTATTATATTTGTATTACGAGTAGCAGTTACAGCAGCTGGGAAACATATGTAGGCAGCAGACCCCTAACATAAACAAGTTTACTATTTAGCAACTTTTTATTTGTCTTTGTATCTAATTTATTTAATATTTTTTGTATTTGTGTTTTATTTTTTTATTTTATTTTATTTTATTTTACTTTTGCTCAATGTACGCAACGCTTAGACAAAAACAAAGAAATGGACTTTCGTTTTCTCTATGTCAAAACAAATTTCTAATGCAGCCCACACAAATATTAAATATTCACAACAAAAAGAAACTTCCACACATTTTCCAATCATTTCTTTAATTTTGTTTCGCAAAATTTGATCATCAATTGAATTATTTATAGTTAGTAGTTAAAGTATTATGATTAGTTAGTTGCAACATTGACTTTTCGTGTGGCAAAATGTAAGATTTAATTAAGACTGTTGATGCTAATTGGATGCGAATATAAATTTCCAATTTGTTTACGCTCAAATATTAAAGAGTTCTCAACTCTGTTTGCCTGCAATCCATTTGCTCTCTCTTTGTCTAACTCATGTTTGTATTTCAACTCTTTTTCATACGTTAAACACACACACGCGCGCATACACACAACCAACACCAAATGGCTGCTCATCAAACACTTTTAAAAGCATTCAACAACAACAACAACAACAACTATGAGCATGATGCACCCCAGCAACAGCAACAGCAATACCATCAACAGCAGCAACATCAACACCAACAGCAACACCAACACCAACACCAACATCAACAACCACAACAACACCAGCACCAACACCAACACTATCCTCAACAACAACAACAATTGAATAACAACAACGCCACTCGTCACGTTAGTGCGCCCATCAATACACCAAAGCCCCCAAGCACCGGCGGACTGCCAACTGGCCAAAACATTTGCACTGAATGCGAACGTCTCATTACGTAAGTGGGCCACAGAATGCCGAAGTCATTAAAACATTTACAAGTAAACGAGAAATTTGCATTTGTGTATGCACATTGAGTTCATTCAATAACAACAATAACAGTGACATTAGCATTAACATTAACATTAACATTAACATTAACGTTAACACTAACAGTGTCATTAACATAAACATTAACATTAAGCATTAAGCATTACGCATTTAACAGTCCGAGATTTGAAAGTTCTGGCCATTTGGCAACTTATTTCATGGACTTTGAGTTTGGGTTTAGCTGGTCTAGCTGTTTATGCAGGGCTGCAGCAATGCAGATAGAGTTATGCTGGACAAAGATACACAGGGCTACACATAAATTAAAGAATGAAAAAAAAAAAAAAACTTGTCAAAGGCTTTTTGTAAAACTGATTGAACTTTTGTGCTGTCAACAACAAAATGGCTGCAGAGCCGCATAGCCCGGCCAATTTCTACTGGACGCAGAGTCATGCAATTGGTGGCAATGAGAGACGCACGCCGCTGCCCCACAGTCAGTTGCAGGCACAAACGCTGGCTGGAGGACGTCAGGATGAATGCATCGGCACCAATTTGCAGCAAAATACGTTGGCGCCTGCGGCAACGCACAGGCCCAGCCTGCCGGTTGCAAAGCCTCAACAGCAGCAGCAGCTGGAGGAGGAGCAGGAATTGGCTGCACAGCAAGCTGATCCGCGCAACATTGTAATGCCCATATGCCCGGCGCTGCAGGGGCCCGACTACAAGGCGGATATGGATGCGGCGGCATTGGCCGGCAATGCCAACGATGGTGTGCGCACATTGTCCGCCAGCGGACATCCGGCATGTCAATTGTGTGGCGTGGGCATTGTGTAAGGATTTGTTCCATGTTCAATGATAATTCATGCTCGTCTGCTCCTCTCTGTGTGTGTGTGTGTGTGTGTCCCTATCTGTGTGTGTGTGTGTGTGTGCACGCATTTTAATTTGCTTTTATTTCGAAGTCAATTGTTTAAATTTATGCAGTCCACATTATTATGCAGACGCCTCCAACACCTGCGACTGCAACCAGATCAGAGCAGCTTGGTCCACTCCTCCCCGTTGCTGCTGTCGTCCAGTTGGATGCATCATCAGTTGGGAATATCATCATCATTTGTATTAATTTGTATGCCAATTTAATTGGCTGCCATTGACGACTCATGAGCTTAATTCGATAATTCATTATACCATCATTTTACATATTGTTTTATTTTATTTATTTTGTTATTATTTTTATTATCACATTTATTTGGGCACTGACTAACGCGGTACGTGCTTTAAGTTGTTTAACTAACAGCAATAAATCAACAACTCAGCGATAACTCTAAATGTACATACACAATATGTGACAATCGTTTATCGATTGTTATGCTAAACACACAAAACGAGTTTCAAAAAGCTTTTCAAAACTATATAAATAAATGCAAAATATAAATGAAATTAATAATTATTAAATTTACTTAAATTATAAATTAAAAATATTTAAATTATTAATTATATATTTTTGGCAAGCTCTTGAGAACATTTCATGTTTGTTTAATTGAATTTACTAATATTTATGTAATATTTATTAACATCTCTGCTTAGTGGCGTCTTTGTGCGCATCAAGGATAAGAACCTGCACGTGGAGTGCTTCAAGTGCGCCACATGTGGCACATCCCTGAAGAACCAGGGCTACTACAACTTCAACAACAAGCTGTACTGCGACATCCACGCCAAGCAGGCGGCCCAACAACATCCACCAGCTGGCACCGAAGGCTATGTGCCCGTGCCCATCAAGCCGTAAGTCTCAATCAATGAATACACTGTAAAAAAACAAAAGAAGTGCATAGAACAATATACGAACTAAAAGAGTGTGAGTGACATATTAAGCTGCGACAACAAGTAGATTTTGCACTGACAATATTTCAACAATGCTGTTGTTGTTGTTGTTGTTGTTATAAGCCCAATTGGCCAGACCAAGCAACGCGAATATGTATATGAATATGAATATGAATATGAATATGAATATGATTGCATATGAATACGAAAATGCAATATAAATAAATGCATATTTTTGGATATGCCAAAACACGTTTGACATTTTGGCGGCAACAACGCGGCAGAGGGCGCTGAAAGCGGGGGTAGACGTATGAGGTATCTGTGGTATATTATTTGCTTGGTCTGTGCTCAGTATGCAGTTCCCCAGTTGCCCAGTGACCAGTTCTCAATTCCGATTGAATGGCAGTTTTTGCATCTGCTGTGGAGCTGCAAACTGACAACTGATTGCTGACGTGTCAGCCAACAACAACAACAACAACAACAACAACAACAGCAACGCAAACGGCAATGGTAAATTTTTATTAAATGAAATTGCAGACAAACGGCATATATATGAGATATATATCTGTATATATATACGTATATATACATGTATAGCTATGTGTCAACATTTTGTGGGCCATGTACAACAAAATATTATATACATTTACAGTTGACAGACGCGACGTCTGTCGTATGGCCAATTTGCATTGGGATTTGTTGAAGTTAGCTGTGATTTTATTTGAATTTTTGGGGCAAATGCACATGAATCGCACTTAATTAAAGGGCTCAGGTGCAACAGCATGGCTAACAGTTGGTCAATTAGAAGGCCAATGGCAATTAAAGTGCAACTTCAATATTTGTTAATCAACGTTTTACAAACATTTTTGCAGCAACACTAAGCTGAGTGCCAACACCATTTCATCGGCCTTGAGCTCCCATGGCTATGGCAGCAATGGCTATGCCAATGGCAACGCCACGCCCACTCCGGCACCGGTAAGTACCAACAAACTTGTTAACTGTTTTCTGTGCCTTGCCGTGCTAAAAAACAAGCTTGTTCGACACACAAACACACACAAACACACTCAAAAGAGAGACAGACATACAAAAATACACAAATGCACAAAGTAAATGGTCTGAGTCAAGTATAAAATGATACAAGAAACAAGAAGAAAAACGAGTAGAATACATATAACAAGCAACCCCATAAAGATGCACCTGAAGTCACTTGTCCGCCCCGCTGTTCCCATTCCCATTCCCACTCCTCCTCCTTCTCTGCTCTTCTCTGCTCTTCTCCATGTTTTTACAATCAATTTTATCATATTGCTGGCAAAATGTTTGCATAAATTTCATAGCAAAATTTCGCTTGCGGCAGACATCCATATGCTAAAATGCTAAAAATCATCTGGCCAAAAGAAAAATGCAATGTAATGCGGAAAACTTTCAACTTTCAAGGCAAGCATAAAAGAAACAAGCAACAGCAACAACAACCACAAAATTGTTAAGAAAAACGAAAAATGAACTTTAAACATTTTACAAACCGAGACACGCTTCGTTCTCTTTTGGTTACATTTCTTTATTTTTGGCCAAAAGCGATAAAAACGACAAAATGCTTAAGTTTATGCATTTGTGTGTTATTGTTCTAGCTGTCTGTCTGTATGTGTGTGTGTGTGTTTGTGTGTGTTTATTTGATAATTTCTTTGTTACTTATATGCATGCAATTATTTGTTACTAAGTATTATTATGATTGTTCTTGTTGTTATTTACTCTATTTGTGTTTTTTTTGCAGTCTTTGCTATGTGTTCAATTCAAACTTCAATTTAATCTGTGTCTGCAATTGAGCATTGCATTTAGTTGTCTTTCAATTCAGCACAACATTTGGCAATTCATTTACACTCTTTCAGGTTTAATTACATATTGATAGAGCAGCAGCAGTGCTGCAGTAAATTGAACTTTCTATTTGGTATTTATCACTGTTGTTGCACTGTCTTCACCTCTATTCTATGGCAAGGATGCAGCTCTTCTGTGTTTGCCATATATATTTAGTTGTTCAACTGTTGCTTGCAACTAAGTTCTGCTTATTTAAAGATATATAACTCTTAAATGATTCTACACTCTAAATTCTATTAAATATAAATAGATTTCAACACAAGTTCCACTTCATTTAATTTCTATTTGCTTCATTTCAATTTGCAATTATGACAACTTTGCTTTGCTATAATAATAATTATAATATTTAACATGTCCCATTCTAAGTGTAGTATAAACAATTCTTCAAAATCCATGGCTTCTCTTTATCGTCTGCTTTTAAAGTAGACTAAGTCTTTACCAGTTTCTTTCTATATCCCATGGACTACATCTGATGTGGTCTATACGAGTATAAATTTCAGTCACAGCGACTATTGCGAATTACCTGCTACGTATTGAGTGAAGACGTCTCAGACTCACAGACTCACAGAATTGTCAATTGAAATTAGGGCTGTGTTTCTCACCCACAAAATGAAAGATTCTATAATTAGAAAGCCAAGTAAATGCGGCTGTAGTAATTTTGAGCATTTGAGGGTTCAACTTAAGTATGTGCAAGTATCTGCAACTGTTGCTGTTGTGGGATTGTCGATTGCCAAAGCAGCAGCAGCAGCAGCATCAGCAACAGCAGCAACAGCAGCAATTGCCAGTTGCAATTGCAGTCAAAGTTGTTTTTCTTTTTTTTTTTTTTTTATTCTGGTTGCGGCCAGCGCATTTCTATGAAATGTGCAATGGCTGCTAAATTGCTAAATGGCTAAATGCTAAATATACTTATGCCAAGAGTTTGTTTTTATTGTTGCGCTAGGGCTATAAAAAACACACACACAGAGCTGCAATTGCAGTCAGAGAGACAATGCAGTTGAATCTTTAGCGCATTTGCGTTCAGTTTGCGTCTACGACTCGTGTCCGCGGCACGCAGCCATCGCGGATACCGCGATATTTGCAGTTCAAAATTGAATTAGTAATCAGTGCCCCGATAGAGTTGTGGAACAAAGAAACCGAAGAAACGTTGCAACGTAGAAAGAACTCCCAACGAAGTGTTGAAGCTTGTAGAAGTTTTCATTTGATTTCCAGTGTCAGTTGAAACAGTTGAAAATTGCAGTTGAGAAAAAGCACTCAGCACTTGCAGTGTTGCATAAGGAAACCTGAATTACTATGTGGATTAAATTACATTTTAATACATTTTTATACAATTTTATGCATCATTCTTATTTAGGGCGGGGAAGGAGCTAACTTTAGCTAGCGAATTGACCTTGACCTATTAGCTATTTTTAGTGCACTTTTGCCTGCATTGCTCATACGCCACATGGGTTGACAGTCGGCTTGCAATACGAGTAATTGAACACATTTTAAAGCACAGCACACACACACACACACACACACAGACATGCACACTCTCGCTTTGCATTTTAATTAACTGCCTTTATTAACTGTGCATCAATTTACATGACTCCCTCCTCCCGTCACACGCTTGCCGCCTGCTGCCTTCCGCCTGCTCCTCCTGTTGTTGTTCACGTGCGTGACGCTCGCCCGCCCGCCCGCTCGCCCGCTCGCCTTGCCCATTTAACACGCGTTCGTGTATTAACACATTAGTGCGAGCCAATGCCAATGCCAGTGCCTGAATGCGATCCAGCAGCAGAGCTGCCCCTGCCACCGCCACCATCACCCACACAGCTGTTGCAATACGAGACCGAGGAGCTGCTGCTGTTGCCCCAAAACCAGACACAAACCTCAACCTCAACCTCAGCCACACAGCAGCAACAACAACTGCAACAACAACTACAACAACAACAGCAGCAGCAGCAGCAGCAACAGGCCAGCAGTAAACATACACGCACAAACAGCAGCCTCTCATCAATTTCGAGCGGTTCCTCGTCGTCGGGTGTGGGTGGCAGCGCTGCATTGAGTCCCAGCCTGGTAGCATCCAGTGCATCCACATTATCCCTGGACATGGAACACTCGCCAATGCATTCAAGGCAAACCTCTGGCTCCTGCACATCGTTGGATGTGGGCGTTGTGCCGAGTCAGGTTGATAATTATACAATGTTGGCAGCAACATTCCCACCACCACCGCCACCGCCACCACCGCCATCATCATCGTCATCGTCAGCAGCAGCAGCCGTAGCTGTAGCCGCAGCCACAGCAACAGCAACAGCAACAGCAACATCACAGTCGAGATCCACACAAAATGAGAATGACATGAACACGCAGAATAAGAACCATAATGCGTATAATCAACTGCTGAAGCAGTATTCCAATAAGCTGCAACACCCAAGCCACCAAAACAACAACAACAACACAAACACCAACACCACAGCAACAGCAACAGTTACAAACAAACACAACAATACGGCCAAGCCATTTGCATTTGCAACAACAGCAAGCACTGTGCAACAGCAGCCCCATGTGGCAGCGTTGACGGCAACACTTGCTAATCAATTGAAATTTAATTCACATCAGGCACAAGCAACAGCAACAGCAGCAATAACTGCAACAACAGCAGCAACAGCAGTTGATAACATTAAGCAAGTTCAGGCACAGTCTGAAATAATGTCAGCCAACGTGGCGGATGAGCAATCATCAGCCATTTACGGTCAAATTAACATCAACAACAGCAACGGCAACTACAACAACAACAACAACTACAGCAACAACAACAACAACAACAACAACAACAACAACGGCGACAACATTGCGTCCACAATTCCGTCCATGCAGACATCGTCGAATGTTTGCTCCTCATCGGATCAACCCTTCGAGTATGTCACCTTGACCGGAAATGTGATACGCAGCGTGCAGCCACCTGGTAAGGGCGTTGGCGCCAACTATCGGGTAAGTAAGTCTCCAATTCTTGGCCACCACATTCTGCTCCCACTCTCTTCCAACCATCGCGTGCTACTCAAGCTAGCCAGCTGCCTGTTTGTTGTTCACTGTTCATTGTTCCTTGTTGAACCTCTCGCATTGGCAGTGTAAAGCATTCAATATTAATGTGGAATTATTCTCTCTATTTGCACTGCAGGTCAACCAGGGCTATGCACGCCCCTATGGCGCCTCTCAGCCGCCAGCGGCAGCGCCCAAGTCACCGGTGCCGGTGTCGTATCCACCACAACAGCAGCAGCAATCGCCAAGGCCTGCTGGCAATGCTTATGCCACATTGCCGCGTTCCAATGTTGGCCAACAAGGTAAGACGGCTGACGATGAGTATCTGTCTCTGTCAGAAGGTGAATGGGTTTAGTCCAGCAACAGTTACAGTTACAGATACAGATACAAATGAAACAACTGATACTTAAGATACTTTACTTACCAATGAGAAAGCGTGATATTCTGCAAGTTTTAGCTGCTTGTTATTGTCGTTGTTTATTTTATATTACTTTCTTTCGAGTGGGAGGGGGACCGAGCTGCCAGAGTTGCCACGCCGTCCACTTGTCCATACAACTCTAGTATTAATTGATATATTTTAACTGTTTGTTAAGTTAATAGATGATGATCAACGTTTTTATTATGCTAATAAATTTGCAATATAATTTAAAGAACAACAATCACTAACAACAACTCTGCCCCTACAACTTGTCGCTTACTAAATTAACTAATTGCCACAAAAGATGCCAAAGGAAAGAACTAAATAATAATAATAATCATTCTGCTGTATATATATAAATGTATAAACATATATATATATATGTGTGTGTTTAGGTCGCAATGTGCAAAGGTACAATAGCTTCAATGTAAAACAACAACAACAGCAACAATATCAGCAACAACACCAACACCAACAGCAACAACAACAATACCAACAGCAGCAGCTACAAAAGCAGCAATATAGAAACTCTTACCCAATTGGATCGAGCAATAAATATGCCACCTTGCCTGCTAACTTTAACACTCAGTCTCAGTCCTACAACAACAACAACAACTATAGTTATAACCGAGGTAAACCCAAAGCAAAGCAAATGTAGCAAATGTTGCACCAGCTTATGCACTTGCAACAGCAGCAGTAGCAGCAGCAATTTGCAACGCGCTGTTGTTGTTCTTCGCTAACCAAATTGAATTTCAAGTTCTTTAAGTTGATTTTGGACACACAACTTTGTTGTTGCTTTAAGGCTACACACACACACACACACACACACACACTCTCTCTCTCATTCATCGCTGCATAGCACAAATGCAACTGCAACTGCAACTGCAACTGCAACTGGTAGCACATGTTGAAAGTCATTTAATTGAGTTAATAACACAACAAATGCATAAATAAAAAGTGCAAAAAACATTTCGCTGACAAGACCAATTGATGATAGGTAGAAGAATTTTAAATAAGTTACGGCTATAATGCAAGCAGACGGGAAATTAAAACCGACAGCAGCAGCAGCAGCAGCGGCAACATCAACAGCAGCAATAATAACACAAATGTTGTTGCTGTTGCCAGTCGATTGGTTGTTGCGGGTAAGGAGGCTAAAAAGGGGGAGCGGTTTTCAATGCCAATGTGATGGCGAATTGTGATTGCGATTGCGATTGCGATTGCGATTGCGATTGCAGTGTTGCAGTTGGCAGTGCCACACGCTTCCGGCACATCAGATGCCATTGAAAGCCAAACCCGAAACGGCAACCAAACATAAAACCCCAATTCGAAGCCGAAACCGAAACCGAGACCAAACCAAACGAACGCTGCGTATACGTAATGCAACGAAACGAAACAATTCATGCGCCACACACACACACACACACACACACACACACACACACACACTCAAGGGAAGTAAAATAAATGTTATAAAATGTATACGTTGCAACGTTGCAATCTCTGTGGTCGCCGCACCTGCTGCGCTCCTTTTTCGGAGTACACGCACTTTAAATGCAAGGCAAACACATGCAGACTTGCACACTGACTGCCAGCATTCTGCGCACATTAACAAAATTAAGCATATTCCCTTCTACTGCAATGGATTCCCATTTGCTAGGTGTGCACATCATTTTAGCGCTCACTGTGCAACGGCTTGTACTACAAGTTGAATGTTGAATTCGTTTCACACCAGTTTTCCATGCCTCCACACACATATTTGTATATAACAATAATTGTGAGTATACATATATATGTGTGCGTGTGTGTGTGTGAGTGTGTTTGTGTGTGTGTTTGTATATCAATTACGCGAGAGCCTTGTTGGCCATCATAAAGGAAATGAATTAACAGCAAATATGGCGAACGCAATGAAAGAAATAACCAACAAAAAAAAAAAAAACGTGGTAACAATGCAATTTATGAGCCAACTCTTTTTTTGGTTGTTGTTTTGTATTAACAATTAAAAATGCAATTATTGAATGCCAAATAGCAAGTGCCCCCCACTCAAGCCGCTCATTAATCAAGGCAGCTGCCCCAAAATGCCAACATGCGGCCCGTTTGCCTCAGCTGGAATGAGGAATCTGGCATCAGGCATCAGGCATCAGGAATTCGAAATCAATCTGCTAATCAAAGCCAGAATCACGCACAACCGCAGCCATTACTTAAGTTATTTCCTAGAAGGGTATGTGGAAGGGGGGGAATTAAGGGGCTTTTGGGTTGGTTTTTTTGGCGGCATGCCGCCAAATACATAAAAACAAATCCAGTTGGCAAATCCCACAACAAGGCAGCAAGCAGGAGTTTGTGGATGTGGCAGAGCGTGGTGGGGGGAGGGCACAAAAATATGCTGGCAAACAAATGTTTGTATTACACACATAGCGACACGCACGCACAACCAAAGCACACACACACACACACACACTCACTTGAATGGCAGAACAATGTAAACGAAGGCAGATAAATTACCAGTCATTATTATCCAAACAGGCTGACATCCTGTGTGCTGCTTGTGCTGCCTCTCTCCCTCTCTCTTCCTCTCTCTCTTCCTCTCTCTCTCTCATCCTCTCTCCCTCTCTCTCTCTCTCGTCTCTGTCAGCTCGTAAGCGTGCCTGCCCGCCATGCATCAAATGCCTGGCATTCCTCTTAGCAGGACTCGCTCCTTTGTGATTTATCGTATGCATTTTGTATAATACAACTATTGTCCTGCTGCCACATTTGTCTGCTTATGCTGCCGATCAGGCTGCTCTATATTACCCCCTACTTAGCTCTTACGTATCTTACGTCTTACGTCTAACCAAAACAACAAACTATTTCAATATTTGATCAACTTTTCTGGTTTCTTTTTTTTTTTTTTGGCTACTTTTAGGTTACGGTTACCCATATAACTATTAGCCAAACTTAATGTCCTTGTACAGACAAAACCAAAAGAAAACACTAAAAACAACAATTACAACATTTACAACCATTACAACACTTACAAAAGAGCGTGCAAAGTTGTTTGGCAATACTGGTGAATTTTTTGGAAACATTTCGCAATGAAAAAATCAAAATTATATTTATACAATGCTAACACAGTTTTCTTAAGTCTTTACAAAACTTTAACAGCAATATTATAAATCATATATATCTCTATATATCTCTATATATGTCTCTATATATATTTCTATATTTTCTGAATAAAGTGCAGCACATTGTGCCCATTTGAAACTTATAAATAATTACATATTTATATATTTAATATTCTTTGTGCATTAAGTACATAAATGATAACGCTTCAGCCTAACCGCTCTATAGACTTTGCTGATATATATATATATATATATATATATATATATATATATATATATATATATACAAATACATACATGCATATGTATATCTATGTATCTATCTGTCTGTTTACTCTATATACTAATTGAACTGAACTGCACAGTTTAAGGCCTTCTCTGAGTTCGCCTTTCATTGCTCAACAACAACTTTGCATGCCTTTGGCCTACAGACAAAAGAAACGTTCTTACCAACAACAACAACAACCTGTCGGGGCTCGTTCTACTACTCCTACTTCTACTTGTATATGGCCCACAACTTTCTGTTATTGTTTCTGTCTGTTGCCAACAGTTTTTTTTTTCTTTCTTTCTTTCTTTCTTTTTTGATATGACAAAATATTTGCTATAATTTTATTTCGAATTTCTTTACTTCTTTATTACTTTTTTGTTGTTTTGTGTATATGTGTGTGTGTGTGTGTGTGTGCCAACCAACAAATTGTCTTTTGTTGCCCTGCCACGTCTGTATGTGTGTGCTGCTCTGTCTGCGTGTGTGTCTGTGTGTGTGTTTGTGTGTGCTTCTGCCATTTTCAATTTCTGCAAAATTACAGCCAATATGAAATTATGCATAATAAAAACCAATGACTACCTGTCGTCGCCATTTTAGCCTGGCCCAAACGTGGGCCGCCTTCATAAAAAATGGAAGTAACTGCATATACACATGCGTGTCTAGCACGCACACACACACACACACACACACACACACAGACCCAGACAGAACGCTAAAGAGAAAAACAAAAGCTGTCTCTGTGTGTGTGCTTGTGTGTGTGCGTGTGTGTGTGTGTGCCTGTTTATTGTTGCCCTCTGAAAATGACTCGCCAAATAAGAAATGAAAAATATATATTTTGGCCATCGCACGTCGACGCATAAAACGTCCAGCCATTCAGTCTATTTATTCTATTTATTTTTTATTTATTCCTTATTTATTATATGCGAGCATTGCAAGTGATATATTTTGTTTATGTTTTTCTTTGCATTCATTTATTGCGTATACGCAGTGTTGTGCAAGCGAAAACTAGCGCTGACTCGCGGTTATTTTTGAATATTCGACTTTAAACGGTTTAACAATAAGAAAAAAGAAAGGACATTAGTATTACAATTATTTAATAATAGTTTATATTTAATATGAATTTATTTAATTTATTATTTAATATTTATTTAATAATATTCAAATATTTATTAAATTAAACAATTATTGAGTAGACTCAATCGCCGCCAGTTGCAGTTGCTGTGCTGCAAAGATGACATGACTTATAAACACACTCAGCCACACACCCAAACACCCACACACACACACACACACACTCACTAAATAGCGTATATAGATTTACACTAATTGAGAATGGTTCTGTTGTTCCTATGATAGATTTGATTGAGTTGCATTTCATTGCTTCGATTTGCTGCAACTGATCAGCAAAGGGCTGCCATCTGTAGTTAGTTTTAGCCCTGTGCTTAGCTTTGTTGTTGTTTGCGCCGCCTTATAACATTCGCTCCGCTTTCGCCACGACCTTCACGTTGACACCGCCTTCACCTTTGCCCTTCTCTTCGTTTTCGCCATCGCCTTCGCCTTTGCCTTTGCCTTCGCGTTCGACGCCGCTTTGCCAAGTGCCAACGACTAACAAGCGTATGACTTTTATTTCTTTCTGCTCTTATATTTGCCCTTAAAAACCATCACAAAATGCAAATTGTTGATCCACACCAACAAAAAACTAACCAACAAAACCACACGCACACACAAAACGCGCATTACACCTCCCCAGAATTGGAGGAGGAAGGTTTGCAGCCGCAGTTTGAGGAGGAATGCTATGAGGTGGACGTTGAGGTTGCCTTGGCAGCAAGTCGTCGGTCCCATGGCACCAGCTTCACATGGCCGCCGCCACAGGATGAGAGTCATGCGGCTCCGACAGCGGCACCATTGTATATTGCACCACCTGAGACGCAGCATATGGTGGTGGCAAATCCAGTTCAAGAGGTGCCACCGCTGCCACCTGGCAGTGCCACCTCGCGACTTGATCCACAGCCGCAAGCACCGCAGGCACCGCTGGCAGCTCAGCCCCTACAGGCACAGCCAACTCAGCAGGCAGCTCCACAATGGCAGAGCTTCTCGGCGCCACAGCTGAGCAACCAACAGACGCAGCAGATGCAAGCCCAGGAGCAGGAATCCAGCTCGGATAGCTACACCTCGACATCGACGACGACAACAACCACATCGGAGGAATATCAACGCAAGTTTGCTGCACAGTTGCAGGCTTATCAGATGCAGCAGGCTTATGAGCAATCCGGCTCAGAGTTCGACTATCAAGTCTATTATGGCAGTGCACAGGATGTGCAGGAATGTGCATCCGGCAGGCGTAGTGCCCAGGAGTGTGTGGACTCGCTGTCAGCACCACTGAGCACCTATAAACTCATCGATATGGTAAGGGAGGTGACACCCAGCCCAGTGCCAGCGTCAGCGCCTGCTCCACTGCCTGTGGCACGGCATGTGGCATTCAACGATGAGCCCGAGATCAAGGAACTGCCGCAGTTGCACACAGAGCTGGAGACGATACCTGAGTCGGCCGCAGAGGCTGAGCAGGCAACGATTGCAGCGGATGTGACAGCCTGGGCAGATGATCAGGCTGATGATCAGGACGGGCTCATCATCGAGCAGCGTTGCCAGATCCTCGAGAGCGAACGCATGTTTCAGGGCACGCCCGAGATAAAGTTTGAAATTGCGCCAGTGCGTCAGCGTCCAGCGCCCTCCAAGATACCCAATCCCATGCCCAAGGAATGGATCAATCCTATGATTCGTGTACTGACCACAGCTCCGGATGTGCCCTTCCATTTGGTCGAGTGTCCGTTCCCCAGGCCCTGTGATGATGACTTTGAAGCGGCAGCAGTTGCCGATGCTGCCGCCGCTGAGGAAGCTACAACCACAGCCGCTGCCCCACCCGCTCCACCAGCTCCACCAGCTCCTCCTGTAGCAGCTGGTCCCCTTCCAGTTGCCCCTTCAGATACCTATGCCTCTGAGCTGCTACGTGAGTCTCCGCCACTTGGCTCTCGCCTCTCGAAGGCCATGGCAACTGCACCCGAGTTCGAGGTGCGATTTGCACCACCTGCTGCAGAGGGTGTGCCCCTTCCCGAGGAGACTGAGCCCTATATGCCACCACCCATGGACATGAAGCCCTATTTGCGTGAAGATTATCGTCCCAAGAGTCCGTTTGTGAGCGCCCTGACCACCGCCCCAGAGCGTCCCTTCGAGGGTCACTTCGATCGGGACGTGCCCATCCATTTGATAGACCTGCCCACACCCAAGGAGCATCTGAGCATGTGCGATGCCCTCTGCACGGCCCCCGATCGTGGTTACACCCCATTGAATCCCGAGAATGCGACGCAGCGCGTTGATGAGGAGCAAAAGCAAAAGGAATTGAAAAAATATGAATTTCAGGTGCTCGATCACGAGGAGGAGCTAGGCATCAAGCCGCAACCACCGGAATCTGTGGAGTACTATACAACGGAATCACAGCAGCGACGCAAGTCGTCGGCCTTTGCGGCAATGCAAGCATTCCAGCCGTCCCGTGAACCGCTTTCCTCCTCCTCCACCACGAACAACGCGAACACAGTTCCAAATACTCCGCGTGCTTCCATTGCGTCCTTGTCGAAGGATCAGAGCGATCTTGAGTACCAGAAGTACTGCAAGGCACAGCAGCGCAATCAGAAGCGACTTGACTTCTATCACAAAAAGGAAGAGGAGCTGCAGACACAACAACAAGAACAACAACAACAACAGCAACAACAACAGCAACAACAACAACAACAACAACCACAACACACAGAAACTAACTCGCTTAACTCGAACTCGCTTGTTACCGCTTCCAATGCGACTGCTTCCTCTAACTCCTCTTCCACAGTCCAACAGTCCACCAACACCAGCACGAACATCAACAGCTCAGCTTACGTCGCCCAATCCCAGGTCCAGAAAGTCCAGAAAGAGCAACAGAGCAGCCGCTCCTCCTTTTCAGCCGCGAGTGCCGCCTCTGCCTTGACAACTGTAAATACCGCTTCAATTACCGCTACCGCATCCAAATTTGATGCCCACGAGCTGATCGAGGAAACAGCTGAGGAGCTCGAACACTCTGAGGTTCTATTCCCACCACCATCCCCGCTCAGCCATCTCAAGGGCAAAGCCGTACAGTCCGGCCTCCACAAGGCCGATGCCATACCAAAGTATCAGCGCAATTGGACAGTGCTGCCCACCCAGAGTCCCATTCGCACACCGGAACCACAAGAGCTTCGCGAGAATATTCCGCTTGCTTTCGTTGATGCTCCCAAGGCCGACACTGTACATAGACCCATTGCAAAGGTTTCCGTTTCCGTGTGCGGGGGTAACTGCACAGGGTCTTCTGCACCCACGGCTGCCCGTGGTTCGATCGCATCTGTGGGCCAGGGGAAGGCAGCGGTGCAGCCGTCGGTGCCGATTATAATTGAGGATCGTTCTGGTCCAGTAACGATGGCTTTTCAATCATTAGATGAATTCGAACGTCCCGATCAATCGCAGACGCCCACGCGTCCCTACACGCCCTCCAACCCATCGATGATCAACAAGCCGGCTCCGATTATACCCTTCTATCAGACACCCGAGAAGCTCTGCTTCGAAGAGTGCTCGGCCACGCATGCTCGTGCTTATGATCAACAAGCTGCTTCGCCATTTCCGGATCGTGCTCGCTCGCCAGCACCAGGACCACCACCTAATCCCCTGGCAGCTATACGGGCACCCCGCATGAAAGAGCCGGAGTCGAATCTGCTCTCAGTATCTGGGCCTCGACTGCAGGCGGGTTCCATAACCACGGGACAGAGTTATCAGGGTCAATTGCTGGCACACTCGGAGCTCAGTTCGCAGTCGGGCAGCCAGAGTTACACGCAGCAGCCGGAGACGCTGACGGAGCGCCAGATTGGAAATCTTAATGTGCAGCAACGGGAGCAATCATCGCTGTTGCAGCAGCAGAAACAGTCGGAGTTGCAGAGCCAGACCAAGACACAGATTGGCAATATGCAGATCGAACGTAGACGTAAGGTAACCGAGGAATTTGAGCATACGCAGAGTGCCAAGACCATTGAGATACGCACGGGTTCCAAGACCCAATCACAGCTGCAATCGCAGTCACAGTTGCAGTCACAGTCACAGTTACAGTCGCAGTCCCAGGTACAGGCACAGACACAATCGGAGTCCACGGAGCGTCGTCAGTCTTACGGCCGCACGGGTTTTGTTGCCAATCAGGCAAGACGTTTGTCCGGCTTGGAGCAAGAGATTAGCAGCTTAACCAGTCAGTCTCAGGCCATCAGCGCCAGAGCTTGCACATTGGGAGAAGGCAACTTCCCGCAGCTACGTTCGCCTACGTTTGATAGCAAGTTTCCCTTGCATGCGGCAGCTGATGCGGCTATCCCCACTTATGGAGCAGCTTGCACAGCGAATAAGCTGCTGGGACCTCCACCAGGATTCGTTCAGCAGCAGCAGCAACAGCAACAGCAGCAGCAACAGCAACAGCTGCAACAACAGCAGCAGCAACAGAAGTCTGCCTTCACCTCGGGCTTCCAGTCCACATCCTCGGCGGTGTCCGCATCTCAGCAACAGTTGCGCACTCAAGGCGCCTACACGAATGCCGCAAGTTCATCGCTAACACCAGCAACATCTGTAATTGCATCGTCATCATTAACATCATCAGCATCAACATTAGCATCAAGGTCGGCGCAAGCCAGTCTAACCAAAGCTTCTGCTATTACTACCACGACTAATAATCAAGCCTGTGCCGCATTCAGGAGCACAGCATCCACTGGAGTCACCAGCTCCACTGGCAATGCCAATAATACAGCTGCCGCTGCAGCTATGCTGTCTAATTTGGCTAACAGCAATCGCAATGCTTCAATCGCAGCTCCATTGGCTCCATCGAAGCCAAAAACAACAGCCGCTGCCACGCCCACTGCGCCTGCGCCAGCGCCAGCTGTGTTTCCGCCAAATCTAAGCGATCTTAACTCAAATGTTGATGATTCCACAGGTCCAGGAGGCAAGAGCGGCGCCGCCTTTGGTGCCACATCGGCACCCAAGCGTGGACGCGGCATTCTCAACAAGGCCGCCGGTCCCGGCGTACGCATCCCATTGTGCAACAGTTGCAACGTCCAGATCAGGTGAAGAGCAACAGCAATCCTCAAATTGTTTATGATTCCTGTTTGTTGTTTATCTCCTCTTGTTAACTGAATTAACTTAAGGTTAAGATGTGAAGAAGACATCTTCAATTCCCAAACAGTTTTGTTGTTGTTTATCTGCATTTATTGTTGTACTTGTTAACTGAATTAACTTAGCGTTAAGTTGCCTATTTAATCAGCCATTTGCCGGCGAGTTCCTTGATCCGTGATCCTCGATACTCGATCGATTTAATCCAGCTCTAATGCCTTGCATGTTCTTTGTCTTAACCCCCCCTCAATGTTTGTTCTGTTTGCAGCTCCCCTTGCCAAGCCTATTAACTCGCATGCTAATCTAAATGCCACGCTGCCACGCCCCCCAAAGTCAACTGACAACGAATCGAATGCAGATGCAGATGCAACTGCCGATGCAGATACGGATGCCACAGCCATGTTGGCCGAGTCCATTGGCCGCATCAATATGGGCGAGCAGACAAATGCCTTTATGCAGGAGGCGGGAAAGATCATTTCCAATATGCTGGAGGCGCGTCTGGTTGGGAATGGCAGTGCCACGCCCTCGCATGCCGGCAGCACGTTGAGTCTGCGCAGCAACAGCAGCTCCAATCTATCAAAGAGTCCGATGATTGTGCGCAAACGCTTGGATCTTGAGGATTTCAAGCACATTGATCCCACAAAGCCGGTGGCATTGCAATC
Organism: Drosophila funebris; assembly: GCA_018901825.1. Taxonomy (NCBI): domain Eukaryota; kingdom Metazoa; phylum Arthropoda; class Insecta; order Diptera; family Drosophilidae; genus Drosophila; species Drosophila funebris. Next base: position 5,392,080 of record JAEIFK010000682.1, read on the forward strand.
GGTTGTGGCCGTGCCACCGTTGCAACAACAGAAGCAGCAGCAGCAGCAGCTGCAGCAAAAGCAGCAGGCTCAGCCTCAGGTGGCACGTGTGGATCAGCAGTTGCAAGCCGAGCTGCCCGCACAGCATCCGATGAGCAAAATACTTGATATTTGTGATAGTGGCAAGATGAGCACAGAGGCACAAGAGGCATCCGAGCCTGTGGCATACAGAAACAATCTGAGACGCACAGGTGGCACACAAGCCACACGAGCGGATCGTCGCTCGTACATCGAACCCAAGCAGAGTGCTCAAGCCGACAATATGAGCGGCAACATCAGCAACAACAACAACAACAACAATACAGTCAGCAACAATAGTCAGACAAATACGCCTAAATTTAGCGTATGCGTCAAGGCGTTAGGTCCCCAGGCCGATGCCCAGGGTCCAATGTCCGAGGAGAACGAGAAGGCCGTAAGTCAGTTGCTCAAGGATGGTAAGCGTCCGATTTGCTGTCAGTGCAACAAGGAGATCACCTCGTAAGTAGCCTGCCTGCGCCTCCCTTCCTTCCTTCCTTCCTTCCTTCCGTCCACCTGTCTGCCTTTGTTGTCGTTGTCGTTACAATCTTTGACTCCTTGCAGTCTCAGCTAAATAATTGCTAATTGTTGTACGGTTTTAACTTGTTGCAGAGGACCCTTCATCACGGCTCTGGGTCGCATCTGGTGCCCCGATCATTTCATTTGCGTGAACGGCAACTGCCGTCGCCCGCTGCAGGACATTGGTTTCGTTGAGGAGAAGGGCGATCTCTACTGCGAGTATTGCTTCGAGAAGTATCTGGCGCCCACTTGCAGCAAGTGTGCTGGCAAGATCAAGGTGAGCAACTGTTTCTCTTTCTCCATCCTTGTAATCTCTAATCTGTGTAATCTAATCTGGCAGGGTGATTGCCTGAATGCCATTGGCAAGCACTTCCATCCCGAGTGCTTCACTTGCGGTCAGTGTGGCAAGATCTTTGGCAACACGCCGTTCTTCCTCGAAGATGGCAATGCATACTGCGAGGCTGATTGGAATGAACTGTTTACCACCAAGTGCTTCGCTTGCGGCTTCCCCGTTGAGGCTGGCGATAGATGGGTGGAGGCACTCAACCACAACTATCATAGCCAATGCTTCAACTGCACTGTGAGTACACACATATGATTCGTAGTTACTTAGTTAATCTCAACTCTCTTTTGGACAGTTCTGCAAACAAAACCTTGAGGGTCAGAGCTTCTACAACAAGGGCGGTCGTCCCTTCTGCAAGAATCATGCACGTTAAGGGCACCGCACAGATCATGAATAGATCGAATATGGCTCGACTATGGACTTCAGGGATTACGCACACTAACAAACACAATTTAAAACAATTTAAAAAAAAAAATAAAAACAGAAATCAACTTATAGAGCGAGCGAGGGAGAGAGAGAGAGTGAGCGCGATGAACAGTTTTATTGAGCGAAACTCTTGAACTAATGGAATCGCCTAGCTTATTACAACTACTTATTGCAATTATCAAAACTAAAGGATGCCCAATTAATAGAACTTCCTTTTTGTTTATTTTAAATATATTTTATTTAATTTTTTTGAATTGTGCACACAAATGTTATCCTAATTTTAAATGAATGAGTGAACACACAAAACAGAAACAGAAACAGAAACAGAAACAGAAACGACACGAAATCGATAAAAGAAACGGAGAATACGGAACACAGAACGACATAATCTACCTACGATTATATAATTTATTCATCATATCATATAACCGAGTTATCTACAAGTAAAAAACACACACACACTCACTACACCTATTACTTCTTATTATTATTATTATTATATGTATTTTCACAAAAGTTATTTAGTTAAAGTGAGAAACCGATGCTGTTGACAAACCAACTAACAAACCACGCGAAAGGATTTCAAATCGCCCAAGACTCTACAAGATGAAATTAACAGAATCCGCAATCGAATTCGCATCTGTATCCGCCTTCGCATTCGCATCCGCATCCGCATCTAATCGGAACGTAGTCATTGTTAAGCAATTGTGGTTGTCAACAGTAAAACTTTATAGAATGCTTTATCAAAACTATCAAATTCATATGAAATCAATTGATTTGCGATCGTAAATTATTAAGCTACAAATTTAATTTAAATTCTACTTTAAATTTTATGTTGTAATACCTTAGCGGGTGACATCTGTAATTGATTGTAATTTGCACTAAATCAACAGATCAAGATTAATAAATTTCGAAATCTTTTTCGCGTTTAATTGCGTTTCTTTCAATGGAATGGTTTGAAGGGAAAACTTCGCGAAGAGCAGGGCAGAGCTGGATGAATACATTGGCTAACAATCTGTATTGTTATTAGATCAGGGATCATTGCATAATCACAAAGATAAAACGCATTTATATTGCTGCTATTCTAATAAGGTTATGAACTATTTCTATTTCCTTCTTCTGATAATATTGATCATATAAATGTGGGAAAATGCAGGGAAATCGAATAAGTTGTACAGGAAACTTCGTTGAACGTTTTCATAAGAATATACTTACCAATTATGTTTGAAAAATGTTTGCCAATTATCTAATGAAATCATCTAAAACTGGTTCCATCTGCAGATCTCCTCACAAACATGTGTGCCTTATAATACTGTCAATCCTTTCCCTTATGATTTCGGTATCTATAAAAAACGTCATCATACTTTCGAATAACTCTCACAATACGGTAGTACTTGTGTGTAGTTGATGTGAAGAACATAATGTCATAATCGTTTGAGGCTTCCAGTTAGCTGCCCTCACGTATTTCGTTGACAGCCGAAAAGTATGCAACAGCTTTTGCTTAACTGCTCAGAGCACACAAGCAGACACACACACACACACACACACACATGCATACACACGCCCATACATGCACACACGCACCATTTCAACAGCCAGCAGCAATTTCATGCTCAACCAATTTTTGTTGTTTTCATTTGGCATTTTTCGCAGCGATATACAAACTGTTCGACTCAGGCAGGCACTTTTCCTGCTCTTTTCCCACATTTTCATCTCCTGCTCCCGACATATTTCTCACAGTTTTGCTGGCCAATGGAATAAGGTGTCAATTTTTGTGTTCGCTCCACATTTTTGCGGTATCAAGGGGGGGGGGTGTTAATCGTTGGACCACTTACTGTGCCTTCATTTACCAAGGCCTTTCGGCCAATACAAATTTACGCTAGATTAAGCAGCATATACAACTATGCGTGTGTTAGTGTGTGAGTGTGTGGGTGTGTGAGTGTGGGTGTGTGGGTGTGTGAGTGTGATAGGAGGGTACGCCCTTTTGTTGCTGAACGCTGGCAGGCGGAAAGGAAAAACAATTTGCGGTTTTCGTAGCATTTTTTCAACATTACATTTTTGCAGTTGTTTGCTTTATACTTTATTTAGCCTTGCACATTATACAGAGGACTTTAAGTTAGTTGTAAGTAATTCTATATATATTTGTTTTATATATATATATATATATATGTATATATATGTATACACATATATGCATATATTTTATTATAATTTATTATTATTTCTTTTTCTTTTTCTGTATTGTACTTATGCACGATCTGTATCCATATCAGTATTTCATAATGATAACACACGCATTTGTTAGCATGCAGCTTCAATTTATTCATAATTAGTTAGTAACACATCCATTCCGAGTTCCACTTTCGCATCGATTCTATACAAATAAATACAGCATACTTTTTTATTTTTTATTTTGAATTGAACCAAAGCAGCTGCATATTTCAATAGACCTGATACGAAAGCGGAAGCCAACAAAGATACGTTTAATTGTTTTTGTTGTTTCTTTTTGTTTTGTTTTCTTTTGTTTTCGTTCTTTCTACATTTTGTTTATCTATTCATTTATTTAGTTTGAAACGCATTCAGAAATCAGTTTCAGTTTCCGTTTGATTCGTTATTCAAAAATGCGCGCAAAATTTGTCACCGTAGCGTTCCGTTGCGAATTTACACAGAGTTTTGTTTCTATATATATGCACATATATAGTACTTCAGTTATACATATATATATATATATATATATATATATATATATATAGCTATATATATGTGTACTATATATGTGAGATTTGGGTTTATTTTGGGTTGGGGATAATCTATACTTAACGCATGCTAGAAATGCACTCGAAATTGTTATTTACAAATCAGAATTCTTGGGGTTTTCTGCGCTTTTCTTTCCATTTTACTTTTCTATTATTTTTTTCGATTTTTTTTTTGGAATATTTTAATACTCGTATGTTAATGATAGTTCGTAATAGATACGTAGCGCATTTCTTATGCTTACAAAAATAAATTCAACACATTCAAGTACAACAAACATATCTTACTATCTAAATGCCGCTTACGCATAGATACAGAGTTATATCTAGATATATATATATATATGTATATATGTATATATGTATATATGTACTCGTATTGTATATATCTATATATTCATGTAGGAGCAGAGTTTTAGTTTTCGTATCGTACAAATAAATACCTTTGGGTTAACGAGTGTTTAAGAGTAACAAACAAACAAACAAACAAAATATATATGTATATTTATAGAATAAAACTGAGCGCTGGAAAACTGCTGAGACTTTTCGTATGGGACGCCATGTTTTCCGCTTGATTTCAGCTTTAGTTTTCTCGGACCACAGTGGGGCTACAAATGGGCCAATATATCGATCTGATCGAGTGCACTGGCCTGTCCAGGTAATTGAGCTGCCACCTGTGTCTGCGCCCTTCCACCTGGTTGCACGTTCAGACCGCTGCCGCTGCCGCTGCCGCTGCTGTTGCCGCTGCTATTGGCCTGTGATATGGTCACAATGGTCACCAGGTCTTTGGCCTTTGTCGTTGCCGCTGCCATTGGACTATCCTGGCACTGGCTGCGATTCCTCGACTCGATTTCGACAATGGCCGAGGTAAGCAATGTATTCGACTGCAGCGCACTGTAGTCAGGTAATTGCTCCGCCGATGGCTCTGGCAGGTCCTCATTGGCCAACAGGCGACCCGATGGTGCCGTCTCAATGGTCCGTTCGCTGTTTAGGGTTAGAGAGGCGGGCGTGGCATTCCTAGAGCGATAGCTTGGTGGCAGACTGTACTCTGAGCCACCCATGCTGCTGCTGATGGTGCCACCGCCACTGCCAATGCCCGAGCGCAACGTGGTCAGTGGTGCTCTGCAAATAGAAGAAGAAGAAGAAGACGAAGATTTGGATTGAGATGAAGCATCAAGTGAATGCATTATTTGCACTGTGGCTGACATGAGACAAAGTCAATGCACAAATTTGCATACCCGGGCAAACTATCTATGTACCTACGAGTGTGTGTATCTTGTATCCGTGTATGCGATGTATGCGATGTATCCGATGTGTCTATGTATCTTGTAGGTAGGTGATTTCATTTTGTCTGCATTTGACTTTGTCAATTTAAATAACAAAAGGCGCTTGGGCAATTGTTGCCTTTCAAACTGTCTGACTGCATGCAAATCCCACAGACTTCACACTTCAGTCAACAGAGCCAACAATAAAGTCAACACATAGAACAAATACACACACACACACACGCACACACACGGAGTTATAGACAAGGAAAATTGCAAGTCGGAGGTTGCAGATTTGTGAGATGCAAAAATTCAAAATTTCAAAATTGTATAAAGCAATTTGAAGTATGTAAAATTGCATTTAATTGTTCCCGACAAAGTTGCAATGCAAAAGGAAACAGGAAAACTAAGTCAGTTGCAAAGGAAACAGGCCTTTAGCTATACTCTATTTCTCTCTCTCTCTCTATTTCTCTTTATTTCTCTCTGCCTCTCTCTGACTTAATAGGCAATTTTCGCAGGCACTCGGCACTCAGCAGACGGCACTTGGGCCTCGTCTTTGTTTGTTTAATTGACTTGGCTAACAGCTTCGCAACGCCGCTATTGTTACTCTCTCTCTCTCTCTCTCTCTCTCTGTATGTCTCACTCAATGGCCTGGCTTTAATCCTTGCCCTGGTCGTGCCTGGTATGTCCTGGCCTGGGCCTGCCTGTCGCAGATTGCCTTTTAACACACGCCTGCTTGCTTATGCAATAGAAAGCCTCTTCAAGTGTGCGTGTGCGTGTGCGTGTGCGCGTGTGTGTGTAAATATTTGGCAAAATTTCACAGATTTCTTTGTTAGTTCTTACATCATTTGAATATGCCAACACATACACACACACGCACACGCACACGCTGGCAAATACGAGATCTGCCTAAAAGTATGCTGTGATTCTTTACCGCACACTTTGCATAAGTTTTTGCTTTTCTGACATACTTCTCCGTCACTTGCAACACCCTATGCTTAGTTCGCAGCGGGTATATACGCTCAGCAGCAGCAGGCACAAAGCACATTAAGCTGCACTTCAGCCTCAATTTATCTTTGGAAATATACAGCATACTTTTAGGCAGCTGTAGAAATTCTTCTTTTAACTTTAGCAGCTGCTGTTAGAAAATATGTGGAAATGTGTGGAAATTTATGTTTATCTCAATGTCGAGCATGATGATGCCTGCAGCATTTTCAATTGTTTTCCACTTCTCTACGCTTTGCCTGGACAGCAGCAAAGGCTGTTGCTGTTGCTGCTGTTGTTGTTGTTGCTTGGTGTTGTGGTTTCATTTATTGTTGGCTTTTCATTTCATTTCCATTATATGGCATAAATATTTAAGTGCATGTGGCCTTGTGTGTCATTACAAGCAAATTAATTTGCCATAAATTTGCATTTGTTTTGCTGAATACATTCATGAGTACATTCATGCTTGTGCCCATGTATATATTTTGAGTATTTTGCGTATTTTGTGTACTTTGCGTATTTAGCAGAGCGCAAATTTACAACCTCAGCCGCAAACTCAATATTTTTGTAACGCAATAAAAAGTAAACTTTTCTAATTAGCAGCCATTATGCGATCAAAGCGGCAATTATCCCGCCCGCCCCAAAAGTTCTGTCCCATCGCAGACGCAGCAGGAGAGGGGAGCCAACTAGCACTGCCACTGCCACTCCCCCTGGCCACTGTTACGGCCAACTCCCACGCAACTGTGGCGCCTCGTTTCATTGTCACTTCAATTGTTTCAATTTGCTTCATGTCTGTCTGTACACTGTCCTGTGTGTCCTGTGGAAGGCCGCTTTGGCCGGCTGGTTGTCTCCTGTCTCCTATCTCCTGGCACTTGAGTGGCCGACAATCGGATTGTTGCGTATTTAAATTGTTTGCCATTTGGTTGACTGTTTGAAGTACTCGCTTGCTGCTCAATTCAATTAAGTTGCCAATTCCACGCTGACGCCTTCCGTTCGCCCTTCGCCCTTCGCCCCACGCCCCTCAAATCGGAATCAACAAAAATCATTTTATAACACACAACAAAAGCAAAAACAAATAAAATCATTGACAGGCATCTAAAGTTTTTTGGTTGTTGCCACATTACAAAAAATTGCCAAAACTTTGTGGGGCAACCCCAAGCGATGTGTCAATGTTAACACCCCACAGAAACCGCACAAAGCCAAACCGCCAACGCTTCAGCTGATGCTGCAACCCTCGCACAGTTCAGCTCAGCACTGCCACCTTCCTTCTACTCCTACTCCATCACTCAGCTCCTTTCGCTCCTCATTTTCATTCCAACCTCGAACTGTGCGTTGTAAACATTTTGTGGTTGCAACGCCAAACTTTACAAATAACTCACAAAAGAGGGTCGTCGAGTGCGGGGGGGGGGGACGGGTGGAAGGTAATACAAACGGAAGTGAACACTTACCTCAGCAGACTGCCGGCATGAGATCGATATGTGGGTGGTGGCGAGTTACCACGCACCACTCCATTCTGACGATCGCGGTCCAAAAGCAAAAGTCTGCAACAACAACAAAAGCAAAAAAAAGAACAGAAATGTAATTATTTTGATTGTTGTTGTAGTTGTCGTTGTTGTAACTGTTAATGCCATGCGACAGGCAATGTAAGAGAAAAAGTATAAAGCGTGTGTATCTTCTACAACTAACGACTGCCATATACCCTAACAATGGCAACGTTAATGAACATACACTGAGAGAGAGAGTTTCTTTTGTGTCTCTTGATCTCTTATGATCTGTTGTTAACTGCACAATTGCTGTATTGCCAACAAGATAATCATTAATAAAAATGCAATTTATAAAGCTCAAATCTCGAATTAATGCCAAGTCTAAGTTAATTGAAAACTGCATATTAAATTGAACTGCCCTATGCTGAAATTAATAATGAATTAATGTGGTAATTGCAGCTAAGTCTGGCAATATTTAATCGATTTAAAATCATAAATTATATATAAATTGTTTTACTTTGAAGTTGAGTATCTTAATTGGAGTTGCTAGCTAAGTCTGGCTACATTTAATCGATTTAAAATTATAATTTATCGATAAATTGGTTTACTTTGAAGTTGAGCAACTCAATATTGTTGCTAGCTAAGTCTGGTTATATTTAATCGATTTAAAATCATAATTTATCGATACATTTGTTTACTTTGATGTTGAGTAACTCAATATTGTTGCTAGCTAAGTCTGGCTACATTTAATCGATTTAAAATCATAATTTATCGATAAATTGGTTTACTTTGAAGTTGAGCAACTCAATATTGTTGCTAGCTAAGTCAGCCTATATTTAATCGATTTAAAATCATAATTTATCGATAAATTGGTTTACTTTGAAGTTGAGCAACTCAATATTGTTGCTAGCTAAGTCTGGTTATATTTAATCGATTTAAAATCATAATTTATCGATAAATTGGTTTACTTTGAAGTTGAGCAACTCAATATTGTTGCTATCTAAGTCTGGTTATATTTAATCGATTTAAAATCATAATTTATCGATAAATTGGTTTACTTTGAAGTTGAGCAACTCAATTGGCATTGCCAAAGTATAATAAATAAGCATAATTTATTAGTATCTATAGTATATCTATTACTAATCTAACTATCTCTGGTTCACATATAATCTATCAGATATATATATATATATATATATATATAACAGTCTCAAGTTCTCTCTGCCAGCATATATGCTCCTTTCGCCAGGCTGCAGTTGAGTGTAAAAATGGCATTTTCAGCCAGTGCATAATTACATAATGTCATTAATTGCGCAAGGACATGCGAACGGATGTGGTTAGCCGAGCATGTCCGCAGTTGTCCTGCGTTCTTTCCATAGCCAGACACACACACTCACACACACACACACACACACAAGTTATGCGTCATAATCTCTCTCTCTCTCTCTTTCTCTCTCTTGTTACTCACCTCAGACGATACTCTTGCATGCTGGCCTGATAGGAGGGCGGCGGCGGGCGATGCTGGAACTCCGGATAGAGCAGACCATGTGGTGCACCACCACCGCGTGTGCATGGTCGTCGTCCGCAGCGGGCCAAATCGACGCTGGTGCCGAGTCCAAGGCAACTTTGCCCACCAGGTGCTGTCATCCGCCAGGCTGCACCGCTCACTGTGACCAGCACCACGCCAACGCCTGCAATGACAGAAAGAGAAACGGGTTGGGGTAGACAGCATTAGAGGAGAGTGGAAAAGAAAAAAATCAAAAGGAAAAACCATTTTAAACTGCCCGCCCAATGATTTGCTACTTGCATTTGCTATTTGCCATTGTGATTGGGCTGCACAATTTAATTAGACGTCAAACGTTGTGGGAGGCGTGGCGCGCAATTACCAGCCCCCACTTAAAGCAATTGTAGGCTCGGGTGGAGTGACCCCAGTTGCAGTGCTAGACTCAGTTTCAGTCTCAGTCTCAGTCTCAGCATCCACTTTCACTTTTTGGCAGGCAGGTCGGTGCTTTCCTTTTGACAACCAACAGCTGCATGTGGCACGGCCAGCAGCTGTAGCGGTGGCAGTGGCAGTGGCACTGAAGCATGTCATCATCTGAGACCCACAGACCTCGGCTCAGTCAAGCTGCCTCTAGCTACCTCTAGCTACTTCAAGCTGCCTCTAGCTGCCCGTCAGCTGATTAAAGCTAGCTACAATTTTATTAGCGAAAATTTACGTCGTTTTCCTGCTCCTATTGTTGTTGTTGTTATTGTTGTTGTTGCCGCACATTTTCATGAGCAATTTACGCTGAGAAAATGAAAATTAAGAGACAACAACAACTGCAATTTGTGCGTTTATTATGAGCACGTTGACGACAAAGTCGAAGCAGGCAACGATCTCCATTATAAATAAGCGACATATGAGTAGTCGTACCACTGCCTCCCTCCCCCCCTCTCAGCTCCCACCGACTTGATTGCCATTAAATTATGTAAAACTCAGTGTTACAACTCAACAATTTTTTTGGTAATTGCCGCCAGAAAATGGCGCAATGTCACGCTTCGAGTGCCCCAACTAAACGCGACCGGCAATTGATTAGAGCGTCGTATACATAAGTAATGTACAGACCCCAAACTTAGTCGTCATGCCCCTCCCTCCCCTCCCTCCCCTACCCCGCTAACCAAGTAACCCCAAAACAGAGCCAGTCCCAGAGTCAAAAACTTGAGCTGGAACTGCGAAACGTGGTGGGGTTTTGCACTTGGCCTCTCTGTATGCGCAGCGTTACGTGAGCTTGTCGAGCGAGTGACTCGACAGCTGCTGGGGCTGAACTTTAGAGAATCAAATGAATGACTCATGAATGAAGTTGAATAACGAATAACTCATGGCAAATTGTAGCAGTTGTACTTGCAAAGCATTCGTAGCATAGCATTTAATCAAATCACAAACATTTCCTAATGTTTTGATTAGTTTCAAACAACTATTTAACTAACTACAAATTAGCTAAACAAAGCAGCTGAATTAACGATTGATTGACACTTAATCACATTTGAATCTAAGTCATTAAAATTTGAGTTATATGTGCAGATATACCCTGTGTTATAAATGGGCAAAAATGGGTATAATAAGGCAGAAGAAGGCACCTGTGACCCTATAAACTATATATATTCTTAATCAGTATTAATAACCAAGTCGATTGTCCGCCTGTCTGTATAAACGCGTCGATCTCAGCCACTATAAGAGCTAGCGACACCACATTTGGCATGAAGTTTGCTGTATAACCTCTTCAGATCGAGTTTATATTAGATTTTCAATACCTTCCCCCCTCCTTGGCAAATTATTATGAATTATGACCACATTTCTCAGATTAAACCCTTATAACTTAGCAGGTGCGTAAATAATATCATATAAAAGCAGTCCTGAAAGTTTGATTAAGTTCGGTCTATAAATAAGAGACTTAATTAGAAAAGAGATATTGCATTAAATCTCCTGCGCTTTGCTCTTTGCGGGTAGCACTTGCGTGCGAGCGAGACAGCGAACGACTGCGACACTGTGCATATGTAAATGAAGTGTAGTAACACTCATTTCAATGATTGATCAGTTAGACTCTTAGTCAGATTCGCACTTCCCAACTTCCCAGCAAAACTTGACACATCTTTGCCATCAGTTTCTGTTTACATAATGATCAAACACTGATACTGATTCAACTAAATGGTTCGACTACACCCACAGCAAGTCAACAATGATATTTACTATCTATCGGTCTTTATACCATACCATTATGTAGCTGATAAAAACTCGTAACCGGAACTAAATGCTCTTACAATATTGACACATTTAGTGTCTTTACAAATTTGTTTGCTCTTCGAACTGGGTCAGGCAGACAAGGGGTATCCCGCTAAAAAGGCCAACTATACTATAGAGAAACCCCGCTAATAATAACAACAAAGGCTGTTATAATTTGTAGAAATTGTTGTTTGTGGCAAATAGACATACAACAATAACAACAAATGCACAGACAAGTAATGGCAACAAATGTGCGACTTGTGTAAACATCGTGAAAAGGCGACGCAAGGTTTTCATGCCATTTTTTGTGGGGCCTCATCAATTGTTCGAGTTTTGCCCATATGTGAATGAGTACACGCTCACACACACACACACACACACATGTATATATACATATTTATTATGTAATACATTTGTGTAGATATGTGGGTTACTATTTACTTACCAATCATAAGAAGAGCCGCCGTCAGATGGGAGTTTGGTGGTCCAGCGAGCCCTGTCGCTCCCAAAGCTGCACCGCCAAGGGCGCACGCCACGCCCCCCAGTGCGACAACGGCAATGAGGGCGCGCAGCGGCGGTCCAGCAAACCATTGGCCACAACAACCTTTACCGGAACGCTCCGAGGGGGATCTGCAAAGAATAAACAATTCTTTTGTTAGTTTTCAGCTGCAGCTGGTAACAACATTTTTGGGCAACATTTTCAGAACAGAAATGAGCATAGTTTGGCCAGGCCAAGAGCAGGTGGGCAGGTGGGCAGGTGGGCAGCAAGGACACTTGCACACAGGACCAGCAAAACCAGGAAAATGGCCAACATAAGAGACAGAGACAGAGGGCCAAGACTGGCAGCTGTTTTGTTTCGTGGCGCGTGCAAATTGGCAGTGGCAAGGCGAAAAGGCAACAAAGGCGCAGCGAGTGTGCGACAATTGTTGTAATGTTTTTGATTTATGAGCTGAAAGACCAAAATTTGCGCACCGAACACAATAAAACAGTCAGACAGACGACCAGACGACCAGACGACCCGACGAACAGATGATGACGTTGCAACTGAGAAACAGTAAAGAGAGGATGGTACATAGGAAGGGTAATAGGAAGGGGAATGGGAATGACGATGAGGTTGAGCTGATGCTGATGCTGATGCTGAAACTGAAGCTAAAGCTGGAGGTTGCGAATGCGGATGGCCAACAACGTAGAACATTTTGCGCATTTGCCAGGCAACACACAAAAAAGGCAGCAAGGACAATTTATGAGACGCAGACGCTGCAGGAGCAGCAACTAAAGACGTCGACCACGATGCACAGTGGGATAGGCGGACATTGCAACGGTCAGAAACGCACTCAGACTATAATTAAGTCTGGTAAATATACTTTTATACACCTATATAGTTATATATGTATATCTGATATTAATACATCTTTAACTTATGCTTAGATTTCACAAAGTTAACAAAAAAAATTAAAGTTAAATTATAGTTTGATAGTGTCGACCTTGATAATACAAATAACACTATGCTTAAAGTGACAATGAAGTTCCGGGTTCAAATTCTAGTCTATAGATCAAGCCAAAATAATAACATAATAGCTAAAGCTATTTATAAGTGAGTTTAATAGCTTAAATAATAAGCTGGAAGAGGTTTATAAATAAAATGGGAAAATAATCTAAAAATAATTGGTCATTTATATTTTTGACTGCGCTTAAATTAAACCATTTCTTCTTATTTTTATCTTCTTTGAGTGTAATTTATCTTTGAAATTGTATAATTGGTCAGCTATGTATAATATTTCACTCATAGGAGGTAAATAGATGCCACAGTGCAAGGATGACGACAGAGACGACGTGTGTGCGTAAATTCATTAGGACACAGATACAGACAGAGGCGGAGGCGGAGATGGAGACGGAGACGGAGACGAAGCTATAGACGCCAAAGAAATAGACAGAGCGAGAGAGAGAGAGAGAGAGAGAGCGAGGCAGGGAAAGAGACTCGTTTAAGGATACACGGACACAGGCGGCATTTTCTTTATGGCCACAGACTCTGGTGTGTGTTGACAACCCCTTAAGGGGGTAAACGGGTAAACGGGTAAACGGGGGGAGGGGTGGAGGAGCACACTCTGTGAGCACAGGGCTTGCCAAACAATTAGACGCCGAAATATTTATAGGCGAGCAGCTGCGTCCCAGTCCAAGCAATCTCCAACCCCCAGCCACGACTTCAATAAGACGAAGAAGAAGAAGACTTGAACAGAACCCCCCCCTGAATCCAATGGGACGTTGCCCACTTTTGTGTCATCGAAGCAATTTAAGCAACCGAATGATAAATTGTTGGAAAATTACGTGCATAAAAAGGCAAACCGGCTATGGCCGGAAATTTATGTTTAATAATTTGATGTTGTCGCCGGAGGATTTTGAGGATTTTTATGATGCGCCATTAAATGTACACAACTCACTTCCTCTCTGTCTCTCTCTCTCTCTCTCTCTCTCTGTCTATCTTTCTCCCTTTGTCTCATTCGGTATGTCAAAAGAAAAGGGTGTTACCTGAGGCCTCACCCTGTCGTCAACTTGATCTATCTGGGAACCATGTGAGCTGTCCCTGAACTGTGTTCCTCCGAGGAGGCTGCAAAGCTGCAAGCTGTGGAGTTCAGAGGCCGCGGCATTAATGTTTCATCAGCTGTCACGGCATGTCATGATAAATAAGATCTTTTTAGCGCATCACACTCATACAACACACAGACCTTGTCGGAAATGAGTACGCAAAATAGCAAAGCAAAAGGTAAATCGGTCAACGAGAAACAAATGAAAAGAATGAAATAAGCAGAGCCAAGAGGAAGAGCGTAACAAATACAGACTTCAACTCCAGAGCTGTTATGATTAAGTATGCAACTGTATAGTAATTACAAATTAAGTTAATTTCAGTTGAGGAACACAAAGCAGATGTAAGCCAACAGTTCAATGAGAGTTTTTACTTTCTTATTTGAATCAGAGATTTCTCTTTTACAAATCAGAAAAGAATAAATATATAGGGAAGTATATAGAGAGATATTTATAGTTAAGAGCTTGACAAAAGCTTTGACGAGTTACTGTAAGGCAAAACAAGCGCATCACTGGAAAACATACGACCTTACATTACCCTGTACTACCCGTACCAGAGTCTCTATTAAAGTAACAAGCAATATATATATATATATATATATATATATAATATACAAATAAAATATAAGAATAATATATATTTGTATATACTATAAATATATAAATTATAATTACTATAAAGTATTATATACTTGCACAAATATTCACCTAGATATTGTTGTTGTAGCTGTTTATACGCTGTGCCCATTAAAAATTATCATAAGAAGGGTATAATAAGTTTTCTTTCTTTATGTAACGAACTTATATGAAACTTTTAGAATTATTTAACAAGATTATTGTTAAAACACATGTAAAGTGTTTAGGTTTGTTAAGATTAGCTGCTGAAACAATATTTATGTAGATAAGGTATACAAGAGCTAATATATCCCTTATATATATCTATATATCTTGGAACAGCTTTTGCTGCTTAGTTTATTACACTTTTTAGTTGCACTTTTACTCTTGCTAATAGGTTAGCTAGTTGAAATTGAAAATATAATTAGAGTTCAATTAGATTTCCCATTTTTACAGGCTGTTCAAGTTGCTTTATACTCTTTGCTATAATTAAGTTTTTAATATAACTTTTGGGGATTTCCGCAATAAATGAATTGAAAATGAAATGAAATGAAATGAAAAGAAATTGATGCAAACTGAAAGCTGTGATTAGTGCAAACTCTTAAAATCTTTACGATCGAAAACGTATATTAAACTTTGGCTAATTGTAGAGGGGCAACTGCTGGAAATTTATGGTTGGCTTTTACGACCCACCCCATATAATATACGGATAAGCAGACTGTTGCACACTGGCTTGACTTCCTTTTACAGTTATTGCGAATGCAACGAAATTTTAATCAATCTTATTGAAAAAGTGCTTATCGAAATGAACTTAACTTTATTGCTGTTGCTGTTGTTGTTGGGCAAACTATGAAATTGCTTAATCAATTGAAAATTGTGCAGTCGCTTGTGAATGTGACGCTGACAGCCGGAAAAGCCATCATTTAAATGAAAAAAAAAACTGTTGCAGCAAAATGGAAAGTTTTCATATTACTTATTTTCATTTTCATTTTCATTTAACGGCATGAAAACTGTGTCAATGTTGGCATATTACAAATTGCAATTAATTAATTATAAATTAAAATGCAGTCGGCCATTAATGTTAATGCTGATTGACTGATTGATGGATTGCCACACTGATTGACAGACTGACTGACTGACTGAATGACAAACTGAAGGACTGACTGACTGCACTGACTTACTGTCAGTTAGCTGCTTCTATGTTCGGCTGCCTTTTGTGATATACTTGTTTACTAAGCTGCCCCTGAACTACTTTGAGACAGACAACGAACACGTCAGACGAGCGGGACGAACTGACAGACAGACAGTCGAGACGTTCATAAGTAGCTTCTGAGTTGAAATATACTCGATATTAAGCTGTATATTGCCATTGCAAACAACAACTGCGCAATTAGTTGATGAATTAATTACCGCACGCAAGTTTCACCTGCAATTAACAAACCTAACTACACTAAATTTAATTAGATCTTCGATATCAGGTGTGTTGCACTTAGTTCAGCCTCATTTGCCATCTAAATTTAAAGTATTGTATTGTATTTCGATGCTGTTTGCTTGCTGTGTTGCTAATTTGACGTTAATCAATCATCTTGTTGGTGCAACACACACACACACACACGTTTGCCAGCGGCTTCTTTGTTGTCGTCGGTGTCTGGGAGGTCGTTGCCACCTCGGCATGGGGCCTCTGCAATTTGAATTCTCTTTACAATTCAACTCAGAAATCATGCAATCATACAACAACAACAACACAACACAAATGTACTGCGTGTACTTAGAACTTGTGGCTTAGCTGTGGGGGGGAGGAGGCAGTGGGGGACAGAGGGCAATGGCAAAGGGCATCTAAGTATGCAAAGCGAACTGAAGCTGTGGGAAATGTGGCAGCGTGCAGAGAGTAATTGATGAAACTTTGCCACATCAAAGAAAATGACACAAATTCTATGGAGAAAATATTGAAAATATGTCTGCAGAAGTCTAGAGTTTTCCTAATAGAGTAATTTCAGAGACTTTTCAAATAGAATTACATAATTACTTTAGGCCAACGTTAAACTATTTCAAATAATATTACAAGAAAATTACTAATTGCTGGAAAAGTATTTGCTAATTGAGTAGAATCACGGCTGTGTTGTCTTAGTGCCTTATTTAAATTTATAACAAATAACAAAGCGTCTGGAATTATCAAATTAATAATTGCAAAGATTGTGAAAAGAGAATGACACAAATTGCATAATGAAATATGAAAATATATTGTATAACGACTATGGAAAAGTTGGGCTATTTCCTTATACTGGAGTCGAAACGAAGCAGAGTCTGTAATGGCCTAAAGAAATCAGCAACTGGTGCATAATTAACACGTCTAAAGACAAAATGAAAAAAAAAAAAAAAAAGAAAAACGGAAAATAGAAATGAAAACTTTTGGCAGGCACACGAAACTCAATATAGAGGCGGGGCTGCAGCAGAGGCGTGTCATTGTAGACTGCATTGAGGTGCAAACAGACACTAATTAAATAAAATAGAAAATGAATTCGCACACAGAAAGCGAATTTTTGTGTATTAAATAAATTAACATAAATATTTTATTTATTATTATTTTGCTTTTTGCTGCAGCAACTTTCACCTCTCGCACACTACCTCTCTCTACCTCTCTCTCTCTCTTTCACTCGCTGTCTATGGAAATTGCATAATACAAATGCATAAATGAGGCAATCGACAGGCCAAATAAATATATATATATATATATAGATATTCATAACTCTAGTCAGTGCTTATAATTAGTGCAAATATAACTAGGCACCTAGAGATAATAACATTGGCACATTTTCTTGGCCAACAACAATAGAGCAGAGAGCAGACGAATGGCGAGAATAAAGCGCATGGAAAATAGCAAATTAAATAATGATTTTTCACAAGAGCTGCCCAAACAGATGAATAGATGGATGGTTGGCTGGTTGGCTGGTTGAATGAATGAATACAATTTGAGTTGGAGTTGCCAGTTTTCAGTTGCCTGTTTTAGGCTCCAAAGCTGACAAAGCGTTTTCTGTTTCGCTTTTTATTTGCTCGAGCCCCAATCCAAGTGCCCGAGAGTGGACTCTGTTGAACCGAACTGAGCTGAGTTGGGTTTTAGCATTAGATTGCTCCACTAAATGTAAGTGGGCGCTTATACATACACCAAGCGCAAAAAGCCCAAAAAAGCCATTTTCAACTTTCAATCAGTCACCCCTGCACCTCTTGCGCCCCCGCTCCCACTAGTTTGGCCTGACTGAACCCCCAAAAAAATGACAACAAAAAAACTGTAGGCATAATTACAGCGCGCTTTTCAACTTTACCGCAGTTCTGATTTGTAATGGAGTTTGTTATTCTTTTTATTTTTTTTTTTATTTTTTTTATCCAGTTTCTTTATTGTTTTGTTGTGTAGACTTTTTGTTATTTGGCATGAAATTAAGACACCTTGATTTTCGTTTCTCAATTGTACCCGAAGCTAAGCGAATTAAGGCCTTTAATTCTGTCAGAGTTTCAAGCAGCAGCCGCTCAGATAATTCATCATTTAATGGCAAATTCATTTAATAATAAATATAAATAAATATATTTTAAATAGAAATAGCAAGTCTTAAGAATTTTAAGTTAGTTTCATAACTCTTTTATGACTTAAGTATTAAGTTTCATTTGCTTTTTTGTTCTACGGCTAACATTTCGTTTTATTAAACTCCAGCAAAGTTGCAGCAGAGCTGAGAGCTCAGGTGTTTTATTAAATTTCATGACACTGCGACAGCTTTAAAAAAACTTCAAAGAATTTTTGATCAAAAGACCAAAGAGAAAGACAAATCAGTTGATGGGGTAAGTGAGTGGGAGAGAGAGAGCGAGACAGAGAGAGAGAGAGTGAATAATACCCAAACATGTCTGCTTAAGTCTGTAAATGTAAGTAAGTATCTGTCCAGAGTTCTTATAAGTATACTCGTTTGTCTATCTCTGTCCGTGCTTTGCTCTCTCTCTCTCTCTCTCTCTCTATTTATCTCTGTCCATCTCTTTTGCTCTCCGACTCGCTGTGTGTCTCTGTTTGGGTTAACATAAAATGAAAACCAGTAGCTGCTCTTGCCTGAAGGCAAGTGGGAGCCGCATTTGAGTCTCAGAACATGACATTCACCCAACATTAAAATCGCTACTTCTATTGTTGCTGTTGCTGCTGCTGCTGCTTCTGCTGTTTCTGTTGCACATAAAAAAAAAAAAATGAAAGCACACAGACGACTATAAAATATCCAAGCAAAAGAGACAAAGTCACGTTGGCTTTTGTGTACTTAAAGAGCAGCTAAAATATTAGAGTAAAAGTAACAATTTCACACATATCCACAGAAACTTCTGACCCACTAAACTGCAGACTCAAGACGAAGGCTTAGGTGTGCGGGCTGGAGGGTTGGAGTGTTCCGAACTTGGATAACGTTTTCCCAACTAAACTGCAAAACGCTTTGACGCTTGACTGACGCCAAAGCCGAGAGTCGAGTTTAGTTTGGCTCAGCTCAGCACAGCTCAGCACAGTTCAGTTCAGTACAGTTCAGTTCAGTTCAGTCTAAATTGCAGTCGGCTGTCTTCAGCGCCTTCACGCCTCACAGTTTATATTAAAGTGCCGGTGGGCGTAACACACGAGCACGACTCTGATATGCCCCAGGCAGACAGACAGACAGACAGACAGACAGACAGACAGACAGACAGACAGACGAACCGAAAATACAAAGTTAACTTGTCGAGTTACTTGTTGTTGCGCTAAATACTTTTTTTGCTTAATGACACCAGCTGAAACTTGCACTTAATCCAGCGCTGTTGAAGAACTTGTTGAACTTATAAAGTTCAATTCAGCTTAAATGAAGTGGTCAAGTGAAGCACACTGATCAGCACTGATAAAAGTTCGATTAATCTAACTTCAAGCTGTCAAATTGATTAATAGTTAAACTACTTAAGCGTACATTTACAATACAATTAGTTCATTGAACTTTAAGCTGTCAAAATAACTAAAAGCTTGCTAACTCGGCTATGTCTTCTATAATTTCCTTAGCTTAATTACTTTGTTGTCTATTTATAATATATATATTTAGAAGTTTTTGTTAAGAAATATTTAAATGAGCTTTTAGTTTGTCTTAAAACTTAAGCTTTCTTTTATAAATATATAAGTTTACAGATGAAGTTCTTAAAAAGGGAGTAAAGTAAAGGCAGCACAGTGTAATCCAAAGCTTAATGCACACTTTCAGCTGCTGTCATTTGAAACTTTAACAGTTGCCAGTTTGAAGTTGCAGGCTGAGAGTTGCCAGTTGTCAGTTGCCAGTTGCCAGTTGCCAGTTGCCTTGTTGGCTTGTCTATGTCACAAGGTGCCGCAGAGTCTCGCAGTCTCGTTGTCTCCTAGTCTCGCAGTCCCATTGTTGGCCAACTCTGGAACATTGTCTTTGATATCTTTTTGCGGCCATTGTCGTGAACTCGCTCGTAAGTGAGCTTAATGTGCGCGTAAAAGATTATATGGCAAAGTTGTTGCTGTTTGCTGGCACTGTCCATCGATGGCAAAAACTGGGGCTATAACATGCGGACAAAGTTTGCCAAGCAGCGAACGCGTTTATTGCCAATTTTTGAATGCATAAAACGCAATCATTGCACTGCCAACAAAAATGCCGCCCACACACACACACACACACACACACACACACAAGGCAGAGCAAATGGAAAGGGAAATGAACAAGAAGAGAAGTGCAGAAGGGAGGGGAGGAGGAATTTATATAGGGCAGCATGCCAAGTGTAAACTGTGGCACTGCAGACTCACAAGCTCACAGGCTGCAGCCAGCTGGCATAATATGTATACTTAATACTTCTATATATAGTATATATATGTATATATATGTATATATATGTACATATATGTATATATTGTATATATAAATGTCACCCACACACGATTATGGCAGGAACAAGTGCCAAACATCGTGACCAGGAATGAGAACTGAGACTGCGACGGTGGCTGCGATTGCCACGTTGACAGCAGCAGCAGCAACTACAACAGCAACAGCAACAACTACAACAACGACAACTGAAGAGCTGCATTGAGTTTGAGGCATTTCTAATTTCAGATCCGTTTCTAATTTCTGGCTTTCATGTGGCACAGTCATGACTATGATGGCAACGTTGTTGGCTGCCAAGCATCCGGGTTGGCAATTACTTTTACATGTTGCCAATGCGACAGCAGCAACAGCAACAGCAGCAGCAGCAGCAGCAGCTACCGCAGACGCAGTCAGCATACGAAAGAACCGCAGCCAATGTGGCGCGCACACACACACACACACACACACACACAGAGACAACACGAAACGCGCTTAAGTGGCTGCGTCATTAGGCTCCAAAGGCTGCTGCTGTTGTTGCTGCTGGCCGCTGTCATGTTGCAAGCGGCACATACAATGACAGTGGCAGCCAGCAGTCATGGATCGCCCCGTTTTGTTGCTGTCGCTGTAGCTGTATCTATGTATCTGTGTATCTATATCTATGTGTATGTATATATATATATATATAAATTAAATTCTTAAATTGCTCGTTAGCTCATGATGAGGTTGGTTCATTCATTCATGCAGTTGTCGTCGTCGTTGTCGTTGTTGTTTCTCTCGCATCGCTCTATGATGGGCAACAATAACAATAATCATGCCAGCAACGACAACAACAACAACAATAGTAACAACAACAGGCATTGCGTTGTTGCGTTTGTTGTCGCTCTTGGCCATTATGTAGGTCATTTCAATTTGTTGTTGCTGTCGCTGTTGTCGCTTTTGCTTTTGCTTTTGCTTTTGCTATTGCCTTTGTTCTTGTTATACCCTGTACAGGGATATATTAACTTTGTGAAAAAAATTTTTGTAACAGGCAGAAGGAGTCATCTCCGACCCTATAAAGTATATATATTCTTGATCAGCATCAACAGCCGAGTCGATTGAGCCATGTCCGTCTGTCTGTCCGTCCGTCTGTCCGTCTGTCCGTCTGTCCGTCTGTATGAACGCGTCGATCTCAGCAACTATAAGAGCTAGAGACACCAAATTTGGCATCAAGGTTCCTGTATACCATACGCAGATCAAGTTTATTTTAAATTTTGGATACCTCCCCCCCTTCCCCCGCAAATCGAAAAAAACGAATAATAGCCACATTTTTCAACGTAGATACTTCTAACTTAACAGGTGCGTTAAGAATGATATGTAGAAGGAACGCTGAAAGTTTCATCAAGATCGGTTTGTAAATAAGACAGATAATCAGCAATAAAAGTTATTTTTCCACGGAATCGTAGAGCAGCAGGCAGCACATGTGTGCGAGCGAGACAGCGAACGACTGTGACACATGCGTCTGATTACCATGTGTGCATATTTGTGCGAGCGAGATAGGGAACTATTGCGACACAGGCATAAGTAAATTAAGTGTCGTAACACTCAGCTTTTGATTGAATATGTATAAATAAGTGACAGTTAGCTGCTATAAGCAAGCAAAGAATTCATATGCAAAATGAGAGTTTCAAAGGGGTTTTCTTTAAACACCTGTTATGTTCTTACTTTTATTTTAATCAAAGTACCTATTATCAACATCATTTTAATATAGAAGCCTGTACAGGGTATTATACTGTCGAATGCGGTCGACTGTAGCCTTTTCGACTGGTTTTTGTTTTTCTTTTCGCTGGCTCGTACCACAGCCTCACATAGACACAGTCTCCCAGTGCTACCTCTATGCCCCCCCTCGCAGTGATTTCACTTGGACTCTATGGACGCTTTTAATATCGCAACGATGGCATCTTCAAGTGATTTAATTTAGCACCAAATGGATTTTGTGTGGCATTCTCTTGTGGGGCATGACTAAAATACTTAAGCCCGCTTGTGCCACACAAATTATGTGCACCACTGTATGCGGCATAATTTACAATTATTTAGCAACACAGAACTAGAACTCGTTGAGTTGTAGCTTAATATGTTTTGCATTGAGAAATTCGACAGTTGAACTGGAACTGGATTTGTTATTATTATTCATATGTATTCGTGAATCAGCAGTGAATCAATGACTGAGTCGACTGCATTTGAGCAGTTTATGATATTAACAAAGGTGTCGATTGCCTTTTTGAATTATATCAAACATAAAGAAGACAAAGACAAACCCAATCGGGGATATAAATTCACGCCTTTGCAGTGACTAATCGAGAACAGCTGATATGCTACACTGTACTACAGACTTGTGAATAATACATTAGTGGCATTTAACTGCTATTCAATGTCATGTCAATTGCAACAACTTGGCTTTTTACTTGCATTCAAGTTAATAACATTTGTCTCTAGCTTAATACGCTATCTAAACTTGATGTAAACCTTTATTTAGGCCTCTTGCGAGTCTCAGCCTTTAACAAATCTTGCACAAGCTGAATTTCGCCATAAAGCAGGCTAGTCTATATGTATTGTGTTGACCCTGTATTTAAGTAATTATTAAATTTGTTATGTGGCTGTCGTGAATTATGTTTATGACACCTGCTGAAATGTGGCATGGGATATCATTAAGTGTAAAGCACTTACAGTTGCCAAAGGGCGGAAAGGGAGGGACAGACATCAGTGTGTGAAAGTCCAGACTGAAGGGACAGCAGTTGCCATATTTACAGACATTTATCAGTTGAAGTCGAGAGAGAGAGAGACTTAATGACAGCAAAGCATAGTATAAGCAGCAGGACAGTGCTTAAGAGTGTTGGGAAAATTAATTGCACGACACGCAAAAAGAAAATCCACAAAGGAAAAGCTTTTGTGCAAGTTTATTTTGATATTTGCCATGTAATTGCAGCTAAATGCATTCGCTTTTCACAGTCCAAGTTCGAGTCTTGAGTCTTGAGTCCATGTCGAGCCCATTAACCCCATTTGTGTGGAGAGTTGAGTTGTTGAGGAGCTGCCACAGCAATTTGCGATGCTGGGGCCCCTCGTTTATCATTGTGGCAGCCACTTATGGGTCGCATCTCAAGTCGCTCTCTCTCTCTTCGTAGCTCACTCTATGAGCTGGGCCGCCAATTAAAGAAAATAATTCAATTCAGATTCAACATCAGCTTCAGCTTCAGCTTCAGTCTCAGTTGCAAGTGGCAACTGAAGATTTCCACAAATTGAATTTGCAATAAGCCAAAGCGCCAGAAAATTGTGGAAAAACTGAGGAAAACTCAACACACACAAAACCAATAACAGCGAACAATTCAAATTATGCAAAAACTTGGTTGGCAAGCGCAATTTACTGCGGAATTTGTACGCCAAGAACAAGACGAATAGACGCTGCACTGCAGAGTGTGCACGACTTGTCGATACCCTGTAGTTAGGCTTGTTTTGGCAACAAGCTCTGCAGCTGCTAAAGACTGCTTAAGTTATTAAGTGAGATTAATTATGAAGTTAAATTTAACCAGCCACAAGTTTAAGCAAATTCTTGGCCACAGCATTTCGCTTAACACCGTGCATACCCATTGCCAACTATTTGCCAGGGTATCTGCAGCACTCAGAGAACAGCCAAGACTCAGATTGGAGATTTCTGCTCGTTGTTGGCACGAAGGTCACCCAAAATGGCCAATAAAATGAAATTCCAGCGCTTTGCCAATAAAAATGCAACCCATTTGAAATCGTTGACAAATCGAACGGTGCGTGGGGATCGAGATGCTACGACTACGACTCCAGTTGGGATAGAGGGGCATGAGGTGTGGCAGGGCGGGCATAAAGTTTGCAGCCGTCATTGTTCTAAAAGTGCTTTAGTAGTTTCGGAGGCGTGGCAGCGTGACTCTGCCACTAACTGCAAATGTTATGCGTAAAGCAAAAACAAACAAAAAAAAAAAAAAAATAAAGAACGAACGAACTTAAATCGTTCGACTTGGATTTTTTCTCGAGTGCCGCACGGTGGCTTCCAATTGAGTTTATTCTCGTCTCGGTATTTTTTTTTTTTTTTTTGCATTTTTTCTTTTACGTTTTTTATTTATTTTAGCCAATTTGATGCGGCGGATTTGGCGTTTGTTTTTACGACATTCGAGTGCGGGAAGTGGCAACTAAAAGGAAGAAAAAGACAATGACGAAGAGGAGGACAAGGCGAGACAGGAGGAGGAGCGGTAGATGCAGGACGGGCAGCAAGCGTCCTGCCATGTAACGGAACATTTTCGTTGGCATTTCCTCTCTCTTTCTTTAGCTGCCGGAAATTGCTGCCATCGATAGCCGGCCTGACCCGACAACGCCCACGCCCACGCCCTCGCCCCCACGAATGGGCCTCCTCATTCATCCGCATCGCAGTGCAGACGACACTTTGGCAATTTATTTCGATTGCGATTTCTTCGTCTCGGAACTTGCTATGGTTTGTCCTCTTCGCCTGTCCTCTTCGGTTCTGCAGCTCCACCTCCAGCTTCAGCTCCCGCTCCAGCTCTGGCCTGGCTCTGTCTCAGGCTCCTGTGGCGCGATTTGCATAAGCGCCAGTCAGCCAGCCATGAAAATGACACAGCCAAAAAAAAGAGATTGTGAGAGAGAGAGAGAGGAGGAAGTACGGCTGGGAGGTAGAGGCAAATAAGATTAAGACCAAATACAAATCAGTGCATAATTTTTCTATTAAACATTTGCCACTGCCCAGTTTTTTGTAGGTGTATCTCCAGCTCCAGCTCCAGCTCCAGCTGTGTCTGTCGCTGTCGCTGTCCACCTGCACCCACTTTATAGCTAGGTCACGTCGCAGATCCTGGCACATGCTGAGGCATCGGCACCGGCACAGGACACGTTTCATTTGCCGCTCACTTTTTCAATCTGTGCGCGTTTTATTTTCAATTTTTGCCCCCGACTTTTGGGGCGCATTAATTTGATGGCAAACGCTTAGTATTCCCCCACCCCCCGACACACCCACTCATTCACTCATCCTTGCCCGATAGGTGCATGACGTTGCCACCTAGTTGCCATAGTTTGGCAGCCCTGGCAAACGGAGGTGCCCCCCTCCCTCAGCATATGCAAATTGGAATTTGCGCGAAAGTCGCGCCAAATGAAAAGCAAAAACCGATTGAAATGAAATACACGACAGAAATTAAATGAAATACGTGGGACAAATGTGAGCATATTGTTGTTGTTGTTGTTGCTGCTATTGTTGTTGCTGCTGCTGCTGCTTTTTCTCTATATACTATAGTATGTCATACATATTCAATAACAACAAAATGCAAATTTGCAAATGTCTAAAATGGAAAGTGAAGGCAAAAGCGAAAACGACTGAGACCAAAAAGCAAACAACAAATGCTGGGGGGTCAGCGGGTGGCGGTGTAGGACAGAAGAAGGTGTGTGGTGTGCGGTGTGCGGTGTGCGGTGTGAAGGGAGTAGGGGTAGGGGCTAACAGACAGACAGAGCTGCATAACTTTTGCTTTCGAGAATCATCAGCATATACTTGTAGCTCGAATATGTCTATACAACACATACTTATCGATAAATGACACAACACACAGCAACAAAATTCAGTTTTCAAATCCTCAAATCTCGCAAATTCGCGAATGAAAGCGTCGATAAAGCTGACTGGCAAATTGAAAGCACTTTAAGTTAACAGGAAATGCATATTAGCTATACCTAAATATGATTCCCTCCATAAAGTTGATAGAATTGATAGCTGACAACTCTGGCGTTTGCATATTTTAGACGATACAACTCAGGAAACTCAAGTTATACGAGACTCAACTGATTTCATTGAAATAAGAGGGCAGAGAAGTATGGAAATAAACTTAGAAAATGTTAAGAAACTAATAGAAAAAGTAGGTAAAGATCTTTATAAGATGGAGTAATAATATTCATAAACATATTCATTCTGTATTCAAGAATCGAATAGCTATTGAAATATGAGAGCAGCGAAGTATGGGAATCAACTTAGAAATTGTTAAGAAACTAAAAGAAAGGGAATACAAATGGCAGCAGTAAGCGATCCTCAACAGATTGAGTGATAACATTTATTGGCTAACATTGCTAGAGTTCCTCTCTCTCTCTCTCTCTCTCTCTCTCAGTCTCTTCTACATAAAATCTATGAAATGTTTAATTAAAAAAACAAACACTCAGCACAAAAACAATTGAAACATCATATTAAAAGTTGAAGCTCAGTTTAAATATTGACTTGCAGCTCTGGTAACAGCAACTTCAAATTGCACGAAATCAATTTGAAGAGCTACAAAATCGTTAGCGTTAACGACTTGCAACAACCGGCAATAGACACAAAGGGAGGCAGCCTAAGGAAGGCAAGGGGGTAAGGCAACGTTCAGACAATAAATTCCAAATCAAATAAATTCAATCGTCTTGCACTTTTCAGAGCACTTCATCAGCAAAATGCATGCATATTCATAAATTGCCACAAAGGAAATGAAAAGAAAAGCAGCAGAGGGAGAAGCAGAGGTAGAGGTAGAAGCAGAGACAGCGCTCGAATGTGGCCAAAATGGTTTTTGGTTTTTTGTATTTTTGGCCACGACATGGAGTGCCGATGATATCGAATATCAAGTGCTTGGCCATAAACAACTTGACCTTGTGCACGTACCACAAAACGCAAGCTTTACCAATGCGAACAGAGTCGGCATCGGTATTGGAATTGGTATCAGAGTCACAGCCATGTCCAAGACTCCAATACTCATTCCCAATGCTCATCGATTACCAGTTCACGTTCACACGTTTCTTGGACTTGGGTTCAGGCTTGGAAATGCTTTTGCGTTCATGCTCATAAATGTGGCTAATTTTGCACAATGCACAATGGATTGTGACTATTGGCTATTGGCTATTGAGCATGGTCTCCAGTCTCAGGTCTCTCCAGTCTCTCTAGTCTCTGCTCGAGTGACTATCGAGTTATTTTGGCTACCATCTTCAGTACCAACAATTTAGTCATGGCACGTTGCTAAGCAGCGTTTGCCAGCTGATTGAAATGCCTCTGTGGCTGACTTGGTTTCATTTTTTGCTGCATTGGTCTAAAAGACAAGTCAACTTTGTGGCCACAGTCGTGAGTCAGCTAAACTGTCTTTTTTTCTCCCCCCCGTTAAACTGGCTACAAACATCGAACTTCTACTCGTGTAAGTGTTTTTGGCACGCAATTTAGCCATTGGGCCAGTTTGGGCTCATATTTCTCACTTATCGCTGTAAATGTCGAGTGCGAAAATTGCAATTAGTTTTTCAATTTTTATTCGAATTACCTTTTTCATTGGCCAAAACATTGAATGGCTATCAGATGTATATAATAATGTTTTAAACTTCTCTTGCCGCAGCTCACAAATTACTCATTAAAAATGGGCTTTAAACTGGGACAAACCAATCGAAAGGGGCCTCTCACCAACATCATCATCATCATCATCATCATCAGGCGCACAAGTCAAACGCCTCATATAAGTTTATTACGTTCCCATCATTATTATAATAATATTATTATTTTTTTTATTATTATAATTTAATATTGTGGTTGTTGTTGCTGTTGTTGCTGTGCAGCTGCTATTAAAATGCGTTTGGCAACGCAAATGGCTTTCATCACACTCAACGAGCAAATGGCTTACTCATAAATACCTGAGATTGGCATATGCCCGAGATCATTAAATGTCAGTGCATTAATTTTGATGCCTAATTAAAGGCACTCACACACGCACACATCGACATACCTGAAATGAGAAAAAAAAAAACAGAATAAATTGAAACAATTTTCATATAATTTCTATAATCATAACAATTTTCTACTAAATAATCGATATGCTTAAGCACGATATACAACTCGATTTAAGTCGATAATTAACATAATTATTTGTTTAATAATTTATGTTAATATTGATATATTTCTTGTATAAATGCTGTTGAGTCTACTTTTTATACCCTGTACAGAGATATATTAGCTTTGTGCAACAAGTATGTAACAAGCAGGAGAAGAAGGCATGCTGGACCCTATAAAGTATATTCAAGTGTTATTTTGTAATTTGTTAAAGAAACTACATGCTATACCTTAATCTATATATATTATATATATATTATCTGTTATGTAGCTATAAAGAAAGACAGAGATGCGCAGATGGTGGCTAATCATTGCTATATAAATAGTTTTACTATCTATATTGAAGTTGCAGCTTAATGTAAGTAAAGTAATTCAAGTTTTTAAAGCCATCTCTAGTTCTAGTTCCATTTGATGTTATCGAAAGCTGTCTTTCAACTGAATTCTCTCTGTACATTTATAACACATGGCTTGGCAATTACCAACGCCCCATTACTAAACTATGCCCACAATTCAAATTTTGTGCCATTTGCCATTATTGTTGTTGCTGTTGTTGGTGTTGTTGCTGCTGTTGCTGTTGTTGTTGATGTTGCTAATGTGCAAACGAACTCAATTACGCAGATAAAATACAGTGCCAACCACCACCAACACCACCACAAAGAACAACAAAACACAAGTCATAAAAGTGCGCATAAAACGCAAAACTGATTGAGAGTTATATAGAGATAGCACACTCGCTACATATGTATGCTATGTGTGTTATGTGTGTGCGTGTGTGTGCGTGTGTGTACGCTAAGGGACATCACGCCACAGCACATTAAAGGAAATTGACGCGGAAACGAAGCGAATAAAAACTACGCAAGCTAAACAAGCAGACGAAGTAGAAGCAGCAAAAGACACGAAGTCCAGTCGAGTCATGACAACAGCAACAAGCAATTTCAAACACACACACACACACACACACACATTCAACATATAGAGATAAGGACACACAGACACACACACATGCATGCACACCCATTGCTTACTTCATTACGCATAATTTCCTGTGTCCCTTATTTCAGTATTTTTTCTATCACAATGACACACTGAAAGTGACTCCCAGACTCGCTTCATCTCATCTCATCTCTTCTCTTCTCTTCTGTTCTCTTCCTCCACTCTTTCTGCTCACCCCATTGCCGCCAGTGTTGCCCTATCGTTATATGACCATTTTCAGTGCCTTATCGTTGCTATGGTTTTTAGCATTGAATGAGGAATGAGTTTGAGTGTAGGCATGGTAAATGGTATATGGTCAGGGGCCATGAGATGCAGGCCTCAACCATAAGGGTGTCCAAGCACATGGCATAATCTTACTCTGGACGTGGATCGGTTAATGTGAGGGGGGGTGCGGAGGGGGGAGTGGAACTGTAAATTATATGCTGATTGCAGTTTGTCGATAAGCGTAACGAAAAAAAAAAATTATGAGCCTAGACATGCGGGTGATGCTCTGACTCGTGGACTCGTTTCTCATTGCAGGATGATGTGGTTGTTGCCAAGGCTAAAACCAGCTGCTGGCAATGAATTTCGCAAAAAAGGGGAGGCATCTAACTGCAGCTGTGCGAGATTTGCAAAAGTTGCTTTGCATAAATTGTAAAAAAAAAACTAAAAAATAAGAAAAATGAAAACTAAAAACTGAAAACTGTTTACGGCATTTGTGGTTCGCCTTGAGTGGAAACCGAAATGGCGGGGTGCGAAAAAACTCTACGCAAGTGTGCGTTTAATAGTCTTGCGGTTGGGATTGAGACAGAGACTAGCAGCTCCTTAACTTGTAAAGTATACAAAACCAACTGAGGCACACACACTCCAGACGACAACGACAACTACAACAACAACAAAGTGGAGCGTCGATGACGCTGAAGATGACGACGTTTAGCTGGCGAGAGATCTCTGGAAAAGTAAAAAAAAGATGGAGAAAGTTTCTATGCGGCTGTGCTGAGAGTTGTAAGTGTTGCTGTTGTTGTTGTTGTCGCTTTTGTTGTTGTTGTTGTTGGTGTTGTGTTTGGTTTTGGCTTTTCTTTGTTTCACTTCCACTTGTCTATTACTTTTGCTGATTTTGTTTCTTCTTTTCTATGCTCTTAGTTATTATAGCAAATTATTTGTTTTGACTTTAGTTTTGCCGTCAACGTCAACCTCAACTTTGCTGCTGCTGCTGTTGTTGTTGCTGTTGCCATTGTATTTGTTG
The DNA here is from genome assembly GCA_018901825.1 of Drosophila funebris. NCBI lineage: Eukaryota > Metazoa > Arthropoda > Insecta > Diptera > Drosophilidae > Drosophila > Drosophila funebris. The sequence continues at coordinate 5,422,803 of JAEIFK010000682.1, forward strand.
CTAGTGCTGAGCTGCTTCCCAGCTGCTTCAAATTACCGCCTTTTGTTTTGTGCGGTTGCCGGGCGACTCGACGCTTCGTTTCTCATTTTTTTTTTTTTTTTTTACAATGCGCTGCTAACTTTTGTTTACTGTTTTTCTTATTTCAAATTTCAAATTTTCGTATTTCGTATTTTATACTTATTTCAAGCAGGCAACAACAACAGTTTCCATTAGTTAGCCGGGCTTATGAAAGTGCCACTTGGATTTGGCTTTGGCTCGTGCACTCTCTAATTATAGCCCATTGTGCGAACGCGAACCCTTTCTTGACATTTACAGTTGAATGGCCTGAGAGAAGGGGGGCGGCATTGACTGGCCGGGGAAAGAGGGAAAGAGGGAGAGAGTGAAGATAGGAGACTAACAAATTTGGCAGCAATTATTTGACGCCCGGCTGCTGTTTATGACAGCAGCGTGACAGGATAAACCGCTCAAAAGTTCCGCCCACACAGCCTTCCCCTCTCTCTCCCAGCACATTCCCAGAATCCGCGAACCAGCAGCAACAATAATAGCGTCAGCTGAAACACAGCGCATTCAAAATCCTTTATGACAATAAAAAGCGAGTAAGTACTATATGCGGTGTGGGCATGTACGACTATTAAATATGCTGTAGCTAAAACATTCAAGACATATAGAAGAGAGCAAGAAATAGCTTGCATATTACTATATGCATAGCTTATCTACAGTCTATAGTTGTATCTCTAAAGTCTCAGCTATATTAGATGAAATATCTGTATACCCCACAGTTGCAAACATTTTACAGCAGGGTATAGAATAGCGCGCCGAAAAGACAAATGTAACTGGGTAACTGTTACTGTAACTGTAACTGTCTCTGTTTATGTTGCTCTTTCAGTTTCTGTTGTTGTTTCTGATTCTCTCGCTGTGTATACGTTTGTGTGCGTGCATGTGTGCATGTGTACACAGCTGTGCCATGTGTGTAGTGGTAATTATGAGCAATCTACACGTAAAATTTCATGAAAACACAAACAAGCACGAAGATGAAGGAATGAGGAAAAGGCAGAGCAACAGCAACAGCAACAGCAAAAGAAGCAATAAATTTTGCATTTTATTTGCGCTAAGGATTATATAAAATACGAAATATACGTGGGTTACCCGAAGGATACAAGGATGCCCCCCCCTCCCCACACACACACACACTTTTGATTTTGTTGTTAATGTTTTAATTAATTTGTAAAATAAACGCGCGTTTCGGCATTTGTTGCTGGGCAAATTGCCAGCTTATCAAAGTTCTAGAATAACACGAGTTCTGTTTGTTGTTCTTGTAGCGCCTCCTTCTCCTACTCCTCTGTGATGGCAGAAGTGTTGGGGAGTGGGGGCCTGGCAACGATATAACTGCGCTTGTATCTGTGTGCCAAACCGATTTGCAGACACCAGACAGCGTACAAATAAGCTTTCGCAACAACTTTGATGGCCAAAAACAAGTACCAAAAAATAGAAAAAAAAGAAACTCATTGCACTTTAAATTGAAATCACTGCAAAGAGTTCACATACAGGCTAACGCCTCCCTCTTCCTCCCAACAACCACCCCCACTGTTCCTATCACTCACACTCACTCCCTCTACCACATAGACTCCCGCTCGTTGTTGCCAGTTGATTTTTTGACTCGTTTTGTTGTCGTTGTTTCTGTTGTTGTTTTTTTCGCGCATTTTGCGGTTGACAGTTGACACAGTGCAGTGCCGTGCATTGAGAAGAGAACGAAAGAGAGGAGGTGGGGAGAGGAGAGTAGAGCAGAGCAGAGAGGAGCATTCAACTGATTCCAACTCCAAGCCAGCTCTCAGTTCCACACTACGACTACGGGCTACCAGGGTTTGCAAGGGTTTCCAGCTCTGACTCTGACTGCACTTTGTTGGCAATTGGTTTTTTGGTAAATGTTACAATGTTTAAGCTAAAATGTTGCCATTAAAATGCGCTTTCGGGCTGCTCTCCAATTTCGTTTGGTTTTCCTCATTACAATTGCGCATTTTATATGGCAATTTGGTATTGCATTTAAATATTTAACAACAAATGCAGCATATTTGCTGTTGGTCGCGTTAATTGAAGTTAAACCAGACTAAAAACAAATAACTGCAATTTTCAACTAATAATTTAAGCTAGGAAAATCTATTCATAAAAGAAATATTCAAAAGAAAATTGCCATTTTAAACTGCAAGACGTAGTTTTCCCGCCCCTCTGGTACTCTTTCTCATCCTGCTCTTTGTTCGGCCTTCGACAATCCTATTTCAAAATGATTTTAAGGTCATATTTACACAATTCTGAACGATTTCAGTAGAGCGCAATCAAAGTGTGTTTGGTTTTTAGTAAGATTTTCACTCATTTCGCAGAAACTAATCAAATCAAATTCAAATAATGCCCACCTACTGACCATAAAGCATAGATTATTTAGATACAAATCAATGCAAACAGAAAAACTTTCACCCTACAAAAGGAAACAGAAACAGAAACAACAACAACAACAAAAACTGGTTCGCCAATATTTCTCGTATTACCTCATGCCAGACTCGAACCGGAGATCGGAGACTTCATTATGAGCCGAAATTCATTTCAAAAACTCTATAAACAATGCTTTGGCTATTATGAAAGAGTCAAGAGCTCAACTCCAGTCAAAAACTGATTAATGTGCATTAAAAATGCAATCTACGAATATTCAAACAAATGTATTTAACAACAAAAATCAAAGCAAATGAGTATTAATTATTTTCTATTCCCCGGCAATTTGTTTTATTTTGAACACAAAAGACTTCCATGTGCATAAATGAAATTTCCTCTTCTTTAATTCAGTTTTTTCGCTTTTTTTTTTCATTTTTTTCTTTTTGTATTGCCAACAACATTAACAAGTCAATTTCGTATTAAAGTGAAATGCGTGAATTTCAGCTCAACACCCACATTCAAATGAATCAAATGAATTAGTGGTCGTAATTGTGCCACAGCCTCGCAATGCGGGTCAAGTGGTTTTGCCCCACTCTGTTTCTGTTTCACATGCATACACAGTAAACTATTAATATTGCTCAACAATTTAATAACACATTTCGAAATAATAAATCATCTATAACTGTGACAAGTATGTGATGTGGTTATACTAATTTACAATATTATTTGAATTTCATCTAGATCTCTCTATTTATTTGCATAGCAATTTAAAGGTAAAATAGAAACACTGACAACCCGATCAAGAATATTAATGCTTTACTTTTACTTTAAACATTTCGTGACAAGATTATAAATAAAACCTCAACATTATCCGGTTTTCACTTGACTCTTGTGATTTGCAAGTTCAACGAAATCGTGTGATTTTACTTTGAGGTGTTTTCGTTGTTTGTTTCATCAGTCGATATTTCTATTGTTTCGTTTAATAATTGCTCATTATATAATAACATTAATAATATCATTATCATAATATCATTATATATAGTCTATAAACTTGTCGCCTCAAGTTCTTGAGTAGATATTGCTATTGTTTAGTTTAATAATTGTTCATTGTATAATAGATAAGTCTATCAACTTGTCGCCTCATTTATCTACAGTAGATATTTATATTCTTTATTTTAATAATTGTTCATAATTTTAAAGATAGTTCTACTTATTTAGGGACAATATAATATTACATTGTATATTTTACATTGATTTTTTAGTTCTACTACTACTACTACAACTATTTATACTACTACTTCCTCAACTACTAATTCTACTCCTAATTCTACTACATTTTCTCCTACTACTTCTTCCACTACTACTACTATTACTAATTCAACTAATACTTCTACTACTACTTCTACTACTAATTCTACTGCTAATAATACTACTATTTCTACTACTATTTCTACTACTATTTCTATTACTATTTCTACTACTATTTCTACTACTACTTCTACTACTATTTCTACTACTCTTTCTACTACTATTTCTACTACTCTTTCTACTACTATTTCTACTACTATTTCCACTACTATTTCTACCACTATTTCTACTACTATTTCTACTACTATTTCTACTACTACTTCTACTGCTAATAATACTACTATTTCTACTACTATTTCTACTACTATTTCTACTACTATTTCTACTACTATTTCTACCACTATTTCTACTACTATTTCTACTACTATTTCTACTACTACTTCTACTGCTAATAATACTACTATTTCTACTACTATTTCTACTACTATTTCTACTACTATTTCTACTACTATTTCTACTACTATTTCTACTACTATTTCTACTACTATTTCTACTACTATTTCTACTACTATTTCTACTACTATTTCTACTACTATTTCTACTACTATTTCTACTACTACTTCTACTGCTAATAATACTACTATTTCTACTACTATTTCTACTACTATTTCTACTACTTCTTCTACTATAACTTCTACTATTTTTTCTACTACTATTTCTACTACTACTTCTACTGCTAATTCTAATACTATTTCTACTACTACTTCTACTACTAATTCTACTACTATTTCTACTATTACATCAAACAAGTCTTGTCCATATGTTATCGATATTTAATCGATATCCTTTCATATTTTACAATATTTATAGACAATCACTTTATGCATAAAAGAAACCGCAGATAATTATTAAATATTTTAGAGCTTGTTTAAATTAATTACAGCAAAAAAGCTTTTGGCAATTATTGAATGCAGTGCCAAGTCAATTATTGAATAAATTATATTATCCAATATTCGCATTGACTCTGCAAGTTAGCGAACTGACCCCCCTCCCCCTTCCGACAACCACCAGCACTCCTCTGCTCCGCTGGCCTTGCCACACGCCCCGTTTTGAGTTCAGTTGAATGCACAAATGCAAAGCCACAACAGAAAACCAGAAAAAAGTGAGGGTAAGCAACAACAACAACAACAACAACAACAACAACAGCAGCAAAAAGAGTGGCAAGAAGAATGGCAACAAACTGTTCAATGTACAACAAACAGTCTCCAATGCTTAGCCATAACATAAATTATGGACTTTTGTTTAAAACCGCAGCCGCAGCCCACCAAAAAAAAAAGAAATAAAATAAAATTCGAAATGAATATAAAAATAAATGAAAAGTAGAGATAGAGAGAGAGACAGAGAGAGAGAGAGAGAGAGAGAGATTGAGCGGGGAGTGGCATATAAGCATATTGTTTATTTGCATTCGCATATTTATTTACTTTTATTGTATATGCTTATTTTCAAATGATGCTCATCTGCTCTTGGGAATGGGCTCAGTTCTGGCCAGGAGTGTCCTATTGTATTTCATACAAATAATAACAAACAAAATGCAAAATAATAATACAAAAAAAATACGAAAATAACGAAAATCATAATAATAATAATAATTCTCATTTGTTTGTGCGGCGACGGCTTTTGTGTGGAAATGTCTGATGCCTGAATTCACAATGAGCCGGTTAGACTTGGGCTCTTTTGGCTTTGTTCTCTCGCCCAAATGGCATTGAACTGTAATGGCCCAAACCAAGTGGCAAGCCAGCAGCAAGCAGCTAAAAGCTAAAAGCCAAAAAGGGAAAGAGTCTCTGCCAAGTCTCTAAAAAAACGCTCGACTTGCGTCTGGGCGATAATTTTCTCAGCTTAAGGCTCAAGGCCAGTGCCAAAAGCAGTTAAGAAACATTATTAAAGCATTTTTTTTTTGGCACAAACCAAAACGTTAATTGCACGGCCACAATTAAGGCAAGCAAAAAACAAACAAACAAGTTTCTTAGCCATAAAACTGATAATGACATCTTTCTGCCATTAGACTGTGGGCAAGTCTTGTATCTAAGATATAGATATATAGGTTTGTATGCCAGTCGACAGTCGAGACATTCGACAGTTAATGGCCAAAACAGAAAGCCAAATGTAAATCGAATTTTCAATTGGGGTGACAATTTAATAAACCTGAGATTGCCACAGCAACAGTTTGTCAAGCGAGTTGAGTCTGCCCTTTTGCCCATTGCTCGCTTCAGGCAATCCAATTTCCCTCTCCCTCTGCCTCAGCTTCTCTCTCATCTATCATCTCTCATCTCTCTCTCTCTGTCAGTCTCTTAGAGTTGCTGGCAACTTGTTTTGGGTCGCCGTTTCTATTTGCTGCTGCATTTTGCCGGCTCATTGCAACTTGGCCCGAATGCATTTTCTATACAAACAAACTTCACTTCAACAACAGCAACAGCAACTACAACAACAACAAGAGCAGCAACAGCAGCAGCAACAGCAGCAGCAACAACTACAAAGGCTGCAGTCACCGCAACAGACAACCACAATTTGGTTTTCGGCTTAGTGCAGGCCATGCACAGTGGTTGAAAATTGTCTAAAATAGTAAAACATCTCTGCACCAATGATTATGCATATGTGTTGCATATATATACTTAAATATGTATAAATGTATTAAAGCAAATAAAAGAAACTAATGAAAAGAATTCTAAAGAAAATGCTTTGCATCTGAAGTAAATTTATAATTAGAAAATACAAACAAAATAATTTCTTTAATTTCTTTAATTTCCTATTAATATTAGACTCTTAATTTATCAGTCAAGATACTTTACGCTAGCACAGAAATATTACTTGAAGTTACTTAAAAGTTGAAGTTAGTTAAAAGCAGAAATCAAACAGCATTGCAATGACATTAGCTGAAAGTTTGAGGCAAGTGCTTCAAATAAGCGAAGAAGAGAAAGCTGTGCAACTTTCAATATTAAGAAAGTCCTAGAATTCTATTTAGTTGATGGGAATTATCGAACCCACTGTGGCATGTGGCAGTGGCAACCGAAATGACTTCTCTTTAGTAATGTTGTTATTGCTGTTGCTGTTGTTGTTGTAGTTGCTGTAGTTGTCGTCTGCACTTGGACAGCGGCAGCAACAATTTTACTTTATTGGCTTTATTGACTTTTGTCAAGTTCTCGTCTCGCCTCGCCTCGCATCGTTTCGTATCTTTTTTTTTTGGTTTTTTTTCTTACTATGAGCACAAGTATCTGAGTATCTGAGTATCTCATGGATGCGGTTCTGCTGCTCTAGTGCCAAAGCCGACAAGTTATTTAGCCGCTTTTTTCTACAGCTTCTACTGCTGCTGCTGCTGTTGTTGTGGTTCTTCTGCTTGCTATGTTGTATGTGTGTGTGCATGTTGTGTTTGCGCTCTTATAAAAATAAATAAAGCCAACACCGCCAAATCAGTGAAAGAGCGGGCGGACGGCACTCCAGACGTTGCCTCGCAGCCAAACTCAAAGGCAACAGGATGGCCAAAATGAAAAACAAAACAAAAAGACAAACAAAATAAAACTGGAAAGTTGTTTGGGCAGTTGTCGCTTGTATTTAGCTATAGGAGCATTGGCTTTGATTGTGATTTTATGCCACATAATATGCCACAAACTATACGACAATCGCTCAATTGGTGGCATCTCATCTCAACTCAGCTCATCTCATCTCTTTGCCACAACTGTAAATCTGTGATCTGGCTGGAAGAACTAGACCAAAAAGTATGTCAGGCGGCAGGAGATGCGTGCTACCAAATGTTGCAAGCCTATGAAAAGCAGTAGATACAAATACAGTTGCACATACACAACACACACACACATATACGCACAGATACACACAGCCAGCGATCGAGGTGCTGCTCAGAGTTCAGGCTCAGCTTGTGGCAAAAAGGCAGCGCGTTCTGCAACTTGAAACTTGGTTTGTTTTCCGTTGTTGTTGTGGTTGTTGCTGTTGTTGTGGTTGTTGTTGCTGCTGATTCAAGTGAAATCTGGTTTTCAGTTGCTTTAGGTGGCTTTTAGCTGCCTTTTTTGCGTTTTTGCATTTTGAATGCTGAACGTTGAACGCTGAAGCTAAAATGTTGAATCATCCATCGATTTCAGGCGCGTATCTTGTAGATACTTTTGCACTCTTTTCTTATGCCGTATGCAAATTGTTTTTGGGTCTTTGGACTCGCAATTTGACACTCGATTCAGAAACCGGTTAACGCGGACACTCTTGCTGTTGTTGTTGCTGTTGTTGCAGTTCTTGTTGCCGTTGTCAGTTGTCAGTTTTCAGTGTCAGACGCCTCAATGCCTCACTAAATTAGCTTAAGTGCTATAATTAATATGAAATACACGCGTCTAATGATCTTAACTGAATTACATTTTTGATTTACGACTGCATACGCTGTCGTCTACGCTACCTGCAAGCCAAATTTATGATTACTTGGCCCAAGCACTTTAGTTTTTAGCTTCAGCTACAGTTACAAATACGAAAGTGAAAGTAGCCAAAAACTTGCACACAACAGCGACTGCGACTGCGACAGCGACTGAGATGTAGATTGAGGCTGAGACAGAGACAGAGACAGAGACTCAGACGTCAACTTGAACTCAAACCGTGTCTTAGTATTTGTATCTTGTATTTGTATATGAGTATCTTTGTATCTTTATCTGTATCTACTAAAGTGATTTTATTACTGGGCACGCTGTTTTCTTTGCGCTTTTGTTTCGCCTGTTTCGAAATATAAAATTAAATCCTATGAAAAGGAATAAAAACAATGAAAAAAGAAAAGAAGAGACAAAAAATGATTACAACGATTTATATGTAGTCTCTGTAGTCTCCAGTCTCTGCTTCTTCTTCTGCAACGTGAGTTCAGCATCACGTTTCCTTTTTATTGCTTGCTGTATTTTTATTTTTATTTTATTTTTTATTATTTGTTGTTGTTGCTGTTGTTGTTGTTGTTGTTGTTGCCTGTGCTGTTTTCATTTCTCATTTTGGGACTGTTGTAATTTCTTGTTGCTGTTGTTGTTGCTGTTGTTGTTATTTAATGATTTACAGATTATGCACGCTCTGTCAGACGTCCCCCCGCTCCACAATCGACCCTTTACAATGCCCCCCCCCCACAACTCCTGTAGAAACTTTCGCTTTTTACACCTTTGCAAAAATAAAAGTAAGTAAAAGTCAAAGCAACATAAAAATACATATTGTGTAAGAGCATGTTAAATTGGGGCAAAGGTTGAAGGTGCTAAAATTGCAGTTAAGAGCCGCGATTTGCCGGCTTCAAAGACGATATGAATGATTCATTAGAAGCCTGCCACAAAGAGGCAGAAGAACTCCATTAAGTTGCCACAATAGATGAAAGATAAGAAAGTTACTTCTAGAACTACGTTTCTAGGTTCCTAATAGAGTTGATAATATATAATAATAATAATAATAATTACTGCAGTCATAATACATACTAAATCTCAACGAAGTAAACAGGAAGTGTTATGATTTACTGACTGACTTGGCAGTTATCACAAAACTTAACCTATTAAAGCTATCAAGTTGAGCTTTACAGAGTGCAGAGTGTTAAACTTATGACAATTAAAATCAACAATTGCATTGCATTTAAAAGCTGCTAAATGTGGAATAATGAAAGATGAGCACGCCTCACGTCAGCTGTGACAAGCCAAACAACAAAACAAATTCTAATCTATAATAATAATGATAGTAAGAACAACAGCAACAGAGCCAAGTTTAATTTGGCTTTAAACAATAGGCCAAACAATTAAGCTTGACATAGTTTATGCAATTATACAATAGATAAAACACAATTAAAATGCTGAAACACGATTTGCTCTTGACTCAACTGGAAATAGCCAACGTCGTTGTTGTTGCTGTTGTTGTCGTCAAATGTCAAACGCTTAGAGGCGTGATTTATATACTATAAGTAAGTATATAATAGGAGATGTTTTTCGAGTCCAAGTCCGCAACTGTTTGAATGATAGCGCACATCCAGCTGACTATAGATACAGATACAATGACGAACTCACATACAGATACAGATACAGATACACAATAATAATTTTTGTGCAGTCATGAGAAAAACTGGTTCCTTAGTTCTGTCGCAACTATAGATATAAATATTTATAGTAATACTTGTACAAATGCGTGGGAAAATTACTAAAACCATATATAGTAAGTATTTCTCTATGTCTTTCCCTCTCTCACTCTGTTTGTCTCTCTTTGTTAGCGTGTACAAAAGACACATACACTACGATGTTTTTTTTTTTTTGTTTTCTGTACCTGCGCAAAACTGTGATTTAAGATCTGCAATTACAGATAAAGCGAAACTCATTATAACCAAAATGAGTTATGGAACAAAAACCGAAAGATATAAACAGAAAAGAGTCTAAAAGGCAAACCGACAATTCATCGTAATACACATAGAAATAATAATTACAACGACCTCTTAACATCAACTTTAAATTAGAGCTCTTGTTATTTTATATTTTTTTAGTTTTCTCTACAATTTCTTGGAATTGCTGTCAACCTATGAAATTAATCTTTACACCAAGAAGTTTGTCTTAGTTCAAGTTGGGTCGAAACAAGACTAGGCTTTCGACTAGGTTGGCTTTTTTGGGTACGGTCTCTCGAGCGTCAAATCAAGCAAGAAATTTGTTACTGACATCAAAATTACCATCATTATAATGTCTATGTCTACCCTGCCCGAGTCTCTTCCCAGTCCCAGACGCAGTCGCTGTCGCTGTCGCAGTCTCAGCCTCAGTCGCAGTCTCAGTTGCAGTCAGCGTCTATCACGAAACAGGAAGACACATGACTGTGCCGGCAATCGGCAAACGGTGAAGGCAAAAAGCAAAAAGCAAAAAAAAGCGATGTGCGGTAATAGAAAATGTCGAAATAGACATGAGGAACAACAACAACAACAACAGCAAGACGAAGAAGAAGAAGAAGAAGTAAAGCTAAGGCAAAACCAAAAGCAAGAGCAAACATGAAACATGATGAAGTGAGTAATGACTAGTTTGCGAGAGTACGAATATGTGAATACCCTGCAACTATGCAACTAATTTAAGAGACTTTATCTAAACAAATACCGTGCATTAATCTTTAAAGAGTTTAGATGTGCGCGTTACCCTGTAAACTGATACTTTAATATGTATAAATCAATTACTTTGAGATACCCTATCACTTAATAACTTATATACAAATAAATAAAGACAAACAGCTCTACTCTCTGAAGAAATCCAACCAGCCTTCAGCCCAATTGTACAGGGTATCAACACGATACACGAAAGCTGAGACAAAGGAGCGCTTGAATGAAAATGGAAATGGGAATTGAAGTGATCGATGATGCCAGAGGTGAGAGTTGAGGCACAAGATGAAGCTGACGGACACGCAAATGTTACAAAGAGTTACAAGAGACTGGAAATTGTAGTTGCCATTGGAATGGGCATTGGATGGGGGCATTGGATGTGGAACTCACCTGCGCATGATGGGCAGCGGCAACGTGAAGCGTCCATCACTCATCAGCGGCGTGGCACCTGGTAGGGGTACCGTTGATATCACTGGCGTTAGCATTGGCACTGGCGCTTGCGGTGGTGGCGGCGGTGGCATCGGCGGCAGCGGTGCGACTGTCTGTGGTGGCGGCGGCAGCGGGGGTGGTGCACCTGCTGGTAGCGCGCTGTACGGCGGCGGGTAGTGGCTATGAAGGATGTCGGGCAGCAATGCACGCGCCAAGCCCAATGCTGCCGGATGAGGATGCGGATGATGCAAGTGGGGTGGGGGATGCAACGGTGGCGAAAGCCGTTCCACGTGCAGTCGCCGCGGATGATGCGGTGGCAATTGTTGCTGTTGCTGTTGCCGTCGTTCGCGACGTTCCCGTCGACGTTGCTCGCGTGTGCGCAGCTGTTGTTGTTGTTGCTGCTGTTGCAGTTGTAGCTGTTGTTGTTGCTGTTGCAGCTGTTGTTGTTGTTGCAGTTGCAGTTGCTGGGAGGAATTGGTGTTGCCGTTGTTGTTGCTAAGATCATCGGTTTGGCATTCGGTTGAGGTGAAAGTGCGTGGGGATGATGCATTCACATTGATTACTTTAACACTGTTATCAGCACTCGACACATTCACATTCACATTGCTTTTCTCATTACAATTATTAATATTATTTGCATCATTATTATTATTATTATTTGCACTGGCACTGGCGCTGACACTGACACTGCCACTGTCGGTGGCAGCAACATGTTGCACATCTACATTTGGATTATTATTGAGCTTATTTTGCACACTTGCACTAAACACTTTCGATGCTGGCACACAATTATTAATTGCAACAATGCAATTGTTGTTGTTGTTGCTGCTGTTGTGGGGGGTGTTGTTGTTATTGTTGTTGCTGCTGTAATTGCAATTTACAACACAAACGCCGTTGTTGTTGTTGACAATGCTTGACTCTTGCGTTGCAGCTGCAACTGTTGTTGTTGTAACTGTTGCTGTTGCTGCTGCCGTTGTACTTGTGGGCGACGGGACACAAACCTGATTACCGTTATTAGTACCGTTATTGTTGCTGCTGCCGTTGTTCACTTGTATCGTTAGACTTGGCTGCCTTTGACAGGACTTTGTTGCTGCCGGCAATATTGCAATGCTGCTAACGCTTTTGCCATGGTTGTTGTTCGCTTGGTTGCTGCTGTCATTGCTATTGCTGCTGCTGCTGTTGCTGCTGCTAGCTTTTAGAAAGACGCTACTGCTGTTGTTGCTGTTGCTGTTGCTGTGTGCAGTTTGTGTTGCTGCCGTTGCAGTTGCTGGCGGCAACTCAGCAGCCACATTCAAACGCATCGTTTCAATATCGCTATCGTTATCGCTATCGATTGGCACCTGGCTTAGGCGATGCTCAAACAGACTTTCACTCGCGCGAAATTCGGCATACAAACGTTCGAGTTCTGCCAAACATTTGTTGGGCCGCAGCGCGTCGCTGCTGCTGACGCTGCTGCTGACGCTGCTACACAAGTTGTAGTTGTAGCGCCCCCGCGACAACCACGAAGACAATGTGTTGTTGTAATTATAATAGCTACTGCCGCTGCTATAAGCGTCTGTTGTACACGCGCCGAACGAACTCGAGAGACTGATCGCTGGTGAGCGGCTCTCAATCGAACAGCCACTCGCCGTCGCCGTCGCCGCTCTCTCAGCTGCTGTTGTGCTTGCTCTCTCAGTTGCTGTTATGCTTATTCTCTCAGCTGCTAGCGTGCTTGCTTTCAGAGCCGCTTGCTCTTTATCGCTGACACAGTGACTGCGACTGCGACTGCGACTCTGACTGAGACTGAGAGTGCGATTGAATGCTGCTGCAGCACAGGAAACAGGTTGATTGACCTGCACTGCAACTGCAACTGCGGCTGCGACTGCGACTGAGGCAGTGCCTGTTTCCTCGTTTGTTGTTGTTGCAATTTCTTGTGCATCGCGAACATTGTCGTTGTCGTCGTGGTAGTCGTCGTCTTTGTCGCTGTTTTCATTGATAATGCAATTCGTGCTGCTGTCGCTTTGATTTTCTGCACTTTGTTGTGATCTTGCATTCGTTGCCGTTGTTGGCTTTTGTTTTTGACTCGTCGTCGTGGTTGCCGTTGCTTTTTCTGTGTCGCTTATTGCTGGAGTGAATAATGCGCAGTTCTGCAAAGAAAAAAAAACAAAAACAAACAAAGAGAGAGAGAAAGAGAGATGAAGAAAAAACGTCAAGTTTGCATTAACCAAATGACAAGATTTAAGTTTTAAGTGCTAATGAATGTTAATTGCTGAGGGATTAGCCAGTGGCCAAAAATGGTGACAGCCGCCACACAGACTAAGTCACCTAAAGAGCATGTGGCAGCAGCAGTAACGGCAAAAGCAACCAACAACCAACATCCAGCAGGCGCATAAATGTGCGCTTAATTGAATTAATTAAGCCAACGCATAAACATAAAATCGTCACAAGTAATTGTAGTGTTGTTGTTGTTGTTGTTGTGTTTCCCTGCCTGGCGTCTGCATGCTTGCTGATAAAGTTATTGCTATTGTTGTTGCTGTGCCTGCATGACTTACTCTCTCTCCCTCTCTAATGTCCACACAGACGACTGCGTCTGTGTTAGAGCTGAGCTCATGTCGTGAGTGTAACGTGACAAAAGCTTTGTATATTGAAGTTGGAAAAGCACGAGAAGTGCAAAAGAAAAACTAAAATTAATGCTGAATACGAATTGTATTATTAATAATTAATTTTGTGCATAAATTTTAAAGTATTATTTCCTTTTTTTTTAACTTTTCGGCAGTCCATCTCTAAGCACGACCCGTTCCTCTGGCAATCTCTGCACAATCCTTATCCACATCATGTGGGCTTTAACAGAATGTGCGTGTGTATGTGGGTGAGTGAGTGCGTGTGAGTTCTAATTATGTTACGCTGTGTTACTTGCATTAATTACGTCACAGAAATATAATGTGATTTACTGTTAGCTAAAACTGCCATCGCCTGTTGTTGTTGTTGCTGCTGTTGTTGTGGCTAACTTATTGTTCTAGGTGCGCTGCTGTTGGAATTGTCATTGTTATTGCTATTATTATTTGTATTGTTGTAGTTCTTGCTGCTCACTCTTGTGCAATATGACTGCGATTGCCGCTGGTGATTGCTGCCGCCCGCCTCAAAGCTGCCAATCTAACGGTGCCTGACTGCAACTCAAAAACATTGCCAGCAAACTTAACAATTAACATTTTGTCATGTGCTTTGGATATTTTTAGAGGTTATGTGCGATAAGCATGTGTCGCATGTGTCCAAGCGATTGATACACTGTCTGCCATATGTATGTGAACGGGTTGCCAAATGAAGCTATATAATTATGTGCCCTTAGCATACAGACTGTCTATCGATTGCAACCCCTATATGTCCCCTCCCTCTCATTGCGCCACGCAACCCTAGACATTTGCTATTCAAATTTATCATTTATTTAAATATATATGTATGTACTTCTACATTTTAGTTTCGCCTTTGTTCTTTGTACTTTGCTTTGCTTTGCGGTTAATTTTCCATTCCGTTGGCATGACAACAACAAATACAAATTGTGATGGGAACAAAGAAATAAATGTAAATGCATATTTCCGAGTATATTTGAAGTCCCAGTGGCAACATAACGGTCCCACCCCCCTCCCCTCACGCGACAAGCAACTCTTACTCTCCGCACTTTGCACTCTGCTTAAACCGATATCAAACCGATACCAATTACCCGTCGATGCTCATGCTAGACGACATCTGGCACTCTCTTATCGAAGTCGCGGGCACTCAAGGGCCTAAGTGAAACATTAGCTCTTATCGGCTGCAGAAGCTGTCAATGGGGGCCTCGATAAGGGGTCGCCCCCCCCCCCCCACTCCTAACACCATCGCTATGCCTACATCAGCCTTGACATCAAATTTGATGGCGACACATTAGGCGTCTAAGTGCGTTCAGTTGGCGTTGGTGGCGCCACCGAGGTGACAATTTTATGGGGACACCGAGTTGACACTGTGAATCGATATAAATTGAACGACGGACATATGTTTGTATGTATATCGGAATTTCAACAAGAAACTTCTATCTACAATCGACATTATGCAGATAATCGATAATATGAATATGCATAAGTCGAAATGGCAGACAGCGTAATAACAACAGCTGGGCAAATATTACTATAACTTTAAAGACTTCAATTCAAACTGAATATTTATATCGATATAATATAGTTAATCGATTATGCTGAAACATATAAATCTAAAGAAAGACGTGGGAATATTAATAGCTGAATAATTTTACTATTGATTTGTAATATTAAGGTATTAATTGCTTCGGTCTGAACTTCAATTAATTTGATATCGGCATGGAATCGATTATCGATAGTACATCGAACCGAAGTTATCCACTAATAGCAGCTGCCTTACTACTATAACTTTAAGATTGACAGCGCTGTTCGTATAAGTTTAACTAGTTATCGAAATCATATCGATAATCGATAAATGAAATTTATCGAAATTGGTTGATAAATGTAAAATAACAGCATAATACAAAATCTTTGCGGATTGCAACCCTAAACAATTGTATCTCTAATCAATTAAATATCGATATCATATCGATAACAATCAATTAGGCTACTCACCTGCGATATGTAATCATCGGTAAAGGAGCGCACCAAACGCTCAGCGGGAACATTTGCCGTTAGTACATCATCATTATCATCGAGATCATCATCATGATCGTGATCATCATCAGTTGATTTAGTTGTTGTTGTTGTTGTTGCTGCTGCTGTTGCTGTTGCTCGGGATCGTTGCGATCTATCACATTGTAAATTATTCGGCTGGACACGAGCCAAGCTCGCCCTGGCCGCGCCCACACTGGAAACGCTCGCCTCGTAGAGGGACTCATACGAGGGAGGCTCCTTGATGGCCGTGGCCGCCGAGGAACACCATTGGGTGAGTGTGTGTGCCGGACTGCCGTAGTAGGATGGATACGAGTAGCGATTCCGTTGGCCGCCAGCTCGGCTCGTCTTGGCCGCCTCGAAGGCGCATCCGCTTAAACTAAAATTGGGAAAAGGCACGGGAGGAGCTGCTGGTGGTGTTGTTGTTGCTACTGCTAATGTTGTTGCTATTGCCATTGATGGCATTAGGTGGCTTCGGTTTGTCTCATAGTTGCTTTGGGATTTACGCAACTTGCGATTAAGCCGCTCATCATCATCATCATCATCATCCGATGAGCTGGCCATGGGCGTGTTGCGCTCATACGGCGTCCAGAGCATTGAGGAGAGCGCCTCCTCAACGTCCGGTGGCCGATGCTGGCGATGCGAGGGCGTTCCCAATGCCCCATGACTGGGCGTATTCCTTTCCGATATGGACATGTCGGCACCCTGCACATTGCTCACTCTTTAGGCTCCTCGCTGAGTTTCTGCTTGTTGCATACTGTTATCCTCCCTGCGCTGTAACAAAAGGTGCAAATGGGAAATAGTAAACGTGTTGCCAATGCAATTTCTGTTACCAAACCAACAAAAAAAACCAAGCGTATCAGTCGAGCGTACGCGACTGTTTAGTACCCTGTACAGTTCTCTACATTAAACTACTCTATAATAAAATAATATAGAGTATAACAAGCTTTTGCATTTGCATATATACTCGATCAAAAGCTGACAGTTACGTCACTTAATTTACGCCTGCAGGCATCGCAGTCGTTCGCTGTCTCGCTCGCATACATGTGCTGCTTGTAAAGCGCAACGATTCAATGGGAAAATTTCTTTCATTTCTTTTCTGATTATCTTTCTCATTTATAAACCGATCTTGATGAAACTTTCAGCATTTCTTCTATATAATATTATTCAATCACATGTTAAGATAAAAGTATTTACGTTGAGAAATGTGGCTATAATCTGGACGAACGGACAGACTGACATGGCTCAATTGACTCAGCTGTCGATACTGATCAAGAATATATATACTTTATATGGTCTGCCACGTCTCCTTCTGCCTATTACATACTTTTTGCACAAAGCTAATATATCCCTGAACAGGGTATAAAAAGAGAACTTTTAACTAAGCAAATGGCTGACAAATTAAACGCTTAGAAAGTGTCCTGAATTTACGAAACTAACAAAACTTTTGCTCGGGACTCGAGCCCTTTTATTTTCCAATTTGATAAATTGCGATTAAAGCATTTAAAATGCCAGCAGAGGAAAAGTATATAAAAAAATGGAAAAGAGATAGAGAAATAGAAAAGGAAAATGGAAAATGGAAAACCGAATCGTAACGTAACGTAACGCAACGCAACGCAACGAAATACGCCAACAGACATGAAAAACAAGCTTCCGTTTTGTGGGGAAAATATATGCAGAAAAGTTTGCGACGCAAAACTTTTTGGCAGCCTCTCTTTTGCTTGAGGGCAGTTACCCTTCCCCCCGCACACACAAACCATCCTCCTATCAGCCCACACACATTTAGCTCGTATATAGGCTGCAAGCCATGGCTAAGACTGCGTCTGATGCCGTTACTCGCATTAGAACGACTCATTCAGCCAAGTTTAAAGTTGACTGCCAATTCGTGTTCAGAGTCGGCATAGAAAATGGCTTAACAGCCAAACGGACTAAACGGAGAGACATTGAAACGGAAATGGCCGCCCATCGACGTCACTTGAAGCCGTTGAATGCCGTTGCCAGCTGCCCTTGTTGTTGCGCTTGTTGTTGTTGCCCTTGTTGCAGCAGCATTGACTGCACAGGCAACGTTTATGCGTGCGTATTACAGTTTTAGTTGCTGTTCACGTTAATACTATTAACCTACTTATGTCCAGCAAAGCATTTTGCCATCTACCCTCTGGGTCAACTAACTGATTTGACATTTAAGTTTAAACTTTGTCGCTTATCATGTTAAGCATGAAGCCATAAATTGTTCATGTATCTGATTATGATTAGTTGTATATTTGAGTTATAATGTTAAACTAATTGCTAAGTTAAATATTATTAATATAATAATTGCTAAACAGTTTATATTTGAGACAGATCTTGATCAACTAATTATGAATCAAATTAATTAATTGCAAATTAAAGACAGAATTATTTCACAATCTAAAAAAGAATTATTGTTTATTATTATTTTATTAATTATTTAATATTAATAAATAAATAATAAAAAAAATAAATATACGTTTTCTTTATATATTTAATTTATTTTATAATATTTATATTAATATTTAAAATATTAATATATTTACTTAATTTATATTACATATAATACTTTATTTAACAAATAATATTAATAATTAAATAATAAAAAAATAAATAAAAGTGTTTTTTTATACATATTTTTTATTTTTTTTATATTTTATAATATTTATATTAATATTTATTTAATTTATATTATATAGAATTAATTATTTAATATCAATAAATAAATAATAAATAAAATATATAATTTTTTTTTTAAATTTATTTTATTTTATAATATTTATATTTAATAATATAAAGTATTAATATATTTATTTAATTTACATCATAGATAATTAATTATTTAATATTCATAAATAAATCAAATAAAAGTTTTCTTTAATCTTTATTTTTAATTTATTTAATAATATTTATATTTAATAATATAAAATATTAATATATTTAATTAGTTTATAAATAGTGGGAAATAATTTAAATGAAATAATTAATGAAATAAATAATGATTCAGTTCCGTCGAATATTCAACTCAATTCAACTTTAAATATTCTATAATTTATATCCATATAAATTGCAACTAAAATACAGTATTGTTTGTATATTATACAAGCTATGCTGGCCATAGTTTAACACATTGCCATGGCTAAAAACCTGAATAATTCAATTTGGCTAAAAAATTAAAGTGATCAGTGCTGGTTCCAACACGCTTATCACGCTTTCAGGCAACGTATAAACCCAGTGTTGGCAATTTTTAAGTTATAACCCACACACCGCAGTCAGCCGCATGAACTGGCTGAAACTGTTGGCCGTACGCTCTGCGCTTTTGGCCATTTTACTGTGTTCTGTTGGCCCTGTTAGCCGTTAGCTGCCACTGAAGCTGAAGTTTTATGTGTTGCATATCCTAAGGCGCTTTGCTGCTCTAATTTTTCTCCTTTTCCTCTATTTTTTTTTTTTTTTTTTTTGTGTATTTCGGGTGTTGGTAAAGGGATGGAGGGGTGGGGAGAAGGGAGAAGGGAGAGGTGGTGTGGTTGGCTTGGCAGTGGGTTTTCTTGGTATTTTGCTGTCGTTGTTTTAGTAGCATTGAAGCCGATGTTTTTGTTATGCTTAAATAAAGATTTGTGTTAGTGTGTTTTATTCTTTGGCTCAATTGTTGTTGTTGTTGCTATTGTTATTGTGTTTGTTATTGTAATTGTTGTTGTTGTTGCTGTTGTTGTGCGCTCACTTTGCTTGTGTTTGTTCAGCAAGTTTATGTGCATTGCTGGCCTTCATTGTTGTCATTCCCATTGTTGTCGCTCTGGCCAAAATGAAGAAAAGTGCCAGCCAGCTAAGGCCAACACAAAAGGCGGCCACATTGAAAGCCACCGCACACAAATTAATATGTGCAACAATTGAGAGAGTGTGTGTGTGTGTGTGCGACTGTGTGTGTGTGTGTGTAAGCCTTGTTATATGCATGTTACCTACTTTTGTGAGCTTTTAATTAACAACAAGTGTGCGCCTTGCATGCTCAGAACAAAGGCTCAACAACAACCACAACAACAACAACAACAAAGCAAACGAAAAGCAAAGAAAAACCTTGAAATTTTTCACACATTGTCTGATGCGCCATTTTCTTTTGTGCTATTTATAGCGGGAAATATGATTAAAATGTACTTTAAATAAAATAATGCTGGCATTTAAACAGATTATGGGGCTCGATTCCTCGTTAAGAGGGGAAACTCATTGAGTATGCAGGAAATTTCATTAAAAAAAATAATGTAGGAAATGTAGGTAAAGGAATAGCAAGAAAATTCGCTATATTTAATTAGCTTATTAAAGCGCTGAGCGACCTTTTGCTTAGCCGCTTTTCCGCTGCTTGGCTGAGGGAAAACTTCATAAATAAATCATAAAAGCAAATAAATAAGAATAAGAAAAAAAAAGCATACAGAAAATAAAAGCAAATCAAATAGAAATACAAATAAATTTGTGTAAAGTTATTACGCTGCGGAAAAGCGGAAAATGCTCAAGAAAAAAAAGAAAATAGCAAAGAAAATTCAACGCGTTGTGCAAATGTCACACAAATGAGCAAAATTGTTCCTCAACATATTTTTAGCAAAGCGCAAAATTCAATGAAATTATATACATATATATATATATGTATATATATGTAAATTTATATATTTTACAGAGCGTGGGAGGGGTTGGGAGAGGGGGGGGGTAGCAGCTTGCTGGAAGTACTTTATATGCTATTTTATTTTATTTTTGTTTTTTTATTTTTATTTTTATTTTCTATTTTTTATTTAACTAGATGTGCGTCTGTCAATCAGAGCCACCAAAGTGGCGCGGGCAGCGGGTAACGGTGTCCAGGAGAAACTTTTTTTATTTTGGCTCCACTAGGGAATACAGTGCGCAGGAAAAGTTAACGGCAGGCGTTGCTATTGACAGCGGACAGAGTGCTGAGTAGAGCGAGCGCTGGCAAATTTTGCTGCCAGTATGTTTGTAATGCAAACAAACTTTATCTAATTAAAGGAACACGTGTTCCAGACACGCCCCCTTCCCTCTGTAGCCAACTGAATCATGTATACGCTGCACTGTCACTTGGGTACCCCCATTCTCTATGCTGATCAACATCTCCATCTCCAACAACGTCTTCATCTTTTGCCAACTGCTTTGCATTGATGACGCACTCCAAATGCCTTTTGATGTGTCCTCCGCCTTTGGCTGCTGTGCCAGCTCACTTTGCATTTGCCTATTTGACATATCCTGGTCTACATTTCCCGCATATGCGAATGCTCTGCGCCCTAGGCCGTGTCATCGTGTCATCGTCGAACATCGAATGTCTAACGTCTCCAGTTGCCTGTCAACGTCAAGTAAGTGAGTCTTGTGAGTCTATCGAGTGCCATTTTGAGTTGTTTGTCAATATGTAGACCATTATTCAATCAATATATTGACACACATTTCATTTCAACCTACCCCCCCTCCCACTCCACCCACACACACACGCGGCAACCAAGTGGCGCTCTTCAAGTTCCCCTGCCAAATCCTCAGCAAGCCGGCCAAGTGCTAATCGCAAACAAAGTAGTTTTTGCTTGAGTTCCATTTCGATTTCGTTTGACGAGCTCTTGCCCCCCCCCTCTTGCCCCCCTCTCTGTTCTCAACCTCTTCCCCCTCTTGCCACATTTTATGGCCCTTGGCTGTTTGGGTTTCGTCTTCTTCGATTGATTCCTCCAAATTCCCCCGCTTTGTACTTTGACACACTTCCTTGCCTTGGCCTGCCGCCCCCCAGGGACCTTCATTTCCGCTTAACTATTGTGCGTGGGGCCTATGTCCCTCTCACCCCCCTTCAATTGAATTTGAAGCCCTCTTTTTATTTGCACATGCGTCGTTTTTTCTTACGTTTTCCTATTTTTGCTTTCTTTTTCATTTTCTGCGTGTTTTTCTATTTTTTTTTTTTTTTAAATTTAATTCTACGCTTTTTCAACGGCCACTTGAGCAGTTTTTTGCGATGTAACTAAGACTTGCTGCTGAAACTGAGGCCTTGAAGTGTTGGCAACGCATTTACAGTCAGCAGTCAATCGTAATATCAACATTGGGACAGCATCAGCTTCAATCGTTTAAGCCATTTAGGCTTTGTTTACATGCGCGTAGTACATGTCGTGAGCCAAAGTCTTTGCCTACTCAATACCAGAATATAGACACAATTTAGAGATTTACAATGGATAAGCTGACTGTCTGACTGACTGACTGTCTTATATATCAAGCAGCTGAAGCTTTCAAATGGCAATTGAATAGACTATCGAAGCTGCAGATTGATAGACGACGAACTTGGCTTAATAACTAATAAAAATTAATAATAACTAAAATTATTAACATACTTTTAAAAGCTTAACCAATGCAAAAATCAATTTTAAACATTTAAAAAATATTTCAAAACATTTAATTAATATAAAAGAATAGTTGAGCTTAAAACTAAAGCAACTGCTCGGCACTCGACACTCGACACTCGACACTTGGCAAATGCAATTCAATTAAAGTTTTAACAGCTGAAGCACCTGGCCAAAAATGCTGACTTCAATTAACCAACTATAAACAAACTGGCAACTGGCAACGGCCAAAAGGAAATGTGGCCAGTGGCCAGCTGCCTTAGTTAAGTGGTTGCTGCTTTGAACTTACCTCAAAATGCAGTCCGAACTGAAGTGTGGAACTTTAAGGCAGCTTTAACTAGCATGAAACTTGATGTGCTTAACTTTCACTGACGCACAAAGAGGCATGCAACGCTCCAGCTACACTACTGCGATAGTTGCAGCAGTAGGTGTCGCCTCCCCCACCCAAAAAATGAGTTGCAGCCTTAATTATGCTAAAAGCAGGCAGCAACTTATGCACCTGCGTGTCCAAGCTAGAAAAATGAATATTTACACGGCAACGAGAACGAGCACGAGCACGAGGACGAATGCGAGGACGAGGACCTGGACGAGGCCGCAATGGAACTACTGGCTTGTCAATGTCAAAGCCATTAAGTGTGGCCAAAAAGGGCAAAACAATTGTTAACAATATGCGTATATGACGCCGGCTCTGGCTGCAACTGTGGCAACAATTGTTACTGTTACTGTTGTTGTTGTTCTTTGTCAAATGTTCAGCTAAAGTCAGTAATTAGCTGCCAAACTCAACAACCAACAAGTTGACACATTATGCTTGTCCAACGCGTCGTATGCGTAATGTCTACTACTAAACTTCAAACACAATCAATCGACACTGGCAAATCTTTCGTAAACTTTCGCACAACTTTCGTGGGTTTCTCACAGTTGAGGCAGAGACGCGTTTGATTTGCACATGACGACCAGCGACAGCGACGCGTTACGAACTGACTGAGGAAACGGAAACTTTGCACTGCGAACTTGACTTTAATGGAAAGCCCGAAAAACTCAACACAATAGACGAACAGTCTATTTGGTGAGTCGACGCAGTGTGTTGCACGTGCAACGGCGGCAACTTCCAGCCTGTGTCTACATTACACGGCTGTGTTACTGCCAGCGTGCGTGTGTGTGTGTGTGTGTGTGCGAGTGTGTGTGTGTGTGTGGTCAAATGTTTGTTTACATTTTGCACAGCAGCGAGTGGGCAAGGATTGGTGTAGCTAAGAAGTGCGGAGAGAAGTGGGGGGGGAGAGTAGCAGCAATTTTGTTTTGCCTACTTTTGAGCATGTGAAATGTGAAATGGAAAATGTGAAATGGGAAATGTGAAATATGAGTTCAATCGATGGAAACTTCAGGTATATTGAGTATTGAAACACATAAAAGACAACAGCAGTTCTGCATTGGCTTTGACTTGTTTTCAGTTTAGGCCCAATTGCAGCCTTTCTCCCTCTCCCTCTCTCTCTCTCTCTCTCTCTCTCTCTCTCTCTGTCTGTCTGTCTGTCCGCATATATCTGCAGTTTAGCTGCAAAATTGAGCAACAAGCTTGTCTCAAAAAATACGTGCAGAATATTAAACAGACACACACTTTGCTCCTTAGCCAGCAGACAGCAGCAGCTGCTAGTGTTGCAAGTTGCAACTCTTCAAGTTGCACTCAACATCATACGACACGGGCACAGGCAACCGCTACGCCTCATACATATTTATAGTGTTCTCTTGCCATGAATATTCTCACTAATTTGCTGCCAATTCAATTTGACTTTGCTTATTGTTCAACGCATTTTTGAACTACACTTTAATTTGTCACATACCTCTGAACCGGTTCAACAGTGACTTTTCGAGTCTGCCAAGTTTCCATTTACTTTTAATTGGAATTTTACATAGAAATTGCTCAATTTGATAGAATACAAACTAGTTGCATTGTAGAACCAGCTCAAATTGATCGCAAATTATGTTTGTAAAGAGAGAGACCTTGCCTCTGAACCGGTTCAAATGTGATTTAAAGTATTCAATGTTGAATGTAAATAGATTAGTGAATAACTAGATCAATCTGATCTTAAATTTAAAAGTTGATCAGCAAGTGATGATAATATGAATATGAATATGAATATGAATATGAATATGAATATGAATATGAATATGAATATGAATATGAATATGAATATGAATATGAATATGAATATGAATATGAATATGAATATGAATATGAATATGAATATGAATATGAATTTGAATATGAATATGAATATGAATATGAATATGAATATGAATATGAATATGAATATGAATATGAATATGAATATGAATATGAATATGAATATGAATATGAATATGAATATGAATATGAATATGAATATGAATATGAATATGAATATGAATATGAATATGAATATGAATATGAATATGAATATGAATATGAATATGAATATGAATATGAATATGAATATGAATATGAATATGAATATGAATATGAATATGAATATGAATATGAATATGAATATGAATATGAATATGAATATGAATATGAATATGAATATGAATATGAATATGAATATGAATATGAATATGAATATGAATATGAATATGAATATGAATATGAATATGAATATGAATATGAATATGAATATGAATATGAATATGAATATGAATATGAATATGAATATGAATATGAATATGAATATGAATATGAATATGAATATGAATATGAATATGAATATGAATATGAATATGAATATGAATATGAATATGAATATGAATATGAATATGAATATGAATATGAATATGAATATGAATATGAATATGAATATGAATATGAATATGAATATGACTATGAATATGAATATGAATATGAATATGAATATGAATATGAATATGAATATGAATATGAATATGAATATGAATATGAATATGAATATGAATATGAATATGAATATGAATATGAATATGAATATGAATATGAATATGAATATGAATATGAATATGACTATGAATATGAATATGAATATGAATATGAATATGAATATGAATATGAATATGCATATGAATATAAATATAAATAAGAATATAAATATAAATTCGATGATGATTATGAATATGACTATGAATATGAATAAATAGCAAGATGAATATAAATATAAATAAGAATATAAATATAAATTCGATGATGATTATGAATATGACTATGAATATGAATAAATAGCAAGATGAATATAAATATAAATTCTCATAAAGTATTGATTATTAAGATGATTCACTTCAACTCATTCGATAACTTAGATCTAATCACTTTTAATACTCACACCTTGCACACACACACACACACACACACACACATACACACGCAGAAATAAGTACATTCATTGCAGTTGTTTAACAAATTGAATAGACAAGAGGTCGGCACAGCAAATTTTTATTGGCAAAACTTTTTTAATTATCATTAATGAACATGAAGTGGACTTTGTCGGTGTGGCATGTGCTGACCAAAGAGACGCAGAAGCAGCAGCAGCAACAATAACAACCACAATAGGCAAAGGCCAGCAAATGCCAGCAACTTTCGCATTGCAATTATTTTAATGTTCAATGATGTTGCAGCTTGGCAGACATCGCAATGATTTATAGCCCGGAACCTTGGCAAAGTTCACAGTTTGAGTTTGGCTTTTCCTCTACAGTTTTAGGTTTAGGTTAGCAGTCTTCAAGCCGGGGCACACGCCATTCATTGTGTGAAAGTTGCCACTGCCACTGCCACTGCCACTGGCAATTAGACACTTGCCTGCGGTAGTTGAGTAGAGCAGGTTGTGGGGGCGGCGCGGAAAGCTGATAGTCCATGAAACAGCGCTTATTTCTAATGCGTTATAATGGCCAGGCCAAGAGAGAGAGAGATAGAATTACTTATGTTCAAGTGATATGTGTGTGTAGTTTGGCCAGCAACACGAGGCGAGAGCTTGCCGAATCGTTGATGTTGTAAAAATACTAAAAATGAATCAATCAACTGATTGAAATTGTGCAGTTTAATGAGGAATTTGATTAGAAATGCGAGTAAGCATTGACTAAGGCTTTTCCCATGTCTTTGGCTTAATTGTGTTTATATCAAATGATAAACCCCACACTCTAAACGATTTACATGCTTACATAATAAATTATGTGTGTATAACAATTTTCTGTAATTTATGTTCACTTGAAAACAATTTGCGGGATTTGCCGCCTACCCCTGCTCCCCCTACTACCCCTACTACCCCTACTACATCACTTCTCACTCCTTACTCCTCAGACGCTGCTCAATAGAAATGCATAAAACACACATCGATATCATATAATTTTAATATATAAAAAAACCTTAGCACGAGCAGCGGGCAGAAGCAAACAAACACGCATGAATACCTACCCGGGCAAACACACACACCCATACAGTTTGCTATCTATAAATGCCACACAATTGCAGCGCACTTGCCGCAAAAACCCATTTCCATTTCGTTTTTACAACCCTGGCCCTTGCCCTTGTAACGGCACCAGAAACAGGCCGAGACCCCAAAGAAGCAGCACAGCACAGCACAGCGAATGGAACTGGGAGTTGAACTGATCCTGGAGCATTTATGACATATGCGCACATACATATACCCTTCATGTTTTCATAAACAGAGCTAAGGGCATGGCTGGTCACCCCCCCATTACCCCCATGACTCCTACCACGCCATTCAACCCCCTTCTGACAACTAGAAAAACATAGAAAGAAAAAAAAAATCTTGGTTTTAAGCGATTTTACAAGCGTGTGGCAGTGCCACAGTGCCGTGGGCAACAACTACAGGCAGCTGCAGGGCAAGTTTGTGCCTTTGATGGAGCGCCCATTGTTGCCACATTGCCGGGTTTGCCAGGTTTGCCAGGTTGCCAATGCCAATGCCAATATCCGAGCCGTTGCCGTTGCCGTTGCCGTTCTATGGCAAATGGCAAATGGCTGTATCTGAATCCGTAGCTACGCATCCATCCATCCACATATCGAGGTAACCCCTCACTCTCTCTCTCTCTCTCTCTCTCTCTCTCTCTCTCGCCGACATCCACACCTAGAGCTCAGCGCTCTAGCCGCCTCCTTTATGACAAACCGTGGCAAATGCTATAACTGTTCCACCATTGTGGCGCGCTGCCCGTAACGCTGGCACAAGGCGCACGAGACACCACGAGCAGCGCCAAAAGGTAACCGTAAAATAGAATGCGGCAAGCGTGTGAGAGGGGAAGAAAGTAGCAGAGGCAAGTGAAATGGCAATAGGAGAAAATGAAAGGCAAGAAATTGCAATAAAACATAAAATTGCTGACTTCAATTCGTTTGCCATTTGGGTTTCGTTTTCCCTTTTTTTGTCGCCCTCCGTTTTTCCTTACCCCCTTTCCATGCTTTCCGCCTCAGCCCTATTACCCCCTTTTCCCGTTTTCCAACCGCTTCTAACACCACTTCCCAACACCACTTTTCCCTGGCTTTTGCTCAAATGTCTGGGGCATTGTGTGGACACAAATGCGTGTGAGGGTGCCAGCATGGTGTGTGTGTGTGTGTCTATGTCTGTGTGTGTGGTGTTGTGCGTGCTGCTGTCGGCGCTGCCAGGGCCAAGCTGCGACCGATTCTTTTTATATTTTATTAGGTTTTATTTGATTTACACTTGTTTTGCGTTGAAATGCTTTGCCTTCCAGCTTCTTTTCCGCACGCGTGTGTACGTGTGTGTGTGTGTGTGACTGTGCAGTATTAGTGGGCGTGTCGGCGAGGGCGTAAGTGAGCACTTGCTGTAGCAAAACTGTGTAGCAAGTGCTGCTGCTCTTATTCAACTCCAGTTGCGACTGTCAAATCACAAGGCACACGAAATGATCTGTTCACTCAAAGCGAACAAGTTACAGATCGAATCGATATTAAAGCTGAGCTAACGACAGTTTCCATTTAGAATTCCCAAGTAGTTTAAGCGCCAGCTCATTAGTTAATCTAGCTTTAAACAGCAACTAAGCTGTAGTTGCATAGCCATAAGAGACTTAAGCTTAAGCTGTGATGTTGCAAGTCCGTTGTGACAGTGGCAACAAGCTGAATTAATGCAGTTCGCTGCGCAAAGCTAAAGTACATTTAATTAAGCACACAAAGTGAGAAGAGAGCAAGAGATTTTAATTAAAATTTTGCCGAAGCAGCACAAGTGTTGCCCTCTCTCTCACTACAACTCTCCCTCTCTCTCTCTCTCTGCTGCTTGCAGTTGATTTCATTATTTCATTTTATGCCTGAGCTGCAATTGTAAGGCTTTCAATTTAAGCCGAAAATTGGTAATTGCCAATATTGTGGCAGCTGCAGTGCCAATGGACCAATGACTGTGGCCGAGTGGCAGTGCCAGCCAATTGGTTAACATTCAATGAATTTGACTCTCAATTGTTCAAACTCCCCCCCCCAAGGTTGACATTTTTCGTGTAAATTGAAAGCTTTTCAGCTTTGCTTCCTCAGAGCTCTACACTTTGATGGTGTTTGCTCTGGGCATCACCTTGACACACTGCAGATGCAGAGAGTTTTGGCCCACTTAGAATCACCTCAGCCACCTCAACTGCGAATGTTGTTTGTGGCTAAGCAAGCGAGATAAGCTTTATTAGTTTATGCACATTCAAGCAGATGCGGATGCAGATAAAAAACTCAAAAAAAAAAAAAAAAAAAAACCCAACTGAAAGCAGCTCATCAAAGCCAAAGTCCCTATCTATCTATCTCTCTCTCTCTCTCTCTCTCTCTCTCTCTTGCTGTCTCTATCTCTTTGTGCTTGTGCTCTGAGAAATTGTAAAGCCTTTTTGGGGGCCCCGGGCTAAGTTTACCACGGCAACGAGTCACCGTAGTTGTGTGCAAGCCGAGGTGTTAATGAGTGCGATAAGCTCAAAATTAAAATATACATAATTTAGCATGTTTGCCACTTGCTTGGACTTTGTGGCTTTCAATGTGGTAAGCCCAGTGTTTGACTTGGCTTCACCACAGTCTCACTCTCTCTCTCACTCTCTCTCTGTCTCTCTCTGAGGTCAAGCCTGCCATTCAATAACAATAAATTCAGCTAACATATGTTTGCCTCCAAAGCACAAATGCCCCAGCTCCCCAAATGCCCAAAGCTACAACTAACTTACGAGCACAACAATTCAACCATTCAAACCCTCCCAATCACAAACCACACACACACACACACACACACACACACACACACACACACACACACACACACACACACACACATCGTCTGGCCCCAAAATCACAATCGATTGATTCCTCAGCGCCTCAGCGCCTTAGGATATTTTAAACCCACAGTCCAACTATCAAAACCAGAGTCTAATTGAAGTCATATGAAAGCATTTATTAAACGGCTTCAATTGCACACAAAACATCTCCAAAGTGGCAATACAATGAATGCAGCAGGACTTGGCAATACATTCGCATTGCAGGATCATTGATTACAGGTTGTAGAAATGCATCTATTTAAATTAAGATCATTATGTAATTATCAGCATAATTTAAGAATTAACAAAGAAAAACATTGAATGCTACTGTATATCTACTCTAATTAATAATAAATAATAATTAATGTTTAATTCAATTAATATTGAACAGTTCAATATCTAAGTAATGATATATTCTCTATACTTTACATTAATGAGAGAAATATAATATAGAATTTAAGAATTAACAATGAATAAATTAGAATGTTATTTTGCTCAAATAGAAATGTTAAAGGAAATTTTTTATGATTATAATAAATTGTTAATTCAATTAATATTGAACAGTTTAATATCTAAGTAATGATCTATAAGTTTTATAATTTAAATTAATGAGGGAAATATATTATGAAATAAAAGAAATAACAAAGAATAACTTTGAATGTTCTTTTGTAACTATAACGAAATGTTTAAGGAATCATTTCATGATTCAATTATTCAAAGCTTCAATAACTAAGTAAGACAAATACGCTTTCTATTTAAAATTGAAGATAGAAATATATTTAATATAGAATTTAACAATTAACAAATAATGTTATTTTGTTTATACTATTTAAGTACATTTTATAGAAATTGTTATTCTATATATTTGCTATATATTTATAATATTCAACAGTGCCATATCTAAGTAATTAATTCTATTCTTTATACTTTTATTTAATGACAGAAATTCAATATCAAATTGAAGAAATATGAAAGAATATCTTTGCAACTAATCTATAAGCTTTAGATTTATAATTAATTGTTATTCCAATTAACCTTCAACAGTTCAATATCTTAGTAATGTTATTTATGCTTTATATTTGAAATTGAAGATAGAAATATAATATCGAATTAAAGAATTAACAATTAATGTTCTTTTGCATTTATTCTATAACTAAATATAGAAATGTTTATTCAAAATATTTGTTATTATATATTTAAATATTAATTAATTAAATGGTATTTCAATTAATAATATCCAACATAGCTTTGAATGTTCCTTTATATCGACTCCATAACAAATTACTATAGCAATGTTTAAGCAAATCTTAGACTAAATATTTGTTGCATGATTATCATTAATGGTTAATGCATTAAATATGCAACATAACTATTTATTTGCCAAATAACAATATTATTTACAAACCACAAAATGTGGGATCATAAGTAATGAATAAATTCATATTCTAATGTGGCTGTGTTTGCCCTTAAGCTTAATATCACGGCAGCAGTCCCAAAGACAAAAACAGCTTCACACGTCATACCAACACTCAAATACACAGACAGTAACACACACACACACACCTTTACACACACACACGGAATAGGATTTGTCGGTATTAAGGTCAAAACTATAAAACATGCAAAGCACTAGAGAACTGGCAAAACTGGCGACCTGCGAACTGGAGTCTGAGCTGCTCGTAACGTAGTTCATCACCTGGAGAGAGAGAGAGAGCGAGAGAGAGAGAAAGATGAAGAGAGAGAGAGAGCAAGAGAGAGAGAGAGAGAATGCCAGTCAGGTAGCCGAACTTGGACCTGGTGCCAGCTAACCTGGTCAGTTGAAGCTTCTATTAGTTTTGCATATGGGCTTCTAAAAACAAACAGTAGCCCCAAAAAGTATGCGCACAAATTGAGCTACAAATGTGTACAAAAAAAAAAAAAAACACACACACTTCAGCTCAGACTGCAGCCAAAAAGAATAAGACAAAAAGCGAGCGTATAGAGCTGTGCATACCCTGGAAAGTTAAGCATACTGTATAAATTATTTCTAATATATTTCAATTACAATAAATACAAGCAATCTTTGATATATACCCTGTAAATCTACATACATTTCACTTGATATTAGAATTAAGTTAAAGTTGACTTGTTATATATTGAATACCCTGTATTGATAGCATATCCTGCTGCTTGTCTGACCCATAACAATTGCTGGTAACTGTAGTGAGAGCTGTTATATGAAAGACATAAGTTCACTGCACACTCAATTGAGTTGGCCTTTTTCGGACCCCATGTGCCCTTTGCATATGGCCAGCTGTCTGTTAGCTTGGCTAACTGGTTGGCTGGCTGGTTGGCTGGTTGGCTGACTGGATGGTGCCTTGGCGTTGGCTCTTCACGCTGCGCCCATAAATATGCTACACTTTAATGTTAGTTGCTTCGTTTCGTTCGTTCACAGAGTTCGCTTCGTCCTGGCAACGTTTGATGTTTTTGCAAGGAGCATATTTTAGACGGACACGGACACGGACATGGACCCAGACACACTTTCATTCCCTTGTCATTTGCGGTCGCTCTGGTTTCCGGTTAACTCTCAATACACACACACACACACACACACACACACACACAGACGTACACAGCTACATCGCACATGCACATGCATATGAAAGTGTGCGTGTTTAGTAGTTTGGCTTGTCTGTTGTCTGTTTTGATCCCCATGTTAATAATATAAATGATGATTTATGGCTCTCCGAGGGGGGGCGGCAAACCCCACATGCGGTCAGCGCAGCGCAGCGCAGCTCAGCTAAGCAGTTGTTGGAGCAACGGGCAGAGTGGAAGTCAATCGGCTGTTGAATTATTGATCAAATTAAAGATATCACATTGCAGCACTTTTCGAGTCAATTAGCAATTAGGCTTATTTATTCATTGACATCATTTACAATCAACATACTTAGAAAGTTTACAACAATTTCTATGTTATTTTCTTAAATTGTTTATTTGCATTCACTTTGATTGTTTATGCATGGCATTGAGACAGTATCTCCACCTCAAGTCCTACCACTTCCAATCGCAGACAAATAACAGAAATTCTTTTGAAGCAAGACAATCAAAAACAACAACAACAACAACAACATCAACAGCAGGGCATAGGCAAACCACTCGAAACCACCCATAAACCCACCGTCACAATGCCAGCAAATATTTAAGGCATTTGCCAGCACATTAAAATCGAATTTTGCATAGGAAAACAACATAAAAACAAACTCCTGAACTGCTCAACTCCTAGAGAACTGAAGGAACAGCATTAAAAAAGCCACAGGGCCTTGGTTTTGTGACCCACACAGAGGATCTTCCCCCTGCCCCACCCCTGCTCACAGACATGCCAAAAATTTATGCAAACGAATTAAATTGGCAGGCTGAATGTCTGACGGGCTGACGGGCAGACGGGCTGCCTGGCAGGAAGCCAGAATATCCCACGGAATCTGAATCAGAATGAGAATCAGAAGGAAGCGAGGACATCATGCTGATTGTGCGCGCCCTGCTAAAATATAATTATATTTTTAAATTTAAACATTAAATATTTACATGTACACACACACCCCTAACACCCACACACACACACACGCACACCTTGACTGGCATTTTATGGCGCATAAAGCAATTTACAATTTACAGTTATCATTTGAGAGCCCCATGCCTAAAATAAAGTCACAAAAGGCAAACGAAATGCCCATAAAAGCTCAACTTTAGCAATTAGCCAACACTGGTCGATAAAGTCAAGCTGAATTTCTTACAAAGTTACAGTTTTGATAGTCGAACAAAAAGTGTTTTCTTTTTTTTTGAAACAGGCTGCGCTTCTTATGTTATGAAATTGAAAAGTGCACAGCGATCATAACTCATGATTTGCATTCGTGAATGGATTCATAAGTCAGCCTAGAAATGCGAATAACAACAGGCGAATGCCAACAAACATTTATCATTGTGCCAGTTGAGCGTGAAACGGAATGGGAATGGGAATTGGAATGGGAATGGCAATGAGAAATGAGGAATGGGTATGACAAGAGAGAGAAAGAGAAGGAGGTGGGGGAGAAGGAGGAGAGGAAGCAGAAGCAGAAGCATGGCAAATGCATTGAAATAAAAATAAACAAGCTTACAAGGCAGCGCGTTGTATAACAACAATTGGAAGCCTATTGATATTGCAATGCTGCACTTGCAGATACCCTATAGCTGTAATTTAAGTCCAACAATTCCTTTAATAAACAATATGACAAAGACGTTAGCGAATGAGTTTTGTAAGCTTCTGTAAGCTTACAGCGAAACTTCAGCTTGAAATTGAAAGCTTGACTTACAGTCAGTGTCATCAGTATGCCCCTTGTTTTCTTACAGTTGCTGCCTAAGAAATTGTGCCACGCACACATAATATATATATGACAACCAGACGTATGGGCAACACTGGATAGGCTGTAGAGAGAGAGAGAGAGAGAGAGGGAGAGAATGGGGTGTGGGTGTCAGTTATTCAGCTAAAAAGTGAATTGCCGGCGTTTGGCGAGAATTTCAAAAATGAATGAATGACAGTAGTCTTATTGTTGTGCGCGTGGGTGTATGTGTGGGTGTGTGTGTGTGACATAGCCATAGACAGCGACAGCCACCCGCTGTGTGTGTTGCCAGGCAATTCAATATACCCATCTCGCTTGCTCTTCCTGTTGCCGTCCCTGTTGTGACGTTCAGCGAATTTTCATTGTTGCCAACATGAAAATATCCTTAGGCCAATGCATTTGATTGTGCCGTCCAACGTTGGAGTCGTCGTTGTAAGTGCCACACACACACACACACACAGACATACATGCACAGTACCTGCATCTATATATGTGTGTGTGTGTGTGTATCTTGACTTCCTGGGGAATTGTTGCCTGTAGCCCCAGTGGCGCTCGTGTTGCCTTCATTTACATGTGGCGGGGCCGTAACACGGTTATTGCATTAAGCAAAAGTTGTAGCCTAGATTTGAATGCCCGCCTGGCCGAGGCCAGAGACTCTCACACACACATACACCGCACTCATACACCGCACACTGTCGACACTCATCCCCTTGCTTGGCACACGCATCGTTATTGTTTGGCATTGTCTGCGTCTCCGTTTACGTCTTCGTCTTCGTCTCGTGCTCTTTGTTTAAACATTCAGCATTCATTATTGCCTTACCCCATACCCGACTCTCTTTCACTCTCCCTCTTTCATTCTCTCTCTTTGCTGCCGCCTGACCTCAGCTGTTGTTCGTTGTTGTCGTCCCCCCGCCTACACCAAGTCTACCCCTCCCAAGGCTACTGCATATTTAATAAAGTTTCAGTTAATTTTCGTCACTCGCATTATTTTGCGGCACATGCGTGTTAACAATTTATTCTGCCCTTAATTCATCTTTTTCTACGCTTTTTGTTGTTGTTGTTGTTGTTGTTTTATTTCTGGCTCAGCTCTAAATATTTATGAGGCTGTTTGAAATTGAAGCCGGCCTGCCAAAATGGAACGCATTCCCATAATTTGCGGCATAAATTTAAGGCAGAGATAAATTAAATATAAATTGTTGAACTAAACGATAGATAATAATATAATTGTTACTTTACGTTTAAATGCAGCTCTTAAATATGCTCTTAATTAAATGAAAATAAACTTGTTTTATGCTTGGCAGTTTTATAAATCGTATTATATCAAATTGAAATATCAACTGCAATTTTGTTGCTACTTTATAATGCTGCCAGTTTGCCTGTTTGCCACTCACGTGTCATTACGGTAAACACAATTTGACACACACACACAAGCAACACATACACACACGCAACATGGCCTTTAATAATAATTTGTCCGTGCATATAATTTGCAGTTGGGCGCATAATTTGCCATTAAAAAGAATTAAGCCAAATACTCTTTGCAATATGTGTAATTAAATGTGACACTCTGCCGAGCATACAGACAGACTGGGGCGCGCCACGCCCACATACATATGCTCCACTTCCACTTTCGGACTTACAGAACAGACAGAGCAGAAATACCAGAGATAAGCCCACAATTTGCCAGATATTATGCGTGTATGTACATGTGATCAGTCTTAACACCAACAACAACAGCAATGAGACGAGGTCAAAGCCAGCTCATCAGTTGACCATGGCATAAAATGTAAGTACACTCACGACGAGGGTCAAATTTGGCTTTATATGTAGGCATTATCATATCTATAAGACATTATTATTTATATGTTAATGGGAATAAGAATAAGAATTCTTTAAACTAAATACATTATGACATCAAATGAATTTTAATTACTCAACAGATGTTAAATATTAACATTAATGATATGAAATATCACTGTATCTATTTGTATGCTTATTATTATTATGTGTATGTATGAGTTAATTAGCGACAGACACATAGGCGTTCACTGAACTCATGAAGCACACACCGTTATTTTACGCAATTTGCTTTTCTTCACTTCGTATCTTCGTAGTTGGCGAGCACAACAACAACAACAGCATTAGATGACTACTGCAGCTGCAGTCTCTTGGAGCAATCCAGCAACAAAATATATGAAAGTGTTGTTGCTGAGCTCGAAAGCATAGGTAAAGGAGTAGATATGAAAAGAAATACACAAATATACAAAGTTGTTATTGTATTTTGCATTGAAAATGTTGTTACTGAGCGCAAAAGGAAAGAAATACACACATATACAGAGTTGTTATTGTATTTTGCATTGGCATTTTAGCTATAGTGTATATATATACAATGTATGTATGCATGTATAGAACAACTCTTCCTCTATGAAATCCATTAAAACAAATTTCATTTCATTATACTCTCTCTTTCTCTCTCTCTCTCTCTCTGTGATGAAACACTTTTCACTTTAATTGCTCGGCCTTTTAAATAATTTGGCATGTTGTTGATTCGATTTTTGAATAGAATTAAAAGTTGACAAAGTCATTGACGTTGACATAAACAAGTAAACTGTGACATTTGTTGTTGTTGATGTTGCTATTGTTGGCATTGTTGTTGCTGCTACTGCTGTTCCTGTTGCTGTTGCTGGCATCACAAAATCCCATTGAACACTTTGCAACGAAACGTGCTCTTTGGGACAAACGTGTGGACCAACAACAACGCCATGTGAAAGAGCAAAGCAAAGCAAAAAAGAAAATATACAAAAAAATAAAGGAAAACAATGTCAAACACATCAAAGTTGAGCAGGAGGAGATTTCCATGCAGCAAATCCAATGGGAAATGGCAGGCAAATCAACTGAAAAATCTTCAAAAAAAAAAAAAAAAAAGCATAAAATCAAGCGAACAAAATGCCAGAACACACAGAGAGAGAGAGGGAACCCATTGCTGAATTCAGGGGCAGCGAGGGGTAGCTGCATTCGCAAAAGTAAAAGCAGAATGGTGGCAAAAGCAAAGAAAAATAATACAAAAAAAAAAAAAAAAAACAAAAACATATAGAAAAAGAAACTGCAGTTTTGGCAAAAATGGAAAACGATGTCAAATGCAAATTGACAGCTTTCAATATCAATTCCAAAACAATCGCAGCGCACGCGAGGGAAATGAAATGGCAGCCAGCGAAAAGAAAAATCAATTTTAACTGTCATGTGCATAAAAATACAAAAAGCGAACTGCTGGGTCGAAGGGGGAAGGAAGGGGGGTAGATGTAGGAAAAATGAAATCAAGTAAGTAAAATAAAATGGGGAAAAACATTTACAAGGATTGCTTAAATGGCGTTGCATGTTCTGCTCACCTCGCTCAGCTCTACCTGTCGTGCCTTTAAGTTCATACAAACGGGTTGACAGGTTAAATTAATTAAGCTCGATTTATGCATCAATGTGGCTCCAAAGGGAACTCGCCAGTTGCCAGTTGCCTGATGTTTGTTGTCTGTTGTCTGCTGCTAGATGCCATTTGCCAGTGGCTATTGGCCAAGTGAATGCTTTTGATGTGGTCTTCATCTTGGCCAGATACTTTGCATGCCTTAGTCTATCTATGTGTATTATTGTGCGTGCGTGTGTTTGTGTGTGTGTGTGTGTGTGTGTGTGTGTGGTTGAGTACATTTTGCAAATTGCACTTGCGGTTCTTGAGAGATTTGCTTTTACTTTTGTGTTTGCCTTTGGCTTTGGCTTTGGCTTTGGCTTGGTTCTTCGCTGTTTGTTAATGACATAAGTATTTAATCTGAGAATGTGGAATTTGCATAAATTAACTTTACCAGCTAATGGCAAACGCCAACTCCCAACTCCCACGGCACCACTCATACTTTGATGCCTTTGCCAATATCACTGTTATCGTTTGGCTTGGCAATTAACTTGACTTGCCACATGCCGCATGCCGCACGCCACTTGCCACACAAGAAGTGCAAAGTCAGTAACGGGCAGGAAATCGCATTATCTAAATCAACTGAGACCCGGCCTCAGTCTGGGCAAACATATCGAACTGCCAGCTAAACTGAAAGTCGCTACAAATATATATTTAATCACATATATATATATATATATATATATATATATATTTATATAGTATATTTATATAGTACATAAGCAATTGCCGATAACAAGTCTTGCTTTGCAACTGCAACTTCTGCGAGCAAATTATAAAACGAGCAGGGAGGCGTTTGGCAAATAGGTAAGGGAGTGGAGTCATGGCGAGGGGGGAGGGCATAAATTCAGCGCATAAATTTCAATGCCCTCATCCGCAATTTTTCTTATCGGGAAAATTTCATGTAAGACCGAACGTAACGCAGGCCAAGACCCTCAACAATGGGCAAAATGGCAACGTTATGACAAGTGGCAAATGCATGCGGGCAATTGAACGACTAGCAGATGACCTGTAATTGCATATAGACAATGTTAAAGAGGAAAGAAATGCCACGCAAAGAAAGTCAAGTGATATGATTAGAAATTTATTGATATTAATATATAATAAATAATACAAAAGAAAATTAATATTGAATTAGATTAGGAATTTATGGATATTAATATATAGTAACCAATAAAGAAGAAGAGGTTTATGAATGTCTGACATTTTAATAATTAAAACGACTAATAGATGAAGTCCAAATAATAGAAATTATATACTTATTTATTATTATTTATTATTTATTATTATTTATTATTATTTATTATTATTTATTATTATTTATTATTATTTATTATTATTATTATTATTTATTATTTATTTATTTATTTAATAGTTAGATATAATTTAAATTAACACTAACTTATTTCTGAATAATATTCTATTTATGTATATATATACAAACTATGAAGCTAATGATTATGATTATAAATATACTGTTTGATAATATAGATAATAGAGAAAAGCAGAGTTTTCTAACTCTCTGAACAGTTGAACTGAAATACTATATATAGATAAAGTCAAAAAGGAAAGAAAGAAAGAAAGGGAAACGAATGTTTACTCGGTTTACGCAAATCTGTTTAATTATAATATAATTATTATAATTATCTACAAAGCTAAAATGTTAAGCAGTTTCAACGGCTCTAGCATAAGTTGGCATACCCCATGTGCATGCAATGCCTGGGTATATAAATTATGAGCGCACAAAAGGGCAGAAAAGGACGCAACGAAGCGCGTATTGATTTTTGCCAACTTGCCCCACACTTCCCATCACCCAATGCCCCCTCCCTTAAGCCACCACATGGACTACAGCACAGTGGGCAACCCGTGGAGCAGAGCAAACGGCAAGCAGTCAGCCGTAGATTTGTAATTACGGGATTAGTCCTTCAATAGCAATGCTATTGGCAGTTTTTATGATTTGCAACTGCACAAGGGGGAGTGGTGATTGGGAGGGTGTGGGGGGGAGGGCAGTGGGAGGTATAAACTTCAATTGCTGCTACGAAGGCGAATGCACGTGACCGCGCCCAGTTGTTTGCGGTGGTTGTGTGTCTAATTTGCAATTAAATATGTTTGTGGCTGAGCTCGGGAGTGGACAGGGGGCAGCGGGCAGCTGCCCAGCTTTGATATGACAACAACAAATAAATTAACGCCAGCCAGCCACAAGAAAATGATGAGTTTGCCAGCAATTTGTTAGCAAATCTCTTAAACAAATCATCAAACGCTTCAAATCACACGATTCAAATGAAGTGGCCAACGTCTTACTTATTGTGGAAAATGCGGGAAAATGGTATGGAAAAACCTGCCACCCAAAAAAATAAAATATATAACATAAAAATAAGAAAATAATAAATATAAAATAAATAAAAGCAATGCTGCTTTCCGTTCCAGTGCCTGGCGGGCTCAAGAGACGCAGCCGTCGACGAGCCATGACGATTGTGGGTGTGCAGGGGTGGGAGGTACCCCCGTCTATGCGTACTTTGTGCTGTGATGGTGTTGGGCAAGAGAAAGGCATGGTGTAGGGGGGGCGTTGGGCGGGGGGTGCTGCCACTGACGACTTCCGCTTTGACGTTTGCTGCATAGAAAAACTCAACAAAACCAAAACTTTGTTGTTGTTATTGTTGTGCTTACTGCTGCTGCTATTGTTGTTGTTCTTATTGTTGTTGTTGCTGCTTAAAAGAAGTCTTGTTATTCTTATAATTGTGCATATGACCCTGTTTAATACAGTTCGCTGCACAATTATGCGTTCGCCTTTTGTTGAACTTCTACCACCGTCTTGGCCTTCGTCTGCTGACTTCTGAGCCGCCATTGGAATTATGACTGCCAGAGTCGTCTTTTATCTGAGCTTTTTTCAGTAACTTCCTAATGAATGCTGAATGTTGTAACTTCAGACAACACAAAATCGTTAGACTCCCACATTAGGGTATTCAGAGCAGCGCTTTGGTAAAAGCCTAAAAACAATTTGTTAATTGACAGCTTTAAAATGCGAGTGGCCAAGTTGACAGTTGAGTTGCGGCTCATCAAATGACAATTGATGGCTAAATAAACGCCATTTAATTGGCATTGATGGAGCAGCCTATGGCAAGAGCAGATGGGCGCACAGAGTGTGGTGGAGGGGGGGGTAAGTATGCTGGCAATTTGGCAAATTACTTTGCAAACTATAAATCAAAGCATCAAAGTTGGCATACAACACACAACCAAACTAACTAAGTAAGTAACTAAGCAACTAAGCAGAGCAATTCGTCTATGGGAATGGAGCAGTTCGCGTGCTCCCTGAACAGCTGTCAAACTGCTGAGGCAGAAACTTACGACACCTCATTAGATATGCGGCACAGAAGTTGTTGGCCAAGCAGCTGCTGCTGCCACAGATCCTGTCCAGGTGGTTGCAACTGTCTCTGTCTCTGTCTCTGTTTCTGGCAGAGCCTTTTCAATTTGGCCAACTCAGCGGATATTGTTGCTTCAGTTTTGTATTTTTGTATATATATATTTTTTTTTTTGTTTTTAATCTCGTAAGTGTATGTGTCAACTTTTCTCACTTTGTTTGTTTGTTTGGTTTACGCACACCCCAGAGAGTCAATGTCGAGTCAATAAAGCAAGGAAATTGCCAACAAAAGACCCACAGACAACAACAACAACCACAACAACAGCAGCAATAGCAATAACAATAACAGCTGGGATCAACCCAAGCTCATTTGTGCTGTTTTTCCTCATGATATTCTATTATTCATTCCAATTTGTGTGTATGTCTCTCTCTCTATCTCTCGCTCTCTCTCTCTCGCTGTGCCTCCCCCCTCTCTGTGCTATCAGTGTGTGCATGAAAGTAAATCCTTCAAAGGTATATTTTTCATCACAGTTGAACCTCCTGCATCTCCCACCGCTTCCCATAAAAGGTCAGTGAAAGTTTTTCCCTGGCTGAGCTTTTGGCTTTGGCTCGTTTATTAGATTGTCCTGCGGCCCTCGCCCATCAAAAACTTACCAACGGCTGTTTTTGACAAGGCCCCGCATACCCCGCTATCGAACCACACTTCTACCCACTCCGCCTTCCTACGCCACGCTGCTCTGCACTCACAATGTAAAGTGCCGTC
Source organism: Drosophila funebris (assembly GCA_018901825.1). NCBI lineage: Eukaryota > Metazoa > Arthropoda > Insecta > Diptera > Drosophilidae > Drosophila > Drosophila funebris. Next base: position 5,464,228 of record JAEIFK010000682.1, read on the forward strand.
AATGTTGGGGCGTGGGCGTGTCATAAACATGACAAAGTTGGTTTTCTTTTTGCCATACTCTTCTCGCTGCTGTTCATTATGATGAAGTTGCTTTTGGGCCAAAAAAAACTTATAGCTAACAATATGAGTGGAGCACACTCCGCCACTTCCGTCGCTTCCGCAAACCGCCAACTGCCATTCCATTGTCAATGTTCATATCGATGTCGCTGTCTATCATGATGCACTATAGCTCATCAAATTTGTATTGATTATGGAAGTTTAAGTAATGCTCTCTCACACCAGCGCAACATTGAAGTTTGCTTCATTAAGGAATTATGTAATTAATACTGAAACACTGAAGCAGCAGAGCAGCGATGCAGCGAGTCGAGTGCAGTTGAGTTATGATAAATGCTGATGAATGAAAGCTGTTTAGAGAGCAAACACATTGAAATGCAATTTAAAAGCTCAACTATTTAAGTCGAGTATGTACAGTAACTTCGAAAGCTTCTAAAAGCTGTTGAAAGCTGTTATATACTTATGCAGCTTCTGAAAGCTGTCTAAAAGTGAAAAATTCAACTTCTAATGCTTCTAAAAGCTGTCTAAAGGTGTTAAATGAACTTCGAAAGCTTCTAAATGCTGTCGAAAGCTGTTATATTCTTCTGCAGCTTCCAAAAGCTGACTAAAAGTGAAAAATTTTGCTTCGAAAGCTTCTCAAAGCAGTCTTAAGGTGTTAAGTGCAACTTCGAAAGCTTCTAAAAACTATCGAAAGGGAGTACATGCTTAGGAAGCATCTGAAAGCTGTCGAAAGCTGTTAAATACTTCAAAAGCTTCCAAAAGCTATGTACATGTTTTAAATAAAACTTCAAAAGCTTCTAAAAGCTTTCGAATGATGTTAAGTTTAACTTAGAAAGCATCTACAAGTTGCCTAAAGGTGTTAAGTACTTCAAAAACTTCCAAAAACTGTCTAAAGCTGTAAAATTCAACTAAGAAAGCTTCTTAAAGCTGTTGAATGCAACTTTGAAAGCTTCCTAAAGCTCAACGAGAAGCAAATATAATTGATGATTTTATATTCAGTTTCCATAAGCACACAAACGAACTAACTAAATGTATGCATTATTACATTAATCATTTGATTTACTCACTACAATTAAAGTGCATAATTTAAGCTAAAGCTTTATCTGCTTTAGCCATTAATATCTGTACTTAAACCATTTCCTAAATGACTTCTAGCTATTTAATAATGAAGTCAACAAATGCATTACATACAATATGCAAATATTTGCTATAAATTTAAGTTGATGACACTACTAGGATTTACTTATGGTTAATTATGACATGGATTACGCAGACGGACAAAATTGAAGACCAAATATCGAATACTGAACAACTTTTGTGCTGCACATTGTGTAAAGTTGTTGGAGGAAGAGGAAGGAGCAGGAGGAAGAGGAAGGGGAAGGGCAGAAGCAGTTACAATTGGGCCGCATTTTGTGAGGAAATGTAAGCCATGTTTGCCAGCGTCGTATTGTCGCTAATTGAAATGCAAATATTGATGAGTGTTAAGCAAACGCCAAGCGCTAATTTGCACAATTTTCGTTTTGTCGCGCGCCGCATAATGCGCCGCAAAGTATGCCATAAAATGCAGTGCAGGCAGCTGCTGCAACAGCTAAATTGAGAGTCAAGTCGATGCCCGAGTTTCCCCCAATGCAGTACCACCATCCCCCCCACCATACCATTGCCTCTGGCACGCCCAAAATGTCGTCAGCTGACAGACAAATTGCAGACGGGGCTGGCACCATGGCTAACTGGCAACTTGGCAAACTGATAGAATGGCAGCGTGGCAATGCGGCAATGTGGCAATGTGGCAGTATGGTTGCCTGGCGGTTAAATGCTTCCAAAGCAGACTCAGCAGAATTTCAAATTTATTCAAATCAACTCGTTGAGTGAAGGGGCAATTGCCTCAGTGGGCGTGTCATTCAGTCTGTGTGCGTGTGTGTGTCCCCAGCAATGAGCAACTGAATGAATGATTCAATTAGGCATCAAATATTTACAACAGACGTTTAAATATTGCGACAGTCTCGATACGCCTTCACTTGCCTCTTTGGCTTTATCTTGGGCCTGATTTGAATGCCATTAAATCTACAGCTGAGATCTTTTCCAGCATGGTTAGAGAACTATTATAGATAGGACACATAATACATTTTCTAATATTGTAGCTTTATAAAGTAGCAAACGCAAGGGCAGTTATAAGGAATATAGAAATAAAAATATATATAAATAAAAGAATATAAAGAACATTATGCGAAAGTTGGAAATAAAATAAATATAAATATAGGATTTTAGTAGTGAAAATAAATAATTATATAAATTAATATATTAATAAATAATAGTAATGTATTTAATATAATATTTTGAAAATAAATTGTTAAATAAATTAATATATAAACAAAAATAAATAAATAATGTATATAAATATACACATAAGTTAGTAATTAGAAATAAATACTTAAATAAATTAGAAGACAACTTTATACATATTTAATATAATATATATATATATTGTAATAATAATGCAACTAAATATATTTAGCATTATTGAATATTGGATTTAAACAAGCTTAAAATAAAAATATATATAAATAAATAAATATACTATGTTAATTATAAATGCTACACATAGACAATATAATTTAAAAAAAAAAAAAAACAAGTCAAAAGAAGAATAGAAAATAAAATGTTTAAATTAAATAAATATATAAAAAATGACAAGAAAAAAATGTGAATGCAAGTTAATCCATCTATAATGAAATATAAATAAATAAAAATATATAAATAAATAAATAAATAGAATTAAATACAAATAAGTGAATCAGAATAAGGCAAGTTAATCAATCCACAATTAACTATGTATTATAATATTGTAACTTTAAAAACTAACAAACAAGTCAAAAGGAAATTTAACAGAAACAAGCAGCAAATGTAGCTCAATGCAATGCGAGCTCTAAATAAATATATAAATAAATAAATAACTGTACTCTAATAAATAAGAGTGCTACATGAAGGGAACTTAATAAATCTATAATCAAATATACATATATTGCAAAAATTCGTCACTTTATAAACTAACAAACAAGTGAAAAGGCAAATAAACGAAAATAAGCAGCAAGACAATTGCAAATGTAGCGCAATGCAATGCGATTTATAAATAAATATAAATAAATTTATATATATATATATATATATGTATATAAATAACTTTGGCATTGTTTCGCTAATATTGCAAATTCAAATCTAAATCCGAATCACAAGTTCGCAGTGTGCAATGCCCAATAGTTTTTGCTTCAGATTTATGAGCTTTCCCCTCCCTCAACAAATAGTTCTGATGCAGTTATGTGTGTCTGTGTGTATGTGTGTGTGCACAATTTCAATAGTTTGATTACAAAAGTTTTTCAATTGAATATTTCTGCATTTTTACGTGTAGCTCGGCCATTTGTAGGGCTTCAGGTAGCCAAGCAATGTGCATGTTGCACGTGGCGTATGCGCATTATTATGTTTTCTGTCTTTTCAGTCTTCTTATTTTGTCAACATTTATGCAACAGAAATGTATAATTTTAAATGCCATCAGATGCCAAACATTCCTTTTCATGCACTACATAATAGACTTTCATATTATTTATAATTTTCTTGCCGCTTGTTGCAGTTGCAAATTGTTGTTGTTGCTGCTGCTGTTTGCCAAGTTGTTGTCGCCGTCGTCGTCGTCGCAAGTTGCACACTCCAAAAATATTTTCATAATTTTTATCACGATTGTAATTCTCGCCCAAAAGTTTTGCATTCAAAAAGTTTTGTATTTTTGGGCAACTTTTCTGTATGGGAAATGGTGCGGTGGGGGGAAGGGAGCATTGCAAGACAGGGGACAAAACTTTTCATGCTGACAATGAGCTCACAACAGATTTCTGAGTTAATTTCCAGTTTTTGAGGCGCAACTTTTGCTCGACAATAACAATAACAATTTCAAGTACGAATACTCATTGCACGCACTGTTAATAAGCCTAATTATTTTGCAGTGAAACGACTGATAAATGATATAACAGCCTGCTCACTTAAGTGTTTTGCCAACATCCTTTTGCTAATTGGAGCACTGTGAGTTGGACCAAGGAGTGAAAGAACATCTTAAGACATTTAGCAGTTTATTATAAATGTAAAGCACTTTGATATTGTTGCTGTCTTAAATGCGCTTCATACGCTGATACGCTTCTGTTGATTCTGGTGGATTCTGGTGGATTCTGGTGGGTTCTGGTGGGTTCTGGTGGGTTCTGCTGGTTTGGCTGCTTATCAATGTCAAGCTGAAATGGATCTTGTTGACAGTCAAACAATGCCATTAATCAAGCTGTCTCAAGGTGCACTGTTTGTATTCCCAAGACACAACACCATTGGCTTTCTTTCAGCAACAAAGTGTTGGGGCAACCGTTGATGCTGATGTGCTAAGGGATACTCTGTAAATACAGCGAGAGCGAGCAAGAGTCTTGTATTGCAGTTTAACAGCTAAGTTAATATTGTTTTAGTATAGCGCATACAACTCCATTTACACAGAATGCTGGGTATAGCATCGAGAGAAATTCCCAAGTCAAACTGTGCACATGTCACCCACACTCACACACACACACACACACACACCCACACACAACAGCTAGCAACGCCTTGTTGGCCCATTTTGGCTAGCGATCCTACATTCTCGCTGCCTTCCCCTCTGCCCGCACCTCCCCGCCACATCCCGCATGTAGCGACAGGGCGACAGTTTTTGTTCAAAAGCCAGGGCCGAAAACAAAACAAAAAGTAACCGCCAACAAGCAAAACACGGCGCTCTTCCATGTGCTGACAGCGATAAATTCTAATGCTCGGGTCGTCCAGGGCCACGCCTCCCGTTGGGCAGTGTGTGTGGGCGTAGCCAAAGAAGAAGAAGAAGTGGCAGCAGGATGGCGGCTGACCAAAGACCGAAGCATGAAAAATGCCCGCTTCCTGTTGCGAAAGAAATGTGAATGGTAGAAAGGAAGTTAACTGGCATTTGGGTTTGTTTGCGCAAGGAAATGTTGTTGTTGTTGTTGTTGCTTTTTTTTTGTTTGTTGGCTTCGTTTTTAGTCAATCTATTCCACCTCCCAGCACCGCACCCCCTTCCCATCTAATGGCAGTCGAGTCGGCCACATTTGTCACTTTAAATGCAATTTGACTTGTGCCCAATGCGCATAAGTTTTCCTGCTTTCAGCAATTTGTCGTGTCCTGTTTGGTTTGGTCTGAGTAGAAAAAAGAAAACGGCACAAAGTGTCGCATACATTGGGGAACGCTCGAAGAAAATCAATTTTAAAGCGCTGCAGAGCCGCAACTTGTCTAAGAGTCGGTGAGCAGGCTAAGAGTATACGGAGAGAAGTCTCGTATTTATTGTCTGCCGCAGTGGCAATTGTTGGGTGTGTTTGGACCTCAATTCAATCTGCATGCAAAATCAATGGCCAATTATTTTTGTTTTCTTTTTTTTTTTTGACTGCTTTATCTTAGCTGAAATGTGTAAGACTTTGGTGGCTGCATTCAAGTGTTAAATGCAGACACAACGCAGCATTTGCATCAATTATGTACATTGGAGTTGCCACATTTTGTGTAACATGCAGCATTGATGGCTTCATTACTGTGCAGGTTCAGTTAACGTTAACGTTGCCGTTTGCCGTTTGCCGTTGCTTTGGCCTCCAATGAGCCGGAAATGTCTTCATTATGATTGCATATGGCACAGGCGGCAAAGCGAAGCGCAAAACGGAAGCGGAAGCAAACGAAAATTCGTTTGTTGTTTTCCTCTGTCCCAACGCATGCTGTACATCCTTGTTGTTGTTGTTGTTGTTGTCAGAAGTGCGTACGAGCGTGGTAATTTGCTCACACATATACACACAGACGCAGACACTCACACTGACACTCACTCACTCTTCGCCTGTCTCTCTCACACCATATAAGCACAGCGTGCCACAGTGCGTATGAGTGATGGTTGAATTCATATCAACTGACAGTTTATTTACACAAGCGCCATCATTACCAACGCCTGCACTAACGTCTGGCCCCGAGGCCAAATCAGACACATTCACACACTCGCGCACACACGCACACACACACACACACACACACTGACACACAAACATAAATTATCGCATGGAAGCGTGTGATATGAAAAATTGACTGTGATTTATGCAATTATGTTAACAAAATATTTACTTGGCCACAAAACTGATTGCCTTAGACACTTTGCCACAGCTTGTGAGCGTTGCGGCTGCTTTCGCGTAAATGCCTACATATTATAAATACATTAGCTCCGTTATATGCTTAGTGATTAATTAATGATTCAACTAAACTAAACAGAAACAGTAACAGAAACAGATTCTGAATCAAAATCACAATCTGATAGCGAGAAGAGATAGTTGTGCCATCTAAAAATGTTGTTAGTCGCCGCTTGACTGATAGAATTACTTGAAAAGTTTTCTTTTCACTTCTATAGAAATAACATTTAAACGCACGAATATAAAATAAATTATAATTTTATTACAAAACGGATGCGAAAAACTTTTGCCATTTCCTAAGCGCTGAAAAAGTAACAAGTTTTTCGGGATTTTTGTTATACGCAGCGTCCCGGTCATGGTCCTAGAGGGGGGAAGTTAACAAAAGCTCATTACCTTATTGCGTTTTGTGGGCGTAGGGGGGGTCCAACAACTGAGCCAAGAGCCACGCCCCCGTATAGTGGTGGCAACGCCTATGCTGAATTGGGCAGCCGTTGGCTGCTTGTTTGTGCCGCAAATGAACGGAAATGGTGAAACTTTTAATTGAAACCATAAATTTTCGCGTGGTTTTCTGTGCCAACGGAATTTGTCGTGCAGCGTTGCCTACTTAGCGGCCACTACACCTTCCCCCTCCCCACTGCCCTTAAGGGTCTTCCAGCTGCCCACATTGCTGCGGCAACAGGGCTGAGTGCAATTAGTGCCGGGCATGGATTGCACTTTTGACCAGCAAGCCAACAAGTTAAGCAGGTAAGTTCTTAAACTTTGACATAATGTGGCATTCCTCGTCCCCCTACCCACTGCCCACAGCCCCCTGACACCCTGCTTCATGCCATGGTTCTCTCTCTTACACTATAGTTAATACTTTCAAGTGTTGGCACTCAAACTCCGTTATAGCATTTGGGTATTTATGTCAAGCAACTGGCACTGCATACGCTCTACCGGAAATGACGAATGATTAAAATGGGCGTGCCATAATTTCCGCTCGACAGACGGTGTGGCAACAGGAAATTGCAGCCGACAGCGCAAACCGTTGACGTCAAACATCGCATATAATACTAACATACAATATGGCCATTTTCCAACAACACACTTCATACTAGAGCTTCTTCTTTTGCCACTTAATTGAAATGACTGTCAGCTTGCAACATGCCGCAGGCCAATCGAATGAATAGCTTGTTGCAGTGTATCCCTCAGTTAACATCTCAGATTCCCAATGATTCATATTATTCCCAACACATCACAACACATCACGTCACAGTTTCTATGGCCACTACGCGCTCTAATGGCTCGTTCGGAAAATTCAATTTCCTGCATTTAAATGGCTTTGCAGCAATATTCATAACTGTTGCCATTGCTTATTGGTTATTGTATCGATGAAGCCCCTAAACGGCATCAGCAATAAAGAGCAAATTGAAATGGTCTGCTGGAAGGCAATCCTAACAAATGTATTCTATTGCCAATAAATTTTCATTAACTAACAATTATCCACTGAAAAGCCATCGATTATTTTATTACCCTAAATGATTTAGACTAATTGATTTTGAGTTTAATCAAGCTGTGTATTTCTTGTGTAATAGCATTTAGTTTTTATTTTTTTTTATTTAATTCATTTAAAATATTATTTCAACATCCAATACAAAATAAACAAATGGGAAAAACCTACTGACCTACCTGCATTTAAATAGGTCTTTTATTTTATTAAAAAGTGTTTTACGAGCATGCCCAAAAGTAGGCAATGATTTTAAAGCCATGTGCCGCATTTTGATTAAATGTGCAGCCGCAAAGTATGCAACACATTTTTGGGGAAACACACAACTCTCGCTCATTAGACTCTGTACTAAAAGTACATAGTACTATGTACTTTTAGTACAGAGTCTAGAGCCTCCCACTGTCGACTGCGGTCGACTGTAGTCTTACCCACATTCAGTTGTAAATACTGATGCAAGGTTCTATACTGTCGCATGTGCCTCGTTTCATTTGCAGTGGGGAGAAGTGATATACTTACTTATGTGAAGCAAACAAAAAACGTATATTTGGCATAAAAATATTTGGGTCTTTGCTAATATTTCAAATGTAAAAGCCTCTCCCATTTGTGTGCTACTTTTGCTATTGATTTTATTTGGCATAAATGCGACGTGTAGCGTCGCTGCTGCTGCTGCTGCTGCCGGAGATTCCGTTTTGGTTACGTTTTTCTTTTACAAGTATATTTGACTTCTTTTTTATGCGCTTCCCACAGCAGCCAGTGGCAATATTTTCAATTTGCTAAATGGCGCAGTCAGCCAACTGAAATACCACACATATATATATATATATATATATGTATGTATGTATATAGTATACATAGTAGTATTAGTATGTAGTAAGTAGATGTATGTGGCATATTCGAGTAGATATACGATATACGAGATGCGAGATGGGAAATGCGATATGTATGCCATGCGGAAGAAACCACAGCAGGCATTTTAATAATTCTAATGCGAGTTTTTGAGTTATGAATGTGCTGGGGTTTTTGGTTTCGTTCAATTTTTTTTTTTTTTTTTTTTTGTTTAGTATTGCTATTGGTTTTCGGTTTTTGTGTGTGTTTTGACATGAAATACGTGCCACAGAGTTCGAATACGACACAGCAGTTCGATTGATAATCGATATATTTCACAGCATTCGATGGTGATATGCGGCTTTCATTAGCCAATGCCCAAAAAGGAAGTCGACTTTCACGCGTCCAAAATCAAATGATTTATGGCGGACAATGACTACGGCAACAATAATAATAATAAAAAAAAAAAAAAAAAAACAACAGGGTAAGCAGCTACAACAATAACAACAACAGCAACAATAACGCATTTGCTGTAGTTGACGGCAATCGAGTGTGCGCTTGTTTACTTCCGGCGGAAGCAGACGCCGAACATGGCGGCGCCGAAAATAAATGAATATAAAACCGCAATGGGGATCGGAGCAACATGCAAGCCCATTATCATCATCTTCACTTCATAATGAGCAACACTTGGCGTCGTTAATGGTGCGAAAAATAGACAACTTTCTGGCTAAGTTGCAGACACGTATATGCGAGGGTTGCACCAGCACTTTGCAGTCATTAATTATGAGAGCCATAGCAAAATAAAGAGAAACGATTAAAAGCTCTCCAATTAATCGAGCACAAAGAGCTTAAAGAATAGTACATGCTCGGCTAACTGTATGAAGAGCCCTCGCAAAACCCATATCTAATATGAACCCCCAAAACTGAAGACGCAGCCATTTTGTTTATACGATGTTTGAGTGCTCGATGATTTAGTGCGGTAAACGCTTAAAATTTAATGCGCATAATTTATACATTATTACCAACACTTCATTTTAGGCTTTGTGTCCTACACACACACAAACACACACACACACATACGCACTCGCAACTCGAAGATTTTTGGCAATAAATTCGTTTGGCAAACGACAAGAAAAGGCTAAAAAAGAAAGGGAGCAAAGAGCAGGGAGAAGAGAGAAAAGCAGAAACGAAGCGAGCGGGTGAAACTTTTGTTGCTTAAGTAAACTTGAAAAGTTTTCGAGACATAAAAGTTTCTTGTGAAAGTCACACGAAAGTTGAATGCAATAAATCTGAACGCTGCTGCAGCCCAAAAAGTGCAATGCGTTGCCTCTTCAGGCCAAATCCGTTAAACCCGTTACCGAAAAAAAAATATAAAACACACACACACACACACATATATAGACACTCGCCAAACTTTCAACGCGCTTTCATGGCTGATAAATGGCCAACTGAATCACAAAATACAAGCGCAGATTCGTGATTCTATCTAAACTACATAAGCTCCTTCACAAGATCCCCTCACATCACACACACACACACATTACACTCGCAACTGCAACTGCACTTGTCCAGTACTTCAAATTCCAAATGCTTATGCTTATGAATATGGCTTAAATACCGCATATAGTATATAAGGACATACTATATGTGTATAATACTTATCCGTTTATACTAAATACGCAGGACATTTCGAGTGGCTGCTTTGGTTAAACTATGCTAATTGAACAGCATGTTGTAGAAGGTAACAGGGTCAAGTGCCTCAGGTGAATTAAAGTCCTGCACATAAAGAGCAGAAAAGAGAATGCAAGAGATGGACAGAGAGAGAGAGAGAGAGAGAGGCGGGGGAATGACTGTGGCAGTTGAAGTTGCTGCTTAGTTAAGGTAAACCAAAGGGAATCAACTAACGTATACCCTTACCGCATTAACATTGTCAGTTTAATAAAAACAAATGCGTTACAAGTTAGGAAAGCTTTATATAGAATGGCGAAAGTAAGCAACAATGATAAGAAACCTATCTATATAATATAAGAATATATATATTTACTGCATAGCAAATATTTCTGATAATATACTGAGTGTAATAATTAATTAAAATGCAATTATATTTCCAATTCATTGTATTATTCTTACACACTTTGAAGTATTACTTTAACCTGCTGCCCAAGTAGACCAAATACAATAATATAAAGTTGAACAATTTATTATTCCATTTATTCAATCTTATTACTTAAGAAGTCCTACCTCATGTTCAATTAAAGAAATAAGATATTTACCCAGTAAAATGTATGCTGTGGAGAATTTTTATCTTGTGTTAAACATAAAAACTACGCTTTATGCTCAGCACAGCAATTTGTTTTAATAAGCAAAGACTGTAAGTAAGTAATACTCAGTTCATTCGTTAGTTCATCATTTTGCAATAGAAAACGCAATGGAACATAAAATATTCATGCGAAATTGGTAAGAAGAGCGAAGCAGTGTTTACATGTCATTAACTTTGACATTGAACAGTTGAGAAAAGAAGAGTTTAGTCGCAAATTCAATAACTTTTGACATAATATGCGCAACTTTGAAGCCTTAAATAGAACAATGCAAAAACTGGCCACAACCAATAAGTTATTCTCTCTAAGTGGCTGGGATATTATCGAGAGTCCCACAATATCAGATTTATTAATGGAAACCCATATTACAACCAACTCCCTTAAGCCGTGAGCTTATCGAAACTCAACTGTGAGCTGGATGTACCTAAAGGGTGCATGATTCGCTCAGTGTGTTATACCCGTTCAATGTAGTTTTGGCTACGGGTATATAGAGTGTGAAGAACTTTGGCCCGTGCGAGTGACTTGAATGCTTATTAAAAGTTTAGTTTAGTTGGTAACTGAGTAACTGTAAGGCATACGAGTATATGCTAATGTTAATGCGAAAGTCAACCAACTTTCAGGCTCGCAAGTTAATAGTAAAGTTGAGAGCCAAGTTTAGAAGCCATTTTGAAGGCATTTAAATGGCAGATAGGATAGATAACCCAGTTAGTAGGCATTAAATATAATTTGGCTGATAGAAATGTCCTTGTGCCACATGCAATATAATATAAAGAAACAGACCAAAGAGGGATTAGTTGGAAGTGGGGGGGGGGGGGGTAGATTGCAACACAGATTGTGCAATTTAATGTGCCACATGCTGTGCGGACTGTGGACTGTGGACTGACTGGCTGGCTGCCTGGCTGGCTGGGTGGCTTTTCCGCGATGGTTTCTTTTTCATTATCAAGCCGGTTTGGGGACGCAGAGCGGAGCTTAATTGCAATGAAAGCGTAGTTTCCTCCTAGCAATTTGCCGTCGCTATGAAATATGCAGCATTATGACCGCAAAAACCTGCAGCTCGGCAGCCTTTTCAAGCTCCCTGGGCTGCTGGGCTCTTAATCACATGAACGACACAGCGAGCACATAAACTCAATCTGTGCGAGGCCAGGTGAGTGATTGCAATGTGCAAAAGACGACCAGGTGAAACTCTGCCCCAGGCAGAGGCTCAGGCTCAGGCTCAGTCACTGGCTCTGGCTCAGGCTGAGACTCGTTCTCTTTTTGAATGCATTGCAATGCATTCAGAGTGCATATTTATAAAATAAAAATAATAAAAAGAGAAGTGCTTGCATATATGATTATTATTATTATTATTGATGCAATTTGCAATGGCTCTGGCCCAACTACCGGCAGCTGCTGTGTTCGCCCTGTTATTTATGGCCAACTTTAAGTATGGCAAAGGAAGAAAAAAGTGTTGCCTACATTTGAGCGCAGAGCTGCTTCAAGTTGCCTTAGCCAATTAGCTGCATTTCAGTTACAGTTGCAAAAGTTAAACATCTTCACAAACAAAATTATAGCCAAGTTGATGTCAAACTTGGTGCTAGCAGCTAATTAATTGGGTCTTTCATTCGCAAGCATTTGCAAGGCATTCATTAGGGCAAAGCGATTCCCGCTCTAAACCCAATTTAATTTGCATTGCATAAACCATTACCAACTAATATTATTATTATTATTGCAAGGGACATTTGAGCATTGGCCATTGTTGTAGTTGCGCGTCGAGTGGGTTGGGGTAGGGAGGGATGGGGTGTTGCATTGATAATATTTGTGGTGCAAGTAGTTTTTGCTGCGCTTTAATTGGAAAAGTTTTTCAATTTTAATTAAAACATTTTACTTAATGCAAAATGCAGTTGAAATTACACACACAATGTGCAGCATTCGCACCACAACAACGACAACAACAAAGACACCAACAACAGCAGCAGCAGCAGCAACAACAACGACAACAACATCATTTAAGGCAAAGCCACATCGAAAGTTTTTCCGGGCCAGTAGCAAAAACTGCCAAAAACTAAAGTAAAACTCTCACGCTGCCCATGTCTTTCACTCCCTCTTCCCGCCATTCTATCTCTATCCCATACATAACCCCCCCTCTCCCTCTCCCTCTCCCTCTCCCTCTCCCTCTCCCTCTCCCTCTCCCTCTCCCTCTCCCTCCCTCTCCCTCTCCCTCTCCCTCTCCCTCTCCCTCTCCCTCTCCCTCTCCCCTCCCTCCCTCTCCCTCTCCCTCTCCCTCTCCCTCTCCCTCTCCCTCTCCCTCTCCCTCTCCCTCTCCCTCTCCCTCTCCCTCTCCCTCTCCCTCTCCCTCTCCCTCTCCCTCTCCCTCTCCCTCTCCCTCTCCCTCTCCCTCTCCCTCTCCCTCTCCCTCTCCCTCTCCCTCTCCCTCTCCCTCTCCCTCTCCCTCTCCCTCTCCCTCTCCCTCTCCCTCTCCCTCTCCCTCTCCCTCTCCCTCTCCCTCTCCCTCTCCCTCTCCCTCTCCCTCTCCCTCTCCCTCTCCCTCTCCCTCTCCCTCTCCCTCTCCCTCTCCCTCTCCCTCTCCCTCTCCCTCTCCCTCTCCATCTCTCTCTCTCTCTCTCTGGCTCATTCTGTGTTGCTGGTAATATCAGAGATTTTAATAGCCGCTTCGTTTTTGACTACAATTCATTTGCCAGTACATCACTCATAGTGTTAAAGTTCTGATTTTGTGCCAGTTTCTGGGATTTTGGCCTGGTCAACAGCGCGCTGCAGCGTCAGGGCATGGCCCTGTTACAGCTTGTGGTCGCAATGGCACTTCAGGCTTATACGATTTATACCAGCAAGACAAATAGTTCCATGTAATTTGCTTGTATGTCAAACGAGTCGCATATGTCAAATGTCAAATGCTTTGCGGATTTTCTTCTCTATTTGTTATTTTCTCTCTCTCTCTCTCTCTCTCTCTCTCTCTTTATTTTTTACTCGCATTCGCATTTGCAACGCCTTCGACAGCGACTGGCAACGACTGGCGGCAGGCAAAGTTTTTGCAACAATAAATTACTATTACAATGACAATTGTCCCACACACTCACACACACACACACACACACACACACAACCAGCGAAACGAGCATTTTTTATGCTCTGGTTACATTTCCGTTTCCGTTTTCAGTTTCAGTTTCTGGGTCTCTTGTTTTAGCTCTGTTGACTGGCATTTGAGCTGCGCTAAGCATTTAAGTTCAAGTCAAATACGAGTAGCAGTTTGAGTATGTGCAAGATTTGCACCAGATTACTTGATTAATGATCTGACTCGAACTGTTAAAACCCCGCCTCCTCCTACTTCAACTACAACTCCTCCGCTCATAACACTAGCAGCCCAGCAGCATTTTTTTCGGCTTTGTCCATAAATCGAAGCATACGTTTGCATTTGTGCGGGCGTGGCATATGAATTCTGTTCTATTTTAGACTTGTGAACTAAATCTTTATAATAGGATTAATACTATACAAGCATCACGCTTTCAGCTATAGACTGGCTTACTAATTCGATATACAAATATAGAAGCAAAAGCAGTGAGCATTAAACCACAATGGCCACTTCATTAAATTGTTTGCAAACAGATCTAAGAATCATGAATGGATAAATATACAATTATGCAACATGCAGAATGCAGCATGTAACAGGTATATCAACATAGACAACACTGTTGAAATATACAAATTCAATGCGACAAATAGCTGATCGCTGATTTGCTTTCGGGAACTTGCATACTATTGAATGCCATATATTTGAAATACACTTCTCCTCTCTCTCTTTCGTAAGATGTCTTATATATTGCAACTCTAAACACACACATACTTAATTTATTTTATGTTTTTATTTAATTGCACTATTTATAAATTTTATAGGCGCATATGCCTAATTTGATTTTTTTTTTTTACATTCTCGACACAATAAAAATAAGGATATAAGGAGTCTACAAATTAGCTAATTCCGCGGACCCATACTGCATTACACGAAGTAATCGCGATGAGAGCAAACTGATGCACTCAAGCCAAGGTAGCCACTTCATTAAAATTTATGCAACCATATCGTAAAAGAAAAACCAATCGAAAAGGCTACAGTCGACCGCATTCGACAGTATAATACCCTGTACAGGCTTCTATATTAAAAGTATTTTGATAATAGGTGCTTTGATTAAAATAAAAGTAAGAACATAACAGGTGTTTAAAGAATACCTTTTTGAAACTCTCAATTTTTTGCATATGAATTCTTTGTATTCTTATAGCAGTTAACTTTCACATATTTATACATACTCAATCAAAAGCTGAGTGTTACGACACTTAATTTACTTATGCCTGTGTCGCAGTAGTTCGCTATCTCGCTCGCACAAATATGCACACATGGTAAGCAGACGCATGTATCACAGTCGTTCGCTGTCTCGCTCGCACACATGTGCTGCCTGCTGCTCTACGATTCCGGGGAAAAATAACTTTTATTGCTGATTATCTGTCTTATTTACAAACCGATCTTGATGAAACTTTCAGCGTTCCTTCTACATATCATTCTTAACGCACCTGTTAAGTTAGAAGTGTCTACGTTGAAAAATGTGGCTATTATTCGTTTTTTTCGATTTGCGGGGGGAAGGGGGGAGGTATCCAAAATTTAAAATAAACTTGATCTGCGTATGGTATACAGGAACCTTGATGCCAAAGTTGGTGTCTCTAGCTGTTATAGTTGCTGAGATCGACGCGTTCATACAGACGGACAGACGAACGGACGGACAGACGGACGGACATGGCTCAATCGACTCGGCTGTTTATACTGATCAAGAATATATATACTTTATAGGGTCAGAGATGCCTCCTTCTGCCTGTTACATATTTTTGCACAAAGCTAATATATCCCTGTACAGGGTATAATTAGGGCATAGAGTTTTAAATGAATAAAATGCATTTGCACAGACCTATTAAAGCCCCAAGGACAGGGTATACAATTTAAATGCAGCTTAGTTTTGATGTGATTTTAAGCTTAACAAAAATTGTAATAAATGTAATCCTTATTAAATAAAGTATAATATTTGCTCTCGAGAGAAATGCCTGCTCAGTTCAGTTTTTGTCGCCCGAAATGGAAACATTTTATTGAAACTGACGTTAACTCAAACACGGTCTAGGCCAAAGCCTAAGCCGTAGACTAAGATGTCTGCAATGCAAAACAAAAACAAAAACAAGAGCTCGACTGTCTGCCCCAACAGATAGACTAACCGACTAGCTGACTAACGGACTAACTGACAGACTGGGCAAAAATGTCTGGGCAGCTGGTTGAATTAACACTTGAAGCCTCGACTTGGCCAACAGCTAAATGAGCGCAAATACGGCAGCAACGTCGTCCAACGGGTCCAGACACATCGACTTGCGCTAGACTGGGCAAAGAAAATATTATTCCTGCCACCGACCCACAACTACCCCGTTAACCCCCCTTTGGGATCCGCTTCCTCTGTCAAAATGTCAAAGCTTAAAGTTGAGAAAACCTGGTTGGATTTCGGATTTGCTTTGCGTTTTAATCAGTCAAAATGTAGCCACAGCAGCCGCCACAAGTAATTAAGTAGATGTGCCCCTAGGAGAAAGGGCAGAAGAAAGTATGGGAAACGAATGTTGTGGGGAGGGAGATGGGTAGAAGGTTCTGCTAATTAAATGGATTTGCTTTCGTTGTAATTTCGTTTTGTTTCTTGATTTTAATTTATTAATTTGCAGTTGGACCTTCATCGCATTTCCATTTGATTTAGGACACAAGTCCAAAGAAGTTTTGTGAAGTCAGCTTTTATTTACGCAAACCGAAACATATTAAAAATTTACGGCTCGTTTACTGCGATTTGTTCAATTAAGTCGATACGTTTCCTGTTCCCCAGCTCCAACCCGCCCCTTACTCAATAAAACTTGCTAGAAAACTTGCCTTGGCTGTGCTCCTTGCTGTGGTTCTCGCTCTCGCTCTTACGCTCACTCTGACAGTGACTCTGAACTCCGGCTGTGGCTCTGGTTATGGGCCTGGATTGGGGTTTTGGGGCTCTCCAGCTCGGTTGCCACTTTTAATTTTCTTCAAGTTTATTTGCCCGCTCTTGCCTGTGATTGCTACGTCCTTTTGGCTCCCTACATCCGCTTACATCCTTGGCTTCGCTTCTTTTTTAATTTTTATTGAATTGGCTCTTGTTACTGCTTAGACTTTGAGTTGAGTTGAAATTAAACGAGCGTGGTTTATGCTTGGAGCTTCACAAGTGCCACTGATTGTGAGCCAGCAAAGGGTTGCACGTGCAACGGAGATGGAGACGGCGATGGAGACGGCGATGGAGACAGAGACGAAGGCGAAGGCGCTTGGGTGCACATGAAACAAAGAAAACAAGTCTCAAGTGCCTGGCTATTGTTTGTGGCAGTCCAAAAACTTTACTGGCCTCCCACTCCCACTAACACTGGCTGCACCACTCTGCACCACTCTACACCACCCACTCGTAATTAAAAGTCAGCCATATTGATGCATGAATGCTGTTTCCATGTTTGCATTCGCCAAAGCTGTCATTAATTAAACAAAGTGAAGCTGCAAAACCTGTCAGTCTGCCCGGACAGCGACTACAACTAATTGTGAGTGAAGTGCATTGAAATTGGATGACATTTGCCATAGTATTACTTGCTGTCTTTATCTTTAATATCAATAGCGTTGGGCTCAAAGCTAATGGATGCTACGACCACGAAATTGCGCGTAACTTGGCAAAATATTGACCAATATGGCAAATTGCGTATACGCCACGTTGCACAACAATGGACAGTGCAGTGAAGTGCACTCAACAAGGCAGCAGCAGCAACTGCAGCAACTGCAACAAACAGCGAACTGACTCTTGCAACCGCATACCTGACCGCAAATATGCAAACAGGCTACAACCAGGCACGCAACACAGTAAACAGAGCACATAGAGCAGAGTTCGGCAACTCGTGATTCGATGCCATGCCACTTGCCACATGCCACACGACGCCCAGCCGCAAAGTGAAGCTGTGCACATCAACGTAATAATTGTAATAATGTGAATGCCGACACTTACGGTCAACAAACGGCGGCAGCAGCAACAACAACAACAACAGCAACAGCAACAAGAACAACAACAACATCTTGTCGATGTCCATGGCAATGCGCCCAAAATGTTATGCAATGGAACAACGTCAACATGAACGTTCACTAGCCTCAGTGGCTTAAGGTCGCTCAACCTCAAACTAAGCAAGACATCAGGCATCAGATAATGTTCTTGAGATGATGCTGCTGATGATGCTGATGATGATGACAAGGATGAGCTTGAGAATGAGAACGAGGCCGAGGATTGGGGCAATGGACCCGGGCGCAAACTTGAAATGAATTTGCATAAACTTTTAGCACGGACAAAGCAGCAACAAACACAAGACTTTGCCTAAGCTTGCCATCAGCGAGGGTTGC
Organism: Drosophila funebris; assembly: GCA_018901825.1. Taxonomy (NCBI): domain Eukaryota; kingdom Metazoa; phylum Arthropoda; class Insecta; order Diptera; family Drosophilidae; genus Drosophila; species Drosophila funebris. Next base: position 5,482,591 of record JAEIFK010000682.1, read on the forward strand.
TTAAACAGTAAGCGCAAAATGCAATATAATTATAGAAATCGAATTTCTTACCTAACAGCATATTTTATAATAATCTCTCTGAATGGGAAACCCTCGCGAATAGTCGACTTTTCGGCAACTGCCAAGATAGCTATGGCTCCTTCTACGACTCTACGTCTACGTAAATTGAAATATGCTCTATGCTTTTGCTGCAAAAACAAGGTGCTCAGGTGCTCAGCTGCCTGGGTAAGGTAAGGCCAAGTCAGAGGCAGAGGCAGAGGCAGAGGCAGAAGCAAAGGCAGCGGCAAGGGCTAACAATGTTCATGATTTTTGACAAGGGTTAGCACTACGACTGCCTTGTCTTGCCATCTTGTCTTGTCTTCTGTTGGCTTGCCAGCTAAAATGACTTTATTTGCAATATGGAAATATTTTTCATTATCCTGCCACTGTTCCTACTCCCCCCCTCCCCACCACACCTGCTCTCTTGCCCTGGACCTGTGTCTCGGCTTGTTTCTCTCCATATTCCTCAGTTTCATTCTGGTCTGCATATGTCAATCGATGTCACTCAGCTGCCAAGCTCTGCTCTCGCAACTCTTCATATGCATAGCTTGTGGTATATTTTGAGCTTGTCTTGACATATTTTATGGCAATATTTTTGATGTACCATATGTCTATGTTTATGGCTGAGTGTGTGTGTGTGTGTGTGTGTGAGTGAATCACCCACTTACTTGACAATTTTACAAGACAACGTGAATTGATGGAACTCTCAAGCGAACAAATCATATTTAAAATGGAAATAACACACTTGCCTTAAAGCGCTTTCCCAGAAACAATTTAGTTAGAGCTACGTAAAATGAATTCTATATTACTTTTAGGCATGTTCTTTAAGTTCAATTGAACTATCTTTTGCGTCAGAGGAATTCAATCTTAATTGGTGGAAGATAGAAGGGTGTAGATAATGTATATAAGAAGATAATGTTCTCCTTCTTTCGTTAACGAAAACAGTATTGTTCTGTTCCTAATTACTGCAATTACTGTATTTAAAATAGCAGAAATTAAAACCTTCCATGGATATTTACGTAATACATAAGAATCTTCAACTCTGAACTGAAGCCACATATCGAGCTCACTCGACTTGAATGTTTGCTCAGTCTGATGATGAGTTTATCAATGCATCTGCATTGACCAAGGGTGAAAGAAGAGAGCAGAGCATCAGGGTATTGACGGATATGTGTCGAGTGGCGAATAAAGAGAGCGAAAGTTGTAGCACTTGGGCAAACAAATTTCCAGCTGCTCTTGGTACAGCCTGAATGTGCATTTGTCCGCTGGGAATTGATTAAAGTGCCACACGCCACACGCCACATGCAAAATGGGAACAAATACAAATTGAATAAAAAGTCAAATATACATAGAGTCAGCTTATTAGGCATAATGAATCACAAGTTGTTAATTTAAGAATTTCAGATAAGGAGTTTCAATTTATTTTCTGTATAATTTCTGGTGCAAATTCCCCATAGGATTGGTAGTATTTGCTTAAGTTGGCAACTCTGCTTACAGATTTTTATGGCCGCACTTTTTATGCCAATTGCCAGGCACGGACAACAATTACGCGCATTATCCTTTCGACTCCAGCCGAAGATGGAGACACAGACGGAGACAGCAATTTGAGAAGGACCCCAACCTGAAGCTGTAGCTGTAACTGTAGCTTTAGCTGTAGCTGTAGCTGGAGCCAGAGTCGAGTGATAACACGGCATTTGCTTAAACAAGCATAAATGCGAGTTGCTAAAAAATAAAAGTTCTTGGCCATTTTAATTTGGCTAAGTAGCGCCAGTGACACTGACATCGCGTGAGCGAAAGAGGAAGAGTGGAGTGAAGCAGCAGAAAGGGCAACGTGAAAGGAGACGTAGCAGACGAAGCAGCTGAGCGAGGCTGCAAATGCGGATACGGATACCTTTGCCGGACGGCAGAAAGTAAGAAAAAAAAAAAAAAAAAAAAAATACGCTAATTTAATTTTAACTTTGTTGGCAGCTGGACTTGCCCCTGCACTCCCCTGCCGCCTTGCCCATTGCCCCTTGCCCATGCAGCACTTGTCGCTGTGTCTGTTGCCTTATTCTCTTTTGTGTTTGATTTCGTTGTCAGCGTCTTTTGGCGCTTTATGCTTGTGGCACACTTTCCGCATCGCATTAGCCAACCCAACCCCCATCCCCTTCAACTGCACCCCTTTCCCTGCAGCAAAAGCAACTTAACTGAGGCGAAAGAGTAAAAGTAAAATATTTGCCCGGCCATTGCAAGTGAGCAGCGCTGATTGCGGCACTAAAATGAAACGAGTTCTTGTGCGACGATAAGATTTCCAGCGTAGCCATTCCCCTTAGCCGCCTTCCATTGCCTTCTCTCTAACAGTACACTTTTACACTCTCCCCTCCACCCCCTTGGCTAAGCCCGCCACCCGATTTAATCACACTGAAGTTTGTCCATTTGCCGCTGGCCATTTTATTTTTTTCTTTATATGTATAATACCCTTACCGCGCATTGTACACAGCTGGTATACCCGACTCATTTCGAATTCTATAAATAATACTAACTTAAGTAAAAGTTACGCTATTTTAATAATTACTTTAAGCCAAGCAAAGTCAAGTTTTGCATTGATTGAGTGCGGGTATCTGCAAGTCGGGTTTGATTTAGTTGTTCGTTGTTCGCATTCTTACTCCAGCTAAGTCGATCTTATGGGTAAACTTTGTGAGTGGCTTTAAGGCAGTTGGCACCTACGCCCAAAGTAAGTTACGAGTACAATCGACAGCAATTTGCCACCTCCAACTCTAAATCCAACTCCAGCACCATCTCAGTTCCACCCTTAGAGGCAAAGCAGCATCCATCCATTCACCCCCCCCCATGCAGCATCATTGACCAAATTCGTATTCACAAAGCATCCGATAAGCATAACAGTTGTCGTCAAGTGAGCGTCGTGCCGCCGGCATACACCTTACCAAGGAGATGGCAAGAGTTGGAGCTGTAGCAGAAGCAGAAGCTGTGGCAAAAGCCATAATGGAGTTGGGGCAGCAACAAATCGTCGCCAGCTGCCAGCGACAATAAAACGTTTTACAATGTAACTAAGGCGACGACATGCCGCATGCCGCATGCCGCATGCCGCATACCGCATGCCACACTACTGACTACGGACGTGCCCCCCTGTCTGTCTTAAGATCTGCTTGCGCTTCGTATTGAAAGTCTTTCTCATGTGGCAATAATGTGCTGTGAATCGCCGGCGCTGAGTGCAACATTGTTAATAATTGTTTATTGCCGCACTGACAGCTGTCATACACTTGCAGCTTGCCCCTTAACTATTTCACTCAGTTTATCACTATTAATCGTATCCCTTCTCTCCTTTCTATCCTTCTCTCTGTTGCTTCTGTTGCCAGTTCATGAGATCGTTGATCAAATAAGAAAGCTCGACTTGGAAATCTCCTAAGGTGCTCTCTGCTATCTAACTGACCTTGACTACTGATAATATTATATGATTCACATGCTTTAAGTGCGAATACATTTGCTTATATAGACTGACAAACAAACGATTGATCCTTATCAATTATTTATAAGCTTAAAAGGGCTAACGCTGCGTTCCTCGAATTGTTGCAAGTTAAGATTACAGTTTAAATTATAATTAATTAATTACATTAAAATGGAATTACTTAGCGTAATCAATTGTCAAATAATCAATTTAAATTATAATTAATTAATTACATTAAAATGGAATTACTTAGCGTAATCAATTATCGATCTATAACCGTGGTTATTCAATGATTCTTCAAGTATAATATTCGAAAGTTTATACAAATTGAACGAAATTCAGTTTTTATACATTTTCTTAATGCTTCTTAAAATAAACTAACTTTTTTCTGGGTCCCTTGAAAAAATGCCCAGCATAAATTTAACGATACAAACAATAAAGCAATGCGAAAAAAACTATAGCACACACTGTATGGGTACAATAACAGAGCGTATTCTCCTGATAAGGCGTGTTTGCCTATGTATATATGTCTGTATGTATGTATGTATGTATGTATGTATGTATAGCCATGCTATAAAATACGTTGACATCTCAGATTTGCACTCAGTTATATTTCGCGTCTTCAATCGCAATGTACAGAATCATTTTAATACTCTTTTCTCTGAGCTGGGCAGCAGCTGATCAAGTTGAAAGAAATGGTATTTAAGAATTTATTTATATAATCTATAATATAATATATATACATGTATAAATATAGCGGATGATATTTGCATGAGAAGCGATGGAAAGCCTGGATGTTGTATAGGTTTGCGTAACTGCTCAACTGTTTTCAATTTGATTAAGCGAAAACATAATGGAATTGCACTTACACATGCTGAACACACCTACATGATGAGCTCCAAATGTCCAGTTCATAAGAAAGTTGAGTCAATTGATTGATGTACATTCTTTACTATACTAAATACTTGAATTACTCAGGGTTACGTGTGCTGTGAAGCTGAGGAGCAAGTCTCGCAAGGCATTCAAAATTTAACGGCACAGAATTGTGGAGTTTTTGATGTACCCAAGGTGATTGGAGGAACCCAAATTAGATTAATGTCAAGACCTTGGATGGCTCTGCTTAAATTTAGAACTTCACTTGATGTCGAAGACTTTACATGTGGCGGAACCATCATAAACGAGCGTATGTAAATAAATCAAAGTAAATTAATTATATTTCTATATTTCTATATATTTATAGGATATATATTAACAGCAGCCCATTGCTTTAATAACCAACAATTGTACGTATATAATCAGATTGTAAAAATATTTCTTGGAATGTGGCTTGATTTATTTATTTTCCCTGACTCAGGTTATCAGTGCGTTTGGGCGAACACAACATAACATCGGAGACAGATTGCGAGAGAATACGAGGGCGACACGTCTGTGCCCCGCCAGTTGAGGATTTTGAAATTGATCGAGTTTATATACACGAACAGTACACACCAGGAATTGGTCACAACGATATTGCTTTAGTGAAGCTTAAAGGCAGTGTGACATTCAAACGTATGTCGATTGTTAAATGAGTTCACAGTTGCAATTTAATTTATATTATTCTATCCACAGAAAGCATTAAGCCCATTTGTCTGCCGGTCAACGAGACTCTGCAACAAAATGTGGAAGCAATGAAATTATTCCAAGTAAGTGGCTGGGGTAAAACCGAACATTCTTTATTGTCGGACGTTCCCCTAGAAGCAAAAATTGTGAACAAAGCGCGGGGAACATGTGAAGCTGCCTTTAATAGGGAAATACTGGCATCTCAAATTTGCGCTGGTCAAGTTCACCACGATTCCTGTAATGGTGACTCTGGCGGTCCATTGATATTTGTGGATATATTTAATGAAACACAACGCTTTATAAATTTTGGAATAGTCAGTTATGGTTCAGGAATCTGCGGAGATGGCAATCCGGGTGTCTACACTAACGTTGCGAGCTACATTCCTTGGATTGCCTATAAAATAGCAACCAAGTAGATTGGATTGTATATATATATCAATTTGATAAATAAAAATGACTTGCAAGCAAGTATATACCATGGATTCAAAGTCTACATATGTCTCTTAATTTTTTTGTCCATTGGAATATATTTTCTATTCCTTCTGCTCTTCAGTTCCTTCTTCAGTTGGGAGTAAACAGCCACCCATTGCTAAAAATAGAATCAATGTTGCAGCAACGCCTCGACTGTTTAGTTCCGTTGCCGGCACTCTCGATCTGCCCCAATCTGCCACTTCCTATGCATCTATAAATACCGCCAATGCACCCCATCCTACATTCTACCAGACACGCGACATTCCCCTGTAGTCCCGACAGCTGTGTGTTGTTGTTTACGTGCTTGGAAAGTAGCACGCAGACTACCCCAAAGTCTTTGGCTTCGGATCAGTACAAAGAACAACGTCATGGAGCACAGAAGTGCTCCCATTCTACCCACCTATGCAGAGTCCTGGTTCGTAACTATATGGGATCATTTAATAAGCAATTTCTATCGGAGATCGATTTGTAGTATCCCCAGCAACGACTTGAAGAAGGTTTCGCTTTGCCAGAAGTTATTCCCTTATAAGACGCTCAACGAACCGGATCCTGTGATCATCCTGATAACATTAGCCGTCGTTATTGGCTCCTTTTGTCTGCTCAGTGGCTTTATCCTGCTCTGCGTGGTATCGAAGGCGTGGCAGGATGAAACATCAGAGGCCGTACTACTGATGGGTAAGTGTAGCATTCCCCTGTGAGTGAATAGTGACTTATTATTTGGCACTTCTCCTAGGAATTGGCTTCTTCATTACGTCCTTATCCTGCGTCACATGGAAACTCACGAATGCCCAGCGCCTTGCCCAGATTCGGGAGACCCTTTCAATATAGTTAGTACTGAATTACATATGTTAAATATATTTATTTATTAAAATTACTAAAACTAAGTCTGATTTAAATACTTTTTACTTGTAAATGATAATGATTTTGCTCTCTGCATTTCTGTAAAGTGAAGCAGATCAAAACCTTCCTCAGTGACCTTCCCCTCCTTTGCAATTACACACCAGAAGAGCAGTCCCATCAGTTTGAGCTGATCTGAGCTACCTGGTTAGGGTGTCTTACCTGAGAATCATTGGGATTTGAGCTCAGTTTGAGGCAAATCTTCGAAGGAGTCACAACACAGCAACTGCTGCAGCAACAACAACTACTACGAGATGCCTCAGTTGAAGCATTTGTTGTTGGTTTCTGCGTTGCAAATGTTGCAGCTGCCACAGCGTTTTCTAGACAAAATCTCAAATTTATGCCACACAACAGATTTTCAACGTTACGTGAGGTAAGTGCAACAAATTGCATATATAAATTAATAAGGAATTACTTACATATTGACAGATTCATGGAAAGTAATTTATGTCCCGTTTAATCGCAGTTCAAATACTATTCGAACTAAACGAGACTAATTGCAATGTAAATCAGATGAGAGTGACGACATTCAGAAGCTATTGTAATTTTGCGCAGCAATTTTTGACTTGTCTCCGACTTAAGAGTCACCTCACGTATCTCTCGGATGCCAAAAATAAGTGAGTGAGTCGAAACCAAATTTGCATGACTGTCAAGTGTTTGATTTGAAACTGAGAAACAGAGAAACTGAAACGGTTCAACTGCAGAGCTGCAGACTCACGAGCGATAGAATTCGCAGCAGAGAGGGAGAGAGAGTAAAGATCTGATTTGATCAGAATATTAGATTGTTGGGTTTTCTCCATAAATCTCTAAAGCTGTCTCTCGCAATCTGGGCAAAACACACAACAGAACGATCAGTGTTCCCGATTGCAATAAAAGTCTTGAGCCCAGATCGCTGCTCAGTTAGTTGAGTTCTTACAATTGCCAAGTGAACACGGATAGTATCTCTTTCTATATAAATCTAAACATATATATATATATATTATAAACAGTTATAGCCACAATGTTGGAGTATAAACGTGCCCTAAGCTTTGTTGTAAATGCAATCTCCGTGGTCAGCTTTTTAATAGTTATGAGTGCCATTTACCAGCAGGACGAGGATCCCGGCTCCCACTATTTACATCCGAGACATCTCATGCAATGATTAAAAACCAACAATCTAGACTTAAGTGTTTACATATTAAGTAATTATATATACAAAACAACATTCAATAATAAACGTAAAGTCTCAATTGCATTTTATTATTGTTCTCCGAAAATTAATAAAATCTTTATAGTCGTTTATTAATTACAATTTTATATTTCCTCTATCAGTGAAATTAATCAGTTTTCATAATTGGAATACCTCAACACAGGCAATTCCCCAGCAACTTAGTCGTGTGCTATTTTACCTATATTATATATATAAATACATATATATACTACTGTTGAAACTAGTTTCACTTTATTCCAAACATATTTATATTGATTGTACGATTACATACATACATATATCTATATAATTAACTTATCAACTGGAAGCTGCATTTCAAATAGTTTCCGTAATACGATCGGCATTTGCACTTACTTTTTGTTGTCGTTCAGTGGCTGTGGTTATCTTGGCGCTGACATGAGCTGTGACCTCTTGACCTGGAATAACTGTTATTGTTCTGGATCTCGTTGTTGTTGTCGACTCTAAAGAGTTCAGTTTATCGTCGTGAGCCTTTCTGGCTGCACGTCGGCTTCGCAGCAGTAGTTTCATCTCTCAAATTATTATAATTAAAGGTATCTGCACATTTCGCTCTTGATTGCAGAGCTGGGGAAATTGCAGCTTTATAGCAGGAGAGCATTGTATCCGGTAAAGGTTTAACAACTGTTTAAACATTCACATATTCACATGTTTGCTGATCGATCACATTATTCTCACTCTGTATGATTGACTTCTTTCAACTGTTGCTCGAAGAATGCTGACAACTCCCACTTGCCTGGCTTTTCAAGGTTATAGCCCCCAGGCAGAAATGTGGCTCAGAGCTCAAGTGTTTGGTATTGTTTGTATCAACTCGCTTATTTATTTTTAAATAAAATAAATAAATATTTCAAATAAAATCACAATTTCTCTTCTTTTATTTATTATTTATACAATTTATGGCTGTTTAAGATTTGATCAAAACTGTTTTTATTACAAATTATAATAAAAATTTCTGATCTAAATTAATTTCACATTTGCTGATCTAATTCTAATTCTTCCAGCAAGAATAGTACAGCAAAAGGTTGCTGAATAGACTAAGTGGTATGTAGTGGTAGCTGCACTCGCTATGTGATGCACTGTACTGTAATTATAGTACATTTCTGAGTTGGTAGAGGGCGCAATTCGTTTGCCTCTGGCCAGTGTTTGACGATACAATGAGGTCAGCGCCGTCCAGGCTCTTGCCCAGAGTTATGAATTGAACTTGAAATCGGTTCTGGTTGCTTAATAATTTATGTTAATATATTTAAACTAATTAAAATGCATTATCTGTTACCTCGGACGAGTCAGTGGCTATAAATTGCAGCTACAGCTGCCCAATTGCAGTAGTCGCTCTCGAAGTGTTTGATCAACATGAAGTCGGTTCTACTTCTAATCTGTGTGGCTCTCATCGCGTGCGGGGTAGCCGAGGGTATGTTTATATAACAAACCAGTTGCTAAATAGAATTTAAAAAAATTTTATATATAAATAGAGCTTAATCAGAATGGATTGCATATGTTGAAAGAACAGAATTGTGGTGTCTTTAATGAAAAGGATTTACCTTTGCATAATAACGAAGTTAATCCTGGCTCTAGGCCTTGGATGGCATTGCTCAATATTCGGATTGATGATAAAGACCTCTTTGCCTGTATGGGAACACTAATTACTGATCGTAAGTGAGCTCCACAATATACACAATATATATGCTATTTTATTTAATGATAATCTATAATAAAATCAACTGCAATTTGTTTCACAGGCTTTGTTTTAACCGCTGGCCACTGTGTTAACAATCTTAAGATGTAAGTTGTAAAATTTAATTAATTAATATTTAAAATTAAAGTAAATTTATATTAATTTAATGTATTATTCTCTCACATCCTCAATATTATCAATTGCCATAGTAAATCAGTGCGTTTAGGTGAGCACGACCAATCAACGGATCTAGATTGCAGAACCCATGACAATAATAAGAAATGCCTTCCCGCTAGTGAGGATATTGATGTCGAGAGAGTTATTATACATGAAGACTTCCACGGTCCAATTGGGGCCAATGATATTGCTCTGGTGCAGCTCTCCCGCAAAGTTGAGTTTAAAGGTAAGTTGATTAATCAATTGATAATAGATAGTGACAATAATTTCCATATCGAATCAATTTAGAACACATCAGTCCAATCTGTTTGCCAATAAATGCAGCACTGCAACAGCAAGTCGAATCTCTGGGAAGTATGCTTCTAACTGGATGGGGCGCTGAGGAAGATTCAAAGAACATTGATATACTGCGTGAAGCAGATCTCCGACATGCCGATCGACAAAATTGTTCACAAGTTTTGCGTGGCATTAAACTTGATCAAAGCCAATTTTGCTCATATATGAATGGTTTATTGTGCCGCGGTACATCTGGAAGCCCATTGAGCAGACCTGTCGACTATTTGGGTAAGCAACGCTTCGTCCAGTTTGGCATCATCACATTCGGAACCACAGGCTGTACTACAAAGACTCTAGGAGTCAACACAAATGTCGGCAGCTTTATGCCCTGGATAACACGAGTACTGGCAGAGCAGCCTGAGGTTTAACCGCTATAAAACGTGATTGAAATATTACAAGAAATGTGCAATATGTTATAAATCAACTATATTTTATTAATATTAAATATGTATGAACATAATCGTATATACTATACTAGTTTGCAATAAAGTATAAAGCTGAGCTGCAGAGAAACAGACAGAGAAAGACTGTTGCTGAGTAAGGTCTGATCGTAGGGCGTGCAATGCAGAAGAGAGACAGAGAGGAAGATAGATTTAACTGATTGTGAAATTGAGTCAGCTGTCTACTGTCGACTCGCCAATAAAAAGAACAGAACTTGCTGTGCAGACACATTTTGCGAATAACGATCGACCATAAGAAGTCAATACATCTCATTTTTTAGTATACTCCCTTCTGGTTGCTTCCGCTGTCGATTTTCGAGTGCCTTTTCTGTGCTGCGATGTCGGTGACGCGATTTGCAACACTGCCAATTTTGCTTGCATCACTATCGACATTCTGCACACTTACACACACTCCGCAACTCAAGGGACCGCTAGGCAATGAATTAGAGATGAGTGGCGCTCAGCGGTCGTTAAATTCAATAATATCATCGTGTCACGACATATATATGTACATATATATAGCACTCACTGTACAATAACAAAGCGCATACTCCTGATAAGCCTTGTTTGCCTATATATATATGTATGTATAGCAATGCTATAAAATACGTTGACATCTCAGATTTGCACTCAATTATATTTCGCGTCTTCAATCGCAATGTGCAGAATCATTTTCATACTCTTTGCTCTGAGCTGGGCAGCAGCTGATCAAGTTGAAAGAAATGGTATTTAAGAATTTATTTATATAATCTGTAATATAATATATATATATATATAAATATAGCGGATGATATTTGCATGAGAGCCGATGGAAGGGCTGGATATTGTATAGATTTGCGTAACTGCTCAACTGTTTTCAATTCGATTAAGCGAAATTATACAAGAATTAAACTTACACATGATGAATACACCTACATGATGAACTCCAAATGTCCAGTTCATAAGGAAGTTGAGTCAATTGATTGATTTACATTCTTTACTATACTAAATACTTGCATTACTCAGGGTTACGTGTGCTGTGAAGCTGAGGAGCAAGTCTCGCAAGGCATTCAAAATTTAACGGCACAGAATTGTGGAGATTTTGATGTACCCAAGGTGATGGGAGGAACCCAAATTAGATTAATGTCAAGACCTTGGATGGCTCTGCTTAAATTTAGAACCTCACTTGATGTCGAAGACTTTACATGTGGCGGAACCATCATAAACGAGCGTATGTAAATAACACAATGTAAATTAATTATAAGCATACTCCTAATGGCATTTCTATATATTTATAGGATATATATTAACAGCAGCCCATTGCTTTAATAACCAACAATTGTACGTATATAATCAGATTGTAAAAATATTTCTTGGAATGTGGCTTGATTTATTTATTTTCCCTGACTCAGGTTATCAGTGCGTTTGGGCGAACACAACATAACATCGGAGACAGATTGCGAGAGAATACGAGGGCGACACGTCTGTGCCCCGCCAGTTGAGGATTTTGAAATTGATCGAGTTTATATACACGAACAGTACACACCAGGAATTGGTCACAACGATATTGCTTTAGTGAAGCTTAAAGGCAGTGTGACATTCAAACGTATGTCGATTGTTAAATGAGTTCACAGTTGCAATTTAATTTATATTATTCTATCCACAGAAAGCATTAAGCCCATTTGTCTGCCGGTCAACGAGACTCTGCAACAAAATGTGGAAGCAATGAAATTATTCCAAGTAACTGGCTGGGGTAAAACCGAACACTCTTTATTGTCAGACGTTCCCCTAGAAACAAAAATTGTGAACAAAGCGCGTGCAACATGTGAAGCTGCCTTTAATAGGGAAATACTGGCATCTCAAATTTGCGCTGGTCAAGTTCACCACGATTCCTGTAATGGTGACTCTGGCGGTCCATTGATATTTGTGGATATATTTAATGAAACACAACGCTTTATAAATTTTGGAATAGTCAGTTATGGTTCAGGAATCTGCGGAGATGGCAATCCGGGTGTCTACACTAACGTTGCTAGCTACATTCCTTGGATTGCCTATAAAATAGCAACCAAGTAGATTGGATTGTATATATATATCAATTTGATAAATAAAAATGACTTGCAAGCAAGTATATTCCATGGATTCAAAGTCTACATATGTCTCTTAATTTTCTTGTCCATTGGAATATATTTTCTATTCCTTCTGCTCTTCAGTTCCTTCTTCAGTTGGGAGAGCATTGAACTCGCTGCAAGTAAACAGCCACCCATTGCTAAAAATAGAATCAATGTTGCAGCAACGCCTCGACTGTTTAGTTCCGTTGCCGGCACTCTCGATCTGCCCCAATCTGCCACTTCCTATGCATCTATAAATACCGCCAATGCATCCCATCCTACATTCTACCAGACACGCGACATTCCCCTGTAGTCCCGACAGCTGTGTGTTGTTGTTTGCATGCTTGGAAAGTAGCACGCAGACTACCCCAAAGTCTTTGGCTTCGGATCAGTACAAAGAACAACGTCATGGAGCACAGAAGTGCTCCCATTCTACCCACCTATGCAGAGTCCTGGTTCGTAACTATATGGGATCATTTAATAAGCAATTTCTATCGGAGATCGATTTGTAGTATCCCCAGCAACGACTTGAAGAAGGTTTCGCTTTGCCAGAAGTTATTCCCTTATAAGACGCTCAACGAACCGGATCCTGTGATCATCCTGATAACATTAGCCGTCGTTATTGGCTCCTTTTGTCTGCTCAGTGGCTTTATCCTGCTCTGCGTGGTATCGAAGGCGTGGCAGGATGAAACATCAGAGGCCGTACTACTGATGGGTAAGTGTAGCATTCCCCTGTGAGTGAATAGTGACTTATTATTTGGCACTTCTCCTAGGAATTGGCTTCTTCATTACGTCCTTATCCTGCGTCACATGGAAACTCACGAATGCCCAGCGCCTTGCCCAGATTCGGGAGACCCTTTCAATATAGTTAGTACTTAATTATATATGTTAAATATATTTATTTATTAAAATTACTAAAAAGAAGTCTGATTTAAATACTTTTTACTTGTAAATGATAATGATTTTGCTCTCTGCATTTCTGTAAAGTGAAGCAGATCGAAACCTTCCTCAGTGACCTTCCCCTCCTTTGCAATTACACACCAGAAGAGCAGTCCCATCAGTTTGAGCTGATCTGAGCTACCTGGTTAGGGTGTCTTACCTGAGAATTTGAGCTCAGTTTGAGGCGAATCTTCGAAGGAGTCACAACACAGCAACTGCTGCAGCAACAACAACTACTACGAGATGCCTCAGTTGAAGCATTTGTTGTTGGTTTCTGCGTTGCAAATGTTGCAGCTGCCACAGCGTTTTCTAGACAAAATCTCAAATTTATGCCACACAACAGATTTTCAACGTTACGTGAGGTAAGTGCAACAAATTGCATATATAAATTAATAAGGAATTACTTACATATTGACAGATTCATGGAAATCAATTTATGTCCCGTTTAATCGCAGTTCAAATACTATTCGAACTAAACGAGACTAATTGCAATGTAAATCAGATGAGAGTGACGACATTCAGAAGCTATTGTAATTTTGCGCAGCAATTTTTGACTTGTCTCCGACTTAAGAGTCACCTCACGTATCTCTCGGATGCCAAAAATAAGTGAGTGAGTCGAAACCAAATTTGCATGACTGTCAAGTGTTTGATTTGAAACTGAGAAACAGAGAAACTGAAACGGTTCAACTGCAGAGCTGCAAACTCACGAGCGATAGAATTCGTAAGAGTAAAGATCTGATTTGATCAGAATATTAGAATGTTGGGTTTTCTCCATAAATCTCTAAAGCTGTCTCTCGCAATCTGGGCAAAACACACAACAGAACGATCAGTGTTCCCGATTGCAATAAAAGTCTTGAGCCCAGATCGCTGCTCAGTTAGTTGAGTTCTTACAATTGCCAAGTGAACACGGATAGTATCTCTTTCTATACAAAACTATACATATATATATTATAAACAGTTATAGCCACAATGTTGGAGTATAAACGTGCCCTAAGCTTTGTTGTAAATGCAATCTCCGTGGTCAGCTTTTTAATAGTTATGAGTGCCATTTACCAGCAGGACGAGGACCCCGGCTCCCACTATTTACATCCGAGACATCTCATGCAATGATTAAAAACCAACAATCTAGACTTAAGTGTTTACATATTAAGTAATTATATATACAAAACAACATTCAATAATAAACGTAAAGTCTCAATTGCATTTTATTATTGTTCTCCGAAAATTAATAAAATCTTTATAGTCGTTTATTAATTACAATTTTATATTTCCTCTATCAGTGAAATTAATCAGTTTTCATAATTGGAATACCTCAACACAGGCAATTCCCCAGCAACTTAGTCGTGTGCTATTTTATATATATAAATACATATATATACATATATACTACTTTTGAAACTAGTTTCTCTTTACTCCAAACATATTTATATTGATTACATACATACATATATCTATATAATTAACTTATAAACTGGAGGCTGCATTTCAAATAGTTTCCGTAATCCGATCGGCATTTGCACTTACTTTTTGTTGTCGTTCAGTGGCTGTGATTATCTTGGCGCTGACATGAGCTGTGACCTCTTGACCTGGAATAACTGTTATTGTTCTGGATCTCGTTGTTGTTGTCGACTCTAAAGAGTTCAGTTTATCGTCGTGAGCCTTTCTGGCTGCACGTCGACTTCGAAGCAGTAGTTTCATATCTCAAATTATTGAAATTAAAGGTATCTGCACATTTTGCTGTTCCAAAAAAGATTGATTGCAGAGCTGGAGAAATTGCAGCTTTATAGCTGGAGAGCATTGTATCCGGTAAGTGTTTAACAACTGTTTAAACATTCACATATTCACATGTTTGCTGATCGATCACATCATTCTCACTCTGTATGATTGAGTTCTTTCAACTGTTGCTCGAAGAATGCTGACAACTCCCACTTGCCTGGCTTTTCAAGGTTATAGCCCCCAGGCTGAAATGTGGCTCAGAGCTGAAGTGTTTGGTATTGTTTGTGTCAACTCGATTATTTATTAGCCAACAAATGATTAAATGGAATTTGTTTTTGCCACATGTTGCCAGTGTTTGCCGATAAATTCGCAACTTCTCTTCTATTACTTATGATTTATATTATTTAAGGCTGTTTATGATTTATTTCCAAATTATCAACAACTTTTTAATAATCTATAATCTATTTGTTCTTCGAATTTACAGGCTTCAAGTTACAGGCTGTTTTAAAGTAGCATAATTATGTTTACAATATAGACAAACTATCTGTATATATATTTATTTAATATTTCCGGATCTAAGTTAATCTTTCTATATTCTAAAGTACAGAAAACATTTGCGTTCCACTATTGTTTATAGTACATTCGAGGTTGTTAACTTGGGTGAGATTACAGTGGTAGCTGTACTCGCTAGGTGACGAACTGTACTGTAATTATAGTACATTTTCGAATTAGCAGAGGACGCAAGTGCAAGTGTGTTTGCCGCTCGCCGGTAGATGACGACACATTAACAGGCCAGTGCAGTCCAAGCTATTGCCCATAGATATGAATTATCTACAGGCGGTACTTTTTATGAAATGAATAGAACATGTTGATAAAGCTTGAGTTTAGGCTCAGAAGAGTATAACATAGATGCTAAAGATCGCAATAAACGACTACGAATAATGATATTAATATATATATAAACAAAAGTCATATAGAATGGTATATATTGGACTTTTATTAAGTGACTTTGCGATTATGCGACTACGAAGTAAGCATTACAAAACAATCGATTACAAATTTAAGTATATAAATGTATAATATATATATAATTTATAACTAATTATCTAGATCAAAGAAAGTTAAAAATACATTGCATAATAATATTATATTATAATTTACAATATAATTAATTATATACATCATATACAAAAAAGTACAAAAGGAATTACAAATATATGGCAATTGGCAACTGGCGATTGGCGATAAGCGAAGAGCGACTGCTCTGCCCATCTACTTGTTGAAATTCTCAATCTGTTGAAGCACCCAGCTGCGCGATGCTGCCTGGCTGAGATGCGGTGGACACAGAATTGTGCTCGGATGTTGGCTCAGCAGCTCTTGGAGGGCAGCCTTTGTCGGTTTCGGCGCAATTTGCGGAGGGGCATGACGGTGGAAACCGCATACACCTGTGGGCGGTGGCGGTGGTGGACTGCGAGGCCTTTTCAGTTCATAGTCATTGCGTTTCTCATTGTTGTCATCACTGTAAATTGCCGAGTCCCGAAAATCATTCTCCAAACTGTCCTCCACATGCTGCTCGTACTCAAAGCTGGACGAGGCCAGCTCAGCGGCGGATCGCTTGCGATGCTGTTCGCACATGCTATCACTCGACGTACAGGATGATGAGGTCAGGGAGAAGACGGAGTCCCGTTGTAGAGATGCCTCCGAGCTGGCAATGATGCTGAAGAGCGTCTTGGGGTCCGCATAGTCCACATGCGCCATACGCTCGCCCACCGCCTCGCTGCCCTGACGATGCAATATGCTCTGGCGGCACATTTCGCTCACGTCGGAGACTCTGCGCTCCGGCGGACGATTGTTGCGTCCAAATGCCATGCTCAGGTTATCAATAGATTTCAGTGCACGCGGCAACAATGAGATCTCCGAGTGGCTAACATTCTCCAGGGTTGCCTTGTTGACAGGGCTGCCATTGCTCAGCAAACGCTTCATCAGGTTCTTTGGTATGGGACGTGCATAGAGGGCATCACTCTGATCAGTGTCCCGTTCTGTTGACACTGTGGACTCCAGACTCAGATTAATGACAGTCGTTTGGCTGTCACGTTTGAGCGTCGAACCAGAGCTGGATTCAGAGCTGCTGCTGTCCCGCTGCTGCTGCTGCTGCTGCTGCTGCTGCTGCTGCTGCTGCTGCACTGCATCCTCCCCCACACGCTGCAGCACACCATCCGGCGAGTAGACCAAGGTAACATAGTCCGATTCGGGTCTAGAGGCAGCAGGACGCTTCTCGCGTGGCTTGAAGTATTGCACAGACTTGGCACGTCCCAGCACGGGCGAGAATTTGTAGGGCACATGAACATTACGCAGCAAGGTTTCATAGATGGGTTCCTCCTGCTCCTCTTCCTGTGCCTGCACCTGCTCTGCCTCCAGCGGCGGCGGAGAACGCGACGGCGGACGTGGCGGCAATGGAGGTCCTTCTTGTGAAGGGCTAAGTGGACTTTGCGGTGTCCCAGCTTGACTGCTGTCCCGCCGCTGCTTCTGCTGCTTGTTCTTGTTGTAGATACGCTCAAACTCCTTATTATTCTTGAGCAGATCCAACACAATCTCTGCATCTCGCTTCGACTTCTCTGCCGGCGATAGCGATGCAATCTCTGCTTGATCCACGTAATACTCTCGCTGTGACTGCTCCAAAACATCGGGCGTCTCCTGTGCCTCCTCGGCCACTTCCAGATCCTCTGTAGACTCAGTTATCTTCAGAACTGTGCTATCAAACTCACTTAGATCCATGTAGAATTTAGAGCAGCTCTCTTTTCTGCTGAAACGCTGCTTCTTGAGGTTCGCAATTCGTTTGGGCATCGTCTTATGGTTATACTGCTTGACCTCAAAGAAGCCCTTGCCCTTTACCTTGCGCTCGCTCAGATCGGGCTTGCTGCCACGCAATGAGGCGGCGCTATCATCATCTGCCTCCGGTCGCTCATCCAGACTGAAGTCGCCAATGCGTGGCACCGATTTGCTGCGTTCCTTCAGTGCCTTGTAGCTGAATACTGGACTCTGTGACTTGGTACGACTACGCGGATCACGTAGAATGCACAAGCATTGCTCCTGTTCCACACACTTGCAGTGCTCCTTGCTGGGACTTGACTTGGCATCTGTTGAATCCCGCTTGCCACTGCGATATCGCACTGCAGCTGCCAATTTCTGAAGCGCTGTATCATCCAGACTATTGTTGCGGGACAGCGGCTTGGCGGGCTTAACTGTATCCTCCGGTTGCTGCTGTTCCAGCGATTCGTTAAAGCTGTCAAAGGAACTGGAGTTGCTAACAGTCTTTCGCTTGAACTTGGAATTACGCTGACGTATCTCGCTGCGACGACAGGCGTTCCTACGCTCCAAATACGTTGGCGTCGCGTTGCTGCTCGAGTGCAGACTCCACTTCCAAGTGGTGCGATCGGGTGTGCGATCTGCGCAATGAGAGAGAAATCTCGAAATTAGTTTATAACAATTAAAAGATGGCAACACAAGGCAAAATGCAAGCAAATGCTGGAGATGAACGACTGGACGTTACTGTGGACAAACACCAGCAACATTCTAAGCACTAGCAACCGTGGCAACATTATGAGCATTTTAGGGATCAGTTCCGCAGGCAAATTCAGTGAAACGATTGAAGCATTTATAATACAATGACACTAGCTTCAAAAGAGTAAAAGAATTTAAGAAGTGAACACTTTGCAAGCTTAATTAATTAGTGGTTTAAACTGCTACTTCAGTTAAATGAATGAATGCACTTAATCTAGAATATTGAAGTCTATAATTTTAATTTATAAGTTTTCTAATAATCAACTTTTCTGCTATAATATTAGGCTCATTAATGTCCAGAAACAAATGTAGATAAGTTATTAAAAGGGTTATGATTATTTACAGCTGAAATCTTGATACTATCTCTATCCTTAATTATTAAATTATATAATTAATTAAGAATCAAAATTAGTTGTATAAAAGCGAATAATAAAAGCGCATTCTCTCACAAATAAATATCAATATTATTAGCTCTTTTCTCTACAATTTATAATATAGAGCTAATCACATACCATACGTGTCAAATTATTTATCTTTAATTATTAAATTACTTTATTAATCAAGAGTCAAAATTAGTCGTAAAAAAGAGAGTAATTAAGACGCATTCTCTCACAATTAAATGTCAATTTTATTAGCTCTTTTCTCTATTATATAGATTTATAGAACTAATCACATGCTTTAAGTATCAAATTAATCTAATGTCCTTGAGTTATTTAATGGAATTTCTTGGGGTTAGTTGGATAGCAGAATGCTAGCTGGATAATGTGGGGTGTGGATTAAGGATGCAAGCGTGCGCGGACACAAACCAGTGAAGCATTAAGCCAATTTCAAACACAAACCAATAACAAGCGTAAACGGGATAAATTGATAACTCAAGATACTTACTAGACTGCGACCGCAAATTGCAGGCTTAATTAGTCTATGCCAGCGCCGTCAAATAACCAGCAAATTACAAAATTATTACGATAACGATTACGATTACGATTGCATTATGCGATTACGATAACGATAACGAGTACGCTAACAAGTTAATTGTACTATGAATTATTTTTGTATAATTATTATAGTTAAAATTTTTGAATAGCTTTTGTGTTATTTTGTTTATTTATTTTGTTTGTTTGTTTTTTTTTTTTTTTTTTTATGTTCTTTTGGTTTTGTAATTATATTGGGTTGAGGAAGGAGGGGGTAAAGTAGTAGCGCTTAGTTCAGTCTCTGGTGTTTAGCCTTAGGAACGCCTTAAAACTAATTAAAGTTTTCTTTTCTTGTTTGGTTTGGGTGGTTTAGTTTTAGAATGCATCACTGGTAGTACTACAACGGTAAACATATAGCAAAAAAAATATATAGATATATAGATATATAAATATAATCAAAACAAATTACTCAAAGTTAAGAGTTAAGAGCAACAATTATTACATAGAAAGCCAATTAAAATATTAAATTATATAACTATATTAGTTAGTCACAAACACACAATAAGCGACACCATAACCAATTAATAATACGAATATCAATTATTTGATGGCGACCTAAACACACTATACACCGTTGTGTACAGTTGTGCCCAAAACATGTCCGCATACAATTAAAATGCACAAAAATATCAGAAAAAAATAAAAAACACACATAAATCAACTCGTCGTTGTCAAATGCAGATATGGCACGATTTTTGTGGCCAGAAAGAAGACAACTGCCATAAGTTGAAAAGCAAATAACGAAGCATAACCCCGCTCCGCACTCCCCTTGCTTTATGTGTGATTATGTCACTTGAGGTTCACGCTGGAGCCTGTGAAGTGCACTTGCACTGTCAGAAAAGAAAGAGTAACTTATAGTTTACATTTAGCTTATAGCTGTTACAGCTTATGCTTTCACTATTAATGAGCTTTGAAAGCTCTGAGCTTTGTGCTTTTTAAACTCTGTCTGTTTGTGTGTCAGATTTCTTGCAGTGTAGAGCTGTGCAGGCAGTGCCCGCATATGATAAACTATAACTACTATAACTACTTCGTCATCTACCATTCCTTTCCAAATTGAAATTGTTGTTATGTTTTTGTTGTCGCCACCAACAAAACGAAACTAAATCAAACAAACAACAACAACGACAACAACAGCAACAAAAGCACACACACTTAGAGTTAAGTTAAAGCTATGCAAAAAGCTTGTCTCTTGTCTCATGTCTCATGTCTCATGTCTGATGTGTCTGCTGTGTCTGACGCTCACCTTCCTCGTTGCCCAGCTGATAGACAAGTTCCTTGGCTCGCGTGGGTATATCCAGCTCCTCGAGCATAACACCTTTAATGTGCTGCGTCCAGATTCGCTTCTGGTCACGATTTCTGGCCGTCAGTTTGATTTGATTGCGTGGCTCATCGAATGGTATAACATAGAAGCTGGTCGGTTCACCCGGCAAATGTTCGCTAAGCATAAGGTTCTTTTGCTACACAGAGAGAGAGAGAGAGAGAGATAAAGTTAAGAGTTAGATTTGACATTGAATTGACATAGCGGAGGCTTACTGTTATGAGGCTCTTGAACTGCAGACGACCGTCCTCTTTCTGCTTGGTGATGATGAGCATCGTCTCAAAGAGCAGCACCTGACGCGGCTTGTTGTGCTGCTCCATCAGCAGACCCTCGTGTCGCAGCTCACGCAGCACGCTAAGATCTGTGATGACAAGTTCAAGTTGTTAGTTGTGTGTTGGTGGAGGAGATTGTAAATTGCAAAGTTCTGGGAAATTGCAAAAAGACTCACCTGGTCCCATCCAGCCGTCGAGTATGCCAGACAGCTCCTTAACGCGACTCTGTTGCTCCTGCTTCCGCTTGACCTGATCAATATTGTGGGCCACCTGGCGCATTATGGCATACGCCTCGGCCACCTCCTTGACATCGCAATGCTTGCGCAGGCTCTGCAACAAACAAACAAACAACAGTGGGGTCAAATATATAGCAACAGTACAAAAAGAGGCGACAGAATGACCACCACTTACGTCCAGCAGCAAATGGTACTTGAGTATGCGTTGCACCGGTTTCAGCAGATACGAGCCAAGGGGCAGGCGATGTTGCAGCAGCTTCTGCGTGGAGGCAAGCAGCGAATTCGTGTGCTTGGCCTGCAGCAGTTTGGTCAACAGTGAGATGGCTTCCGGGTAGCTTGTGCTGTAAAACAAAAGAAAAGTAAACACAAACACACACACATACACACAATGTAATAAAGCTGCTGATTTATGGGCACCAAAAAAAAAAAAAAAAAAATGTTGAGCTCTTCATCAGGCGAACATGAAAATTTGAATTTAAAATCAACTGTAGGAGGACCTAAACTTCAATAACGTCTCCGACTCATACGATTGGACTTCGACTTGGACTTGCACTCTGACTACATGATATATGCTCAGCTGTCAGTTGGGGCGACAAATCAAACTGCGACCATCAGCAGCTCGCAGTTCGCTTCAGTCCATTTCAGTTGGCTTCAAATTGACAGCGACAGCGGAGCACAGCCAAATGTCAGCTTTTAAAATGGAACATGGAGCATGGCGTGCCTGGACTGCCAAAGACGCCATCGCCATCGCCATCGCCAGCGTCATCGTCATCGTCATCAGAGCCAAAATCAATGTTCGTGTCCCGCTGCTGGCTAACAGCAGCTGCTATCGAGATCATTTGTGGTCAGCCCGTTAACCGTTCTTGGCCAGCATATCAGAGATTTGGCAGACACGCCAAGCAGCGTTCATAGCACTCTCAGCTCTCTGGCACTTGAGAAAGTTTCGTTTAGAAATTATTTTAGAGTATTCTTTGCTAACTAAATAGAACAGTTCTAGACCTTTGTCTTGCATCTCTTGAGAATGGTTAGACACGCTACCATTTAGAACTACTACTCTAACTTTGAAATGCCTTGCAGAAGTAGAACTAAGTATGCTCAGACCTTCTCTTCTATAAGTAGTGCTTACCAATATGTTGTGTACACATCAAAACGTTCACGTAGATTAATGAAACATTTGGCTATTTTGCCCGGTTCCATGCTAGAGTTGATTAGCTGCTGCAGCAGCATCGAGTTGAATTCGTAAATCTCTTCAATGTTCGCAAAGAGTATTTGCAATTCGTCCAGTCGCAGGCATGCGCGCTCCTTCCAGTCCAGCAGATAACTGGAAAGCAGGGAGAGGGAGAGAGAAAGATTAGCCAGTGTCGTGTTACATATTTAACATTTAAGTTCTGAATTTAACATTTATATATACTTTTAATTATTATTTTAGAATTTAAAATAAATTAAAAAACTACAATAAATTAATTAATTTATGAATTTATAAATAAATATATAAAATCATAAATAAATAAATATATAGATAAATAAATACCAAAAATAAACAAATAAATAAAGACATAAATATATAGATAAATAAATAAATAAGTAAATATAATAATAATTAATTAATAACTAAATAAAAAATACACAAATAAATAAACAAATAAATAAATAGATAAATAAAAAATAATTAAATAAAAAAATAAATACATAAATAAATTTGATTACTTATAAAATAAATAATTAATGATTATATAATAAATAAATGATTAAGTAAATATACAAAAAGATTTTAAATAAATGCATAAATAAATAAATAGGTAAATAAAGAAATCAACAAGTAAATAAATAATTAGATAATCAATAATGAAATAAATAAAAACATATATAAATATATAAATACGTAAATAACTAGATAAATAAATCAATAATTAAATAGATAATTAAATAAAATGAATAAATAAATTAACATATAAATATATAATATAAATAAACATATAAATAATTAAGTTAATAATAATTAAGTATAAAAATAAAGACAGAAAAAAATAAAAGAAAGAAATAAACAAAAAATAAATTAATTAATTAATTAATAAATATATAAAACACCAAATAAATAAATAATCAAATAATTAAATAAGTATATAAATAAAGAGATAAATATATGATTATAGAGATATATATAAATAAGTATTAAACAAATGCATAAATAAATAAATAATTAGATAATTCAATAACCAAATAAATAAATACAATTATAAATATCAATAAGTATATATAAATCAATAATTCAATAGATAAATAAATAAACAAATAAATAACCAAATAAATACATAAATATTTATATAAATAAATAAACACTCACCCCTTGATAACCTGACCAAGATCCTCAACAAAGCTGCGCTCCGAATCCACAATTTCCAGACAAGCGCGTTCCAGCACGCTCATCGCAGCCGTATGGGATTGATGATGATGATGATCGCCCAGCTCATTCTCGCTCTCGGCCAAACTCTCGACGCTGGCCAGGTACGATGTGGCCGTCAGTTTGCCATTAAGAAGCTGATCGGAGCCCGAACTGGAGCTGGACGATGTAGAGCAGATGGAAGAAGATGACAATGGACGATTGCTGAGACGCGTCAATTCACTTAATCGTGCCGCAAACTTCGGTTTTATATCTGTCAATGTGTCCAGACTCTCGGCAGACAGCTTGTTGGCTTCCTCCAGTTCGGCTAGCTGCTCGGCTGTGGGCAATCGCAGTGGCATGCCACCACCCAGCGTACTCGCCTTGCCATTGTTGATCAGGCTCTGGCTCTTGAGCTTGGTGCGCGCATACGTCTGAAGTGGTGAAGTGGAGCTGTTGGAGCTATTGGAGCTGGCACGAGGAGCAGACACACTGCGCACCAATGGTTTGCCAATCAACGGCTTGTTGATGGCCTCCACCAGAGGTGCACCTGTATGCACCTCCATCTCACCCAGATCGAGATCGCTAAGCGTTAACTGTTCGATGTGCTGGGCCACCAAATCAAAGTTAATTGTGTCCACAAATGGCTCAGGACTCAGCGGCTCACTGGCCACCACGAATTCCTTATGCCTGGGCGGCGTTGAAGGCGCTGCTAGCTTTGCACTGGTCACCGCCAGTTGCTCCATCTCAATCAGTTTGATGCTCGGCTGCGATTCGTAGCGGGGCAATTTCAATTTGGTAAACGGTTGTCCCTCAAAATGAAAGGGTGTGCCAGGAGCCGCCTTATTGGTTGGTGTTTTATCTTCATCCACGGGCGCAGCCTTTCGACAGCTGTACTCGCTGCTGGCATCGAAGGTGGACACCAAATCGCTGCCCGATTGTGTGGACAGTTTGCCCGTAATCTTGGAGAGCGGCAAATGTGACAGCTTCAGTTTCGCAGGTGTCGTTGCTGCTGTTGTGGCTTTGCCATAACGTCCTGGCGTTGGACTGCGTTGCAGGGGCAGATACGATTGTTGCTGCAGTGCATCAATGTCCACGGCGTTTACGGGCACAGCATCCGCATGTGTGATGATGCGTTGCACATTCGGCGAAAGCACACGAATGTTGTTGCCACGTCGAGAGTTGCTGTTGCTGTTGCTGTTGCCGTTGCCGTGGCCACTGCCACTTGAGGCAATGCTGTGACTGCTGCCCAGCTCCTGACGCCGCTGCACCAACCTACTCAGCTGCACGCCATCCGCCTCATCACGCAGACCAGCAACCACCAGCGGTGTCGGTGGTGCCACCAAGTGGGTGTTTGCCTCCGAGTCAAGTGTGTAGCTGCCCGAGTGATTGTCGCTGCTGATGTTGCTCGATTTGCTTGTGTTGCTCGTGCTGCTTGAGCTGCTTGTGCTGCTGCTGCTGCTGCAGTTGCTGTTGCTGCGCTTAGGTGTTGACTCGCCTGTTGCTGCCCCTGTATGGACTTCAGTCTTGTTGCTTGTCGCACCACCGCCAACGGCCAAGCTGTTTGTCAGTGTGTCATACAAACCCAGCAGCGAAGGTGCCAACTCTGTGGTGCTACCTGTAAAAAGAGATGAACATCGATAGATGTGAGTTATTGTTTAAGAACATAGAGTCAAGAGTTTGCTACTGAATATAGTACTTATAAATAATGCAACTTCATCTGATAATTGAGAGTTTTCTATAGCAATAAATGCATATATTTTTATTTATACGTTAATTGAAAGCAACTATAAAGAAACAGAAACCTTATACGCAATAAAGTAAATTACTATATTCAATATATTTCTGGCTTTTCTTTCTTTTCTTTTAACGCAGCTATTAATTTCAAACTAATTAAGAAATAACATTTACATAGCATAGCAGATCTATTATCAGAAGATTCTAAATGAGTTAATAGTCTTAGATTAACATAATTGTAATTCTAATAATTCTGTTAGTATCGCAATTTAAAATTTGACTATATAAACTATACTAATACAAATTGAAGGGTAACCCTCAAATGAATCAATACAAATGAATTACAACAAGTTTATTATGCTTCAATAGAATATCAATTATTTGTAATAGACTCAACAGATTTGTGGGACCTCAATTAAATATGCAAAAGTCGTTGATCATGATCTGCATTCCTCGTGCTGATTTATGCAATTTGCAGTCTTTTGTTTTCTTAGTGCAATACAAGAGCAATCATTATGGCTATTGACGATTGACTGGCATGATCTATAATTTATATATCAACTGTGTGTATGCCTGTGTGTGTGTGTGTGTGTCTGTGTGTCTGTGTCTTGTGTTACGTTGTGAATAATGTTATTAAACTCGCAGTTGTGTAAGTTATTTTGATTAATTGAACTATTTGTGAGAGACGATGAGCAAAGCTAAGGAATGATCATCATGCCCCATGCCCCATGCCACATGCCAATTGCCCGTTGACTGTTGCCAGTTGCCAGTTGTATGTTGCCCCCCAACCCCCCTGCAGCTGTTGGCAGTTGGTAACTCTGGCAGTGCTGTTGGTGGTGACCAGAGCGACGTTTGCGACTGTTGCCACGTTGCGTTGGCATATCAATTCACATGTCAGGCCAGCAGGCAGACAGACCCACAGACGGAGGGACAGACAAAGCAGGCAACCTACTTATTTATGCAGCAAACTGAAACTCAAACTCCATACTCCATACTCCATACTCCAAACATAGCCGGCAGGCCAGAGAACATGCACCACCAAGCTGTATACCAAGTCTTGACTTGTTGCCTTGACTGATGGCTGCGTTCTTTTGGCCGTGTTGCTTTTGCTGTTGTTCGTGTCCTGCGGCTAAACAACTCAATACATCAACTCACCCGGCTTTAACATATTTCATTTTACGCAACAAAATTATGGCAAATATCAAAATACAAAAAAAATTATGTGATGCTGTGACACGATCGTTAGACAGCCCACAAAGTTAACATACTAACATGAAGTTGGGTCAAAACTAGAGCAGACTAGAGACAACAGCTAAATCACAACACTTTCATTTTGATATACAACAATTAAACATTCCAATAAATTTTCTATTTAATTTAATATTATTTATAACATTATTTATATAATTTATATTTATTTTATATATTTTTCTTTTGCTTATTTTATTTATTTTATTTATTTTATTTATTTTATTTATTTTATTTATTTTATTTATTTTATTTATTTTATTTATTTTTTTAATTTTATTTATTTTATTTATATTTTATTCATTTTATTTTATTTATTTATTTATATTTCATTTAGTTTATTAATTTGATTTATTTTTGTTATTTCACCTGTTTTATTTTATTTTATTTTATTTATTTTAATTAGTTTATTTGATTTATTTTTTATCTTATTTAATTTATTTATTTCATTTATTTATATTTATTTTAATTATTCCATTTATTTTATTTTATTTTTTTTTATTTTATTATTTTTATTTATTTGATTTTATTATTTTTATTTATTTTATTTTATTATTTTTATTTACTTTATTTATTTTATTTATTATTTTTTTTATTTTATTTTTTTTTTTTTATGATTACTTTCATTCCTATTTATTCAAAACTAATAGCTTAATTTACATTAATATTCAATCTCCGCTCTCCCCTTCGTACCCGTCTATTCCCCACATTTCTCTACTACCAATTTCTCCTCCATTTTGCGCATTCTTCGCTTTGCAGTCGACCATTCGGTTAAGTGACTTATATGCGTGTCTAATCCAAAAGCATAATCTTTTAGCACATTTGCCTAACAGCTCAAAGATCTGCCCACAGTTTCTGCTATGTAGTTGGTAGAAAAAAAACTATGCCGCCTCGACTGGAGGCTCAGCAAATCAGGCAATTAACTTTAAGGCTAAGAACATAGAAGAGCCGGTGCGACTACTGCTGGCAATTGGCAATTGAGAGTTGGGAATTGGGAATTGGCAAGACGGCAAACTGGTTTTCCGCTATTAAGAGTCCAACATTAGCATGGACAGTCAAGCATATAGACACCAGCAGCGTCATTGGCATCCTCAATAGACTACACAGTAGCCAACGGGCCGCTTTTTCTTCCTAATTGCAAACGGTGTCAATGTGGAGCCGGCTAAATGTTGTTGGCAACTGTTTTAGCCGGCTGCTGCTGTTGCCACGAAACAACAATTAGTTTTGCTTGCGTGCCACGCCCACTGCCAGCTGACTGACAAACTGATAGACAGACAGACAGACAGAAAGACTGACTAACTAAACTGATAGACTGATGGCACAGTCAGTTGTTGTCTGTTTTGTCCAACTGTCTCGACAGACTTGACGACAAGTCGTAAACATGATTTGTACATTTAATTTTCCATCATTTTGTTTGCTTGTTGATTATTTTTTTTTTTTTTTTTTTTTTGCGTGGGTCGCACAAAACCACTGATGAACCTCATGACGCCACCGAGATCATCCCATCAGCCAGCTGCTGCCTCTCTGACCCACTTTGGTGGCAATAGCGTTTTGCAGTTTGCAGTTTTTACTTAATTGCCGCAGCCGTGGGACGTCACTGTGAATGTGAATGTGGTCAAGCAAACAGGTAACAGCCTATAGTTAAGTCTAGGAAATGACCAGTAAGACTTAAGACTTTTATCATTGTCACCTGTTTAATTAACAAACAGTGACAGTGCCGCTGCTCTGCTCAACTATAAGATAAGCTGGGCATTCTAATGGGTTGGCTTAAACAGGGCTCATTCTATATACGTTTGGTTTATACCTTATTAAATTATTAAACAATTTGTTGTAATAAACTTAATAAACTCTCAATATAAGGTAAAATTCTTAATGTTGTGCAACGTTGGCCACAATTTGTGGACCCTCAAGCACAATGAGCATGTAAATTGCTTCCGATTCTTCGAGTTGAACAAGAGCAGCTGCTGCTGCTGCTGCTGTTGAGTTGGATTGCGTGTGTATGTGTATTGGTGGATTACAGTGATTACTTTAATCAATTTATGGCATAATTTGAGGTGACATTTTTATGGTCGTTTCGAGGGACTAAGCTCCGGCTAAGTCTGCTCTGGCAATCAGCCAAACGAATCTGGCAGCCATAAAACTAGCTGGCAACTGTGAAGCAAAGATAGAGAGAGAGAGAGAGAGAGAGAGAGAAATATGCAACAAATATGTTTGCATGTCGCATTGTCGCTTGTGTCGCATTGTCACAGCAAAACAATGCAACGCATTTCGTAATTTTGTTGTTTGTTGCAATTGGAGTAGCCCAACAGCCGATCAAGCTGGCAATCTAGCTGCGGCTTTTGTGACCGGGACATTGAGACTTGGCTGCCAGCTTTTGGTTTCATTTCGCGAACTGGACGTCATACACACACACACACACCGCTTGCGTCTTATGACGCTTGCCACATTTTTGTAGCACGCTGCGGCCCTTTGTCAGCTGTGTGTGTTATGTTGTGTTGTGTCGTGTCGTGCGGCGGCTTCAGGTGTCAGAGTCGATGCTATCGTCCGTCCTGGCCCGTTTAAAGTGCGCAATTTATGGCACAGCTGACACAATTTCATAATGCGCGAGACGCAAAGTCTGAGACGGAGATTGAGGCTCAGACTGAGACGGAGACGGAGACAGACACTGAGACAGAGACAGACGCTGAAGACACAGCCGCCGTCGATGGCTGGCAAAAGATTACGCGAGTTTTTTTTTTCTTTTTGGCTAAAAATAGCCGCTTAAAGCAGTGTTACCAGCGTTACCAGCGCTACCAAAGGTCAGCAGAAGGTGTTGACAAGCTGTAAACGTAAGTGCTGATTTATATGTCTCTCATAAGTTTTGCAATTGTGACACTTGAATTATGTGTATGTTGCAGGGAAAGTCCTCGCTGGTGTCCACCCAGTTGGCGATCGCAATCGAAGCGTTGACAACTAAATCGATTGCTGCTGTTGTCCCCAGTCTCCAGTCTACAGTCTGCAGTCTCCTGCCATCTCTCACCTTGTTTCCCTCTTGCCTTGGCCATGTTGACATTACAGCACGCACCTTGGCCAATATCTATGCAACAACAACGCGTTGTCGAGCGTCTTGGCCAGCCAGCTGTTGATAGCATTATATTAATGCGCTTAGCAGATTTTCTATGCTGGCGTCGTCTGGCCAAGGCACACACACACACAAGCACACACAATTGATATATTTTAATCGGCATTTCATTTTGTCTGGTTTTGTGGCGCCATTGGCCATGTGTTTAGGGAAATGACCAGTGGCATGTATTAAGCACCAGCACCACTGAACAGCAGTCGCACCACCACTCACTTACACACCACACATCGCTGTGTTGCTGGGTCATTAAAAACCCATTGCCATACGCAGTTATCAGCGCAAACGTGTGTTAAGCCAAATCAACGCTTTTAACTTGGCCTTTTCGGCACGCATTTTGCAATTGCCATTAAAATTATTCAATGTGTCGCAAAATGCGCTTAAACAACACACACACACATACACATACACACACAACTGAGCTGATAAGACCACAACCAAACAAGTTGCGTCTCTGTTTATTGTTAACAAATTGAATGTTGATTATAAAATGCTAACAAGTCAGTTTATGTCTTCCATTTTATGCCAACATCTGCACTCTTAATGCGGCATTAACGTAAGTATAAGTATTATAACTGAAACGCTTTAGATGCAATCACATGCATTGCCAAACGGAAGCAAAAGCTATAACCAAATTCATTACCCATTGGGCACAGCAAATGCAACGAGAAAGAGGAGGAATGAGGGAAAGAGAGAGGGTGAGAGGGAGAGAGAGAGAGGGAAACATAGAGAGAGGAAAAGATAGAGAGAGAAATAGAGAGAGAGAGAGAGATAGAAAGGAAAAGAGAGGGAGAGATAGAAAGGGAAAGATAGAAAGAGAGAGTGAGAGGTTAAGAGAGAGAGAGAAAGAGAGAGTGAGAGAGAGAGGTAGATAGAGGGAACGAGAGAGAGGGAATGATAGAGAGAGATAGAAAGGGGAAGAGAGAGAGGGAAAGAGAGAGACCAAGGGAGATAGAGAAAGAGAGAGAGAAAGACAGGAAATGATAGAGAGAGATAGAAAGGGGAAGAGACAGAGGGAAAGATATAGAGAGGTTGAGAGAGAAAGAGAGAAAGAGAGATAAAGAGAGAGAAAGAGAGATAAAGAGAGAGAAAGAGAGAGAGAGAGAGACAGAGAAAGAAAGGTGGAACGAGAGAGAGAAAGACAGGAAATTCTGTATCATTTCCTGCAGAGAGAGAGGGAAAGAGAGAAGGATAATGACAGAAGGAAAGACAGAGAGAGTGAGAGAAAGATAATGAAAGAGGGAAAGAGAATGATAGAATGAGGAAAATATAGACAGACAGACAGAGAAAGGGGGAAACAGAGTGGAAAATAGACATAGAAAGACAGAGAGAGAAAGTGAGCGACAGGAAATGATAGAGAGAGATGTTAAGAGAGAGAGAGAGAGAGAGAGAGAGAGAGAGAGAGAGAGAGAGAGAAGAGCTCCACACCCACTTCGTAAAGCATATGTGGTCTCATGCCCAGCACTTCTACTATATATATAACTCAATTTTTTATTGCGGATGCAGCCAACAACAACCTCAAACAAAACAAAACGGAAGTCGCTCACAAGTCGAATACGTTTATACACTAATCAAAACTAATAGCAAATTGTTAACAGACATGCCGTATAACAGTCAACGTTATGTAAACGAAAACTAAAGTTAAAGTAAATTCATTATTTAAGATAAGTTAAATAAGTTAAATCAAATCGATTTGATGTCTGAGTCGCTATAATTACAGCTCACTGCATTGCATTTATCTATAGTATCTTATAGTTATACTTCAATCAATTAATGAGTTGTTATACTACCTAAGCTACCACAAATTGATGTCTCCTTGTTAAGCTGAGACATTCGACAAACTCTATATCCATGTTTAACTGTTTGCAAATCTCTTTTCATTAAAAGTCTTAACTTTGCATAGGCACAACAATCTTCAACAATTTCTTAAGCTTTATTTTTATTAACAAATATGTTTAACTATAATATAAACTTAAGACTGTTGCGAGCATGAAGTCTGTATAATTTAAAATTAAGAAAGAGCATTGCAAATTACCTTAACAATATTTTGCAAGACACATAAACATAAAAATTCTTGGAGATCATCATCTCCCCCAGCGCTGTTCGGGTTGAAGTTTCTTGGCGCATAATATATTTTTAGACATCGCCAGATCGCATGGATCACTGGCACTTAGCTGCTACCCAGTGTTGTATGCCAGGGACAGGCAAAGGGGGCAACTTTGGCTATTGGGAGCAGACAAATTCCAGCGAAAAAGTGAAATCCTTTTGAAGCGGCAGCAAACAAAAATCTAGGAAAAATGTCCCCAGTGCCAAAGCCAAAGCCAAAGCCAAAGACAAAGCCATAGCCAAAGCCAATGCAGACGGCCCCAAAAAGTTATAAATCTTGTTCATATTTGCACGTGAACAAACGACAACCAGACAACCCGACAAAGCTGGACAAATGAACAAACGGACAGCGTACGCTGGCCTCCCCAGACGAGACGAAGCCATAAATGTCACGCAGCCGGACCAAGACGAGGTGTTTCAGGCAACAGAGGCCCATCTAGCCTATCTAGCCTACCTAGCCTACCAGGCCGACCAGGCCAAATGGGCCTTAAACCTCCTCGCTTGCATATTAGTTTTCCACCAAGCTACGTGCTAAATTCCATGGCCAGAAATCCATTAAGCGTCCCAGGCCAGAGTGCTTAAATCTCATAAAACGTTGCCAGCCAGCTCCAGGCAGCTGCTTCTAAATTAACCCACCTCCGACTCCGACTCCGACTGCAGCAGCGTCGAGGAGGCCACTTGAGGCATGCGACACTTGCAGTCACGCAGCGGCAGCAACAGCAACAACAACAACAACAACAACAACAACAGCAGCAGCAGCTGCATATTGTTGCCGTCGGCTTGCACTTTGCACTTCAGCCCGGAGGAGTCTCGAGTGTCGTCAGCAGAATACGAAAGAATATACCCAACTCCCAGTTGAACAACTGGAAGCTACCCTGTACAAATATTGGCAACTGCTCTGCTTATATTAAATAGCGCTAATAGTGTTAATAAGTCGGTGTATTATTTAATTTATTATAAATATTAATTGAGTATACTTTCAATCATCTTTAAATAATTATAATATAAATTTATTATAATGTAAATAAAATGTATATAATTATAATACAAATTTGTATTAATTTATTACAATTATAATATCAATGTATATAATTATAATACAAATTTGTATTAATTTATTATCAATGTATACAATTATAATACAAATATATATTAATTTATTCAAATTTTAATTTATATAATTACGCAGTTTACCACTGAAACTATCAGCTACTCAAAATTATACTAGCTTTAATAGCTTCATAGGCGATTACTTATTTAATAATGAGGTATTTAAGTAATCGATTAACTATGTTACCACTTTTCGATTATTTTATATTAACATTTCGATTATTTTATATTCCCGTCTCTACTTTTATCAAATGTAGTTATTATACCCTGTGCCCATTAAAAATGGGCAAAAAAGGGTATAATAATTTTGTGCAAATGTATGTAACAGGCAGAAGGAGGCATCTCCGACCCTATAAAGTATATATATTCTTAATCAGTATCAATAGCCGAGTCGATTGAGCCATGTCCGTCTGTCTGTCCGTCTGTCCGTCTGTCCGTCTGTCCGTCTGTCCGTCTGTCTGTATGAACGCGTCGATCTCAGCAACTATAAGAGCTAGAGACACCAAATTTGGCATGAAGGTTCCTGTATACCCTCTCCAGATCGAGTTTATGTTAGATTTTCGATATCTTTCCCCCCACCCCCGCAATTCAAAAAAAACGTATTATGGCCACATTTCTCAACGTAGACACTTCTAACTTAACAAGTGCGTTAAGAATGATATATAGAAGGAACGCTGAAAGTTTCATCAAGATCGGTTTATAAATAAGACAGAAAATCAGCAAAGAAATTAAAGTTATTTTTTTTCCACGGAATCGTTGAGCAGCAGGCAGCACATGTGAGCGAGCGAGACAGCGAACGACTGTGATACATGCGTCTGCTTACCATATTTGCACATGTGTGCGAGCGAGATAGCGAACTACTACGACACAAGCATAAGTAAATTAAGTGTCGTAACACTCAGCTTTGATTGAATATGTATACATATGTGAAAGCTTGCTGTTATAAGCAAGAAATAAGCAGAAATCATATGCTAAATAATAGTTTCAAAAGAGTATTCTTTAATAAACACCTGCTACGTTCTTATTTCTATTATAAGCAAAATACTTAATTTATAAAACTGCACAGGGTTTTATACTGTCGCGCGCGCTCGACTGATCCGCTTGTTTTTTAAATGCTACTCTGCTTACACTCAAAAACTTTACTTTATCACTCTAATATAGTAAAAATAACTAAAATCATAATTTAATAACTAACCAATTATACTAACAATCAGTACATAAAGTTGTAAATCTTGAAATTTGTTTGTTAACATGAGAAAGTTAACATTACTGAGAATTATCTAATAATAACAGCAAACAGAACATATAGTTTAAGTCGAGTATACCCTGTTTAGCATGCATGCTATGTTTACAGGGTAGCACAAGAACTTGACTGTATTGCAATGCAGAGTCCATCGTTGACTTTGACATGACGAACTGAACTGCGTGACTCTGGCATTTGAACAGGCATATAACTGAGAAGCAGACCCTGCCCCTGAGCCATAAACAGCAACAGCAAACAACAACAAGAACAACAACAACAGCAACAAGAACAATAAAAATGTGGCAGCAACTGCGTCTGTTCGCCTGATGCATTGCAAACATGCCGAGAAATGCATAAAAGTGTGAAAAATATTGCTAAAAATAGCAACAACAACAAAAAGCGTAATAAAAATAAAGTAAAATGCAACATTTTTGCAACAAAAAAAAAAAAAAAACAACTAATTTCGCTGGCATTTTGGCCAACAGAGAGAAGGCGCAGGCGCAGGCCAGGCCAGGCCCAGGCTGTTGGCCTTATGCTAATGCTATTGTTGTTGTTGTTGTTGTTGCTATTATTGGCGGTGCCAAGTATGGACTGCAGCTAGTCAGACATGGCCATGACCAGTGCCAGTTCAAGGGCTTTTTAAGGCTAGCATTTTCGGGTGAAATTTGCAACATACAACATGCAACATGCAACATGCCGCATTCTGCCGTATTTGGCCAAAAAGTTGTTATTTGTATGCAGCGATAGTTAAACGCTGATAAAGACATACACAAACCATGGCCTTATGTAAGACAGCCACGTTTAATTAGCCGATAAAAGGCGCAACAACAGCAACAACTAGAAAACAGCTAACTTTTAGCTGCTTTTATGGAAAGTAGCCGCAGTTTGACCTCCACAAAGGGCCGCCCACGCATGCGTCTAATACAAATGAACAGCCAGACAAGAAGTGGGAGAGAGAACGAGAGAGAGCGAGAGTGAGGGAGTGAGGTAGATCAAGCTGTTAGCCGCATTTGTTAATCTCTGTGATCTGTGTGTGGACATCGTCAACGTTTTGAGCTGCGGTTTAGCATTTAGAGGCATTCGCTTTTCAAATCAATTTACCCATATCAAATACGCATCTGGCGGAAAGCGAAAGCCACACAATGAGCAGGAAACGTCTGTCAATGTTTTTGATTTCAGTTGTTTTTTTTTTTTCCAACTCTCAGCTACAGTTTCTGAACTGTTACAGTTTTAGCTTTTTTTTCGTTTCGTTTCGTTTGATTGATTGCCAGGGCTCTAAAAAGTGGATCAGCGATTGCATAAGGGGCACAACGTGGGTGAGCAACTGACACGGCGGCTCTAGCTAACTAAGTGTGAGACTGCAGTCTGTACTTTGTACTACTGCAGACGACTGTCTAGTGCGTAGTCAGTCTATCAGTCTGTCTGTCTGCATGACAGTACCATCAACAAGCGTGCACTTTTGAAGGCCAAAAGCCTAAAGCTGCGTTAAGCAGTGAGACAGGGAGGCAGAGAGACAGTGAGGCAGTGAGACAGACCCAGCAACTGAAAGACAGTTTAACAATATTGACTCTAGATGCGCATTGGACTTGACTTCTTGGTAACGGCACTGTCACAGCCACAGACTCTATCGCTATCGCTATTGCTATCTCTATCTCTCTCCAGCCGCAACTGACTGTAGCTTTGCCTCTGCCCCCCTCTCTTTCTCTCCTTCTCTCTCTGCAGCTGCTAATGAGCTTCATAAATAAGCCGCTGGTTATCGTTGGCTTGGCTAAATTTGCATTGGCAGTGGCCTGTTGACACGAGCCAAGGCAAGATATCTTTGTTAACAAGCTTTGCTAGTTGATTATTGTTCTGTTCTGCTGCTACTGCTGCTTCTTTCTTGTTCATGTAACTTAACTTTATGACAAGTCAAAGTCAACTTGCCAGACTCGTTAACAATTCAATTATTTCCACAATTGAATATACAATATATAAATGTTGCTTACTTGGAACTTTTCAAACTGCACTCGCAGCGTAAATGGCTTAAAGTGTTTGGGTTAAGCATTAACAGCTAATCAATATCAAGACAAACATACCTGCAAAGAGAAAGAAATGAGCAGATAAATTAGTGACTTGACTTGGAGTTGAGTTGCAGTTGGGGCGAGCAACAAGTCTTGAGAATTCCCCGCAGGATAGAAGGCAGCCTAATAAGTATATTCTAAGACCCCCCCCCTCCCCCCTAGCCAACCACCTCTATTGCTGATGTACCGCATTTAGCAAGGCCGCCTGTGGAATGTGGAGCTGCTTTCGATGCCCATAACGGGGGGTGGCCAATAGTGCCATATGACCAACCTGCAGATGAAGCTGAAGATGATGCACCAGAGACTCCAGCTGAGTCTTGGCCAATGTCAAAGACGTTGAAAGGCATCAATTGCTGGTCAATGCACCGCACACAAAAGTGGTTCAAATGCCTCACTGACTCTGTGTGTGTGTGTCTGTGTGTGTTTGTTGTTGTTTTTTTCCAGCGAAAATATGCCAAAGCGGCAGAGAGTGAGACGCTGCAGCAGATCACTTAGATGCCAACTTGGGAAGCGAACGAACGCGTTTTAGAGGCCATCATCATCCTCAGCTCGTCCAAGTGTCTGGCCAGACCACCGGCGTTGCAGCTGCAGGCGGCTTTGGCTATGGCCTCGACTGGGCCTGACTCGGCCCGGTTCAGTTTAGTTTAGTTGAGGCCGCTGTAATTGGCAAGTGGAAACATCTGAGGGGGCAACAATGTGGGCAGCGTGGGGGGACGATGGGTAAGCTATAAAAAGCAGGTCAGCGACTGGCGACTGGCGGCAGCCTCTTGTTGCTGTTTTGCTGCTGTTTGGGGCGAAAAAAAAAACAATCAAATTATGGCCACATTTGTATGCCAGCATCTTTAATTGATGGACAGGCCCCCGACCAATGTTCGCGCATTTGTTGCACAGCACATAAAAGGTGCAACGGTGAGGCATGCCACACAGCGCCCAAAAGGAAATGTAGCATCATAAAATTTCACTGCCAATGGCCAAGCAGTGAAGACAGTCCGGCCAGTCTGACAGTCCGGGCAGTCCGGCAGCTGTCCATCAGTAATTTACAGCACCAAATAGCTGAAACGACGACCGCCCATATGTTAATGAAGTAGACAGTAGAAGCTACGTCTTGAATAGGATCGCAACGGATCGACATTGGACATGGGCATGGACATGGACATGGACATGGACACAGACGGCTGGATGGTTGGAGGGAGGGAGGAGACTCTTCTAGGTAAATGTCCAATGCGTGATGAAAGACAGGCAAAAAGGCGCACTACAATTTAGCGCTTTAATTTGATGGCAAA
The DNA here is from genome assembly GCA_018901825.1 of Drosophila funebris. Lineage (NCBI taxonomy): Eukaryota > Metazoa > Arthropoda > Insecta > Diptera > Drosophilidae > Drosophila > Drosophila funebris. Next base: position 5,520,277 of record JAEIFK010000682.1, read on the forward strand.
CAGACGACAAGCAACGGCAGTACCGCCGTACCGCCGTACCTCAGTACCTCAGCTCGAGCTGCAGCTCTACATTGAGCGAAAAAATTATAGGTATTACTTATAAAATCTACATATTGCAACTAGACATGACTTGAAACCTATACAAACTCTAGAAATATCAACTTTACAATGTTATAGATCAAGTACTTTTGTAGTTATGTGACTGAACCACTTTTGGAACCGGTTCTATTAACTGTAACAGAGTCTAGGCGTGCTGAAACAACATAATATGTATAACTATCTGTATAACTAACGAGTTGATTTAGATACTACTTTTGGTCTACTTAGCTAAAGAACTCTATCATATATAAATAAACTAGCTGAATTATCAATAAAACCACATTTTGAACCGGTTCATTGAGTTGTAACATAGTCTAGGCGTGCTGAAACAACATAAGATAACTAAATAGATCTAATACATAATACATTTTGAATATTAAGCTAAAGCTCAAAGATATAAAATAATAAACAATAAACAATCAATTCTAAACCGCTTTATGAACCGGTTCATTGAGTTGAAATCAAGTAAATAAAATAATATAACTAGCTACTATAACTAGCCATAAAGCTAAATTAATCTAAGATATATATATTAACCACATTACAAACCGGTTCACAGACTTGAACCCTTTGAGCATTGGAATGCGCACGTTTATTTTGCCAAGTGTAGTCAAAATTAAAGTGCAAATTCTATCAACAGCCATGGATCGGGCGTTAGATGGCCAACACCAGGGAGCAGGCGAACCAGTTAGTCAGTTAGCCAAGTTAACCAAGTTAGCCAAGTTAGCTAGTTAGTCAGCCAGGTTGGCAACATGTTTTGTGCCTTGTGCATTTGGTAGCAATTTATTTTAATTACTCGCCTCCTGCTTGCTGTTGTTTTGTTTATATTACGAGCAGTTGGCCAAAAACCTATGCATGAGCCAAAAGCCTAAACATGAGAAATCAATTTTAGCCAGTAACAACTGTAGTTGTTGCTGTTGTTTTATTTTATTTATTTCTTTTAATTTTATTTAGCAAAGGGCATTCAACTTTGAGGCTTGTGGGCCCTAAGGGTTTCATTTGAATTCGACTTCCGTCAACAAAATAAAAAAAAAATAACAACGAACGAACGAAGGCTCAACATTCTAATTGCAGCATGTTGCAAAGTAAGTGCGGACACTTGCAATTAATATGACGGCAGCAAGACGCAAGACGCCAGACGCGGGCAACATGCCACAAGGCACACAAGCCACCAAAAAGGAGCGATAAAAGTTGACTTTGCTGTGTTGCTCGTGTTGCGCGTTTGCGCGTTGCAAGTTGCCTGTTGCCTGTTGCAAGTTGCCTGTTGTCTTGATATTGCCAAAGGGCTGTTTGCCTGGAATGCAGCGTAACGCCAGCAACATTTCACGCTTAATTATAGACGCCGCAGCGCTAGGAATTTTTCATAAAGCCAGCTCTACTCTCTCACTGAGCCTTGGCCATGGCCACGAACTAGGCAATGGGGCAGGATGCGCGCATTTCCGTCTAATGCCGAGTTGTTGCAAGCTTATTTATGTGTGGGCCGTTTGTTTTGTAATTTAATAAGCAAAACGCAACACAGAAAAGCAAAAAAAAACAAGCGGATCAGTCGAGCGCGCGCGACAGTATAAAACCCTGTGCAGTTTTATAAATTAAGTATTTTGCTTATAATAGAAATAAGAACGTAGCAGGTGTTTATTAAAGAATACTCTTTTGAAACTATTATTTAGCATATGATTTCTGCTTATTTCTTGCTTATAACAGCAAGCTTTCACATATGTATACATATTCAATCAAAGCTGAGTGTTACGACACTTAATTTACTTATGCTTGTGTCGTAGTAGTTCGCTATCTCGCTCGCACACATGTGCAAATATGGTAAGCAGACGCATGTATCACAGTCGTTCGCTGTCTCGCTCGCTCACATGTGCTGCCTGCTGCTCAACGATTCCGTGGAAAAAAAATAACTTTAATTTCTTTGCTGATTTTCTGTCTTATTTATAAACCGATCTTGATGAAACTTTCAGCGTTCCTTCTATATATCATTCTTAACGCACTTGTTAAGTTAGAAGTGTCTACGTTGAGAAATGTGGCCATAATACGTTTTTTTTGAATTGCGGGGGTGGGGGGAAAGATATCGAAAATCTAACATAAACTCGATCTGGAGAGGGTATACAGGAACCTTCAT